>JAVJAQ010003800.1:2643750-3965625 GCA_032362365.1 Zygogramma bicolorata | reverse complement strand
TTCAATTGCACTGTTCTTTTTTTCTTGCTAAACCTCCATTCATAACTTCTTCATTGAGTTTTGATCATCTGTTCGAAATCAATACTCTTCTGGAAGAAAAAACAATGCATAGCTGGCTCTTCAGTAACATGTTCATCAAAACTGTTATTCAAACAATAATTATTGATGTATAATGAAAGTACAAGAATTACTTCTTTCAAGCGGAAGTGAGCTCTTTGATACACACTTTCTCATTTCGTCTGAGTGACAGCTAATTATTGAACTCCATCAAACACAAACAATAACCCAATCTCATTTTCATTCACGGTCGGTATCCTTTTCTAATGCTGATGAGATATGATTTGAACACAACACCATGTAAATTACCTGACTCATAGGCGTAATTTGTATCTGCCTCTTCAAAGACTAGGAATTCGTATTCATCTGCTGTTTAGCCCGCGAGTATTCCACTCAGCTCATTGTATGCAACAATGTATAGTGTAATATTTCGCATGCAAAGAGCATCAGGAACAACACTGAACCTTCTGCCAAGAAATAAGCATGCTATGTTAGATTTATCTCCGAACCGCTGTTCGAGAGCTTGAAGAGTCGCACGAACACAGAGGAGAAAAAAACATTTTGTGGTCGTGTTTGGAATTTTTGAACATCACGTACGTAGTATAAATGAAACAGTTTCATGTCATTATTGATACTATAGATTATGTTCATCAGCAAATAATTTACTGTGGAAACAATAGCCAAAAATACTTCCCAAAACCTCAAAATGAATCAGGTAAAACCGAAAGGCACAAATAATATAAAATGAGAACTACATCAATAATAATCATGCTCACATCCAACATGAAATACCAGATAAATCTAGTGTTGTCCAGCATGCTATGGATGGATATCATAGGGTTGGTAAGCAATTGGGACTGACCAGGAAAACATGTGAAAATAAGCTGCTCGATGTATTTTGAAGCCTAGAAATAGACGAATATGGTAGTCGAATGAATAAAAACAGCTGGCCGATCCTATTTAATTCCAAAATGGTAATCGGGATAAGACAAGTTGTTCGCTAGGGAGAATATTTTTAGGTAGATCCTCATTTCATTTATAAAAATAATTTTCAGCCAGTTCCTCAATTTCCCAGTATGAAACTTTATGTTAGTTCAAAATCATTATTTTCTTCTGGTTGGCGAAACAAACCTCGAGATTGAGTGATTTCAATTTGGTATGAGGTTCATTAATATTTGTCAGAAGTTTAAATTTCAACACTGAATATTACAATCTTAACTATGAGATAGTAACAAAATCGACATGTTTTTTTTATTCGCTACTGAATATGAGGGGCTACATTTAATGTTCTTATTCTCTTTGAAATAATAATGGTTTCAGCCCTTTGGGAAGTGTATTCACACCCACATGGTCTCCCCTCCGAAAAAATTTAAAACTGCTTTATAACAGTGAATTTCCTTTCATTTTTGTAAAGACGAACAATTAAATGCATATATTGATGATGAACATGGTGGCCCCCACAAGTTTGAATATAATTGCTATTGGGATTTGTCTGAGTTTAATGAAATTTATATAGAGATTTGCCCATTACCATATTAATTTATATCGTTCACACACGAAGAATTGAAGTATGGAACTCTCGAGTGCTAAATAGTTTAACCATTTAGCATCACCTATAGTGTATTTGGTCCTACAAAAGTACTATTGTAGCTAGTAGCTGAGAGTCTTGAAATATCGCCTTGAGGTCCTTTGAACTTATTATGGATCCATAGCAGCACCGAATGTAGTATTACAGAAACATGATGGAACTAGAGACCATACTCTAATGTTGAATCACATCAATACGTTCTCTGATTGAATGATGTGTTCATGATATTTCATTATTAGTACTCCATTATTGCATTAACGACTCATAACCAATAAGCGAACAAGGTGCAAATATTCGTTTCATCAAAAGATAGGTCAATCTTCTTTCGTTGTATACATCAATTCAAAAACAATAAGGCTAACCTCACTCCATATGAAACAGCATATATTGGGACTTGATGGATTTTTACAGAAGTAGTCGGTTTTAATAAACTTGAATGAATGGGTTTCTTTGTGTTCTTATGTGTTTTGAATTTTTTCCAATGAATCCAAAATATTTTATGTAGGCATTGATAAATAGCCCTGACAACCTCATTGAGAGTTGGCTCTCGCAGACTTATGGAAGCTTTGAAGGGGTTCCATGAAGTTTGTCAAAACTTAAAACCTTTAATGAAGATGCTACAAGGCAGCCTAAGGATTGTAACCTGACTCAAATTGTTTCCTTGAAGCAATATTACGCAAATTGTTCTGTGGTGTTTATGCTTGGATTTTTATCGACGCGACGCTTTCGAATGATGTTTCAAAGAGATATCTTGGCGGCTATGAATCTTGGGTCACGAAGAGGTAATACAATCATTTCCACCAATGACAACTCGTTAGAAAGATCGTGATTTCATCGTACTAACTGGTGAATTCGCAATTCCAGAAGTATATGCTGGAGTGATTTTTGTTCTAAAATTGTTCGTTCCGTTAACCAGCTGACGAAAGTCAACCCTCAGAAGTCGAAACTTGTGCGAGCAATGGATCAACAAGGCCTCACCTTTTAACGTGCGATTACCCAGCACGGTGGCCTGGCGAGGATTCGAACCCCGGCCTTCCGCTTGATAGGCAGATATGCTAACCACTACACTACCGAGACCACTGATAACATGTATATTTCAAGTAGAGAGCAAATCTCTGCTCGATCTATGAAATAACCTATGCCACGAATTGAGATTTTCAGTCAATTTATTGAAATATATATAGAATTTATTTCTTTCAGATATCTTATGCTTATCTCTGCTGTAAAAGAATTATAGAGAATATACCATACACTGTCGAAGACCTAATGCAATCAGCTTCAAGCTTCTGCAGCTCTCTGATCGGGAAATGTCCTGGATATCAGCAAGAGTTGAAGAGAATAGCAACGGGCTCGATGGTTCTCCCTGACGGACACTTTTTGGGATGTCATGATTTTACGTGGAAGAACTATTCACCCTCACAGGCATTGTTGCATTTTGATATATATTTTTGTTCATTCGTATCATTTTTGATATTATACGAAACAGTATAATTGTTGTCACAACAATTCATGACTTATGTTCAAAAGACATCTTTATGTATATGAAAGCAGTCTTTTAGGCAGTCGCGAAAAATTTTTTACGAATTCAGAATGAAAGTATCATCTACACCCCTTCAATTCCCCCTGTATCAATAATTATTGGAAGGTATATGACACAGAAAAATGATATTCCTTCGAGAATGATTGATAAAAACAGACGCCTTCGTAAGAGATCCATAGTACCTTGTCACAATCCTTACTTGTCAGGAATAACGTAATTGCTCCATTCTATCGATTCAATTTCTCTTACAATGTCGTTAATAGCATGGATACCAATATCTGCACGAAGAAGTCTTCGATATTTATCGCTATTATCATTCTTGCAATGTTTGATAGGAAATATTGTGATATTCTTCGGCTGTCAGAGCTCTGTATCTCAGCTGGAAAATCTCCAACTATTGGTGTGGCTCATCAGGTTATAAGTTCGAATCCACTGCAGAATTGACTGCCATAACCGGCAGTCAACTAGTATTTTGAAAGGTGAGACCTTGTTGATACTATAGAATTTCCTGGCCTCCAGCTCTCCCAAGCACATGATGAAGAATGGAATTCAAAAGGAAAGTTCGAGGGAAATCCTACATCATCAATAAAATTGTTGGAATACAACTAAGAATAATGAATGAGTAACCTATCTGTGAAGGAAAGTTCGTCACTAATGGAGATCAATTTTTCCTTTCATTTCCATTTCTCCTAATCCAGCCCATTCCTGAAGAGCTACTATAATTGAATCATGTGTTTACCTGCATATATTTATTATGCCTACCAAAGGACGAACACGAGTCAAGTTATCTTGCAACAACAATACAAATGTTCTTCACACTTCGGTTGCTTAAATATGGAGTCAGTGAAATGTCCCTGCTGATGTTGGTTGTGTTTGATAACCTGCGCACCAAGATGCATATATTCCTGGTGAAATGACTTCTATACCAGTACATTGTTAATGATTTCGCCAAAAACTCTAGACCTACGGCTCACTTGATAATGACATCCAGGGAAATTCACATTCCTGAAATTTCTTCACAGATGGCGTCAAGCGGCAACTCTAGACACATGACATTATGAATTCTAACGAAAATTGTACTAGCGAATTCTCTAGAAGAACTCGTGCAGTGTCAGTGTGTTACTTTTTTTTTTCAACATTTTACATAATAAAGGATAAAGATACACGAGTTCTGTCAAAAATTTCATAAGTTCCTGCCTAAGAATTCGCTATATTTTTTATGTTTGTCTGTTTCTGTTTAGACGTGAATACAGATATTTATGCATCTTGATACATATATTACTGATAGATGCATTTGCTTTATATGCTCGATATATGTTATGAAACATTTATTCTGTACTGAAAGATTTCAGATAATTTGATGACATTCTTCGAAATATCGGTATCGACGTAAGAGGTAGTAGAGTTGGACCACATGGAAAAAAATAGTACGTCAATATAGACTACAGTGAGCATTAGGTATTATTCAGTGTTTTAATTCGAAATGAATTGGACCCTTCATAGTCCAAATCAAGCTGAGTAATTTCAATTCTTCAGGAAAAGTGCTGTAGTGCAGGCTATTATTGCGCTGTACAAGAAGACCGTATTTGAAAACACTCTCCCGAAAAAACTTTTGAATTTTTGTTATTGCATCCTTTTACTGGGCATGTAACAACCATTGTCAATAATGCTGGAACTTTGAAAAAATATGTTAAACTGGAACATTTTGAAAAGCAATTACCAAATCAAACGAATATAACTTCTACCAAAGTAAAAACTGAACAAGATGAACTTTTTGTTCATCAGTGTCAGAATCGAGGTCAGAATATTCTCGAGTTATATTGTGTTGAACTTGAGTTCATGTGTATTGAATGTTTTGTACTAACCATCTTGATATAGGTGAATAATTGATTATTTTGTCCACAAATAATACAACAGCGTTTGATATCCATTACGAAACACTAATTAAAACAACAAAAATTAATTAGTAAACAGTGAATAAATTGGAATGCAAATGTCAAAAGTGACAGAAAACGATTCTTGCTCCATCTACTGGAAATCGCAGAAAATTCCCTGGATATGACCAGAAATATATCTGTACTTCGGAAGGATAGAACACCATGTCCGTTCTGCTAACTTTACAGGAGAGCTTTACTATTGACTATATGTACATAGTACTATTTTAATGGACATGGTGTTGTATACCTCTAAGAAAATTGTAACATTGTGAGAGAGAAAGTGTGGGGTAATCAGTAATAATTATTATCAAACACAATAATATTTGACTCAAGAAGTTTAATTCTACCTGAAAATTAACAGTTACCACTGAAATAATAATAATATATCTAAAGGTTAAATGTAGCTGAAATGTTTGCAAGTGCAAAACTCTCAGTCATTCTCAGGATAATCTTCTTCTGGATAGTCACTAGTGGTATTACTATGCTTTAAGTTTTTTGTGATAAAGGTATTTGAACTTTTGATACCAGCAGCAAATCATTTGGCATTGTGAGTTGTAGCCTTCGAAATCTAATAAGGTCAACCTCTTGGTCTTCATCATTGAAATTACTCTTTAGAAACAGAGTTCCTATGTTGGTTTGTTTTACTTGCAGTTGAACACAGTTTGACAGTAGAATTTGTTGCTTGTTTATGTCTTTTTTTCTACTTATGAAAGGTGGCTGTTTGGAAAATTGGATATCGTACAAACACTTGAAAATTTTGAAAACTTCAAGTTCTATGTTATGTACAGTATATTTTGTTGAGGTTTGCCTGACTAACTGCTGCCAGTCCCAAGGAGTTAAGATAGACATATTCTTGTTTTTTTCCTTTTTCGCTTTATTAGTGCATGGACAGTGTCTGCCTCCATATGGGGTGACCCTTTAGTAGAAATATCTGAGTAATGGTTTCAATTTGGGGGGACTTGTTAAGTATCACAAAAAAAAAACACATAATAATACTCAGATTTTTATTTTGGCCGTAACAATTGTCAGACCAAAGAACAATTTCTTCAACCTTACTACCAGGAATATCAGTTTCTGTCCATTTTAAAAATGAGGATGCGATTTCATTTCCGCCACGTGCTCCTTTAGATTCATCCCACATCATACAGTATACTGATGAATCACATGAATCATACAGTGTCCAAAGTTTTCTCTTGTAAAAGCTTATACAATTAGTAGTGAGAGGTGACGGCAAGCATTTTTGCAAATCACCAGTTAATACCTTAAGGATATTTGTATTCTTTGCCATTGTGGAGTCCATGCTTTTCAAGTCATATCTGAATTTTGCTTCATTGAAGGGCCGGTTGTATAAAGAAGAATTGATCATGTGATTAACTAACGTCACATCAAATTTGATTTGATTTGAAAAGTAAGTACCTAGGTACCTATATTTTCAGTTGATGCATACGTACCTATATGAGATGTGATCTTTTTTTTCACTTTTTCTCAGATAGGGGAATATTGTGGGGTGTAAAAAATCAGATACTATATCCATTAGTAAAAAGAGAGCAATATGGATGAGAATTCAAAATGAATTTAATAGCTCCTAGCGTTCCACGAGAGTGGAAGCAGTTGAAAGTACTATGGGATAATTTAAAAAGGAGAACGAAAAAATCCCTTGCAGATGAAAATGTAAGTAATAACTCACGAGACTGAATAAAATCAAAGAAAGTATATCTGTTTTCTGTAATTATGTGGGTTTGATTTCCTGATCTCTTGAAATAACTCACTCGAAACAAAAAAATATAGTTTGTACCTGTAATGAGTAGATATGTTTGAAGAAAAAAAGATACTTGGAAATAAAGATAATGATGTTGTAGACATGTTCTGTAATAATAAATATATATTCACCAACCTTAATTGTGTCAATATTTCATATACCTACCTCCCTTATATAAACTTATTCACATAAAAACTGAATATGTCGACAATTTTCCCCGAAAATTCAGGAATATTCAAATTATTTTTGGCAGAATTTTCATCTGTCAGTTCCTGATTGTACCTTAATCAGTGGAGCGGCGATGAATAAGATAATGCCCGATCAAATTCGAATTGATTTGACATTAGCTCTTGATTGGCTTTTATGCAACAGAGATTTTATGTTGAATAACCATAATCATGAGTTAACGTGGCATCAAATTGATGTGTCGTCAAGTCACTGATCACAATTTTTCTGCAACCCAATCTGGCATTTAACGTCACGTTAAATATTTAACGTGACATCAAATAGTTGATTGGCTTTTATGCAACCGGCCCTGAGATGTGCAGTATGATCTGCCTCAACTGTTTGTTTTTCATCTGGAGTTGAATTGTTTTTAAGTCTCCCATCAAAACTGTCACATGTATCACATGTGTCAATTTCTGGGGGTTTAAAAAATAATTTAAATTTCTCGTTAAATATGTCAAAGTAGAGCCATTTTTCAGCTCTTAACATAGGGTCGACATTTTTTGTATCACATTCTTGTATATACAATTGACACATTTTCTCTATATTAAGCTCCTTACTAAAATAATTCATTTCACTCTTCTCCCTGGAGTAGTGACTGAAATAACGTGGGAAAGAACAACAAATTATAACAATACACAAACACTAGTTTAACACCAGACTGCATAGAGGTATACAACACTATGTCCATTAATAAGTCACTTGCTGTAGAGGAATAAGACATCAAATCCACATGGTGTTATATTCTTCTAAGTAATAGTGGACTTGGCGTTCTTTTGAAAGAAGCTATTTCCATTATTAAATGGGTTTGGATATAGTGTTCTATCCCTCTAGAAAATATGAGAAAAACTGATTTTAAGTGTGAAAGATGTCATTTTCGAAAAAAATGGACATGGTATTCTATCCTTCCGAGGTACAGATATGCATCTTGCTGCGCACTCTTGTTGGAGAGAATGAGTAACATCGAGTCAGTGTCACTTGCGCAATTCATCATGACCTTCACTGGTTTCTCACCCTTCCGGAAAGGTATGCGGAATTGACGATATCCGGGTTATGTGTACGTTCGGTGGAAGGCTCGACGCGGCAGGCACGCGGACAGCTGGCTCATGGCCAGACCTGCTTTTAGAACACGACCAGCAGACTGTGCTGTGCCTCCAATCCACCCGCTCCGCCTCAACCCCCCGCTCACGTCATCGAGTTCTCCTTGATAATGGCTGTTCTCAACGGGAATGATTCGAATTTTAATGAGAAATCCACTCTTTAGTCGAGTGATTGAGGGAAATGACCCTCCAGAAATATAAAAAAAAATGGTCAATACGCTGACAGAGTTCTCCAAGGTCGACTGAAGGGCTTGAAGCTCAATTTGTTTTCTTAATGAAGCCTTACATGTAATTATAACCGGTAATATACCTTAGTTTGGAAAAAAGACGATGAAAACATACGTATTCACGTGCAGTCGAGAAAATAGAATAACACAAAAAACTGGAATGCTGAGAAATAATCAGATGAATTCTAGCTTTATCTTCGTTTTTATTCTTATTTCTACTTGATAATGGCTGCTCCCAACACGGATGATCTGGATGTTTATGAACAATGTAATCTCAAGTCCTCAATTAGAAAGTACAAGGTGACAATTGCGAGGATTTTTTTCAGTAGAAAAGGTGAAACTGTCTTATTTTCGTCAGATAACACTTGGAAAAATGAAATGATACAAAAAAAATATATAATTCGAATGGTGAGATCTTCATCTCCACCGTTCCATTTTGTTCTCGAAGCAAATGATTGGACTTTTGATATAATTTTTTTTGTTTCGCAATGACCTTGAAGAAAGATTGAAAGATATGAGAAATACGTATATGAGAGTTACTTCAATTCAGAATCATAGAACTAAGCCGACTCAAGAACACCTTTGAGTGTTTTTTGAAATTTCCACATATTCACGTATCCTTCAGTCATTTCAGCAGAAAAAATACAGAACAAGTGATTGTGAGAATTGACTCCTTAGAAAACTGAAACAATTGTGGAAAGTACGCAGAAATAATTATTATCGAAGGTTAACATGTGGCTTCATAAGCGATTCTAGGAAAAAGTTATGCGGATTACTTCTAGTTATATTGTTAGCAGGGTATATATATCTGCAGTGGAACTGATATTACTGATACGCAATTCGGAGAATTAGTTTTTTTTTATTTCATATATAAACAACTACAACACATCAATCAATAATAAAATATATCCTAGCAACATATACAAGGTATATAGATAAATATCACATAATTATGGATGAGTGTAAACTAATTCCAACACCCCCACTTTATGTGATATTTCTGGCGACTTCGATCAATCCTATTCTTCTTGTATTCTGTTGTAGCTTCTCCCCAACTACACCTTTTGTTAATGAATCAGCTTACATTTCACTGGTATCGATAGGGTTGATTTCAATATCGCCAACATTCTGCTTCTCTCTTACAAAATGGTAACGTATATCAATGTGCTTGGTTCTTGGTCTAAAACATTCACTCTTGCTCATATCAACTGCTCCTTTGTTGTCACAATTGATGACAGTTTTGTGGCAACTCTCTGGAATTATATTTTTCAACAATTCTTTCAAGAAAATTGCTTCTTGAGTTGCTGTACTCAACGCCATGTACTCGGCCTCGGTTGTCGAAAGCGCTACTGTTGCTTGCTTCCGCGATGACCAGCTAATAGCTGCATCGCTGAGAATAAAAACATATCCGGTGGTAGATTTTCGATCATCTTGATCTCCGGCCCAATCCGAATCGGAATATCCTAGAAGTTCATCATCGGACTTCTTATAAACCAATTTCAATGTTGAAGTTTTTCTCAAGTAACGAAAAACTCTTTTTACGGCCTGCCAGTGAGCTTTTCCAGGATTTTGGCTGAATCGAGCTAATTTACCAACTGCGAAAGCTATATCTGGACGTGTACCTTGTGCTGCATACATTAAACTGCCTATTGCTTCCTTATAAGGTATTTGTAACATTTCATTTCTTTCTTGATCTGTCTTTGGTGCCATGTCCTTTGTTAATTTCTGATTATTATCCAATGGACTGTTAACTCCGTGACACTCTGACATTCCAAAACGTGAAAGAATTTCCTCAATGTATTTTTCTTGATCTAACGTGACTGTTCCTTCCTTCTCATTTCTTTCTATTCTCATTCCTAAACAATAATGTGCTTCACCCAAATCTTTCATTTTGAATATTTTTGATAAACTGTTCTTGAGTTCCACCTTATCTTCAAAATTTTCAGAGAATATGAGTAAATCATCCACAAAAATTGCTATAACTATCCTATTTCCATTCGTATTTTTGGTGTAAACACAAGGATCCATTGGTGATTGACTAAAACCCAAGACTTTTATGGCAGAATCAAGTTCTTGATTCCATGCTCTACTAGATTGTTTGAGTCCATACAGAGTCTTATTCAGTCTACAAGTTTGTCCATTTGGAAGTTCCATATAAATCTCTTCGTTCAATTTAGGGTGAAGAAATGCTGTTATAACATCCATCTGATCAATCGTCCAGTTGTATTTAGCGGCCAATGCTAAAAGGAGACGAATTGAACTGTATCTGACGACGGGGGAATAGGTTTCTTCGTAGTCGATGCCTGGAGTCTGAGAATAGCCTTTTGCTACTAGTCTGGCTTTGTAGCGTTCTATATTTCCTGTTGCAGCCAGCTTAGTTTTGAAAACCCATTTACTTTTTATGGATTTTCGGCCTGATGGAAGTTGACAAAGGGTCCATGTGTTGTTGACCTGATGAGCCCGTAATTCTTCCTCCATTGCTTCATTCCATTTTGATGAATTTTCGCCTGACAAAGCTTCCTGGACAGTTTCAGGATCATTAGATATATCAGTCATCGCATGATAAACAAAATCAGAATTATAAATATAACTATTTGGACGACATAATCTTTCTGATTTTCTGATATTATTTGATCTGTGAAGTTCTCCAATATCTTGAACTTCATCGATCGTACTCGGTGACGGTTCTTCCAACGAATTTTCTGATCTGCTTTCACTTTCATCTGCAACAACTTCAGCAGATGTGATTGATGATGATGGCAACTCCCCCACTTCAACAGGAGTTTCTTCAACTTCTACAGTTTGGAACTGCTGTAGATTACCTTCATCATCCATTTTCTGAGGAAACAGATTGACAATGGTTTTTGACGTTTCATTCGTGGAAGTGACATTTTCAAAAAATGTGGCATTTCTGGCAATGACAACTTTCTTGGATACTGGGTGTATGAATCGGAATCCTTTGGAATTTTCACTGTATCCCACGAAAATGGACTTTTCAGCTTTTGGATCAAGTTTCTTCCGTTTTTGATGGGGAATGTGAATCAATGATTCACAACCAAATATATGTAGATTAGATAAATTTGGTTTCCGGCCAGACCAAGCTTCTTCTGGTGTAGATTTCTGAAGAGCTTTAGTGGGTGCACGGTTCTTGAGATATGTTGCAGTGTTGATTGCTTCGACCCAAAATTCGTTTCCCAGTTTCGAGTGGATCAACATACTACGAGCATGTTCCATCAGCGTACGATTTAGTCTCTCTGCTACACCATTCTGCTCCGGGGTATACGGAATTGTGGTTTCATGCTTGATTCCATATGTCTTCAGGAACTGTATAAAATCATTGTTAACATATTCAGTGCCATTGTCTGTCCTGAGGCATTTGATGCTACATCCTGTTTCATTTTCAACAGCTGCTTTGTATTCCACGAATTTTTGTTTAACTTCACTTTTCGTTCGTAGAAAATAAACAGTGGATTTTCTACTAAAATCGTCTGTGAAGGTCAAAAAGTATTTTGCTCCTCCAATAGATTCCGCTTGTATTGGTCCACATAAATCGGAATGAACTATTTCTAAATGCTTCTCTGCTCTCCTGGTACTGGATTTTGGAAATGGAAGTCGATGCGATTTCGCTTTGACGCAGACGTCACACTGACTTTTCGATTTCTGAACGGAATATTCTATACCTGTCGCCAATTCATTTCTCAAAGTTTTCATGTAGTCTTGATTCAAATGTCCTAAACGATGGTGCCACAGTGTGAATGAATCGGATAAATTCACAGAGTGAGCTGCTAGAGTTTTACAGTCAAGACGGTACATTCCATTGACTTCGGAAGCTGTACCAAGAATGTTCTCTGGTTCTAGATCAACTTGTACTTCAGTTATTCGGCATCCATTGTTCTTATCGAAGATTACAGTTTTCCCAGCTTCGACAATCTTGCTAACAGATAGTAGATTCAACGCAATATCTGGAGAATGAATAACATCTTGTAAAGTAGCTTGTAGATCATTTTTCAGAATGATATCAACATGGCCTTTTCCGGTGCATTCTAATTTCTGACCATCAGCTATCCCTAACTGTCTGCCACTTTCTTTTTGGAAGTCACGTATCCAGGATAAATTGGAAGTGAAATGAGCTGTAGCTCCAGAATCTATAAACCAATCTTCACTGCATGAGTGGGACGAGAAATCTTTACAAGATAGAGCGACTGGACCTTGTTCCACTCTTTTGAATTGGTGACCTTTGAAGGGCTTCTTGGGCTTCGGACAATTGTTTGCCTTGTGATTGTAAGCATTACAGTTGTAACATCGGGGACCTTTTCTAGTATTCTGTGTATTCGGACTCTTGCTAGATCTGCTCTTATTACTATAGAGTGCTAGTTCGGAAGATTTTACATTGATTTCCTTCACATTTTGCTGAAGTAACAAACTTTTTACAAATTCAGTGGAAGTTACTTGTTTGGATCCTTGAATGCCCAAAATCAATGGTTTGTATTCTTCTGGCAATCCTCCAAGTATTATACCTCCAATAACATTGTCTTTGAAAGGTTCTCCTATGGTTTCCAACTGTTCGGCGATTTGCAGGATTTTGTCAATGTATTCCTGCATGGAAGAACATGATTCAAATCTGGTTTTAAATAGACTTGAATATAATCCGATTAATCGAACAATTCCTGTGTCCTCGTAAGCTCTTTTCAAATTGTCCCATGCTTGCTTAGCCGTTGTAGCTTTCTTAGTTTCGGCGGCTGCTGAGGGCTTTAGGGATAAATTGATTTTGGCTAGAGCTTTTTGGTCTGCATCTGGATCAACAGATTGGTTTTGTTTCGGTTCCACACAACACCAGAGTCCGGCATCCACAAGGAAGTTTTTCATTGAGAATTTCCATTCATTGTAGTTACTACCATTCAGATGTTTGGATTCTGCTAAACCTCCGACTGAAGTGGAAATCATTGAAAACTTGTGGGTAGAATTTTGTTTGTATAATTCTTTGCGCAATTCGATCAATTCTGCTTGAATTTCCTCTACCGTGGTCATCTTGAAGTTGCAATGTCACAGTTTGATTGACAGGAATGAAAATTTTCAATTTCTTCTAAGAGACTGACTTCTTTTGTAAAAATTCAAGTGATCGCCTTTTCTCAGTTCCTTCCTGGGCCCATAACGCAGTGGAAGCGTGCTGGGCCCATAACCTGTTAGCAGGGTATATATATCTGCAGTGGAACTGATATTACTGATACGCAATTCGGAGAATTAGTTTTTTTTTATTTCATATATAAACAACTACAACACATCAATCAATAATAAAATATATCCTAGCAACATATACAAGGTATATAGATAAATATCACATAATTATGGATGAGTGTAAACTAATTCCAACATATATACATTGGCTGGGTATAAAACGAGTTTTGCTAGGAATATCTGATATTTTTCAAATACGCAGAAGAAATTCTAGAAGGTTGAAACAAGAAAATGAGATGCCACGTGATGTCCACATTTGAAATATTTTTGCAATATTTCACGGTATCAGTAAGAAGCTATTAGAAATTTGATATGAATATCCAATCTTGATCATGAACTCCAGATATCAGAATAGTGAATGAAGAAACTGAGGAAATCACAATAATCTCCAGTTAATCAGTCTGATCGCTCTACGTAGTAGAAGGATGCGAGTGAAGTCTGGATAGCTTGATATTATTTCGACTTTCAAATTGTGAGTAACATTATCAATTTGTTTGACGAATGATTCAAAAATCGTATAATGAAATCTATATCGTTGTTCTTTGTACAATAAACATTCCATCGAATAGAAAAGAATAGATTTTTCTGTCATTCTTTTCACTCCTAGGTATCTAAGATAGAAAAAAAAATCAGCTGGTTCAGACATATTGAAAGAGTGCTTTTCAATTTTTATAGTTTGACAGGCCATATATTGAAAGCTGAGCTCATCACTTGGCCACTGATCTGTCGCAATTGATTAAGAGTGCGAGGGGATCAGGGAACATTTGATGGTTCCATCAAAGGAATCATTTGGAAAACAACTTCTCTTATGAATATGTCTCACATCACAAAAATTATTGAGGTTTCCATACGAAGGTTGTTGTAAATATGGTAATGAGCTTGATTACACTTCTCTGACAATCGAGAAAGCGGTACCAACCGAGTGTGGTGACATTTTTCCAATAGTTGTGGAACTGGATGCCCAAGAAAAATAATACAAGAAATTGCCCTTTTTTACGATGATTTTTTCATTTTACTTGCGAAATATTATCATCACGTTGAAAATACATGAAAACAAGATTGTGGGTCATGAACTTTGTTCCAAAAATCCGTAGAGTTTGAAGAAACTGATGAGAAAGGAAGATGAAATCAACTGTATTTTCAAATTGAGAATGGAAATCGTCTTTATAGATAAGTATCCTTCGGAATAATATATCGTCTTCCTACTGCTTCATGAATAATATTTGTTAATCGAAATGTATACCAATGTTTATAGCTATATCGAGGACAGAACGCATTTGTTCTCACCTATCGCAATTTTCACATAGTATATGATGAGAAAACTCTCATATGCAATGATTTCGATATGAATTTTATAACCCGTTTTATTTTTCATAAATTTGTGTAATATATTGATGAACAACAGTTTAAAAATTCATTCATGATTCTTCAATGCGAAACTGAAATCAATTTGTTCAATTCAAATACATATCCATAGTTACCTTGATCTTATTCACAAACAGGTCATTTATATAATCAACTGAGTAATATGGAATTGAAAAATCGATATTCAAATAATCACACAGGATGTTTAAACCTCAATAGATCAAAGTGGGAAGAGTTCGCTCCGCCATCAATATTGTTACAAAAAATCCATGTATCTCTTTTTCACATAATTTCAGCATATTTACTTATCTCCGTACCGAAGGGAGAGGAATGATAATGGTTGGTGCTCGGTTTATTCATCAGAAAACACAAAACTCTTCAATAACTAACCCATTAGTTTCTATAAATAGCAAGTGACCGTCAAGTAAGCAATTTCCTGAAGTGAAGGATTCAGCGCACTCGTCGCTCAAGGCCATTTCATTTTCATTGTCGAAAATGCCGAAGATATGTCAATAAGTATTCCAAAAGTATCATGATTGGCATGCCGAACCATTTATCAAAACTGAAAAAGTTGAATTCTGGAACACTTCAACATCAATGTAGGCAAATAACTCTGACAAATAATGAAAATATATCAATAGTGAAACGATTTTGAATAATTGTGAATGAAATATTATACAAACATCGGCAAGAGTTAACATTTCTCTCTCGAAAAATTCCTCTTCTCAGCCTGACGACCACCATTAATCCACAATACATGTGTGTTGTAAGTGGTCCATCACGTTATACTTGCAGAACCGTGGGAGAAGGAAAAGTACAGTACAAGACTCGGGATGAGGCCAATTACGTGCACTCACCCAACGACTCGTGGTAAAAATGTTTCGCTTGTGCGTAATTGACACTCATTCCAATGAATGCAGGTGTTCCACAGGGTTCAGTTCTGGGGCGGCCCATTTTGTTCCCGCTTCATACCAATGATTTAATCGAGAAAACATCTTGTTCAGTACATAGTTTTGCGGACGACCCTACTCTTCATACTAGTTTCTCTTCCAGAGTCCCCATACTTGCTCGAGAAACAAAAATTCGAAGAAACATTCAAGTCAACGAAATTAACGATGACTTGGTGAAAATACTAGAATGGGTGACATGAACTTGATGGAATTGAACGCTAGGAAAACCCAGGCATGTGTCTTCTCAAGGAAAGCAGATCTATCATCATCGAGTATCCAGGGGTCAGGAGTAACTATTCCCAGAAACTTGGATTTCTATTTCGTGCGAAGAAATTCCTCACTTCTCGTCAGGTTCAAATGATCTACAAGGCTGTCTTGGAATATAGTTCTCATGTGTGAAGTTCGGCACCAAAACATTCATCAAGGCTTCTCGATTCTATTCAGAGAATGGCAATCCGTCTCGTTGGTGATTCTTCGCTCACAGACTCGCTCACTTCATTGGAACATCGTAGAAGGATCGGAGACTTGTTTCTTTTCTATAGATATTTTCACAGTCGGTATTCTTCTGAATTTTCATCAATCGTTCTACCCTTGACAATATCTACACGGATAATTCGACGAGTACAGAATTCCCACCCCTTTGTTGTGAACTTGGAGACTTGTCGAACCTCTCTTGCTCAGGGATCTTTTTTCAATAGACTAGCTGATCTTTGGAACTCCTTGCCAAGAGAGGTTTTTCCTGAAGCTTACAAATTTTGAAAATTCAGTGTGAATCTTAATTCGCATCTCCTGTCCCTTGATTCACGCGGTGTTCTTTGAACATTACAGGGCTTCCCTTTCGTGTGAATCTGCATATAAAAAAAAACCCTTGTTACCTAATATACTTTTTTTTTAAAGAAATCATTCACTTTCCGCCTCGGTATATCAAATCTCATTTTAGCGACAAGAACCAACATCGACGACCGCAAAATACAACTCGACCTGTACTATAAGGAATCGTTGATACGGCACGTGGCCATTCAAAGTTTCCCCGATAAAAACCATCACAGGCCGGAGATTCTCGGAACTTATTGATCTCTCCTCGCGTTGTCTTCGCGAAGAGAACAACTGAAATATTCACCACGTGCCCTCAGCTCTCCCGCTGAAGTTTATTATTTTATCGGTGTTTAGTCTGCCTCTTACAAGTGCAAGATTGCTTGTACGTTTTCTAAAAATATTTGCGAGGATTCCAGACTGGGATCCAATAAATGAAAACAGGGATTCATTGAACGTTGTGAAAGCCGTTCGATGAATCGGGCAAGAATTTCATGCAACTTTCATTAATGGAAAATAATTCAACAGAAAGCAATAACCCTAACGCTGGATTAAGAACTCTCGCATTCAATGCGCGTGTCTTTTATCGAGTTAGCATCTTTCGGGGGAAGATATTGATACTGAATTAACAAAATTCATATGCATTACAGACAGATGAATTGACGAAAGACATGCAGGACTAGGAACTGAATAACATCCTGCAATCGGAAGGTCGAACAACAATACATCTTGCACACAGATCAATTCTCCGAAAGAAAATCTTTCATATTCATCCACCTCAACATCATTCCTGCATGGGCAGATTCTTTCGAGAGCAACGAGGGAGCTGATTGAGAGTTGCTATTTTGAATAATTAAATTAGAAGGGGTTCTAACTGTAGGACTGGAATTGTCGAAGAAATATTATATAATATACTCGACTGCAGAATAGACAAATCCAGGGTTGTTTGATCTGTATTCTCCACAATGACTTCAGCTGTGGAGTCGAAACGTCGAAGAACACCCTGCACGCGGAATAATGACCAAAATTACTATCTTCCATATCCTTATTAACTCTGCAGAATGGCAATGATTATAATCAATGACTCGGAGATGTACGAAATTTTCCGTCCAAGGACTATAACGAAAGTATATCGACCAGAATCAGTAAGTTATAGAAATCCGTTTCAAAGAGCATTATTATCACGTCAGATGCAGGAGATAAGAAAGAACTGATGTTGACAAGCATACTACAGATGGAGATCACATAGTGGAAGCAATTCAGAACTGATCAGAAATGTACCTTGCATTAGGGTTTTCAATTAAATCAAAAATCGATGTCTGTAATGATAATAATAAGAGAGGTATTGAGTTCCCATCATACACTAGAACTAGATGAAAGTCCGCAGATCAGATTAGCTTCAGGGTATCATTGATAAATATCAGTGCCCAAGATGATATGTCCAAAGATTGGCCAACATATCATCAAATAGGCTGGACTATAACAGAGGCGCCCCCCTAGGATCGGATCAGTGGAGGAGTCGAACTATAATACTCCATTTGAGTGACTCAGCCCCCGGAACCAAATACATCTTTCTATAAGGGCGATAATTTTTTTGAAAATATTGATATATGGCGATACATTTCATGTTCAGTTGACATAAACTCGTTTCTTTGAGACACATCCTCTATTTCGTGTGAAATTTGTTTGTTTTCTTCTTCATCATTATTTCGCAACGAGACTAAATTAGGTTTGCTGAGGTTGGGCTTCATAGATTATCATCATCTTCCTGGAATTTTATTGAAAAATTTCCGAAGCATATCGGCAGCGCCGCTTTGCCACATTTTTTTCAGCAAAGCCCCTGGGGGCTCGGAAACATAAAAAGGGTACCGTAGGACTTCTCTTGTCATGTCCGATAGAATGACATCAAAATCGACCTGATTCTAGGAGGGCCCCTATAAAAGTCAAACCCATCAATAACAATTCTGAAATTACAGAATTTGGGCCCACTACGAACGTCAATTCTCAGAAAATGAAAAATTATGTGAACTGAGAATTAACGAGGTTTTAGTTTTCAACGTGTGATTCCTAGCACTTATAAACTCTAATTTAGTCTTCCTAACAGCAAATACTTCATTCATTTGTTGGTGAATCTGAATTCTCAGGATTGTTTTCAACACAACGGGTGCTTGTTGATTTCGAAGTGAAATGTTGAAGAATTCGAAAACAATAATGATCATTTGTTAACCAAATGCATTTCTCGAGTTGTTCATTTCGGGAATAAAGGGATAGTTTCCTCTCAAGACAACTATGTTTTGGTCGTTCAATATAACATACACGAGATGCTCGAAATGGGGGCTCAAAACAAAAACCATAACTGAAACATGTGAGTATCGTAGTTCTCATTCTATCAGTGGAAAAACCTCTTTTTCTCGTGATAACAAATTCATTAGTTAGTACCATTACGATAGATCAGCTTGAATATAATTTCCACGTAAGTTACAAATATACTCAACATATAATCTTTATATGATGAATTGAAAGTATGTAGGGTGGTTTTGAGAGTTGCCCTCGTACGTCTGAAATCATAGTATAAATTGCAATACGTCATATTTTTAATGTAATAACCGAATATTTTTACATCTTGATTTTTTCCGGAAGGGGTAATTGCTATATCCATGGTGTGATATCAGTGAAGTGGTGAAATTAGTAATAGTAAATTGGCGGAGATTCGGCGAGGAGAGATAGAGTAGTACAGGAGACACCGAGATCGCAATCCGCTATCGAAGTGATACAGGTAGAGGATAAAATGAGATGGAAGAGGATGTTCTCACTAGAGATCCCGGATAGGAAAGAGTGGGAAGAGGAACGGGTGATCTTTTCCCAGAAAGCTTGGTCTGTTTTACGGACGGATCCAAACTAAAGGTAGGAAAATCCGGAGCTGGAGTTTACTTGAAAAAGGGAGAGAGAAGCTGTGCCTACGCGCTAGGTTCCTTGATAACAGTTTTCCAAGCGGAGGTATAGGCCATCCTGGAGGTAATCAGAATGAAAGGAGTGAGGATAGGCACAGAGAGATGTGTTTATGTTTGCTCTGACAGTCAGGTCGCAATAAGGGCTCTGACTGCAACCAGAACCAGGTCAAGACTGGTTCAGGAGTGCGGGGACGCCCTGAGGACCTTGTGACAGAAAAGGAAATCACGCTAGTGTGGGTTTCTAGCCATGCGAGGATCGAAGGCAACCAGCAGGCGTACCAGCTATCCAAGCGCGGAGCCGGACAACACTACTACAGGCCCGACGCACTCGGCATAGCAAGGGAGACTAGTAACAACGGCACTGAACGAGTGGACCGTTGAAAGATTATGTAAGGAGTGGAGAGGAATAGACGGCTGCAAGCAGTCAAAGCAGATGATATCGAGGCCTGACAGGGAGGGGACGGCCAAGATATTGAGGCTAAGCCGCAAAGAACTCCGACTCTTAGTTTGAGTTCTGACTAGACACTGCGGCCTCAGGAGACATCTGACTCTCATAAGAGTCGAGGCAGACCCACTATGCACGGAATGTGAAGAGGAGGAAGACTCCTTCCACTTCCTTTGCGAATGTGGAATATACAGCAGGCTCAGACAAAACGTCTTCGGAGCCGCCACTATCAAGGAAAAGGAATTGCATTGTCTGCAATGGTAAGATATTTCGACCTCTATAAGAACGTCAAAGAGGTTCGAACAGATTTCCGCCATGGGGTGAGTGACTGAATATGCCAAGGTTTGCGAAAAGGGCCCACTGGGGCCTAGTCGCTGACGCTTGCGTCCTCCACCCTCAATTATGGTGTTTTTGATACGAAACGCCATCGTCTCCGATCGAATTCCTTTAGCAAATAGGCCTTGTTACTAACTCCCTGCGCTAAACCTCTGAATCAACATGGTTTTCGCCGGCCCGTCAACAATGAAACGTAGTAGATTCATCCCCCTATTCGACAGAGCAGAATTCTTCAGAAAAAAATATCTGTCTTGTTCGGGACCGAACCTAGTAACTCTCTGTCGCGAGCCGGGTACACAAACACAGCGCCAACTCCCTCGCCAGACATTATTAAATATTGTGAACTGATCATATATCAACTAGATTATTGAGGTTCGAATAGAATAACTTCATTCATGAGATGAATGATCTTGTCTGTACAAATAACTTTAATCGAATGAATATAATTTCAATTGTATATCGATAACTCCTGAAAACCAACGCCACCGAATCCTGTCGCAATTCCAGGCCGATCCATCAATCATCACCGAACAGCTTTTACTTACCCAAACAAATCTAACGATGAAATGTCTTGCCGGCGATATGGACAACGCAAATATTATAGTAATAAATTGGTAAAGCAATAGAGAAAATGGCCGCCAGCCTCCATTAACTTGTCACGTAATGTAAACGTTAATATTTTTTAATTTTCCAAGCGGTTAAGTGTATTGTCGGGTTGTGAAAAACGCTGTCGTAAAAGTTGAAATTATGTAATGGTCTAGACACATGAGGTGGAAGGTCATTGAAGGACATTCAATATTCCGTTCCAGTAAGTGTATGCATCATTAATATGCTTTCTTGATGTATGCGGATAATATTCATTCAGACATATACCACATGTTGATTGATATCAATGGATCGAAATAAATACTGAAGAAAGGATGTATTTCAAACCATGCATTTGAAAAAATATCTGATCCTATTATAATAATATTTCTCGGAACATGAAATACGTTCACGATATCGGTAATAAATATCATAAGACAACCGCCCAAATGAACCTTTTCATCCAGCACAACGTGACATTCAACATCTCATATCAATAAAAATGTTTAATGAGATGCATACATTTTTTCTATTTTTCGACATACTTACCTTCATTGATTGACATAGTGTACATCTATCATTGTTTTGTATTTTTTTTCATTTGGACTAGGTGATGAATGAATTACTACGTTCTTTTCTCAAAAATTTCAAAATTCTCATCTTCATGTTCGACCACCATACGAATCTTTTTTCATTATTCTTTCCCAAAAATCAGCTCCCAAATCGAGTTCCAAACTTTATACCGAATCCTTACACGATTATAATTCGGATTGGGGAGAAAAATGTAGTTTCTGCTCAAAAATGAGGCAAGAGTATTTTAAATTTTTTTATACTTCTCATATGAAAATCCTGACGTTTGGATTTTATACACTGACTAAAAGGAAGGCACTATCTCAGTTTCAAAATTGGAAACTTTGATCATAGATCCTGGTCTGTTGGAAAAATATTGCATTTTTATAATACTGAAAATCATGGCAGATTCGGGAAGTATATCAGATATAGTTTCTATTCGAAGAATTGGAGTGGAAAACATAAACCGCAAGCCATATTAATTGAATATGCAACGGACTGATATATGAGTGATAATGTCCAAACAAAAACTAAATAATCTTGCACATGCACTATCATTTCTCTTCCGTATTTTCAAGAGATAAGAAGGGTGCGCCTCATTATTTATCTTTTAATCTGCACCACAGTCTGATAAATCAACATATTCGTGCACATCCTTGAGAAAACAATGAAGTATAGATAAATGTACAGGACTATCAACACTTCTGTGTTGGTAGAACAAATTGAGAATTACAACATAGATTCTGCTCGCACAAGTAATACTTGGACCCAATTATGATTAATGTACTTCTGTTTACGATGAAATTCAAAGAAAAACGTGAAAACTGAAAAATATATCTGTGACTTGTAATTGGTGGGGTCAGAAATAAATGGTGAAAAGAATGGTCAAATATCCAGATGAATAAAATCTATTTTATATCCCAACGAGCATATCAACGAAAATATGATTTTTTAATTGATTTCAATAACCATTTATATGATAGAACAGTGAATGAATTAAAATATTCAAATTTTCATTTTCATTGTGAAAAATATTCACTGTATCGATTTTTTTCACTCAATAGAAAACTCCAAAATAATAAAAAATTCATAATTTTTTCTGCCAATCGTAATTGAAATATTTCTTCAATTTCCTTGTAATCGAGTGAAGAACAAATCATTGAAATTGTGGAATATTTCTTTAATTGAATCAACTATTGCCCCAATTATTACTTGAGGATGAATAGGGTGATATCTCCCCAATAACATTCTTGGAGATGAAACTGATCGAATATGTTCCGAATTCCGAGATTTTTTTTAGTAATTTATCATTCAATAATCACAATAATTTCAGAGGAGATTTCACTGTCTAGGTCAATCATATTCATTCAAGTTAGTTTTGCCCTAATTGAAGACTAGATTTGAATAATCCATAAATACCACTTCGAGATAGGAAGCTGGGAGAAAAATGGGAGAGAGTGGACCAACCCCAACAACGGTACATTTCATGAGCAATCATTGACTCCTTGCCATGATATATAACCAAATCCCATGAACATGTGAACATTTTGTTTTAGAGCAGTGTGAATGAATATCTGATAGTACTAGTTAACCAGTACTTTGAAAGGTACGAAACTGTGACAATTTCAAAAACGAGCCCGAAGCATATATTACAGTAATCACGATCTACACTGGTATTCTGGTGAGAACCAACAAGTATTCATGCTTGAAGAACTTTTCACGTACGTCAACCAAGTATGGCGAAAAAGTAGCGCGATGATTTTTATACTACCAAGGGCCTGCGTGATAGTGTTCAGTAAGTAATGAGTCAACCTCATGCCATTTTGATTTGAACCAATGCTTCTTTTCATGGATGATCATTTGGTAAGATCAAGATGAAGTTATTCTGATCTTACTGATAAATGGTTTTTTCCGATGATCAGTTGACTTCCTCAACGAATATTAACCGACAGAAAATCGAAAAACGATTAACGATGTCGTACCTCCTAACGTACGATAACAATATATTTATTGTTTTAGACTTTCGGTCTCTCCGAGTCTGATTTGAACCAGAAATCAACGAAGTGAAGAAGACGCTAAAAGACGCGCTCAGAAAAAAATTCTGCTTTTTTCTCATGGAATGAAATTTACAGTTGCCTTGGTTTCACTTACTCATACATAGATGGTGGTAAACTATTTTTTCTTGATAATTGCCTATTTTCCTGCCTCTGCATTTCCAATCTTGAACTGGATTATTCCGTTTCAATTGGTTTTGGCGGAAGGCAAGCTATTCAATATGCTTCGAAGGTTGAAATAGAAATCAATCACCCTAACACCAAGCTGCTTCATAATTTAAGGCAGTGCAAAAATTACCTGCAAAGTTTTTTAGTCCGATATGGACTCCGTCTGTAACTACTAATCATTCTGATTATTTTCTGAACACTCAACTGGAAAGCTGGCTGAAAGGGATATTTTAACACTCTCGAATTGCTTTTACCAACTCTGTGGTCAATGTCTGGAACAAGTTGGGCATCACTGAACTTATCTACCCTTCTATATCTTATGTGTGCATGAACCAGTGTCGCACATTATGCTCTGTGCACTGCCAACAGAATTGGTAGAAGCAATCTGAAACTGGTTGAGCATGTGTATGACACAAAGCTACTTGATACATTCGAGAGTCTATAAATTGCAGAATGTTAAAATAGTATAAATGGTGACACAGGGTTTCCCCCTTTTAGCCTGCTATTTACTTCATTCTTGAGAAATCAATCAGAATATTCAATGGTAACAGTCGTAGTCCATATCGAACAAAAAACTTTCAGGTAGTTTTTGCACTGCCTTAGATCAGGAGGTATATGAATAGCTAATCCTAGTCTCTATATTCATAATCAGAATAAGCTCTATTGTCGGAAGAATATAATTCTTATTGATAAATTCGTTCTTAGGTTTATGGCAGAACAACTATATATAGACAATCACAGTTCAAAAAATAGTAATACACGATTTAAGTTATTGAGACTTGCATAAAAAGGGTACATGCTCTAACTCTAGCATATATGCACGTACGCACACATGAATATATACTCAAAACATTTCTTAAAAACGTGAAAAAACGGTGGTCAGAACAATAAAAAAATATATATAACGGCAAATGAGCTAGATTTTTATCAGCTAAATTTATTAAAATAAATCCTGATAATAATTCTCAAGAGTATAATTGGCTCTTCCAACCAAGATCTTTTTCACGTCTTTCTTGAACTTGGCTCCACTTTGAGTTTGTCTCAATGCGAGAGGAAGGTGGTTGAATATTTTTTCACTCTCAAATCTCTTTGAATTTCGTATTGAAGAGGAAGAGGGAATTGGAAGCGAGATGCAGTGAGAAGATCGAGTATTGTAGGAAGAATCTGTTTAAATTTAACCTCTGTATTTTTTGTGCACAAGAAATGCCGTCTGCAAAATATAAAGGCACACCAGAGTCGTATTTTATGCTCTAACAAGACTCATGGCCGACAAGAATTATGGCATCTAGATTCACATAGGTATTTGAACAGATAATGGCAAGATCCCCAAAAACAGATACTACGACGTAGATGTGTCCCGATGAGAGCAAAATTTTTCATTTATCAAGAATCATCGATCTCAGGAACATTTTTTTATTCAGAGTATAATTTTTCCACCAGCAATATTCTTGTATTATCCGAGTGATACTCATATTATAGATTCATATACAATAATTTTGTAAATTTATATACCCTATTCAATTCAGTGTTTGTTCTACTGAATCATTCATGTGACACACATCTACGTACCCAATACGTAAAATTCCAAAAATTCATAATCACAAGATTGAACCGTATAAATTCATTCTGACGGAATTGAATTATTCAAGGATCATTAGTCGGTTTGAGAGTTAATAACAGTAAATAGTGGACAATGTAGCAAAAGATCATCAAGGCACTGCCATTATTGAAATGAATTTTAATAGTCAAAAAGCAATGGTACAAATGTAGATCGGTGTTGAAATATGGTTAATGACAACAAGTTCTCGAACATAATGATATCATGTGAATTTTCACGTTGTTTCAACCGCTCTCGTGAAAACAACCAACCATAAATGATATCATATTCATCAAGGAAATAGAATAGTTTTGCACCTAACATTGTAATGGTCACGCAATGATGGTATTTTTCTACGCACGTTACGTGTGGTCCCAACTGAAAACTTCCCACTAACAGAGAAATCTTGAATTTTTGCATAATACAGACGATAATAATCAAGAGATAGAAATGATTTATACGTGGTGTTCTTGAGATGTTAGCTTCTGTAAAATCCCACATCCGGCCTGAATATGAGCGCACGCAATGAAGATATCAACATTTCTGATTTATGGTGCCCCCAGAGAGTCCATTACCATATTATTATATACTGGCGAGATCGAAATGAGATAAGGCTTATGTCATTAGGGTAGCCTATGCATAATGTTCTGATTGCAGTTCGCAGTATGCAATACGTGAATGTTGAAATGAAAGATATGATCCACCTCAAGCGAAATCAGTTCTGAGAAAATGATGTTCATCATTATATTTGTAGTTACTTTGAATCATTTCGTAAAGTAAGAGTTCTTCTCGATTATATCCATTTTTTCTTCGTTAATAAGTATCATCGGTTTCCTGTTGCTGAGATGAAAACCGAAGAAGAGAGAGAGGTGGAAATCGAGAGAGAACGAACGCGAACCATAGAATTGATGATTGTGATGGGGTAGTTTCCATTGGTATTATCAAGAAATTCTAGTGATGGAATTAATGTGGTTGGAGATCATCATGAAAATTAGGAAATTCCCTGTTTCCTCTGTTTTATACCACTTATATTTGTAGGCAACTGACGTTACTGCAGTTTCGTCATATACGTACATTAAATGAAAACAATAAATCGACTTGAGTTCTTGAAAAACCTTTTTATATATCCTTTCTTATACTACCTGTCGATAAATATGAATGGTCACTGATTACTATATATCCAGAATGATGATTACGTGTAACCCAGAATTTAAAACATAAGTTTTATTTTTCAATTTCCAAAAATCCCAGTGGAAAAAATTAACTCAATGGCAATTTTGTTTGAACAGTATGCGTTATTTCTATCTCACATGATCAGTATTATTGAACACACAAGAGTGTATTCAAACAATGATATTGATTGCAATCAATTCATATATCTAGGCGGCGCGGCGTATATATTATCGACATCAGTATGAAGTGAGTACATTGCCATTTTATGCAATTAAAAGTTAGCCATTTTCGATAAAAGGTATTCTTTGTTTTTTTCCTTTCAAAATACTTCGGTTTATTGAATTGTTCCTTTGTATTTTTCTCCTCGAGATGTAAACTGATGAAAAATTTTCTAGTCGTCTGACTCCCAGTTGAGTACCTCGGGGCAATTTCCCATATCCATGTGTCGGCGTGTTTTTTGTGTCCATATTGTCCTATGCCTCCTGCGGATCTTCTTCTTATCGATCAGAGCATTGCATTGCAGCAATAATAGTAATACGTACATTTGGTGGTACGTTTCAATGTTTTTCATTTGTAACGATGCTTTGTGAAGTGAAAAAGTTTTTGAGTTGATTTTTGAAACTTTACTTCAACATGAGTTGAATATGTGATCCATTCGCTTCCATACATTATCAAAAATTTTATTGAAATTAATTTCTAACATTTTGTTCTTATGGGGTCCTACGGTTGGAGTTTAACAAGCAAATCAGGTATTAACAAACTAGACAACATAAGAATCATTTTATCGAGATGAATGTCCTCAAACAAGAGACCAATGAGTCTAGTATTTTTTTCAATAGGAAAGTTAACACCTTTTCAGCTGTAAATATCACTATAGGTGCGGTATTTCATATTTTCATATCAGTATTCCAGATTGCTATCATTTTAAAATGGCGTCGTTCTATAAAATAATTTGGTATCAATAGCAAGCATTTTAACGTATTCCAGCTACTACATTACTCCTCTAAAGCTGTTAACAAAAACTACTCTCAATCGGGATGTTTTGGCTAAAGAAACTTCTTCCATCGATTATAATGGGTGAATTTCGAAAAAGTTTCGAACTAGCGGTTTGAGTGTATATATATTTTCCTGCTTTTATCAAGAGAAAAATGGAAGCACTAGGTGGCGTGGGAGAGTTCAAAGTATTTTATTTTTTCCAATGACCAATATTAGAAGACATTATTTGATATATAGTTATTGGACTCTACAACCTCTAAAAATCAATGTCAGCTGGTTCCTATTGAATGCTGCATTTTATTCTTGGAGACAGTAAATATATATTCATCATTTATAACAGTTATTCTATTGTTTAGGAATTGTAGTGAATATACCATATCAAAAAATCGAGGGGGAAACCGCAAGGGAATTTTGGTGTACAGGTCGCAGGAATTAGTCGGGAATTACAGGAATTTTTTGGGCATTACTCGTGTATTAGAGGAATTACAAGGGCATAACTCGGGAATTAGAGGAATTGCGTGGGCATTACTCGGGAATTATTGTAATTGCAAGGGCATTACTCGGGAATTAGAGGTATTATTTGGGAATTTCGAGATAATTGTAGGAACTGTTTTGTAATCAAAATAGTGGGATTGATAACTGGAGGTGTAGGTGTTTTCACGACCTAATACACGAAAATTGCTAATACACCTAATACACCGACTCGGTAGAATAAGATCTCTCAACAAAAACATAAGTGATATTCGTCAGAACTTTTCATTTCATAGAGAGGAGAAAAAAAGTAATTCTTTACAGTCATTGACGACGTTGACATATGATGACGCTTCGACACTGGATATAGTAGTGGAGGTGCTGCAAGCTATGGAAGATGCAAAAAGAGAAGCGGAAGATGTGGGGATAATGTTCGACGAAGGTGATCAATACATTATAGATTTTATTCCAGAAAAGATTAAAAAAAGATTTCGAGGAAAATGAAACAGACGATACGGAAATAGATGACTCCACGCCCCATATGTCTAGCGACCCAAAAAACATACTAACTGATTTCGAATATATTGATTCCTTGGAAATGAAAGACTTTTCTGGACAAATTATAGGCAGCATCTCTGCCGCGTCACCCTTTGTAGAGGTGAAAATTAAAAATAAATCTCTCATTTTGAAAAAATCGTCTTTTTGTTGGTTGTTAGATGAAGGTAACGGAAGAGTGTCGACAGACAGAATGAAAAGGTTCAATATCGGCACAAATAAAAGAAGATCAATAAAAGATACCAAAATCGTTAAAGTGAAAGAAGAAATCTACAGGGGATATTGGAACGAGTGACGAATTAGAATATGGAAAAATTATAGATGAGGTTATCGGGGAGGAATTTCCAGAAGAAAATGATATTTTCCTACTTGATGATTCCACGGATGAAACGCACTCCGAAAAGTCCGATGATTTGTCTGAAAGTGAGTTGGTTCCCCAGGTGGAAAAATATTACGCGGTGGCCTACGACCATCAGTGGTACATCGGAAGGATTATACAAATCGTGGAACATAAGTACAAACGAGAGTACAAATTGAAATTTCTGAAGTCTGATTTGGAATCATTCATTTGGCCAAAAACTGAAGACTATGACACTGTAGACAGGAAGTAAATTTTTTATGGCCCAATTCAGTTGATAGGTTCTGGACCTTCCGAATTGAAAAAATAGATCTTCAACAAATTGTTCTAAAAAAAAAATTGTTCTAAAATTGTTCGTTTTCGTTAACCAGCTGACGAACGTCAACCCTCAAAAGTCGAAACTTGTGCGAGCAATGGATCAACGAGGCCTTACCTTTTAACGTGCGATTACCCAGCACGGTGGCCCGGCGAGGATTCGAACCCCGGCCTTCCGCTTGATAGGCAGATATGCACTAAATGTAACTAAAATATAAGATTTTCAGGGCGAAGTTTTGAATATGTATTGAGTATATAGCGAAATAAAATGTGTTCATTGTACGAGTCAGATAAATGATATAGATTACTACTCTTTATTTTTTTTGACTTACATCCATCTACCTCATACATTTAATCCAGTTCAATGTTTGTTAGTCTCTCTGTAGGGTGTAATACTCGAAAATACTGATACGATAATGACCATTTTTTCACTAACAGAAAGCTATTTAGGAGTGACACGTGCAATATTTTATTATGATTTGAAAAAGCATTCAATGAAAAACAATCAGTCAGTGCACTCGATATTGATATTGACACTCGATACATCTAGCAACATGGAGGTGGAAAAAGTAATAAAATTTACCACTGCTCCTGGCTCTAAATATTTTCGAGTAGGAGCCATTGACAAAGCTCACAATGAGGATTTCCACAATGTTTTTCTGATGACGTAACGAATAGTCATCATTTTATTGAGGAAAGCTGAAAAAAATTCGATTTCATTAGGAATTCGTGAAAACTAACAGGGACTTTTGAAGGAATTAGTCGGGTATTACAGGCAATACTTGAGGAATTTCTGGGGAATTAGAGGTATTATGGGGGAATCACATAGGCATTAGATGTATCACACAAGAATTTCTGGGGAATTACAGGCATTACAAGGGAATTAGAGGCATTACTCGGGCATTAGAGGCATTGTTCGGGGAATTAGAGGTATTGTTCTGGGAATTAGAGGTATTACTTCTGGTCTTCAGAGGAATTAGTGTACAACATTTTTCCTGCAGTTTATCACTCGTAAAAACTAGTTGGGAAATCATCATTAAGGTATCAATATGGTGATAAAAACAAAATTGCGTCTGAAAGCATTCCAATGAGATAATTCCATGGAAGCATCAGGAAGCAGTGATAAAATAAACTTGAACTAGTTTTATAAAGATGATAAAAACCTCACAGAAAAGTGCTATAAAACTGCTACAAAACAATTCATGGTTTATGGTTGTGATAATTTCGTGACTATTTTATAAAAGTTTTTATAATATTTTATATGAATCCTTTTTATCAAATTTGGGGTATCTGATTATTTTTGCCAACTGTGAAAAAGTGGAAGAAATGAACGAATTATTGTCTCGAGAAACATAGGACAACAAGACAAAACTTATCTTTCAAAAAAACTGATTTTTCGAACTCCGACTCATTCCAGTAGATATATCATACTTCTATAAATACTTCTGAGGCAGAATAACGAGCGATGTTTCAATGATAGTCCGAAACCCACACTCCATCGTAACACAAGTAACATATCGTTTCAATCGATTTTTATGTAGTAAACGCACCTCAGCTATTTGCCATAGTTCAAACATTTTGGCAGCGAACAGGCGAATAGTTTTCGAGTTAAAAATATCTGATCTCTCGTACGTACGTACGTACACACACCCGAGTCTGGAGCAGGCGCAAAGTCACAATATTCGACTCGTTGCTGCTCTTCTTGAGGAGGCTCACGATTCACTATTGATGAAGGATTCCTAATGAAACTTGCTCGAGTACTACATCCTTTTTTTCATCTTCAGGTTCACACAAGGGTTGTTGTGTGACTCAAGGAAAAGGTGGAAATTTGAGTTTCTGAAGGTTACCCCCGGGAAGAACATCCCTTGGCAATAAAGTCCATAATTTGATTGCTTAGTTGAAAAATGATGCTTGAACAAAAGGAGTTTGATAGATCGCTAAGTTCATAACAAAACGGTTGGAGGACTGCACTCATGGGGGTCAACCATGAGCGAAACTTCACCTGAGACATACTCATTTTTGTCATGATCTCGGTTATGATGCAACATAGGAAAACAGTATCAGGAACAGGCGAGATTGTCTCATATACAAAATACAAAACCAAGCTTTCGAGCAGCTCTTCCAGCATTTCATTCAACATGTTTTCTCCATGAAAGCATTTTGCTGATTCTAATTACTAGCCACTAGATAGATGGTTGCACAGTCATTGCTGACATCCAGACTATTTGTAATGGAAGGTCGCCTTTCTGGAGAGAAAAAAAATCGATTTTTTAAGCTTTTTTAGCATTATTATAAGATTTTCCTTATAAAATTTTCGACGACTCGTCTTTTATTATCACTTACACACTTTATTATTTATGAGCTGAATGAAATGTTCCATTGAACAAATTACTCTTTTATCCCTATGGAAAATAACATCTCCGACATTGCAGTTAAGTGGTAAAGAACTTCTCGATGATCCAATCAGCAGAATCGCCATCTAATTTTTATGGAGTCATACGTCCACTGTCACATGAATCTTGTGATGTCCATCGTTCTGTTCTGAATATGTTTCTTGAAGAAATATTGAATTATGTTGCAAATATCATATGTGGATATCCTCCAAACTGTCAGCTGTTGGTGTAGCTACTGTCCTTTTTGGAGAATGACTAAATGTCTAGAGGAAGAACTACATACAGAGTCTTTTTGGTGCCGACCAAATGATAATCTACCCAGAACTGAGAAGATATCAGCAGGGCTAGTGAAAACTTCTGAGGAAGCAAAACTCAATTCATTAAAATATTGTACTGTTCAATATCAGTCAAAGATGATGATTCATCTGGAGCTTATCAATTCAACTTTCCCATAGGTATATGATATTTTTTGAGAACTCAGCATAACTTCCCGCTCAACTTTGACAACATCTTCAAGATGTTGAATGAAGCACGACTGCGATGATACAGAAAAACTTCAATCCAACTTTTATGGAAACAAAGCAACATATTTTCGAAGAGTTTTTTGTGGGTCTCCATAGCTTTTCACTCCTTCATATATAATCATAAAATTTGAATGAACTTGCAATATTTTTTCCGGTCGAAATTCTCCAACATTATTTGATTGTATAGTGCGGTTAATTGTTGGAGCATTCATCTCTTCTATTCATTTTATTTCAATATCATGCTAGATGATTTCATATAATACATTTCTCTGTAGCATTCTCACTAACAAGGGGCTTACAAAAACGCACATGTTTTAAGAAACAATGAATTTCTCATTGTCATCCTGCTTGAGGAAGTTAGTGAACAGCAAAGTACAAAGGTGTTGTGATTTTGTAAACCCGATGTGAGTATGCGAGAATCGTATAGGAAACTTCAGTATTTTGTATTGATAGAAATATGGATTTTCATCAAGAATTGGTTAGATCAATTCGTACTCATATGAATTCACATATCAGAGAATCTCAACCGGATTGAATCTATGAATTGATCTTTGCCGAGATCTTTGCTCGAATCGCTTCAGAATAAAATTTAAATTGATAAAAAAGCTCAGCCCCGAGCTCAGCCCTCTCTGGCGAATATCTCCAACTGAAATTATTAAATACATTATCCTTCGAGCTGTCGTTGATTGCATTGAAGTGATTCAGTTGCTCATTTCAAGTCTGCTCTGAAAACTTCAATGAATACAGGAAAAGACCACTGAAGTTTGAATTTTGTTTCGGATAGTTGGAAGATATCGAAAATTTTAAACTAAGGTATATTGATTTTTCTCGGATTTTTATTAACTCCAGTGGAGAACTAGTTAGAGTTTTATTGTTCCAACTGAATCAACTGATAATTCGAGTCTAAAATAAACGTAATAGAATAGAATGGTTTGCAGGATGTTCACCGAATTCAATTTTCAGATATTTTTGTGGTGAGAATTTACTTTGAGGAATTATTTTTTTGGCTTCCTTCTTCGAATCAAAAAATAAAAATTACAAGTGAAAGAAGTTGAATTTTTATTTTTTGATCCAGGGAAAAAAAAGACTGAAATGATTTTCCCAACTATTTCGGTTGATACAATTAATGAATATATAGAAAATAATTGATGGTGTTTTCTTCTTCAAATCAATGATGAGAGAATACAAAAGTTCTATGGATGAAGAAAAATCAATTATTGAGCAAAAAATTTTCGTTGATGTTCATATCATTCATAGACGGATGAATAATTCTCAAAACAAAAAAAAACAGCTATTCCTCTGCCACAATTCGTATAGGTACCAAACACTCGAAACAAGAATCGAACAAATATCATTCGAAGGATATTTCTACACGATAAACTTTCAGCTCAGAGAGAAATAATCCTCATACTCATCAGTGGGCCTATGGATGAATTATAAACCATTTTCATATACCCGAATGTTTTCGAAAATTTTCCAGTTTCGAAAAGTAGGCATATAATATAGGTATGGAAGAATCATATTTGGTACCTGAGAAATATTTTCTACTCCACTACTGTAAATGTGGAAAAATTGATAGCAAATTGCGTTTGGATTCGGATGACATTCCATTTGTTCGTGATAAAAAAATACCTGAATTGAATTGACCTATGTTCCTCTACAAATGGGAATGAGTCATGGCGAATCAGTAAAGATCTTGTGTGGATCTGAGTCAGGTAACGTGAATCTAGAATCTAGGGGTTCTTGAAATTCAGAAATCCCACCTGAAATCCTTGAAAAAATACTAAAATCCACTGGAAATCCTGATTTGGTGTACAAATTTTACGGAAGTGAAACACTCCTCGTCTAGAATACCGAAATGCTAGGGTAAACTCAAGTGTCTTCATTATTATTATTTATCCTCAGTTACTTTTATTGCTTTTCCACTGCATTTAATGGAATGAGACGATTTTATAATACAACCCTTCCCCATCCGGTATTGCCAAAACCATGGTTTGCTTGACCCAAATATCTGATATATTCGAGTATTCAAAAAGTCCATTTTTAATTTTCATAAGAAATGAGCGTTTGTTTTTACAAGTCTATGGGTATCTTTTATTTCCCCATCATTAGGATCTGGGCTGAATCCAGATGATTCAATTCTTATCTTGTTTCACACATAGGAAAAAATGTGAAAGAAGGAATAGTGGGTGTTGTTTTTCCTCCAGGATAAGTACTTATAATGTTTCAAGTTTCGAAAAATACTTCTCATGAAGTAACATCAGTGATGGGTTGGTTCGGTGATTGGTGTGTATTTCTCTAAAAATAGTAAGGGCGATTTCTTATAGCAATAGATTTTACTGAATCATGGAATTTTTACTCCTAGTTATTGGATATAATTCATGTTTCTCTCTCTACAATCGATAAATCGCTAAACTGCGTATCACTGGAAAATATTACTGGTCCTTTCAAATCATTGATGTGAATCTTATGAGGTTGAGGTGCTAGAGAATATATTTGCAAGACAGCAGCCTCTTTGAATATGTTGCAAGATAAGTGACAGTCGACCACAACATGTGATGATCCCCTAGGTGAATCATCATATGGTAGTTTATCGGGAAGTTCTTAGTGCAAGACTCTATAAAATGACGAATGCTTCGCGATTATCTTCACGTTCATATGAAAATATATCGGCATTTCCCCTTGAGAAGTTGTAATGAGTATAAGATGAAAGAAGTTTCTGATAGTTCCAGCCACTATTTCTAGATATTAATTATATTTTGCTGTTTTATCAGTGGAAGGGAAGACCTGCGAGGCATCCCAATTCCCAGTTCTAATACTCATTTATGAGAAATCAATTCCGTCTGATTCCAACCGTTTGATAGTCGAGACCAAACTTGATTCATCTGACACTATTCGGGGCAAGGATCCGAAGACATATCTATTTGATATGACTCTTACGAGCCTTGTGAAAGAAGAATCTTTTACGGGTTATTGCTATAGATAACATTCGTGAGCAATTTGATATGACCGTTACGAGCCTCGTGAAAGAAGAATCTTTTACGGGTTGTTGCTATAGATATCATTCGTGAGCAATTCAATTCATTATATTGTTACTTTGATGAAAATATTGGAAAAATCTGAAATTTTCGAATTCTTCATAACTCAAAGGATAGGCGTTCATGCTGTATTCATGCAATGCATTCAAATAAGCGTTTGGATACATTTCCATCACACACCAAGGTATAAGACAGAACCTTTTTTCGTCTCATATGGATGTTTCTATTTATCTTATTGGAGTTACATGCATCTTCTGAGTATTTTTATGAAAGGTAGATCTGAGGTCTACTTCTATGGAGTGTTTGTGTTGACTCAGAAGTGGTACATTTTCGTGCAATTACATTATTTTGACCTATTCAATATCCTGTAGGAAATATCGAGTGACAACGATTCTCTCAATCTGAATCAACTGGCTTTTATTTAATACTTGCCTTGAATCGAGCTATTTTTTGACGCAATTTTTATTCTTTCCAGTTTCCATCCTCACTGAAATCATATATTGGCACCTACTTGATTCGTAATTTACCCCATATGAATGAAATGTAACATGGAGAAATTCAAATATTTACTCATATATCAGCGAATCAGTACTTTTGAATGCAATTTGGAAGCTGTTCAAACACATTGCATGTGTATCAAAAACTGCGATCGAAACAGTCTGTTGACAATAGAATTGAAATCAGCTGATCAAACTGCAAGGAAATCGTTTCATTGTAGGGCCTCAGGTGTTTCAATCAGTGTTAAATGAAACTATTGAAAATTGAAAACAAAATAATTTTATTGTGAATGCAGAATCAATCTTGAAACACATGAAAGTTGTGAGACTTCGTTGATAGGCGTCAATAATAGTTGAAAGAATTCTGTTCACTTCTTCAAAAAATATTCAGCCCGCCACCGAAAACGAAATCGTTTTAAAAATAAACACCTGACGTCACACATTTACAATATTTTCGCCATTTAAAAAAAGATCATAGTAAGAATACTCTCGACCCACATCATTCATTACAGAAAAAATGTTCAACATTCCCTGGAACCGGTTGGAATGTATCCAAAAACGCTTCCGGGGTCACTCAATCGAAATTTCATCGAGAGGCCGGGATGTGAATGCGAAAACGTGCAGAATTTGAGGTTAGAACATCGTCAAGGTCAGACTGAGAAGTAGGAGGAATAGTGGTAAGCTAAAGCACGCTGAACATACTTTATTCGTGCTGTATCCATGTCCCAGCAGAGGTGGTCATTGAACGCATCACAACAATCTTCCGGTACACTAATAAACATTTGAAAAGCGCGCTGTGTCTGAGATATCTCACTGAACAGTGCGGTTTCCAAGCCAAAGTCTCTCTTGCCCGGTTAGATCCAATTATAACACTGAGGTAGGGCTATGTTATGACATTTAGAATGAGCTGAAGGGACTATTTAGCGGGGCCGCGTTGTTTCTGGTAAGGATGCTCGCTGATTTCATAGTTCGGTTATCAAAATTTGTGCATGGGTGCTGCAGTAACGGACCGACTCAACGAGCTGTCGTCACATACTGAGTCTGCCGATCGGGAAGACATTGTGTTCGGCCAGACATATTTCCGAGCGGCGTTCGGACTGTCTCGTGCCCCAGCGGTGCGCGGTTCAGGATAGGCAACTAGCAGTTACGTAACGTCCCTTTATTATTTACCGAGGCTGAGAAAAACATTTAAATATAGACAAAATTAGTTGGGTCAAGTTCCGGCAACAATATGACGCATTGTCTGGCCATTGATTGATCTGTAAAACGCGTATCGGCGTTGGATTTTGTTTTCGTCCCGAATTGTTGCGAACCCTGCGTCGAGAAAAACGTCACAAAGAAGGGGATCCGATATTCTATCTCGGATTCATCGGATGATTGGAATATACTGAGACATGAGGAAGATATACTGGGAATATTCACAAACAGGCACTATGGTTTGTAATGAGATATACTGCCATGGATATCCAATACGTATCAGTCTATAGATAGAGCATTGAATATGTGAGGAAATTCATAAATATTGTTCTGAACGCTATTCACCTTTGGTCCATATAATAATCATACAAAACATCGTATATGCCCTTTGAAAAAGTTGAAAAATAACATACACAGAAACATTTTTCATTTGAAAATTTTTTGTGTTCACATCTCACTGGGATCAATATAGGAGAAAATCACAACTCTATTTTGATGGCACCCTGGTGGGTTGAGTTCCGGCAACAATACGACGCATTGTCTGGCCATTGATTTATCTGTAAAGCGCGTATCGGCGTTGGATATTGTTTTCGTTCCGAATTCTTGAAGCCTGCGTCTAGAAGAACGTTACCAAGAAGAGGATCCGATATTCTATGCCAGTAGGTATTCATCGAATGATTGGAATACACTGAGACATGATAATTCACTAACAGGCACTATGGTTTGTAATGAGATATACTGCCATGGATATCCAATGTGTCAATCTATAGATACAGCATTGAATATATGAAGAAATTCATAAATATTGTTATACAATATTTTGAAGGGACACTGGTGGGTTGAGTTCTGGCAAAAATATGACGCATTGTCTGGCCATTGATTGATCTGTAAAGCGCGATGGATTTTGTATTCTTCCCGAGTTCTTGTAACCTGCATCTAGAAGAACGAAAGATCCGATAATTTATCTCAAATAGGTAGGAATTTTTCGGATGATTGAGATATCCTGAGACATAAGAAAGATATACTGGGGATATTCACAAGCAGGCACTATGGTTTGTAATGAGATATACTGCCATGGATATCCAATGTGTCAATCTATCGAGAGAGCATTGTTATGGACGCTATTCACCTGTGGTCCATATAATAATCATACAAAACCTCGTATATACCCTTTGGAAAAGTTGAAAAATAACATACGCAGAAACATTTTTCATCTGAATATTGTTTCGTGTTCACATCTCACTGGGATCAATATAGGAGAATATCACAACTTTATTTTGATGGCACCGTGGTGGGTTGAGTTCCGGCAACAATATGAAGCATTGTCTGGCCATTGATTTATCTGTGAAGCGCGTATCGGCGTTGGATTTTGTTTTCGTTCCGAATTCTTGAAGCCTGCGTCTAGAACAGTGGTTCCCAACCAGTGGTCCGTGGACCACCAGTGGTCCGCAGAAGTCAAAATATGGTCCGCGAGTGATTTCAAATTTAGCGGGCGCCATTTTTCATGAACTCAATATCAGAATATTATGAGAAACATAATCCCATGTGGGATAAACTCGTTGCCCTCTGTACTGATGGTGCTCCTGCAATGTTGAGATCACGTTCCAGGCTGGCGACGTTAGTAAAACAGAAAAATCATGAGGTGATAACAACGCACTGTATCATACATCGCTAGGCGTTAGCTTCTCAGACTCTTCCTGAATGCCTTTCTGATGCACTGAAAATGGCCATAAATGTTGTTAATGGTATCAAAAGCAGCGCACTAAATACACGCCTTTTTTAAAAATTATTCACTGAAATAGACTCTTACCATGAAGAACTTCTCTTTCACACAGAATTTCGATGGCTATCGAAAGGTAATATGTTGGGAAGATTATATGAGCTGAGAGCAGAAGTTGAGATTTTTCTGGTTGACAATGATTGATTTGTTAAAACAGTTTACTAATCCGGCATATCAAATTAATTTGGCTTATCCTGTGGATATTTTCACACACAATCGAATATACAACTGCAATGTTCCGGAAATAAACAGTTGGAAAACGTGGCAAATATATTTTATATTTTTGAAGATAAACTTCGCGCTTTTATTTGCAAACTTCAGTTGTGGTTAGGTAAAAGTGAAGAAAATAATTATTTTGCGTTTGCTACGTTAAAAGCACTTGTGGAAGACAAAAGGAATAACACCATTTAAGCAAATATACAAGAAAATATCAGGACTGATTCACAAATGTTGATGGATGAATTCAATCGTTACTTCCCAGAATATACGGAAGAAACTAAAGTTGATCAAAAACTGATTCGTAACCCTTTCAGTACGGACGCTGGAGAAGTTACTGAAGAAAGACAGGAAGAACTCATTGAATTCCAAAATGACAGAAACTGCAAGGATGCTTTTGAGTTGAATTCACTTGAGTCGTTTTGGTGTAAAAAGGCAATTTCTCATACTAAACTTCGAGAAATCGCCTTGCGCTATTTTATGATTTTTTCAACAACTTTTTTATGTGAACAGGGATATTCTGCTTTATTGGTAATTGAGAACGAGGCGAGGAATCGTTTGAAAATAAGTGATGATTTGCATGTAGCTTTGAGCAACTCGTGAAGAAGATGCAGAAATCACTTTAATACAAAATCACAGAAGTTTATCCTAAAAATATTATTTCTTGTTTTGTAATATCCTATTTGAGTTGCTAATTAAAGTTACGGTTTGATTATTACAGTTTATCTTCATTACCTACAATGTACGTATGTATATACCACTATGTAAGTCATTCATAGTGGTCCCTGCTAACAAGAATAATATAAAAGTGGTCCACGACTAAGAAAAGGTTGGGAACCCCTGGTCTAGAAGAACGTCACCAAGAATAGGATCCGATATTCTATGTCAGTGGTATTCATCGGATGATTGGAATACACTGATACATGATAATTCACTAACAGGCAGTATGGTTTGTAATGAGATATACTACCATGGATATCCAATGTGTCAATCTATAGATAGAGCATTGAATATGTGAAGAAAGTCATAAATATTGTTATACCATATTTTGAAGAGACCCATGTGGGTTGAGTTCCGGCAGAAATATGACGCATTGTCTGGCCATTGATTGATCTGTAAAGCGCGTTGGATTTTGTTTTCGTCCCGATTTCCTTTAACCTGCATCTAGAAGAACGTCACAATGAAGAAGATCCAATATTTTATCTCAAATAGGTGGGAATTTTTCGGATGATTGAGACATCCTGAGACATAAGAAAGATATACTGGGGATATTCACAAGCAGGCACTATGGTTTGTAATGAGATATAGTGCAACAAAAGATATCTAATACATGTCAGTCTATAGATAAAGTACTGAATATTTGAGGATATTCATAATTATTGTTATATACGATATTCACTAGTGGTCTATATCATAATCATACAAAAACTCGTAAATATCCTTCAGGAAAGTCGTTAAATAACAAGTATGCGGAAGAAGAAGAGATTTTGTTACAAATCTAGCGAGATACCAGTGTTTCCATATTTTTCTATTGAACGTTAAGGTCATCGGAATTGCAATATTTTCTCACCGAAATATTTCATTGGGACTAATATAAGAGAATTTCACAACTCTTTTTTGATGGGACCTTGGTGGGTTGAGTACCAGCAACAATATGACGCATTGTCTGGCCACTGAATAATCTGTAAGGCGCGTATCGGCGTTGGATTTCGTTTTTGTCTCGAAATCTTGAACCTTGCGTCTAGAAGAACGTCATAATGAAGAGTATTCGATATTCTGTCTCAACTATACTATAACCACCCAACAAAGAGAGTAACCCAAATAACGATAGATATGTGATCAACGCGTGATCGAAGCGTGATCACCACATACATTTGCATCTATTGGGCAGAATGAACACGCCTCCTTACGCTGGCATTGCTATATTTTCCAACCGAATGTTGCTTTGTGTTCACATCTCACTGGGATCAATGTAGAAGAATATCACAACTCTATTTGGATGGGACCCTGGTGGGTTGCGAATTTCGAGCCGTGGGTTTAGAAGAACGTCACGATGGAGTGGATCAGGAATTATGTTTCAACTAGGTAGGTATTTATCGGATGATTGGAATATGCTGGGACATAAAATAGATGTACTAGGGTTATTAACGAACGGGCAATATGGTTTGTAATGAGATATACTATTTTGATGGGAGCTTGGTGGGTTGAGTTCCGGCAACAATATGACGCATTTTCTAGTCATTGATTGATCTGTAAAGCGCGTATCAGCGTTGGATGCCATCGGCATTGCTATATTTTCTCACAGAAACATTTTTCATTCGAAAGATGTTTCGTGTTCACATCTCACTGGGACTAATATAGGAGAATATGACAACTCTATTTTGATGGGACCCTGGTGGGCATTTTCTGGCCACTGAATGATCTGTAAGGCGCGTATCGGCGTTGGATTTTGTTTTCGTCCCGAATTGTCGAATGCTGCGTCTAGAAGAACGTCATAATGAAGAGAATTCGATATTCTGTCTCAACTATACTAAAACCATCCAACAAAGAGAGTAACACAAACAACGATAGATGCGTGATCAACTCGTGATCGAAGCGTGATCACCACATACATTTGCATCTATTGGGCAGAATAAACACGCTTCCTTACGCTGGCATTGCTATATTTTCCCACCGAAACATCTTTCATTTGGATGTTGTTTTGTGTTCACATCTCACTGGGATCAATAGAGAAGAATATCACAACTCTATTTGGATGGGACCCTGGTGTGTTGAGTTCCGGCAACAATATGATGCATTGTCTGGCCATTGATTGATCTATACAGCGCGTATCGGCGTTGGATTTTGCTTCGTCCCGAATTTCGTGCCGTGCATTTAGAAGAACGTCACGATGGAGTGGATCAGGAATTATGTATCAACTGGGTAGATATTTCTCGGATGATTGGAATATGCTGGGACATAAGAAAGATATACTAGGGTTTTTAACAAACGGGCAATATGGTCTGTAATGAGATATACTATTTTGATGGGACCCTGGTGGGTTGCGTTCCGGCAACAATATGACGCATTTCATGGCCATTGATTGATCTGTAAAAAGCGTATCAGCGTTGGATTCTGTTTTCGTCTCAAATTTGGAGCCCTGCGTCTAGAAGAACGTCAGGATGAAGGTAACACGAAATTATATCTCGACTTGGTAGGTTTATATCGGAAGATTGAAATATCCTGGGACATAAGGAAGATATACTAGGGTTATGAACAAACGGGCATTATGGTTTGTAATGGGATATACTGCCAAAGATATCCAATACATCTCAGATACAGCATTGAATATGTGAGGAAATTCATAAATATTGTTATGGACTGTATTCAGTATTGGTCCATATAATAATCATATAAAACCTCGTATATACCCTTTGGGAAAGATGACAAATAACAAGTATGAGGAAGTAAAACATATTTTGTCAGAAATCTAGCGAGAGATCAGTTTTTCCACCTTTTTCTATTGAACGCTGATGCATCGGCATTGCTATATTTTCTCACAGAACCATTTTTCATTCGAAAGATGTTTCGTGTTCACATCTCACTGGGACTAATATAGGAGAATATGACAACTCTATTTTGATGGGACCCTGGTGGGTTGGCATTGCCTGACCATTGATTGTTTTGTGAAGCGCGTTGGATTTTGTTTTCGTCCCGAATTCTTGTTACCTGCATCTAGAAAAACGTCACAATGAAGAAGATCCGATGTTTTATCTCAAATAGGTAGAAAGTTTTTGGATGATTGAGATATCCTGAGACATAAGAAAGATATTACTGGGGATATTCACAAACAGGCACTATGGTTTGTAATGAGATATACTGCAAAAGATATCCAATACATCTCAGTCTATAGATGAATTACTGAATATTTGAGGATATTCATAATTATTGTTTTATACGATATTCAATAGTGGTCTGAATCGTAATCATACAAAAAATCATAAATATCCTGCAGGGAAGTCGATAAATAACAGGTATGCGGAAGAAGAAGAGATTTTGTTACAAACCTAGCGAGATATCAGTGTTTCCAGCTTTTTCTATTGAACGTTAAAGTCATCGGCATTGCAATATTTTCTCACCGAAACATTTCACTGGGACTAATATAGGAGAATGTCACAACTCTTTTTTGATGGGACCTTGGGGGGTTGAGTACCAGCAACAATATGAAGCATTTTCTGGCCACTGAATGATCTGTAAGGCGCGTATCGGCGTTGGATTTTGTTTTCGTCCCGAATTCTTGAACCCTGCGTCTAGAAGAACGTCATAATGAAGAGTATTCGATATTCTGTCTCAATTATACTATAACCATCCAACAGAGAGAGTAACCCAAACAACGATAGATGCGTGATCAACTAGTGATCGATGCGTGATCACCACATACATTTGCATCTATTGCGCAGAATAAACACGCCTCCTTACGCTGGCATTGCTATATTTTCCCACCGAAACATCTTTCATTTGAATGTTGTTTTGTGTTCACATCTCACTGGGATCAATAGAGAAGAATATCACAAATCTATTTTGATGGGACACTGGCGGGTCGAATTCCGCCAACAGTATGATGCATTGTCATTTTGCTTCGTCTCGAATTTCGAGCCATGCGCTTAGACGAACGTCACGATGGAGAGGATCAGAAATTATGTTTCATCTAGGTAGGTATTTATCGGATGATTGGAATATGCTGGGAAATAAGAAAGATGTACTAGGGTTATTATCAAACGGGCAATATGGTCTGTAGTGAGATATGATATTTTGATGGGACCCTGGTGGGTTGAGTTCCGGCACCAATATGACGCATTCTCTGGCCATTGATTGATCTGTTGAGCGCGTATCAGCGTTGGATACCATCGGCATTGCTATATTTTCTCACTGAAACATTTTTCATTCGAAAGATGTTTCGTGTTCACATCTCACTGGGACTAATATAGGAGAATATGACAACTCTACTTTGATGGGACCCTGGTGGGTTGAGTTCCGGCAACAATATGAGGCATTTTCTGGCTACTGAATGATCTGTGAGGCGCGTATCGGCGTTGGATTTTGCTTTCGTCCCGACTTGGCGAATCCTGCTGTAACAAGTAAATTGTTACATGTCCTATGAATCATTAAAAGTCTCAAGTCATGACAGTTCATTCTGAAAATCTACAAATATTTTGGTAACATATCCGTAAGACGCAAACAAATGCCTACGTTAACGCTCACAAATAAACAACTATTTCGATACTCGCCAATAAACGGCTATCGATCGCAGTTCTGTGACCTCCGTCAATTCTGTCAGGATTTCTGCGTTAAGATAGAAGTAGATATATTATGTTTTCGACCGGAAATTATTTTTTGTGTAGACGGAATCAATAAAACTTTAATACCCTTCGTGGTATTAGCTAGGGGTGTAGTTGTTTCCTGACAGGTTCCAGCAAAAACCTACTGTGTAGGTAGATTTGAGACTGGCCTGAATGAATTGTTCGAAAGATGATTCAAAAACAAATTTTGTTAGATATCTAGAGAGGGATCTGCTACTGGGAAAACATCGTCGTTGTACTACTGATTCGAACTTTCATTGACTATATAATATACCCTATTAAAACCTGTAATTTTTTCCAACGGGTTCAATATATGAGTACAATATGTGGACAATGGAAATTAGAATCGTTTCTACGCAGCAAAGAACATTTAAAAAAATTATTTTAAACGTTTTAATTGCTGTTCGTTTTTCAAATCTTAATCTATCAAAGTGTAATCTGCCACTCATAATCAAGGAAACATAGTTGGTGTAATCGGTACATATAACATTCCCACTGTTTTGAACAGGGAAAAAATCTCTCAAATTTTACAGAAGGTATATGCTGGCCGATTTGTATATTCCAAAGGTAACTTGGTTTTATAATATTTCCAAATTCAATTACAAAAATACAGTTAGTTTGGGAAAATGATGTCTTCAAATTCAGTATGAGTTTTTTCTCTATGCTGACCTTGGTCGTGAAACGCGCGTCGGATGCAGTTGATGTCGATATGTTGTCTGGTGACTGATCTCTACAGAAGTTTGCGCTGAAAAAACCCTACTTGCTGTTGTGTTTTATTCACAACATTTCGGCTACAATCATTACTACCCAGGGATGTAATGGACATATTTCCCAACCATGTTGAATATTCCAGAAAAACCTCGTAGTGCAACAACACCCTACAGCAAGTGGGCTCACTCCAATTGTATTTTCGAGTTATAATAGTGCCATGAAATCGGCTCAAAGATGTTCTCCATGAGAATCTTGTGAAATGGATCTATCCGTAACTACTGAACAGATTTGTGTTACTGGAGCTCTATTGATTGAACATCAAATAACTTTATTGAGAACACAAGTGTCCATATACAGAGTGGTCCAACGAAGAGAATACACCTAGCTGTTTTCTTTTGTTTTTGAAATGATCGGACACGTCGCGTTTTAATGTGGGAAACACATATTTTGGACATATTCTTCAACATATGCATTCCAGTCCCTTGCGGGTAGGTGTGACAACCGCTTAAATTTCAATTGCAGAGTGGGGTCGAATGATACATCATGTCGAGGGGCATAAACTTATTTGTGTAATGATATTCCATTCATTGAAATTTACTTGACGAATTAATGCGAAAACAGAGTCAATAACATAATAATTTTGGTATTGATGAAAATTACAAACAATCCCATCAGTTTTTAATTCAATAAAGAAGTGAAATATTCTGCTATGATGTTGTTCCTCACAGAGTTCCTTTTGGATCTGTCAGTGTCAATATATACATAATCATCACCATCATCAGCTGGTCAAAATATTCATCACTAGAAATTATTGCTATATTATGAAACACCGCACACGCCACAATTATGGCTTGTACCTTCGTTAAGTGTAATGTGATTTTCCTGGATAAAACTGAAAATCACTTTTTCCATACACCATATGGTCTTTCAACTGTATTTCGTGTTCTTATCTGGGATTCGTTGTACAAATGTTCAGCTTGAGTAACGGGGTTGTGTAGTGGTGTCAATAAATATTTTGTGTTCTCATAGCCTTTATCTCCTAACAGAAAATTATTTCCAAATTTCCTGTTAATTAATCGGTGCTTGATTCGTGAACTATTGAAAATGCTTTGATCGTGGCACGAACCAGGCTATCTTGCCACTATGTCCATTATCCTCAGATTGGAGTCAACTACGGTTTGTACATTTATAAAAAAATTGCATTTTGTATTCCTATAATATTCAGCAGTTTCTCCACCTACAAAAATGGTGTGAAACTATTGTTTGGTTAAAATAAAACTTTATTTGTCATAACTGGTGTTTTAATATTGACATGGGTGCAGTCTATAGCTCCTATCACTTTTGGAAATCTTGCTATGTTATAAAATCCCTCTTTCACGGGTTGCAGGTTTACTGAAAATTTCACAAATCTTGGTCTCAGTTTTGCTATTGCTCTGGATACATTTAAAATTATTGTAGACGCTGAAGCTTTGCTTATACCACTAAAATCTCCAGATGATCTTGTAGCATGGTAGCGCAGCGTTAACAACCATCGCATCGATTCATAGGTGATATAGCGAAATTACTGAAAGAAAAATTGTGTCAATGATCAGGTATACATACATTGGTATTTTGAATAGGACAAAATGTACTTACAAGTTGGTCACTGTGGTTATGTTTTCTTCTATCAAAGATAATACATAAGTAACAGATGTTTTAGAGAGTCGAAATCGAGCTCTGAAATCTGTTTCATCAAGATCAGTGAAATAATTTGGCCGATTTCCAATTACACGATGTCTGCGAGGGCGCATATGATTTAATAGATATTCATCAAACTCGTCTTCCATAAATTCGAATAGATCCATCGTTAAAATCTGTAATTTAAGTATTTATCAGCCGCCAAAACCAAAAGCTAGGTTACCGACCACTTTATGAACCAGATATAACTATAAATTGTGATTAAGATATCAGGAACTTCATCAGTCACTGGTGAAACAGGCCCTTGAATTGGTACTTTTCTTGTTAGCATAAATTTTGTTAGTTGTATCAGCCACTACAATTTGCTATGATACCTCATCTCGACTCATTTCGTGTGCACTGAATTGAGGACTAACGTGAAAACATACGTCGGTATCGGCCCAGCTATTTGATTTCAATTCTGTCTCAATTAGGTAATACGGCAAGATTCACTATTTGTGTATGCAATATTAGTATTTGTTCTATTGATCAACATGATTTCTAACTTCTCACGTTGTCCACTATTAGTACACAAGTCCACACAAGTAAGCATTTCACTTAAAAATCACTGGAGTGACGTTATTAATTTTCTGGAACACATACCAGACACATTCGTGTCAACATTTCATTACTTTCTTCGAATATATATGATACCATTACTGTGGAACAAAATAAATGGAAAAATCTCATGATGATTTAATATAATAGAATGAACTTCTCTCCACACGCCACCTCACACATTAAGAAGCAAGAACTTTATTTAACTCAGTTTATTTCGTGCGTTAGATATATAACTGGGTTCCTTCTATTGAATATAATGAATAGTTCCTGAAGATCGAAAATTGCTAGAAAATATCATCGGTATTACTGATCAAAAATTTTCTCTTTTCTCGTTGTCCATCTTTTGTTTAGTTGTCCATTTTTATTTTCTTCATTCTCGCAACACCAACGATATAATAATTGAAAATTTCCTCGTTTCAATCTAGTAGCTGATGAACTGTCGAAATTTTTACTAGAAAGTGAAATGTCTCTTGTCTCCTAGATTTCTTTCAATTTTGATATTATAAGATTCAAATTTTGCGGTTCTATGACTAATTTCTATATTTGCATAAAAGTTTTGCAAAAGTTTAATTTTATAATAATGTTGTCAATAGTATTCTCCAATGAGAAATCTTGTTCTGAATTAATAAAATTATTCAATATTTCCGAGATTTCATTCATTCGACTCTGGTTGCTGATGACTTGAAACAAAACACAAAACTGTGTGTTTATTTTTGTTCTTGTTCAATAATATTTTAAAATATTTTATTGGAATCAAACATTTCTAATAACCATTTCGACAAGTTTTCTATTCTATCATTCTCAGATTCTTTTTTCATTTTGCTTCATATGATTTCATTCAGATGTGAAATATGATGGATTTAAATTTTCAATGCTACCGACCCGTTAGCACTACGCCCAGAGCGCTTCGGTACCCGAGACAATTAGCCGTCCCTTACCGGCACAAGGCTCTGCCATCTGTTGCTTTGAAAATCAGTGCTGATAGATGTCATTCGTATTTATATCATTGGCAATGAAATATGCAAACTCCATTGAAATGTAATTCGAAAAAAATTGAAGTATCGGGTGTTATAATCACATCTATGTGTGTATATGTTATATGTCGTGTGATGGTAAGTCTGAATATTTAATTTATTATACTGAAAAAAATCATCTTTTGAACAATTCGTTCAGGCCAGTCTCAAACTACTTACACAGTAAGTTTGGGCTGGCACCTATCAGAAAACAAATACACCCCTGTCAAGTACCACGAAGGGCATTGCATTACATCCGACCGGTGCCATTGCAGGTTTCTGCATATACTTTTGGCGATACAAATGAAGGCATTGATCTTTAATCATCGGGATTGGGCACACTGGCAGACTGGTTTCGGGCTATTCGGCCACTTGTCAGTACCTGCAATATGTAGATGACGCAAAGAGTTAGTGTTATTCGTATCAGCTTTGATCGAGGCTTGATACTATGAAAGGTGTTCGATTTTTAATTATGGGAAGTCATCGACTTCATGTTGATCATGGCCGTACCTTGTACTGACGAGTGGCCAAACAGCCCGAAACTTTGCCCGTCCCAATAATTGAAAATCAATTCCTTCTTTGGTATCGTCGAAAGCAAATGCAGGATTTTCTTCTGTGAAGAACTGACAGCGGTCGGATGTAATGCAATGCCCTTGGTAGTAGGAAGCAACAAGAATACACATAGACTCCAACTGCCACCTGATTGTTAGTTCAATGATGATTTACGGAAAAAAATATTTCCTGTCTAACATCAAAGTTGTCTATAATGCGTGCATGGATCATGTCTCATGGAAGGCATAGCGAGCCTTTCATAAAGAATACCGTAACTCTTTGAAAGGAACGAAAAGAATGGCATATGAAAATCATGGATGCTTGGGAATCGATCTTTTTTGAATGAAATAGAAAATCTCACTGAAAAACAGGTGAACTGATTCCAGAGAATGAATTCGATGTATTTTTACAAACATCGCTGCTGATTTGATTTCAATTTTACCTAAATAGAGTCACTTGACATAGTCAGTGGGCATACTTGAAGACCCACTGACTATGTCAAGTGTTTTTACATTTTCCTTGCAGGAGGAATGGGCGAATTCGGTTTGCTTTTGGAATACCTCATCCATTGGTAGATGGCGTAATAACTTCGTTGTTCGCATCAGCTTTGGCCGGGGCTTGATACTCGTGTAGGAGTTTGATTTTTAATTATGGGAAATCATCAACTGTATGTTGATGATGGCACTGCCTTGCACTGACGACTGACCAAATAGCCCGAAACCGGTCTGCAAGTGTGTCCGTCCGTCCCTATAATTGGAAATCAATTCCTTCATTTGTATCGACGAAAGCAAATGCAGGATTCACTTCTGTGAAGAAACCTGCACTGGCACCGGTCGGATATAATTCAATGCCCTTCGTGGTATTAGCCAGGGGAGTAGTTGTTTTCTGACAGGTGCCAGCCGAAACCTACTGTGTAGGTAATTTGAGACTGGCCTGAACAGATTGTTCGAAAGATGATCTAAATAGAGTCACCTATCGACAGATTTTCCCAAGAATTCCGGAACACCTGTATAGATTCATTTGTGTTTTTTTCGGATTATTCAGAAGAAGTATCAAACACTATTAGGTCTTCAAAAGATTCAACCGTTCCCAACGTTATGGCATTAAATAGTGCGATTTTCTACGCTGTAGTCGATATTGTTGCCAAGCGGTTATCAGTTTCGATCAATGAATGCTTTCCTCTTGATTTTTATCCCGATATTTTGAAAACTACAGTCGTCACTCCACTACTGAAAAATGCTGATCCTCAAAATGTGGAGAACTACTATCCCATCTCCATGATTCTTATCATAAAAAAAGTAAATGAGATGCTGATGAGAAATAGAATGGTCTCATATGGAACCAATGACTTCTTTCTTCAGGTCAATATGGCTTCAAGAAGAATTGTTACATCACGAGAGATCGTTTGGATGTTGTTTCACATATAGGCGAGGTTCTTGAAAACGGTGAACATTCAGCATTCACTTTATGCGATCTCAACAAGGCCTTCGACTGTGTATCCCATGACATATTAGTCGAGAAATATTTTCATTATTATCGAAGGCAATCATTGAATTTCTGAAATCATATTCGATATATCGATTTCAATGTGTCTCCATAGGACGTGTTAAATCAACATCAAAGAAAACAGATTTTGATGTACCGCAGGGCTCCGTCCTGAGACCCACTCTATTCATTCTTGTTAATGATCTCTACTACCACCTTTTTTCAGAGAAATGCAGATGAATTGATTAACCCTAATGACAATATGGATATTCTGAAGTTGGGTCGTACCAAACCCTGGAAAATGTTGAAATATGGCTAACAAACTACTATTGAACATAAAAAGAAAACACAGTCTTATTCCAGCAATAACTGTGGGAAAAAGTGTCAAGTTTCTCGGGATGAACATTTCACATATTCCCGATGATGTAAGGAAATCTCACTGTGTTTGAGGTACCTTTACCTATCGTAGCCAATCACAAAAAATATTTTCGAATTCATTCCGTTCCTATATCTAACCTTATGATACTACCACAACAACCCCACTTCTCACTCAACATGTTTGAATATTATAAAACTGCTACAAGTTGCTCAGAAATCGAGACCACTACCACCTTCCAAGTTCCCAATTACAGAAGACGCAGTTGTAGCAACAACAATAATTGTGAAGGAATATCACTTCCGTTAAGTCAAACTAGAATAATTCGTATTAATTCGCACCTAATACTAGTTATACCAGTTCGAGCCGTCCATAACAAGGCAACTACGAATCGAATGCAAGTCATCAAATTACCTACCCATCGGTGCTTACTCTCGATGATTATATATGTATATATGTATATATATATATTTCATTGGGGGAAGGGACTGGCTTTTTTTTCTGTAGGAATTTATATCGTGGGAATTAATAAACTAGCCTGTGTAGCGATACACTTAATATATATAAATATATATATATATATATATATTTATATATATTAAGTGTATCGCTACACAGGCTAGTTTATTAATTCCCACGATATAAATTCCTACAGAAAAAAAAGCCAGTCCCTTCCCCCAATGAAACTCTCATGGAATGACCTAGAAATGAAAAACCTGAAATACATCGAAAGCAAAACACAGACTTGAAAAGAGGGGCAGTACCAGTCATACATGGACCGATAGAAGCCCCATACTATTCAAAAACATCCACGCAAAAGAGGAAACCCCCAATTTTTTCCATCTTCACAAGGAAGGAATTATGTAATGTTGTAAAATATCTATCTTATAACTGAAAGCATCACCTGATTGTTCACTGAATAGTTACGAAGTTGTTGAAAACCATTTTATCATCCAAAATCCATACTAGGAGCCATTTCAACAAGAAAATTCTAATGAAATTTTCGAGGTGTGGTCGGTTGAGAATCATAAACGATCAATGTGGGGCGAAAAAAAATGTCATTGATTTGACGTTCTTTTCTATTACAGTAAGGATTTATTGCCACAAAACCCATATTGCGGTAAGCTACAGTTAACCATCATTTCTTTTTGTGTGACATGACTCCTTCAGACCATTCAATGTTTTGTGTTCGTTTTGTTTTAGACACCCTCAATTCCAATGGCCTTCTGATTTTTTTGATGTGAGATTTGCTGCACTCGTATGGTGGAACTGCCTATTTAGTATAACTGATCTAATAGTATCGGCTAATCCTATCAGTTGATTATATTGAAGATGAAGAACGATTTCTGGGAGAAGAATTTTGGGGAACTTTATTTCACAAAAGTAAGTTTTTCGCGACCCGAATCAACAATTTGATGTACTCAATCCATCATTGAATAACAAATGTTCATACCCGGAAGTGTTTCAAATTTCGAAAACTGTTTATGTATGTTCTAACACACTTCAGTAATACGGTTTTCTAATTCATTTTCATCTCACTTGCGACGAAACTAGAGATAGCATTGAGATGACGCATATTACTTTTCATCCGTGAAACAAAAACTCTATCTTGTAGCAAAATCTTCACCAATGATAAAGGATCTGAATCAGATGAGAAACTGTTTTCATTCCCTTATTGCTGTCCATTCAACATCGAAATAGTCTGGAATCTCTAAAGCAGTGTCCAAACTAAGCTCGTGAATGTTCTCGAACAGTTAGCGAGCAGATTGACAACAGTGCGCGAACTTGGTGTGGACGGAAGTTAGCGAACAGTTCCAGAGCAGTATGCAAAATTCACAAAGTTCGCTCAAGAGGCGACCCTCAAGGAAGTGCACGCTTGACATTCCGAGAACTGTTCGCGATCCCTGTTCAATTTCTGGTGTGGACACGTAGCTCGCGTGTAGCTCTCAAACAGTTCGCGAACAGTTCCAGAACTTCCATTCCGTTCCCATACGAACGCAGTCTGCCACCGACTGCCTCAATCTGAATGTTGAGTTATTAAACAGAATTTGTCCAAAAAACAGTTGACTACGGCACGACATATATTAATCAAGTCAGTAATGTTTACGAGTGAAGTAAGTAGCGCAAAAAGTAGCAGTCTGGAAACAACAGCCAGCGTTCAATTCAGCTGCCGAGACGGCCTCACTCAACAATTCTATCAATTTATAATTCCGCAGAAAACAGCCACCGAATCCGTTCAGACTCTCAAAAAGCCCGATGTCGGACAATCTGAGAGCTGCTCGGGTAATCGTTTCGTGAGATTTCTTGCGATGGTATTCATCGTTTCATGTCGGCTGAATATGAATGGGGTTATTAGAGTTTACTGGTGATGAACGTTTGGACATTTCAAAGGAGAGTTCAAACAGCAAATTGAATAAAATAGGAATGAAATAAGAAAATAATCAAAATACATTGAGGATAAGGGCAAAAACATGTATATATACAGATGACCAAAATGAAATGAGAAATAAGAATGATTTTTTTGCAAGTAACCGGGTTACAAATGGTAACGATTTTCAGTAACCGGTTGCATTTCAGCGATATGCGGTAATAGAGGGGAATTTGATGTGACGTCATTAATGATGTCACTATTTATTACCGTGTTATTGAAAATGTAACCTTGCTCGACAGCAGGGTTATAGGCGGTTATATGAGAAAATGATAAAAACGACAGAGAAAGAGGAAGAGAAACACACAATTGTAGACAGTTCACAGTTCATTTAGCATGAAACTGGCTGAAAGTGTATTTTTTTTATTCGAAATAGTTGGAAAAACGAAAAACGTATTTTCATGATACTGCATCAACTTATGATCTATTGGCATCCTTAAATGAGTTTCACATGTTTTTCCTATTGGTTATCGTGAATCTCAATCATTAATCAAGTTCAAAATGTGGAAATATAGATAATTGTCACTTTAGAAGAAATCTTCGAAAACAACTTGATATTTCAATCAGGGCTATTCACTAAGTAAAGTGGTTATCGCAGTTGCTAACCGTCGTAGCAACTCTGGTAATAACTTGTCGAGCAAACAGACGTATAATGGGTACATTTAACAATGGTCGTGGATGAATGTATTAAGAACAATTGATTATTTGACCATATTTTCGAAGAATTCATTACGACGATTGATATCGAATAATTTACCACCAAGCCTTTGCTCTGAGGTTTATCTCCCGCAGAGTTATCACTTATAGTCCAGGAGACGGAATAGAGGTTGACCTTCACCCATCTGTTTATCGGTTGGAGCATTCTTTTTATAGGGTTTCATAAATAGACGAATACGCCTATAATGGCTGCCTATGAAAATGTCGTCCAGACTATATACGGTGAGATTCAAAAATTTCTATTTGCCTTCTATTTGTAAGAAAAATTTAATTCCTCATAAAAATTGCTGTATTGTGGAATACTTGCATATGAGCTGTCAGAAATTGAAATTTCCGAACTTCTTTGAATTAACTTTTTGAGTTTGTCAAACATTAGATGTGGTTTACACCTGATCAAAATTCTGATTTTTCGTTCTCCCCTGTATACTGTTTAGAAATTTGAGAATTCGACAACTCATATGCAAGTATTCTGTAATATACACATTTATCTACACCCGTACTCTAATAATACACTTATATGCCCACCACCCGTTTTATAATGAAATCCATTACGATACAGATTTTCATTACGATACAGATTTTCAACCAATAGAAACCCATTATTTTTCAATCAAGCATGATGTGCAAGCTCTGCATTTTGACGTTTGTCAAGTCAAAATCAGTAGGTATTGAATTTTTGAAGAATTCAGTCAATTTTCGATAATCGAATGAAAATGTCTTATAGCAGTGATATAGAAGAATTACCAGCGACTCCTCCACAGATGTCTTAGACAAGAAAAAAATACAATCGAAAGGATTATATTTTTCATTCGACAAATGCAACACATATGTTGTTATTTTCGTTCAAATCGAATGTGCTTTCATGGCCGTATGGTCAGCGGCGCGGGCAGAGATTACAAACGCCCCGGGTTCAATTCCAGATCTCGGCAAAGACTTTTTTTCATTTTTTTTCTTCTCATTGTTGTATTTTCCGTGGTTATACCATTAATTATAATTCTGTAGAATTTTTCAAAGAAATACGATTGATTACCTACTATTATTGTGTTCAATATAAATACCTAAATTATAATATTTTTGGTTCTTCATTATTTATTGGGTGTAGATAAAATAGCGTATGCAACTCTCATGTAATGGTTATTAATACACTCGCATAAACCATACGAAACTCACCTTCGGCTCGTTTCGTATCCCGGTTTATGCTCATATATTAATAACCATCATTACACGATCGTTGCATAATATACTATTTTGTGAGGAATAAAATTTCCACACAAATCGATATATAAATTTTTTTTCCGTATGATGAAAATGTTTGACTCTTACTGTATATAGTCTTGACCACATTTTGTGCCGCTAAAAGTTGAAAATTTTTCTTCAGGCACCTAAATATGATATGGATAAATATTGTTCGAATGGAAATCAAAATTTACATTTTCGAAATGATTGCATTATCACAAATAATGCAGACAGCTGTTTCGACCCGCCATATGTTTCCTCAGTGACACTGGCTTTTTGAAAATGTGGATATGTCACTATAACCATTTTTGGGGTTTCCTTCCACTGGAAATGAAAAAGAAGGCTTCAAATTCTTGAATTATTCGTTCTCAGGACAAATTTGTAGTGTTTATGCTAGTGAATCGTCAAGAACAAGAACAGTTAAATATGGAAACAACTTAAGAGGACAGAAAGCAAATAAGTTGAAAGAAGGTCATTATCACATGACTCATTTCATGGCAGAACAAATTGGTATAGAAACGAAACACGAAGAGGCTATTTCCATTTTGATAAACGGAAATGAAGAGATTGGCACTTGTTCATTGAATAGAGATCCATGTTGGATGCATCTTCTCGAAGAGGAACTGAACTTCGAAGATTCAGTTCGAAGGAGATTGTGCTAAAATCAACACTTGGTAGAACTATTGATAAATCAGTCATGACGGTCATATTTTGACACTACTGACCAAAATCAGATCAACTTCCGAAACGTTGCCAATGGAAACCACATGCATTTTTCAATATATTTCATATGAATCTCCAAATCCACATAAAATACGATATGTATCTTACAAAATAGTCATTCAATTTCTCCTTTCTAATATTGCAGATACGTTTCGGGTGAAAATACCAATTTGCCCTGAAAACAAGAGAAATGATTTAACGCTCTATCCTTTTCATTTTCAGGGGAGAAAAAAATCTAAAAATTGGATACATCACGAATATAGAGTCTATGTTGATTACATTTGTTATTCCAGTTCCACGTGTATCTTGGACCTACTCGGTGTAGAACAACTTATATAGAAATAATTCATTTTCATTCAAGCAATAATTTTCTACGAGCTCGAAAAGTGATCCCATGTATTCGAATAATAGTAATTTTACTTGCAACACCGGTACCGGTATGGAATGAAACTGAACTTATTGCTCAGCCTCATTGAAATTCATGTCCATAAGCGATCGCTTATCTAGACCACTGAATCTATACATTCTTGTTTGTGAATGTCAGCATCCCTCTTCGTTCCGAGAATATTCAGTATCCAGTCGGCACTTCTTTTCTCCGAATATTTGGAGGAAGGAGCATTTATATTCTCCAGGTGAAATAAAGTATTGTTACCGAGAAGTATGTTATATCATAGTGGGTAAATTCCTGGAAATGCTTTCATATAACAACGGTGTTGACATAGCTTAATTACGGCAGATCAAGTTGAAGAGTTTTCAAAAAGACGCTCGTAGAGAAAAGTATGATTAGCAGAAAATGGGAAGCTGTTTGAATTGGTGGATTTTCAATTTAAATTACTCTTTTTTCTGTAAATTATCTATCGAGTTGAAGATAATATTCAGATGCATTTTTTTCAGAAATTATCAACATAATTATAAAAGATTGTGTTGTGTTATTTGTTGTATAATGCTCAGCTCCATCAGTAGACAAGAAATATCACAGTTTTCTGTACAATTCTCGGGAAACTGATATTTTTTGTTAATATGGATTTATATCAAATATCGGCTTGTTCAAATCAATTTCATCAACACCGTTCAGCAACATAAAATTTGGGTTGAATAATTACTTGCTCTGGCTGGCACATATTTTTTACGAAAATATGAAAATAATCAGGCTTCATTTTTTTAAAACACTCACCGAAAGCAACTTCATCTACACCTGTACTATTATAATACACTCAATACGCCTATAATCTGTTCCGTAATGAAGTCCATTATGATACGGATTTTTCATTACGATATATATACGATAAATAAAATAGCGTATGCAAATCTCATGTAACTCACTTGTTTCGTATCCCGGTTAATGCTCGTGTATTAATAAACATCATCACAGGATCGTTGCGTAATATACAACGGTTTATAAATAATGAGTGTTTTTGGATCAGTTGTTATGCATTATGTGTGCGCTGCGAACTATGGTGGTAGAGCTACACTGTTAGTTACAAGGGGAGATGATTGCGTATACTGGGATATTAGAAATTTTGATGGAACTAGTAATGTCATAGTGATTCTTTTTATTCTCATTTTCGTATATGACAAAGTCACTCAAGTTTTTATTCAAGAGAGTATGATTATTATTTTTCCATATTATTTCATGCCCATGTAATTCATTTTGGGTGGAAAGCCAGTTGTCGAATCTGGGAAACACTACCTCATGTCGCTTTAATACAGACTTGCTACATTCATCCATATTTTCTCATTGCCGTAATACAAAGTGTTCAATCCTACTGAATCCAAAGTTCTGTTAATCTCATCAAAGACAAGTACTTGATTTTTTTTTCAGTAACTTAAACATGTCTTTCATTCCTGATCCATGATTGAAACCCAGAGAGTGTGTGTAGAAGGTTTTCTACAGCCCGGTGGTACTAGAGAGAGCACAGATGACTATCGACTTCAAGAGTTCACAAATCTTATCAAACGGCGAGATGGTGAAGTCTTTTGCTGGATTGTGAACTTTGAATATATATGATTCATATGATACACAAGTGATACCTACTCATATTTCGACCACTGTTTATTACCTACCTGTTCTATTACCTGTTTGGGAAAAATATTAAGAAATTATATTTCTGGGGTTGAGATAACTTACTTATTTCCGATATATCCGCTGCTATCCGGGCTTGATGGCCGTGGGCTCGGATTTGGATTTCCATAGCTTTCACAGTGGTTTTATTTCAACATTGAAACCGCTAAAGCTGGCTGTAGAAGTTGCAGTCGAAAGCTTCAGACATCAAAATCCGAAACCACGGTCATCAAGCCCCGATATTACCGAAAATATTGACTCCGGTCATGGAAGACTACATTCTGCTTGTTCGACGATCTCATGAACCCCTACGATTGATATAAACAATTACAAAATTTCGTAGCAAATAGATCTATGGAATTGAGTGATCTTTTCATATTCTCAAATACATCGCATTGTGATTTGAACGATCTCAACCTCATTTTGAGTATTTCGATATATTTCTGTGCTTTCGTTTATTCATCTATGAGGCATTTTGACAGGGGTTTTTGTTTTCAGATCGAGATAGGAATCGATTTCATCATTGGGTGACTGATTTCATCAAGTGAAATCGTGGAGGTAGATGAATTATGCTTTCGAAAACTAAGGATCCACGCATCAATAAACTCGGAGGGGTGAATGAAATACATATACTACATACATTCACACGTAGGAAAATTGTGAATCCAGAATGATATTCAGAAAGTGAATCGAAGGTAATTCATATTTTATTTCCGGTATACAGGCTGTTTGTTTTCGGAGAAAGTCGGTTGGATTACAAAAAAATTTCGTACTTCAACGATAGATTGAAATCGAAAACATCATGAGTGTCTTTCAGAATATTTGAAAAAAAAAATACCATTTCAGTTACCATTTCATTTAACTTACTTGTGCTTCTATTTCCAAAAAAATACAGGAGAAATCATTTTATGTATTTCTTATATTCTTCCACTTGGCTCCATAATATTTTTGAAGAGGCATTCCGTTCAACATTGACCCTCTACAACTTCTTTTAACACAGACCTGCATTTTTCTCTGCAAATATTTCTGAGTCAATCATGACAGCAATCGGTCATTTATCAACACAAGAATATATAGGTGAAAAAAGTCGTTGGATATATTGTGAATTTCAAAATATAGAGGTTGAAATCAGGTAATCATGTGAAACATTGCTGAATGGAGGACAAGGATAGTTACAGAGCTTTGTGTGGAGAAAAATGCATGTCCGTATTTGAAAATGAATGAAAATTGCCATTATTGAACGGAACCACTCTTCATGAATGATTCACTACTTTTTCTCTTTCTTATTCGGATATATAAAATGATCAGCAACAAATATGAAGCTGTATTGACAATGACAGAAAAAGACAACTAACTTCAAACATATCCAAAAACAAAAATAAACTGCGTCGAACCGCCCCAATATCTTCTCGCAGCCAAGTCACTGGCCAAACTTGGTTAAGGTTGGCGTAAACAATAAATATCATGAGGTATACGTAATGATTTAGAAAGCATTTCGCTATTTTTTGTATTTAGGAGCAAAGAAGCTCTAAGGCAAACGACTTGTCGATTGCATCTCAGCGATTGGCATGGATTCAAAAATAAATGAGTCGAGATGAAATTTAGCTCTCAGAATTTCATTCGTTAGTTCCCCATTGACTCGAATCGAAAAAATTATTCTCATGAATATTCGATGAGCCTCCAATTGAATTGCATTAATTCCCACCAGTTTAATTCATTTCTGCACGATAATATTATGTTTGATGAATAAAAATCATTCCAATGTCAATATTATTGGATAAAGAAACGTCACGAAGTTCAACCATATATGAGTATATTGTTTGTTTTTCAAATGTTATTCCTTCGTAGTTAATTCTTTTTTTTTCTGTTACAAGAGCAGAATCAAACTGTCCAACATAAAAAACAAACATTCTGCTGAGTAGGGCGCAATAGTCCATAGACAGAATTCATAGGGGATTTTGTTTCATATTTACTTTTCGATAATTTCCAAGTGATTCTCATAGAAGTCTCAACCGTTTTGTTATTCCTGTTTAAGAAAGCAATTGTGTAGGAAAACACATGTCGAAGTTTTGTGGTTCCGTGATAGGTGCACTGCAGTATGTTCCCGCTGAAAATTGTAATATTACCTCAATGCAACAGTTACATTACAATATTATATCTTACATTATCGTTCAATTATTTTTCCATCTGTTTTTTCCTCTGAGAAAACCTCTGCCGCTATTTCCTGAAAAGTTCTTACGGTGAGGTCCGGAAAACAGTGCGTAGCTGAATCTGAAAATTATTAATAATAGTATATTACTTTATGAGGCGGAGAAGCATGACTTTTCTTGACGCGCCCGATATTACGCGCCGAACGAAGTGAGGCGCGTAATAGAGAGCAAGCCAAGAAAAGTCGCTTCTTTGCCGAATAAAGTATAGTATTTTTTCTTCAAACGTAGCAATTATCAACCATAAATAGTACAATTCATACGCTATTTTTACTCGAAATTAACTGTGACAACTATCAGTCGTCTAGATGTTAGAAATTAAAATAATTAAGTCGTCGGTGGGATTTGCGTCTCCCTGGTTACAGTTGTTTGACAGTTATTTTATGTTATTAAAGACAGCTTATTGTTGTTGCAACCGCAAGCGCAAATTTAGTGCGAAAATGGAAAACCTAAACGAAATTGAGTCCGCGGTTAATGATGCAGTAGCACGTTTGGGGCCCTCCAAGTCCGGAATAAAGTATCGGTTAGCGTAAAAGCACTTCCAAGAGTATTGCGATACAAGAGGAGTACGGCAAGTTACCGAAGACGTTTTACTGGCATATTTTAATATAATGGAAAATGAAAATAAATGGAAATCTTCTACAATGTGGTCACGATACTCTATGATAAAATCCGAGTTAGTTATTTGAAAAAATGTGGATATAAGCCAATTTTTAAAGTTACGTGCCTTTCTGAAAAAGACAAGCGAAGGATATACTGCAAAGGTGTCTATAGTTTTCACCAAAGACGAGTTTGATAAATTTTTGTTTGAAGCGCCAGATAAGTTGTATTTAGGATTAAAGGTAAAAAAAATTATACCTATTGCAAAGCATGTAGTATACTCTACTAAATTATAAAAATATTTCAGATTGTTTTGTTAATTGGGGTTACCGGCGCCTGTCGATGCGACGAATTGGTAAAAATGAAGACTGTGGACATTGAGGATAAAGAAAATGTAATAATTATCAAAATCCCAGAAAGTAAAACACGACAAATTAGATCTTTTACGAAAATTGGTCAAAACTACATTAAACTGTATAAAAAGTATGCATCACTGCGGCCTGAAAATTTCACAGAAAACCGATTTTTTATAAAGTACCAAAATGGAAAGTGTTACCGAAGCGTCATGGGAATACATTCGATCAGCGCAGTAGCCCAAAAAGTAGCTAGTTATTTAAATTTAAACGATGCAAGCGCATTCACGGGTCACTGTTTACGACGAACTTCAGCAACACTTTTAATTGATGGAGGCGGAAATCTAGAATGCCTCAAACGACATGGGGGCTGGAAATCAAGCACAGTTGCCGAAGGATATATAGAGGATTCAATAAGAAATAAGAACGAAAATGCTCAAAAAATTTTAAACCCTCATGATTCGCCAACATCGGGAATGATTGCTGAAAGTTGTGCTCGATCATCAGTATCATCAACAATTACCAATGCGTATCAAGAGTCGGGAACATTTTTGCACGGTTTCAATTTTGAAAATGCTTCATTAACTAATTGTACTTTTAATATTACTATAAATAAAAATGATGTTTAATTGTTGTTGATGACATTTGTATTGTTGCTTTGTGACATGTTTCATATTGTTGCAATGACAACATTTTTCCCTCCGCCGTAAAGAAATGAGAAAAAAAACTGCTGCCGGCGGAGACATCAAACTTTGACAGGATCAAGTTAGATAAGTAATGTCATCATTATTTGACGTTTGAAGAAAAAAATATATATGAGGCGTTACATAATTAATTTTTCAGCGTAAAACTGAAATTTAAAGTCAAACCGCAAGGTTCTCGTTTCTTTCGGACGTTGTCGGCCATTCATAGTTCACATAGCCTTTTCATAAATTCTACTGAGATGCCTAGAAACCCTGGTGATTCCACTGATTACATTTCATTTGGATAATTGTGACGGAAATAACAATTGACGCTTTTGGATGTTACCCCTATTTTTTCAGTAGAGGGGGTTATGTTCCAATTTTTCCAATTTCGATGTCAAGTATCAAATCAATTGCCATGTCACTTCGACATTTCGTCTTTAATGTGTACCAATGCTTTTATCGTGTTTATTCATCGATTCCGTTGTTTTTAAACATTGAAAAGTTTTTCATGATTTTCTACTGGTATTTCATTGGCCAATCATTATTATTTATATTGCGATCTCTTCTCACTAGCCAATGAAAAAAAATTGAAAAATCCTACTGTACATTTTCATTTAGTAAAAATACAGCTTCGAACAAGACTAACAAGAGTGTGTGAGTGACATATGTACGTATTGTACGGAAATCTCCAAAAGCCTAATTATCCACCAAAAATCAAGCCATCCAGATTTCGTCACTTTTATCCCAAACTTTCACAGGTATAAGTAAACGCACTAAGGTTTTTAGGCATATCACATTGTACCTACTTTTTTGTACATATTTATGATCTAAACTACAAACGGTAGGCCCATGCTTTTGATGGCGAAGCCCCTTTTTTACATCTGATTCCACTTTCTTCCATACTATTTTCTCAAATGCATTGTCCATAACTGTCGAAGGAAAGGATAGAACTGCGTTTTGACTTCAGATTCGTCTAATATGCGAGAAATAGAGCCTGTAATAACTTACCGTTTCCAAAACTAGCTGTTGTGGGGATCTAACCTGTATCAACACGACATATTTTATATCTTAATAAAAGCCAAACATTTAACTCTTGACTTATGATTAGCTTCGTGTAAAGAATATTCAGCTATGATTATTGAATATATGAGTAGCTGTTACATCACATACATACATGTTGATACTCACCTGTGTGATAATATTTCATGTAATATAGTGAGGAAACAATTTTTCGTTGTTATAGAGTATAACATTACCTACATATATCGAATTAATATTTTATGTACATCTTTCTGAGAAACTAAATATTGCAATATGATCCGAAAAAAATATTTTTCAATGTTATTGTTATGTTAGATGTTTAGTGGGTTTTGCTCGTTTTGTGAAGATTCTCGTCGAGTAGCGGCGAAACCAGTAACAAACTTACCCCACCCCATTTCACTATTTCAATTTTCTACATTCGTGGAAGAGAATAGAAGCAACTTCAAGAACTGGAACGCAGTCCAGATTTTTGTTTATTTCTGCCTGTTCCTCCTCAGATGAAACAAATGGGTGATCCCGAATCCTTCGCCATTTTCTCGTACCACTAGAAGTCTGGTGGAGCTCGACTTTCGATATTTAGACCTGGGTAAGGATTCCCATAAAGATAATGATTCAGTATTCTCCAACGACTTATTTTTCACCGAGAAAAAGACGAGGTCAGAAAGAACTTTTCCAACTTTTTTGGCACTTTTTGAATAAGAAATTTTCTGACTCTGTAAGCTGATTGGGAAAATCACTCACAAAATACAAGCGAACAATATTCGCCATTTTTATACATGTTTAAAACAGGATATCATTGGAACCACCGCTTGGCTTCCAATTGACTCGAAACAAGACTTAAGGGTTTCATGCAATAAAAATATTGATAGCATAACAAATTGATTTTTCCATAGCTGCATCTGAATAATTTTCCTCATTCCCTTCAACTCCAAAATAGAAACTACAATTTCGCGAAAACATTGTGGAAACCAAGAGGTGACGGAGTTTCTGATGATATTTTCAATGTGTGCAGAAAATGCCTTCTCCGACTGAACGGTGAAGAAATTAGCTTCAATGAAGAAATATTCTACAGGTCGATATGCCCACATCGTATTGAGGAGAGCCTATTTTCGTTGGATAGCCATTAGTGAAGGTGCTGAGAAGAAATGATAATATTCAAATCAAATGAGTTAGTTGTAGTTAGGTACACTGAAGAAATTACTTTCAAAATACACTAATATTGTCAAACATGTCAAACTGAGAATATCTGTTTCCAGTCTTATATCTATATTCAGAGAAAGTAAGAAAATATTTCAGTTGCAGTTCAATTATGTGAGGTCACATTTGCCATCATAGTCATAGAGATTATGTCTATAGTTCCATCTTGATTTATGTGAATGGTATTGGTTCGGACTTCTAGTGTCTATATTATTAACTGTATTGAAACCTGTTGCTGAGAACGGAAGGATAAAAATAACAATACAAATCAAATAAGGTTATCAAATCTATACAATAGGTTGGGTAGGATTATCTGGTTGGGAATAAATTATAGTTGATTGATCAAAGAAAATAATATGGTGACAAGACAATTGAGATATCAAATATGAAATACTAGTCAAAAAAATTGAGATATCGAATATGAAATATTGGTAGAAAAAAATGTAGACAAAGAAATGAATGAAAAGGCCGAGTTCATAATTCCTGAACTCGGCCTTTTTTTGATAAGTAAAGCTAGCTTTAGTTGAAAAAATAAAAATAAAAAAAACAAACAAGAAGTGTAGATAGAAATGTAAATAGAATTCAGGTACCCTTTGCTATCAATAAACGCATTTATTATTATTATTATTATTATTATTAAATAAAATAAATAAATGTTGAAACCAAGTATCAAGTTCAGTGTACTCACGACGTTCAGGAACACAACTCATACATAAATTGTACTGTAATAGACTCCACATGTGTATTGGTCCAACATTGATCAACATTATATATATTTTTTTGTTCAATGTTATCGAACATCAATTATACTACTACCAAATTGAGAAAGCTATTGTTGTTTTCTTGTGTGTTTCGCTTCTGATGTTTCTACTGGATATAGTGAAAACACATCAAATGATGAGTGATAAGGTTGAATTATTCAATGGGAATTTCTCATTTACTAGGCATTTATCACTAAAGTGAGGGCGAATGTCCTCGCGTGTTCAAACTTCGGTAAAGTGAACTCTCACTTATATGAACAGTGATCAGTGTAATGAAGGGAAACTGAAACTCAGATTGTTCAGACGGAAAACGGGATGCAAATCAGTTATAAAATTCAGAGATGTGACGCATATTATAAGTAGTTAAAAATCTTTTCAAATTTTTAAACGCCAATAAAAATTAATCGTCGATGAAGGTGAGATGTCCGTCTAATGTTTTTGGGGCATTCCACTATCTATGAGATTGTTATACACCTCCAAAATGCTTTTTCGTCATGACTTCCCCTTCAATCACCATAACAATAATGATTGATCAAGAATAATGGGAGTTGAAATTTCAACGATCCTTGATCCAGCTCAGTCACAGGAACGGATAACTATGAAAATAGATCGACCAATCTTTGTAAATTCAAATTTCTTTTGTGATACGGATATAACTTTTTTTTCACAACTGTGCGTTAAAAAGCTTTATTGCGACAGTGAGATATAGTTAGTCAATGCCAGGGTAAAGAGGATTTGAAGCATTTTTGTTACGCCATTTACAGTAAAATGTCGATATTTCCGTTTACTTGACATTGCACGACAAAGCTTTCTGCTCTGAACAGAAAAATAGGTGCAGAGTTCTGTCTGTCAGTTCGAGTGAAATATTGAGAGGAAGATAATGAAGCTTAAAAATAGAGTTGACTTCAGAAGTTTTAAAAAACATTCGAGATAGTCGATGGGCTTTCTTGAAGACTGGCGTTAAAACGAATCAACTTTCGAACAATTCGTTCAGGACCTACCTACACAGTAGGTTTTGACTGGCACCTGTCAAGAAACAACTACTCCCCTGGCTAATACCACGAAGGGCATTGAATTATATCCGACCGGTGCCAGTGCAGGTTTCTTCACAGAAAAAAATCCTGCATTTGCTTTTGGCGATACAAATGAAGGAGTTGATCTTCAATTATATAGACCTGTTTCGAGCTATTTGGCCACTCGTCAGTACAAGACAGTGCTAGTGACATTAAGTCGATGACTTTCCATGAATAAAACTCAAAATCCTTCATAGTATCAAAGCCCGACCAAAGCTGATAGATGGCGCAATAACTTCGTTGTTCGCATCAGCTTTGGTCGGGGCTTGATACTATGAAGGATTTGGAGTTTTAATTATGGGAAGTCATCGACTTTATGTTGATGATGGCACTGCCTTGTACTGACGAGTTGCCAAATAGCCCGAAACCGGTCTGCAAGTGTTTCCGTCCCTTTAATTGAAAATCAATTCCTTCATTTGTATCGCCAAAACCAAATGCAGGATTTTCTTCTCGGTATAATTCAATGGCCCTCGTGGTATTAGCCAGGGGAGTAGTTGTTTTCTCACAGGTGCCTGCCAAAACCTACTGTGTAGGTGATTTGAGACTGCCCTGAACGAATTGTTCGAAAGATGATTCAAAAAAAGACCTCTCATACGAAAATGTGAGCATACAGTTATCGTAGTTTTTGCACCATTCGACTAATAACTATTCAATATGGAACCAAAAGAAGTTTGAACAACTTATTGAAGTACCAATAATTTCATAGAAGTCTTTTTTTGATGGCGACTTCGTCCGCGTAGGAGTTGAATCGAACCGTTTTGTCTCGCACGCTTTCTCCGACTTGATTTACATGTAATATTATCACTGAATTTCTGATCCAATCATGAAAAATAATAGCCAATATCACTGCTCAATAGTGGAGCTTTCTGTAAGTGAAATAAGTTTAATAATCTGATCAGTATTTCCAAAGATTGCCCCCTACAAAAAATCAGACACAGTCAAAAACTGTTCAACTTAATGATAATAAAAGTATAGATTATCATACACTATCATCCAGTGATCATTTCTTCCGTGTCGACAGTAATAGATATCACCCACTATGATTCATTTGATTATTGCGTTTCGTTTTACGGCTAATGGAAAACAAATAATCTTCCAGTTGAGATACTGCAGTTCTCTTATTTGTATCGGGAATAAAACGGAGATGAGAAAACATAAAAATTCCGTTTCTCAATATGCAATGAAACGGTTGCCAATCGTGATTATTGAACATTAGACAAAGTCGTATACGCTGTGTCGAATCATGCCATAATTGTCTCTTCTATATAGAGATACCGGGTGGCGAAAATGTAATTGCACACTCTATATCAGTAACGGTAGGAGACACAATGTTGGTTGAATTGGACTAAAGTTTTTTTCTTTCATGATGCAATTAATTTATGTCGATTATTTTTTTCACTTGTCAAAATGTGACGTTTTTGGCATTTCAACCAATAGTAGCGGGTTATTCTATGGTTATTCTAGCCAATCATTGGGTATTATACCGATAAAACTGGCTGGTCCTTTCGATTGTTTCGAAAAAACGTTGTTTACCTTTGAACTGTCAAAACTATAAGGTTTAGCGCGTCGATTCTATTGAACTGGCTCAAATTTATATAAATTATCATGAATGAAGAGTTACCTCATTATTACTAGTCATTCACTTTTTCAGCATAATAATAACATAACACATTTCAATGAACACTGCTCAAACACGAATATAGCTCATAATCCCAACTTTATGACAGATATAGCGAACGACCGATTCAAATATTTAAGGTTTCCTTAACTCAGATGAAGATGGGGTACAATTAGTTTTTATTAAATACAAAAAAAATTTTGTTGTATGAGAAGAAACCGTTGTATGAATATTTTGATACAACGACATAACGAATGATTTTATGTTCCTTCAGGCGCGATTTTCATTTCATAAGAAATTTTCAATTATCAACCTTGTACAATGAGAGGTGTGACGTCATCCTTTGGTATCGTCGGCAAGCATTATCATATTCAATGCGTAAGCATCATATCTCTTCTGGATCATAGAGGGCATACATCGTTGTTTGACATTTCAAATTTGTGAAATTTTCACCTATTCCCCGTTCCTTCTCATGTAAATGAAATACTGATCAATTAAATTATTCTTCCTTCTATTTGTTCAAAAAATAATCTCTCCAAATACAACTCGTTCTTCAAATTTAATAAGATAAATTTTCATTTTCGAAACATTCAAACTTTTTTATTTTGAAGCAAAAGCACTCAAACAAACCGCATTAGATAAAATCACTCGTCCTACGGACTCGTGATTTTATCAATCGGTTTGTTTTCATACTTTTGCCAAATAAAAAAGATTTTGTGGAAAATGAAAATTCATCGATTAAATTTGAAGGACTCGTGGTATTACCTTCGATAAATACATGCTATCGTGAGCCGTTTTTGAATTATTCGAAAAAATAATAATCGTTGATATCTTTATTTTACAAAATATGAAAAAAATTTGAAGAAGTGCTCGATCAAACTTCATGAAGGCTACAGCATGCACTAATTTGATTTTTGATACGAATTTTGGTTTGCTAAGGGCCACCTTTTTTTCAAATATGGACCTGTATTTTCGATTACATATTTTGTAACTTCTCTGAATTCAACTTCTCGTATATCTAAAATTTGCCTGTCAATGAAATACAAGAACCAATATTCATCAAAATACTTATCCATAAAGTTTCGGAAAATAAATCCGCCTCCGTTTTCAAATCTTCCCCACAAATACGAGAAAACGAGTAGAGAATAGAACATTCACGAGGTAGGTCTGAAAACGAAGGCGGTTTTGGGTTCCGAAACTCATTTTGATGAATATAAGTTCTTGTTTTTGATAGATAGGCACTTTTGAGATACAAAAAGTTGATGACCAATAGAATGTGTTTCATCCATGAGGAACTGTTTTTCAAACAACGCAGCAACTCACCGAGGTAGATTGAAAATCTGCTCTTCTACACTTACTTGTATAGGTTCCAATATCGATTCAATTCTTTTCAAATTGTGGTGAGTTGAGAATCCAAAGAAAGTACGAAGGAAAGAGTCCTGGATTATTTTTATTGATTCTGTGATAATTGTCCAGATAATGCTGTGCTGTGCGCCAGAAGTTACTGTTTTTCCTAATCTTATTTTTTCATGGTTCACCATTGAAGCGGGTTCTGATAGCTCGTGGACTCTGGCCAATACATTTCTTTTCACATCTTTGACTACTGGTTCCGTATTTCCCCGTCTTTTCTGAGTTTTCCAATTGATATTTTGGATTACCGACTATTTTACTTCATTAGATTTTTATGAAAGTATCATATTTACTTTATCGAATATATGTTCATTTTCCTAGTCTCATCTTAAAAAAAAGTGGGATGTGACCATTTCTCAATTCTGAAAAGCCATAAATAATATCTAAACCAATGAAGTTAATTACATTTCGACTTCAGATTCGTTTCCTATGCATCAAAATACGCGAGAACGATCAAGAAGTTTTTCATAAGGTTCTGGTGCATAATTAACAATATTCCATCGATAAAATTGCAACCCGTTTCAGTTTAATTTTTTTTGTCACCAGTGGAGTAATTTAACTCCCAGACAATCGCGTCAGCTCCAATTTTCATTTCTATACAGCTCATCGAGTGCTTTCAGGCCCATCCTACAAACCCGTCTGAGAAATTATATACTTCACCCTCAATTACAGAATACGGTCAGCTTACGCTGTCTCTTCATATCACGGACGAAAGACATCGGGAAGTCAACGACCGTTACAAGTGCATGCACCGACTTCTCTGGAATATTTTTACAGTGTGAGTGAAACCTTAGCGGACGGCTGGAATGGAACACGAAATACTATTCAAAGTGTATTCGGGAATAATGAATGAATTTACACTTAATTTTTCTAGGTTAAGAACAGACTTGAGTTGATATTGGCTTCGGATCATTCCGAGAACCACGGAAGCACAAGAAAATTTTGTTAAAGTTAAACTTCTGGTGGTTGTAACCGTAAAGAACCTCAGTCATGAAATATTTTCATGAATCAACTTGAGTCAATTTGTTATCCATATAGACCGATCGAATAAGCTCAATAATTGTTGCATTATGGATACCTGGTCATTTATGACTATTACTATAGAAAATACAAGAAAATTCAATAGGGAATGATATATACTAAGAGTCGTTTAGGGATCGAATGATAACCTATGCTTGACACCAATTTTTTGCTGTTTCAAGATTATTTAAAAATATACCAATCTAAGAAACACTCAGCATTGCCAGGAATTGATGAACATTTCACTTGCTCAACAAGCCGCAATGGTCATACCCCTTTGGGTGCATGAGAGTTAAATATATTCAATGAAATGAACACTTGAAAAACTTGCCGGTAAACATTTTCAATGTATGGAAACCAGAGGAAAGAGCAGTATTCCAGTTTTACCTTGCAAGAGTGATTTTGCTATTCTCCAAGGTGTAAACAAGTTTTTTCATACAAAATACATTGATTACCACAAAAATCAATTTTGTGGTAAACACGATTCTTCAGGGCCCTATATTGAGAAGCAGGAGCAATTTTCGGCTGACAGAACTCGACTTTATTGTGTATCATTCTCACTCAAACAGCTCATTACAATGATAATGCTGGATAATGAAATCATAAGATGATTTTGTTTTTAGCTCCGGATCTGATGGCTTCTATCGCAATTTTTTTCCTTTTTATCATTCACCTATGTGAATATAAACTTTGGAAACGGTCAAACACTTTGATGCTGATTTCTATCCGTAACGAAATTTCCGTATGTTCTGTTGGAAACTGAAAATCGACTTCTGCTGAACATCACTGTTGGTGACTTCATACTAATCTGACAGCAACAAGTTCATGAACTTGGGCAAGTCACATAATTCGACCATCGTCGTCGTAACATATTTAATAAGATCACTGGGTAAAACGGTATCGAGAAAAACTGTTGTCTGCATATCATTACATTTCTAATGTGGCATATGGTTCCGTGATCTGGGGTCCACTCCTCAGTCGCTGCGTGAATTTTGTTTGCAAAGAAGCTGTATTCATATAATCACCAATTTTGAGTATCACTAATGCTGTCGGTATGGCTTCGCCCAACTTGGAAGTCTGACACTACCTTGTGCTATATGTACGAATTAAATATGTTGATCCAACACATGACATTTATGATTATGGATTATAACATACTAATGTGTCATTTGATAATTGACTTGTCCAAAATGGAATTAATAATTACAGTCATAACTGTCACGTGTTGGATAGTAATACATTATACCATGAGTCAATAATGATAGCTATTATTCCCGAGGAGTTTGTACGAACCGAGCCACGTCAGCGAGGAGGGAGTAACATTCCAAGAGAATGATAGTCATTATTGCGAGTAGTCTACTCTACTTTATTTACGACTAATTAATTGATCATAATATTCAATTCGAGAAATTTTGTAATAGGACTACAAGAGGAAATGAAGACTAATCCTCCTTTGCCATTTTTCCCTAAGGGAATAATGTGTTGCATTATACTCCAGAAACCATAAGTATAATACTTAAATTATGTATTGGTCGTAAATAAAACATTGTATGCCACTCGTTTGTGTGTGTGTTGAGAATTTATATCAATCAGCCTGACGGTCTCGTGGTACAAATCTTTCTCGCGTGACTTATTTTCAACATCCGATATCTTTCTAAAAAAAATTATTGTTCTAAAATTGTTCGTTGTTCCGTAAACCAACTGACGAACGTCAGTCCTCAGAAGTCGAAACTTGTGGCCCAGCGGGGAATCGAACCCCTGCCCTCCGCTTGAAAGGCGAATGTGCTAACCTCTGCACTACCCAGATGTGACTTATTCTCAACATAACACACTAGTACCATAAATAACAATTATAACAATAAACCGAAGTTCGCGACAAATAATCAAATGCATAGAGCTCTAGTGCAAGTAACAATCAGAACATAATATTAGAGTGTCACAAAATACATAGACCATAGAAAGGTACTGATTACTATAGTCTAAAGCTATTCGAATGCTTTCCAGTCTCCTAACCAGAAAATATTATTTGAAAAATAAGAAACTGTTTAGACATAAAAAATCTTTTAATTCGTTACGGAAAAACTTTCATGTACATTCTATTCGAACTTTGATTACTTTCTATCCATATTGAATTTGAATTGAACTGGTATTTATTCGTACTTCATTTATCAATGACCTAATATCAATATAAATACTCACTGTGATAATGTTCTGCGCATTGATTGTATTGTCATATGTACAAAAGAATTCTATTTTCAATCAATTGCGATAGGTTCATACTCTAGCCTTAGATTAACCATCCCCTCAAGATGGATAACGGCAATACCCACAACATAGAGATTGTGTGTCCAGAGAATAAACATAATTGCGGTAGAGGGGCGCGGTGCTGTATTTGTAAACAAGAGCCATGGGCGGCGGACACTTTGAATGAAATTGGGTGCAAATGTTTTTAAATTTCAATTGCCACAAAAATATTTTTTTGGCTAATGTGTTCGAAAGCCATTACTCTTTTTTCAACTTGATTTTCAGGTTAGATCAGTAAAATTGAGTGAACCAATTATAGCGTTGATTAAAAACGGTTAGAATCGGTTCGTAATCGGTAACAACAAAATTTATTAAATACTAACAGCATAATTGAAATAGAAACAAAGACATTTGGAGGAAGAAATGATACAGGAAATCAAATATACATGTGGCTGAATCATAAAAATGGTTAAATATGCTCATGAAAATGATAAATGCATCAGTTTATTAGGACTGATCTGCTTGATAATTTTCCAAAAATTTGTGGATGAAACAAGTCAATTTTTTCGAATAGAAATAAACAAAAACATTTAGTACCAAAACTTCTGAATTGAATAAATAAGTAGGGAGCTACTTTTTTCTATAGTTCATTAGAGGTAAGAGGTAAAATTCGGCAAAAATTATTTAATCAATAAATACAAATGAAAATGTCTATCTCCAACTCCAAACCTGTTTATTCAATTAATCACAGTTTTTTTGTTTCATGATGAATTCTTATTGTGAAATATGTATTCAATTTTACCCAGCAAACACCAGGCAGTAACAGTTCCTATGGAAGTAACTTTGTGACTTAGAGTTCACATGCGAATTCCTAGATTACTTGTCCTGTTCGCATTTGCTGCCAAATGTCCTCTACATTTGGTTGAAACGTAAAATAACTGAGTCGAACTTAAAGGTATTGTAAAATGTAATATTCATGTGCAATCACTGATAGATGTCTTATTGTCTTTCCCTATGGGATTGTCAGTGCAATAGATGTTTTGACCTTCTTTACTAAAAACTTATTTTTTATCTATGAGTGCTCACATCAACATTTCCTATGTAAATTCGAATATTGCATAATTGGATAATCGAATTTCGTTTTCTTTGTGAAATTATTCTGGACTCGTTATTAGGAATTCACCTTGAATCCTCTATTAGACTTCTTTATTGTGATATCTAGTTTAACATATTTTTGACAGTTATCAATCACCGAAACACCAAACTGATATCACTCCCACTCGACGCACACCCAAGTTGCCATTTTTATAAGAAAAAACTGATGCCCCTCTTCCGAAGATACTAATTTGGTAAGCTATAGGCGGGTCGACTGCGAGTGATTTCGTAGATATTGCTTTACATTTTTCTATTTATTAGTTTCCAACCTCTAGAAATGAAGAAAGCAAATGTTAAAATGAAATATAATTCAACATACTATTGAGACAAAACAAAAAGTGAGAATTAACACTCCATTCATATATTAGGTGTTTAGATTCGTTTCCTCATCTGCTTTCCCTTCAATGATCTGAAATTTTTCGGCATGGTACTTTGTCCCACAGTATCTGAAAAACAAAAGAATACCAACTTGATGATACCTATTCATAAAAGATTACGCATGATGGAAATATTATGTAACTTGGTAATATGAAATGAAAAAGGGCAGGAACTCTTTCGAAACTCACTCCAACACCGAACAAAAAAAAACTGACGCCCGTTTGGCCAGCCAAGTTCTCCTAATGATGTCGATTTTGTTGGTCAAACATAAATCGAGGTTGAGTGAGTTCAGTTTGGTAATACGGTGAAACTTATAGGTATGAATTGAATTATCATAAACGGAAACTTCCAACCGCACCTATGATCAGCTGCATTTTCAAGAATCCTAACTGATATAATACATAAAAAGCTATGTTTAAATAATATCTAAATATTGAAATATTGCCACACAAACGAATTCCAGTTGTGTCTACAATAGTTCGGCCGCCAGTGATTCCTATTCGGCCTTAGAATCCTGACCAGTTCATATAGGGTACTCAAGTTCCGTTTTGAAAACTATATATTACAAACTACCTACTTGTATTCGAATATGTTTGAAGCAATGAAATACTGCAGCAGATGATATCGTTTCATTTACAGAGTGCATACCTAACATAACACTATTTAATTTAATTTAACAACTTACAACTAATGAATTGCAAGGTTTTTTATACAGAAAGTGCTTGAAGTAAAAAGCAGTTTCAATAGTGAAGTTCTTATCAATCGGTTGTGTCATATAGTTCAAGTAGAATATGTATGTATATTCAGTAACTGTAATTATCCAACTCTAGCCGAAACAGTGAATATGTTCATTGGCCGCCATTTTTTTTATAAATAGCCAAAATTGTTGAATCATTCTTATACTTGTGCATAACAATTCGGATATCCCGCCTTTTGTTCGCACCAATAAAACGTTCGTAAGTAAGTACACGATTTTATTCATTGGGTCAAGGTACACATCATCCCACATGCTCAATCACTTTCACTGCTTTTCAATATAAAACTCGCAATAAAATAACTGATTAGAAATGGAGGTTTTATCGCGATGCGCGTTCTGTTTTTCGATATAACCCAAAAATCGCATGTTGACTGTTTGTCAAATTTTACTTATATTGAAAAACGGTAAAAAGAGGTGGGGAAGGTGGAATACCTAGCACCTGATGAATAAAACTAAGTTTCCGATCGCTATTTTGGTGCAAAAGAAGGCTGGACTTCGACTTTTTCTATTCAAGTAGCAAATACGTACTTGATTTTTTTAGGAACTGCAGTAACTTTCATAATTCGTACCCGTGATTTCCTTGTGAAGTCACTGTTTGGAAATGGTTGGAACAGACATACCTATGACCATTTCCCAGTATTCATAATTGATGCCAAGTGCTTCGAGCCACACCTTTCTTCTTATATCGTATGGAATTCTGTAATAATGGATAAATTAGTTCGAGGAATCATTTTTCGTTTTTTTTTTCTCCGAAGTAGAATCAAATTCCTAATTAATTGAATTAGTTATTGGTAAAAAATGTTCACTCTGAATTTCGGCCAATTGATATGTAATGTGATATATTTTTTTGTCAACTGCTGTTCACATACATCTACTTATATTTGAAAAAAAATGGTAGAACTCGCGTATTACGAGCAACTGAACACAAATCGAAAGTGAAAACTCGGCACTCTTCCTTGGTTCGGAAGTTATAACCTGTAAAGTATACGATAAGATGCTTAATCCACCCTTTCTTGCCTGTTAATAAGACCAGAATACATAATTTTAGGCACCAGATCCACTTTACACCTGATTTCGGTAATAGTAGCTTATACCCACACCCCAGCCTTATGAAATGAGTCCAGCTCTAAATAGGTACGTATACCGCATTTTAACTGTTAAAAAGTCTTAGAAGTGGCAATAACAGACTTTTACCCTCGTTCCACCCCCGTCAATAATCTTTTCCGCAAATATACATATCCTTCACGAAAAACTCGATCAGTTTTGTGAAGTTTTCAACTTAAGCTGATAGACAGGAGAAACGCTAATTTTTATTAAATAAAATTGTCAGAAATTTCAAATTGAATTTTGTCGTCAGGAATGGGAATATTTACAAGAAAAATTATCGAAGAGGGTGAAATGAGAAGTAGAGCAGACCCAACGACTGAAAACGTGTGTTCCGAGAAAGTTTGGTTATATTGTGTAAAAAATAAAGTAGATTATGCCTCATTTCGTAGCTCTGAAAGGTTATAACTCCCCGTTGAAGGAAGAGCGTTCATGTTTTGACCCAGATTCGTGTTCAGTTGCTTGAAATATGTAGGTAGGACATTATTTCAAAACTCGCCAAGGTCCTGATAACAAACTTTTACCCAGAAATATTATGTATGAAACGCCTATGTTTTGTGTTTACTTACCGATGTTATGATATACCACCACTCTTCTTGCCCGATTTTTAGCAGATCAGGCATTTGTGAGTCATTTTAACGTCTTCTTGCACAAGAAATTGGAAACTAACTTCGAAAATCAATTGGAACAGTAATTAAACACACAATAACACCCAATAACTGCCACAAAATACCAATGTAAACAACATGAATGCTGGACTGGCAATTAATACTCGGACCGCTTCGCAAGTTTCCGCTCCCTTTCGATGTTCGTCAATTTGAATTCAACCAATCATCTCTCGTGGTATGCAAAATAAGAAATGTAAACATTCTCCATCTCATTATGCGGACGTTTTCTCACTCTACGTTATATATCTTGGGAAGATGGTTAATCTAAGACTCTAGCACGTTCCAAGGAACGCGGCGTAGGTGAGGAATCAAGGGCAAATCCAAACATTTTTTGTTAGGAGGGGTCAAGCCAGGACAGGTTTCATTTCTACTCAAATTGAAATTCAAAAGAAATGATACTCATTGCTCGAGATTCTGGGGCTTTTAGTAGTTTTTCAAAGCTGGGAACTTTTTCTTCCATCATTACTTATTTTCTTGTAAGGACTGATGATAACTATTCTAATCGAAAGCGGTCTACAATGATTGGAAAAATATATTCTTCTGCGCGAAATAGGTACTCACTGCATGCCTTATATTTCGAAAGACAACAAGTCTTTTAGAATTCTGAAAAGGATGGAGAAATGTGAGATAGCTGCTGAGAAATCGGTGAGATCGGAACTCGGAAATAAAAGTACAAACTTTTCAAAGAAATCAATTAATCTAGCACCAATCTGACGTCAATCACAATCGATTCGTGTTTTGCTAACAAGTTTAGCATCTGGAGACTAGGAGTTCGTCATAACATTAGTTCATGTAATTTATTGATATATGGCTGAATAGGCAGAAGAGTAGCTGTTACTGATGGATGGAAGAGTGTTTGTGAAAAACTTTTTTCGATTTCACTTATTCAATACAAGATGTGATTTCTATGTATTGTTTGAACATCATTATTTTGTGGTGGATCAATAATCTACCCCGAAAAGTTGCTGCATCTATTGAAAAACAGTTCTTGCTGGATAAAACAAGTCCAATTAGTCAGCAACTTCTCGTATACCTCAAATTTTGCCTATCAAAAAAATAATAAGAACAGATATATATGAAAATACTTATCTGTTAACGTTTCAAAAACTTAATCTGCTTCCGTTCTCAAAACTTCTAGGCAAATTCCTTTTTAAGTGTCAAGAAAGGTACAGTAAAATGCCTTTATGATAGAACAAAAATTGTATGTAACTCACAGGAAAAAATCAATGATGAGATAAACGTCATAAAATCAGTATTGAAAGAAAATGGATATCCAGAAAAATTCATAGAGAAAACTTTGACAGAAACTGAAAATCCGAACACAGTCCACAATGAAGACATACAACCTACACAAAATACACAACCTGTACCAAACATTATACCTTATGTCCTTCGTTTGTCTGAAAAGATAAATCGGATCGGCAACAGGTATAATATCAGAACAACATTCAAAACAACAAATACTTTAAGATCAATACTCACACATACCAAACCAAATAACCCAACAGAAAACACAAAAAATTGTATTTATCAAATTCCTTGTTCGTGCGGTCAAAAATAGATCGGTGAAACGTCTCGACCATTGGAAGTGCGGAAGAGTGAACACAAGATGTACATCAGGAACAGACAGATAGGTGGTTCTAAGTTATCAGAACACATTCTTACTGCCGATGGAGACCACACAGTAGAATGGAACGACACTAAAATTATATCTGCTGTCTGGTGAAGAATGCATATCTATGAGTTCGCTTGATATGGATCGCGGTTGCCTGCCCCTTTTGAAGGACAAAATGTTATGTCAAATTCGAAATAATTTGACAAATGTCAATGACGAAAATTGTCTATCCGAGATATTTTCATCTAAAAAGGAATTTGCCTAGAAGTTTTGAGAACCGAAGCAGATTTAGTTTCCGAAACGTTAACAGATAAGTATTTTCATATATATCAGTTCTTATTATTTTTTGATAGGCAAAATTGGACTTGTTTTATCCAGAAAAATTTTTTTTTCAATAGACGCAGCAACTTTTCGAGGTGGATTGAAAATCTGCCCTTCTACACTTGTATAGATTCCAATATTAATTCTTATTGTTTCAGATTGTGGTAGGTTACAAACCCAGAAAACAACGAAACAAGTAATTTCTATTTTTTCTATATTTCTTATCGGATAAGTCGAAAAATAATTCAATAAATTATAATCATCATCGCGCCTGAAAGGAAATGACAGATAATCATGTAGTGAAATTATACCGTCCGCATTTTATATCTATATAAAGATTATTCAAGCGAAAAAACCTCATTAGTGTGCTTGGAAGTATGATAGGTGATACTCCCAATTTGATCATTCGATATTACACAGCTATGGCTCCGAAAAATCATCAATTATCATCGATTACCCAGATATCTTAAAGGATTGGTGATTCATGCATACTCTGTTGAAGGAACTGCCGAAAAAACCACAGATATGAAAAAGATTATCGAACGGAATTTGATGAGGATTGCCCTAGGCGAGGAGCTTGAAGGTATGGTGAACCCCGTGTCGAACAAAAAGATCCAGAGAGTCAGGAATAATGCAAAGAAATTGGACCCGCTTGGAAAGGTTATCAAAAAGGGCGTTCATCATTGTTTCAAGACTCGCATGAAATATCAAGTAATGCGACGTAAGAGAGACTTTGTGAGAATGGAAGGAGAACATAAGGCATTGAAGAAATTACTCAAATTTCATAGAGAGAAGATAAAAGAGATCGCAGATCCTACCAAAGATTCCAACAGGGTTTTCATAAATGGTGTTTTCTAATTTTCATTTGACAGAGGTAAAATTGAAATACTGCGAAGATATCCCTTTTGTTGGTGATTAATTTTGTTAATAGTTTTTGTTCATATATATGTGTAATATAATAAATAATTTTGGAACTTACCCATTCTTTCAATTATGAAGATGAATTCATTTGATTCTCCAGTGAAGCTCCTTGGCATAGATTTTTAATTTCTTTGAACTCGCGTTGAATGAGTTATATCAGCTTATGTGACACTACTGAAGAGAACAAGGTAAAATCAAAACTTTTTATATACAATCGAAAACTTTTTACAGGGATCATTCAATCTAATCTCAAACTGATATCTTTCGCAATCGATGTGCTTTTTGTAAACAAGATCAGCATCTGGAAGACTACAGTTGTTTATGAAAGTATCTTACATTCTCAGGAAGTGAGAAGTATTACCTATCGGACTCTGTTCCGGTCCGACCAGGAGTTTGTCTTTCGATTATTTCATGTAATTTCTTGATATAAGACTGAACATTTCTATTCAACCCAGTGCCTATTGTTGCCATATAGGCAGGAAAGAAGCACTCACCGATAGTCTCTGTTTTCCTTTTTTTGTATGAATCAAACGTCTTTGAATGATATACACGAACCTATCGAAAGAGGGTGTTTGTAAAATACTTTCATTGATTTCACTAATTCAATACAAGATGTGATTTCTATATTTTGATTTGAAGAAGCAGAAAAATAATTCATCAAAATAATCGAATTGGAATTATACCGTCCGCATTTTATATATAAAGATTGTCCAAGCAAATAAACCTCATTAGTGTTCTTGGAAATTATATGATAGGTATATTCTCCAGAATTGATCATTCGATATTACACTCGACCAATAAGCAGAAATGAACAAGAATAATGGAACAGCTATGACTCCGGAAAAGGAATTGAGGTTTCATCAATTACCAGATATCTTGAAGGTATGGCGATATTTCGTTGAGGAAAATGTCGAGAAAACTATAGATATGAAAAATATAATCGAACGGAATTTGATGAGGATTGCCCCAGACGAGGAGCTTGAAGTTATGGTGGTGGAAAATATCCAGAGAGTCAGGAATGATTCGAAGAAATTGGACCCGCTTACCAAGGAAAGTTGACAGGGAGAAAATTAAAATACGGCGAGGATACCTCCTTCGGTGGTGATAACTTTTGTTGATAGTTAAATATTCAGTGATGACAGGTTAACATACGTTTTAGTGTGTTTAAAGTGTTTTGCGCTTTTTTTTTATGTGTATGTATGTTTGCAAATAGGTGTGTGTATGTATGTTTGTTTATAGGTCTCATATGGAAAGATATGTTAAATTTAATTGAATTGTTCATTTTCAAACTGATTTCATTCCAAGATACAATACTCCAATGTATCGATATCATTGTAATCATTGCAATATGAAATGTGAATTAGCCAAATGGACTAAATATAGGATTTATGTATTAGATTTCGTTCATGTATGTGTGTAGTATATCAAATAATTTGGGAACTCACCCATTCTTCCAGTTATGAAGATGAATTACATGTGATTCTCTAGTGAAGTAAAGGTTGAAGCTCCTTGGAATAAATTGTCAACTTTCTTGAACTCGCGTTGGATGAGTCATATCAGCTTGGTGTTGGTGTGAATACCGGAACATACTGTAACTATTCTGTTGCATGCCTGTGCTTTCAGAATTGTTCTGAAAACGATTAGCACCGACATTCATCTGAAAAAACTGAAGAGGAAGCGGTAAGATTCAAACCTTTGATGTGCAATCGAAAACTTTTTACATGGATCATCTTATCTAATATGAAACTTATATATTCCGCAATCGAATGTGAAAATGTCGAAGAAACAACAGATATGAGAAAGATAACTGAACGAAATTTGATGAGGACTGCCCTAAGCGAGGAGCTGGAAGTCATGGCAAATTTTGTTTCAAAGAAAAATATCCAGAGAGTCAGGAATAATTCGAAGAAATTGGACCCGCTTGGAAGGGTTATCGAAAGGGCCGTTCATCATAGTTTCAACACTCGCATGTAATATCAAGTAATGCGACCTAAGTTAGACCGAGTGAGAATGGAAGGAAAACAAAATACATTGAAGGAATTACTCAAATTTCATAGAGAGAAAATGTAGATCCTACCAAGACTCCATTAAGTCTTCATAAATGGTGTTTTCTTATTTTCATTTTCCCATGAAGGAAAGTTGACAGGGAAAAAAATCAAAATACTGCGAAGATACCCCCTTTGGTGGTGATAACTTTCATCAATAGTTTTCGTTCATGTATAAGTGTAGTTTAATAAATAATTTTGGAACTTACCTATTATTGCAATTGATAAGATGAATTCGTGTGATTCTCTAGTGATGTAAAGGCTGCAGTTCCTCGGGATAGATTTTTATTTTTTTTGAACTCGCGTTGGATGAGTTATATCAGCTTAATGTGACACTACTGAAGAGAAAACGGAAAGATAATTTTTTTTATATGCAAATCAAATTTTTTTACAGGTATCATTTGATCTAATATCAAACTGATATCTTTCGCAATCAATGTGCTTTTTGTAAACAAGATCAGCATCTGAAAGACTGGAGTTTTTTATGAAAGTATCTTATATTCTAAGGCAGTGGGAAGTACTACCTATCGGACTCTGTTCCCGTCCAACCAGGAGTTTGTCATTCGATTATTTCATGTAATTTCTTGATATAAGACTGAACACTTCTATTCAACCCAGTGCCTGTTGTTGCGATATAGGCAGGAGAGAAGCTATTACTCTTTTTTTCCTTTTCTGTATGAATCGAACGTCTTCGAATTATATACACGGACCTATCGAAAGAGGGTGTTTGTAATTTTTTTTTTCTGATGCTGACAGATAATCATGTATCGAATTGATAAGTTTGATTGGAAAGGTCAGTGTAACGTAAGCTATTAGAGCAAACGATAACATCCAGTAACTTACTAGTTGTGGAAGTGTTACGGGTAGGTTTGTCGATGACTTGATGCAAGTCATATGAATCGATAAGAGAATTACATTCCATGTGAATTTTGTTTGTGGGATCTGAAATATCTACACTGAGGTCTCCAGCACGGACAACATAATCGACACTTGGTATAATACAGGACAGAACATCCTCAAATTCCGAAAAAAATATTTGAGGTGACTGGTTAGGCGGCCAATACAGAGCTCGGACGGCATACCTATTTTTTTTCAAAGAAAAGGATATCCAGAACTGTTCAGTATTTTCTATTCGTGAATTGTTCGGTAGGGTGGTGCGTAGAAAATGTTTTGCATAGATGGCTACCCTCCCCATCATGACCCTCACGATCTCTTCGTGAAATAACATATCCAGGCAGTAGAATCGACTCATTCGCTATCCTATCATTCAACCAAGTTTCAGAAATGGTGATTATATCGTGAATATTGAATGCCTGATTTTCGAATCTTGCAAATCCATTTGTGATTGATCGACTGTTTGTATGGAATATTGAGAAAGACATGACAATGCTCTCTAATTTCATACCAGAAACAATGACGTTATTTCGTCTCGATTTATTATCAAGCTGAACTGGCAGTTCTCTTAGCTTTTAATTCTCATTTCCAAGCTCTGAAATCTTATTATTTGCTGCCGCCAATTTCGATTTGATCTTTGAGAGTTTGTCATGGACTTTGTCACATTTATCATTAACAGTCATGAGTCATTTGTATAAATCAGCGAGCGTCATATCATTAGGGACGGCTGACATGATTGAGTTTCAAATCCGCACATATGATGTGAGCAAAGCAATCGTACTAAAACTCGAGCCGAGGTCCACTTATCACTAATAGTTTTTTCGAAATGATGTTTTCATTTGGAGTTCCGTCTAGAGGGTATAGATTGAAACTTAGAATCTGAAGACTACAACTTTTTATAAAGAAATCTTACATTCTGAGGAAGTGAGGATTACTAACTGAATACTTCTCACCTATCAGACTCTGGTCTCGTCCGACAATGAGGACTGAATACTTCTATTCAACCCAGTGCCTGTTGTTGCCATATTGGCAGGAGAGTAACTGATCAGCAAGACTACAGTTGGTTATGAAGATATCTTACATTCTGAGAAAGTGAGGAGTGCTACCTGAATTCCTCTCTCCCATCGGATTCTGGTCTGATCAGACAAGATGTTCGTCATGCTAAGTGATTTCTGGATATGATAGTGAATATTGGACCAGGTGGAGTAGAATCTCTGTTGCATAATATCATTAGATTTGGATTCGTTTTTTCCAAGTGGACCTTCGAATACATTACCATAAATTACCCATATATCAAAAGTATGGTGATTCATGCATATTTTGTTGGGGAAATGGTCGAATGAATCACAGATATGAATAAAATATTGAATTGAATTTGATAACGAGTGCTCTAGGAGGGGAGCTTGAAGTTATGGTGAATTATGTGTCGAACAAAAATATCCAGAGAGTCAGGAAAAATTGGAAGAAATTGGACCCTCTTGGGAAAGTTATCAAAGGGGCCGTTCATATACTTTGAAAACTCGCATGAAATATCAAGTGACGTAATGTAGAAGGAATCGGGTGAGAATACAAGGAGAACGAAATACATTGAAGACATTAATCAAATAACATAAGAAGGAGTTCACAGATTCTAGCAAGGCTCCAATATAGTTTCAATAAGGGGTGTTTTGCCATTTTCATTTTTCCACGTTAAAAAGCCGACAGGAGAAATTGAAATACTGCAAAGATACCCATTACCTGTGATGATATAAGTCTTTAACTAGTTCTAGTTCATGTATTTGTGTGGATATAATAAATAATTTGCGAACCAACCCATTCTTTCATCATTGAGATAATTTCATGTGAATCTCCCATGATGGTATTCAACGACAAATTTTCAAGAATATTCCATACCATTTCCAGATACAATAATGAAGTGGTATTCCTCACTGCAATAGATTGATAATTTGTATTAATTCAATGCAAAACATTTGAACTTTTTTCTCGCCACTGGCAGATTTATTCATCTTATTATAATATTGAGGCAACTTCAGATTATACGTAGCCCAATTTCATAGCAAGCTTTGAAAAGTGAACCAAAAGCGATGAGCACTGCCAGAGTAATCATTTTCAATATTACTTTTTGCCTGTGTTGCCAGAAAAATCATGTCAAGTCTTCTGAGAGTTTTGACAATTAAAATAAGATCCGGTTTTGTTTATTTTCAGGTATTTTTGTCACTTATTATTCTCGTTGCCTAACATTTCAAGTATTTTTGGTTACATTTGTGAGATGCAAGACCTCAACCTCATTGTTTCACACTTCCAGAAGGCAATGACTGACTCAATATTTTGCAATTCATTTGCTCTTACTCACCGAACTCGCTTACACACTGTGGACTTTTGTATTGAGTTTTTCATCTAGGAGGCTTCTGTATGTCGATGTTGAAAGAGTTGCATGTAACACCTCACCCTGTTAGGTTGGTGTTCTCCAAAAATAATTTTCAGTCCCTTCTTCATTACTATCGCCTTATTTTCCATATCAACAATGAGCTGAGGAAGATCTAATGTTCAGTTCTTGGTATAGCACAGGAGAGTACTTGACACTTTTGGAGCCTCAATATTTGCTCACGAAACAAAAATTCAGAAGTGTACGTTGTGATACATACTTGCTCATTGAAGACTTGTTGAATATTTCAAGAGGAGATTCTGATAACTCGCAAGCCATCTGCCATTACCAAGTTTTTCGAAGTCGAGGTAATTATCTTGATATGGTGTGTGCCACTATTGTTTTACAAAAATTTGGCCCCCTAGTAATGTTATGAATTTCATCACATCCGACCTGTACTTCACTGCTGTGCATATGAGTATGCCATATACGAACTGCGGCTTTCTTCTCTAAAATACAGCAGAAAATTATAAATGTATTCTTTCCCATAGATATTTCGATGGCAAGTGTCTTTCCGAAATATCATCATTCTTCTCTTCCCTTGTTCAGGTGACCTTCTCTTAATATTGCATGGAATTTTCATTCAGTTGCCCGAAAGTGAGAGAGACCTAATTATTGATTGAAACATTCACAATTGATCCAAGATCTGAATTAAAACTGTGAATATCAAAATGCTTAAGAATCGGTTATTTTTGGATTTTCTCAAATTTATTAAATGACCAAATCATACATGCTGTTTGACTCAACAGAAAACTGTTTTTTTTATTCTTGTCAAAATATGAAAAACGCACCTTTTGCTTGATTACAATCCGACTTGGGTCTTGCAATTTGAGGCTATACCTTTTCTAGAAATCAGCTCAGATATTATATGAAGGTTCTGAGAAAAGGTGGCAGGTAATCATTTCATTCAATCAGGAAGTCATTATTGGAAAGAGGTATTATCCTTGATGGATATATAAATAGGATCGAAGACGAAGCAAACCATATCTCCAACTATTATTGGAAAGTGCACACATACTCTATCACATCAGATAAAAATGAAAGTTATATCTGGAAATATCAGAAAAATGGCAAAGCAGGCAGGACCAAATTCCAGAAGGCAGTGTTACGTGAGGATTCGTCCATTACCGACATACCTTGAAGGTATGATGCATCATTCAAGATTCGTTGAGAAGCAATGTAAGAAGACCAAGGACACGAAGAAAAAAATCGAAAAAATCATATTCAATAGTGCTATTATGGAGGAGATGAAAAGTATGACAAAATTTGTGTCTAAGGAAAGCATTCTGGGAGACAAGACCGATTTATCAAAATCGGACCAGTTGGGAAAATTCATTAGGAAAGTCATTAATTGTAATGTGCACACTCGTATAAAATTCCAGGTACTGAGACACAAGACAGATAGAGTCAGAATGGAGGGAGAGCAGGACGCAATCAAAAAATTGTTGGTATTCTACAATAGAAAAATTGGGGGTAATGCTATAAAAGATTCATTCAACAATGTATGACGCTTATTTTTTCAATGTCAGATCATGTGCGCTCGAAATGAATTATGTATCACACCTATTTGTTAGTTTATTAAAAGAGTTGATGAAATGGTTTGATTTTTTGAAGACGATCCTGCACAAAAGTCATATTGATCTCAGTGAAAATTAGTGATGCTTGAACTGTTTTTCTGAAGTGAAATGCTACCATTCAGAAAAACGTCAGTTTCAAAAATTTTGCAGGTGCTATAAATTTTTTTCTCTGCATCTGAAGATGCTTATATTGTTAGCGATGCGTCGAGTGCAAATCGTATCAGTTTTGTGTTCCAATCTCATCGTTCTATATTATTTTTCATCAGTGGTATTATTGAAAGAAGAATCATTGTTGGCGCACTTCAGCTGTCATTTGTCAGGCCATACCAACTATCATTTTTCAGGCCAGCAGTCATTTGTCATTGTTTCGACCATAGACATTAATCATTTACGTAGTTTTCTGTGGAATTTTGGTACTTGAGTATAATGCTGAACGCGAAGAATTATATGGTTACAATTCTTCTTCCATTTTTTTTTGCAAATCAATTGATTCATATATAGTGGAAATGTGAATTATTTGTATTGAATCTTCGGGTAATCAGAGAAATTATAAAGAACAAGAGAGTGGTCAGCAAAAATAAGTTGTCGATATTCTCGCAAAAATCCATACTTCTGAAAGGACTTGTTCTTGCAGTCTTCTTTCTTCAGTTTTACTGGGTTACACGACACAGAGGAGTAGGTAACCAAACTCACAAAACATGTGGAGATGGCACAAAGTTTAGAGCACACACGAGGATGATAAATATGAAATTTATTTATATATTGAGAGTACCAAGCAATCTCAATTTTCTTTGGTAGCAGAAAATTAGAGAAATCGAGATACAAAATAAAAAAAGATGAGGGGATAAGAACTTGGGAGCTATGATGAATTTGGTGACAGAGACTGAGGAATACTTCGAAGGACTTCGACGCGCCAGGAAAAATTATTACAGCATGCTCACATCCCTGATGTATTATGTACAGTGATGAAATGAGAAAAATAATCGCCTTTAATAAGTTGCTGATGTATCTTGGAAGAAAGTCGGACGAAAGTAAAAAAACTACAAAAGACAATTCAGTTTATTTTCGAAATGAATGAGTTTTAACATAAATAACTCTCATATCATTTATCACAATGATTATATTGTCAACATTTGTATGGAAAGAAGCCTGCAATTGTTTTAGATGTTTCTTAAAACATGTTATCATCAAAATTGGACTATCTGTGCTTCCTAACCATCTGAATTTCAATCTATGTTCATTCCTTTTCATTTCTGAGTCAACTGTCCTGAGCATGTTCCATAATAAAAACTGCCTGCTATGGAAGGTCATTCCATTTGTGATGAATTTGAAAATTTTGGTGGTGAAGTCATTTGGAATTATAGGGTTTGCTGCCTTAGATTCGAGATTGTGCTGCACCTCGGCTTTAAGTTTCAATTTGATTATTGCAAGCATGTGATAGAAGTCATTTCCGAACCAATGGTCATACTGTCATATTGTCGATTTTTTTAAGAGAGGCGACAGGAAATATTCAATTTGTAAAAAATATGGCTGTTCGAAGAAGCTTCCGAAAAGCAAAACACCTGTCGCCGATGTGTACCTTCTCAAATAGGAACTTCACAGGCACCACTGACATTTTTGATCTCCATATGGAACCTCCCGCCTAGATTCGTATGAGACTTCGACTACAGGTGTGAAAGTTGTCAAGAACAAAAATGTCTAAACACAGAAAGATCCCATTTCCTGCAATCTAAAACTGAAGGGGTACTCATCTGCTACCTGTTTCCAGGTATAAAAGTAGGTATCTGCTGATGAAGTGATTCAGAAAATTAAACCGATATTCTTCTGGAAAGTGAATGTTATGAAATCTGCCTGGAACTGACGATTCAACAATCATCGTATATAAACATCAGTTATTATCATATGTAAACGGAGGCTCCTGACTGAAACCACAAATCAGCGCATAGCTTCTGATAACATCTTCGTTTATGATGTTTCTTTAAAAAATTTTCTATCCTTGTTTTCAGCTTTATCGAACTGATGACATTTATGGAGCCAGAAAAAAAAATATATGAGTCAGTTTTCCATTCACTTTGAAAAAAACATTCAACAGAGTGTTCTGCACCAAGGATATTGCTTATTTATATTTCACTTCTCATTTGCTGAATGTTATGGTGATGGCTTATAACTTGTACCTTGTATTTTTTTTCTTGTTACATTATATATTCATCAATAATAATAAGTATACTTTATATGACGTATTTTTGATCGGGTCTACAGCTTGACCTCGAATGATACTCTGAAAACTTAGACACTGCAAGCGATCTGAAATTTGTGAAATTGTTTAGCATTTCGACTTCCGAAAATTTTTGTAAAGATCAATCACGTTGAGACCAACCTGATAGTGTTTGAACTCGACGAACGTTTGACTAACAAGTAAAAAGTGACAAAACTGCAAGGTCCTTTGTCACCCTTGATACTTTCATACATTTTACTATTTCTGGACTGTCGAATGCATCGTGTAGCCTTGTGTCATGCCCATCCTCAATCAGTCTCCGATGGCTTTCACCAATCCTGTAATCCTTTGGGAGAGATGAGTTTTTCAGCATTATATGGAAAAATCGATATAGATTCTAAACATTATGTGAAAGGCTCGAAAATATAACAACTCCATCTTAACAAAAAAAAACAACAGAGAATAATAATAAGTCAAAGCAACCCAACATTGATTGAGGATGTGCATGACAGAAGGCTACTCGATGCTTTCGGGAGTATGAAAATAGCAAAATGTGAATATATTAATTGTGACAAAGGGCCTATCCTTTCAACCAGCTTTTTAGTTTATTGCTGAGAAATCAGTAAATATCGGACCATAAAACTTTCCAGGTGGTTCAATCAGTATAACCAGTAGTTAACAGATGTGTCTATATGGGACTAGGATACTCCGTGCGGGTAGTTTTTACACTACCTCTGATTGTGGAGTATATCGATGGCTACTCCTCGTCTTCAGATTTGGTATCGTTTTTTTTCTCCCGAAGATGTCAAACTTGTAAGCGAACCGCGCTTCGAGTGCAAATATTGTCGGTTTGGTGATTGAGTAATTGATCTCTACAAAGAGTTTCTGGTAGGATGTTACCAGATCTCACAATTACCATCAGTATTTGCTTATTGGGTCTTTAATTTCGTAAAAACGCGTATTTGCCAATATTCTGCATAGTCTGTAAATTTCTCACTTTTCTCTAAACATATAGCTCGAATCTTAAAATGAAAATTTTGATTTCGAATATTTTCTCGATACTAGAATATGCAAATTTTTCCATTTTGACGTCCATATCCTAACTATGACAATGCAGTAGTGACTTTTAATAAATCGGTTCGAAAAGATTTTACTATTCTGCGCGAAATTGTTGACTCTCACACGAAATAAAAAATTAATTTGTCAGAATTTTGCAATTCAGAATTACGATTGTCTTTTTCAAAATAGGAAAAATGCTGAAATATTCCTACGAGAAATATACACTCAAGATTATATTGTATTCACGGGAGGGATACCTATAGTTCCTTGAACGCTTGACAATTTTCACTTATATCTCGAAATATGTTCGGATGATTTGACATATACCGTCCCGTTTCAGGATTTCTTTTCTTTCAGGATTCATAGTTTCCAAAGGTGGTTGGGATAACATCGAAGAATCTGGTCCGAAAACAAATAAAACCTTTGTCTTGAGGATTATTTTCGTATTTTCCCGTTGACTTCCATATTTGTATTTGTCTATATCTAGTTCTTCTGTTTTTCATTTGATAGGATTCTTTATAATTTTTGTACAATTGTTTCAAATAATGATTGGCATACAGAAGTACAGTACTTCAAACTTTTGAAAGTTTTCACTTTCGAACTAAAGCTTTCGATTCAACCGAAATTAGATACTGAATCTGATCTATTCGAAACATCACTAAGCTTTCAGGAGTGTACGGACTTATTTATCAAGCCGATATCAATGGGACCAAGAAGAGCTTGAAGGATCGGACCAAATTCCATTTCAGTAGTAGAAGTAAATGTTATTGATGGCTTTCTCATAACAAATTGAGGTTTTCCAGTAACTTTATCCTCGTGGTCAAATATAAGGGTAATATTGCTATGACGAAGAATATAAGGTACAATTCAATATGTGGGTGTACATAATCATATGATCTGGCTGAAGATGACACTAGTGATTTCAAAAATAATGCAAAATATATTCACAGCAAATCAACAATCAAAAAATTTTTACAGAAATGTCATCGATGATGAATATTTAGGTTCATCATACTCTCCCTTCAGTTTTTCTTCATGGAATAACAATAATGATTTTATTGCACTTTGCTTCCCCTCCAATCCCATTTTATCTCTTTTATTTTGTCGAACCCGGAATTTCATACGAGTTTGCATACTAACACGAACAGCACTTCGAATGAAGTTACCCAACGAATCTAATTCCGAATTGTTCTTGATATCATGAACACTCTTCTTTGACCCTTCATTCAACAAACGTTTTTACGTAGTTACTGGTCTGGCACCTCTGGACCTGCACGTCAAGGAGGTTGCGCTAATGGCCATGCTACGATTGCGCACGACTGGTGTAAACTCCGAGGTAGGAATGGGTCAACTGAGGCTGGGCCTGTGGAGGGAGGCACTCACTGCGGTGCCTCTGCTACAGGCGGCCGGTGACGCAATTGAACCCAGGTTTGTGTTTAATAAACCCTACAATATACAAATAAAACAGAACACTGAGGCAGATGCTGCAAATGCAATACGCATATACACAGATGGCTCAAAAACCAAGGAAGGATCAGAAGGTGGAGTTCGCTCCAGATCAATTAGCCTAAGGATTAAGTGGGGAATGGGAAAAACACCAGCGTGGTTCAAACAGAACTGGCTGGTATCTCATTCGCCACAAAAGAGCTAACCAGAAAAGAAATTTCTGGCAAAAACATAATATTCTGCACTGATAGTAGACAAGCCCTACTTACTTCGAATAGATGACGTATTATCTCAGGGTTAGCACTAGAGTGCCACCAAGATTTAGCTAACGCCTCGGTAGATGATAATATCGTATCAAGGTGGGTGAAAGGGCACGACAGGAGCAAAAGTAACCGCATTGCTGACTCTTCGGTCAGGATGGCGGCTGGACTGAAAATTTTGGGACCAGGTTACACCCATGGCTAGACGACTTCGACAATTGCGGAACTAGCCAAACGTGACACCCATACTCAATCCCTTAAGAGATGGAATGAAACCAAAGGATGCAGTTATGCCAGGATCACCCTGGGCGACCCTGGGAAGCTGGATCCGAATATTTGGCGATGACCAGGAAGAACCTACGTTTAACAGTGGGATTTCTGACTGGACACTGTCAACTTAGGAAACACCTCCATATAATGAGGCTAGTTGACACACCTCTATGCAGGATGTGTGAACAGGAAGATGAAACTATCAGGCATGTCTTATGTGAATTTCTGGAGCTATCGTCGATAAGAGAGTGTGTATTCGGTGAGTCTTAACCTACACCTGCCGATATTAAGGAGATGTCCCCTGGTGACCTGTCCTCCTTCTTGGATAAGGCAGTGTGGACAATGTCCTAGGAGGGCGACTCCTTGGGAGGATGTACAATGGGCCATATTGTGGCCTGAGTGCTGTGGGTCTACACTCACCCTCCCCACTCTACAGATACAGATATATCATAACGAAAGTACTTCGGATTGACGAAGAACATACTTCGAAATCGAATTTTTACATTTCCATATTACTCAAAAATCATCGAGTGAATGGTGATTGGATCAATTCAGATCCAATGTTATCTCCGGTAAATAGTATCTGCTTGAGCACAATGTTGAAAGAAAGATAATGGAACTTCAAAATAGAGTTAACGATAGGAGTTTATGGGGGTAATGGAATTTTAGGCTTTATAATCATCTTCGAAACATGAATGATATAAAACACTGCTAAAAAATTCCATTTTTGTTCCTGAATTGATTGCCATCTTTTGGCGTTATGTATAAGAAATCAAAAAAGTGTGTGATTTATGTTACGACAATCGTAAAAAATCGAAAGAAAATCCATTACTTGGAAACGAAATCACTAGTGCCATCTACACGTAATATCCATTCCTGCAAATGATTATTTCATATGGTTGACTTACTATATCTCTATATACAATGATATGACGTTGTCAGTGATGTATGATAATTAGAGTCTAGCGATGGAATTGAGAATACAACATGATCCGTAAAAGGGTTCTGAACAATATCGCAACAATTGCAACACTGCAGTTTTCAGACATCTTACTGATACTATTATATGGAAATATCATTTGAAGGAACTATGGATACATGGCATTACTCATTTAATTTCCTAGTCATCACAAATTTTCTTGATTACTTATACGATATTGTCGTAGAGCATTTATGTTTCGAAGATTATTTCAACGCCTGAACTTCAATTTCGTTCATAATCTTCTATAGTCGACTCAATTATGAAGTTTCATTGATTTTATTTCAACATTTCTGTCGAACTGACGGGCAGAACTCTGCATCTATTTTTCCCTTCAGGGAAGGACACTTTGTAGTACGTTGTCAAGTAGATATCGACATTTTAGGTGGCTTAACAAAAAAAGCAAATTAGGTCACTGGATCTAGCAAGCTTTGCTTTCTTTGGTACAGACAATGGGTGTGTTCGATCACGGAAAATACCCAAGAATTCAATCGATAGTGTGTAAGACAAAAAAGTCAAGGGAGCAAGCTAGTTGCACTGCAGAAAACGGTCCTGAACGGGCACTGTGATTCTTGTGCGACCTGTATGTCGCTCTCTCACATATGAAATATGTATTCTTGAAACGAAATTTAAGAATGTGCATTTTATTCAACACTTCATCGCCATTGCAAACAATTTTCACTTCTCATGTCGAATTTGTCTCGCAAGCAAAACCCGTATATATATATATATATATATATATATATATATATATATTTTTCATATTCGAAAGGAATAAAATGTTTTATACGTTTCAACTATTATAACAGCTACGACGTCTCTTCTATCATAGGAATCAGATTTGAGGCCGCTTTTATTCATATAATTCATCAACGAATTGAATTCTGAAATGAAATGCTTGAAACTACAATTGCCATAACTTCAAAATTTCCAGCAGCATTTCCAGTTCAGATGATTATCATGTATGTACTTTGGCTTTGACCTCCTTTGTTTGACGACCAATACGAACCATTCTAGCATAAAATTTTCTGTATGAGTAAGAGTAAGTTACATCTTATGTGAATCTCCTATCGCAATATGTTCGAGAAATTTCAATTTACTCTATCATATCTTCCATAATAATTCTCCATACTGAAATGAGTACGATGTTGTAATGTTATGTGGAAGTTCATAATATCCAATGAGTTGACTCCTACTATTTCCATTATTACTACTATCACTGATTGAAGTACTATTCAAAAACCTCCATCAATGTTATTGAAGACGAAATGTGATAGTATTGTAAAAACAAGAGGAAAAATAATCAATATTTTTCAATATCAATTATATAATTCATGATTCAGAATATTCCATTCCATCGATAATTGATAAATTCTCCGGTTGAATTTGCTCTTCAATTTTTACAGTTTTCTCTTTCAGTTTCACCGCACGAAACATTATCAGTTTATTCACTGCGTTCTGCTGTCCCGTAAAAATCAACTCATCGATCCCACGTCCAAGTACTCTTAATTTCAGTCGACTGCGCATACTAAGGCGGATAGCCATTCTGATGACGTTTTCTAACGAATCCGATCCAGAAGTGTGATCCTTAGTTCCTTTGGTCTGCCTTTGATTACTTGCTATTTCTTCCATCATAGCTCTCATTTCCTCATTAATGGCACAATCCATTATAATTTTTTCAAATTGTTTTCTCTTATCTCTGGTCTTTTTGAACTTCTTTCCAATGCAGTGCGTATAATGCACCATGGATTTGAAATACTTTGGCCAGTGACGGAACTCCAAACACCCTTCCCTTCTGGAGGGTAATGCCGACACTGCCTTGGATATTCCAGTATTTCCAGTTGTTGTTTTCATCATCAACTTCTCGACTAGACTACTTCACTATCACTGATACATCAGGGATACTTTCGAGTACATTTATATAAATATTACGTTGGCAATACTTCATTGGAATATCTGTATCTTCTTCTCAGAACGAAGGAATATTATGATATTTGGATCTCTCCATTTGAATATTTCATCAGGTAGTGGAACTTTTAGTCGATAATTGATTTGTCACCTACTAATTAAATACATTTTTTTGGTCATTCCCTACGAAATATATTTTGTTTCCTGGATATCCTCAGTAAGAACTGCAGGTGTTTTATCAGATCCACTCACAATAATCGATATTTATCATATGTCATAGAAAATCATTGAACTACAGGCTTTCTTATACAGTGCCACAACAACGATATTGACTGATGTTGAATTGTGAGAAAAATCACAAGAAAGCATCGATGGGGAGCAAAAATTAACCTCTATATAAAAATTGGACAAAAACCTAGAAGTTTTCCATCTGGAAATTTACTGAAACTTCTCCTAGAGATCAACCACCCTAACACCAAACTGATATTCTTGCACTCGACGCGCGTTTCGCTAACAAGGTATCAATTCACTTCTACTAAAGATGCTAACCTTGTTGAGTTTCGCTAACAAGGTTAGCATCTTCAGGAGAAGTAAATTGAGTATTAATTCACTTCTACTAAAGATGCTAACCTTGTTAGCGAAACGCGCGTCGAGTGCAAAAATATCAGTTTTGTGTTAGAGTAATTGATCTCTAGGAAACGTTTCAACTTTTACACCAAAGGTTCGAATCTCATCGTTTATTGGAAATTTACTATCTACGTCTCTCTCCGTGAACGTTAAATAGCATTATGAACATGAGAATCCATACCATTTCACAGACCACTTTGTTCAATTTTGAAGATTCGTATTTTGCTCATTTTTTTTGTTATCTCAAAAATAATAATACTCCCCCACAATTCTAGTGAAAATGTTTTGAATAATACAATGAAAAAAAATTGTGAACAACTCTCAGCATGCAGATAGAAATCTTGAAATCAGCGATTGAAGAAAATATTTTTTTGTTCAGTTGGCACACATAATGCGTTTTTGGGACTCGAAGTTTTTTAACTTGCAGGTACAGTTTTTGTTGAAAAGGTATCTATTTTATGGAGTCTTGAATGTTCTCTCTCAAATCCAACTGTCCTTTTTCTGTCACCAAGAACCAACGAATTGGTGAGATAGAGAACATTGACGAAAAGCATAAGTGGCATAGATTTGGGAGTAAACAAAAATCCCGAGAAACACGCTCATAACTACAGTTAACCATTAATATCTCAAAAGTTGTTATTTTATAACATTAACTCAAAAAAACAGATTTTTGTGAGTAGACTTCTCTAGATACAATTAAAAGAATAATAGACCTTTATGTCAGGTCAGGTATAATAAATAATTATGATTTGAGCATGCTTGATTTGATAACGTATCAGTTGTATGATTCGATTTTTTGGAAATTGAATACCTGGAACTGATACATGTTCCGTTATACAATAGAGATACATTTCTGACCTTTCAAACGAGGTTTTGCTCGACCCCTGATAATATTTCAGATTCTAGGGTTGGTTCCCACCCCGCCAAGGGATGGAATTGGCAAGGTTGATAATAGCTTTATTCGCGGGTATGATTCCGAACTAGTTCAGGGACTATTCGCAAAACAGCGTCCGCGGATCACATAGTTCCGGATTATTGGTAACCGTTTCGTGTTCGCGGATCACATCGAATCTTTTCATTACTCATTCAGAATCGGTTTTAGCGATCCTAGGATTTTGGTTAGGATGGAAAGTTCGGTTCTAGATGTTTTGAAGCAGTGAACTGAAGCAAAACTATAATCTATATTTACAGCATTATTATAAATAAACTATTTTATAGTATGAAGTTTGTCTTTCAGTGGTAATTCGTTTCTATCTACCATGTGGGACCATTTATCGTCTAGTGATGAGGATATGAAAAAGTTGCTAGAACTTGAGCTGTTCTACATAATTTATCATTAGGAGTTGTTCTTAACATGGGTGAATGGGCAATAGCTCCTGAACATAACATTGTTTTGAATGAAGATGGTCAAATAGATAGGGATAACTGAGATGGTATTGCAATTCTTGAGGAACTACTTCAATCAACAATTCAAGAACAAATTCTTTATAATTTTTTTCAAGAACACCAACTGACATATTTGTTTTATTTGACTATTTACCTACATTCTAAAGGCTCATTAAGAGTGTTCATATCTTGAAGAGACCTCTAACATTTCCTAAAGAGAAGGACAATGTTATTTACAATTCTATGGGTACATATCTGAATTTCATTCTTCCAATTCGACAAAGAGGAATGTTAAAATGCTGAATATACATTTATTTAACAACATTCAAGCACAGAATGACATACGTAGTACAAATATCAAATAATAATGAGCTTCAAGAAGAATAACAACCAAAACGAAATAGAATACTAAAATAATGAAACAAACTAAATATTCCGAAAAAACATTATACATATTAATACCAGTTCAGAAGTCATTATCGAGGGAAGAACTTTTTCAATAAAACATATTCTTTTTTTCTAACGAATAATTTAATCTTTTTTTTTTTCTGAAAGCTTTTTCATTTCAATATTCAGTCTTCTGCAATAATACTCCTTCCTATCACTCCCAATTACTTTCAGTAACACACATTTGTCTATTGTTTTTTCTTTGGGTTTTTCACAGCCTTTCTCTTCAAACTTGGGACACTGTGACCTAGCATTTCCATCCTCTGTTACACATTTGGTTCAGTGCCCATTTCAATATCGTTCTCCTAATCACCTGCTGCTGTCTCTGATGGACTATTTATCGTATCTGATGATAACAGTAGGACAGGATTAATATTTTCCATCTTAGTATACTTTCCATAATTTCGGCGTATTCAGTCCTGCCCCTGACTGTAAGTTTGGAGTTGTCAATGAACTTGTTATAATTCCTTTCAAGTACTTTCCATCTGTTTTCGCAGTTTGCTCCAGTTATTTCTTTTTTGGTAATGCGTTTCATTACTTTATCAATTTCTTCGAATATTTTCTTCAAGTGTTTCATTCTCATTGAACCCACCTGCACCCGGAATTTTTCATACAGTTCAAGGAATATTGAAGTATTTGGTGTGTCCATTCATGACTCTCCTCCTCCGAGTTTGTTGAAAAGACCTGCCCTTTGCACGAGACAATATGACAGATGACCCTGTTGACATCAAAACTGGTAAATTCGTTCGCGGTAAAATAAAATCCTGGGGCTCGATTTTTGACGATCTTCGTTATGATAACGCATACGCTATTGCTAAGGCGCAGCCAATCAAATCTTTCCTAACTTAGTGATAGCGTATTCGCTAAATAACGAGAGTTGTCAAAAGTCGACCCCCTGGGGGTCTATTCTTGAACCAGACGTTCGTTCAACGTATACGTTGTTGCCAGGCAGAGACCAATCAGATCTGTCGCAGTTTAGCAACAGCGTATTCGCAGAACTGCGAGTGATTCAAGAATAGGGCCCCAGAAGAAGTTCATAATCGGGCATGCGCTCTACGACAATCCTGCATTAGTTCTGGCCTGGTTCATAATCAGTTCTACTCTATTCATCGTAATTTTTTTGAAGAAATAATGCGAAAACGGCGTTAGGAACATCAACCAAATAATTCTGCTATTGATAAAGAGAAGTTTTGGGAAATAGGAATCGAATCACTTACAATTAGCGGTAGGTTTCAAGGCATGTACAGCTTATCCAATCCATCTTGACACAGAACTAATGACGTATGTGCCCAGCAATATCTGTGAATTATACTAAGATAAAAAATCTCCTATCATATGTGTTCACTGATGTATTGAAATTCGTTCCTAGAAGGTGTGTTTTCTTTCGTCACGGTTTTCACTACCGGTGTGCAACTGGAAAAGTATAGTAATAGAATATGAGTTTGTTCCAAGATGGATTGGATAAGCAGTACTCATGTATTTTTCATCAGTACCAAAATTATCGGGTTAATGTTCTCAACGTCGAATTGGCATTGGTATGTTTGGGTGAATTGCGATGAATAGAATGGAAAGAAAATTTTGTACTTTTTCAAATGATGTATCACTCGACCCCACTTTCCAATTTCAGGGTTATGACCACACTTCGCTAGCGGTTCAAAGGCAGAGTTTGAAATATATGTAAGTGTTTTCCCTCCGAAAGCAAACTTTACGAGTCCAAGCATTTCTGATTCAAATTCCAAATAGAGGAGATATGCTAGGTGCATACTTCTAGTTGGACCACTCTAGTAGATTTATGGTAACTCACTCGATTCCAAAAATAATTGAAATCCTATCTTGATATTTTCAATCCATTCTTCACATGGTACTGATATGTGAAATATTTCAATGAAATGTGTAAACTCACATATTACTATTCCATTCAATGGATTATTTTCGAAAAGAATAATGAACAGTTCTATATATCACCGCACAGTATGAAACAGAGTCGCTTCTCACTGTCTATCTGTTTCATTGTGTGCTTTGAAAATACACAACGGATTTCGATGCGTTTTTTTAAAAGATCAAGTGATTCGAGAGGAAGGTTCGCTTGTATGATACATGCATAATATAGCAAAGGAACACTAGTAATTTTAGAGGTTACCGATGTGATGTAAATATACCCATTTTTTTTTTCAATACACTTTTCGCTTCTTCGTCGACAGCACCTCTCATTAGCATGTTTTCAACTTCTTTCGCTAGGTCATAGGTATTTTTATACTCATTCTCAATGAAACGCGTGTGAACCATTATGGATCTGAAATATTCAGGTAACCTCAAATAAACTTCTCTGCTGGAAAGTGATATTTCTTCGGACATTTTCCCTATTGTCAATTGTATGGATACTATTAAATCAAAAGTACCCTCGATTATATCTATTCAGCTCAGCAAATGGCAATATTGCATTAGAGTAATTATTTCTACCTAGAACACTTTCTCGGGATAAAGATAGTAATTGAGTTACTATTAATCAATGGTTTTAATTAGTATCACGGTACTGTTGAAAATATTTCATTAGAAACAAATTATCTTATTACTAGGATGAGTGTATGTTTACCTCACAGTCAGAGTCAGGCATTTAGGCTCTTCCTACAAATTTTTACCTCAGAAGAAGATTGGGGCTCAATTATCGGACTCTGAAAGAACTTCATCGGACTCAGAAAGAACTTCATCTGACCTTTGAAGGAACTCTTCTTTCAATTCGATATCAAACTAAATAAGGGGCTGAATGAAATGAACATGTCCTTTGCCAATTTTCAGAGCATTGTCGATACTTTCACTGCTAGAGAAAATTTCAAGTTCACATATTTCGTATTTATATACATCACGAAGAATACGCCTAATATATACCAACGATGGATGATAGTGAAATCATGAAAATAACGGGTCATGATATAAAAATACATGCACGAAAGTCAAAAAGATCTGAATAATTGACAAAGTAATACCAAGATAACTTAAGCTTTCTGTCGAAATCAGCGAGCTATAAAATCTCGCTTCCAAGAGAATTATGCTCACAAACAATACTGTCACTCAGTATGCTCTATAAGATTGTCATAGGATTAATGGAAGCGGTTCAATACCGATCGAAGATGTATATCCTCACAAATTTCTCGATGCACTCGAGAGTAAGGAAATAGCCAAATCCAGTGATAGTATTAGAAACTGGCTTTCAGTTCGCCATTTATTCTAATATTGGGAAATCAATTAGGACATTTAAAAACGATGTTCTTGTTTCACCGGAAAGAGGAGGACACACGCACACATAAAACGATGAATCCATTGAAATAATTTATGACGAGGTCCTGGTCGGACCGAAAAAAACATCTGCAGGTAGTGCTTGTTTGTACTACTTCGAATAGTTTATAGTCGAGATCTGAGTATGTTAACGCAAGAAGGTGTAGTGCAACAATTGAAGCTGCTAAGGAAGCACATAATCAGAAAATTCGTTCAAAACTTGTTGAATGTCCAAACGATCGTTTTGGTCATTTGCTAAAGCTGTCGCCAAAAATTTCACTTTCAGTTCATTTCCCCCTTTAACCAAAGAAGATGGATCACAAGCCACCACTGCCCTACAAAAAGTAAATATATTTGCAAATATGTTTACTGAAAATTCTACTCTCGACTCATCGGAAAAGATCCCCCGAATATCACGCCTGTCAACAGTCATATGTCTTAAATAATTTTTCACCAACAAAATATAACGAATATTTCATGGACCTGAAGACGAATAAGGCTTGCGGATCTGATGGAATCACAGCAATTGTTCTGAAAGCATGTTCCCCCGAATTGACACCAGTGCTTTGCGAATTTTTCGACCTTTCATATAACTTGGGTGTTTCTCCTAAGTCCTGGAGGACAGAAAGAGTTCAGCCAGTTCCTAAAGAAGAGAAGAAAACTTCACCTTGTAATTATAGACCAATTGCATTGCTTTCTATCATTTCCAAAGTCATGGAAAATGCAAACAATATGAAGCTTATCAAAAATCTAGAGAAATCAGGAATAATAAATGATCGACAATACGGATTCCACCATCAAAGATCAACCAGTGACTTATTGGCTCATGTTTCTCATATTTGGCAGCATTCAATCGAGAAACTCGGAGAAAAGATAGCTGTTGCACTTGATATTTCAAAAGCGTTTGATCGAGTTTGGCATCGAGGTTTCCTTTCTAAACTGCCGTCTTGAGTTTTGCCTTCTCAATTGTGTGCTTTGTTGAAAAATTTTTTGTCTGATCGGTCTCTGTATGTGGTTGTTGATGGAGTATCATCTGATATTCTCCCAATAAATGCAGGTGTTCCACAGGGTTCAGTTCTGGCGCCCACTTTGTTTCTGCTCCATATCAATGATTTGCTCGAGAAAACATCTTGTTCAATACATAGTTTTGCGGACGACAGTACTCTTCATACCAGTTTCTCTTCCACGTCCCCATACCAGCTCGAGAAACAAAAATTCAAAGACACTTTCACGTCAATACAATTAACGACGTCTTGGTGAAAATAATAGAGTGGGGTAACATGAACTTGGTGGAGTTCAATGCTACGGAAACCCAGGCATGTCTCTCCTCAAGAAAAGCCGATCTAACATCATCTAGTATTCAGATCTCAGGAGTAACTATTCCTACAAAATCAACTATCCCGATGTTAGGAATAACGATCATTAATAATCTCTTATGGGAAAACCATGTGAGATCGATCGCTAAAGATGCTTCCCAGAAACTTGGATTTCTATTTCGTGCGAAGAAATACTTCACTCCTCGTCAGCTTCTAATGATATACAAGGCTCAGATACGACCTGTCTTGGAATATAGTTCTCATGTGTGGAGTTCGGCACCAAAACATACATTGAGGTTTCTCAATTTCATTCAGAGAAAGCCCATTCGTCTTGTTGGTGATTCTTCGCTCACAAACCCGCTCACTTCATTGGAACATCGTAAAAGGGTCTGAGACTTTTCTCTCTTCTATAGATATTTTCACGGTCGGTGCTCTTCTGAATTGTTATCAATCGTTCCACCCTTGGCAATATCTACACGGATTACTCGACGAATACAGGATTCTCACCCCTTTGTTGTGGATTTTGGAGACCTGTCGAACCTCTCTTGCTCAGAGATCTTTTTTCAATAGAACAATTGAGCTTTGGAACTCCTTGCCGGAGTAGGTTTTTCCTAAGGCTTACAAACTTGAAAATTCAAAGTGAATGTTAATTCGTATCTCCTGTCCCTTGATTCACGCGGTGTTCTCTGAACATCACAGGGCTTCTTTTTCGTGTTATGCTAGTAAACGAATTCGATAGTCGATAACAAATCGAACTGCCAAAAAAGGGGTTCAATATTAAATACAAAAAATTGAACCTCTTCTTTTTGGCAGTTCAATATTAATAAATCCTTTAATAACTATCAAATCAGTTAACTGGTGGAAAAAATCTTTTTCTTCTAGCGTACGGAAAAGTCCACTTTTCTGCATCCATTTTAGTGTTGAAAGAGTCACTGTTCTGCACTAGTGCGGCTGACAAAGCAGTGGAAAACCGAAATCGGACTTCATTGGAAAACATTTTAGGCTCTGCAATTGAATTGCAGATTGCAACAAATTGCATGTTCAATATTGATTCTGATAAAAATTAATTTCTTGATATGTATTTGATAATCAACATTTCTTTACGTTAACTTTTATGTTTTTTCCGCACGCTATTGAAAAAAATTGTACCTAACACGTGCATGAAGTGACTGGGGTGCACGCGATTGTTGGCCGAACTCCACTAACGCGTGTTGTTAATTTTGAGTTATTTGAACTGCCTTCTTGGTGGGTATCTCAATTCAAAAACGTGTCAAACACACTACAAATATTTCTATTGAAATATCATCATTATTACAACAGTAGCCTTACCGTTGTAAATTAAACAAGAATTTTATATAAAAGGAGTGACATCAAATAATTAGTAAACATTTTTTTTTTGTTGAGATGAAATATCACTCGTATGTATTTGATAAATTGGCGAAAAGGAAAAAAAAGCCCTTTTCTGCCACTATGACAGCTCTTTTCACTTAACTGAAGCTGGTGTCAGTGAAGTACTAGCCCATTCGCCAAAAATTAGAAATATCCTCAGCCTCGAGGAATCAAGGGGAAATATAAATAATAACCTATTCAGTGACCTGAACGAATGTCTAAAGCCTTATGCAACATAAGTTGGTGATGAAATTTTCAGAATTCGCAAATCGACAGTCACTAGATCTCACGTCATCTGATCAGCAGGAATGACAGCGGACTATCAACTAAAATATCATATAGTGTTATGAGGAACGCATCAGGTTCCGACGAAATTGTTGGAACGGATAGAGAAAAAAAGATGGAAAGCAATAGCTCTTTCAGACGATAAATTCGTCTGAAAGAGCGTCGAACGGCTTTTCGAAGAAATATTTGGAAATGATAGAGGAAAAATTGTGAATGCACCAGTAGTATCGGCCGCTGAATCCCGCGCTATCTTATTATACTGATTATTTTTTCACTTGTCAAAATGTAACGTTTTTGGCATTTCAACAAATAGTAGCGAGTTATTCTAGCCAATCATTCGGTTCAATACAGATAAAAATGTCTGGTCCTTGAAAAAACGTTGTTCACCTTTGAACTGTCAAAACTATAGAATTAGCCGAGTCGATTCTATTGAACTGGTTTATACACAAGGTTGAAATATAGATTATCATAAATGAATAGTTTCCTAATGATTAATAGTCAAATAAATTCAATTTAGTTTTGGATGTGTTGATGAAATACTAATGAATCAAATTCTTCTTGCTTTGATTTGTTCAATGAGTAATATCTCAAAATACAACTCGTTCTTCAAATTTAATGAGATTATTTTCTTCACTTGTCAAAATGTGACGTTTTTGGCATTTCAACCAATAGTAGCGGGTTATTCTATGGTTATTCTAGCCAATCATTGGGTATTATACTGATAAAACTGCCTGGTCCTTTCGATAAAACGTTGTTTACCTTTGAACTGTCAAAACTATACGGTTCACCGCGTCGATTATATTGAACTGGCTCATATTTATATGAATTATCATAAATGAAGAGTAACCTTATTATTGATAGTCATTCACTTTTCACTTTTTCAGCATAATAATAACATAACACATTTCAATGAACACTCAAACACGTAAATACAGTATACAGATATAGCGAACGACCGATTCAAATATTCAAGGTTTCCTTAACTCAAATGAGGATGGCGTACAATTAGTTTTTATTAAATACAATTCATTTTTTGTTGTATGAGAAGAAACCGTTGTATGAAGATTTTGATACAACGACATAACGAATGATTTTATGTTCCTTCTGGCGCGATTTTCATTTCATAAGAAATTTTCAATTGTCAACCTTGTACAATGAGAGGTGTGACGCCATCTCTTAGTATCATCGGCAAGCATTATCATATTCACTGCGTAAGCATCATATCTCTTCTGGATCATAGACGGCATACATCGTTGTTTGACATTTCAAATTTGTAAAATTTTCACCTATTCTCCTTTCCTTCTTATGTAACTGAAATACTGATCAATTAAATTGTTCTTCCTTCTATTTGTTAAAAAAATAATTTCTCCAAATACAACTCGTTCTACAAATTTAATAAGATAAATTTTCATTTTCGAAACACTCAAACTTTTTTATTTTGAGGCAGAAGCATTCAAACAAACCGGTTTGTTTTCATACTTTAACCAAATAAAAAAGTTCTTGTAGAAAATGAAAATTTATCGAATAAATTTGAAGGACTCGTGGTATTACCTTTGATAAATTTTCATTTTCGAAACACTCAAACTTCTTTATTTCGTTTTGAGGCAAAAGCATTCAAACAAACCAAGTTAGTTAGAATGAATCGTCCTATGAACTCTTGATTTTATCAATCGGTTTGTTTCAATACTTTTGCCAAATAAAAAAGTTTTCGTGGTAATTCATCAATTAAATTTGAAGGACTCGTGGTATTATCTTTGAAAAGATTCTAAATGTCATCGAACGCGATAATTTCGAATGGAATAGCGTCTAACGGCCTTACCTGACATACGTTTTCGATTAAAATTTCGGAAGGGATAGAGAAAAATAATTCTGAAATCAGTGGTAGCATTCTGACTATTTCTCAGTTCTAATATAACACGGGATTCATCGGAAACTCATGTTGCGTGAGGCCGTTAGACGCTATTCCATCCGAAATTATCGCGTTCGTTGACATTTCTGACTGTGGCCACCAGAATCAGTTTCATGCCCTTCTTGCCAACAAAACACCCTTTGAGTTCCTCAGCAGAAGAAAGGACAAATTATATACCTCACCTTGAATAAGCGACCATTTTCAATCAAAACTCTTATCTGAGCCAAACCTACAGTAATATTTAGAAACATGTCCTAAGAAATAGGTGAAAGAAATATTTTAGCTACAAAAGTAAATAGAAATTCAATTTTGAAAAATTAAAGAGGCTACAATTATGGTTAATCGCACGTAACACCAAATAACAAATTGGTAAATGATATATACTTATCAACAGAGGGTGTTTGAAATGATTTGAAGATACTTCTCTGAACAAGAATAATCATGTTACTGAATGTCTGAAATAGATTCACAAAAAACAGTTCGAATTAGATTTTGATCGTTGTACACGAATGGAAATCCACAAGTGAAAACTTATACAAGCAGAGAATTGAAAATGTATTCATTATCATCACGACCCAAGAAAGGAAAAAATAGTCGGTTACCCATCCGAAGCACATCCACCATAAATTTGTGATGACTGCTTTTCAAAGGTATGAAATTCTGATAAATATTTTTATAAAAACGTCCATATATCATGTAGTTGATCATGAGATACCATCATTCCACCTGAACATATCCTGAAATGAAAAAGAAAAAGGTTTGAGAAGAAGTGCGAAGGAATCCGTTTTCCAACTGACGATCACTAAACTTCAGAAGTCGAAACTTGTGGATTGAGGAAGCCATACCTTTAGACGTGTTAACACCAGCACGGTGGCCCAGCGGAGAATTGAACCCCGATCTTTCGCTTGATATGCGGACGTGCTCACCCTACCCTACCGAGAACCACAAGTTCTCATAATATCTGCTTTTAGGGCGAAAACATGGATTTCAGGACATTTTCACTTCTTCAAAATACATAAAAACATCATTTCCATAAGTAATCTGCATAATCAAAAATTCCACAAATCTCTCCGCATGTAATTATCCGAAGGTTTCAGGAGTGTTCCGGATATATATGCATATTTTAGCAGGATTTCAGCTTTATCTAATGCTTCAAAGCATTCTGCCGCTCTCAACTGGAGTTGTGAATATTCCCGGGTGTAGTGTTTGCTTGTCGTTTTGCCCTGTTCTGTGCAGAGTGCATGCGACTTCCACAAAGCGCATACAGAGGTCCCACCAGAGCTTTCGAGCATCTTCTTATACATAGTCTGGTGCTTTATGGTCGTATCAGTGCGGGAGTTCAATATGATGTTTTATACTTCCAGTACATGTCTGAAAGTTCATGACTGACATCATTGTAACATAAACATAAACTTTTTATGCGTGAAAATGTACAGGTTCAGTAGATGCCAAGGTGGGAACACAAAAACACCTCAATGATGAAAATCAGCTTCCTTCTCATTCAACTGTTGAACTAACTTGTTATCGAGTAATGAAGCGAAGAAGAAATATATTGGACAATTCCGCGTGGAACAATAAAATTAGGAACAATATTTTTTATGGGCGAGCAAGTTTGCGCAAGAGGTTGTATGTCCGGCTCATAATCGAGAAGTTTTTTTATGAACACAGTGCTTTATCTTTCCATAATACAATCTTATCGTCATTATGTACTTTCCATTCATTATTCTGATAGAAAAAGATAGACGACTGACATTTCAGTTGTTATCTCACGTAAGAATCAAGATATGCATCGAGGTCATCATCCTAGAAAGCTTCGTAATTGACTGTAACTGTAGGGGTCAATAGTTACATGGCAATATTAGGTATATGGTCCAAAATGAGTACTTATATTATTCATGTATAAATTTCTATCTCAAGAGTTATACTTCCAACAAAGTACAATATTCATCGAATCAAATGACTCAAAAGGATAACAGAGTGAAAGTTTACTATGGAAATGTGAATTATACATCCAAATTCAATTTTGAAAAATTAAAGTGGCTACAATTATAATAATCGCTGGATAATCGCACGTTAAAAGGTAAGGCCCCGTTAATTCAATGCTCGCACGAGTTTCGACTTCTGAAGGTTGACGTTCGTCAGCTCGGAATATACAATTTCAGAACAAACAACAATAGAAGAAACATTACCAGAAACAACAATTAATCCTACCTAGGGTAAACTTTTTTCTTTTATTTTAGCTTTTTATAATTATGGGCTGCTACATAATAATAACTTACTCAACAATATTTGCTCTTTAGCCTGCAAATATCAATTATTGAATGGCTCCATGTTGAAATGATATGATCAGGGTGTTAACTTTCATCAGATCGATGCCAGTGCCGAATTTTTCACGGAAGAAATTTTGTGTATGCTTCTGGTGATACAAGTGCCAGAAGAAATTTTTAATCATTGGGACACACACACACTTGCAGACCGAATTCCACCAATAAGTGGAAAGTCGTTGATTTCCATGATCAAATATTCATCTGGCAACTATATCAGGCAGTCTTTTGTTGTTGTCGAATGCTATTTTGGCCAGAATCCCTTTTTCCAATACTGTTAATCAGAAGTTGATTCATTCATTCTTCAAATAAAACAATTTGAAGTGTTTTACATGCGTCTTCGATATTGAAAATGATTTACTGTAGCTGAATATAAATGAATTATTCTACATACAGCAACGGTTATTAATTAATCTATAGCCATACCAAGAAATATTCTTTGCTGACGAAGGCACGATTCAAACCGGTGATTAATGAGAATATTTTTCAATTTATCCTGCCGAATTGGTGCAATACTATGAAATTCAACTGTCACATAAGCGAAAATGAGTGTATGATTTTATTATGCATTCCATATCATGTAGCATAGAAATCTTTGAATGCTCTTTACACGATTGACGTTCGTGAAGAACACATTCTCATCATTTCCATTGTCCACATCGAATCTACGCCCATGAATTCCGTCAATCATCTGCCCTTTCGACGACTAGACAGCCGGTAATCAGTGATGGTGCAATTACATGTCGTTCAATCAGTGAGAAATAAAAATATAAAGCAACTCGAGTTTCCTTTGTATGCGATACAGGGTATTTGGTGAAGATCCTTGAACAAGTTGCCATTTCATTCTTTCGGATCATTGGTCTCATCAAATCAGGTGGAAATTGTTCAGAAGCAACTTTCATACATCCAGTGAAGTTCTCTGAAGATGCATTTTTGAATTGATAAAGGCAGATCTTTGTGTTTGTCGTATCGCCTACTACTGCGTCAGACATTGGCAAATTCAATACAGCAGTGGGATGATGATGATCCTGTCGCGATTCGTTAACTGACAGAGGAGCCGAGAAAGTCCCGTTACCTGTTACTATGAGAAATCTCGCCATGAAAAAATAATTTGAGAGTTCGGTTATTCTGGAATGCCAGTATCCATGTTCTGTTTATGTGCAGGGCCTCCTTACGGTTGAAGTTGTGTACAGTCATGGGTCAGAGCTGAAAATTAACAGAACTTGAATACTGGCCCTTCAAAATACACAGATGGTTCAACTGATTCAAGAAGGGATTCCTATTGAAGTGGATTGGAGACAATAACACATGCTGGCCCTGATACCGTTAAATACTGATACACTCTATGGTTCAATCTGAGTGAATGCAACGCGACAGGAAATATCACTTGTTCTATTGCCGCATCACCTTTGATCGTCTACCGTTGTTCATTCATTAGAGATCGGCCGTGATAACCTAAGTTGTTTACTGCAGCTTTTGAACCTTCTGAAAAGTCAAATGATTTTGTGTTTCGTGTTGGTTCAGTGAAAAAAAATCCATCGATCTCTTTCATCTCATGTTCAGAATTTCTCACAAATTCTTGGAAAAGTCTTTTGTAAATATTCATAGAATATGCAGAAAAAAACATTAGGTCACCATGAGGAATTGACTTTCAACCAATACTCGGAATATTATATAATATAGTAGTATAGTATAATAAGTATCTCCGAAATTGTAGCAAAATTTCAAGAAATATATATTTCTTCATGTTGAATTTAAATCTCATAACCCAAATAACAAAAAAAAAAAAACATCAAAACAGAAGCTCTTATCGATCCTACTTCACCCCTTTTCTAAACAAAAAGTAGGAATCAGGACAACTGAGTGGTTCAAGCAGTTTCACAAATACGATCTTATGGGAAATAATTTCATTGATAATATTATATAACGCAAAAAAGGTTATTTTTGCATGAAGTGATTGTTCAAGTAGTTCAAATAAATCGAAGCAGTTCAAACTATGACAATGATTTCAGCGTTATCAATTATCAACATGATCTCTCAATAATAGACATACAGTTGAGATCAAAATATCAACCGGTTGGATAATCTATTTGTGTTATTTTTCGTTTATTACATATCCGTTTCAATATTGTCGATATATCACAGTGAATATTCTAAAACATGTTGTTAATGATATTATGAAAACGTACGGAAATAAATTAGGAAACTTCTATGAAAGAAAACATAGATTATTAGCATACTAGTGCGAAAAGTGACGAGTGGGAAATATTGTAGCAGGAGGCGTAAGCCTAGTGCAACAATCCCACGAGTGTGAAAAATCACTTTCGGACAAGTAATGTACAATATTTTATCTACACCCGTACTCTAATAATACACTTATATGCCCACAACCCGTTTTATAATGAAATCCATTACGATACAGATTTTCATTACGATACAGATTTTCAACCAATAGAACCCCATTATTTTTCAATAAAGCATGATGTGCAAGCTCAGCATTTTGACGTTTGTCAAGTCAAAATCAGAAGGTATTGAATTTTTGAAGAATTTAGTCAATTTTCGATAATCGAATGAAAATGTCTTATAGCAGTGATATAGAAGAATTACCAGCGCCTCCTCCACAGACGTCTTAGACGAGAAAAGAATACAATTGAAAGGATTTTATTTTTCATTTGACAAATGCAACAGATGTGTTTTATTTTCGACCAAATAGAAAAGAGCTCTCATGGCCTAGTAGTCAATTGCGAGGGCTGCGATCAGGAACGCCCGGGTTCAAATCCTAACCTCGGCAGAGGTTTTTTTTCATATTTGTTTTTTTCTTTTCATTTCATTGTTGCATTTTCCGTGGTTATACCATTAATTATAATTTTGTAGAATTTTTCAAAGGAATACGATTGATCGCCTGCTATTATTGTGTTCAATATAAATACCTAATAATATAATATTTTGAGTTCTTCATTATTTATTGGGTGTAGATAAAATAGCGTATGCAACTCTCATGTAATGGTTATTAATACACTCGCATAAACCATACGAAAGTCACCTTCGGCTCGTTTCGTATCCCGGTTTATGCTCATGTATTAATAACCATCATTACACGATCGTTGCATAATATACTATTTCCTACGACCACCTATTTTATCGAAGGTAATGTAAATATCAGATTGTGTATATTGAGTTGCCTGGCTGATCTTACGTTTCATTTGTGACAGTCTATGTTTGAGTATTGTATCTATAAAAAGTGAAAACGAATTTACGATCACTTTCATAGTGAAATAAAGAAAAAATGATAATGAAGGTTTTTGTGAAAAAATTACAATAAGTATCTACTTAGTAGATACAACTGGGGATCAAATTGAATTATTTGAAACCATAAAAATTTATGATTATACAAGAAATATCATAATTGGATTAATGTGAATCGTCTTTCGAGATATAAGTACAAATCTCTGATAACGTTAATTCCAATCTGCATTAGCAATTAGCTCAGTTGGTATAGTATGCGGTAAGACAACCGCTAGGTTATGGGTTCGATTTTCAACGAAAACACATTTTTTTGTTCCGTAGTTTTTTTAATCTACCCCGAAAATTGGCTGCGTCTATTGAAAAAAGTTCCTTCTGGATAAAACAAGTCCAATTAGGCAGCAACTTCTCGTATTACTCAAATTTGACTATCGAAAAAATAATAAGAACTAATATATCTATGAAAATACTCATCGTTAACGTTTCGGAAACTAAATCCGCTTGTAACTTTTACGCAAATTTCTGTTCAAATGCAAATATCTCTTGTTGACAATCTTCGTAATTGACATTTGTCAAATATTTCAAAACTGACATAACATTTTGGCCTTCAGAGGGGGGCAGCCATCCGCGATCCATATCAAGCGAACTCATAGATATGCATTCTTCACCAGACAGCATGATGAAAGCAGATTCTTTTAATTTTCGTTTCCTGTCATTGCTCTCTTTTGTCATAATTTTGGTGTCGTTTCATTCTACTGTGTGATCTCCATTGACCTGTTTCAGGTTTTTTCAACGAATACATAAGTTACAGTGTCAATATTTTTCAATTTTAATAACACATTTTCTCCGTTATGGTTGCACCAAATATGAAAAACCTAATATTGAAGATGCCACACGACCCCCCTTCTCATTTAAAAATCATTAGGGGGTGCTCATAATTAAGAGGGGGTGCCAGAAGGAAGTAATATTGTCATACTGTACCTTGTTGAATTGAAAAAAATTGACTGTTTCAGGATTTTTTGAGAAAATACATAATAACGCTAAAAATGAATAATGTTTTATATTATATATATATAAAAAAACTGTAGTTTTTTTTTGGGTGAACAGCAGAACGGAAGTGTACTCTTATAACACCAGTTTTTCCAATATTTCAATAATGTTCATTACCATCTTCAGGGAAAAGCTACAAATTATTATTTTAAGTTATCACTTCAAATAAACAGTAATAAAAACCTTACTGTATTTGAGGTTAGTCTTATTCAAAACGTTGGTAAAGTGGTATAACATGTCACAGACTAAAAATATGTTCACAGTCCAATATTATACCACTTTACCAACGTTTTGAATACGACTAACCTCAAATACAGTAAGGTTCTTGTTACTGTTTATTTGAAGTGATAACTTAAAATAATAAATTGTAGCTTTTCCCTGAAGATGGTAATAAACATTATCGAAATATTGGAAAAACTGGTGTTATAAGGGTACACTTCCCTTCTGCTGTGCAACCAAAAATAACTACAGTTTTTTTCTTAACTGGTCAGCAAAGACTTCCCCTCTATATATATATATATATATATATATATATATATATATATATATATATATATATATATATATATATATATAAAACTGAAATAGCAGGAAGGAAAAATCCTTATCCATTAAAACAGAAACACATCTTATCAGACATTTACAGGTGCTAGATGGATACATTCATTTAGAAAATATCATCAAGAATAAATGGATTCATTCCATCAAAATTCAAAATGCACGAATTGCTATATGTGCAAATGATTAACAAACTATTTTTTGAAAACTGAATGGTTAACAACCACTAGTGGAGTGAACGAAGCACATCGCCCAGCGCGAGTATAGAGCTCAGAAATGCAACGAAAATAGGACACATAGAACCAGAAGAAGGTTGACAACATCTTGTCACCTGTCAAAATTCAACGGCTCCACATCCACACCAGAGCATGTGTTACGTTCTCAAGATTAAAATATTGAAAATTATCAAATGTTAGTTACATAATGTGGATATGTAACTAACATTAAATAATTTTCAATATTTCAATCTTGAGAACGTAACATATGCTCGGGTGGGGATTTGGAGCAGTTGAATATTGACAGGTGACAAGATATTGTCAACCTTGGCCGCGCCTGACAGCTCACTGTTGACAGGAATATATGAATTATATGATATCAAGAGAATTTTGTATGAATATCTGATGCACACCCCGCCGAGTACTGAATCGCCCCCTCGCGGGTGGCGGAACTGCAAGTGCAACTTCTCTCAGGTCAGCCACGCCGCCGTCTGGACGACGAGCGGCCGGAGCAGCATTTCAAGGAAATATTGTTTTTTAATTATGCCCTTTGAGTGCACCGAGCTGCAGTTACTGCTGGCTGGTGCACACACAGAGAGCAGGTGCGCCGATCTACATGCACTCCCCGGGCTGCTCGGTGGCGGAGACCGGCAGGAGAAGCTTCGAATGCAGGACGGAGTGTTGTATGCGTCGGATGATGATGATGCAGTCCTGTTTGGGGGCTTCGCGGCTTTCTATGGTTCGTTGAACTCGCGCGCCACTGTTAAGAGTATTGTTTGAATGTCACATTTTTGTGGTGGATGAATTCTTACTTCGTAGTTTTTTTGGGTTCTTAACCTAACACAATCTGAAAAAATAAGAAATAATATTGGAAGCTTGAGAAGTGTAGAAGGGCAGATAAATCTACCCCGATAAGTTGCTTCGTTAATTGAAAAATAGTCCTCTTCTGAATGAAACTGGTTTTATCAGTAAGCAACTTCTCGTATAACTCAAATTTACCTATCAATAATACAACTGATATTTGAAAACTCAGCGACGTTTACACAAATACTCTCTTTTAGATTCGTTTTCTTGGTATGTGAAAAATTTGAGGCTTAACATGTCTTTCAAGAGTAGTAGCCAAGTGCGATACTTATCAATCGAACTTTTGGAGATGCAAGCATCCGCAGACAGCATGATGCAAGCTGACCCCTTCAACTTCCGTCTCCTGCTATTGCCCTCTCTTGCTATTATTTGAGTGTCATTCCATTCTACTGTATGATCTCCATTGGCAGTGAGAATGTGTTCTGATAATTCAGAACCACCAATCTGTCTGTTCTTGATGTACATCTGGTGTCCATTCTGTCGTACTTCTAGAGGTCTGGATGTTTCGCCGATATACTGTTGACCGCACGAACAAGGGATTCGATGAATACAACGCTTTGTGTTTCCTGTTGGTTCGTTTAGTGTGCAGTATTGAACGTGAAGTATTTGTTGTTTTGAATGTTGTTCTAACTTCATACCTAATGCCATTTCGTTTTATCTTTTCAGATAGTGGAAAGAACTCTTCATTGATATTTTCGATACGAATTGCATACTCTTTCTGTTCTATCCGAAGGATATTTCACCTCACCATTTTTGACACTTGTATGGTGCTTTGAGTTATAGTTAAGATATCTGTTGGTTTGTGTTTTCTTTTGATGATTTTTTGAAAACGGAAACGGATTTGGTTTACGGAACGTCAAACATAAGTATTTCGATAAATATATAGTATTTTACTGATAGGCAGATACAAGAAGTTGCTGACCAATGTGTTTCATTCAGAAGAAACTGTTTTTCAATTTACACAGCAACTTTTTGGGGTGAATTAAAAATGTCCTTCTAAACTTGTACAGATTCCAATATTAATTGGTAGGTTGATAACCCGAAAAAACTACGGAAAAAGGATCAACAAACGTATTCTTTCATAACTGATACACTAATAGTAGTTGTCAAAACGATACCACCATTTTTCCCTTGAAACGAATACATTGATTTTCACTTAATAACTGGAATGACATTTATATATTCGTACTGTTTTTTAGTATTCCTACTGTAACTGGTGACAACAAAATAATTATACGCGGCGTCATTCACTCATTCGTTTGATTAGGATTTTTTTATCTGGAATAGGAGTATGGTTTATTGGGGCCGATATTTTTTGTTTACTGGTTGCTAGGCTTCGAAGAGTTATCCACTCACCATGGCCTAGATACTTACAGACGTCCTTGAGTTCAATACCTGAATATGTTTGTCAATGAAGCTCCATGATGTCATCAAGACGTTCTCAGTTATTAGGTAGAAAACAAACTATTTGACTCAAGGAAAAAATTGAAGAATCGTGCAAAAAATGCCATATCCACCAAGAATGTTCAAGCAATACCGATTTCAGACAAATAATCTTCGATTAGTGAAATATGCTTACCGTTTTTCATACTTGATATATAGTATCCTTATCGATCTATAAAAAGAAAAAAATACGTTTTTCCATCGTAACAATACTTGTATATCAAATTCATACTCATTTTCAGAAATGAAAGAAGCAGTTTTTCATTATGAGGGATTTCTTATTACGCTAAAATGTTTAAACTGTGCTATCAAAAATAAAATCTGTAAGTATATAACTGTTTTCTTCTAGCTAACTTGGTTCAGTCGGAGAGGCCCTTTATTGCCTATTGCAATAGTTAGGACCACTAATGTCTGGACTCTGCACTATTTCGAGAGGAAAAAAAATTAATATATGCAACGAAACAACTGAAACTTTGCTTGAATGTGGTTGACAATGTTCCTTGCTGAGTTGTGTTGGTTCGGCCTGCCATCGTATTGTTATTACCTCTGTTGGAACCTGTTGCAAAGAGAAGAGTTGTGAGAAAAAAATCCAATGATTTTTTTCAAAATATTATTTTTTTCAATAAATCAAATTTTTAATTATTCCTCGACCAAAAATTTGTATTATTAAGAACTTGGGTATTTTGTGGAGAGAATTAGGTGAAATAAATTCATTTTTTGGCTTTCGTTTCCTCCGAATCATGAACTAGTATACCTTTTATAAAAGAAGTTAATTCAAACAAAATTACAAACTCTCTGTTGACAGGTACGTGTATTATATTCGAAGACGTTTGATTCCTTCACAGAAAAGAAGAGAGAGTCCATTTAGAACAGCTACTCCCCTGCCTATATGGCACGACGGGTACTGGATTACATAGAAATTACTATTTTTGCTCAATTTTCATACCAAGCATTTGAATAATCAATCAACTCGATAACAAACTACACAAAGCAAAATAGCAAGCTATTTGTTGAAAAAAATCACTCATTAGGATAATATTTCATTCCAACCAAGACCTTATTTCGCTCAGAGAAAATTATCTCTTGAGCTCTTTAGTGACAAAACGAATAAATTGCTAAACACATTCATGTTCAGACGATTCCGAAATATTCAACTCCTGTCACGTGGGTCAGTCATAGTAGCAGTTGTAATTCCTGATTTTTGATTCAGAGAAGAAGAGAGCCAACATATCCTTTTCAACATTTTGTTTGAATTTGATTGCCTTAATCGATTCATATTCCTTATAGGTCTTTCATTTGCAACAGGTTTCAAGAGTTAATTATTTACAATTGAAGTCCGAACGAATACAACTCAACTGAAGCTTTCGATGAGACTCTCATTAATGAAATTCGTTGATAGTCTCAATATTTTTTTTTGAGAAGTTAAGGGGAAAATTGACTACTGAGGAATGTGGGAATACTGTTTACAAACTCCCAAGCTCATAACTCTGAATGCTATATATAGGGAAAGAGTAGGTCTACAATACTCAGACCTTATCAGTCACCCTTACACTCTACGTACATAAGGGACACTAAACCCATCGACATGAAGCTACCATTCAGCCTCGTATTTCGTTTATGTTTCAAAAGAGTTTATATCGAATGAAGTGGGTCAACACTGTTCTGTCTATCGGTGATATTGTTGATTTGGGCACCTGCTATTCAGTAACACTGAGGGCGAGTTGTAACAAGCCAGGTTAGCTGTAGTTCAAGTGAACCGAGGTCAGTTGCTACGTATTAGCCAATAGAATCGTTTGTTGCCTGACAACTGAACTCGGTTCAATTGAACCACAGTTAACCTGTCGCGTTTCAGAATGACCGTGTGTTGAACTGATATTTTAAGTACAAATTACAATTGATACAGTCAAGCAATGAGGTTGGAAATTGGTTTCGCTCCATTTACCAATTATTTCGTTAGGTGAGTTAACAATAACCAGAAAATGAATACTACTTTCTTGGCGAATACTGACGAAAGCAGTGAATAGTTGACTATTTGCATACTCAAATATATATCGACTTGTTTCTGAACGTTGAATAGAGCCATCTTTGGACATTTTAAGTACGAAAACTCAATTCGACAGGTGTTCAAGAATGATATGCATAATCGGAAGCAGAGACTTGCCAGGTTTCTCTCGAATATAGGAATCTTGGATTTGTTATCGTGAGTGAAAAAACAGCAATCTGTTAATCATTGTTCAATTGTTTAAATGAGACCCAAAACCAAAAACTAAAAGTTGAGTTCAATTGCCACTATCACCTCGGAGAAACAGAAACTCATTTGTTAGAAGTTATTGCTGATATCAGAAATAGCTGCCGAAACCATATTTCCATCTCGAATGAAATAATCCATTCAAATGCATTAATTCGTTATATATTCTCAAATTCTTGATCGATGCAATTCAAAATCGATACCAATTATTAATAATTCTGCCTCAAGTATTTTTAATTGTACTGCAACACATGGCATTCGCTCTCATTTTCTACTCGAGGAGAAACATTTTCAACCTCAATCGAAGAAATGTTGGTTTTGTATTTAAAATCGATGTGTAATTCATAATTCTCAGTTGAAGTAGTTGATTTATATTACTCTCTCATGAAATCACTCAATGAAGCAAGATGAAAAAGATAGTTTCACTTCATACAATTTTATGTGTGACTCAAATAACAGATTCTCTCTTCTCGGCCTGGAATGAAGATTCAGACGTGAAAAAAACCCGTCCCTGTCTGCTGGCTGGACTGCATGGATAAAATGCACTTCATCCTTTTTTCCTTTCATACTTTTTTCACCGGTCGCGCTTGGTCTAACTGTCTGCTAACACAAGTCATATGTAACCACTTACATTGTTGAATAAACGGGAGCATGACGTGAGATGGCTACGAAGTTTTTGTCGAGATGAAAGGGTTGCAGCTAACCCTCGTTTGGGATGGCTTTGTTTATGTATTGTGTCTACGAAAATGCTCAAACATCATCAAATATGGATAACCATACCCCACGTTGTGTAGGAGTCCAGTTTGTAAAGTAATTGTGTTCTAAGGTTTTTTTCAATTCCCTTACAACTGCTAACATAATATATGAATCTAAGAATTATTCGAACAATTTATCACTATTTTTATGCTGAAAATAAGATTGAAATGAAAAGTTACCAGTGTACCGCCAAATTTGGATTATAACAGAGTATTTGGTGGTGTAGTCAACTTTCTTTATACATTTCCCCTATTGAACCCCCTCGAGTGCACCCATAAGCCAATCCTGGGCATCAAGGGACTGCTAACAGCTGTAGAGCATCGAAGCGACTAACAGCCGATTTTTTCTTATGAGACCATCAACAAACGGACTCTCAGATAAGTGAGGGTTCATTAATGGGGGTTCAATAATCTCTTAAGCACAATAGTGTCCTCCCAAGCTTCTTCAGATAATGCTATTTCAACAGCCCCTTCAAAAAATCATTTGAAACTTTTCGATATAGTTTCTGACGTATATCAACCTCTTCAATTCTTCGAAAACATTAGCAAGGGAGATGGGTATCGGTAGTTGGTTTTTACATGCCTCGCAGACGAAATTACAATCGATTGTGAGTTTTCTGTGACCTGCTACGTAGTTTGCAATGCTTTCACCTTCGCATTGTATGCACATAGAAAAAATATGTAGTTGAGCCAGTTCACTGGGCACAGGACACAAGTGATTCCTCAAAGCTGAGAAGAGCTCTACATTTTTCATTCCGAGGAAGTATCGGCACTGTCGGGTTAGCAAGAACCTGATATATTCTTGGACTCCATCAGGATATAGGTATTTGTTCGTAATTTTTATCTCATGTCTCTGTAGCATCGCTAAAATCCTTTCAATTCGAAATAATTTTCAAGGTGTTGTAGGTAGAGATGAAATTTCTCGTTGAATTCATCGTATGGATACGGTTAAATTTGATGAAGTTATGCTGGATGTAGATAGTTGCTCGGATTCTGTCTGTGGATTCTTGAGTGCATTGTTAAGTTGGGTCATTAATGCTTCTTCCATTTCTGATTGGTGTATCCCATCCTCATCACCAGTTTTTTCAGTGAGCGATGTGAACGTTTATTGATGAACTCCAATCTGACATACATATCATTAATATAATATTATATGATATGAATATTAAAATATATTATAGGTTATCCATTCGATGTAACGTGTCAGCTACTTCTTGCGACAAATATTTACAGAATTTCTTAATTCTTGGTTTTTATCGTGTGTAACGAAAGTACTTTCGAAAGTACCTTTGTTAATTTAACATACAGAAATGACATCACATGTAGAAAGTAAATTTTTACACCTAAATCTGCATACTTCTCACTAATTCCCACAGAGGTAGAATAGGTTGTTATTGTTCGAAACGTCATTGAGATTGCTCTGATGTATATAATCCCGAAGGGCAACACGCAAAGAGTTGTAATGCTTTCGAATAGGATCGCTCTCAACTCGGATAACTTTCTCAACTCGGATAACTTTCAACTCGGATAATTTTTCAACTTCTAGGCGTCTCGGCGGATGCCGGGACCGCAGGGCCTGGTTCACCCGCCTATAGGGAACGTGAGCTGGGTTTAGACCGTCGTGAGACAGGTTAGTTTTACCCTACTGATGACTCGTCGTTGCGATAGTAATCCTGCTCAGTACGAGAGTAACCGCAGGTTCGGACATTTGGTTCACGCACTCGCTCGAGCGGGCGGTGGTGCGAAGCTACTATCCGTGGGATTATGCCTGAACGCCTCTAAGGCCGTATCCTTTCTAGTCAAAGGTGGCAATGATATCTCTTGGAGTTCCGAGAGTCGAAAGGCTCAAAGATGAAGAAAACAAATGTCGTTTAATGGTGCATTTTATCGAGTTTCCAGGTCGTGACGTATGCATGGTACATAAAACCATAAAAAAAAGACTAATATATGTTCAGAAAAATGAATGATTGATATATTTTTTCTTACCAAGTGAGTTACTAAACTAGCGCCTGAGATTCGTAATATTTGTAAATAATTTTATTCACTTTCAGGACCAATGTTTCCGTAATATATAATATCGTCGAATAATTGCGGGATCATAAATTCTATGGAACTTAGATTCACCCAAATTTTGAGGACCCATTCGTATTCGAGAACTCTGAAGAGATATAAAAAATGCCCATAGTTTTACTCACAGCAAAATTTCACTATCACTTGATGATGTTGTTAGAATTATTGATGAAATCAGAAAATTGCAGAGGACAAATTGGCATGTGCCTATGAAATTGAGGTCTTTCAAATATCGCCTTGTAGTTTTCAATATGATCCAACCAAGTACATTCTGAAAAAGAAGAAATGATTTGTAAATATTATGTTGCTGCATTAAAGAAAAATGTTTTCTCGAAATGACGAAAGCACAGCTGAACACTAACTTGTAAAAAAAGTTGTCTACCAGAAAAATGAATTTATATTCATGAAAAGTACTTTCTGAACCCAAATCTGCATACAAAAATCCTTCGGTATATATAACTGGATCAAATATATGAGTACTTTCGAGAAACAGATTTGTTTATCGGATCATAAATAACAGTAACAACCACTCTTTATAGAAAAAAGTTTGTCTTATTCATGAGAAACGTATTTCTTCAATGCAACATCTTATCGGGGTTGAAAAGGAATTTGCCCTTCTTCACCAACTCAATCCTTCATCTATTCAGATGGTAGAAGTTGAACTGCCCAAAGCTACAAATAGAAACATTTATCCCAGAAAGGAATGATTTTCTTTAAATATTAGATCAAAATGATTATCCCAGCCGTTATCAACTCAACTAGTGGAGGAATTGAATATTCTCTATTCCAAATCTTGAATGAAGAACCTTGTGTCAAGTAAATATTACTTGACACACGTGGCATGAATAGGAGCATGAAAGATAGAAACTTTTTGTAGAGATCAATTACCACAACACAAAACTGGAGCACAGGAACAAAAACTGATACTGAACCTGAGGGCTAGGGTTAAGCTATTCATATACTTCACATTCGTGACTAGGGCAAAAATATCTGCAAAAGTTATTTGGTCCATTATGGACTTCGTCTCTTAACTACTACTTGTTCTGATTAATTTTTCAACAATAAACTGAAAAGCGAACAGAAAGGGATAGTCCCTTCGTCACCATTCACACTATTTTCACATTTTGCCATTTCTTGACTCTCGAATGCATCGAGTAGCCTTGTGTCATGCACTTTCTCTGAGACTGATCAGGGATTTGCATGACATGAGGCTACTCGATGCATTGGGGAGTCTAGAAATAGCAAAATGTAAAAATAGTATGGTGTTTCTGGAATTTTTCAGTTTATATTTTATTTGTGAGTTTGTGTTGAAATGAAATTCGATTGTTTTTTTTCATTTTATGAAATTGTTTGGAATGATTGTGAATAAAACAGCATACTATCCTCAACAAAAGTCAACATTTCCATCCCGAAATTTTGATCATTTTGGCTCTCAGCGTTGATAAGCAATATATTTATTCTTCTCAAGAAAAATTATTCAATTATTATTATTATTCCTTATGTAATATAGTATCACCAGGAAAATTATTTGGGAGTTAATGAAAAAGTGGTGAAAAACCTTCATCATTTGGAACAACCTTTACGAAAAATAATGATTGAATACAAAATATCTGGCTACACCAATGTATACAGATTCATATGGGCTGTATTGTCGAACCGTTTTTTACAACATAGATGAAAAGCATTATTTCTGCCGGAAAAAAAAAGGCTTTGACTAAGTGCGAAACTTTATTATTTTGACTTTTTATTTGCAAATATTGAATTAGGTATAGTTTGGAAAGGAACGATGCATTCATCTGTTCATCAACAACACATCATCCCAATAAACCAAAATATGTGTCTGAAATATGTCTGCGACCGATCATTTCCGATTCAAAACGTTCCATCCATGTTCGTGAATCATGGCAGACACCAGAAATCACCTAGTTATGGAACGTTTGACAGGCAATGTTTCATGTGAAACGTTCCTGATACATAACATAACTGCCTATAAATACACGTATCTGAAACATTGCTTGAGTCAATAATTGCAAGTGTATATAGTTTGACAATTTTTAGGAACATGGGAAATTCAGAAGATATCCCTTGTATGATGAGAAGGTGTTGTGGAATATTGAAAAAAACAGGAAGGTTTTTATCATTTTTATTAATCGTACAATTGAAAACAGTAATGGTTCGGACTTCCATTGTCTATACTATTAACTCTACTAGAACCTGTTGCTAAGAACGGAAATACCGAATCAAATGAGTGAGAAAATCAAATCAAAATCAAATCTTCAGTCAATAATGAAATTAGGGATCGATTGATCAAAGAAAAATACTGTTGTTGCATGAAATAATATTGTGACAAGAAAATTGAGGTATCCAATGTGAGATACTATTCAAATAATGTAAATAAAGAAATTAAATGAATTATTATGAAAAAATGTTGAAACCAAGTTTCCAGTTGAGTGTACTCACAACGTTTCGATTGCTGGTATCCGCAATAGTCTTCGGGTGATGACTGACAATATTTCGAGGTGTGGTCGGTTATAAAGCCCCGATTTCCCTATGGTGAGGGAAAGGGTGGTACTAACAAGAAGGCGAGCGGGTGCTACCACTAGAAGTGTGCTGATCGATCTTCATCGGGAAATGGATGTACTGGCGCGAGATTCTCCCTCATCTAGCCGAAGTCGGTCCTTGCCTTGGATAAGCGGCCTCCACACACTCCGGATCTCCACGCTGGGATGACTGAATGCGGCGTTGTTGAGGATGTAGGCGACTTCCTTGAATTTCCTTTTGAACCAGTGCTCCTTCTTGTGTATGACCTCTGCTTCAGATCATTCAATGCTGTGATGGTTTGTCCAAACATACACCGCTATTCCTGATTCCGTTGTTTCTCCTCGTTCTGTGTTTTCATTGTGTTCGTCTAATCTCACTCTCAATGATCTTTTGCTTTTTCCGATGTAGGATTTGCCGCACTCACATGGTATCCCGTAAACGCAGTTGTTGGTGTCGCTGTTTTTATTCAGTGGTCGAATTTTTGTGAGCTGGCTGCGTATTGTGTTCCCTGATCAAAAAAAGACTCTGACGTTGTATTCCCCTCCTATCCTCCTGATCCTCTCTGAAAGTTTCCCTACGTAGGGGATGGTAGGAATTTGCTGTTCCAGTATCTCTTTAGTGTTCCTTTGAATCGTCCGGGCCAATGTTTGATCCACCAGCTTCTTCGAGTAGCCATCTTTCGAAGATCCTTCCTTATGTTGCTCATCTCTTTGTCTAGACTTTCTTTGGTGTTACAGCGATTAATTGCTCGGTAAATCAGAGATTCGACGATTCATCGCTTCGTAGATTGATGGTGATTGGATTGCTCATTCAGGTATTGTCCAGTATGCGTTGGTTTCCTGTAGACTAATGTTTACCATAACTTTCTGTTCCTCTTCACCTCCACGTCGAGAAACGGCAGTCTGCTCTGAGAATCTTCTTCCAATACAATACAATACAATAGAGTTAATAATATAGACAATGGAAGTCCGAACCATTACCATTCAGCAAGGAACATTTTCAACCACTTTCAAGCATACAATCGAGACTCATGTGTGAGATGACAGCTCATCACTTTGTTTCCCTCCCATGATTCTAGTGGTGAAACCATATGTCGACGTGGACCTTTCGAGTGTCAGCATTGCTCATTCTCGAAAAACATATACCTACTTAGAAGTTTTATCAAAACAACCAACAACCACATATGCTCATTTATTTAATCCCCTGTGAACTCCTTGAAATGCGTTATGAGGCTTTCCGTTGGAAGATGTTAATAAATTGACTCACGTCTTGAAGCAAAAATTACTTGCGAAGTTGTTTGAGGGATTGTAAAACACTCCTTTACCCATGCACATAACCCATACACTTCGAACAGGAATATTTGGAAGAAGTTCTGTTTTGATCACTCTTTCGAAATTAATTAAACCACCCTCTTGCACAATGCTCAGATGTGAATAGAGTAGAATTATACCCCCACAAAAAACAAGAAAACATAAAATAAGTAACAAGAGACAAGAAGGATGGACGCACTAAGGCAAACTGTATGCATTGAGAATTTGTGCGCATGTATTTTGTTCGCACTGACAACGACATTATTGATATATTTTTGGCATGTGTCATTCGATTACACGTTGGCTAAGTTCGTATATTAAGCTCTGAGCTTTCATTCTGCTCGAAGCCGTTCGTTTGTTACAAATCGAGCTCTCCGAGCTTATACATACGACACGTGTCCATTCATTCACTGAGCGAGCATATCGAGCAAGCTCTCTCAGCTCGGCTGCGCTCCAGTCAAAAGCATTCGTTTCTCCCAAATCGAGGACATAGAACGCGCAGAGCGATAACATTGGTGTCCTTTTATTCATAGAGCGTGTATATTGAGCAGCTCATTTGGCTCAGAGCTTCGTTAAGGAGAAAAGAGAGAGATATATGACGTAACCGACATATGATGAAGAATAATTTTGACATTGAAGTATGAAGTGATGTTATTTGTTATTGATATGGAAAAAAAAAACTTCTCTCCAAATTCTTGCAGTACTTATTATATTTTTCACGTGTGAAAGTCATACTGACGAACGATACCTGTTTAGTAAAAAAATTTGAAAACGAACCTCTCCAAGTACCTACCAAGCCACGATTTTAACCAGTTTTGAAAGTATTCTTGGATTTTTAAAGAATTTATTGGTTGAACAATGGAACTAGATTGATCGTTCGAACACTGAGGTAGTATATCAATCACATTCATCTTGGTTAAGAACGACTGAATAAAACCTAACTAGATGGAAGGTTCAAGATCATAATAACGTCTCGTCTTTTTCCAGGAACCATAAAATATATAACAGAAGTTCAGACCTCTAAGAGTGTTAGCAATGTATTAATGTAAATATATCCTGAAAACAGTCAATCTCTATACAGATTATTCGAGTCTCAAAGTTCACCTCGAAAGAAATTGTTGGAAATATCAGCATGGTTTGTTCCGTAGTTTTCTGGGTTCCTAACATTCCATTGTAACATATGTTACATGTTATATGTTCGTTTTTATATTACAAGCTCCATGCGCTCAGTGATCAGCTGATCTCGGCTCAGACTCTACTCGCTCTATTCAATCCATGAATAAACGAACTTAGCTATTATTGTCATGTTCCGATATTGCTGGTATTACTGGCCACAGTAAGCATTTTCGGAACGCATTTTGCTGTTGATATCGGACATCCGTCAAAGGAACTGTCAGCGGTGACAGGTGTGACGTACCCTATCTTATTTCAAAATGAATTGAATATTGGAAGAAATATTAAGCAATAGCGATACGGAAATGGAAAATTCAGAGAGCTCAAGCTCTGATAATGATTCTTTAGAGAATAGAATGACTGCAATTATAATCCTAGACAAAATAGGTCGCATAGAAAAAAATATCAAGAATAGAAGGGTACATTCAAAATGTAGTAGGTTTTCACACCCCTAAGATTTTAAAACAACATTCCAGGTGAGTGTGAGTAAGGCATGAAATCTCGAAAAATGGGGTTCCCGCAGATTTTATTGATCTGCTGGATTCATTGCAATTCAGCACCAACTTGTACGCAAATATCTTCCGGTACAACTTGAAACATTTTTGATAATTTTGCAATTGCAATGATCTGACAACAAATTTTATCTGTTATTCGTTGACGTTTTTTTTTGGAACACAACCTAACCTAACTCAATTTGGGGAATACTGGGACTACAGGACCACTTCTGCAGCAGTTGCACCAGTAACTTTTAAGTCTCTAACAGGGTACCTCAAAAATTGGCGCGAAATAATTGCCAGTGAATGTCAGTAAAATCGGAACGACTGAATTAGCTGGACAGTACTGTTCAGGAATATCGGAACATGACATATATCGCCTATTTTTGAAATATGTCAGAGATATTGCTTTGGTGATCTGATTATGACACGTTTATAGTACATTTCTGAAACCTCTATTTTCAATGTTTCAAATATTTCTCCGGGTGATTCATTCGAAATGTTTCAAACGCGTTACGTGTTTACTGGGATTCCGTCTCTAATGACGGGCTAAGATGCTCAAAAACCCTGGTGCAACTACTGATTCGATATTGCTTAGAATTTCTTGGCGAATAACAATCGACGATTATGACAGCTTCCTAATTCATTGTATAGGCAGCGTTATAATAGCATTTTGACGTGAGTTTGATGTTATTGTTGTCAATCTTTGTTCGAATTTTTGTTGATATCACTGCATTAAATATCTGATATTGTTATTTCTTTTTGAATATTGAGATTGAAAATTGAAAGACTATGCGTGCTTCTGGAGCATTATACATTGTGTGAAAGCATCTAAAAACTGAATACTCCAGTGAATTGATTTAGTTTACGATGAGATGCTACTGAATAAGATGTATATGGATTTCAACGTTGAAAGATTATTTAGGACGATATGAGAAAAACATTTAATTTCTACCCACCTTTCATGTGGTAAATTATTGCCATCTAAGACAATGGGGTCAGACGATTCATAAAATTCGTCTCTTTCCCACAGAGAATTCATACATATTTTCATTCGTATTTGCCATCAATGATTCAATATGAAAGCCTGCATATCACATTCATTGAAAGTGATAGAAAAATGGTATCATTTGAATGCATTCATAAATTGTTTTCAACATGAGCGAAAGTCCAGTTAAACATATATACGTTGAATCTTATCAGTTAAAGATTGAAAAAGAAGTGATCCGTAATTTAAACCATTGAACCAAGACACTGTGTCTATCACTTTCAACGTACTAGCATATTTTTTTTCAAAGGAAACTCTCATTCTTAAGTGGACGGATAAAGTATATTTCCTCTGGATCAAAGTCTAGTGTTACAAATGGAAATGAAAACATTAAAAAGTAACAGTTGACAGCGACAGGTTGTTAACGGTACATTTCCACGTTACACACGCATTTTCCGAAATGCATTCGATTGGCTGTCACGGCTGTCAAAATCTCACTAGCTAAATAATCAACAGTACCTACTGCAAAATTCGGTTGCATATTCCTGTCTAGTGGAAATTAAGCTTCATATTATAAATGACGGAACGTCATCTACAATAGCGATCTGTAGTTTTTATGTTCTCAGAAATCAAGCAATTGCTTTTCGGCAAGTTTATCCCAAAACTAATACAGGTATAAGTCGATACGCCAGGGTTTCTAGACATCTTATGACGGCACTCGGTGCCAGGAGCTCTGTGGAACAATTCCACAGTGACCTTTCCAGGTTTGCGATCACCCTGTAGACTACGTCCACCATCTGAGGGACGGCGAACGAACGCATTGAGATGCTGTCTAGCCTGAAAAGAAGGCGAATGATGGATGAATCGCGTTTCGCTGCCGCAAATCGCAGACTAGGATAGCTCGTTTGAGGTTAGGGTAGGTCAGTGACAGGCGAACGAGCGTACCGAGGAGCTCGGGACGAACTGCAGACAGAAAAAAGCGCAGGGAGTCGGTATACAGACAGAGCGTTCTAATCACCCTGTCATCGTGATTGAAGTCTCGCTTGAGATTCGTCTCCGCCCCGCCAGACGAGATAGTGTGCCGATCATCAATTATTTATTTTATTTTATCTAGCCTGCATGGATTTATTGATGTGGCTGTGGGTTATTGAATGGTACCGGTTCTGGTGAAGCAATGAGCTTGTCGTTATGGGCTGAATCGGAATACTCAATTGACTATTTGGAATTGCTATTAGAAAACTTTTTTTTTTCAGTTGACTGATTTGTGTATCCGTTACTAGGGTTAGTTTTCACTTCATGTATCTTCTATTGTATACACAGAACCGTGATTACACCTTAGAAAAAGAAATAATTCTATGGTTTTGTGTGAACAACAAGTGTCACTTGACGTCAGAACTGGCACTAATGACAGATATACAGAGCAACGAAAACAAATATACTTCAAACATAGCCGTATTCGATATGGTTGAGATAAAAGACCATTGCCAGGTATGAATTTTATGAGGTCGAATGTAATTCCAAAAACATTTGAAATATTCATCCCAATCAACTTCGAACAAACGTCACGTCGCCAGCAGAACCAAACACTTCATTTTGCATATTCATTTAAATTGCATTCATGGGGGTAATATATTGATTTGTCTTTCACGGTATACTCATATTCAATAAGATATATCCTTTTCGAAAATTAATTGTTGTTCACTAGTTATCTGAAAATCACGTGTAGCTCAACTGAAAATGTTGAAAAATTTCATTGAAATATTCATACGATGCAAGATATTGGAATTGATGAAAATAATCATGGGAAATCACATGTAGTCAGGAATTCATAGATAAATGATTATTTACATAAAGGAGAAGTGTGTCTGAAATTACTACCTTCCTACCTATAAGGCGCCCTGCAAGGTGAATCACATAAAAGTCAATTTGTATACTACTAGTAGGCGACTTCAACCAAGTAGATTGTTCGTTTTCGTTAACCAGCTGACGAACGTCAACCCTCAAAAGTCGAGACTTGTGCGAGCCATGGATCAACGAGGCCTTACCTTTCAACAAGCGATTACCCAGCACGGTGGACCGGCGGGGAATCGAACCCCGGTCTTCCGCTTGAAAGGCGGAATGAAGAATATTGGTACACAACATAAGGTAAAATAGCGAAGTGTTTTCAAAATGATGCACAATTAACCTAGATGCAGTAATATCTTATAAATGATAAATGTTCGATTCAAGTTTCAAGTGGTTGGTATACAAATGGTTCAAGAAAAAGTGACATTATGTCATTCAGCACCCGTCGCTTCATATTGGCAGGAGACTAAATATTTCAGATAGACTCTTTCTTTTGTTCTATATTGTTGCTTTTTTCTTGGAAGCTCTAATATCGTTTTGCATTGACTTGGGTAAGAATTACTTCATCAAGATTTGCTTTCCTCTATTGTATAATTCACTTGGAGACAAAAAAAAACAAAAATTTCTTTATCGAATTACTCGTCAGCAAACATTCCTTGTAGAGGGAATGAAGTTTTTTGGCTCCATCTTCCCAAAATTGATGTAAAAATATCTGAATTGATATGTGTACATTTATCAGCCATAGATTGGTTGAAAGAAAAGAAGAGTCTATCTATGTTACATTGAGATTAAATTTTCTTACTAGTTTCAAATACTGAATACTTTCAATGAGGATCAATTTAAGCGTCTTCCGTTAGACGAATAATCCGTTGACCGTGCAAAATATGGAGGTTCTGGGAACCAACTGGGTCCTATACATTTTGGGCGTCCTTTTACTTAAGGAAAAAAGGTGTGAAAAGCCAGTGAATTCGAAAGAAAAAATCTGTTTTGATTGAAGAATGATTCGATTTCAGCGGAAAAATTGAACAACTCAATGATATAAATATTCAAATAAAAAGAGTATGAAAAGATGTCAGTGAATTTATATGGGTAAATTTCGACTTATTGATTCTTGCCGAGAGTGGAGCAAAAAATGAAATGTTTCTCCGTAGTTTTTTTGGGTTCTCAAATCACTACAATGGTGGAAAATGAGAATTGATGTCGGTATTTATACAAGTTTAGAATGGCAGATTTATGTGTTTCAATTTACGCAGCAACTTTTGGGGTAGACGAAGGACCAAAAATATGTTGGGGTGGTCACTACTTTGTGATAAAGTGGACTGTATTTAGTAGTAGATATAATTTATCAGAAAATATTGCGAAATTACTACACAATGACAATGACCAAGTAATTATTTTGACAAAAGCGTTCATCGATACTAATCAACAACCATTGGCGGCACACGCGTAAGCGTTTCAACATCCCGCCCACCTTGAAAGGAGTTTACACTTTCAACAGGATACCTCACTGGTTAGGCAAAATGCACAGGTTTTTAAGAGATCGGCGAAAAGTTCCAGTAGAAGTGCGAACATCAGCTACTCGGCAAATTCCGTCGTTTCCGGGATATAGGGTTTCGACTCTACCCAGCTTCCATCGTAGAGAAGGTAAATTATCCTCCTTGATAATAAGCAGATAACCAACCTTGATCAGTTGTGAAGACATATGGGACCATTTGGACGAGATGGAGCAAAGAATATGTATCTCACTCTGTTGGCGACGAACGTTTTCCATCTACTTGGCTCTCCATCTAACCAAGCGAGAACGATGGTGGAATCTTGATAATGAAATTGATCTAAAAGACATCCCTGAATTCAAGAATGTCAGCCAAAGCTGTATTACTGTTAGTACTACTAATGTCATTTCAAATTTAGTTGAAAAATATTCTAGTTTTACCAAGTTGCTGCGCGTAGTAGCCTATATTTTGAGGTTCATTTATATTGTTCGTAATAAAGTAGAAAAGTGCGATATGCTTAAGACTGATGAATTAAATGTATCCTTATTGTTAATAGTAAAATCCGTTCAGAAGGAATGTTTTCCTATTGAATATGACTGCTTGTTTCAACAAAAAGACTTGCCTAAAAAAAGTAATTTGTTACCTTTGAATCCGTTTTTACATGATGGAGTCTTGCGTGTCGGTGGCAGGTTGGAAAATCCTAATTTTCAATTTGAGAGAAAACACCAAATTATTTTACCAAAAAATAATTTATTGACTGACTTAATTATAAGACATGAACATATTAGATTGCTGCATTGCGGAGTTCAAAATCTTTTATGCGCTGTACGGGAACAATTTTGGCCGTTATCTGCTCGCAACTCCTGTAAAAAGATACTTAGATCATGTGTTAGATGCTTTAAAGCAAACCCTAAAGAAATGAATTATTTGATGGGCAATTTACCTGGTTGTCGATTGAATGAATATTTGCCTTTTATTAACGTGGGTGTTGATTACGGCGGTCCATTCCTGTTGAAGAACAGAAAAACTCGTGGTGCTAAAATTTCTAAAGCATATATTTGCCTCTTTGTTTGTATGAGCAGTAAGGCTATTCACCTAGAATTGGTTTCCGCTTTAACCACTGATGCTTTTTTAAATGCTCTAAAAAGATTTCTTTCAAGACGGGGTAAACCATCTAACATTTACTCTGACAATGGCTCTAACTTTGTCGGGGCAAACAGGGAGTTACAAGAAATGTATGATTTTGTTGCTTCAGTGAATAAAAACATATCCAATTATTTAGTAAATGAACGAATTCAATGGCATTTTATTCCTTCGCGGTCACCAACTTTCGGAGGAGTTTGGGAAGCTGCCATAAAAAGTTCCAAGTTTCATTTAAAACGGGTCATTGGTGAATCCAAACTAACTTTCGAAGAATTTAGTACAGTCTGCCCTTCTACACTTATGAAGATTCCAATAATAATTCTTATTACTTCAGATTATGAGTTGAGAACCGTAAAACACTACGAAGAAAATAATTTATCTACCTAAGAATAATGACCCTCAAAGAGTACTTGAAATGTTGCTGTTTTCATTCTGTAAGTCCCAAAATTCTTAATTCATTCCAAAACTCTGAATGTTCAACAAACATGCTAGGGACTAAATTTCCGTATGATTGCGACATCTTATAATAGGTGCGATTCCGTTGTGATATTCTTCATAAAAGTTTCAAAAGAGATGAAATGTATTGACGATGGTAGTTCGAACAACTACCACACTCAACAGGAAACATTACGAACCAAATTCCAAATATTTTCACCTCATTTACTCATTAGTATCATGTTCGTACAAGATATAATTCCTCAGTCAGAAGCGCAAAGTAGCAGTTCTTAGCGTCGGATATAACTTTGATGAATTAAAGTTCTCTCCTATTTCGGATGAACCCTCTTCGTACCACTATTAATCTTTTGTTTCATTTCGAATGGATTTATGAGTGGGAGAAACTCTCTTTCCATAGCATTTTGGACTTCGTAATGTAGAAAATGAATTATAGTTGTTGGATAGTGGTGTTTGAGGTATGGATAGGTGAAAAGGTTTATAGAACAAATTAGTTATAGTAATATCATGATTGATTATAGCCAAACCCCCTCGAGAATTGTCTACTTGAAATTCATGGAATATATTCTTTTCTGGTACACTGGAATCGATGAAAATCTCCAACTCTTTTCGATAATTGCTCTCCACTACTTGACCTCAGTGAATATTCGCTTTAACTACTGTATTATATATTTTGAGTTCATACATATAGACCAAATCACCGAAACATCTATCAATATACTGTATTTTTCAACATTAACAAACTATTTATCATGGCTGCGATTCAGAATGTAGCGAACACATCAATGCCTCCTTCATAGACAAAACTTTTAATAATATCGCTTTCATTGACAGGAAAAAAATATACAAAAAAAATCATAATATAAGCTCCTATCAAACAGCATGATTCAATTTCTGACTATGCCACGAAAAAAAACACAGCATGGGCAGACCGCTCTTCTATCCAACCGGACAACGTGTGTACTTATGTAAACCCACACACAAGTGCACACGAGCAAACATTTCACCAATGAAACACAGATAAAAGATGCTACATAAAATGGTATGCGAGACATATTGCAAGATGCGATAATTGCACATTACAAAACAAAACGAACAAAGAAAAAACAATTAGCACTTGAAATTTAACACATTAGGAATTCCATTCATAAGCAAAAGATGTTTAATTTTCTTTTTGAACATAATACAGTTAGAATTCTTCAGTTCGTTAGGTAATTTGTTGAAGAGCCAGGTTATGTTATAAGAAAACGATCCACGAAAATGAGAAGTTTTGTGGAGGGGGGGAATGAGCAAATTCTTGAACCTCAGATTGAGATTATGTACATCAGTCCTGAACCTTAGTTTGTTGTAGAGATAGGCGGGCTTCACACGAACTATTATTTTGTGAAATAAAGTGCATGCATGTAAGACACGCCGATTTTCCATATTCAGCCAACCCAGATTTGGTAGGTGACGTGTCACATGATCCCGTCTCCGTGAACCAGTGATTAGTCTGACGCATGAATTCTGTAATGCAGTCTTCTTCTATGATATAACAAGTGCTTCGCAAAAAATTTGTTTAGAATTGGCGGTTCAGTAATTCACGGTTGCGGTAGATTGTTTTGAGGTTACAATACCCTCGCTTCAGAATTAAAAACCAAGGTTTTTCATATTATCATCCAAAGCCAAAAAAAAAACAATCACACACATATTATCATCATCGCCTTCTATTGGTAACGATACATTATCGATATCATTTAAGCACTTCTTCCTAGTTCTTGTACGATGACATTCACAAACAGACAATAATTTTTCGAAAGGTCAATCAGACATTTCAAATCTTCATTAATTTTTCGGCAACTATCAGCTAGAGAAGACTCCTCGAAATGCATGAATATCTGCGTATCATCCGCATAACTATTTATGTTTTTATAGCGAAGGCAATGGGGGAACTGGGAGGTATATATTACAAACAAAAGTGGCCCTATGATGGACCCTTGCGAAACACCACTCCGAGTAGCAAGAAAATCTGATTAAATTTTGTTCAATATAACAAACTGAGAGAGATCACTAAGATAAATTTCCATGAGTTGAACGGAGTTGGATGAAAATCTGAGATATTTTAATAAGACCAGTAAAAGCTGAAGGCTAATCGTGTCGAAAGCTTTTGAATGATCCAACAAAACGAGTAGACACAAGTTATGACTATCAACTGCGAATGAATAGTATCCATCGGTGTACCTCCCCTCAGCCACTCTACCACCCACAAGAGAGATGGTGCTAGTGGACCACTGCCTAAACCAGAGAATGGAGCTGATTTTGGGCTGCGACTCAAACTCTCACCACCTGGGCTGGGGCAGCAAGGATACCAACGCCCGAGGTGAGTCTCTTTACGAATACATAATTAAGAATGACCTAACAATCTTGAACAGAGGCACGGAGCCGACATTCATTTACGCCCGTAGCCAAACATTAATAGATATTACGCTGGCGACAGCCAAAACATCTAATAAAATTCAAGACTGGCAAGTGTCTGATCATATTTCTATGTCAAACCATCGCTGGTTGACCTATACGGTTAACCAGAATCTCAGGACCACTGTGAAATCCCACGATTCGAAGAGGACGGATGTAGCTCTATACAATCGACTCTCAAAAGGAATTCTGCGGGAGACAGAGGCTCTAACTCCTGGCAATAGTGAAGGATTGGAAAGGTACACGTTATCTATCCAAAACAAAATAGACATTGTCTATAAGGAATCCTGTCCGATGAGGATGGTACAGACAGAAGGCACAACTAATAAATGGTGGTGCCCTGAACTGGAACACCTCAGAAAAACAGCGAGAACGACCTTTAACAAAGCAAATCAAACAGAACTCGGAGAGGACTGGGAAATATATAAAGCCAGCCTCAGAGAGTTCAAAAAAGTCTGCAGACGAAAGCAAAGAGAAGCCAGGAGAGCCTATTGTGAGGCAATTGAAGATTTCCCGCGAGTCTCAAGACTACAGAAGGCAATCTCAAGCGACCACCATAAGAGTATCGGCATCTTGACGAGGGAAAAGGGCGACAAAGCCGCCAACCTCCAAGAGAGCGCCGAGATTCTTATGGAAACTCACTTCCCAGGTTATGTCTTCCCAGGAACGACGAACCGGACGGAAGTACCAATAACACCCTCACAATACGACTGGCAATTTGCTAGCACTATAATTGATGAGGACAAGATAAGGTGGGCCATATCGGGCTTTTCCCCCTTCAAAGCACCAGGACCTGAGGGTATGAGACCAGCCCTACTACAATGAGAATTGGATATTCTTATGCCGCACCTGGTCGGAATATTCAGAGCCCTTTCAGCTCTGAGGTATGTTCTCAGTAAGTGGAGAGAAGTACGAGAGGTGTTCATACCTGAACCAGGAAGGATGAACTACACCTTACCAAAAGCATTCCGACCAATTAGTCCCACATCGTGTTTTTTGAAAACAATGGAGAGGCTGTGCGAGCGGTATGTAAGAGATGAAGTCTTATTTCACAATCCACTTCATCCAAATCAGCATGCATATACTCCGGGAAGGTCCAGTGATTCGGCCCTTCAAGTGGTTGGAAGAATTGAGAGATCATTGGATAATAAAGAATACACCCTAGGTATATTCATAGATATCGAAGGAGCGTTCGATACTCTCTAAGATGCTCTCTAGTAGAGCAATAAGTATGACTGTGAGAGGACTGGTCATGAGGGGATGTCCGCAGGGAGGGGTCACATCACCCCTTCTTTGGAACATAGTCCTGGATACCCTGATTAATCACCTCAACAATAATGGTTTCTACACAATTGCATATGCAGATGACATAGTTATCTTGCAGACCGGCAAATTCGTGAACAAACTGTGTGATAGAGCGCAGGATGACCTCAAATTAACAGAAACATGGTGTAAAGAACTCTTACTGTCGATCAATCCCAAGAAGACGGAGATGGTCCTTCTCACTAGGAAATGAAGCTTATCGGGCTTGAAACCCCCCGAAATCTCCAAAAGCAAACTAAACTTTTCTGAAGAGGTGATAACCTCAGTATTACCCTCGGCAGGAAGTTAACATGGAACTCGCACATTCAGAGCAGAGCAAAAAGAGCATATGTGGCCTATGAGCAGTGTCGGAGGACAGTGGGACGCACATGGGGTCTCTCGCCCCGTGTAGTCACCTGGATCTACACTGCAATAATAAGACCTATGCTAACGTACGGAGCCATTGCATGGGGACCGAAAACTCTACAAGCAACGGCCATCCAAAAACTATATCAAATACAGCGAATGGCTTGTCTGATCATCACAGGAGCCATGAGAACAACACCAACGGCGGCAATGGAATTAGTTACTGGTCTGACACCTCTGGACCTGCACGTCAAGGAGGTTGCGCTAATGGCCATGCTACGATTGCGCACGCTTGGTGTAAACCCCAAGGTAGGAATGGGTCAATTGAGGGAGGCACTCACTGCGGTTCCTCTGCTACAGGCAGTCACTGAAGCAATTGAATCCAGGTTTGTGTTTAATGAACCCTACAAAATACAAATAAAACAGAACACTGAGGCGGATGCTGCAAATGCAATACGCATATACACAGACGGCTCAAAAACCAAGGAAGGATCAGGAGGTGGAGTTTACTCCAGATTACTTAGCCTAAGGATTAAATGGGGAATGGGAAAAAATACCAGCGTGGTTCAAACAGAACTGGCTGGTATCTCAATCGCCACAAAAGAGCTAACCAGAAAAGGAATTTCTGGCAAAAACATAATAATCTGCACTGATAGTAGACAAGCCCTACTAACCTTGAATAGACAACGTATTATCTCAGAGTTAGCACTAGAGTGCCACCAAGATTTAGCTCTCTTTGGTCAGTATGGCGGCTGGACTGCAAATTTTGGGACCAGGTGACACCCATGGCTTGACTTCGACAATTGCGGAACTAGCCAAACGTTACACCCATACTCAATCCCTTAGGAGATGGGATGAAACCAAAGGATGCAGTTTTGCCGGGATCACCGTGGGCGACCCTGGGAAGCTGGATCTGAATAAATATTTGGCGATGACCAGGAAGAACCTACGTTTAACAGTGGGATTCCTGACTGGACACTGTCAACTAAGGAAACACCTCCATATTACGGGGCTAGTGGACACACCTCTTTGCAGGATGTGTGAACAGGAAGATGAAACTGTCAGGCATGTCTTATGTGAATGTCTGGAGCTATCTTCGATAAGGGAGTGTGTGTTCGGTGAGTCTTGGCCTACACCTGCCGATATTAAGGAGATGTCCCCTGGTGACCTGTCCTCCTTCCTGGATAAGGCAGGATGGACAATGTCCTAGGAGGGTGACTCCTTGGGAGGATGTACAATGGGCCATATTGTGGCCTAAGTGCTGTGGGTCTACACGCACCCTCCCTACTCTACAGATACAGATAGCATCAATAACTTTCAACAGTGCAGTTGTACAGCTATGTTCAGCTCGAAACCCTGACTGAGTGGAGGGCAGTATATTAAATTCATCAAGATATTCGCGCATTTGAAGATTCATTATTTTTACCAGGGTTTTTGAGATTGCACAGAGGATGCTAATTGGGCGTAGGACATTGATATTCTGAGGATTTGCAGTTTCTGGTAACGGGACAATTTGGGATTTTTTCCATAATGAGGGATATACTGATTGTTGGATGCAAATATTGAATATATGTGTGATGTGAGGAATGATGAAAGGGCAACAGAGCAATAACATTTTAATGCTGATATTGTCGGCATTGGATTTCATTGAGAGAAGTGTTGTATACACCTCATTCTCCGTTGTTTCAAGCAAAACTGTGATTATCAAAGAAATAGTTATTAGAAAGAAATGATTTGATATCATTTCCTGGATTCGAGATATGTGAGGAGCTATTACAAAAAAAAATTTGAGATCATTGGCATTGGTAAGCCGTTCAGGAATGGTTCTGTTGGATTTTTTATGTATGTCCAAGTAAGCTGAATCTTTCCAAAATTTATTCTTATAACCTTTGGAGCGAAACTCCAAGTAAGCCTCTTTTCCAACTTAATCGTGCGGTTTGTTAGGTTTCTCATTTGCTTGTAATAACCCCAGTGGGAGGGTAGCTTGCTTTTTTTGAATCTGGTCAAAACTCTATCACGCAGTTTCATCATGAACTTCAAATTTTCTGTTAACCATGGAGCTCTTTCTCTAGAAATTCGAACGGTTCCGAGAGGAGCATGAGAATCGAAAATTTTCAGAAGAATAGTATTGAGTGTAAAAAATTTTTCATCTATATTTTCCAATTGATAAATTGAATCGAAATTGGCGTTCGCAAGATCTTCCGAGAAAGCATAATTGTCGAAATTCTTGAAATCCCTGAATGTATGCATAGAGGCAGGAATTTTGGACTACCCGGTACCAATTTTAAATACCACCAGACTTTAATCGGAAAAAGTGGGACAATCAACTACAGTACGGTCGATGATATTTAAAACTTCGGAACATATTATGAGATCAATCAAAGAACTTCGTGTGGCACTGTAACGAATAGGTTCATCAACAAAAGGAGACAATCCATAGGATTGATCCCATTAAGGCTCTTACATAACTGAGATGATGGATTGAGAAGATCGATATTGAGTTCTCCCCCGAACAGAATGTATTCATGGGTAGGAACTAGTGCTGATAGCGAAGAAATCATGTGCAGGGAAACTTGGGGCCCTGTAGAGGGAACCAATAACATATTTTTGTTTGTTGAATGTGAACGATATTCAGACCTGCTCAGAGTCGAAACAATATTGAGGTTCAATACATTTGCGTTTAGAAATTGCTTCACAAAAATGGCAACTCCCCCACCGTGGGTATCTCGATCTCGTCGAAATAACTGGTATCCGGGTAATGAGATAAAAACATCGGTTATAGTAGCAGACAGCCATGTTTTGGGTATGGTAATGATATCGTATAAGTATATTGAACACCTTTTTCTTAAATTCCTGATAATCACTAGACGAAGATCTCGTGTTAACATGACAAAAAGTGACGTTTGACATGAAGAGACAATTTTACTAAAAATATGAAGAAAAATATCAAATTCTATTATGAAAATGAATGTAAAATTATTTGGGATCTTCATTTTTTGTAGCTCTCGACGGAATGGTCCTTAGAGTTTTCTTGGCACTTTGTTGGTCGGGAGTGATGGATGGGCCTTTTCTTTTCAAGTTTGCCACAGATGGAGAAAGCAACTCGGGGTTACTGGAAATCTCGTCGATAGTATATTTCGTGTAGTTAACGAGTAAACGGTTATTCCTAATAGAAGCTTCGATACCGTTTTTCTTGGCTGTGTTCAGGTGTCCTCGCGAAGCCTTTTGAGTGATTTGATCCTGTGGACTTAGATCATTTGCCACAAAAATGAGGATTTTTGCGCCACCTTCAGTCGGAAAGTGAAATATATTATCGACGTGGGTCAAACTGAGTTCTATTTCCATTATGTTGCTCAGAAAGGAAAGTGATTCTACTGGATCTTCCACTTGAAGGCCGAATACGAGCAAGTTATTTCTGCGTAGTCGATCGTCTAGATGAGTTACCTTCTCGTCTAAGACCTTCCTGGTCAAGTGTGGATAGTTTGTGATTGACGGTAGCGAGCTCGTTCTGTATGAGTTCTAACGTTTCCTGTGATTTGTCAAATTTTTTATCTAGGCTTGACCTCAACTTGAACACATCTGCAAGCGTCATATCAATAGGAGAATCAGACATTTTCAAAGGAGTCTAAAGAAACCCACAACGTGAATCGGAAGCAAGCACCCGTAATACATGTCCTATACGTATGTCAAGGTTTTTCTATCGGCGATGAGATTGCTTGTTGATAGTTTTTATTACAAAATTCTCGTTCGATATCAATCGTCAGAAGTAAATATTCGAATGTTGTTGCGTAATTATGAAGATGAGACAGCTCACCAGAACTTGAAGATGAAAGTCTCTTTTTTTCACAATGACTTGGAGAAAGAACGGAATTTTTACATTGACACTTACTGACAAAATGACAATAAAAGCAGAGCACATCAATACGTCAGCGATAGATACACTCACTTAATAAAAAAAATATTTACTCCAAACAAGTTGTCACAATTATAATCAATGTGGGCTTTATTACACAAAATATTAAACTTCCTGGGATCGACCAAGCTCTAATGTGCATTTCCCGAACATGGGTGAAAAAAATCAGCATTTATAGAGCTTGGATCTTGGTTACTCATAGGAAGCCGGCAGCAAAGATTCTCCTCCAAGTCATGTGTTGTCTTTCAATCGCACATTATGTGGATTACTTGTATATAATGCCAAAAAATGACAAAGAATTCAGGAACAAAAGTGAAATATTCCAACGATATCGTCGACCATTCATATTTTTATGAATATTTTCAGGATTGAACGTCCATTGTTTATATAAACTTCTATTGTCTTTTTCCCACTGCTTTGAAGCTTCATCGGCTCACAGTCAACATTTAACTTAAACCATTTTGCCGAACTGACAAATAAAAATATATATATATATATATATATATATATATATATATATATATATATATATATATATATATATCTGCAACTACTCCTACCCTTTTTTTTTCTTTTATATTGTCAAATAAACGGAAATATTGACATTATAGGGAGAATTGCGTCACAAAAAGGCTCCAAATACTGTCGAACGTAAGTATAAATATAATTCAATAGAGTATAGTGGTGTCTAGCAAGTGGCAAGGGATTGCAAATGTAGTAGGTGTCCGGCAATGAATGATATGATAGCTATAGTCAGAAATGATTCAATTTGAGATTGTTCTTTGGCAGTAAAGCATCTCTTTTATTGGTCTTGTGCATGTTAATACCACAAACGTTGGATCTTTTCACCATTCATTTTGAAGACAGAAATATAGTTGGATTTCCATAATGTTTTCATGATTACTGTTTGAACGTCATCATTTTGTGGTGGATACATATCCACCATATTCCGTAGTTTTTTGGGTTTCTAACCTACCACAATCTGCAAAAATAAGAATTGATTATGACAAAAGAAAGCAATGGCAGTACACTGAAATTGAAGGAATCTGGTTTCATCATGCTGTCTGGTGAAGACTGCATCTCCATGAGTTCGCTTGATATGGATCGCAGATGGCTGCCCCTCTTGAAGGACAAAATGTTATGTCAGTTATGAAATATTTGACAAATATCAATTACGAAGACTGTGCTCAAGTTCTTATTAGTTTTTTGATAGGCAAATTAAAATTATACGAGAAGTTGATGACTAATTGAACTTGTTCTATCCAGAAGGAACCTTTTTTTGATAGACGCAGCAGCTTTTCGGGGTAGACTGAATATCTGCCCTTCTACACTTCTCAAGATTCCAATATTGATTCTTATTCCTTTTATAATGTGGTGGGTGGAAACCCAGAAAACTACGGAACAAAGTTTTCATGTTGATATTTAAATACAATCTAATCAGAGCAGAAATTAGTTGTCAGTGATCATTGATCTACCAAAGGAAATTATGTGTTCTCATCTCATCTGAATTGTCGAATGGTATAATAATGAGTTCAATACCACAGAATGAATTCAATTACTTGCTCATACGTTTTTTGATCCGGCCCCTTTATTAGACCCACCACTATTCTTATAACCTTGCCATTGTTGTTGTGTAGGTCTTTCGTGATTCTGGGTGATGCTTCTTTTGCATAACACTGTTGCGTTATGTCCGAGGCTGAGTGCGAATCTCGTCTTTGCTCTGCATTCTTATATACCATCTTTCCCCCTACTCAAGTCTTTGGGCAGTCTCCAGCACTTTTTCATGGAAATTGTACTGCGGAAGTGTGTTTTCCAGAAGCATTCCCATTATTGCATTTGCCTTCAGTTTGTTGTGATGTTTGAAGTATTTTTCTCCGTGTGGCAGGCTGATTGAGGTTTGCCCCTGCATTTGCCTCTGTCTCACCAATCGATATTTATGCAGTGGTGACAGTTCAAACTGCACCGATATAAATATATGCATGTACTGTTTCAGTTAATGAACATTGGATATGAAAAAAGGATGTATTCAATCTGAATAGATTGCTCCAGAAGTATACGGGTTCGAGGGTAAATGGTGAATCATTATCGAAATTATTGAATGAAAGTTTGATGAATATACTGGAAAGCAGTGAAACATCAAAGGAATACACAATTCTGAACAGAATAATAAAAAAGAGTTTTGGTGCCGAGCTCCATACATGTAAACTATATTCTAAGACAGGTGGTATCTGTGCCTTGTAGATCATTAGATGCTGAGAAGAGTGAAGTATTTCTCAGCACAAAATAGAAATCCAAACTCCTGGGAAGCACCTTCATCGTTCAGTCTCACATGGTTTTTCCTTGACGGATTATTACTGTTCGTAATTCCTAGCAAAGACCAGTTCCATATTCACATATTCACTCTTGAACGGAATTCGTAAATCCACCCCTCTCACCTCCACAGCTATAGTATTTTTCACAGTAAATGGTATTGGCTTATTAACTGCAATAAACTACCCGATTTATTCCCATTGTGTAGAAAATCATCTGGTAAAAGATGCAAATATGCTACAGGGTCGAACTTAAGAAATTTGAATTTTGCATAATGTAGAAGATATACAAGTAATTTATTTAAATGTTACAATTCTATTCTATATTTAGTTCAGTATCGCTATCGCTATCCTCATCTGAATTAATTATAATTGGCGCAATTGATTTTACAAACAGGTACGAGTTTTCAACATTTATAACATGACTAACAGAACTTTTCCAACTCTCGGTAGGAGTGTCATTCATACAGTTCCTAATTAATTCTACCACACTACCACTTGAAGTCGGAGAAGTATTTTTTCCGCGCACGCTCGATTTGAGTTGGTGCCACATAAGCTCTATGGGATTGAACACGCAGTATTAGGGAGGTAGTCGTAACACTGTATGTCCCAATTCTTCTGCAATTGTATCACAAACATACGTTTTGTTTTGAAAGAAAATGACTGCAGCACTTGTAAAAGTTGTTTTTTTGTATAATTTTCCTCAAAATATATGTCATTTGCAGCCATGAAGTTTTGAATCTCCAATTTCGTATCCTTTGAGCCAGGAATTCTTTGCAATTGTCGCCTATGATAGCTTGCGTTGTCCATTCCTATAACGCTGTTTGGCGGAATGTTGGGTAACAGACAATGTTTAAACCAATCTTCAAAAAGCTCTGCTGTCGTATCTTCGTGATAATCAACACAAGAGTCCTTAATATTTTTGGCAGAAAGCCACATAGCGTTTGGGATCCAACCATTTTCTGATCCTGCGTGTAATATTGTGATTCTCTTCCCTTTATTTGATGGTGCTTTTGTTTTACACCTATCAGAGGAATCAGACCATCCTTTGGAAGGGGTGTCATGCGTGTCAAACCACGTCTCGTCGAGGTAGAGTATCGGCCGATTTTCAGACCGGTATTTTCTTATTGACGTTATATATTCAGAACGCCAGTTTATTAAACGTGTGGATTCCATTATTACTTGTCTCTTGTCAATTTTGCGATATTTGAAGCCCATTGCAGTGTAATGAAGTCATTATTTTCAGTAATAAGGTTTGTAAATAAAGTCGACTGACCTGGCTAATATATGTTGTATATAAATTCCGTTTCAGCACTTGGGTTTGTTCGATATGGTATATGATAGACTGCTAGAAGTATTATTGATTTATTTTTTTTTTTTATTTCAAAATGAATGCATTTATTAATAGGTAAATTACAGTAATATATAAATTTGGTGAATTCCAACATCTGATTGTAAATAAAAGTAAAACTTAATACCGTCTCAAAGGTGTGCTTTAGTGCCTTCTTGTTCATAAAATAGAACGTACGCCTCGCCACTTACGAGAGATTTCGAAGAAATCGGTGTCACACGCGAATCGTTGTACTCGTGCCACGTTCCCGCGTAAGGGTGTCGGCAGTAAGCCGTGTAGTGGCCGCTGTACGTTGTGCCGCTATGGTTGGAGAGCGCGTGGAGGTTGTAACGGCAAGGGGCGACATTAGCAGCCGCATAGTTGCTCATGTCCAGGCCTTCCAACGGGAAATCGATGGTTACGTTCAATTTTCCTCTGAACCTCTCCGTTGGGGAAAAACGTTTCAGATGTATCACCAACCCCTGGGGGAACTTGTGGATCGACAATGACTTGGTGCATTTCCGCCTCTCTTTACACTTTGAACACGTCGGCTTTTCATCCCCGTCCAATGTCTCCTCTCTGGTAAATGAATCCAAACACTGAGATAATCTCAGTTGACCTGTTCTCTGCGGGATTGGTAGCGACAGGTCCCAAAACGGGTCGAAGGTGACAGAACAATGGCCGCAGTACGTGCATTTTAACGTCGATTTCAATTGGCCGACGAAGTTGTCCACTATCTTCGAGTTGTCCATGCGAAAGTACCTCGACCACGATTCTTGTGCTTTCTCATTGTCACTCAACTTTTCGTCAATTTCTGTAAGAATCGGTTTGGGCTTCTCTGTCACTCTATTGACGTCTTCGTGCAGACCCTCCAGCAGGAACCTCAAAAACTCCTGAGCGTCCTGTTGCGTGTATCCCATGAAACGAGGGGCGAAACGTTGAATTTGGCTCTTTAGAGAGACGGTATTTACCACTCTGTCAGATGAATGATGTTATCGGTGAACATTTTGATTACTCATTTCATTTTTATTCCGTTTGGCTTATGATTTAGTAACATAGAATGATTTTCTGCTCATTGTTGTTCATCTCCGTATTTGATATATATTTTCTTTCATGCGTTTGGGGTTGGCCTATTTTCATATTGAGTAAGGTTTGATTATTCCATCTATCTGAAATGAAAGATGTATTGCATAGAATCATGAGATTATAGGTAGGAAAGATTCAGAAATGTGTTTTCATAATTTGGCATGTTATTTTCTAGGAAAACCTGATGAAGTTGGTAATTTTCAGCCGTAGTATTGTGAGTGTGATCAAATCTCCAGATTCGAAAAATGTCTTGTGCAATATTTTGATCGTAATTGTTGAGGAGTGAAATGTTTCAAAGAATTCGAAAATATTATTTCCGAGTAAAATATTCATCATTTCGGGTATCTTATCAGCCTAGTTTGCTACCGTTAATATAAAAACACATTCTTTACCGAGTTTTTCAATTTTCCTTATATTGAAAAACATTTGAAACTGGCCAAACCGACGGTAGTTTTTATGAAATTCCTCAGTGCTCTCTGTCATTTGAATTCCACTACTTTTCAGATTTTCGGCGGGTATAAATATTCGACTCTGAGGACTACCGGGATTGATTCGATTCATTCAGTCGTGAAGATTCAGTCGTGAATATTCAGTTTTGCAGATAGCTTCTAGTTGCTCCGAAATTTGTTTACCGACCGTTTTATTCAACAAACCGACCGAAATACCGAAATTCATATTGAGGTTAGATCCGACAGTCTGACATTTGATTTGTTATTTAAGATAATTAGTTCTGATTGCGTTCTTGCCAGTTCGACCGTCTGTCGTATCTGAGTGCCATTTAGAACCAATCATTTTTGTGTGATTCGAGAAATTCGTTTTATTTTTCATTTGGTTGTGTTCTTGCCAGTTCAGCCTTCTGCTGTATCTGAGTGCCATTCAGAACCAATCAATCATTTTCTGCGTGATTCAAGAAATCCGTTTCAATTATCATTTGGTTGTGTTCTTGCCAGTTCAGCCTTCTGCTGTATCTGAGTGCCATTCAGAACCAATCATTTTTGTGGAATTCAGAAAATTCGTCTCATTTTTCATTTGGTTGTGTTCTTGCCAGTTCAGCCTTCTGCTGTATCTGAGTGCCAATTAGAACCAATCATTTTGTTTTATCTTTATCTTGGGTTCTTGCCAGTTCAGCCTTCTACTGTTTCTGAGTGCCATTTAGAACCAGGTTTAGTTTACCGTGAATTCAAAATATAAAATTTCATTTCCGATTATCATAGTTACCGCTCCGAAACATTTCACCTGCCAACATTTCATAGTTTTCCATTATAAAGTATCGACTAACCGTTTACCGACCAAATTCCGAATTCAGTGACCCTGTGCAGTTCAAACGCAAAGTTTATATACCGTTTATCATTGTTGCCAACCCCGTTTTCATAACTCTAATACTCAATATTGTTGATAGTATATAATAAACTCGTATTTCTGAACATCGTTGGTCGTTATTTTCTCCAACCTATTTTCAGGAAACAAATCAGTGAAATAAAAGTGTGTCAAGAGGTAGAAACGAAATACCTCTCAAATGAGTACAAAGGTGTCTCAAGAAAGTAGAAACGAAATACTTTCGAGAACTTTCATATAGCAAACGGTATTCAGATGCAAATTGGTGCAATTAAAGCCTACATCAATTAGTACTCTGCCGTTGTCACAATTATCTGACCTCTGGATACCTCCATCTGATTGCTATCCAGGAATTTGGAGCATACCAAGTAAAAAAAATGGCGCTCGAGGCATTGATTTACAAAACGATTTGTAATTTACAAAAAGATTTGTAAATCTATCCGTAAGCGTCACTTGTGCGGGTTTGGACCCAGGAAAACCCGTCACAGCAGACAGAGCTCGCCAAAGAGTAGTGAGGCCACAGTTGATGTGAGTTTCGTCATTGATGAGCCGCTGTTTCAGACTCTTGATTGTAGGGACACGCTGCTCATCGTACATAGTGTAGATATTTCGCCTAATCAAATCTTTTACCCAGTCGTCTAGACTTTTTGTGACACCGAAATCTTTACGCTTTTTTCTTGATACAATTCGTCTGAACTGAAGTAAGAGGCACCTTCGTCAAATTACTGGTTACTTTTGCTGCAGCACCCGCGTTATATCCTTGCTGAAGTAAGGAACTATACACATTTTTTATAATGATTTTCGCGTCACAAGATAAGTGATTCTTCTTTAACGAACCACTGGAAGAAGCACTATTACTTTTTATCCACGGACGCCACATACTGCCTATTCTGTACGTTGGGGTATAAAATCTTTGCTATTAATGTCTGTAATAACAAATAAATGTTATAAAATTATTGCACGCCGTAACACAAGTGAACACTTCCAATGGAATACAAATACTAAAATGAACAATGGTGTAAGCTGTAATCCTCTACAATCCCTCTCTGAGGAACAAAATTACCTGAATCCGGTCTTTTTAAATTTATGATGTGCATCTCGAATTTTACAACTTAAGGGTCTAATTGGTTTTATTATAATCTTTCAGTCAATACCATTCATTGTGAAAACTACTATACCTACTAAACTTTTTCGAATAGCAACAAACCATTTGTACCTCATTGGGAAGGTTTAAATGAATAAAATATTTTACCAGAGTACCTGATTAGTTCAGTTACCCGAATCAAAGTTGTAGAGCTGAAGTATTGCATATGATCAATCGAATTGATTAGGTTAATGAGGCTCCTGGAATTTTGAATGTTTCCATCACTTCAACTCGAAATAGTAACATCAGATTAATTCAGTATTGATTTCAGACGAAATTCATTACAAAATTATAACATGTTTTTGATGAAAGGGACTATTCATACCGATATTATTTTACATATTCACCTTGTCTGTTGTCCACTGTTGGAAAAAGTAAAGATGATGATAACTCCAACACCAACTTACTTTTGAATCTCGTTTCATCCCAGTATATCGATACAATGTTTTTAAATTTCGTGAAAATGAAAATATGAATGAAACAAAAGTCTGCTAGAATTGTTTGACGTGAAGAAAAGACAACCAAACTGAATTCACTCCACTGTTGTAGCACATTATAAACCCTCATTATTACGTTTGAACTATCAAGTGTCAGTTCTGAATATGCTCATCACTCTTCTTTTCCTCTTCGCACAAAATAGCATGATGAGGTTTGTTTTCTCCATGTTGAATGATAACACAGAAGCAAAATCCCCCATTATATCTGATAGCTGTGTCATTCCCATTCCACGGAAAATCCACCCCAAAGTACATCTCCAACAGAGCGCGAAATAGTTCATTACGGAATAATTCAGGCCATTTAGGAGAACTGAAAAATTGCGGAGTTGCATTTTTCTCTGGCAGGAAGTTCTGACCGAAAAGTGAAAACTTCCGAGCAGTTGCTTTATCAAGCCATATATTAGGGGCCGCAAGCAGACCCCAACTTGCGATGGAACAATAAAAGCGGCCAAAGACATAAATTACTCAGGCGGGATTATAAATCAGACCAGAGAACGATGATGATACCGAGCGGAAGAAGCCAAAAAATTTTGGATGGAAATTCTTGCCCCAGCGGTCGCAGTGCACAACAACAGTTTCGATAGCCTGTAACGGATAAACGTTACATCATTTATAAAATATGAATTTATCATTCAAATGAGGCCATCATCAAGTGATCTACATTGAAACTTTCACATTTAAATTCTTTTTATAACATCTACCGGAGGGTAGCTGAACCATCACGCTCAATGCTAAGAAATATATAGGACGCAATGTTCGATCTAGACGATCTAAAATGCGCATGTACGAAATAAAGACTTGCTTGACTGGGCGAAGCTCGAATATCACTCTCTTCTAATTTGACAATCGCAGAAGCAACATTGTTTTGAATTTCGATTTTGATCACTGAATTTGTTTCACGTTATCTCGATATCGTCACATTATCTTCCCTTTTCCACATAAAAAAATTCAATGAAGTGTTTGTTGTTTTGAATGGAATATCAGCATTTGGTCGCATAACGAATGAAATCCTGAGGTGAAATTGATTGATTTGTTCGGAAAAGAGGTTCAAAGCTGTTCCTGTTGGAAAATATATACTGAAAACGCAGTTACCCACATGGTATCCTGTATATCAAGGCTGGAGATGATTTAAGGTGAGTATTGATGCACACATTTTTAATTTACCTTAAAAATCGGTAATTGTGTGGTTTATCTCACCTCGAGTCATTTTCATTCGAGTCAAAGGGCCCATTGGGCAGTTTTTCTTTAAATTTTGAAATTGATATCTTTCTTTCGTATATCTAATTTATCTAACGTTCCTTTTATTATCTTTACCTCTGAAAATATATAATTTGAGTCAAATTGGTTGGACTCAAATATTCATATCATTATCCATTCACTTGGTACTTGGATCACATGAGATTTCGTGAAGGAGTATTTCACCATCTATTTCTTTCGGAACTCTCTTCACATTATCGGATGTTTTGATTCTGTACAAACACTAATTGAAATTTTCAGAATATGTTTATCATCTTAATGTCTTTTATGTCCCAATTCACTTTTAGAAATAATTTCTGGTAATAATTTTGTAAACCATTGTTAAATTCATATCTTGAACACAACTGTAACTAGCTTCAACTATACATAATACATTATCAACTATTCATAGTCTCAACAGTGTTGAAATATCATTTTTAGATTCAATTTAAGACCTTAGTCATAATCATAATCTTGTATATCACTGTATTCAGTATATAAGTTATACAATCGCTGAGAGACAGTAGCTAGTTAAGTGTAGTGTATACATATCTGGTTTAAAATTAACTGGGCGTATCGTTTTTCATGGAACAATGGTAACGGTGAGCCAAACCTGAGCTACTGACCTGCCAATCGATACCTGATAGACTCCCAGTAATATTCCTGGGAGTCTATCAGGTATCGATTGGCAGGTCAGTAGCTCAGGTTTGGCTCACCGTTACCATTGTTCCATGAAAAACGATACGTGAACATAGTGGCCCAACGTCTCCCAGGAATACTAGAGTTAACATAGTAGCCCAACGTCTTCCAGGAACACTAGGGTGAATCTTGTAGCCCAACAGTGATCGCAAGTTAATCCAGTAACTTACGAAACATTACCTGAACGTCTCCCAGGGATATTACGGTGAATATAGTTGCCCGATTTATGGAAGCCTAGTCCAGCCACCAGCAGCTAGGAAGGTTGAGTGGCGCACCATCAGTAATCACAAAACTAGAGTCCAGTGAACTACTACAGCAGTTGCCAGACAAGGTACATCACTGAACCTCCAATTCAAACATCACTGTTCAAATTGTTCAATAGTCTGATTTTTTTATTATTGAACCTCTGATTCAATCATCACTATTAGAATTATTTAATAGTCTAATTTTTATTATACATCATATGCATTTACTTGGTGTTTTACTGTTTTGTTCAACATAGAAGGGAAGTATCTCTATCTATTTCAGGGAAGTTTGAATTTGTATCCTTTTTTATTTAACAAAAAATTCTGGCGTCCAGCCAAAATAAATTCAAAAACCTTGCTTAACACCAACATGAATTTGAAACTGGCAAGTCAGTCTAAAGAACATTACGCCAATCTCCACTAAACTAGCCTGGCAAATCTGCAGTAACAGTTACCTCACGTAACTTCGTTACAAGCCACTATTTCAGAGAAAAATGCACTACCAATTGAAAAGGGTCAGGTCTATGGTGCAGGTGAATGTATGCTCGAAGGCAGCAATCATCTTTTTTTGAGATGATGAAGTTTTGAGAAATCATTTTCATATTTTTTCTGGCCTAAATCGACACAACACTTTCACTTTTATATGCAGGTATAGGGGGCATATGTACGTAAATACCTATGGAATAGGTAATTGCTACACACAAAGGCACCATTTAGACTTTTGATTTTGGATTTTTTTTGGGAAGTTGTGAGGAACCATATAATATTCCCACACAAACCAATAGAAAAATCAAACAACTTTATGTTGATATGTAGGTATATAAGGGGCACGTGAAGGTTGGAATGAATTTATTTTAAGGCCAACACGTCATACTCATTGAAAATCCTGTTTGCTGTAACATCGATGAAAATTTTAGAATACATTGTGATACATATTGAAGTAACGACTTAGCTGACTATTTTAACAGTGGCACACCCAGGTTTATCGAATCAATATGAATAGGCATCTAGTTCATATGGGCTGATGATTATCATAAAAAATGAATGCTTTATTGCCAGTATTCCACAAAAAGGAAGATAGTTCATCTCAAACAGCAATTTCTCTACCGATATGGCTCAGTTACTTCTTGCTCAAGTTTGATACCAAGTATAACTTGAATCATAAAAAAATTCACAAAGAAATAAAATAGTGGAGATTTTGTTATGATATATAACCCATCAGGAAAATTTACCCATAGACCCACTGAACAGTTCAAGGGCTAGTTTTCTCTAAGCTTGTCTGGGTTGAGGATGAAATGAAATTCTGAATGGAATTCTATTTATCCTAAATGAAATTTTATAAATATCTCTATTTTCTTTATATTGTTGAAATATCGTATAACTGCACTTATTATATTCAAATTTCGTGTGCTTGGTGATGGGTATACAAATTCAGTCAAATAGTGACTAGAATGTGATTAAAGGCCCGGGAAGTAAGTGTTTTGAATTAATTCGTTTTCATGTTTATGAATGAATCAAACTTCTATAAATGATAAGTAGTCCTATATCAGGCAGCAATTTCCATGAGATATTCATTTTGTTAATTATAGCTCATATCGCTAGGCTCAAAAAGCACAGGAAACGACATGGTCTCCACTCCAAGACCGGAGTTTGAACTACCACAACCAGAAACGCCATGGGAGGAGAAGATTGGGCAGAGCCCAGTGTTTGAGCATATAGGCGGCAACTCAACCCTTGTGGAAACAGTAACGGTGCATGACGATGAAGGAGAAAAAGATTGGGAAGACGACGACGCACTAGAAGAGCGGAACCTGAGGCAAGCGGGAGAAAAGAAAAGGAATGGAGCAGCCCACTTACGGAAACGGGCAGGCATGAGGAAGATAGAGTGGAAGTAGAGCACGTCTGCTCACTGCAGATATTGGAAGGTATCAGAAACCTCGTCTGGCTAATTGGTTTACTCCAAAGCCAAAAAAACCAATCACACACAGAAACCTCGTGAAAATGGTGAAGGACCACCCGAACACCAAGTAGGAGATTAAGGAAATATCAAGAACTCTGCATAGGGCGGCTAACAAAGGCGAAAAGCAATGCTCCCAAAGTATGGATAAAGGGAAAAAGATCGATACGGAAGAGAAGAAACGGAAGAGAGGAAACAGATAGAAGAAATGGGTCAAATGAAGGAAATGGAAACTGAAACGAGAACCATCTCCACCCAAGTGGATGGGGACATGATCAGGAATACATCAGAGGAGAGAAGCAGAGACTTAGGAACCAGAATAATGGAACGCTTGGAGGACATAGAAGGGACGGAAGGATGGAATGGACTGAAGGAGTTACTAGATCTGCAATGGCAGGACAGCTCATATCAGCGAACTGAGTTGGGTCATGAATTGAAAGACATCAGAAAAGAAAGACCGGGACCTAGCAGACGTCATAGACTCCGATGAAGGATCCGATGGAAGTAGAGCAATGGAAGAGGTGATTGCGAGGTTCCCAAACGTTACCACTCTCCTGTCTGAGAAACCAACAGCAATAGAGTACGTACAGAAGTGTACCAGGACCACAACCAGCAGAGGATCGAAAGAAACCTTCAGCACAGTCTACATCATTCCGATAATTTTAGGATAAACCGGCGGGAAAGAGGGAACAGAGAGGATCAACGATGGGCTCGAACGGCTCAGGCAGATGATGCTACCACCACCATCGGCGTAAACTGGCAGTAGTGGCGACTAAGGAATATCTGAGAAAGTGCGTAGAGAGCATATTCAGTGGGACCAACGCACAGGTTACGGTCTTCAACAGAAAAAAACATACGAAACAACTGAGGGGAGAAAGGAGAATAACCAGGGAGACGAACAAAATAATGGTGAAAACAGCTGGAAAAACTACGCGGGAGCCTCAAAGAATTGAGGGGCAACACCAACATAAGGAAGGCAGAGGTAGAAATCAAAAATATCAAGAAGACAGCCAGAGGCGACATACTACTGGAAGTAAAAGGTGGAAAGAGAGATACAGGAGTGGAATACACAAAAAGAAAGACTATTGTGCATATTTCGGACCTAGAGGCGGATATGAGGGAAAAAATGTTAAGGAATCGATCCTGGAAATGGTGAAAGGAAGCAGAGAGGATGGAATAAACATAGTTTCGATCAGACCGAACATGTTCGGGAATCAAAACACCATCATGGTCTCGGTGGATAGGAATGTAGCGAGGGAACTATGCAAAAGAGGGGCAATTAGGATCGGCTGAGTCCCCTGCAGGGTCACAGAGCGGATCAACATTATACGCTGTTACAAATGCCTGGAGTTTGGACATAGGAGGGAGGAGTGCAAGGGGGCAGATAACGCTAACCGATTCCTCAACTGCGCACAGGAGGGGCACTCAGCTAAAGAGTGTTTGAACGAGAGCTACTGCATCACCTGCAAGGTGGGCGGGCATAGAGCGGATCACATGAGGTGCCCTAGCTACAGACGGATGATGAATAACAGGGATAAAGAGGAAAAATTAAGAAGACAAAAGAACACGCCAACAAAATAAAGTTTCTACAAATTAACACCGAGTGGCGTATGGCGCTGTGTATGCGATATCAGACAGAAATTATATAGACGTAGCGTTATATCAAATGCAAAACAAAAACCTCTCAACTAAATAGGGGCTCATTACGGGTGGAAGGGAGGACGTGGCAGTATACTTTAGGAGCAAAAACTTCGGAATAGAATCGCACAAACGGGGGCATGGTTATGTTAGGCTGAACTTTCCGGAGTGGAACTTGCTCGACTGCTATGTCTTCCCGAATGTTTCCATGAGTACCTTCGAAGGCACGGTGGAAGAGATGATGCTAGACATAAGAGCTCAGAAAAAGAAAGCGACTATCGCCGCTGACTGGAATGCTAAATCACCCCAATGGAGCTCCCCCAACAAAGACCCCAGAGGGGCAATCATCACGGAATGGATGGCGGCAGTGAATATGCAACCAGCGAACGATGATCTAGGACCAACATTTGTGAGGGGACAGAGCACGTCGTACATAGATATCACTCTGATCTCAGGAGCACTGGCAGAACAGCTTGTGAAATGGGAGGTCCAAGAAGGGGAATCCTTCAGTCTGCACAAATATATTATATTCGAGATAGGGAAACCTTCATTCAGACAGCAGCACAAACAGACCAGCAGATTCCTAGACACGAAGTTATTTGAGGAGACACTCGAACTGCTGGTGCAAGGAAGAGAAATGGACAGCCGAAGTATAATCGAAGCCATGAGGACAGCACAAGAATATGCCACTACGAATAGAAACACATGCGACAGAAACCAGCCCTACTGGTGGAACGCGGAGTTAGAAGAGAGGAGGGGCGTGAGCAACAGGGCCGGTATAGTCAGGCAGGGGCCGAATATAATGGAGGGATCGGAGAGACAAAAAAGAAAAAATGGCAGGATCTATGCGAAAAACTAGACGAAGACGTGTTCGGACAGGGCTACCAAATAGCGGTTCAAACAAATGAGTTGTGTACATCAACCGTACATTCTGAATCCCAATCAAAAGGGAACCATTGTGGAGAGCCTGTTGCCTAGGAAGCCATATAGATTCATTTTCAAATGACTACTTTCACAATTCAGAAAATCATTCAACAGAGCAACACATTCTCTTCTCAACGATATAAAAAAGAAGGCGATTCACTTTAAAAACGGCGGCGAAAGAATCATTTTTCCCGAATGGAATATGGAACCATTATAACATTATTGGTGAAATCATTGTCAAACAACTTGTTGGGGTGAAAACAAAAGATAAAGTGGTAGATGAGCTGAATTGCTGTATTGATGGAGATATGTATTATAAAGACTCCAGCATGAGAGTCGAAACGTCGAACGTTTCAACAACTCGCACACGGATTGATACCCGAAAGGACTATTTTCAATATTCCAGCGTCCGTGAAAACATTCATCTTTAGTTGAAAAACATCAACCTAAATTCCACAGTAATTTGTTAACTGATTCTGAAACAGTAGAAGAAAACGCATACTATTTTCAGCTTTTTATAAAGGAACATATGTACGATTCAAAGTATGAATTCTAAAGATACCACTTCTCAATCAGTATTCCTAATGAATTGAAAATTAAATTTCAGAAAAATTACTGGGATATGTATGGATTGGTGAAAAATTTTAATTGCAGAAATTTCCGTCATCAACTAAGTTATTGTCTTCTTTTTTTTTCTCACTAATCGAGTTGTTTGGCAATTGACTACATATATCCGATGGAATTACCAACAATAAAATACAGGGTGTCATTCAAAATTTGGGACTGGGATCGACTTCCGACATAACCGGAAGTTTTGTTTTATTGCTGGAAATATTGACCCCATTTGAAAAACATTAAACTTTCCCTACGAACAACTAAACTGCAAAGTATACAATGTTATCGTTTCCACCCGCTATATTCCACATCAGAGGTTTTTTTTCCAGATCGTGATAGGTTACAATCCCAGAAAATTACAAACTACGACCGATATTTCACAAGCCACTGGTGGAATATCAGTACGTTCTTGAATACTGGAATCGGATTAACACCAACCAACGCCTTTTATTATTTGCATCGGAAATTTGTCATCTGCACAATAGATTGTGGAGTGGGCTGTTCTTCTTTCTTTGAGCTGAAAGGAAAATGCTAAGTACTTTTTTGTAAGTCTCTTGCTGTTCTTTGCGTCTGACATGTAGAACTTGGGGATTTATGCCAGAAAATCGCAAATATCTCGTTAAAAGAGAATTATTACTCGAACATAAAACACCGTAAACAGGCAGTTTTTATATGACGCATTCTTAATGAAATATGATATGGGTCTGTTCAGTTTGGCATATTTTTTCTCGTCGGAGGAGAAAACGAATGATATTACAAAATATTAACTTTACTGTATAATACGAGTATGAACAGAATGATAGTATTTGGAAATGATAATAATAATAAAAATAATAATAATGATGATCTTTATTCATCCTTTAAGATCATACACATGATATAGGACAAGTCAGAAAATGTATACAGACGTATAAAGTCAGACACAATACATATATACACTACACATATGCACACTTATACACATACACACATACGGTAGATAAATAGCTATATTACTTCTAACATATCGTTCATCTAAAAAACTAAGCAACAAAGTAAAAACTATGAATTGGCAAAATATTCACTAATGTCATAAAAGCAGGATTCCACTAAATATTTTTTCAATTTTGTTTTGAATTTATTAATGTTTTTTTCATTTTTGATATCACTGGGGAGACGATTGAAAAATCGTATTCCATTGTACTGTACTGTATTGCATGGTAATTGTCATTGAACTATCGAGTGATTTCTGTGAATTCTCACCATCAGAATAATAATAATTGATTATGATTCATATAATGACAAAAATTCCCGAATGACAAAAATATTATCCAAATTTTGAGTATGTACAAGGAATCAACTATAACCTGAATATAAACTATACATTTGTGAATTTTAAAAAATTTACATACAATAAATATACGCTTCGCCACTTACAAGAGATTCGGAGTAGAATGGTGACACACAAGAATCGTTGAATTCGTGCCATGTTCCCGCAAAAAAATGCCGGCAGTAAGCCGTACAGTGGCCACTAAATATATGTAGTACCGCTGTGGTTAGAGAGTGCGCAGTGATTGTAGCGACAAGAGGCAACATTGACTGCCATATAATTGTTCCTGTCCAGACCTTCTGATGGATAATCTACCATGCCATTCAGTTTTCCTCTGAAACTATGAGTTGGAGAGAATCGTTAATGATGGATCACTAGCGCTCTGGGGAACTTGTGGATGGATAACGAATTTGAGCACTTCTGTCTTTCTTTACACTGCGAACATGTCGGCTTCTCATCCCCATCCAATATCTCTTTTCCCGTCAAAGAGTCCAAGCAATGAGATAATCTGAGATGATCAGTTTTTTGGAGGTTAGGCAGTGAAAGTTCCCAGAATGGATCGAAGGATTGGAAGAATTGGTTTGAGTTTTTCTGTGATTCGATCGACATCTCCGTGCAGTTCCTCCAGCAGGTATCTTAAAAATTCCTGGCCATCTTGTTGTGCATGACCCATGATGCGGGGTGCGCGAAGTTTAATTTGGCTATTCAGGAATAGTGTATTTACTACTCTGTTAAACGAATCTTCACACCTCAATTCTTTGATGACATCCGCAAAAGCTTTCATCAGAGCATCTTTCATTCTCAAAATACTAGTATTTATATTCCTCACATAGGTATCTTTCTTGGCGTACTTCAACAACCACCTTGTATTGGATAAACACTGGATGACACTGTTCATGAAACAAGTGTTCCCGACATCATTCAGCCCATTGAGACCGAATATTTTGGTAGTATCATGTACCATGGTTTCGATAGTATTGAGGCCAGTTGGGCTTCGATCGTCATTTCTGTCTTCTTGCAAGTGGAACGACAAGAAATTGGAATTTGGATGCCCCATAAAGGGTGGAATAGAGATATAGGGAATTTTCTAAGCCTTAGAGAGGTTGAAGAGTATAGGTGTGTGCAGTCTATTTCCTCAGAAGTAATCGTTTTCCTATGTATTTCTGTCCTGTTGCGGAGTTTTGCTTTTTCATTAAAATCCAATTCGCAGTTCATATAATAGAAACTGGATGAAAAATGTACAGTCTACAAACACTATCTACCCGTTTGACACTGACACTTTGGAGTTTGGTGATATCGTGTCAGAGGTAATATTCAATTCGAGAAATTTTGTGATAGGACTACAAAAGGAAATGAAGACCATTACTATTAATCCCTCGCCATTATTTCCTAGAGGAATAATATATGGCATTAAACTGCAGAAACTTACATTATATATTGGTCCTCAATTAAATATATATATATATATATAAGTATTCGATAATTCGAACATAAAGAGAAGATCAATAATCTTCATTCTCACTACCACATTTGCGTTTTCGAATCATTTCGCATAGAGTCATATAATTCATATCACGTCATATGTATCAAACAGAGTTCAATACGTTGTGATGAATAACTCCAGGTCTCGTGATATAATAATAACATCCGGGGTTCCCCAAGGCTCACACCTTGGACCTCTTCTTTTTATTATCTTCCCCAATGATATTGGTGAGTGCTTTCAACACTCAAATTCCTGCCTCTATGCCGATGACTTGAAAGCATATAGGAAGATTACCTCTGTAGAAGACTACGAACTGCTTCAAAATGATATCAATCGCTTCTATAATTATTGTGAATTTCATAAACTTTCAGCAAACCCCAAAAAATGTTACCAAATACTTTTCTCAAAGTCAACATCTCCTATCTATAAATCGATTCAGTTGAACAATGTTAACGTTCCAGCTACTAACACTATTAAAGATCTGGGCATTTATGTAGACTCAAAATTTACTTTTGACAAACATATCGATTTTATTGTTGAAAAGACAATGAAAAACTTAGGTTTCATCCCCAGAATAAGTAAAGAATTTCAGTCTGCTTCGTCTGTAATAGCTTTGTACAATGCCATTGTTCGACCAGTTCTGGAATTCTCAACAACTGTATGGAACCCTTGTTATATCAAATATATCGATCAAATAGAGAGAGTTCAGAGAAAGCTCATCAATCATGTAAATTACAGATTCAGCAGACCACGTCACTATTTCTCTTACGAATCCAATCTCAGCTTTTATAATCTCGACTCATTGGAAAATCGTAGAATTTTCTTTGATATTTGCTTCATTTACAAAATTTTCAATAATCTGGTTGATTCGGAGTATTGCCTTCGACAACTCAATCTGAATGTTAACACCTTCTTCACTCGGTCGAGAAATACCTTCAGAACCCACATTTGTAGAACAAATTATCTCTTAAATTCGCCATTAACACGTTGTAGTCACTCCTATAATAATATAGCGTCACTCGAATCGTACCAGGCTGACATTTTTTACTTGAGTATGAGGAGCTTCAAAATTGTAATAAAAAACCTTTTCAGAAACTGAAATAATATTATGTAGAAAAGATGTAAGTGATATGAATTTATATATGATACTAATTCTGTTTAAATTATAGAATGCGAACTTTAGTAGCCTACGAACGTTATATATTAAATTTAGTTTAAGTTGTGCTGCTCTGTAATGGGATGTAAAACTGTTGAGCGGCCTTGAATTTGTAAAATAAAATAAAATAAGAATTTGTGTTTTGAAGAGATATTTCATTGAATTCATTCCGGAAAGTTTCTAGACTATTGTTCAGATATTGCTGATAAGGATTCCAGGTGATGTTTTCAAACTATACTCGATTCTGCACAGGAGTGAAATATGGAATAGTTTCAGTAAAATCAATAGTGGATCTTTTTACGTTTTCCAGAAGGTCATTTACATTCCGTTCAATAGTGTATTTGTGTTGGTTGAATATCAGATCACCTTGGAAAATAACACCTGAATCAAGGATGTTACTCATTTTCTTCAATGGTGCATTTTTTACAAAATGAGTGAAATTGCATATGGTTGCAGCATTCTCTGCAAGAAAACGATTCTCGTTCGCGGTGGGTCATTTGTACGATATGCCACTAGTTAGAATACTGGGAATTTGATTCTTTGGTCGCCCAGAAGATGACTGAAACCTGTCAGAAAACGAATATTTTCATTGAAATACGTCCAATATGTGTCAGTGCAGGATTCTTCACAGGGAGAAATTCCTGCCAGTGCTTTCGAAGATACAACTCACAGAATCGATATTCAATTATTTGGACGGGCACCCTTTTAGACCGGTTTCGGGATAATTGGCCTCTTGTCACTACAAGGTAGTTCCCACCATCAACTTGAAGACGTTTTTCAAGATAGTTCATTGAACCGTTTCAATGAACCTGATTCATATTTTATTTGGTTCATTTCATATCACTTTTATATTCATCACTATCATAAATGTTCGAAAATTACAAAGATCCATAGATTTATTGTATTACCGACTGTCAGAACAGTTGATTAGCCATAGTCTTGATCATTCTATCAACCAATCAGGGCCAGTATTTCAGTCAGTCATGTTTATCAACGGTACAATGAAAAAGCAGCCCTCAGTAGCTCAAAATGACTGTTATGGCGAATTCGACAAATAACATCTTCTTCAACACTGTCAATGATTGCTCTTCCAAAGTTTTACCTATCCACAATAAAAAAATATTGACCTCTTAGCGATTTCTACTGTTGTGAAGCGAACATCCATTCAGCAAGAGAGGATAATGGAAATCTAAGAAACGCCGATCATCATCCTAGCCAAACATTTTCACGGGAAAGTTCCTCGACCGGTTTCCTGCGATACACTCTCTCGTCAAAGCCGAACAAACTGCACACCATGATGGTGACGGCTCTCCAGTTTGTTCAAGCCGCAAGACATGTTTCTCTTTGAGATCGACTCGCAAAGCCAAACGGATTACCTTGGACGTCCTTCAGTTTGCGGTGGTGGAGACCGCGACGGCCCCGGAGATGGGTAGGGCTGGGCCGGGAAAGTTCTTTCGTCGAGTGGTGTCTGGTCTGGGCTCGGTGTACTTTGCGCCAGTGGCGGGCGCAGGACGATTTTCCAGGGACGGTTGCGGAGAGATGTCAGATGTTTCTAATTCGTTGTGGAATTTGCCATTATTTGCAAAAATAGATAGTCGAAATAGGACAAGGAGCTCAAACGAGATCTTAGAAATATGTTGTATCACGAAGTGGATTCAGAAATTGATTCGAAACATGGGGACAGGCTGGTTATATATATATATGAATAGTAATGGAAATTGCTTACCCAAAAATAATTGTTCAACTGATGTTTATGAGTACTTGTTCGATCTGACGTTTCGGAAATCGAATCTTTTTTCAATGCAAATAAATAGCCATGTAAGTTGTGAATTCAATTCGAATGTTGAAAAACAGTATAACAATAAAACCATTTCGTATAGGGATTTAAAGAGCATGGATAGGGAACTTTTTCAGAGAAAGCTTCAGGAATTACCCTGGTTTCTCATTTTTCAAACTGATGACATTGATACTAAAGTGGATATATTTGTTAATAATATTGTCGATCTAATTTACCATTTTGTCCCAAAAGAAACTATCAACGCCAAAAGGTAAATCAGATGCTCCATGTATTACAGATACTGTGAAAACCACAAAAAAAATTAGAGATAGAGCCCTCAAGGAGTTCCTGAAGAGTCTACGACACATCATTAGACATTTCCCAAATAAATGAGGAATTATACAACAAATGCAATCGAAGCTGAAAAAAGGCACATTTGAATCATAAATTGAGCAACTGTACAGCTGAGCAGTCTGCCATTCACTCGCCTTGGTTATTCTATAATAGACATTCTTTTGTTGGTGCGTACTATCGATATTATATATTATCTGTTTTTATATAATAGTGCTATATTTATTTCAACATTCGTGGTGGGAAATAAAAGTATAATTGTTATATTATCATTATTGAATGTTCGATGACTGGAAATGAGATCGAAAATGAGTAAGCCTCTGAAGAAGCTGGCCACTCGCGCTAGCGAACCGTCAGGAAGAAATTCCAAAGAACGACGGCCTTCAAGCCCGAAAAAAAATTGTAATACTAATCAAATATCCTAACACCAAAACTATATTTTTGCACTCAACGCGCGTTTCGTTATAATGTTAGCATCTTCAGGAGAAGGAAACGAAAACTGTGTCACTATCAGTTTTCATATGTTCAAAATGAGTTTGTCGCCAGATAACAATGATGTAACAATTGTATTCCTGCGAAAGATATGGGTGGTGCCATTTTAAAAAATGGAGATGGGGTGAATTTTTTATAGGGGTATGAAGATGAAGAGATCATTTTGAGTGCTCTATATGGAAGGCAGTTTGATATTCGAAACGATCATGTATTAATAACCATTATATGAGAGTTACATACGCTATTTTATCTACACCCTATACATGGTGAAGAACTACAAATATTATATTTATATTTGTATTGCACACAATAATACTAATTGAACGAATTTCTTTGAAAAATTCTACAAATTTGTAATCAATGGTATTACTTCCAGAAATAAAACGATGAGAAATGAAAATATCAAAAATTAAGAAAAGAGATTTCTCGAGGCAGGAATCGAACCAATGTCTCTTCCAACTAATCCAACTAGCAAATTTAATATCAGCGCCTTAGACCGCTCGGCTATGGAGAGCTCAGAAAACTTGATTGAAAAAATAAAAAGATAAATCATGCATTTGTCAAATGAAAAATGTAATCATTCTAACTGCATTTCTGCCGGTGAAGGTGTCGAAGGTAATTCTCCCATGTCGCTGATATCAGATATTTTGTTATGATTATCGAAGTTTGGCTATATTCTTAAAAAATCCAATACCTATATCGATTTTGACTTACAAACGTCGAATGCAGAGCATGCACATCATGCTTGCTTGCATGCTTCTATTGGTTGAAAATCTGTATCGTAATGAGAAATCTGTATCGTAATGGATTTCATTATAAAACGGGTTGTGGGCATATAAGTGTATCATTAGAGTACGGGTGTAGATGATAGTATATTATGCAACGATCGTGTAATGATGGTTATTAATACATGAGCATAAACCGGGATACGAAACGAGCCGAAGGTGAGTTTCGTATGGTTTATGCGAGTGTATTAATAACCATTACATGAGATTTGCATACGCTATTTTATCTACACCCGATAAATAGTGAAGAACTACAAATATTATATTTATATTTGTATTGCACTCAATAATACTAATTAAACTAATTTCTTTGAAAAATTCTACAGAATTGTAATTAATAGTATTACTTTGAGAAATAAAACGATGACATATGAAAGGAAGATCAAAAATTAAAAAAAAAGGTACTTGAAGGCCGGATTCGAACCAATGTCTCTACCATCTAGAATATTCAACCTCAGCGCAACAGACGGCTCGGCTACGAAGAGCTCACAAAATTTGATAAAAAAATAAATAATAAATCATGCATTTGTAAAATGAAAAATTTAATCTTTCTAACTGTATTTCTTTCGGTGAAGGTGTCGAAGGTGATTCTCCCATATCGCTGGTATCAGACATTTTGTTATGATTATCGAAGTTTGGCTATATTCTTAAAAAGTTCAATGCCTATACCGATTTGAGTTGACAAACGTCAAATTCAGAGCATGCACATCATGCTTGATTGAAAAATAATGGGTTTCTATTGGTTGAAAATCTGTATCATAATGAAAAATCTGAATCGTAATGGATTTCATTATAAAACGGGTTGTGGGCATATAAGTGTATTATTAGAGTACGGGTGTAGATAAAATGATTTATTTTGACTTCTTTTCTGTCTATCCCAGATATCGCTTGTTCAGAAAATTCTGGGGTACCCTGTATTTTGTTATATATTGGACGATTTTTCTACTTTTGAATTTATCTGATGAATTTTTCGATATTTCGACCGCAAGGGATTTCATCAGTTAGTTCTATTCGACGAATTCACCCGAAACAAACGTACCGTATAATTGTCTCCGTCTCGTACGACCCAGCAGGAAACTCGAAGGTGTGGTGCAGGAACGCGTATGTAGATTAGGAGAATGTGCACCTGTCACCACAGCGCAGACGAGGTGTATGCACCGCGTCCTGAGTTCTCCATATCCTCCGATGTGTTATTATGTAAGGACAGCCCTCGCAATATCGCATCGCAGACGGATAATGAAAAATTTCACGTCCTGGCTGTGACAAGTTATTGTGTCGGAGGATAACAGGTTGCGAGAGGAGGAAGAATCGAAATGAAGTCGGGAATTAGTAACTGAAAAACCGAAGTTATTACCACATCCACGAGCAATCTATTATATTACAATAATTAGATCTTGGTTGTTTTTCGGAAATCATAAAGGCAAAAATGATTGAAAATCTATTTGGAATCCATGTCAGTGCAGAAGACATATTTTTAATCCAATCTGCTTTCAAGCAGAATATGGAACAGAAAAAATAGTCATCAACTTGTATATATTCTCTATATTTACCTATCAAAACATGAACTAATATTTATTTTTCCTTAGGAAAGTGGTTTATTGGGAATGGGAAAAAGAATATTTCATATGAACTCATGAAAACTTATCATGATACTTATCATCCTGTGGTCTCCATATTTTTTTAGCGGTAGAATTGATTAAATACAGAAAACAGCAAAATTTTCCACCAGAACATGAACTAAGTAAATCTTTCAATACGATTATTTTAATAATGGTAGATTATGAAAACCTAATCACAAAGATGCAGTATCGTGCGGTAAAAAATGGTACCGGTAACAGATAGACTTATCAGTACATGATTTTGGGACTTACATAAAAATTGAGATTTTGCAATGTTCAGAAAACATCGTGATTTTTCATAATTAGAAGATAAAAAATTGATGTTGATATCGGATTTTTTTGTTACAATCGTCAGGAAATATCTCCAACGGCAACGATTTTCATAGGTCTTACTGTTCTTAAGTGTTCTACATGAATGATTGAAAACAGTTTCCATAGTAACTCAAGTAACTTTATCTCGTAGTCCGAAGCACCATTTATTTGTGAATAAAATTATTCGCGATTTTTTCGAAACTGATATCTGACGAATTTTAAACGATTTGAGAAAAAAAAAATGTTTGGCTTGTAGGAAAAGGTACATTCCTGGACTCTGTGTCGCTAAGTCGTGGCGCAAGCCGAGACTTAGCAATCTTCACAGTCGTCCAGGAATATTCGGCTTCTCCTACCTGGTAAACAATATACTATTGTTTACCAAAGTGGATTCTATGGTTCGACCAACGAAAGCCCTTTTCTTTTCCCAATCTGTATTCGATCCGCCCTTGTTGCCATTTTGAATAATTTCTTGCTTTTTTTCAGATTTTTCCCTACTTTAACTATTGCGGAGTCGTCAATTTATTATTGTGGGCAGAATCGTTGAAAATTTGGAAAGATAGTATAGGTTTATTTCTGTTTCGTTGATGTTTCAGAAGCCAAATCTGATTTCGTTCTCAAAACTATTCTGAAATTTTAATATGAAATCTCAAATGTTTTGCAAATTGTCATCTGTATAAAAAAGATCCGAAAGTGAATGTCATATTCTGTTATTTTTTAGAGGGGTTGCTAAATATGATCGATGTCAACGTAGTTGGTGGAAATCATGATGACAACGGAAACCATTTTCGTTTCTTTCAAATGTTTACTCTTGTTTACACTTGTTGAGAATGTATTCCGATAGTTTCGTTTCACCAAATTATACTTAGTGTCCACTTTTTGGAATTCCAAACGCCTTGATTGTAAGAAAATAGTATTTTGATTTATCGGTTCCACTTCTTGGTTTTGTATTTGTTAGTATGAAATGTAATGTATTTGTAATTCTGAATGATTTTCTCACCTCATACTTGTTTCCGAACCTCTTTATCTTCTCAAATAATCAAGGAACATCTGTTATGATAGTATTCAACATGCTGGTTTCAAAAAAGAAAATAGAGTTCGAGGAACTACTCTTTTCCGAAATAAGAAAGAAAATACAAAACTAATATCAAAGAAGTAACATGAAATAGACTTCATGAGAAACAGAAATTTATTTATATATTATTGAAAATTGAGACCGTTGAGTTGGTGTGCTTCGAATATTCATTCAAGCATAACTTCCGAATCGCTCGGTGTATACTCATGGAACCCTACATTTCCTTGCAATTGTTTCCGAGAAAAATCCCAATGAGGAAAGCGATAAATATTGTTCCATTGGGAGAAACATAACTTCGATTGGTGCATTTTTAATCAGTTCTCTGTATATTACCCAACTAGCAATTTTATATTTTATAATAGTTGCGAAAATGTTTCAGAGAAACAAATTATAAAACTGTATTCCTCTCATAAATGTTTTCAATGTGTTCATAAAACAGCTATAAGTAGTGAATTGGCACCGTTCATAGAACATTATAGTCTTTATTAAAATTTTGTCAAGCCTTTTACAAACACTACAAAATAGTTTTATAAACATTTCGACCGATACTATAAAAGTTTTCTAACACTCTTAAAAAGTAGTTTGGTAAATACTTCTCTTACTGCCCTTCTGCAACATATTCGAGCGATACTTATAAAATAATTAAGAGATAATTTCATAAGAGTTTTTTAGTAGTTTCAAGTAAGCGTTATAAAATATAATGCACCCTAAAAAGATACCGATAAAATAAAAAAGTGTTAAAACTGTTTTCTTAAAGGCGCAAGAAGTAATTTTGTATTCGACACTAGGAAAATATAATAGATATCTCACCAACTGAAAACCAACAAATAGAAAAGTTGAAGCCATTTTAATAATTTCCCTTTTGGACTTCTAAAACTGTTAGACATTGTTTGTGCTTCGAAGATTGTTATTTTTACTGCAAATGAAATTTTATTGACAATATATATATATAGCGTATTATTAGCAAAATTTAAGTGCGCCACTCATTTAATGATGTTTATGGAAAAAAATATTGATTATACAAAAATTTACACTGTAGAAATATCAATTTTCCACTCGCAAACTCAAGTCAGTTTGTTCTAAATAATATTATCTTAAAATATTCATGTAATTTTCAGATGTAAATATCACTATAGTTGCGGTATTTCGTATCTTCAACTCATTTAATGTCGGTATTCCGGATCGCTATCATTTTAAAATGGCTTCATTCTATAAAATAATTTGGTATCAATAGCGATAATTTTAACGCATTTCAGCTACTATAAAACTCCTATAAAACTGTTAAGAAATACTGAGTTCTGGAAGTGATGGTATTGCGGCAGAGTCGGACTACTTTTAAAGCTATAGATTCCTACAAAAGTAATTATATGAAGATATTGCATGGGATTTCTCACATAGTTTGGGTATGAGTATTATCTATCAGGATTTTTGGCTAAATTTCGAAGGAGCTTTTAGCTAGTAGTTTGAGGGTATATATACATGGTGTTACACTCAAATAAACTATCAGAAAAGTGCTATAAAATTGCTTCAAAACGATTTACTTTTATAGCCAAATATGTTCTATAAGTTAGTTGTTGAAACGTTTCTGCGATAATTTCGGGACAATTTTATAACGGTTTTTTAATTTTATTTTATAAACGTTTCTATGACAAATTTATGAAACACTATTATTGCCTACAACTATATTGTGTTCACAGGTCGTCCAATATAATCTATTAGCATTTTGGATGTAATTATAAAATAACAACAATATGATACTGTTGCAGCACCATTAAATTATAAAACAATTTTGCTGGTTGGGTAGTGATTTATTCATTGGAATTGATATCCAGAACCTCAATGGGAAACATCCTTCAATAATTTTACTCCTTCACTTCTTTGTAATGAAAATTCGATGTGTATGAAACGAAAATAATCAAAAATATTGTCCATTATCAGCAATGATGGTTCACAGCTCGAAAAGGCAGGAAATAAGGAAATAACTAGCGCCACAAGCAGAACATAATCAAAACTCAGAAAGTTCTCTCGTGTAGTGAATTTCCAGAAGTTTTCCAAATCATTCAAATTATTTCCACACCTTTTCCTTATTACCTCACGCTGCTGCATGAAATACACCCCTACACTATTTCCATGCACACTACCTAATCCTATCCGGGTGTGAGTTATGGTACACCGTATCTAGCAACAAATATTATTCATAAATTTTAATTTCCCCTGAAACATGTATCCTGTATAACGCCTCATGAATTTTTAACTTCTGGATAGACTGCATTCACAGCACCTCCATTCCGCTGAACAATTCTCTATTCGAATACAGCGAATGAGAACGCTTTTCAATTCCTATTACGGTTTCTGAACAGGATACGTATTTGAAAGTGGAAGACTGTGTTACTTTGAAAAACTTTCGTCGCTACTCTTCGAATTCAATTGATTCGGGTTTTGAGGGATATATACAATTAATAATGCAACATTTTGTGGTAATGGATATGGATGATTCAAGGCAATGAAAAACGCAGGATTGTGGTCAGTTTGTGTAGTCGAAAGTTACAAATGAAGTCTGGTGTTCTTATAGATGAGCTAGATTTCAACAAAGACTTCTCGAATATTAAAAAATATCTCAATGATGAACATTTTCGAAGATTTCGAGCAACTTTCTTCGTTCTCATTTCTAGTAAACCAAAGACATTTTCACTTTCGTTGCCTCATTGATACAAGACCACTCGTTCCAACTACAACAGTTATTGTATGAAGTTCAGCCAAGCCTATACAGTTGCCAATCCTTTTGTGGCAAATTGAAAAATATTATAATGATTCGGAAATATGGATTCAATTCCAGCAGGGTGATAATAGGATATAACATAGATTCTACCAGTGAATTTAAATAAGTTATATAATCAGCACAATATCCATCGTCAGAAAATCCTGAATCACGAATATCGAAGGCGTATGCCTTTCTTGATATTTATTTCCATGGCATCTGCATGGCATTTACCGAGCCTAGCTATCGTTCAATACTTTTATAATATGATCTAGTTAAAATTTTTTCAGCAATTCATCAAACCAACCATCCTTGTTTAATGGCGGAGATAATGGAAACACACATATTGATTTCCGGATCTGAACTCGCTGCCAGCAGCCGAGAATTTTCTTGGCCCGTCTGTAATTTTGATATGTTTCTCATGTATTCCATCGATACCAAATCTATGTGATCGGCTAGTCGTGGTAGTTGTACGTTGAGAGGTGGGCCATTATTGATCCTCAGCTGGTACCTTCAAGTGATCGATGGAAGACGGAAAATGGTTAACGAAACCCATTCGTTTAGGATTCAAGATGCTCTTCCAGAACATCCGTGAGATCTCAAAGTAGATGAGTATTAGAAGAATATAACTTTGAGTTATTTTTAATAGTCAGGCCACTGCTGTTTCAGAAGTATACTGATGATTGATCAGTGCTATCACCAGATTCCTCACTGCACCAAGTAATAATGCAAACACTTCCTTTTGCTGAATGCTGATGAAACTTACAAACTAGCTATCTTCTGAAACTCCCTAGAAAAGTTGTTGATTACTCCTTGTATATATATTTCTCCAGCTATTCATGATCTGGATGATCTTCAATCGTTCCATTATTACCTTTCTTTGGGAGAACTGGAAACCCTCGCAGAGATAGTGTTTCCCTTCAAAAACAGTATGTTGCTTTGGAAAATAAATTGGTTATACCCCTATACGAGAAGTTTGATTCAATTAGCAATCAGAAAATCCAGGAGAGCAGTAAGTTCCAGACCCAATTTCATCTCGCGTATCTGCAAGGTGATGGAGTAATCTGGAGTCAAGAATGAATCAACTGAGCATTTTCAACAATAAAAATGGACGAACAATTTCCTATTTGAAACTGGGGAATCTTCTTATCTTTGAATTCAAATAGTGAAAACATTAGGAATATTGATATTGAATGTCAATCGTACGGAAATATATATTTATTTCAAAGAAAAATTGATAATCGGTTCAGAAAGACCTTTGGAAATATTCAGTCAAGACAGCTGAAATGCCGCTCATGAATCTTAGTAGTGAACACCATCTCGATCTCAACTCATATGTGGATGGAAATAATCTTCTATCAGAGATGATACTAAACCCTTTGTCACCTAAGTGGAGTGTGACACCCCAGATATTTTGAAATGTCAATATTTCTCTCATTTGTGGATCTAGATAAGGTTGGTTGCCTATAGCTTCCTAAAACACTTTGAAATGCTTGGTACCGTTAAGTATAGTATAGATATGTTAGAAATGTTCTCGGGTATACCACACCCCACCACATTCTCTCGATTCGTTTGCTTGTTGTTTTCCTGCTACCACGTTTGTTGGTGAATACGATGGTTGTAGGCTTTACTTTTTTGTTCTGTTGTTTCCGCCATATGAAGTTTTTGTTCTTGGTTGAAATACAACAAGTTCGGTTTCTGTTTTTTAATAGTGAATGAATAATCTATTGGAATGAACCATCCGTTTATCTACTAATATGGTCACCTAAGAAGCCAATAGAAACAAAAAAAATAAAGAAAAAACGAAAACAATCAAAGAGGAATTGAAAGGGGTGTATGGTATACCCTGAGTTTTCGGTTACAAATTTTTGATATGGGTGACGCAGGTTTGAACAAATATATTGGATGAGTTGCCTGATCGGTCAAAGATATTCGATTGAAAATAATATTCCATTTTCATTACTCCATTTGCTTTTCAACTGAACAAATTCAGTACTCAGCCAATGTGCTTGCCAATTCGATATAAAAATATTCCAAATTCAACTTGTGAGGAGCAAAAAACATACATGGTTATCAATAATTGTGTAATCTCAAAAATGGTCTCTTTACATTTTCCATTCATAGTTCCATAAGATGACGCTTTCTTCTTACCCGGAGGCAACAAAAAGTCATGATCAGGTTTTCTCAAACCATATAAATTTTTCTCAGTTCAAGATGAGCTTCAACAAAATGGACGGTTTGGGCTTCTTGATAAAAAGAAAGACGTAAATCAGCAAAAAATATAAAATAGAAAGAAAGATTTACCTACCTCAATCTACTTTTCGTTTACCGTATTCCCAGAAAGAGATGAAGGGAAAGAGTTAGCGAATCTTTTGTCGTCAGTTTGGGAAAAAAATCGATTATTGAATAAAGGTAGATTGATGATCAACCTTTGCTGTGAATTAACAATGTTTATATTACTTGAGTTTATCTGGTAACCGCTCAGAATTGAAAACTCAATCAATTCCCAATTCAATTCTTCCCGATTACGATATTTTTCATTTTGTGTGTGAACCTGGAATTAGAAAGGTGAGAGATCCCAAGCGAAGTCAAACACCGAGGAACGTGATTATAAGTAAATTCTTACCGTCACAGTTCATCTACAGCCTATCAATCAAGTGGGAATATTTATACTCGGTTTCGAAACTAACTTGTCATCATACTGGACTCGCCAAATGTGATTTCATTTGGAAACTGACATGTCAGCATGAACTGAACAATCACTATCTGACTCAGAGCCCACTTTCAATTAGCTCTCGAGCATTGATGGTAATTTACCTCGAGGTGATAAAAGATCCTCGGAAGACTGATTCCCTGTACATAACACTCCCGATTTATCTACCGACATGGCTGGATCCCACTTTCAATTTACTTCCTTTTGAAAGTTGAACGTGACGAAAGCATAAAAGGTTCAATTTAATCTGCAGACTGACCCAAATTCAACTGTGATGGCGACGTGTCAGCACTATTCGTTGCTGTAAATTGAGATGGAAAAGTCGTATTCAACATTCATGATGAGTATGAATCGCAATGAATCTGTGATAAGTCACAGCAAAATGGGGAATTGAGGAATAAGCAGAAGAAATTAACATATTCCATGTAAGTAGGAAGAGGGAGAAGAATAGTGAGTGTTCTTTCGAATTGTTACTCTGATCAATTCACAATTCATTTTGCTTATTTCTTGACGAAACATCAATCAGTTTTTTTCCAGAGAAAAATTGGATTTTCTTCATTAACTCGCTGACTCTCTCGTACCTCTTCATGAAAGAATGAAATGAATTTTATCTGTATTGAATTTGCATCTTTTTTTTGGAAACAAAGAACTTGATCAAATATTTGTCGTCTTCTTCAATGAATCCCCAGATAACTTGATTTTGTTTTTCAGAGAGAAGTGGTGATATCAATGTAAAATCAATAATATTCTTCTAGCATTTACAGAAAAAACTACACAAAGATTTTTTTGCAATTTGTCTTGGATACCTAACTCACGTACTTACTAACTTCTGTGTTGTTGATAAAGTCCGCGATAGATCCCTTTTCTATCGAACATTTCATTATCATTTCTCTCCTCATAATTCATCAAACGTCCTGGACTAGAAATTTTCAACACACTTTGTTCAACTCAAACTGATATCATTTGTACTCGAGCATTTCGCTAATAAGGTTAGCATCTTCAAGAGAGGAGAACTGATCATCAGTTCAAGTTACACTCCGAAGATTTTTTATCTCATCATTCATTTCCATAACAGCTCGTTGTTCTGACTGATAGAGTGATTCAACACCTTTGTCGTGGTGTGATCTTGGAAACCTCCCAATCTATGTTTCTCTCTTGGGTTTTTTGAAATAAAAATCAGACTTAAAAACCCAGCTTTATATTACGCGAAATGCATTCGGTTCAGTGTTCGAGTTATTTGAGCTCTGTTGAAAAGTTTAACTCTCATCCCAGAGATTATATATATTCTACTATGGATATGTATAAAGAAACTGCACATTTTCCAAATCTTGATAAAAATGTATACCTGTATTGTTCTTCGAATCTGCTGAAATATTTACAAGAGAATTACAAAACAATTCATATACCTTACTTATTTAACATTCGCTCAAAGAAGGAGGGCAAGAATCATATGAACACATTTACGATGACTTTTCTGAATATACGCAGACTGGAGCTTGAAGATATCTGTGAACGACATAACGTGATGCCTATGATGTCATCGGCCTCAGATAACTCTAGTGCATAAGGAAAAATTGCTAAACTGCTAGGTATAACTAAAGATGACTCTCTTAGTTGGAAATATCATGTGGAACAATTGAACGATAAACTCTCAAAATTCATTTTTTACTAAGGCAATTGAATAAATTAGTAAGTCAAGATACTCTTCTCACAACTTATTACGCTTTTATCCATTCTTAAATAACCTATGGTATTCGTCTCTGGGAAATTCTACTTCTGCTATCAAGATCTTCATTACAAAAAAAAAGCACTAAATATAATTGATGGTGCTGGATACCGTGATACCTGTCGCCCTTTGTTCAAGAATCTGGGCATTATGACCATTTCATCAAAATTAATTTTCCAGTCACTACTCGAAATACATAAAACTGAAGTTGATATCTCAACTAATTCCTATTTTCAAAATTACAAAACACGTGGTGCTGATCTAATGAGACCTACTAGTTCAATTTACAGAAATCCGCAAAAAAATCACTAGTTGTAAAACTATATAATATCCTACATTCCTCTGTAAAGAAATTATCTTCTGTAATTATGCAACCTCAAATTGGAATGTACCTGTATTCCTATTTCGTCTTTTGCACTTTGTTTCATTATGGTTTTGTTGTGTTTTGTGGTTCACAATGTTATTGAAATGAAACCTATTCTGTTTAAGATATGCTACAAATGCATTTATACATATACGTGGTCAAATAATTTATCTGATCCATCTATCTATCTATCAAATAAAGCGCTAATATAATCGACGTCAACAGTAAATGTCATTGCCATTTCTGAAACTTGTTCTAGCTGGGACTGAAGTGAGTTTTTTCACAATAATCGGTTAAAAAAAATCATCTCTACCACCCGGACTAAAAGGGAATTACAAGTGAAGAATATCGATAAGTGACGAGTGCCTGACTTAGGCTGGATTCAGACAATTCCGAAATCCGATGGTACGACGATCAGATAGCTTTCTGATTGGTCTAAATTTGATTACAGACCAATTTAGACCAATCAGAAAGCTATCTGATCGTCGAACGATCGGATTTCGGATCTGTCTGAATGCAACCTTAGACCACAAAAAAAACAATTACATATTTACATTTGATGCGAGTCTATCAGAAACAAAATTGTATTACCTAATTTTCTTCTTGTGATTGTTACAATGAATTCACGTAATCTGACTCAGTCATAAGGATTCGTTGATGGAGAAGATGTAAACCATTTTTGGTGGTGGGGATACGATGTTCCAAGGCCGTAGCCGGAGCGGGGGGTCGGGTCAGGAACGAGGATTTCGAAAGCATTATTCATGATATTTTCCAAAATTTGAAGAAATCTGCTCATATAAAATATTATTGGTTTTATTAAGAGTATTTTCTTTATGATAGATCAGATAAATCAGTGGAATGACATTTAATATTGAAATAGCTTTACATAAAAAAAAAAATAACCCATTAAAATGCAACATCATAATTTTTTAAAGGAGGTGGAGAGAGTCATGAAAACTTCATTAGTTATCTTTCATTTCTATTAATAGAGTAATAAAGAGTTTATACAGAGGAAATAGTTTACAACACAAAATTTAATCCTCTGCTATGTTTTGAGGCAAAACTATTCACAACTTCGTCTGTTGAAATCGATGTACTCCTGTGAACTGACATCAAGGCCAGTTCACGAAGCAGGAATTGACCACAAGCGTGTCTCAAATGTGTTTTCAGCCTTCTAAGTGGTTACTGGAAGACTAGGAAATATTTGTAACAGCTTGAAGATGTTAGGGTAAAATTCTTTCTTGCATTCTGAAAGAGCTTCAATAGCATTTGATGGACGATCACACTCTGCGTGCTTGTCTTGCATGAACGAAGCTTCCACAAACTCAACTCAGCTTTCAATGAGTCTGAGTCAACTTTATTCTGGTGAATTTTCCATATCTCAAACAACAGAAGTATTGCAATGAACAGACGGTAACAAAGAATTCAAATTCTGCAAAACTTCTTGGTGATTCATGAATGGTTCTTGCAGCTGATTTGTTAAATCGTCAAGTAGTGGAATTGCCTTCGCAATGCGAAAATATTGTTATGGGTATGAAATTTGTAGATAACATCGGTTGCGTTGTTTTGCAGCGACACGAAGAAGCCTGACTTTTTCACCAACATCAGCTAGTAACAATACGCAACAACAACAACAATACTTAAAATCTTGATTTTTCGATACGATTGTTAATTATTGTGAAGTTGTTGGATGTCAACCATGACATTGTAGTTTTCCTGGTCTAGTCGTAAGGTGGTATATTATCTAAATCGCTGTATTGATGGAGATATGTATTTGAGTTCTTGATAAAGTTCCCAGCATGAGTGTCGAAACGTCGAACATTCCAACCACTCGCACACGGATGAATGCCAGTGGTTGCGAGTGGCGTGTGCGACCCGAAAGGACTATTTTCAAAATTCTAGCATCCGTGGAAATATTCATCTTTAGTACCACACCATGACGGGAAGGAAGGAAAGCGGAGTGAAAGCTGATCAACCAGTGCTGTTTGACCGATGAAATCGTAATTGATTTATCAAAAGAAGGACCGAATTGTGGGAAGATTATGTTTAAATACCAGTTACTCAAACGCAGGGCTTAATGTCGAAGTAAATATTGTAGTTTTCCTGGTCTATTCGTAAGAAGGTAGATTAGCTGAATTGCTGTATTGATGGAGATATTTATTTAAGTTCTTGATAAGACTCCAGCATGAGAATCGAAAGGTCGAACATTTCAACAACTCCTACATGGATTGATACCCGAAAGGACTATTTTCAATATTCCAACGTCCGTGAAACATTTATCTTCAGTATTACACAATATTATTCAATTTTCTATAGCATATAAAATCTCTTTCAGTAGACTGTGAACTGGAAGCATTTTTGTCATATATCATAGAAAATTTGATTCCATACCGAATCGTAATTTCTAAAAAAAGATGTACTTTTCATTTGAAACATGAACTTTGGATGAGCTTGCGATCAAACAGGAAGTATCATATATGGTTTGATACTTGCTACATTTCGCATCCGGGAGAAAACCCACATCTACCCCACAACGAACAAAGCAGATCTGAAATGTAACATTATCATCATATATTGCAACTTGAATTGAAAACAATCTTTCCGAAGAAAGCGTACTATTGACGAATATTTGATGGACACCATTTCCCTATGATTTTGTTTTAATTTTGTTTTTTGCATTTATATATTCTCATATACATTATTTGTATTAACATGACTATTTTTGTATCAATCTATTCATGTTTTTAACCTGTGGTAGAAGTCCATCATGTTTCGAAGTGGAGTGTAGCAGATTTACGATGAAGAAAAGCTCAAAGTAGTGTCCACAATTTCATCTCCATTTAAGTAATTTTACACCTCACCATATTGGCATTTGTTATATTAGTCTTCTTTTATTGCAGAATTTTCATGTAAATTCAGCTGATGATGAACCTATATAGGTTCGAAACATGTACTGAACTACTATCCTAACACCTTATGGTATATTAAATTGTGGAGACGACTTTGAGCTTTTCTTCATCGTAAATATATTCATGTTTTTATCATTTCCAATCGTTGCTCTCGAGTCGGCGTCGGAAGTCAATTGCGTTTTTTGATACATCCATCAGTTAGGTACACATCTCACCATGTCCAAGCATCCCTGTGCATTGAAAAACAGCATTGCATGTCACGAAAACATCTGGATCCGCAGTTGTTCGATTCGTCATCATTTCTGATCGCAACTAATGACCGACCCAACCCTTCGACCTGTCACCGAGCAGGTGCATTCACTCCTTTACGGCGTCGAATATGCTCTTGTCGTCTAGACTACAGCCTGCATCGCAACCAATTGCGGTTGTAGTGAAATGCAATTACATATGCTTGTAACACGTCGAATTTTTCCAAGAGTCGAAACGTAACGAGTCGAGGGAGATGTCGACAAAGGGTTCCTGCTCGGAATCCCGTAGGACCGCTGCGAATGTCGAGACGATGCCGACGCGGTGGGTGTTCGACATGAATTTCGGTCTGCTGGCTGTTGTGTACGCACCGTCGTAGATAAGGGGGCTTTGGGGGACACTAAACCTTCCTTTGGAAGCACAAAATTACTGATACTGTAAAAGATGTAAAAGATATCAATAATGAGTCACGAATGGAATTCTGTTCGATATTATTCGCTCAAAAACCGAATACATCAAGTTTTAAAAATTATTTTTGGGGTATTCTCTCTGAAAACGAAAAAGCTTATCTGTTCATGAGAAAAATTGGTATATTTGCCGTGATACATAACTGAATCATTCCGAAAAAGCAAAATTGACTTACTATTTTGTGAGAACGTATCGAATTCTTTGTGAAGTTAGTGACTGAATTTGGAAAAAATATTTCATACTTTCCCTTTGCGACGTTTCGAAAACTACTCTACTTCCTTCTTCAATATGAGAACAATATTCAAAACGGAGAACACGATCAGATCCATAATGGGTCATAACAAACCTTTGAGCACAGTTGGGAATTGAAAAAACTGTGTATATAGTGTTATATGTATATGTGGTAGGGTTTATACTGGCGAAACATCTAGATCGTTGAGAATAAGAACAGCTGAATATAAAAACTACTTGAGAAGACGAGAAATATATCAGTCGAAATTAGCTGAACACATATTCCCAACAAATGGTTCGCACTTCACACCAGGTGGAATGAGATAAGTTCAATTTACTTATGAGAAAATCGAAAAGAGAAATCAGAATGGCATGGAAGAGGAAACAGAGTGGTTTTCGAAACGTCGCCAAGAAAGTATACAAATTTTTTCGAATCATTTCCAAATTCAATATTTGAATTCACTAAGAATTCGATACGTAACTTAGTAATTTTTTTTTGTAATATTGCATTTGAAAAATGAATTTCAGTACTCATTTACCTCATCGAATAAAATTTTAAAACAAATTATCAGGTTTTCAAATATGAACTGAAACAAGGTTCGTTCTTTTCGATTCGCCTATAATTTATAATGAATTTGATGTCATAAATGATTACATTTCTGCTTTTTCATTGTAATGAAGTTGTCCCGTATTGTAAAGCTCATGATTCCACTACAAAATAGGTAGGTTGATATTGAAAGTTTGTTTTTTTCGATTCGATTTAATGTCAGAAATGATAAAATTGTGTACTTTTTCATTGAAAGAGGATTGTCCCGTATTTTGTAGCTAATGATTTCAATCCACGTTAAATAATATAAATATCATAAGCAGGATGTCGTAAATGATTGACAATTCGTTCCATATTTTATAGCTAATGATCACTCCAAACTAGGTAGGTTGAGGATGAAAAGTCCGGTTTTCTTCGAATCACTCAACGTTTCTGTTAACTTCTGAGTACAACATTATATTGAAGTTGTATTTTTTAACTCATGATTTCACTCCAAAATAGGTAGGTTGAAATGAAAATTTGGAGTTGGAACTTCCTCTGCAAGAAGACCAAGGATGGTTCTTGTTCACGGTGGGTAATTTTTAACGGTTTTGTGGTACGATGTGCTCTCTGCTAGAGGTTTTTCGTACTTGGTGAATGAGGATTCTGACTCTTTGGTCATCCAGTAGATGACTTTTTGCCTTTGATGCCACACCATCTATATCAGTTTCAGGTGGGTTGAGGTTAAAAAGTTAGTGTTTTTCGATACCCTTCTATTTTTGATAGATTTTGGGTATAACCATTCCCAGATAATTCTCGGCTCTGCTCGGTGTTACCTCTAAGTTCAATAGAAGTGGATGATATTTTCCTTTTTGTCTTCAGAAGTAAAAGATGTTTTCTTGAGAGCCATTTCTAACAAATTTTCCCGTATCGACTTCGCTACCATCTGTAAATTTGCTGCATTTATCAGTGTGAGTTCGTTTTCTTCAAAGACTGCCATAGCCACTTCCTCAGCGAATCATATAAAACTGATCACTTATGGCAGTTAAATCCGGAAAAAAAAAATTCGACCTCTGCTCCAAAGATCAGTTTTCACAATGCACTGTTAGAGGCATTCTCCACGTATCACAATGTTCCTCTATTATGACTTCCACTGTATGTTGACCTTTCCTGAATCCAAATCGCTTGTTTGGCAGTACCTCTGTTTTTTGGTGTTCCTCATTGAGCCTCATGAGTTTCGGATACTCATTCAGCCTACCTACCATTTCAGGAAGATATATAGCAAGTTCGGTCCATTTCCACTCGCTTGGAAAAACTTCTGGGCCTGGGAAAAAGCGGTGACCCTTTTCAAAACATTTTACATCCATCTCCCAAGATATCGTTGTCAATCTCCTCACAGAGAGTTTTCAGGTTTTTTGACCTTTTTCCATAACAATCATGAGGTGTTTCTTAGCTACCTTGTTTTCTCCCCAAAGTCTATTGCTGTTATGTGTCCCGTCCATATTTGAGTGTATTGGGTTTCCCCGTCTTTTCGAAACCCAGTCCTTCCATGAATATGCGATTCCATCAGACTATTTTGCTTTGGGTAGATATTTCCTGTGTATGCTATCTATTCGATTGAATTCGCATATGTTTCGAATGATATATGCATACCTATCAACAGATAGTGTTTGTAAAAATTTGTTTTTGATTTCACTTCTTTCATAAATATGATTCATAATTTTTGATTCATAGAAGAAGAAAGTCAAAAAGAATTAATTATAATGACTGTCTGCCTGATCTGTTTTTTTTGACATTGTTTCATCTGAGATTTCAAGAGGGGTTTGCAAGAACGTCTCAGCCGTGGTGGTGCTCTTGTCTCAATTCTTGCAGAATTCGTTTTAGTTTATTGACAATTTACTTTCACGATTATAATTGTGATATATCTATGTAACGAGACGTATTTTCCACTGGAAAGTACAAGCTTCGTATTAACAAGATGTGATTTTGAGATCAAGTGGTTGGCGAATGAGCGGGTGCTCCTATGGATCAAGCAGAATTTTATTATTAAAAAACAAATGATTATGGCTGTATACAAGTTACTGGTGAGGTTGGCTGGGGAAGTCTTTTCTTCATCAAACTGCTTATGGAATAATATGTGAACTGGCTTTGGTTAGATTTCAATTTTGGTCAGAGCACAGTCTTAGCTACTGCAAGGTTGAACAATCACCAGTTATCCGATTGGAGGTGCTCTTGATGAATATTGTTTCGTCATTCATCAAAGTGGAAACTGCGCTATATTTTGAAGACTTCTTCATTTCTGAAATGTTTTCGTACAGTTGAATCTAGAATGATTACCATCATTTATTTCTTGTCTGTAAAAAAGTCCTCAAATGAATCAGCTCTCCTCGGACATCATTTTTATCGAGGTGGGAAAATGCAGCTATCCAGATAGCGTGTCTAGTGAATAACCCTTCTAATAATTGCGAGCATCAAGTTGAATGGTTTTGTTTCGATAAAAAGGATTAAATGTATTCAGTCACGAACACCAGGCATTACCGGAGCGATTGCTCGACATAGAAACACCATCACGTAGAGCGAGGCATTGTATAGTCGAAATGATATTGGAATTTGACACGTAAATCCTCAACATTGCATTGTGATGAGTTTTTGGGGAACAAAAGGGCAAGCTGTACGAAGAATTTTATTGCATATAGAAAATTAAGGGTATACCGTTTCGAAAGAAAGTATTTCAATTTTATGGATTGTAAAAGATGGAGATACAATGTATCTGAAGAAGAAATGATGCTCTCATCACAAAGCTCCAATAGGGAGTTTCGGCATAAATCGTATTCATGATATCGTGTATATCTTTCATAGATGATTATTCACCAAAACGGGGATGTGTCTTGAACAGCTTTGCTTTCATGAATGATTACTTTGCAAATGGATATGTAATGTGGTTCAATTTATGAATGTTTCACTGAAATCGCTCCTTTTCAGATACATTTCGTCACAGAACTTCAATTACAAGGTTGTAGTCACCAGTCTCTTATCACTTCTTTTCTCCTAGAGATCCAAAACGCTTGTGCCAATAATATCAATTTGGTCTTAGGGTACTCGACTTCAGCATCAAAGGTTTCAAATCTGATCGCCCAATCTCATCGTTTATTTCAACAATTCTCTTGACAACGAGTGAAGTTACATATAAATTTTGTTTTGTCGAATATACTGAAGCATGCCCTCTCTCGTGAACCGTACATATCATTCAATCCGTTCTGACAGAGAAATAAATGTATATGCGCAGTGATCGCTGTGAAGTATAGTCCGAAACAAAACCATCTGTTATATATGTGTTGTATTGTATCAAATTTTATTTCTGTATTTTAGCTTGTCAGTATTTCTACCCCCCATTGCGCAACTGGAGAAGAGAATAAGCTTCTGCCAGAATGATTCGGATAAGCTTCGATTATGATCTAAATTATTATGAATGATACTAGAGTCACCCAGCGCATTCGCCATTTGTTGAATATTTTCCCGCATGTACCGACGTAACAATATTACAAAATATAGGACATATTATGAAAACGTGGCGTCATGAAGTCATTTGGAGGAATAATTGTGATAATACAGGAACCTAAATACAATTTTTTTTATGAATCAAAATAAATATGAAACAATATTTGGATGTGCAGCAGGCCAAAACAGTAAGTAACACAGATTCGATAATATTCATTATCATCATCAGGGATGCTACAATATGGTGAAGAAAACAGTTAGATCTATAAAAAGGGATCAGTCGAAACAGCTTACGCAGTGGTTGTGAGGGTGAGCGGCAGATTGATTTAAATATAGCATATCTACATATCATACCTACATATCTACACGTTAAAATATTGCCAGAAAGTTGACGAACAAACAATATTTCAGATAATGAAATGATACTTCGAATCCACTTTTTGTTCGTTGATGAGGAAAAACACCTACCATGTGGAAATTTCGAAATTGAAGTTGACAAATGACAATTGATTGATTCGTTCATGTGCAGTACCAGCCAATGATAACGCTCAAATTGACGCGACCATCGTCTTTTATCGATCTTTGACCGGACTAGAGTAGTGTTACCACCTAAACTTGAGCGATGCATAGCTGCGGCTACCACATACTTGGATGTGATTACACTTTAATGAGGATTCAACACCTGAGTCGAAAACTGAATTATATGAGGAATTTGCGAAAAATGAGATAAGTGAATTGTATCAAATAGTGAAGACGTGTTGAATAAGTTAACCTAATGAATTCTATGTTATGGATATAACCTGAAATAATAAATTTGTAATGAAGTCTGTGGACTGAATATTGGTAGAGGAAATCTGATGATTGTCTCCCATTTTAGGATTATCCATACAAATTGAGTAAAAGTAAATTTCACTTAAGTGATTCAAGTCTGATTATTATTTGAGGAATTTTTCGAATGTTGAGGTTGTTGAGGTTGAGTGGAAGAGCAGAATCCTGTCTTCACAGGAATTCTGAACTCGGCCTTTTGATAAGCAAAGCTAGCTTTAGTTGAAAAAAAATAAAATAAAACAAACAAGAAGTGTAGATAGAAATGTAAATAGAATTTAGGTACCCTTTGCTATCAATAATCGCATTTATTATTATTATTATTATTATTAATGTCTTATGTGTACCATTTCTAAAAAATGCACACCGTTTACAATCTACTGTTAACCCTGTGCATTGTAATTCTATCCTACAATAATCTGGATGTTTGTCGGATCTATTCTTTATCGAAATTCTGGCACAGCATATAGTAAACCACATCCATACAGTTGGTGCAGGGAATTCTGTCTTTTGATTTTGACAATATTCTATTCAGTGGTAAATTGTTTTCATTTGAAATTCCAATATCATTTGCAAAATATATGACAATTCTGAATGAACCTCTGCTAATGTCTTTGAAAAATTGTAGAAAAGCATAAATAGTCGAAATCGGTCCTGATTCAGTGATAATAGCAGTTGCTAAATCAATTAATTCTGTGAAGAATAATTCAAATTTGGTGAAATATTGATATTACCATTCATATTATTCGTGGAAGTACCATACAATATTGTTTTGAGGAGATATGCAGGATATGTATTTTGAAAATTTATGAAGGAGATCAAGTTTTTTTATGGAATGAGGGGTCACAGATTTCGAGAACCCTTGCCCTGATAGGTTTCATTACATTGTTAATTCAAATATGTAAAAAAAGTATTCACCTTGAAATTGTGAAAATTCTAAAAGAACCCGAATCTGAAGATAAAAACAATGAGATGAACAATTTCTTCTTTTTTTATACATATTTACTACAAGAGATACAAATGACAAGTTATCAATTCAAAGTCACCCATTGTGTGCTTTCGCTGTATGACTTTCATACGGAAACTTATTGTTCGCTGTCATTTCATTACACATTTCTTCTCAATTTCAAACAGAATCCATTTGTCACATCAGACTTTATAAATCATTATGCTGTATTGTTATACAAAACCTTTTTTATAGCTGTTAGTAACAACATTCGACATTTCACCATAAAAGCTCTCGAATTCGTTTTTCAGTTTCAGAATAGTTTGAAAAACTTCCATTTCATCTAAAGCATTCTGTCTGCCAAACCTCCCACACGAAGAAGTATACCACTATCACCAGTGGCTAAAACATAGCCAAAAAAATTGTGTTACGTATGAAGAATATTTTGTATTTGATTCAACGAGAATACTTTGATTATTGCCAAATTATAAAAGAAAGCAAAGCAGGACTACTGGAGCCTGGGTAGAGTTCAGCTAACAAAGCACTTTTTCCTTTCACTTAAAAATAAACTCGGTCATATTTCGAAATCGTTCAGAATTTCCAGATTTGAATATCTGAATTCCACTGAAAACCCACATGTTTTCTTATATCGATAGATTCTGTCATTTGAAACTATGAGCGAATTTCATGGTGTCTCTATTTAAAAAAAATACTTGGATACATTCTCGATAGTATCACCTGATGAACGGAATACTCTTTACTCAACGTCTACTGCACTCTCCAATCTGTTTTTATCCCTACATATTCTGTGGTTACATTCCCAGTTTCCAATGTTTGCATTCAAGGTGAGTTCACTTGTACGGATACAAGTGTGTAAACAGACGCCTCTTGTAGTTGTCTAGACGCCTCGACGCTGCTGTTACATATATTCACGTTTATACATACCAAATAGTTTGGCGGGAGATTTCCCAATGGCCCACGTTCACACAACGTTTTCTCTCCTCTTATGAAATCAGCATGCAATTGGTATATCCTAGAGAGTTTCGAACTATATTCCGCAATTCTACAACATTTTACTCGTTTTATGATAGCCAATACGAAATATTTCTGAAGGTATGTCCACCTTATAGAGACAGACGGTTGAAAATGAAGCAATAATACGTCCACATAAATTTTTTTCTGGACACGCATACGGAGGTTTGTCCTAGAATTGTTTACTCGCCGAAAAACAGTCTAATCCGGAATTGTTTTGTAGATTACTAATATTATGTTCTATTTTTCGATGTGGACGGCATAGAAAATATTTTTTTCGTTGCTTTACAGAAAAGTAATCAATCTGCTAGGTAATGGAAGTGGCCGTTAAAAATATCACTCAGATTTTATTATAAGTTCAGTATCACCTTATTTTTCTGAATAAAATGCTATTTTGGTAAACAAAATATGTTGGGAGCGATCAATTTCAATTTGATGATATAAAAATCAATCAAGGTAATGCCACGAGTCCTTCAAATTTAATCGATGAATTTTCATTTTCCACAAAAAAATTTCATTCGGTAAAAGAATGAAAACAAACCGATTGATAAAATCACGAGTCCGTAGGACGAGTGATTTTATCTAATTCGGTTTGTTTGAATGCTTTTGCCTAAAAATAAAAAAGTTTGAGTGTTTCGAATATGAGAATTTATCTTATTGAATTTGAAAAACGAGTTGTATTTGGAGAGATTATTTTTTGAATAAATAGAAGGAAGAACAATTTAATTGATCAGTATCTCATTTACATAAGAAGGAACGGGGAATATGTGAAAATTTTACAAATTTGAAATGTCAAACAACGATGTATGCCCTCTATGATCCAGAAGACATATGATGCTTACGCATTCAATATGATAATGCTTGCCGACGATACCAAGAGATGGCGTCACACCTCTCATTGTACAAGGTTCTTATGAAATGAAAATCGCGCCAGAAGGAACATAAAATCATTCGTTATGTCGTTGTATCAAAATCTTCATACAAATGTTTCTTCTCATACAACAAAGAATGAATTGTATTAAATAAAAACTAATTATACGCCATCTTCATTTGAGTTAAGAAAACCTTAAATATTTGAATCGGTCGTTCGCTATATCTGTCATAAAGTTGGGGTTATAAGCTATTTACGTGTTTGAGTGTTCATTGAAATGTGTTATGTTATTATTATGCTGAAAAAGTGAAAAGTGAATGACTATTGATAATAAGGTAACTCTTCATTCATGATAGTTTATATAAATATGAGCCAGTTCAATAGAATTGACGCGGTAAACCTTATAGTTTTGACAGTTCAAAGGTAAACAACGTTTTATCGAAACAATCGAAAGGACCAGGCAGTTTTATCGGTATAATACCCAATGATTGGCTAGAATAACCATAGAATAACCCGCTTCTATTGGTTGAAATGCCAAAAACGTCACATTTTGACAAGTGAAAAAAATTATCTCTGTAATTTTTTTCTTCTACACTGTACTTACTTGTGTGTGGTGAAATACAAAAAGGAAGGTACGGAAGGTTCCACTTTTCACAGAGAGTCAGTTCTCAGAAATGGGTAGGCGCTCACTATTTTCTGAAATTGATGAAATCCCCCCGACTTAGTGTGAATTGCCAGCAGTACACTTTCAGCAATGTGAGAAACACTCAATATCGAACGGTTATCGACATTTCTGGAACCTTCTTTCTTTTCTCTTTGTGTGAGTTAATGCAGTTGGTATCTCTCTAGAACATTCTCGATAAATTGCAATGACAGGTGATGGGCGTAGTCTTTTTTTAATCACGCATAGGCGTAGAGAATGTCATGGGCGAAGAGAAAGGGTTTCATTGTTTTGCAGAATGTTGTTGATTGTCGAATTCGTAACTATATTGATAGAAATCATTCAAATTTTCATGAAGTTTCGTCGCTATTCCCTTCCATTTTGTAATTCAGTCCCACATTTGCTGGGAGTATGTTGACCACTTTTTTCCATCTCACAAAGACAAGAGAAAGTTGTCCATTTTCGGTTGCGTACCAGCGTTACGTATGGAGAACCGACATGCATTTGTTCATTTAGAAACCAACTGAGAGAAGACTCGAATTTTATAGAAATGGAAAGATGCGTGCTCCTGCTTCACCTCAACGCAGGTGGAGCAGTAGCATGATAGCGTCCCTCATACTCAATTTCCAGCATGGTTCATTACATTTATTTGTTTTGTAATGTTCTTACAAAAAAGTACATTACTGCTGTGCAACAATAAGGAAGCAATTCAATATCTGAATCGATTTTCCCTTCATAATGACTTTTCGATTCGTACCAAATTGAAACATAATATGTCAAGATGTCGAACCCAATCATACGGTAATATCAAAACATATAGTGTTCTTTCGACCACGACGAAACCGAATCCACTATACATATATTTTTACTCCGTCTGGAAGTGCAGACATAAAGTATCAAAGGCACTTCTATAAGCTCCTGATTTCAATAGCTATTTATTCGTGAAACTGAGGTCATGAATAATACTGCATCGTAATAGCTCCCATTAAACTGAAAGGAATACATAAAGGAGCCGCCATCTATTTCCACATAAACAGGAAAGTTAATACATCGACAAACTCCATTTTCCATTGTTATTGGAAATTTAACGTTGACATTCAATTTAGTAGCAATTTAAAAGTAATTCCGTAAAAATCGAGCACTAGATGCGGTATCGATTGGAAAGAGGGAAGCTCGGAGCGAGAACTCATCGTAGTTTTCGCAAAAAGAGCTGTCGGATCAAATCTTCCGTGTGAAAAGACATCAATCAACGGCCTCCTGGATTGCGAACTATTACACTCGAACAACCTGCGCGCTATTGTTTGCTACATTGCAAGAAGCGTCATAGGAGAATGAAGCGAAATTAAGGGCGTTCGATTCCGTAGCTTTTGGTCAGTGTTGGGTTGAGAGGTATTTTTTCGATCGAAAAAAAAAGTTAATTTTGCCTCTAAAAAACTGAATGGAAACAAAAAGTGAGAAATTCAATAGACAGAAGATGATACATCACTGTTGAAAAAAATTGAAACCTAAATTTCACTGAATTTTGGGTGTGAATTTTTTCACTTCAGTTTTCATTGAAATCACTAGTGCACAAGAATTGTAGAATTGTTCAAAATAAGTTGTTGTTATACAAACCAAATATTGGGTCTTTCAATTTATATTTAGGAGTCTGCATAAATGGAAAACAACTTTTGAATATTTCATAGAGTGTTTCCACAGAGCACATAACTCAATTCAGTAACACATGCTGAATCGCGGCTCAGATACGGAATAAGTTTCTGGGGAACATCTACTAATTTCATCAACGTATTATTCATCTTCCAGAAACGATCGAGTCGTTGTATTGTTGATGTATCACATCGAGTTAGTTGTAAAAACTATTTCAAAGATTTCATAATTTCATCATTACCATGTTTGTATATTTTTGAAGTGTGTTGTTTCGTATATTGTAATTTGAGTTCATTTGGAACAAATAACCAGTTTCATGATAGAGATACCAGATATGAAAATAATCTCCATATACCCATTTTCTAAACATGATGTTGGGTTTAAAGCTCATTTTGCTAGGAATTACGATCAGTAATAATCTCTCATGGGAAAACCATGTGATATCGATCGCTAAAGGTGCTTCCCAGAAACTTGGATTTTCATTTCGTGCGAAGAAATACTTCACTTCTCGTCATCTTCTGATAATCTACTCGGCTCAGTGCGACCTGTCTTGGAATATACTTCTCATGTGTGGAGTTCGGCAGCAAAACATTCATTGAGGCTTCTCGTTTCTATTCAGAGAAAGGCAATCCGTCTCGTTAGAGATTCTTCGCTCACAGACTCGCTCACTTCATTGGAACATCGTAGAAGGGTCGGAGACTTGTTTCTCTTCTATAGATATTTTCACGGTAGATGCTTTTCTGAATTGTTTTCAATCGATCCACCCTTGGCAATATCTACACGGATGACTCGATGAGTACAGAATTCCCACCCCTTTGTGAAATTGGAGACCTGTCGAACCACTCTTGCTAAGGAATCTTTCTCCAACAGAACAGCTGAGCTCTGGAACTTCTTGCCGGAAGAGGTTTTTCCTGAGGCTCACAATCTTCAAAAATTTAAAGTGAATGTTAATTCGTATCTCCTGTCCCTTGATTTACGCGGTGTTTCTTTGATGACCAGAGACTCTAACTCCTCATACAAAAGGTATAGGAGACCTCTAACAGTGAGCACATTGTTGGGCATAGCCGTATCAAATGACCCGCCGCGAACGAGAATCGTATGTTTGGCTTGTTGTGTATTCTGATCCGAAGACTGACTTGAGGTTTCTTTCAAGTGAAGTTGCTGTGACCTTTTTTGGTATCATCTGGCAATGTATTGAACAATTCAGTATCAAAATATGAACATTTTTTGGGCGAAGGACGTCATGTTATAAACCTGCACTCTTAGTCTGTTAATTTATCAGCAGGCTTCAAATTTTTGATTCTGGCAATGCATTGTATATTATAGGTATAGCCTTTTTCATTCTTCACTGTAGACTTTTCATTCACTTCTGAGGCTAAGGTAGAATTGAAGCCAATTTCTGTTGGATTAATTTAAAAGTTAACATTTTTAATCAAATCCTGTTTTTTTATTTTATTTTCAGTCATTTTCACAGATTGTGGTGGGTTGAGAACGTCAAAAAACTACGAAGGAATCTTCCCACTACAAGATAATGACATTCAAAAAGTACCTACTTGGCCTATTATTCATAAATATATATTCAAGATTTGTGAATGATTTTTTTGAAACCTATGATGAAAATGGTTAAAAGTTGTTATAGCTGTTGGATCAACCTATTGGTATACAGGGTGTCCCAAACTCGATGGCCTATTAGACATTTCTGGAAAACGGGAAATAGGATTATTCTGAAAATTCGATTTCTTGGGTAATTAGTTCTGTTCTATCATTCTAAAATATTTTCAGCGCTACGACGTTGCCGCTTATATTGAAAAGTAGCAACAACTTTGATATTTCAAATAGGACACCCTATATATTATTGCATTTCTCGCTTTGTTATTGCTTTCCAATCATTTTTGTATGATACTTCCCTATACCTATCTTTAGTGGTTTTCGAGAAATTCATTGATTTCCTTATTTTTTGTGCGAAACATAGCTTTAATCAAATGCTTATTACTGCGGTATTTGGATTCGAAGACAGCTGAAATTTTGTATGTAATTTGACAAAGCCCTGTGTATTAGTTGTGTCTCAGGAAATTCTCTCTTTATAATACAGGGTTGTTCAAAATTTGTGATTTAGCCGATACATACAAAAGTGGTGAAAAGTGCATTTTTTCAAATGGAACATCCTGTATATTATCAAAAATCCTGAAAGATAATTGGAGTTCCTTTCATTCTGTGATGTGTCATGTTCCTATACCTAAATAGTCAGGTTTCCGAAATAAATGCAAGTTTCTATAAAAATTGGATTATTTTGACATATTTTGTATTAGGTAGCTATGAAATGTCATGGAACATGTCATTATGAAAATTCGACAATTAATGCATCAATGACAAAACGTTTGCGCGTTCAATAAAGTAAATTTGATTGGAAAAGGATCAAAATGGAAATTGTTTATTCTTCATGGCCAATGTGATCAAATTATAGCAAGAACATGCAAAATGTTCTGTAGTATATTGAAGTGTGTGACTATCATTTCAATTCCCTGTATAACTAATCAAAATAGGTCATATTTCCCAATTGAAATGATCTAGTGTGCCGTGACCAGAAAAGAGCAAAACAAACTTTAAGTTTGACAAGCACTGATTTTCATAGTGTTTCTGTCAGAAGAAACTATTAAAAATGGATTATTATGCATATTCGAATGTAGATATTTCAAATTTGTTTTATATGTACCAAAGAATTGTTTCGAGAACATGCAGAAAATTCAATGAACTTTATCCAAATTACCGCATATGAATAGAAAAAAAAATTCAGAAGAATTGAACGGAATTATGCTGTGTTTGGAAATATTGAAGCACCAAGAAATCAAATCAAGCATTGATTTTCGAATTTTTATAATGACATGTTCCATGACATTTCATAGCTACCTTATACAAAATGTCAAAATAATCCAATTTTCATAGAAACTTGCATTTATTTCGGAAACCTGACTATTTAGGTATAGGAACATGCCACATCATTCGAAAGGAATTTCAATTGTCTTTCAGGATTTTCAATAATATACAGGATGTTCTATTTGAAAAAATTCACTTTTCACCACTTTTGTATGTATCGGTAAAATCACAAATTTTGAACGACCCTGTATTATGAAGAAAGAATTTATTTAGGCACAACTTATACACAGGGCTTTGTCAAACTACATCCAAAATTTCAGCTGTCCTCGAATCCAAATACCGCAGTAATAAGCATTTGATTAAAGCTATGTTTCGCACAAAAAATAAGGAAATCAATGAATTTCTCGAAAACCACTAGAGATAGGTATAGGAAAGTATCATACAGAAATAATCGTAAAGCAATAACAAAGCGCGAAATGGAATAATATATAGGGTGTCCTATTTAAAATATCAAAGTTGTTGCTACTTTTCAATATAAGCGGCAACGTCGCAGCGCTGAAAATATTTTAGATCAATAGAACAGAACTAATTACCCAAGAAATAAAATTTTCAAAATAATCCTATGTCCCGTTTTCCAGAAATGTCTAATAGGCCATCGAGTTTGGGACACCCTGTATATATGTAGTTAATAATAGGGGAGATTCAAGGATGAATGAAAGCTTAATGTTTTTTTGTTCTAAAATTGTTCATTCTGTTAAACAGCTGAAGAACGTCAACCCTCATAAGTCTTGTGCGAGCAATGGATTGACGAGGCCTTACCTTTTAACGTGCGATTACCCAGAACGGTGGCCTGGCGGATATTTGAACCCCGATCTCTCGAAAAGCGGACGTGATAACCTCAACACAATCGAGACCTCTGAAGATGAAAAATATATAATAAAAATATAAGCATCCGGTTTACACAATCGAAATTGAGATTCGAATATTGACAACTACAGTTATAGTTAATTTTGTAACTTTGTGACAGAATAACTCTGCAAATTGTTATTTTTTTCTGTTTGGTTTCTGGTCGAGTCATCATAGTATTATATTATGTTTCTGGTCAGATATTTGTCAGTCCGTACTCAAATGCGATTCATTACAAACTGCGTAGTTTTTTCTACGCTCATGACTACAATGCACATCAATTTCCCTTTTGAAACTCCCATTATACACGACGTAGGTTTGATGGAGCGTACTGGACAGCTTTTGTATAGAGTTTGTTTAAAAAATGATGCACTGTTGGTAATGTCATGAACGTCGATAGGAATTCGGACCGCTGAAACAATTGCAACATTTATCAGTAATTATGATTTGAAGACTTATGATACATTTTTGACAACGCTATTGTTTTGGTTTGCAATGGGAAGTTGTTAGCTTTTGAATGGGACTCATTTCGTCATACTAGATGAAAAATTGAAGGCGTTTATTATATATGTCATGTTATTAGTTTTATTGCCAGTGTTCTTCAGATATTCTCGCAGTTCTTCATTTGAAATATCACACATCGTCATAGAGTTTAACCAGTCGTATAGGTATAGTGTCGCAATCTTTTCGTGTTTGGAGACCTTTCGATTTCTTTTATGAATGCTCTTCCTTTCATCCTATCAAAGAATTATTTGAGTTTCAGAAAGTTGTGAGCTTCGAGATACCATAGCCGTCGAACAGTGAAAATAAAAGTTCGACAAGTTTTTAGACTGCCAATGAAAGGGTAGGAAGAATGAACGCGTTCTATCAACCGCGCGGGATCTCACGAAGCCGGAATGATTGATGGTATAGTAAAAGAGCATCGAGTTGAAAAATATCTATAGAGAAGGGACGAGTCGCCTACTTGTCTACGGTGTTCTAGAGAAGGCATTAAGCTCGTAGGTGAATCATCACCAACCAGACTGCAATTTTGTAACTAGATTCTGAGATCATTACAGATCGGCCTTCTGTGAGATGGTATATGCTGGTACAAACATTTTTCTCTGGAGAATTACAGCATAAATGAAAATATTTTTGGAATATTACGATGGGAGATACTCATTTTGCTCACGCCCAAGAGTCTTCGATGAACTATTGAGTGTGGAACAAAACACTTTGGACGGGCCCGATGCTGTAGTGGGGACTGTGAAGTGACTACATAACAAGCGTTTCTGCTCACGTGGTTGCCAATTATTATTATCATACAAATATTTTGTACATTTTCAAACAATGTTTCCTTCCACATCTGGAGTTTTCACGAAAACTTGGATGACGAGCATGGTTTCATCCAGACATTCTAGACCATACGACGACTATTCTGATAGAAACTGACCAAGAGAAAAATTACAAAATAAAAGAGTGAAATCAGTTATATTCATTTGTCGTTGTTTGAACAAGATAAGACATATTTTCTGTACTCATCAAGAAATCGAAACAAAAATTTATGTGATAAAGACTGATTGAATGAAACTACGATTTTTAGTAATTGAGAACAATAAGAACTGGTACGATATTTCCTTCAGTTGAACTTGGTGAAACGTTTCACGTTTGACAATAATCCATACAGTTACTGAGCATCGCAAAAATCTCTGAAGGCGTGAAATAATTTTGTGACTGTCCCCGTACTGTGAACATCAGTTGATAAAGCTCTCAATTACAAAATTATAAGTCTCCTAACGGTATGACTCAGGCTGAAAAATCAAATTTAATGTTTTTCAAATCAGACATTTCGTTTTATATAAAATTTTAAAGGATTCTTTCAGAATTACCAAGTACAGTTCTGAAATATGAAACCTTTTGATGTTTAATTCGAAAGCGGTTCTGTTTCTCATGTGTTGTGGTTAACCACAAATATCGTCTCGCCATAGCACCATATACGAAAACAATATGAGAATGGAGACCTTGTGCAGAATGCATCTGAAATGATTTATGTTTGGGAGTGACTGAACCACCGTCTCAGCCGTAATCCACTAGATATCGTCTTTGAAATAGTCGGAATATTGTCCCCACTCAAGATATCGAATATAACAATGGTGATTCATTGGAATTCTCTTATAATATGAATCCGTTTAGAAAGTATTCGAGAGATATATTATAACATATCTACACTAGCAGAATGACTGAAGAATAATGATTTACTCACAAACCAACTTCTTGAATGAATATTTCACCAGCCTTCAGAAGATTGTATTTGGACCTACTCTGCACCGATTGAGATTTCGATATTGATTGCTCAGCAGAAACAATCATATGAATTTGACAAGATATTTCGAAGTTTCAGAAACAGCAACCGAATAAAGATCATTTACTATGAATAACAAGTTTTGCTGTATATTCGTCAACATAACGCGGCACCATGACTGAAACACTTCCATCTCGTATGGTAGAGGTCAGATAGAAGTACCGCTTCATAGTTCGAAGACACTTTTTTAGGGAGTCAAATCAGCAAGCATGATTCATGTTCATATTATATAAAACAATAACGTCTAGCACTATGTCAGTACTTATAAGCGGCACAGTTTACTATATCAGTTCCTGGTGAAGCAAAATGAACAGAGAAATCTGACGATATATCTTCTCGAATTTCGTAGGCCGTAATTCTCTTGTCATTGCGACTGATCAGGGCACATGATTCTCCGACATAACGATCACCCTCACCAAGTGTGTGGGAAGTGGTCGTTGAGTAGTCTACATCTTGTCCTCTGAATGTGTCGGAGGTCAGAAATTTGAAAAAAGGGTGCGACTGGGAAATTCTCACAAAAATAGTAATGATTACGAATCGGTTTCATTTACAGACAAGATAATATACATGTGGCGTTTGACAGTAGGATTTGCATGAAATCCGCCACTTCGGTCGCATATACACCACCGTCATCCTATATCTTTTTTATTAAAAGTATTTACAGTTAGAGGTATGTTTTTGCGCAGAATGTCAAGGTGTTTCAAGCAAATTCAGATTTTTATGCCGTCTTGGTCGAAAATGTTTATTATGCAGGTCTCAACGAGGATGAAATATAAGTATGGTAATATAACTGTTATTTATTACCGTAAACAAACAGTGGGAGATAGTGGGAGTTCATCGCTAGGACTGACTACGTGTTGTCCACTCTCAGGTAGTTAATATATCATCCGATGTCTCGAAATAAAAGGTAGATTCAGCAAATGTATTTATATGAAATTTCGTTACAACATTATATACAAGGTGTTTCTCATTTACAGTTCATTTGGTCGAAGAGAGACTAACAGAAATTAACTATCTTCAAAGAAATTTGTAACAGTCATCAATACAATCTCCCCTTCCTATAAATATGGCACTACGGGCATTGGGCACTGGGTTGCATATAGATCACTTCTTTCACGAAATTTGTGATTTCTTTTTTTGTCGGATTGAAAGAAAGCCTGAAAGTGGTTCCTTAAAATATCTCTCCAAAAAAATTCACAAGTTCTTATCAAAATATACATCTATATCGTAGAAACTGAGTCATCCCTTGTTTATTTCAATCATTACCTGATATCCCGATGTCAGGATTGACCCTTTCTGCGAAATCATTAATTTCGATTATAGGAATCATGATTATATTGATACTTTCTCGTGATTATTCTTTCATATGATGTCGATTGCCGAGAGTGCTGTCCAAAAGCTTAGATTTTTAGTTCGTGCTAAGAATTATTTTGTGTCAGACCCGTTCTTGATGCATCACAAACCACGATTCTGGAATACTTTTTCAAATGTGTGAGAACATACACTGGAATTACAAGATTCAATCAAAGAAGCATCCCTCTTCTTGGTGATTTTTTTCAATACTCTCTCACTCCTTTGGAACATCGTTGAAAAGTATGAGACACATTTCCTTTCAATAGATTTTTTTCAAGGTCGTCCGTCTTCTGATATATTACCAATAGTTTTAGTCCGGTTCCCAGCTCAAAATAAGTAGGATTGTTCAGAACACAATTGTAAATGAAATCTAAAGAATCCTCACCGATCCGGTACCTGGAGAAAAATAACTCAAAGTCAAAGGTCACAAAAACGGGTTTTCCGCGATTTTCAGAAAACCCGTTATTTTTCACGTAAATTAAAAAAATGTGAATCAGATGATTATTATACATGAATGTCCGAATCCTTTTTTTCCAAGAGCCATCGTTTCTGGGATATAACGGTTCAAAAAGTTGAAAGTGGTGTAATGGCCATAATATGGCCACGTTTCCACGTCACATTTGAGGTAGTGTACTTATCACATTTTTTCCAACGTAGTTTTTTCGGTAGGCCTATTCCACAGCTCTGATATAACTTGGTTCAATTTGAAACAATTGAAAAATGAAAGATATTGGTAAGGGAAAAATGATAAATGCGATAAGCGGAATGATAAAAACATAGAGACATTGATTCGTCCGATTCATAATTCTCTTATACTTCTGCTTCCTCTTCTTCTTGTTTTTCTTTTTCTCCTTGTTCTTCCAGGGTGCAAGTAAATGGCCTTAATAGTGAAACATCGCATGTCTCCTCGTTCGTATCAAACGAATCCCAAACTATAAGTGATTCAACATTGGAGCACGACCGACCTTGATAATTTGTACATGCTAGAGAAGAAAACAGACTAGGTAATTTTTTTGCAACCACATCTAAAACTAAATCCCCTTTAACAGTTGCAGATAATTGTGTTGAGCAGTAGGAGTGAAGTCTGAACTGGTTTTTATGTATTGTCGACCAATTTCCAACCCCAATCTTTTGTGTCTAGCTGATAACCCAGCCACATTTGGATTTGGTTAGAATTTTTCTAACGTAACATCATATCAATAATTATCTAAACACGTAGTTTTTTTAGGAGCTCTATACAAAGAGAGGAGAACGCGAATTCCGTTGGTGATAACTTCTTATGGAATTGAACCTTCTTTTAAAACTTCAGCACACTGATCTTACAGGTCTATTCCGTAACTCATAGCGATGTCGTTATCCAACTAGGTAATACTTCGGTCGCTTTGGGCACCTTTTTCTGTTTTGTTTTTTCGGAACTTACGTAATTCGGTCTCCTCTACAGAAAATCTAAATGAAATTATCGGCGGTCTCTTATATTTTCGGAGATAATCAGGGCTATTCACAAAGTAAAGTGGTTATCGCAGTTGCTAACCGTCGTAGCAACTCTGATAATAACTTGCCATAATGACGGTGGTAAGCTGTTTTTCCTTAACAAGATATCTGAAGCAGTTGCCTGTGAACTACTACTCACAGCAACTGGTCATTATAGTAGCGACTTAACTTGAAAAGTGAATACCAATTTCGCGCTTAGCAACTGACCTTGAACATAACGACAATTTTTAGTCGCTATCCATAACAACTCTGCTTAGTGAATTGCCCTGATAATCTTGTTTTTCAAATAATTTAAAAACTGTTTTTTCCCCTTTTGAAAAATGCAGATGTCGTATCATATCCTGTTATTGCCTATAAAAATAGTACATGATTTTGACACTTTGCAGAAATAGATGAACTTATTGATGAGTATATTTCTGATCGATGTTGAGCTTTTCCAGGTTCAAGAAAAATTTAGTTTTTTTTTTCGATTTCGAGCAAGTGATACGAGTAAGTCTGCATCTTCACCTACAACAAAAGTTGTATTCGTTAAATTGAATTGATTTCAATTTTCATTACATCAGCATCATTATTAGCTTGTTTTGTTTGTAGTGGATATTTGTAAGAAATTTCTGTTGATTGGTAGGAACCGTCATAGATAGATCAAATAAAATATCAGAAAATGGAGATGTTGCTGAAGTTCTACGACGTTGTTCTGCAGCTTTGATATTTCTTGTACAATCATCATAGCTTTCAGAAACGACAGTAACTCTGTGACCAAAATGTTGACATAGCTGTTGCTCAAGGTTACAGTGGCGTACAAAAACAGGGACTGGGATTCTTTTCACCTGTACTTATATGAATCCGTTTTTTGTGAACTTTGATTTTTTTGCATCAGATCGATGGGGATTCTTTGGATTTCATTTTTGGAGTATTTGAACATGCCTATCAACTTTGAGCTGGGTGAGAATTTTTGTTTTTCCGGATGTCCAAATTGACCGGATTATTTAGCCTTCGCCAGTTCTCTCGCGGTTCACGAAACTCTCTCCTAAACCTGCTGCATCGAACCCTTTCCCAAGAATCAAAGTGAGGAATGCATGGATAAGGTCTGAACTACCGCTCATATTCATTTCAATACAAAAAAAAATTTGACACGATGTTCTCAAAACCCTTGAAATTCGATTAAAATGCATATACTTCGATTATTTTCAAAAGGTATAATGTACTCATCTCCAGTTTGGTGAAATTTACACCAGGGGGGAGTATCGCTCATCTTGATTTCACTACACCTTCTTGTGAATACATATCCATATCGATGGCTGACAACACGCGTCACGTCACAACAATGATATCACTGATATCTTTATTGTCTCCAACTTTCCGAACAAAATCAGTCTATCTGGTTTCGGAATAGTTGTCCTTTTTAGTAAAATAGCCTATCTGATTGAGAAATGTGTACGTGATTGCCTATTTACTCAAATGGTCGGCAGTCCAAAATTGATCATCTATAAAATGCAAAATATTCAGAGTAGGTGTTTCGAAATCGAATATACACCGATGGATGCTTCGAAACATTCTTTTATCTCTCTTATTGAATGGACGAGATAAAACAGGATACTTACATTCAAAATTATACAAATATACGAGAACTCTTCAAAATAAACCACTTCGTTTTACGATGTCTTTTATGTGGGATTTTTATAACTCTGATTTCGGTGTCAATTAGGGCTTGGGGTTCAGCTCGACTTTTTTATTCTGTCTGGATGCAGTTTCAGATCTTGATCTTAATGTAGGTGCGATTTTTTTAATCCTTTAAGCATTTTCGTTTTATCGCTCGGTCCCGACGAGTTTACCTTTATAATTTCGAAAACGGTTGTAAAATGATTCAATATTCATCAAAATTTGTTATAGTGCATTTTTAATGTTCGTGAGCAGATGGTAATGCGGATAATTTTTAATATCCCCTATTAACGAAGTGTTTTACATTGTCTCTGCATGTGGTTTCTGTTGATAATTTCCTCATAAATTTTTCGAAATGCGAACTGGGCACCGTTATGTAAATCTTCCTTTACTTAAATAACTAAATGAAAAACTGGAACAACGAATAACGGCTCTCACAAAAAATAGCTTCTGGTTATATCAGGTGAATGTTCTTGAGGAAAGGGGCTGAATGGTTCGCACGAATGGTTGAAAATGATCATTTGATAATAACCTACCGTCACCGCTAACACATACCCTAGAAAGTTTACATTTGTGCGAATTGAGTGCTGACGTGGCCTCTTATTTCTGTATCCGCAAACCAATCAAGAACGCAGTGGTGGGACTTTTGTATTCGGGACCTTGTTTTCTAAAAAGGTATCTGTTTCAATTGTACTAGTGTTGATGCTTATATTTCAATGTGATGAAACATTGAAGGTGTTCTTGTATAACCAATAGTGAAATCACGTAGTGAAACATTTGGCGGCGGCGAAATATTCAAATTTCTATAGACTACTAACTGATCTATTATCAGACTGAGTGTTTTTCCAATAATTAGGCATAATGATCAAGTAGTGATGATTGAAAATGTCTTAAAAAAAATTCAATAGTCGAGGGCACTAAGATCAAGGGCACCAATTTTTTGATTGACCGAGATACTAACACACCAAGTTCTGTGATAAATGATAATAATATGCTAATTTGACTTGGATTATTCTACGAAAGTATAGGTAAATGAATATTTGTATAGCAGAAAAGATCCGTTTGAACTGTCAATGGGGCGTTTATAATGGGATTTCTAATCAGCTACGAACGTTTCCTTCAGAAGTAGAATCTTGTGAAGCTTTGTTTCCCACAAAACTGTCGCACGTTCTCAGAACTACTTCACCGATAATTATGGATATTATCAGAAGTGACATTATTATTTACTCTTTGAGAACACATCGACTCGTATCATCGGCAAATCAGATACATTTACTTTTTGGGATATACCAATACAGCTCATTTCTGTAAATGAAAAGTTGGGTTCAATCACTGAGCCTTGAGCCATGAGCCAGATCTAACGCTTTTGACTTGCACATTTCGAAAATGATATCTCAGATATGATTGAATGGTACTTGATGTAACTCCTGTCATACTGTAGTGGCACAGCTTCTCATTTTGCTAAGGAGAATATCATAGGGAACATAGTCAATGGCAGGACAAACATCTTCAATTGCCTCGAAAGCTCCTCACTGCTGAATTCTGGAGCAGATTGTATGAAAGTCTAAATGGGAATTTGTAATAAGAGGTAGGTACCAAATTTGAATAATCATCACCCCTAGAATTTTATTGTGAATTTCACGGATAACCACAAAGACAAGACTTAGAAGCGTTCATATCGAGTTATTGGTGGTAAACGATTTAAGCTGATTTGCATCAAAATATCTCGAATATTGTACCAAACAAAACTACATGAATTTGTGGGTACAGAAGAAAAGATCCGTTTGAATTGTCAGTGAAACATTCATAATGGGTTGAAAAATGGGTTCAAAATGATATTTTTCATCAACGATCTGGAAACGTTACCCTCAGAAGTCGAAACTTGTGCGAGCTATAAATTAACGAGACCTTACCTTTTAACGTGTGAATCCCAGCACGGTAGATCTCTAGCAGGAAATTGGACACTGGTCTCCCACACAACTCCAAACTAGTAAAATGGAATTCTAAAACGACTGACTTATTGTATAACAGTCGAATAGCGTTGTTTTGAGGACTGTTACTTCTAATTAAGCATTTTGTTGTGATAATTATATTTTTTAAATAAAATTGTTGTATTAAATGATGTTTTAGTGACTTTTAGAAAATTCAAACCAATTGACCTTATTGATTCCAAGAATCACTTCTGTTTATAGCGGGGTATGAAATTATGTAAAATATACCAATACTTGAAATGATACAGTGAAAATTTGAAATAATATTGAATGAATCAATACATACAAACAAAACAAATGGTGAAAGAGACAATCAAATCATTAAAATTCTTATTTATATTATTGGTTCAATATATATTTTTCAACTTTATATTTCTCAAGTTGAGAGGTATTTTATTACATGTATGCTATTCCGGGATAAAATATCGATGATGATGATCAAAACTAGACTTATTTGAATCTTGGTAAAAACTAACGGTGAATGTTTTTAACAGTTTTAATGAATGATTGAGCTTATTTTTACTCGATATAAGGATTGATAACAAACTTTTGGGCTTATATAGATCAATATAAGGTTTGGTGAATAGCAATCTATAAATGCCTTTTATCACTTTGAGAGTTTGAAATGACTTTATTATAGATAATATTGCTGTTCCCCACACAGAAATCAAATAGTGTAATTTGTAGTGAATTGAACTGAAATATATGATTTTATTTTTATTTTATTTCATTTTATTCATATGTAATCTACAGAAAATACATCCCAGTAATCGATTACAATTTCAACTGTTGTTGAACTCAGTGAGCTACGAAACCTAATCAATACAATTAATTCAAACAGTAATATAAAATGTTACCCTATCAGTTCGAGTTCCTAAAAGTTAATATCATCTTTTAGTGTGTGAGTGACAGATGAACAATGTTTACACATATACGCACAGACGCATATAAATTTATCAATAGAAAAAATCCAAATTAATTCTAACCTGACATAGTTCGAGAGGTGCGTCTTTGCCTCGATTAGCATGTTTTTCTTTCGTTCGATTTGCTCATTTTTAAGTTGATAATCTATGATAACGTGAAAATATTTCGTTTCTGAAAAAAGAAAGTTTTTCTGATATTATGGTGGGATCTAAGTCGTTCATAACTTTGCACAGTCTATAGAGAGGTGCATTTTTGCCAAGATTAGTGTGAGCTTTAGGAAGAGCAAAAAGAGATGTGGTTCTGTGATTATAATTAGATTGCCAGTAACTTGGCTTTCCTACGAAGTACGAGGAGTCGATGTCATTGTTAAGTAATTTGTACATAAATAGTTCAGAAGCAATTTCTCACCTGTGCTCTAGTTTGATGAAATTAAATTCTCTCAATAGCGTCACGCAAGGTATGTCAAAGCAGTACACCCCAGTGTTTTTGAAATGGAGATATCTCAGGAATTTTTTCTGAACCTTTTCAATTTCATTTCGTAGTACGGTGACCAGACGATAGGGGCGTATCCTAGTATGCTCCTGACATAAGTGTTGTATACTATTATCAATGTTTTCATATCTGTGAATCTACATGAATTTCTAATCATAAATCCTAATATTCTATACCCTCTATTGATTATCATATTCACGTGATAATTGAAATTGAGTTCTCTGTCAAAGTAAACACCTAGGTCTTTAACAACATTTTTATCAGCCAGTATATTATTGTTTATGGTGTATTCGAAATGAATATTTGTTTTTCTTGAAAAGGACACTGAGGAACATTTTTCTATATTCAGAGGTAGTTTGTTGTTTTCTGACCAGGTTGCTACTGCTTCCAGATCTTCTTGTAGAATATGACAATCATTGATTTCATCGATCTTTCTATATAATTTGAAATCATCTGCGAAAATCAAACATTCGGATGATCTTATACAGTTTGGCAATATATTCATCAAGCATAAAAAGAAAAATGGACCCAAGTTTCGAGTGAACCAAGGAGGAAAAGTTCTTATTCTATATTCAGCTTTGGGAACACACTCATCTAAAATTTTATAAACATTTTCATAGAAAATACCTAACGTTACGTTCACATCTTCACCAGTGGTCATTTCATCCCAACCAACCTCGCGGAAAAGATTATAAATTTTTTCAAAATCTGCCTTAACAAAATTGTACTGTGAGTTAAATGTTTTATTATGCTTCATTTCACCAGGAACCTGTTTAAGTAAACAAAAAAGGGCGGGGTGGTCACTGTTTTCTCGGACTACAGGAAAATCGCACCTCTCTACTTTTACTGTTTTGTTAGATGAAACTAAATCAAGAATTCTCTTTCTACAGTCTTCTGAGGTATTAGATTGCTGCAAGCCAAATTACTCTAGGAACTAAATATATGCCATTTCTATATTAGATACATCATTAATTTGTGCAAGTTCTTTTACTCTTGGGATATTGAAATCACCTATTATCACAATATCCGAATGAAGCTCAAAACTAATCCTTTCTACGCTATCAAAAAAAACAACTATATGACCGAGATGGAGATCCGGGTGGTATATTATAGACACAACAAAAATATATTGTATTGTATTTTAACTCAATTTTCACCCACAGATCTTCAATGTCTGGCATATTGCAGGAAAATGAAATCAGTTGACTATCAAAGTCTGATTTGACGGCAACTAGCACTCCCCCACCTGTTTTTTTCCCATACTAATAAGATCTCTGTCTCTGCTGTGAATTGAATATCTTTCATCTATAATTTCATGATCATATACCGATGAGCTTAGCCACGTTTCCGTCAAAGCTATGACATCAAAATCGAAGCTACTTATATTTAGGAAACAATCATTAATTTTAGTGTTCAATTCTTGAACATTTTGATGAAACAAATTGAATTTCTTTACCTTATAGTTAGTGCACATCATTCAGACTAGTGACAGAATCTATGACATATACCTTCGAGTTCTCTTCCTGCCTCATTAGAATTTTTCCGTTCCTCACCCAAAAATACCTAACATTATTCGCCTTTTTGAACTCCCTGCATTTCGCGAACAGTACTTTGTTTGCACTAGTCAACGCTTCATTGATATAAACTGAATTCTTGGGAGTGCATTTACTCTTGAATGTTACAGTCGTTCCGTGACTAAATATATTCTTGACTTCTTGCTTTATTCTTGCTGTATTCAGCATCACTTGAAGTGATTTCAAAACAAGAAGCCAATTTTTCCAAAACTATTTTGATGGCATTCAATGACTTACAGATGACAAGTCCATCATCGACATATAGGGCGAGAAAAATGTCGTGATCATCAATTTCAGCATGAAATACACATTTGTCCGCTTCCAGTTGCTTGAAGTGAAACGATGTTAGGAAGATCACAAATTTATGGTTTCAATAACGGGAAGACTGCTTCAAACCATATAAACTTTTCTTCAGTTTACAAACTTGCGAAATATCACCAGAGTGGAAGCACTCCGGCTGATGCATGTATATTTCCTCATGCAAATCGCCATTGAGGAAAGCAGTTTTGATATCAAACTGTTGAATTTCCATGCCATTTTTAGCTGATATGGCTAGTAGTATTCTGATAGAGTCATATCTGACGACAGGTGAAAACGTTTCTGAATAGTCGATGCCAGCTACTTGGGAGTATCCTTTGGCACAAAGCCTTGCCTTGTAATGCACAATACTTCCGATTGCATTTCACTTTATATACCCATTTGCATTTGCAGTTCTCTTCGACCGTTGATGACTGCAAAGACTTCAATAGAACCCATTCCTTCAGCATATACAAATGAGTTGTCACCAATTTGAATGGGTGTGCGATGAGGTAGAGGTTTGAGATCGGTGAACCATTCACGATGAAAAGTCATGTGTTTGGAAGCTGCACTGTCTGCGAGCCACACATCTTCACAGCCCTGTATAGATACTTTCCTCTCCTCTGCACTGAACGCATGGAATTTCTGCTCTCGACTGTCTCCTTTTGATTGATCAGCTATTTTAGCTAATCTTTTTCTACATTCTGCCTTTATGTGGCCCTTCTTTCGGCAATAGCAATAAAATGGTGTTTGTTTCCTTTTAGGCGATGGCTTTTCGGAAAAATCACTGTGTTGACGACTGGGACCTGGTTTGTTTAAATTAACAGCGGCAAAGGCAGAAGTCATTTCATCAGATTGGGTCAGCCGTAGTTCCTCTTTCAACAATCGGGCGGTGAGGTTATCGAAAGTTTGCTTATCTTCATTGGAGGAGTCCCATGCTGCAATGAATGGTCCATATTTAGGAGGTAAGCTGCCAAGAACTTTTGCGATTCGATCAAGGTCTTTAACTTCTTCTCCAACATCACGAAGAGCCTGCGCCATTGATTCAATTTTACCAATAAGTTGAGCAATGCTGTCGGTACTGGCCATTTGAAGAACTTCTGCTTCAGCATGACTTTATTGATTGCTGATCGTTGCTCGTGGATAATTTTGAGTCCAGACCATATTGCAGGGGCTGTCTCACATGCCATGATGGTTTATAACTGTTCAAATTCCATCGAGACAGATATAAGAAGCATGGCTCGAGCATTGAGTTCTTCCCAGGTTTTCTTGGTTTCAGCATCAGCATCGTCGGCAGGGCGTTCGGAGGTTTCATTGAATAACTTAGATAATCCCTCAGCTTTAAATATGATTTCCATCTGATATTTCCACAGCTGGAAGTTTCGGCCATTGAATTTTTGGATATTGAAATTCTTCATTTTCTCCATCGGTTTGCTTGGCTTTATTAGATCTTCTGGATTTCGAAGGGACAGCTAACTTTTGCAATGATGACGTGACACTGGTATGACTAGATATTTCAATACTTCCAATAATTCAAAATTCGCAGGATTGATACTTCACTTTCAGTTTTCGTGACCTGGGCCCATAACCTGTTGTAATTTGCAGGAATTCTACTCGAACTTATGGAACGTTTTTTATTTACTTTCATACAATTATAATGAACATCAGATTGAACAAACTCGAACTATATATTTCAACAACTAGTTCCAAGGATATCTAAAGACAAAATCTCTTTGTAGATGGGAACATAGTATGCTTCAACAAATAGTCATATGAAATAATAAACTATCAAAATTATTGAAAAAAAAAATATTTCAAGATTCTTTTTTTTCAAGTATCTACCTGAAACTTAACCAAAATTGAAGCATTTTATTTTTCTACCAAACATATACCTACAATATATCAGTAAAATTTAAGGCGTATCAAAATTTGTGCTATACAAACCTTCCAAATGATTTTATAATTTTTTAAATTTTACTGCGGATGTCCGACTGAGCGGACCAAGTCGTTTTAAGGTACGCGTCCATAGGTACGCATCGTACGTATCGTACAGATCGTATGAAACGAATTTTAGAATTATTAGTATAGTAAGTTATACATATGCGTCCACTGACCGGCAGCGGACGGATCGCACGTATCGGTCCGTCGGTAATGCCGATGAAATTGATCGAAGGGGCAACTTTTCTGACTGGTGCGAATGACGTCATGCGGATTGCCGATAAGTGGACGCATGTCACAATAGGTAGTCACTGGTCGCCTCACAGATCTTTTGAATTTTGTTACATTTCGACACTAAGTACACACACGTGCTTTAATTATAGTTGTTATTACGCATATCATGGAGCAAATCAGTGAATAGTGTATGATGTTCTCCAAATTGTGATCTTTTTTTGAATATATCGTGTATCCATATTCAATGTCTTCTCTTATTTCCCCTCCTTTCTTCTTCATCTAATAACAAAGCAATAATGATAAGTTCTTTATCACTTTCCATGATCGGGAACATTACACTCTGTAATGTTTTCGATCGTCCACTCACAACGAAAATATGAATGTTACCTAAGCCTACCGTCGCATCGGCAATCCGATCGCTATGGATACAGTGGACGTACTATCACAAATCGATCCGTTTTAGGCTGGATTCCGACAGATCCGAAATCCGATCGTACGACACTCAGATAGCTTTTTGATTGGTCTAAATTTAAATTTCGACCAATCAGAAAGCTATCTGAGCGTCGTACGATCGGATTTCGGATCTGACTGAATCCAGACTTATACGATCCGTACGATGCAAACCTATGGACGCGTACCCTGTCTCCTTCTCTACAATATAATACATGATGCACTTTCAAATTGAAATATGATTTTGTTCTAATATTCTTCATTAAATAATGAAATGCTTTTTGAAACAGCTTTTGAAAGTCAAAATTCTTTATTGAATTTGAGGGCGACGATACTATACTTTTTTAAACTAATAATTTGGTCGAAATCACGTTGAATTTTTCAATGCAATAACGTACTAGAATGAATAGAAGTTTATATGTAACAAGGGTATAAATGAATGGTATATTCCCCCTAGTGCCTTAATAACTCAAATAACTCTTTGAAAACACATTTTTTATCGATTCCTGACACCCTATTTGATCACCACAACCCCATCGAGCTCATAGATTTCCAGTTCGAACTACTTTCAGCTAAGATCACTGAAACCATTTTTTCCGAGTGAAAATACAGAAACGAATAAATTTCCCCCTCAACGTATGGAAGATTTGTAGAAAGCATGGCAGAGAAGAAAGACTTCCAGAGTAAACTTTCGTGAGCCATTCAGTTAGGAACGGTGAAGTTTTTGTACGTTTGAGTTATGATTATTGCCGCGACCAGACATAAGTAAAGTTTAAAATTCCAGACTTATTGCTGTTAGGACTTTCTTGTGTATGTGTTCAATGCTATGACAAATTGTGTCTGCCATATTATAGAGCTGGAAATTTATTTCCCGAGCTTATGCTTTGCCGTTTAGGAACAAACAATTTCTGATATATGATTTCATATAATGCTCGCCGTAAAGGATTGTTTCGGGAAACTGGGTCGGGAGTTTCTATTGTTGTTCGATATTATAGTCTGAAAAAGATATTACTGGAATATATATTATATTTTGTTCCATTGAAAATTGTCCAATAATATGGCTCTGTGATATAATCTACTACAATTGCTAAGCGGAGAACACCAATTCTAAATTGAACATAGGCAACATTAATCTCAGCAAATCAATGGGTGAATATTCATAATTCAATTTGACTCCAATCAAAGTACCACCACCACATATCACGGTCGCATCTTTGGACATTAAAGTCTGTAGTGATTGGCTCTTGATTGTAAACAAGAAACAGTGGTGAAAAAGAAGTCATTTATGAGCTCAAAACTTGGCATTCTGACAGTAGAGCGATATGTAGTGACTTTGGTGCATATAATGTATGCTTTTCCATTAGTTGAACTTTGAAACACCATTCTTCCTCGTGTATATTTTTCAGAATTGAATCAGACGAGATGTTCTATCAGAAGATATAGAAATTTTATCATTTGTTTTTGGTTTATCTTTCAGGTTTTCTGCATTTCTTGTGCAAGTCCAAACATAATTTCTTTCATCTAGCGCCACCTTCATTGAACAAGGATCACTTTTATTGAAATCAGCAGACACTCATTCATCTTTACTGGAATTGAAAGAATTATCCGGGATACCAAAATTATTCAGTTGTTCTTTCTTGAATTTATCTACAGAATTTCCTGAAGATTTTCTCGAATAGGTTGGACTTCCTACCTTCCAACCTATGTACCTGTCATTGCTTATTGATATTTTGCAGCCACCCCATTTTTTACTCTCAATTGTAAGATTTTCCAAGAGGTTCTGGCCAGAACAAGTGTTGCAATAGTTGAATTTGCATATACAGTTAATTATATCTGCAAGAATAATCTGAGGCAACCAAAGTTTCAATAGTCAGAAATTTTCAATATCACTCAATGATTCAAGAGCTTGTTGAACACCACTTCACTCCATGAAACTATCATCCGAATCATCTGCGAGATCAACTATTTTAATATCGTGTACTTATGATAGGAACTATTTTTCTTTCCTGGAATGAACAGAAATAAAAAATTTGAGAGTTGAGAGAAATTATAAATTCTTTGAATAATGAATACAGTGTTCATGAAACACTAGATTGTAAAATACTCAAACAAATATTTGAAACAGCTGGTCAAGCTATACTCAATTTTATAAACACATCATTACTAACAGGAAAAATTCCCCAGGGACTCAAAATCAGTACTGTGATTCCAATCCAAAAAGTTAATAATACTATGAAAGCCGATGAATTCAGGCCTATTAATACACTGCCTCCTTTAGAGAAGATTTTAGAAATTGCTGTTCACAGCCAATTATTAAAATTTATTAATGACAATGAAATTTTATATGAAAGACAATCAGGCTTTCGAAAAAAACATTCTTGTGAGTCAGCACTTCAGCTGTCATTATGTAAATTTTCTAGCGAATTAGATAAAAATAGATATGTTGTTGCTGTGTTTCTTGACTCAAAAAGAGCATTCGAGACAATAGACAGACATATTCTCCTATCAAAACTAAAGAGATATGGCATACAGAGTCAGGCTCTTAACTGGTTTCATGATTATTTGACTAACAGAAAACAGAGAGTTAGAGTCAATAGCATATTTTCAAGTGAAATCACCAATGATATGGGTGTTCCTCAAGGTAGTGTCTTAGGTCCATTGCTCTTCATTTTGTACTTGAATGATATACATTTATATGTGGATTGTGAGTTCATTGATTTATTCGCAGATGATACATTGCTGGCATGCAGCGACTCAGATTTAGATAAAGCCATTCATAAAATGAATTCCATTTCAGTTGGTGTTAAGAGATATCTGGAAATCAATAAACTGAAATTAAATGTAGCTGAAACCAAAGCTATGATAATAACAAGCAAATCAAAATTCGCCAAAATCACATTAAATAATTCAAATATAAATATAGATAACCAAAAAATCGAAATTGTCACAAATACCAAATACTTAGGAATTCATCTTGATAATTTACTCTCATTTGATAATCACTTCAAACATATTTATAAAAAGATATAAAAAACATTGTACTGCTAGCAATATTTATTTATAAAATAATAAACGACTTGTCTCCTCCATATTTCAAAATAATGGTCACATATAACTTTGAAATTCATGAACATTTCACTCGCAAAAATAGTAATTTCCATAGTGTGGATACTTTGTTTTTCAAAGGCTTCGTTAAATTCAATGACTTGCCAATAGACATAAAAGATAGCTCTTCACTGAATGTTTTCAAAAGGAAATTATTGAACTATATACATGAAACATGATATAGGTATTTTATATCTCATGTATAAATTTAAGTTTGTATGTATTATTGACTGATTAGAAATAATTGTAACGCTCAATTAATTTATTCCTCATAAATTACGATTTGTTTCACAAACTGGTATCTACTTGCATTATCTATTTATGTATCTATGAATATTAATATTGGTGTGCAATTATTGTAATTATTTCCCCACTTATTGTATATTAGGGTAACCTACTTCTCAATAAAGGATCTTCTTCTATGATATCTCTCAATTCAGTTTTGAATTATTCTGACTGAGAAACTTTCACTCCCACTTTCACTATAAAAGATAAATCACTCATTTTGAGAAGACCATTTCATGCCCCAATATTTTCGCTTCAACGTCAGAAAATCTAACTCTTCAAAGGATAAGTGTGATTCGCTTTTGCGCAAGCGCAAATTACAGAACGAATGACAATTGAACTAGAACTGCCCATGCATAATTCTTGGCAGAAATGCTGCATGAAACACCAATATTTTGAAAATTAGAAAGTTGAAGTGAAATTGGAAGGAAAAGTTAAAGAGGTCCCTCCCAATTGACAATTATAAATTGACCAATTTTCTTTTCCTGGAGATGCAATGAATAATATCAGTTTGGTGTTAGTGTAATTGATCTCTGCAAAAAGTTCCAAGGATAATACTGTAATAAAAACCACTTTTGGCGAATACCATTCTGTGGAAACCAATTTCATGATACAACTTGCAATAGACCTGTCTCATATTATTCGATAAAACAGCACATTTCATTTGCCACTGCGTGCACGATCATCAATCATGTGAAAAACCCATGCTCTTCCGTCTAAGAAAACGTTCTGTCGTCTCATCAATCTTTCCAAGAGGATGAATAACCGCTCTTCGGGATGATCGCACGCCACTAATCTCCAGTTTTCCCATTTCCAACACTTATCACCTGAATGACTTTCGGGTTCAAAAACCAGACAAGGATTATTTACTTCCCGGAGAATGTCCATTAGATTCTGTAACAAATCGACGTAATATAGACAAACGAGTCCACCATGACTTGGCAATTGTTAATTCAGAAGCATGTTCGGGATTTTCCACGGCTTTGCGAAATTGCAGTAGGCCGCTTATGACGGCGGATAATATGCAATGGAGCATTTATTTTCATCAAAAACATTATTCAACCATGAGAAAGTAGAGCACTAGATTGGGCTAATGAGATTATTTTAATATTATGGATCTTTTTAGAGCGGAAAAATCAGGGTGAAAACAATTAATCAGTTTTTCGCGGAATTCAATGCCGCGTTAATCAATATCATAGAGAAATTCCGTGATCTGGGGCTGTAAGGGAATGATCGAATTTAAGTGAGTGAGGGTGTTAGGTTGGTTCAGGCTAGGCCACGCAACATCAGATCATGTTAGGTCGAGATGAATAAAATAACATATAAAATAAGTTGCACAGTGAATACGTTTCGTGATTAATATTTTGTGCAGTGAAGTTTTTCACGGATATGACTAGCCGGTGAATAATTCTTGGTATAATTCATCTCTGTGTGAGATAGATTTCTTTTTCGATCACCGAATTTTATGAATCGTGACGAATTTTGAATTATATTCCTCCACAAGAGTTGAATATAATTTAAATACTCCCACGGCGATGTAGAAAATTCACCTGAGTAATATTATTTCAATCGAGAAGTTACTAAAGAGAATGATCCAATGGATCATATCCCAATTGAATAATGTGAATTTGAAACTTAGAGTACATGTACAGGTGAATAAAAGTTTCAGAATCATCGATACCTACTCTTCCTAGCATCATTTCTATCTGCAAAATTACCCGATGGACTTTAGCATTAAGTTTCAGCTATGGCGATACAGTTCACATTCGAATACTAAAATTTCAAAGTAATTACTTTTATCCTTGAATTATTTCAAAAGTTATTATTCCATATCTGAAATATCTTGGGAAAAAATGTTCATTCAATTACTTGAAAAAATTCGTGTTTGTTATCTCAAGTTTGTTTACAGTAACACAGATAAAGAGTCTTCACCATATGGAAGTTTCCTTCAATCATGAATTTAATTGAAATGTGACTTTGTGGTTGGTCTTTCTTGGAAAGCAGGTTCCGCGAAGAAATGGCTTAATTTTAAGTGATACCGTAGTATTTTGGAGCTCTACTTCCAGGAGTGAGTTTTTTCTCTGTTTGATTTGTCTGAGATTGCTCAAAAAATTGCAGTTTTCAATTAAATGAATCTCAATCAAATTTCTTCTACTGTCACTTTCGATTATGAGGGAATTCCGCTCTACTCAATCAAATGAGACATGATTTCCATTGCGTGCTTTCATAAGTTGAAGACCTATATCCATGTCAGTTTGACACTCGGTTTGACATAAAATCGGAAAAACCGCAATACGCACAAAGAAAGACGTGTTTCTAGAGGGTAGTTTTTTCCATCAACATCTCAGTCGAAATTATTTGCTGGCCAAGATATTACATTTTTCACAAGCTATCTATTTTCAGGGGGTCGAATGACCCATCATGAATCAAGTTGATTATGATCGTCTGTCCTGAGCGGTATATTTGACACATTGCTATAGTGGATATCTTCAAATCTCAGAAAATTCAACAGAAGCCGATGGCTTCCGGTACAGGATAAATAAATATTTAGTTGAAAAATTCATAAAGTATATTTTTAATATTTTCATTTGGATCCATGAGATTTTAAATGAAATCAGAAATTTATAGTCAACCTAACCCAGCTAGGAATAACAAATATCAATAGTATGTATCCCAGAGGAGGATTTTCGACTCTTTCTGATTCCCTTTCAACGATAATACACTGACATTACATACTATCGATAACAGTCGAAAACATGCTTAGATGTCAAAATTATCCCAGATGTCATCTCTATTTTCATTCACATGCATTCAGAAGTCAATGGATGGAAAACAAAACGATAAAAAATCCTACATTCATCAACTATTATCATGTACAGCTTATCCATTCCATCTTGGCACAGAACTAATAAAGTATTTGCCTAGTAATCTATGTGAAGTATACTAAGATAAAAAAACACCTATTATATGTGTTCACTGTGTTGAAATTTATTCCTAGAAAGTCTTTTTTCTTTCGTTAGGGTCTACACTACCAGTGTGCAACTAGAAAACTATCTGAGTTTGTGCCAAGATGGATTGGATGAGCTGTAAGTGTAAGTACTTTCAGATTTTTTTTTAAATATGGATCCATCGGTATTTGCTCGGATTGGATAGTTCTGAATACACTTTAGAGGGAGAATAATCATAGATTTTTCCATCGGAATCAGTGATGTATAGGAAGAAAGAATAGGAGATTGGTATGTGCCAATGATTCAGTTCCATATATGCAAACAATGATCGGTTTTTTGATTTTTCTTCACAATGATAGTCCCTATCGATAATTCAAAGCTATTTTTTATAACAATATTTCAGACTTCAGACCATGGCCCAAAAATGTCACGTTCGTACTTCCCATCTACAAAGGACAATCGCATACATATCCGCTCTCTCTACCGGAACGAGAAGCGACCTAGCTTCGGCCGAGAGAAGATCCGAGCAGGCCGCGGAGATAGCAGTTGGGCACGTCAGCGGTGGCCGGGGACTCGATCGCGCGGTGACGTAGCGTCTAGACGGCGCAACTCCCCCCGTGTGCCGGACGATCTACCAGTCTGGGGAACTACCACCACCACGTCGAGGTGGAAGCGCAATCCACCGGAGCGCCGGTTTGCATCCGTAACACGAAAACATGCCTTGTTTCGTCATGAGTCGACATGGATCGACTTTTTGCGACAAGAGTTGCAGAACAGTCGACCTCGAGAAAAATCGTTCTCGTAGTCAACTGGTTTGCAACTCGCGTTGCAATATAGTCGACTCGTGTGCGAAAGTCTTCATAGAAACAATATCAAGGATGAGAATTGAGCCACACTATGTTGAATATGTACAGCTCGGCCATTTCATCTTGGCACGGAAATGATGACGTATTGCGCAGTGCGGGACAATTAGCCCTTTAAATCTATTGTAAGCCTAGTACGCAACCGTATGCGGAACCAATTACCGTGCCAAGTTGAATTGGATGAGCTGTAGGTGGTTATTTCACACCAGCAGTTCTCAACCAATGGAATGTGTATTTTGTTTTGCGTTGCCATGGCAACTATTGGAAACTCAGGTATTTTATCGGAAATTTTTTCCGCATGTGTAACCTACAGCTAATTGTAACCCTTCGTTAGTATAAACTACTATTTCCTGGGCTACAGCACCGGCAGCTCTTATTTTTTCGGGAGCAAATGGGGTGTTTTCTGTGATTATACTGAGCGTCCTTTTAAGAGGGCGCCACCCAGTTTTTTTACCAAACGGGAAAGGTAGAAATTTAGTTTGAAACGAACAAATAGAATCCACTATCAAAAAGTATATTCCAGGGGTTTTATATTTATAATGAATGGTATAAATGGGACAAAACTATTCCATTCATGTTCAGGTACCTCAAATAACGTTATTTTTGGCTTACAAGGGTTCTTTATGGATATGTAAAAGATTACTTCAATTTGCTTCAGAAAAATCAAATATTGGCTGCGACACAGAGATAAAAAGGAATGGTCTGACCTTGAGTTTCCTTCCTGTAGTAGTGTAGTACGAATACGTTTTTTCTAGGACGGTTTGATTTTAATTCGATTGTCGAGACTGCTCTGCTTCCAGCTACTCCTTCAATTGATTTATTCTCAAAATTTTCCGAGGTTTCGTTTCCCCACAGGTAAAGGCTGAGGAAGTCTCTACTCGAATGATGGAAATGAATATTTCTTTCTGATCTCTTAGACAGGTTACAGAAGATTGCATCAACTTTACTGGATGGTTTTCGACTGACAGGAATAATTTAGCCTACAGATCTGGAAAACAACAACTTTTTGGCTTTTCCACAACACAAAAAAATGGTTCGCCCATGGCAAACATCTTTTTGAAAAAATTTATTACCTCCAGCACGTAAGATGGCCACAAATTCACTTTTTAAACAAACAGTTCGAGAGCTCTACCAACATCGAGCATAAAATCGACAAAAATCCTCTGAAAGTGCGGACTCTCTTATCGTCGCATATTTCAGTTTTTGTTTCACTTGCTCATTGAGTTTGGGATGAATACAGGGCGTTTCGAAATTCATGATGGCAGGAAGGTATTTGAATATTGAATTTCATAGTGACAGTTTTTTTCCTATATAATATATAAATAGAATGCAAATATCGTAGGCACAATTCAGACTAACTGTTACATAATCATAGTGGAAAATTTCTGATACAAGCATAGAATATTTTGTTTGAGATATACCTTCTCACTTACCCACTTTGAGCAGGAGTAAACGAAATGTAGTTAACGTTCAAATTCGACACAAGAGCAATTTAGCAGACTAATGCAAATACATTATTCAACCCATATCTTTATTTACGAGCCACTGACATTGACACTTATCTATCAACTGAAGTGTCTGAAGTGTACCAAAGCCAATACAAAAAAAAACTTCCTCAACAAAGATTTCAATCCCACTCTCTAATTGATTGAGTCGATTTCCCCACTGACCAGACCCATTAGAAAATAGAAAGTAGCATTTGTTTTGGCCATTTTTTGAGGACACATCATCTTGATCACCCAAAGTATTAGTAGAAAGTCTTATGACGGAGCACATTGGTAAACACAGTGCTTGTTTCCTATTTTTTCCTGTTATTAGGTATTTTTATAGCACTACCAATGGAAAAAATACTGAAATATTACTTAGAGCTGTATATTTTGAAATATACAGTTTTACTATTCGACGATGCTCCGGTTGAAAGTTACAGTTTGGCCAGTTGATGATGAATGGGTATCCTTCTTATCTAACACCTTTGTCAATAGCAAACCGCCGAATGCTCTCGATTAAATATTAACAACTATCACTAGAATTTGAGAGGAATGACTTCCGATTATTCGATGTAGAACTCAGTGTCCTCGATAGCTCAGTGGTTAGAGCATCCATATAGTTAATGGAAGACGTGAGTTCAAATCCTGCTCGAAAAAAATTCGCTTGGTTTATTATTATACAGACACTAAACAGATTGCGTTTATTCATTTCAGTGTCCAACAAAAAAAAAAAACGAATCTTATAGTAAAAACGGCTGATGAGGGTAGTCAGCCTCAACTCAAAGACAAAAGCTGTCGTTACAAAAAGAGTGGTTTCGATTTTGATGTTTCATAGAATCATGAGACTTCAATGAAACGTTCAAGTCAGTTTCTGAACTACACATTTTTCAGTTTCAAATATTGGAGAGGAAGTCTTGTTGTATATTGTAATGATCATTCAGTTCCCAATCCGATACCGTTTTCGTATACTTCGATGGACCTTGATCGCTTGTCCTATTCAACACTTGCGATCGCACGAAACCAGAGTCACTGTTTTGTAACTATTCCAAAAGAAACTTTTGAAGAACTAATGTGAATTTTGATATGATTTCCATTGAAATCATGATAAAATGAACCCGGGTTGGAGAGAGCACTGATTAGTATTTTGTAGTAGGTATGCATCGTACGTATCGTACAGATCCGAGTACAGATCGTATGAAACGGATCGATTTGTGGTAGTGCGTCCACTGTATCGGTAGCGATCGGATTGCCGATGCGACGGTCGGCTTTCAAGTAACGTAACATTCCCCTTTTTAGTTGTGAGTTGACGATCGGAAACATTAAAGTGTATTTTGTTTTCGATCATGGAAAGTGATGAAGAACTTGTCATTATTGCTTCCTTATTAGATGAAGAAGAAAGGAGAGGAAATAAGAGAAGACATAGAATGTGGATATTTGACATATTAAAAAAAAAGATCACAAAATTTTTCTTCAACAGAGTTGTTAAGGTATTCAAAAGACCTTTAAAACAAGGTGCCACTCGACCTACTTTCCCTGTCTAAATAAGGGTGGTCGGTCGTCGGACGCACCCCTCCGAGGGGGTGCGTACTACTAAAAATCTGAGTAGTCTGAAAGGTGTCCCCTTTAATTAGAAATCGACGTGTCCGAGATTTTTTTAAAACTCTTACTTTTATATTAAAAAACGGCTCTCTTAAGTTTTCGTTGTTTCACACTGTATAATTAAAGCGCGTGTGTACTTAGTGTCAAAATGAAACAAAATTCAAATGATCTGTTAAGAGGGCAATAGAATTAAGTAAAGTATCCTAGGCATTAGATATTATTATTCTTATTAGGCTAACGATTGGTATTGTGTGAGTGTCGAGGGACACACGAATTAAATCACATCGTATAAAATGTTCGTAGCTGATTATTCATGTTCATACATTTCGTTTCTGCATGAATCAATAGTAATGAGTCAAGGGGTGATGTAACCCCAGTACTTTGCTAGGTAGGTGATAAGATGGACTGAGTAGTCAGTCTTTATTTGTATTCGAGAGAGATTAAACTGTTTGGCAAATAAAGTTATTGATTCGAGTAGAGTGTTTATTTCAACAATAATAACAAATAAAATAAACTATTATAACAGATCAGTGAGGCGAGCAGTGAATACCTGTTGTGACATGCGTCCACTTATCAGCAATCCGCATGACGTCATCCGCACCAGTCGGAAAAGTTGCCCCTTCGATCAATTTCATCGACATTACCGACGGACTGATACGTGCGATTCGTCCGCTGCCGGTCAGTGGACGCATATGTATAAAGGTACGCGTCCATAGTTTTGCATCGTACGGATCGTATAAAACGGATCGATTTGTGGTAGTGCGTCCACTGTATCCGTAGCTATCGGATTGCCGATGCGACGGTCGGCTTTTAAGTAACATTCTCATTTTCGTTATGAGTGGACGATCGGAAACATTACAGTGTGTAATGTTTCCGATCACGGGAAGTGATGAAGAACTTATCATTATTGCTTTGTTATTAGATGAAGAAGAAAGGAGGGGAAATAAGAGAAGACATGTAGAATGTGGACATATGACATATTCAAAAAAAGATCACAATTTGGAGAATATCATACACTATTCACTGATTTGCTCCATGATATGCGTAATAAAAATTATAATCGAGGCACGTGTGAGTCGAAATGAAACAAAATTCAAATGATCTGTGAGACGACCAGTGACTACCTATTGTGACACGAGTCCACCTATCGGCAATCCGCATGACGTCATCCGCACCAGTCGGAAAAGTTGCCCCTTCGATCAATTTCATCGGCATTACCGACGGACCGATACGTGCGATCCGTCCGCTGTCGGTCAGTGGACGCATATGTATAACTTACTATACTAATAATTCTAAAATCCGTTTCATACGATCCGTACGATACGTACGATGTGTACCTATGCACGCGTACCTTTAATGATGCCTTCTAGCGGATATATCGCCCTGGTCAAGACTAAATGTGAAATGACTTTTTGGCGACAACACTCATTTACTTTACCTAAAAATTGTATAATTCACTTCTATAATTGTTTCATAGGTTGTGTATTTATATGCGTTGTGTATCACTCTCCCTTGAATACATTTGATGTAATTCCTTCATAACGGGTGAATATATATTCAAGTCAGTAATTACCACAAATAGTCGATGAGCACACTGGCTGTAATAATAAACAAATCCTTTGAAGGGACAATTCGTTCAGGCCAGTCTCAACTCACCTACACTACAGTTTCATGGGCTATGGCCTGTGAGACCTGTTATTGGCCAGAGAAGTAGTGGTTTTGTGACAGGTGTTAATCTATCGACTTATTGTATAGGTAATGATTCGATGTTTACTCAGTCTTCAAGTGTGCTCACCAATAATTGATAATGAGTTTTTGGTTGCTACATCATGTTTGGGCAGATGGTGCTATGATTCTGGGTCTCTTTTGTCTTTAGCCGACCTGAGGCTTTGTTGGATCGGTCGACTGAAGACAAAAGAGACCCACTGTCAGCAGCAGGGGTTCATCGCATACCGTGCACTTGTGGGAAGGTATACATCGGTACTACGAAAAGATCCATGGGTACAAGGCTCACAGAGCATGAAAGAAACTGCAGGCTAGGGCAAACTGACAAATCGGCGGAGGCTGAACAGAATTTGGAATCCCATTCTGAGGAAATCAAGAATCACTAATGAAACCACGGCTGGTAGTGCGGCAACTAGTAATGATGATTATTCCCCAAACCCGACAGAAGTAATTAATACTCCAGACCACCTGCATCAATATAAATACGCCTTGAGAAATCGAAACGTTTAGTCATCGGGAATGAGTAAGTCTCTGAAGAAGCTGGCCACTCGCGCTAGCAAAACGTTAGGAAGAAATTACAAAGAACGTCGGCCTTCAAGCCCGAAGAAAAGTAATTATACTAATAACCTCGGCCGCGAAAGCCTTAACCATTTTGTCAGCTTCAGCCTTGTTCGAGGTTTGATACGATCGAAAAATATGATTTTCAATAATGAAAAACCATGGACTTCGAATTGATGGTGGAAACTACCTTGTACTGACGAGAGGCAAATAACTCGAAACCGGTCTTCAACTGTACCCATCCTGAAAATTTATTCCGACAGTTGTATCGCGAAAAGCATATGTACGATTTTCTTTTGTGAAGAATCCACCTGTCGAGTATAGTTCAACGCCCTTCGTGGTATTAGCCAGGAGAGTAGTTACTATTTCTGACGAATTTCAGTCTATTAACCTGACGCGAAGGCAAGTTGAGACTGGCCTGAACGAATTGTTCTTTTTTAATGATGAGATACAATACAATACTTTATATTCCTGAGACTTTTTTACAAGCATGGGAATCGTCACATATAGAAGTGAAGATTGTAGTTGAAAATCAAGCGGCAAAATATGAGATACACATGTGGAAGAAGAAAAATATATATTGAAACTACATAAAAATAATAATTCAATAATGGATGTAGGATATAAGCATATATAACAATTACAGAAAGTTATAGCATAAACAGTAGAATAGTGAGCAAGCAAACAAAACTGATGTCAAGCAGCCAGATCAGTTCCAAATGACGAAACAATGCTTGGATAATTCAATAGAAACAGAATCAAAACGATAATTCCCAGATAATTGGGAGTCAATGTTCAACCGTGAGAATTCGACTGATTTTCTCTGTACAATAGATTTAGTAGTAGCTCTAATCAAGATGATTCAGTAGTCTTATTGCGCCAATCAATTCTCGAATGAAATCCGTTGCGAATGAAATTCCTCTATTAATTCTTCAAATTCAATAAGATAAGCTTTTTTTATATATATATGTGGAAATATTTCTTCCTGAAGTTTCTCACTTATAACAGCTTTCAAATCAATTTTGGCTTTCAGTTGTAATTGCATACATTTTCAGATCTGTTTCATAGCCACAGACATCAATGTTGAAAATTCGCTCACTTAATGGCAATCCAAGACCCCAGACTCATTTAAGCTCCAAAGTATCTATTCAGGAAATTATCGGAGCGAGACTAAACCCAATAATTTCCATAGCTATATTTTACGGCATCAATTAGTCTATGTTTAAGTTCAGCCAAAATCTAGGAAACTTAATATGCTATAGCGCATTAAATATTGACAGTATTTTCCGGTACTTGATAAACCCCCTTTAATTAAGAGTAATGAAGCGTTAATTCAGCCGCCAGATATCGATTATGAAAACTTTGCTGTTAAGTTAGAGGAAGACACTAATGTATTAAAGTTTCATCTCTTTGATTATAATTGCCAACTGCGATTAACTCCTCCAAGTATAACAGCTCAATATACAGCTGTGATTTTGGTGCAGACATATTATGCACTCGATATTACATTAGAGGAGTCTGAGATTGCGAAGGATATTTGTTGGAAATGAATTCAGTTTTTATACTTATATCAGCGACAAACAACTCATGTAAAACTACCATTCAATGGAGAAATATTCATGTTCGATCGTCACCAAAGTGGTGTATCAACTACTTTCGAATGAGAAGGGGATCTTGTGAAAATCTGTCAGTTTTGGTTCACTTTTGAGAGTGAGCAACTCGGTGTGGATACTTCCTTACCACTAAGTAAAACTACGTTTATATTCATATATCTTTCTCTTTTCTTTTGTTTCATTGCAATTATGAATATTATTACTAGTACCATTATTATTAGAAGGCACTAGTTGTTCTTTAGTCATTGGAAGTTGAGTTTCATGATCAAAGATATTCAATATTATGATGAATGTTTCAATTTCATTAGCAGTAACTGATGGAAGTCGCCGATACTGTACACATCACAATTGTTTACAAAACTGCTACATATGTTAGTAGCCTGAAGAAGCTTTTGTCAGTTGGAACAAGTGTCAACTGTCTGATGAAAATCGTACAATAAAGTGTAATACAATTGCAATTTCGAATCAGGGATACAATTCAAAACTAAGAAAGCATGCATACAATTTTCTTTGAGATTATCAGTAAAGTTTACTAAGCATGTGACTAGTGTTATGCTCATATTAGCTTCCCATAGGAGTGTATCCCAAGTATTTCTTCCATGATAAAACATTGAGAGTATAACCTGATATTCACTGTTCCTATGGTACCGACAAGTGACGGTATCTACAACGCGAAGCAAAATATTGTTACGAAATGTCCTAGCACCGGCTCTGTCGATACACATCATCGAGGCTTCTCTCGAAGATTCCCCATAGGCATACGCAGGTATATAAGCAGACACCTCATCACGGAAGAGACAGTTATTTAACAGTTATTCAGATAGTTATTTGGTGAGACAGTTTTACCCGCAGAGAATTGAGCAGAATCTTTCAGAGCTAAGTGAAGCGAGTTCAGCAGAAAGTAAATCAGAGTTTCAAGCTTAGTGGAGCTTAGTGGAGATAGCTTTGGTATTGCTAAGTGCAGAAGTTGAAGTGTAGAGAAATTCGATTGTAGAGAGTTTCAGTACCGAGCGTTGTAAAGTTAGTGATTGTATTCTATTGTGTTGTGATAAAAAGTTGTAACAAAAGTTGTGAAGTATCATCTGGAGTTCTAGTGCACCAAGGAAAGATCGTAACAATATCGAGAATCTGCCTTTTTCGTGGGTTCGCAGTAAGCTGATTTTGAGGTTGTCTCTCGGGCTGAGTATTGCGAAAAGTGCGGCCCATCAAGGTCTACGCCTGCATAAAAAATGTGCCTCCAATAATGACTGAAATGCAGGGGTGTCTTCATATTTAGTATGTCACACTGTATGAGTTTGAGTGTAGTAGCTTCATTTCAAGTTGGGATCAACTGCTATCAGCGCTCTAGATGGTTGTGATGATTATGATCTTTTTGATATGTTCGACGAAAAATTACGAATGAATTAGTAGCGACCCTCCCCTGCCTCGCACGAATAAAGAATGGTTATTATGGGTTATCTCTGAGAGAGAGACATTTAGCATCAAGGATATTTTTTTATACCTTTTTGAGGTGTACTAGACTGTAGTACATTATTTTGATCTATCTCGTAAGATTCAGCCCACGTTTGCATTCTAAGCGCGAAAAATGTGTTTATATACGACATCACAAAAGAAACCTGTAAAAGTATCAGTGTTTCTCTACTAAATTATAAACGTATTATACATACAAACCTCCCTTGAATCACTTGTCCTATTGAAAAACGCTTCAAAATCCGTTGCGTAGTTTTAACATAACAACAGACAGACAGCGGGAAGCGACTTTGTTTTATACTTAGGGATAGTGATTAAAACAAATTTACAAGAATGACAAAAAGCATTGTTCTCAAGGGATTCATTAACTTGGGCGTATTATCATCAGAGGGATAGGTTAGTTAATGTCTTCTGTTTATTAGAATTTTGTAAAATCAATCTTGGAATCGATATCGATATTAAATATGTCATGATTGAGAATATCTTCGATAAAATTTTTAGTGCTTTTGATATATATTCTGCTGGAATCAAAGATTAAAGTGCAACTACTTCTTCATCTATATCAAAACCAGTCGAGTATTTTTCCTGGTGTTAACAGTGCGAGCACAATGCATCTCTTTCGTATTCCAGCTATTCCAGACATTTAATCATCGGAATGACGGGATGTGCAAAAGCAATAAACCAGAATCGTTTCTCTCTCGTCTCTTTAATCAAATAAAATGCACCTTTCGCTTTGACTATCACCTGCTTGATGCTTCCGTTATTCATGTCTCCTCTGTCTTTGTCGTTCCCGGCATTTTGCACACTATCGTTTCAAAGTGTTTGTCACTGCAAAAGTATTTCATATCAAAGCTTTGTGTCCGGGAATTTGTATCTGGTATTTCAAAATCCAGGTTTTGATCAGTAGGGAGTGAAATTCGCAGGATGGTTTGGGGTTACACCAGTGAGAGAAAGAGAGAGAGAGAGAGAGATTTGTTGGTGATTTCTTCATCATCAGGCGCACTAAAACTGTTCATCTACATATTCATTGATCTTCATTAGGAGCGGAAGACCATCTCCTGAAATTCAACATGATATTTTCTCATCAGCTTTTTATAATATTCTGATTTTTTTATGGTAGAGGTGTAATTACGTATTTCAGACAGAAAAAATAATCTCAGAACTATATAAGATCCAATGAACTCGCGAATCACATATATTTCTTTGTCAGACTCTCATTATATTATCTGTATTTTTAGTTTTTCAACTGTACGTTTCAACTTTCCTGTTTCAATTATGATCGAGCTGAATCGATCTTGAAATACCCGGTATGAATTTGTCTTTTTTCAATCTGGAACTATTCGAAACAACAGTTTCTTATTTTCCTCATCATCAGCAATATGAAAAAGTTATTGAGTTGTAGCATTTTCTCTTTTTGACCACAGCGACATTAGCGACTTATTTACTCATCTCACCTTGAATAACATTGATATTATATCCTCATGAACAAATCATACATACGAAATTGATTTCCCAAATCTATACGGGCAATCTAGAAGTTTAATCTTCTAATATTCGATTCATTCAATTACGTAGTCTTTCAGCAAGAAAGGAGAAAAAATATTCGTCTCGGAACACCACGCCCGAGTGTCTGTAGTATATTTTAAAAAGTGATCAATCATTTGTCTGCAGAGTTTTATTGGGAATTTGCCCCTTCGACCTTTGTGGTCCTCTCAGAAACTATTCATTGAGGAGAGATATATCTACAGGGGCGGACACAATGATCAAACTGTAGGGGTTCACTGATTTATTCAATGTTCACCGCTTTCTGTTGGGAAATTTTTCTTCAGAAAGAAAAATAGCATTCAAATTGATTGATTGATCATCTGACATAATTCAAGTTCTCGTTGAAAACGTTAAACAAATTTATTTTGGTTCTCGAATCAAGATTGCATTTTCATTTTCGAAAAATTAGTTCACAAACAGGTGAACTACTTTTTTTGAATTTTAACAGTAGACAACTTAGAACATATAACAAAATTTTCCATAGAGTCAAAATAAAAAACATTAATAAATTGAACAATTTGAAAATGGTAAATTCAGGATCAAAATTAAAATCAAATGAAAAATGGATAAAAAATATTTCAAACATACCCATCCCTGATGAGGTATCAAATTTTTTAGCATTAGGTCCAAAATTTAGCATTGAACCTATATTAGGCAAGGACATTCCTATAAAGAACATTTTGGCTGACGTAGATTACATTACGTCCAATATTCCAGATACGACTCAGAGAAATATCACTATAGCAAGGGCTTCGAATATCATCACAAACCATATACACAATACACATCAACAATCATAATCTTTTCGAAAGCTATTACTTAACTCAAAAAAATTCTTGAAAGAAAATCCAAATTTAATCTTAACTTCATCAGACAAAGGTAACGTAACAGTAGTCATGGAAAAACAACAGTACATAGATCTCACAAATGAAATAATCATGAATAATACAGCATATATAGAATTGAACAAAGACCCTACTTCCGCAATCCAAAGAAAGTGCAATACATACATCAAAGAATTGAAAGATAAAAATTACATAGATGAAACAACAAAAAAGAAACTTACCTGCTATAGTGGTATCGCTCCAAGGCTCTATACCCTGCCCAAAGTTCACAAACCGACTCTTTCAGTAAGACCAATCGTAGCATCGATAGGTGCACCTACTGAAGCATTAGCGTCCCTGTTAACAAGTATCTTAACAAAAGCATATGATTTTGGCAACGAGTACTATATAGGAGATTCATCCTCCGAACTACATCCTAGCCAGTCTGGATGTGGTTTCCTTGTTTAGCAATGTGTATTTAGAAACATGTTTGAGATCCATTCACAAAAATTGGAGCAACATCAGTAACCGTTGCAACATTGATAAAGAAACTTTTTCCAAATTATTAACTTTTCTCTTTGATAGCACTTACTTTTCGTTCAACAATAAAATATATAAACAGACTTTTGGAACTCCCATGGGAGCCTCCATTTCACCAATATTAGCTGCATACGTGATGGATGATCTGCTGGACACAGTATTACCAGTTTTACCTTTCAAACCTCATTTTTTCAAAAAATATGTAGATGATATCATAATTTCAACTCCCCAAGAAGGCTTGGATGAGATTCTTTTCACCCTGAATAGTTATGACCCCCATATTCAGTTCACAATCGAAACAGAAGACAACCAGCAATCAGTACCCTTCCTTGATACAAAGTTCATCAGAACAGCGGACAACAAACTCCTAATTGATTGGTACAGGAAGCCCTGCAGCTCAGGTAGATACATGAACTACCACTCGTATCACAAACATTCGATCAAAGTGAACTTGGTCAAACAACTAAAGAACAGAGTGCTAAGAATCTCAGATAAAAGTTTCCATAATAAACATTTGAAAATTCTTGCACAATTATTCATAGATAATTCTTATCCAACCCAATTAATTAACAATATTTTGTTCAGTACATCTACATCACTAGAAATTTACAATTCAATCGCAAACAATACCAATGGCAATGTTACTGATGATGCCCCAATCCACCCCGTATTCACATCATTACCGTTCATCAGGGAGATCACTCCCAGACTTTCTAGAATATTCCAAATTTTACCCAACATAAAAAAGCAAACAAAACCGTCCTAACTATCAAATCAATTCACAGCAGAGTCAAAGACAAGGTTCCCTTGATAAATCAGGTGAATGTCGTTTATAGTATTCCTTGCCAATCATGCAACAAAATATATGTTGGCCAAACTTCACGATCATTAGGTGCTAGAGTCGTTTCTCACAAAAGTGATTCGAGACTACACCCTGAGAGAAGTGCACTGGCGAACCATGTGAATGAGTTTGACCACCATATGGATTACGATGCAATAAAAGTATTAACCACTGGAACACTAACAGTTGAGAGGTCCTTTTTAGAAATGTCCTACATTTTTCAAAATGACAATTGTATGAACAAACGAACAGACATTAATCACCTAAGTGAAATATATTCTTATTTACTGACTCTAGACAAGAACCTATCCAATAGTAATATTAGTTTCAGTAATTCAATTGCATAATCAAAATCCAAGGTAGCCAAAATTTAGTAATACTTCAATTCAATTTGTACCAAATTAGTAACTAGAATTCAGTTGGTAACACACTGACACCCTAGACCCTCAGCCACAACTCAATTGTCAACTTCATATTTCAAATCAATGTCATACTTCAATTAGTATAACTGACATGCTCATGTGAGAGCAACGTCCAGATTTTAACCTGAAAAATTTCAATCAAGTTTTAATTATGTATCATGTTTCATCGTCAACAATGTACCATCAATTCATCTCTAACATCAATGTAACCATCCTCAAATAAGATGTGAGTCATTAGCCATTAATATTTTAGAATTACTTTACAACTTTTTTATATATTATTGTAGTTTCCCTGATGATGGAAATGAAATTTTCCGAAAGCTTGGACTAACTTAAAAGAGTACTCCTTTACTTGCTGAAACACCCCACTATCCACTGGTTCTATATATATATATATATATATATATATATATATATATATATAGATTAAACTAGTGAATAGTGGGGAATGCAGCAATGTCACAAAAGAAAGACTCTTTTAAGTTGATCCAAGCTTTCGGAACTTTTTTTATTCCATCATCAGGGAACTACAAATAGATTACATTTATGTGGAAGATTTTACAATAAGTTGTCTTATCATACTTACACTTAGGTGAGGTTATATGACACGATGTTCAAAAGTAATCATTGATGGAGTGCTCATGGAATGAAGTTGTATCATAAAACCGGGTTAGTAAATGATGTACACAGATGCACATTTACAAATTACACCTTAAAATTAATATTGAAACTCGTCACTCTGTGTAGACCATGTGGTCAGTCTTAGATTGTCAGGTTAATGTCTTCATGACAAGAATGAAATATGAAATGTGAAATGTGAAGTTGACAGCGACAGGGATAGTCATCTGTCCTGTCAATTGTTGAACAGTGGTGCCACTTGTTGTGTGTAACCAACTGATGGTTTCATGAGTATTTGTTTTGTGACTATGAAATTTGTGTATGATCAATGGATATGAGTGAACTGTGAAGAAATTTGCTGATTCCTATTTATGCTAATAACAAAAATTTTTTTTTTTTAATTATATGGGTGAAACAAAATTTTTTTCAATTTGATAAGTTATGAACAGAATTGTTTGTACCGTTGATGGTACTGACTGGGTTTTCATCTAGTGACAACAAAAAGGAATAAATCTCGCTCAAATGATTTAAGTCTGTTTTTTTATTTTTGCAGTTATTGTCTTGTGCAATAAATGCCATTTCCAAAAAAACCCTCTTTGTCATGTGTGGCTCAACCGCCAACACCCTCGCCGATTCATAATTGACTCGGTGGTCTAATGTGTTTACATGGTTTGCTAGAGCACATCTCTCCGGATGTAATCTGCAATCACTTTTGTGTGATATAATTCTACTCATTAATGTTCTTGACGTTTGTCCAATGTAATTTTTATTGCAGTCTGAACAAGGAATACTATATACGACTTTAGTATTAGAGGTAATAAGTACTTTATCTTCGACTTTTGAAAAAATTGATTTAATGGTTAAAACTGTTTTGTTGGCAATTTTTAAATTACAATGAGGGTAAAAAAGTCTAGTGAGTTTGGGTGTGATTTCCTTAATGTAGGGTAAAGAGGTGAACATGGCTGGAATGGGGGTGTCATTAATGTTATTGCCCTGCAGGGGTGGATTTATAACGTTCTGTGGTATGGATGGTGTGTTGTACAAAATACTCCTTACCAGTTTCTGTGGATATGAATTTTGAATGAAAAGATTTTGAAGGATATTTAAATTTTTGTTAAGAAAGGAGGTATCAGAAATTCTGGTTACCCTGTTCTTCATTTGCTTGAGAAGGTTTATTTTCATTGATCTTTTATGATATGACTCGTAGTTGATGTATCTACCAGAGTGGCATGGTTTCCTATACCAGTCCACTAGTATACTGTTATTCGGAGTCCGAATGAGTTTGGTATCTAGGAACGGTACTGCACACTCATTGTCCTCCAGTTCAATTGTGAACTGAATGTAAGGGTCGAAGCTGTTGAGGGTATCGAGAATTTCCGTAGTGCCATCTTGTGGTAATGCTACAATTATGTCATCTACATATTTTTTAATGGAAAAAGGTTTGAAGGATAGTACAGGTAGTACTGTGTCCAACACATCATCCATCACATATGCTGCTAAAATGGGGGAGATTGATGCTCCCATGGGGGTACCGAAAATTTGTTTGTACATTTTATTGTTGAATGAGAAATATGTATTGTCAAAAAAAAAGTTAAAATGTCCATAAAGGATTCTTCAGTTATATTACACTGTACGCTGATGGCAGTGTAATATAACTGAAGAATCCTTTAAGGACATTTTAACTTTTCCTTTTGACAATACATATTTCTCATTCAACAATAAAATGTACAAACAAATTTTCGGTACCCCCATGGGAGCATCAATCTCCCCCATTTTAGCAGCATATGTGATGGATGATGTCCAACACATCATCCATCATCCACAGTACTACCTGTACTATCCTTCAAACCTTTTTTCATTAAAAAATATGTAGATGACATAATTGTAGCATTACCACAAGATGGCACTACGGAAATTCTCGATACCCTCAACAGCTTTGACCCTTACATTCAGTTCACAATTGAACTGGAGGACAATGAGTGTGCAGTACCGTTCCTAGATACCAAACTTATTCGGACTCCGAATAACAGTATACTAGTGGACTGGTATAGGAAACCATGCCACTCTGGTAGATACATCAACTACGAGTCATATCATAGAAGATCAATGAAAATAAACCTTCTCAAGCAAATGAAGAACAGGGTAACCAGAATTTCTGATACCTCCTTTCTTAACAAAAATTTAAATATCCTTCAAAATCTTTTCATTCAAAATTCATATCCACAGAAACTGGTAAAGAGTATTTTGTACAACACACCATCCATACCACAGAACGTTATAAATCCACCCCTGCAGGGCAATAACATTGATGACACCCCCATTCCAGCCATGTTCACCTCTTTACCCTACATTAAGGAAATCACACCCAAACTCACTAGACTTTTTTACCCTCATTGTAATTTAAAAATTGCCAACAAAACAGTTTTAACCATTAAATCAATTTTTTCAAAAGTCAAAGATAAAGTACCTATTACCTCTAATACTAAAGTCGTATATAGCATTCCTTGTTCAGACTGCAATAAAAATTACATTGGACAAACGTCAAGAACATTAATGAGTAGAATTATATCACACAAAAGTGATTGCAGATTACATCCGGAGAGATGTGCTCTAGCAAACCATGTAAACACATTAGACCACCGAGTCAATTATGAATCGGCGAGAGTGTTGGCGGTTGAGCCACACATGACAAAGAGGGTTTTTTTTGGAAATGGCATTCATTGCACAAGACAATAACTGCATAAATAAAAAAACAGACTTAAATCATTTGAGCGAGATTTATTCCTTTTTGTTGTCACTAGATGAAAACCCAGTCAGTACCATCAACGGTACAAACAATTCTGTTCATAACTTATCAAATTGAAAAAAATTTTGTTTCACCCATATAATTTTAAAAAAATCTTTTTTGTTATTAGCATAAATAGGAATCAGCAAATTTCTTCACAGTTCACTCATATCCATTGATCATACACAAATTTCATAGTCACAAAACAAATACTCATGAAACCATCAGTTGGTTACACACAACAAGTGGCACCACTGTTCAACAATTGACAGGACAGATGACTATCCCTGTTGCTGTCAACTTCACATTTCACATTTCATATTTCATTCTTGTCATGAAGACATTAACCTGACAATCTAAGACTGACCATATGGTCTACACAGAGTGACGAGTTTTAATATTAATTTTAACGTGTAATTTGTGAATGTGCATCTGTGTACATCATTTACTAACCCGGTTTTATAATACAACTTCATTCCATGAGCACTCCATCAATGATTACTTTTGAACATCGTGTCATATAACCTCACCTAAGTGTAAGTATGATAAGACAACTTATTGTAAAATCTTTCACATAAATGTAATCTATTTGTAGTTCCCTGATGATGGAATAAAAAAAGTTCCGAAAGCTTGGATCAACTTAAAAGAGTCTTTTTTTTGTGACATTGCTGCATTCCCCACTATTCACTTGTTTCATCCCTAACTAGTCAGCAACGACTACCCTCTTCTATATATATATATATATATATATATATATATATATATATATATATATATATATATATATATATATATATATATATATATATATATATATATATATATATATATATATATATATATATATATATATATATATATATAGAAGGCGAAGAGTAGTTTCGACTGACTAGTTGACTAGTTATTCATGAATAACCTCTTAGCACGTGCTCCTAAGTGTTTTCCAGAATCTTTGTAAAATTTTGAGTGTTTATTAACAGTTTTAATCGATTTCACACCACATAATCGTTAGAATAATGATGTTTTTCCATTTCTCCTCATCTCTACGCTTGACTTCTTACATAACCTCACGGTAATGTCTTGAAAAAGATAATTAACATTCTCGAACGCTTGACCAAATAACAAAGAGTTTACTTGTACAACAGACCAGCATTTTGACTGCATCCTCACAAACATTCCGCTCATATGTATATATATATATTCCAGACAGACAGGAGCTTTGAATAAATATTCACTCAGAAAAGGTTCGACATGTCACCAAGCTCACAACGAAGGGGTGAGAATTTCTGTACCCGTCGGGCCATCTGTGGAAATACTGCAAAGGGTGGAACGATTGACAACAATTCAAAAAATATCTATAGAAGAGAAAGAAGTCTCTGACCTTCTACGATGCTCCAACAAAGTGAGCGAGTCTGTGAGCTTTGCTTTTCTCTGAATAGAATCAAGATGCTTCATTTAATGTTTTGGTGCCGAGCCCTATACATCAGAACTATATTATACAGGGTGTAACTGAATAAGTGTTGAACATTTAAGGAAGTGATTCCCCATTGAAAAAAAGATAGGATCTTTCATATAAAGAAACTTCATTCAAAGGTCTCTTGTTGGAGATCCTTGAATGAAGATACAGCCCCTGAAAGAGGGTACTTACAATTTGTGAAACAAGTTTTTTCACAAGCACTGAGGAAGTTACAATATTGAAATTAACCTAACGTTTTGTACTACCAAAAAGACACTCAGCCAGTAATTTATTTGGTTAACCCCATGGTTGCAAGGGGTGGAAAACGCAACTCCTAAAATTGATTTCCAATATAACTTTTTTGTTATTATTTGTTCCCAATTTAAAAATGTATTCCCGATATCCTGTTTTATTCAAAACGAAAAATGTGCCTTGGGTTTTTTGTCCAAAATAAACCAGTTCGCAGCAAAAAATTATTTTACGAACAACTACAGAGATACATCGTCATAAATGCGAAAATACGAAACTTATCTATCTAGTAGGTCGCTATTAGCGATAGTGACAGTTAAATTGACGCTGTCAGTTTGTGAATTTCCGAAATCGAATTAATACTAATTGTGTGTTGTTGTTCTGTTCTCAATTTGTTACTTTATTGATTCACTTTTGTTATTAAAATGGCATACACACCCTTTGAAGGGCTGTATCTTAACGAGAGATGCTCCAATCTTAACAAGCAATGCTCCAATGAAACTCCTTTTTATGAAAGATCCTATCTGTTTTTCGATGAGAAATCACCTCCTTAAATGTTTTACACTCATTCAGTTACACCCTGTGTATCTGTCTGTAGAGAAGGGAGGGTGAGTATAGACCCACAGCACTTAGGCCACAATATGGTCCATTGTACATCCTCCCAAGGAGTCGCCCTCCTAGGACATTGTCCATCCTGCCTTATCCAGGAAGGAGGACAGGTCACCAGGGGACATCTCCTTAATATCGGCAGGTGTAAGCCAAGACTCACCGAACACCCACTCTCTTATCGACGATAGCTCCAGACATTCACATAAGACATGCCTGACAGTTTCATCTTCCTGTTCACACATCCTGCATAGAGGTGTGTCCACTAGCCCCATAATATGGAGGTGTTTCCTTAGTTGACAGTGTCCAGTCAGAAATCCCACTGTTAAACGTAGGTTCTTCCTGGTCATTGCCAAATATTTATTCGGATCCAGCTTCTCAGGGTCGCCTAAGGTGATCCTGGCAAAACTGCATCCTTTGGTTTCACCCTGTGTATGTGACTTGTCAATCATTAGACTCTGACATGAAGTAAAGTATCCGTTCACACGAAATAGAAATCCAAGCATCTGGGAAGCCTTAGCGATCGATCTCACATGGTTTTTCCATGAGAGATTATTAGTGGAAATACTACCATTCCCAAAAGCATAAACTCTATATTCGACAATTTCTCATTGAATCACCTGCATGCTAACCGAAATTAAAACAAGCGCCAAATTACGAGAAATGAGTTATGATACCTACTGATTGTTTTGTTATTGTATAATAAATCTAAAAATCAATTGTCAGTTCAGCAGGAAAACATTCGGGAGGTGAAAAAAAGGGTAAGCTTAATGTTATCAATTGAGATAAGGATGAGCTGTCGCATAATATTTGGTTAGTAACAGAAATATTTCGAAGTGGGTTCGAACCTCCTAAACCCCCTCAACAACGGTCACGTTCAGCGACATCTATAAAACGACGTGTAATTGACCCTTTTCAATTTGTCCAAAGATACCAGTCATAAAGTTGAAAGCATCTATCTTCGAAAAGCATATTTGAAACGCAAACGAAGTGAAACCACCACCAGTTTCTTTTATAGGGGAGGGGGGTTATACATTCCAATCGACTTTATATTTTATCTTGTCTACTTCTATGACAGTTTTTGTCTAACGAAATAAGGTATAACCCCTTTCAAATATTTTGGAACATTCATTATTTAATTCTATTTTCACTCCGAGCTCAACTAGTCAGTGCCATCTATTGATATACCCAATAATATATGCATTCGAACAATAGTATTCACGTAGATTCGTAGAGTGCGAATATTTGTTACGTCACAAGTATTGAATCTATGAATAACTAATTGAAATTTTTGGGCGTTCAAAATATGACTTCGATGAGTGTGACGGTGTTGGGAAACTTCAGAAATGAATTTTGGACGATATTAGAGGCCAACGAAGTCAAATTAAAACAGACATCCAGTCGTGGTATACGCCACTGGACGAATTGTTAGGGTTGTATCAGACGGGCTGTCCCGACTTTCGACTGTCTGCGACCGTCACAAGGCCGTCTCGATTGTCCGTACTAGTTAGCCTACCTTTCCTTGACACCTGTTCGCAGAACAAAAACTGAAACATGCCCAATAAAATTCATAATTCATTCCAACCAATGTATTCATTCATTCGTTCATTTTGAATGCGTTGTTTGATTTGATGAAAATAAAGAAATTATTTTTTCACAGGATTTATGTGGAAGAAATTCTATCAAAAAAATCAAAACTTCTATGCTATAAGAAACATCAATTAATCTACCCGCCTTCTGTTAGTACGTGTGAAAGGAAGAATCTATCTAATACAACCTCTCTGTTTCCCATAATGTGCGATGAGCGCTGACCCATGTTTCAGTAATTTTTTTTGCTCAATATGTCTACTGAGCACACTAAACTTTGCAGATGTAAGTCATTCATTGAGATAACAAATATTGTTTGAATTCCTGTTGAAGAGGCAGAAATATTCTGGAATAGATTTTTTGGGTTTTTCTCACCTAGCAATAAAAAGGAAAAAGCTTTAAGTTCTTATAATATCTGTTTCTTGGTCAAATTGGTATATTTGCGACGATACGTACTGCAATATTGAAAAGATGCAACATTGAGTGAATATTTTGTCAGTTACGTATTGTATTTTCATGATTTGGAAATTTAATTAACAATTTTTTTTAAATGCGAATAATTTCATCCCTTTGGAGAAGTTTCGGAAGCCAAAATGCCTCTTTTTTCAAGCCTATTTTGGTAAATGTTAATGGAATTGCACGTTTTGGTGCGTAGTGTCAGAATGTAACACTGGCATGGTGTTGATTTTCACAACCTGCTTCTTCGAATTGAATCTCCCCAGTTCAACTTCCCTTTTCAGAGGAATAAGCATCCAACATTGATCCACATCAATGAACAGAAAGCAATCTCTTAATATCCGTTTAACAAAATGCAAGTAGTATCTTTGAGTTTTCTTCTCGTTCCATTGTTCTTTGTCAGAAGTAAATTGATAATTTCGACTCATCCATTTCTCGTCTTCTCAACTTGTTTTTATGTTTAGCTGTCCTTATTCTTTATGGCCTTGATGTTCCACTAGTATAAACACTGCCACATACATGTGAGTGGGACAACATCTATTCACTTATGACAGAACGGAATGGAACAAACGGAAAACTTCAAAAGACTACTTGCATTTTGTTAAAGGGAAATGAAGCGATTGCTACTTTTTCGTTGAATATGGATCAATGTTGGATGCCTCTACCGAAAAGGAAAGTTGAACTGGGAAGATTCAATTGCGAGTGGGTTGTGTCAAAATCAACACTTGGTATAGCTACGGATGAATAAGTCATGCCAGTGTAACATTTTTTTCACTATGTATCAATAATTGCAATTCCATTGGACATTTTCGAAAACAGGCTTGAAAAAGGAGGCAGACTAGCATCCGAAACGTCGCCAAAGGAAAGTATACCAATTTTTTGAATAAATTCTTTGATTTAATTTCGAAATCAATAAAATACGATAAGTACACTACGAAATATGAATATGTATCAGTAATTGCAATTCCATTGGACATTTTCGAAAACAGGCTTGAAAAAGGAGGCAGACTAGCATCCGAAACGCCGCCAAAGGAAAGTATACCAATTTTTTGAATAAATTCGTTGATTTAATTTCGAAATCATAAAAATACGATAAGTACACTACGAAATAGTCATTCAATTTTGCATCTTTTCAATATTACAGTTACGTATTGGGGCAAACACACTAGTCCAGTCTAGGACCATTTTCCCGTGTATTTATCCCATACAGCACCGATTCGCATGAAAATTTGGATTCAGGATCTACATACACTCTTTTTCAAAATCTACCCTATGCTGGGGTTTGCTTTCTTCCTGGGGGTCGATGCCACCCCTTCTTGGGGGTGAAAAAATTTTTATTGGAAATAAGTACGGAAATCAATAGATTGACTAATTCTAAGTACTTTTTGTTCAATGAAGTTTTTTCCGAAAAGCAATACTTTTCGACTTATTCGCGAGTGAAATTGTCGGCTTTCAGGCAAAAAAACACGTTTTCAGATCCTTTTTCGCGAATAACTGGAAAAATATGCATCTAATCGTAAAACCTGCGTAAAGCAAAATTATAGCTTTTGAAAAAAGAAAGGCGATCGTTCATTTGCGATGTACGCAAACCCACTACAAACTGAATAATTGCTTGTTGAAAGTTGATTGGTATTTTCAAACGCCAAAATGGAAAGTTTCTACTTACAATAACGAAAAACTAATGCATTTTTCCGGAAAAACTCATTGGACCTTTTTTGAAGTCCTTCAAAAATCCTTCATTTTTGTTATTTATAAAAGTTTCTAGCCTCAAAACTGACCGAGGTATGAAGGAAATAATGTAGAATCCTATTTTTTCGTTGAAAAAAAATTGTGAATATCTCATTCTCTCTTCCCCCCATTGAAAAAAATTGTTGTTACTCCATAATCCACTTCATTCATGTTCTTATAATGAGTTCTGAGTTTTCCATCAATTGAAAGTACGTAGTTTTGGAAAAAATTGAGATTGAAGAAAAAAAAATCATATACGTAATTCAGCGAAAAATCACTATTTCTTCGAAATAACTCGAAAAGTATTGATCACATGCAAAATTGAAGGTTATTCTTCTCTGGAAATTTTGGTGTTTCATTTTTTTCAACAGGATGAAAATAGAGTAAGATATGGCCAGTTAAATATTGTGAGGGTTCGCGCAAAGTACTTTTTTTGAGCCCTTTCAGCATGAAACTCTTCAAAAATATAGTCTGAAACAAAAAATGATGTAAATGAGCTTATAGCTCTTGAAATAAACTACAAAATACCTTCTTGGTGGACTTGATTGCTCAAAGACTAAGCGAGTTATGGGAAAAAAAAACAAAAACAATTTTTGTAGAAATTAGAGTATGTACATTAGTATATTGAGGAATACACATAGTAACTATATTTTAGGCCTAGTGGAACTATATGATTTCAATCGATCACACATCCAAATCTAGACTCAACCTTTTTTTAATGGGGTAGTTTTCACCCTCAAAAAATTAAAAGCAACCCCGAATACAGAGGTAACTTTGAAGTAGAGTCTCAATCTGAATTTTCAAACAGTTCGGTTTCCCGGTTATTCAATAATAATTTCGGGAGTAATTACACAAGTGCTCCAAAATTACCGATAATTTTCCATGAAAGCATGTTGTCTAAAAACTGCATGAGTTTATTTTCATATTTTGTCTTTCTGCAAAATATGAAAATAACCGAATGCAGTTTTTTTACTGACAACATGCTTGAATGGAAAATTATCAGGTTTATTTTGATGCACGAGTGTAATTCAGTAGAATATTTCCGGAGTTGAAACAACGACGTTTAAAATTCAGTATTTATGCCTGTCAAGATGACAAATGTACATTTTAACAATCGTTACTATAGATGCACGGACCGAGCGGGTATTTTTCGATACCTACCGGGTATTTACCAGCCCGAAAATGTCCCGCCGGGAATTTATCGCTGTGATTGATCGAAAATGTCCCGCTTCATATATAATTTTTAATGTAGGGGTCGAAACTATTTAATAGATAAGAAATTGTCAATTCAACGTATTTACAGATGACTGCACGCTCAAAACTAGTATTTTGTAATTTTTCTTGAATAGGGGTAGTTTTCACCTCTGATGAATAAAAATCAACCCCAGGCACAACCTCAACTTAGAAGTAAATGTTAGATATGAGCTAAATCTCAAATTAAATGCAAATAGATACTGAATAAGTTGAATAACTGCCAAATAACATGTTAATTATTATTTTCTGGTGATATTCTGTCACAAGGGGGTGGGGGTGTTAAAGGGTGACACTGATAACGGAACCATAAATTATATTGAAAATTATCAATTGATTGATTTTATGATTTCAGTTTATTACATACTCCAATCTAAAATTTTGATATTTTTTGTCGAATAGGGGTGGTTTAATCCCCCTCCAAATCAACCCTCGGCACAGGGTAGATTTTGAAATAGAGGGTAAGTAGAACCTATATCCAAATTTTCATACGAATCGGTGCTGTATGGGATGAATACACAGTTTACACTTTTTTACCGTCATAGACTGGAGTATACCAATTTGCCCAAAAAATAGATGATACTATAAGAACTTGCGAGTACTGTTTGAAAGTTGATATTCTGTGGTGGATGGCTATCTTCCAGTTTTCTTGGATTCTTAACCCACCACAATTTGGAAAGATAGGAATAAATATAAGAATCTACATGAGTGTAGAATCGCAGATTTTCAATCAACCCCGAGAAGTTGCTGCGATAATTCAAAAATGGTTTCTTCTATATGGAACCCGTTTAATTAGTCAGGCACTTTTCGTATAACTCAAATTTACCTATGAAAAAATACAAGAATTAATATATTATTGAAAATACTTATCGATAACGTTTCGGAAACCAAAAACTAAACTGGAAGAGAATATTCATGAAAGTTTTGAAAACGAAAGCAGATTTGTTTTCCGAAACTTCAACGATAAGTATTTTTTTAAATATTAGTTCTTGTATTTTTTTGATAGGAAAATTTTTAACGAAAATTTGCTGACTAATTGAACGTGTTCCACTCAGATATTTTGAAATATCGCAGAAACTTTTATGCTTTTATAGATTCCTATATCAATTCCTATTTTTTCAGATTGTGGTAGGTTGAGAACCAAAATGAGCTGAAAAGAACTTGGAGCTTTTTAGGACAACAATTTATTCTCAAACCAGGACAAACCAGTTTCGCCCGGAGAATAGTCCCGTGCTCCTCAGTAGAGAATTGGATGAATTATGAAAATTTCTCACTACATACCAAATATTTTCTTCGTGGAAGTTTTATATACTGTTGTACTGCATTGTCAGAAGTTCAAATAAAAAGTCAAAGAATAAAGAATGGGCGATCTTACAACAAATTTCAACAACAATTTACTAAAAAATGAGACGAACAAACAAAGAAAAAAAATCAAAGCAGAGCATTACATCTAATAAATAAGTAATATAATACCACCAATTGAATTGAAGAATCAACCTCCCCCTCTGGAATTAGGCATTTTTGCGTTACTTTCACAATACGCTGTACAGCTTATTCAATCCATCTTGGCACAGAACTTATAACGTATATGCCCAGCAATCTCTGTGGAGTATAGTAAAATAAAATAACACTTATTATATGTGTTCACTGTGTTTGGATCAATTCCTAGACAGTTTTTTTCTTTCGTCTTGGTCTACACTAGCAGTGTGCAACTGGAAAAGTATCTGAGTTTGTGCCAAAATGGATTGGACAAGCTGTACATTTTGTTCGAAATATTATATGAGATATTCTCTTCAATGGACCGTGCTAATATGGATTAGGAGTAACACTTTTTCCGGCATACCTATGTATTACAAATAAAAATTCACGAACATTTGCTCAATATGGAACAATATATACGTGATTTTGAAATCGAAAATATCAGCACTTATACGCTGGAAAATATTAGAGATTGTACCGAAGTGTTGAATGTTAATAGGTCGAACAAAACATTTCAACTACTCAACATGAATATTCGAAGTATCAACAGAAACCTGGATGAATTCAAAATTACCTTACAAAGACTGAACATAGATCTTGATTGTTTAGTATTAACTGAAACATGGAATGTTACTGAACCGAGCCTATACAATATCGACGGGTATAGCGTGATATACAATGATAGCCACTACAACAAAAACGATGGTATTGTTGTCTACATAAAATCTTCTTTGAATTACACGTATAACATTATAGAAATCCATAGAGGAGTTAATGCATTGCAAATTATAATCAGTCTGGATAAAGAAAATAACGTTGTTGTCACGGCGTACTATAGATCACCACACTCGGATGTAAATGAGTTTATTGAAAAATTGAAACAGTTCTTTGATAAAAATCATAAAAACAATGAAAGTGTCTGCATTTTCACAGGAGACTTGAATATTGATCTACTCAACTCTAGTGACAATGCGACTTCCGAATATCTATCTGTTTTGAATGAAAATGGGTATATTTCAACTATCAATGAGCCGACAAGAATTCAGGGAGGCAGTAATACCTGTATTGATCATATTTTCATTAAATGTCCGGTTGAAACAACTCAAAATCTTATACCCGTCATACTAAATACTAATATAACTGATCACTTTCCAACTATTCTCCAGGTTGTTCGAGAAAATGTGAAAAAAATTGAAAACAAAACATATTACACAAACTTCATCAATGAAACAAAATTATTAAAAACATTTGAAAATATAACCTGGGAGCCCGTTTTCTCCACATCTGACCTGAACTCAGCAACAGACTTCTTCGTTAATACAACAATGAACGCTATAAATATGTGTAGTGAAAAAAGAAAAATTACTCGAAAAAAAACAAAAATAGCGCCGTGGTTAACAAATAACTTACTTAGTTCAATAAACAGAAAAAATGAAATATTTAGGACCCTTCAAAGACATCCACAAGATGCGGACCTGAAAATAACGTACAAAAACTGTAGAAACAGGCTGAATACGATGATTTCAAAAGCTAAATTTGAATATTATAAAAATCAAATTAAACAGAATAATGGTTATACAAAGAAGTTATGGGAAATTGTTCAACAAGTAAGCCATACAAAAAAGGTACAGCATCCCATTGAATGTTTAAAAAATTGTGAAGGTAATATTCTAAAAGAGAAAATAGACATCGCGAATGAGTTCAATTTGAGGTTTTCGGAAATGGGTGCGAAACTAGCGGGAAAGATCAAAACAGATCCGAATTATACCACAAGGAGAACATCTGTTCCCAATTCTTTTGTTCTTACTCCAGTAGACTCAGTTGAAATTTATAATGTCATTAATGAACTGAAAAATAATAAGGCAGTGGGAATTGATAATATAAAGACCGAAACGATAAAAAAGGTAGCAAACTATATCACGGAGCCTTTGAAATATATTTTTAATAAATGCATGGAACAAGGTATTTACCCAAACATATTCAAAAGAACCGTGGTGATTCCAATTCACAAAAAAGGAGATAGACAAGAAGTGGAAAATTACCGCCCAATTTCACTAATAACACATATATCCAAAATCCTCGAAAAAATCATTAAAAATCGGCTAAACTCATATCTCAATAAATATAACATCATTTCTAGTAAACAATTCGGATCCAGGGAAAAAACATCTACACAAGACGCAATCTTAACTTTAACTTCTAAGATAACAGATGCACTCAATGAGGGGAGTCCGTGTTTATGTGTTTTCATTGATTTATCGAAGGCTTTCGATACCGTCAGCCATGAACTTCTATTACAATCACTGGAAGACATTGGTATAAGAGGGATCAATTTACAATTATTTTTGAGCTATCTGAGTGGAAGAAGTCAAACAGTAAGAGTCGATGGTATATTTGGGGGTACCAAATCTGTTGATTTTGGTGTACCCCAGGGTACTGTACTAGGTCCGATTTTATTCAATATCTATATTAATGGATTATTCACTTTGGAAAGCCGTGGAGAAATTATTGGATTTGCTGACGATACGGCAATCTTTTATAAGGCTGAAAATTGGAAAAACCTGAAAACTACAATCGAAACTGATTTTTGCTCGATAAAAAAATGGCTAGAGTACAAACTACTCACAATCAATTTCGAAAAAACCAATTATCTACCTTTCAGCTGCAATTCATCTGGCCTACCTTATTTCAATTCACTCAAAATTTCAAATGGTGAAGAAACCTTCACTATACTACCTGAAGATAAAGTTAAATATCTGGGAATTATTATAGACTCTCATTTAAAATGGAATCACCACATAACTTACATAGTAAAAAAATTGAGAACTATTTTGTATAGATTCAAGAAACTTAAAGAATGCTTACCAGTAAGTCGTATCTTTACTTAGGCCCCAAACTGTATAATGCAATACCTGGAGACCTAAGGCAAATAGGAAATATATTTTCCTTCAAAAAACAACTGAGAAAATTCATCTTAGAAAATTCTAGGCATATGATAGATTCCCTTTTGAATAAATATTAGATGTCTGAATATAGTTAACAAACATCGGTTTCCAGCCATATTTGTACTATTTTATAGTTTTTATGACCCATTTAATGTTGTATTATGTTTTATATATTTTGATATCTCTTATGTTATGAAAAAATTTGTCCCAACTTATGTCCTCGAAACAAGTGTTTAGTCACTTATCGAGTACTTGTTTATTTACTTTATGCTACATTTCTTGATTGTATACTGTATACTGTGTTTTTATATGTGTAAATAAATATTATTATTATTATTATTATTATAAAGTCGACAGATAAATAAGTTGAAAGTTATGTTTTATCAAAGAATTCATTCCGTCTGGAGTAACCAGAGATATCTCTTGTGAAAAGAAAAACTTGAGTTATATTGGAAGGCCGTAATCAACGACTTATAGGGTGACATGAAAACAGGAGAATATAGATGAGTACATAAGTGTAATCAACTGACTCACCAATTCAAGTCATCGTCTCCAATGCACTATAGGATTCACCCTTCGAATAACGAATGGAATGTCATTGAATTTTGCTAGAATCTTGCATTCGTTTTCTCACTTCCTTTGGGTAACACCACACACTCCGACTGACACAAAAATCCACTTCATCACGGTTACTCAAGGCAAGACTAGTTCCATAAATTTTTTGCACTCCTGAATCATCACAACACAACCTCACAATAATTCAGTATTTCACAGAATCAGTTCATTTGAGTTCAACACAAATCACACAATATTCAAATCAAGTAACAGGGTTTCAAACGTTCACGAATATGCAACAGTTTTTGACAGAAAAATAAAATCACGGCTGATGTAAACAACGTCTATCACGCGTACTAACTAGATTATTTGCGTGGTTTTTCAAGACAGCTGTGTGAGGAAAGATTGTCTACTTTTTGCGACACCGATATCCTAAATTGCCGTTGTTTTTTGTGTCATGATGAATTGTCGTATTTGATTTGAATTTCTTTCGAACAGGTCTCAATAGAATAAATTATATATGGATGATTCTCTCAACACTTTTTTGAATAGGCTTTTTGAAAAAAAATATCACATGAGAATTTTTTTTTGGAATTGTTCATTCCCCTTTTCGTGATTTTACATCACTGACTTCGTATTGACAACGTTAACAACACTGTATGACATATCATTTCACCAATATATGAACTCTACATTTTCAGGAGTTTTGAAGATTTCCACAGAAATTTGCATGTTCACTATCACAACCAAATATGTCCGAAACAAAGGAGTTCTATAGGCAATTCAAAATCACAAAAATATCCTCAAGAATTTGCTCACAAAACTTGCAGAAGGCAGAGAAAATTTCGACGATTTATTCATCCAACAAAATGGAAATATGAGACAGCTAGACAAAGGCAATAAGTGAACGATCAAGCGAAATGAATTCAGATAAGACAGAACTCGTCTGCTCGTCGAGCTCTTTTTTGCGGTCTGAATATTTGATTTGCAAGTATTTAAAGACGAAAGGGTGAAGTTTAAACGGGTAACAATTGCGCCATTGTGGGCAATTTCGGGAGGCGAGCGAATTAAGAGAACTGCTCTCTGAAACTCTCCGATTAATTAGACGTATAAACGGGGGTTGCGATAATGGACTAATAAGGCCTTTGTGACAACGTCTTCTATTGTTCCAAATGGCGCGACACTATCGAGCCAGCGGTGAGTGAGTTCAGAAAAAAAAAATATATTGAGCAGCGAGATCCTGATGTTCGTGTTCAATTTGAAACTGTTAAGCAGCGTCCAGACCAAGCTCGCGAACTGTTTTTGACCAATTAGCTAACAGATCAAAAGTTTCGCACGTACTTGGTGTAAATGAAAGTTAGCGAACAGATTCAGAGAAATACGCGAACCTCCAGGAACTGTACCAATGAAATTTCCAGAACTGTTTGCGATCTCTGTTCATGTACGCGTTGCTCGCGTGCTATTCTCAAAATGTTCGCGAACAGTCCCAGAGCTCCAATTTTGGTCTGGACAGGCCTCAAGAGAATTGTTGTATGAGCAGAGTCATTGTCCTCTGAAAAGCCGTGTACCACTGGTTCATATGATCAATGTAATCAGTTAAATGAACGATAAGATTGGAACCTTTAGTGTAAAAGTCGAAACTATTCCTAATTAACAATGACCCTAACACCAAAGTGATATTTCTGCAGTCGACGTGCGTTTCGCTAACAAGGTTAACATCTTCAGGAGAAGAAAATTGATACTTGATTGAATATAAATTTTCTTCTCCCGATAACCTTGTTAGCGAAACGCGCGTCGAGTGCAAAAATATCAGTTTGGTGTTAGGGTGATTGATCTCTTGGAAAAGTTTCAATGTTCTCAGTGACAATGATATCATTGTTCATGGAACTATTGAATTGTTTGACAGATTATAAATTCGATTGTTCGAACATCATTTTTTTGTGGTGGATCAATATTTGTTTCGTAGTTTTTTGGGTTTGTAACCTACCACAATCTGGAAAAATAAGAATTGCTTTTGGAATCTATACAAGTGTAGGAGGGCAGATTTTCAATCTACCCCGAAAAGTTGCTGCGTCTATTGAAAAACAGTTTTTTCTGGATAGAACAAGTCCAATTAGTCAGCAACTTCTCGTATAACTCAAATTTTGCAAATCAAAAAATAATAAGAACTGATATATATATGTATATATATAATATATATATATATATATATATATATATAATATATATATAATAATAATAATAATAATAATATATATATATATACATATACATATATATATATATATATATATATATATATATATATATATATATTTATATATATGAAAATACTCATCTGTTAACGTTTCGGAAACTAAATCTGCTTCCGTTCTCAAAACTTCTAGGCAAATTCCTTTCCAAATGAAAATACCTTGTAAAGACAAATGTCAATTACGAGAATTGTCTTTGGTTGGTTGGTTACTGAGTTAATGGGTTCGTCCTTGGACATATACCCAACGTCAAGTGAAAATTCTTTAAGTCATAGGAACGAGTGCGCTAACCAAGCGCGTCTGGGACATCCCATACTCGCTCCCGTTCTTGCTTTGCAAGTAGAAATTCTTATGGGCATCGATAACTTCGCCAAAGCGGTTGGCATCCGGCCTGGTTACCGGCGTAGGAAGCCACCGACCCTCTTCTTCCTCTTCTACGTCTTCTTATTATACACAATTTTATCTTCTCCTTCTTTATTTCGTCATCCGGTTACCTTATAACCTTTCAATGGAAACCACGTGTTCTTTGCAGGTTATTGGTGCTTTCAAGTAAACTTATATTTTTCATGCACGTTTTCCAAACAGCAAATTCACGAACAATCACAATACACGTAAAACAGGTTCCGACCATTAACTAAACAGCCATACTGGCTTCAATTAGTTTGAAATCGCACCTCTTGGCACAGACGTCCTTACACGGCCGCCATTTGCACCGAACTCCAGAATTGTCTTTACGAGGTATTTGCATTTGAAAAGGCATTTGCCTAGACGTTTTGAGAACGGAAGCAGATTTAGTTTCCGAAACGTTAACAGATAAGTATTTTCATTTATATATATATATATATATATATATATATATATAGGAGAAGAATTAGTGACTGGCTATAATATAATTCGATTGATTTTGTGAGGTTGCAGTCAAGTTTGTGGGCAGTTACAAAGAGGACTCTTTGTTATTAGTCAAGCTTTCGGTAAATTTATTACCTTCGTCAGGACAACTAAAAATAATACATTCGATGATATTTTGTAAAGATAGAAATATGGAACACTTACTAACGTGAGAATAAAATATAAATTGGTGCAAAACAAACAGACAAAACATTGAAGAATATTGAAGTATATGATTGAAGTATGTCAAATTTTGATGTAATGTTATGTGGGAAAATTCTGAATACCAGGTGATTTTCTTCTATCTTTTTCGTATTCAAGTAGAAACGTATAAATTTGGCTTAAATTATTGAGATCTGTTTCTTTGTTCATAGGATGTTCTTCGTTATTAATATGTGTCATTTCTAAAAATGTTCTTTTGGTTATATTTGTTTCTCTATTTGAACACCCAGAAATTTCGGATAGAGAAACAAATATAACCAAAAGAACATTTTTAGAAATGACACATATTGATAACGAAGAACATTCTATGAACAAAAAAACAGATCTCAATAATTTAAGCCAAATTTATACGTTTCTACTTGAATACGAAAAAGATAGAAGAAAATCACCTGGTATTCAGAATTTTCCCACATAACATTACATCAAAATTTGACATACTTCAATCATATACTTCAATATTCATCAATGTTTTGTCTGTTTGTTTTGCACCAATTTATATTTTATTCCCACGTTAGTAAGTGTTCCATATTTCTATCTCCACAAAATATCATCGAATGTTTTATTTTTAGTTGTCCTGACGAAGGTAATAAATTTACCGAAAGCTTGACTAATAACAAAGAGTCCTCTTTGTAACTGCCCACAAACTTGACTGCAACCTCACAAAATCAATCGAATTATATATATATATATATATATATATATATATATATATATATATATATATATATATATATATATATATATATATATATATATATATATATATATTTTTATGAACCATTCAATAGCAAGTTTCCCCATTGAGGTTGTGTACATCTTCTCTAGAATGGTTGGGAAAGAAATGTTTTTCTGTGGCAAAATCTCAACCTTTGATGTGGAAAGTGAAAACTTCAACCAAAGATAACAGAAATACCTTACAGGTAGTCTCGACAAATCAGACAGAGTGGCCAGGTCAAATTGATAATACCCCATTCCACTCTGATCAAGAAGTCAATCATTTATGATGGAATAAAATTATACAATCATTTGCCAAATGCAATAAAAAATATCTTCTGTATTCTGATATTCCGTACTAAGGTGAAAGCATTACTTATCGCAAATCGTTTATATAATATGGGTGAATACTTTTTACAGCATTTCTAAAAAAATAAAAAAAATATCTTCCTTGTATTGTGTTTTGATGTTGGTTTAATGTTTTTGATCTCTTTCGATTTTGACCTGGACCTATTAGTGTTTTAAATATCTCAACGATGGCTTTACATAAGCTTATTTTTACAATTCTGTTTGTTTTATAGTGAAATTTTGTACTATCAACGATGGCTTAATGCAAGCTTATTTTTGCAATTTCTGTTTTGTAGTAACTATGTTTGTACTATCTGTTTTATCACTTGTCTTACTTATGTATATGGTTTGTATGAATACTTATATTATATTATATTACAAGCTTTGTCAACAAGTGTGTATGTACTTACGACAATAAAGCATATTTTGAATTCAATTGAAAAATTGTTGGCGGAAAAGCGGCCTAATAACGAAAATTATTTGTACTACGCTTCTATCCGAATGATCATTCGATATTTCAAATAGAAGTCGAATGAAGGTGTGTTTTATATTGATCGTGACATAACAAATTGGCTCAAATCAAAGTAGTTTTTTTTCCATAACCTTTCTTTTTCATAACATAAACCATAGAAAAACCACTCATGTGGAAAGGTATGCATCGGTACCACGAAAAGATCCATTGGAACGAGGCTCAAAGAGCATGGAAGGATTTGCAGGCTAGGACAAACTGGCAAATCGGCGGTGGCAGAACACGCACTGAGTGAGGGTGACCACAGGATTCTGTTTGAAAATGCTAAATTGATTGCCCCCAACCAGGGTTATCATAGCCGACTGGTACGGGAAGCGATAGAGATCCAAAAATATACGGACAATTTCAACAGAAAAGAAGAAGCGTTGAGTCTAAACAAAATTTGGAATCCTACTCAGAGGAAATCAAGAATAACTAATGAAATCACGGCAGGTAGTGCGGCAACTAATAATGGTGTTTATTCCCCGAACCCGACAGAAGTAATTAACACTCCAGACTACCTGCATCAATATAAATACGCCTTAAGAAATCGAAACGTTCAGTCATCGGAAATGGGTAAGCCTCTGAAGAAGCTGGCCACGTTAGGAAGAAATTCCAAAGAACGACGGCCTTCAAGCCCGAAGAAAAGTAGTTATACTAATAACCTCGGCCGCGAAAGCCTTAACCAGTTTGTCTAAATGAAACCCTTGAAGTTTCTAATCAACTTCAGAGATCAAAATCATCGATCACTGAACATAATCCCATCAAGTATTCATCATCACCATTCAATAGAAATGTGAACTATCATCTGTCAAATACACCACTGGCGGAAGAAACCACCGCCCCATTCTTCGTTCCTATTACGACAATTACTCCAATGCGCCCAGAAATATGAGGCATTTCACTTGCAGATTGAGATTAACCCGAACATCCAAGTTTTTACTCCGTCTTGCGATTTAAATTGCTTCAACTTATAAAGTCTAGACATGTCTTCAGACACGTACAAAATAGTTCAATTGCTCGACATGGTAAAACTTCATTCTTTCTCCGACTGCACTTTTTGTCCCAATCACTGTAGAGAATATCTAATGCCGTCATTACGGCGACTGTACGATACACTAATGCCCCAGCGGGAGAAAGGAAACGCATTTGGAGAGGAGTCGTCTGCATGGCTCATTTGAATTTACTGTGTGGAGGCACTTTCCGCATATAAGAAGATCGGTTTTATTTTCTTTCGTCGAGGCTTTCGTCATACCTCTTTCTCAGATTCTTGTAAATTTATTCAGTAGCGGATTTATGCATTCTAGGAATATGTTATAACAGGAAGAGGGTGGATGAAAATGAAATCACCCTGGTGGATCTAAATTCATTGAGGTTACCTACTGTAGTTATTGAAATACAAGGAATTCAATAACCGGAATTGACTCAACAACTCACCAGAAAGGAATATTGAATCTTATTTTCCTAGCTAAAAACTAGGAATAATTAGTTCTCACCGTTTCAAGAAACTTCTTTCTTGGTCATTCTTCCCCTAGCAAGTTTATATCGAAAGAAATCCTGTCCAGTCACGAGATAAGCGGTACTCAGGGCACATAAAAAAGTTTTTCTCCAAATGACATTAAAAGCGGCCTTTTAATGACTCTTGGCAGGCTTAGAAGTTGTACTTTTAATGCCTAGGCAGAAAAAATCCACTTTTACTGCCTAGGCAGGAAAAGTTCGTTGCTAGGCAGCCTTCCAGGTAATAATTCAAATCAAACTGGTTATTAAAATTGACAATGACACTAAGAAAACTCAAAATGATGCTGATGATAATAAACTGGTTTTATTGCATTAAAACTACAAACTACAACACGAACTTTTTATTTATTAGATATATTTATGGTGAATTGTGAACAATTATTCAATACAATTAAAGTCTGTCCACTTTCCTCCTTTCCAGTGAAATTAACAACTTTTGTATCCACACTTGATACTCCGGAAACGCCAGAAAAAATTTAATTGCCGATGTTCGACTTATTGGCTAGCGAGTCCTCAATATAGCCCTCCGCAACAGCGGAAGACTTCCATGTTGCTTCAACATTGTTATGTCCCCACCAGAATGCACCAGCAACGTGGCCGAAGTTCTGCGAAGGCAGTGCCCGGTATACTCTTTCGCATGGGATAGTCCCAGAAAAGTTGCTATTTCTTCTGGCATTTTACCGAATTTGTGAATGCCAATGAATTGATTATTTAAATTCGAGGGTCTGGAGGCTGCATATTTTCTGTAAACGCTAAAATATTCCGTTTCTACAAAAGATCTTGATATTTTGGTCTTAGTATTTGGTAGCATAATTACCAATTTGTCGCCCATATCATTTATATCATCTGTTTTCATTTGCAAAAGCTCATCACATCTACAAGCCCCAGCGACTGCAACAATAAGTACAACCTGAAATATAAATTGAAAATTAGTTCTTTAATCCATAATAGATCATTTTCAATATATTCCTACCTTCGTACACACATACACTTCATCTGGGGCATCTGATAAAAATTTCTCGATTTCTTCTCTTTGAAAAACTCGGGATATTTTTGCATGGAAACCGTCTGACTGGCGTTTCAAAAAAGCCCGTAACTTCAGGTATTTTGCCAAATCAATGTAATTTTTTATGTTCAGGGTAGCTTTCACCATCGAATAGGTAGACCATAACGTTGAAGGCTTTATTTTCTTTGAAAGATCGGAAAAATAGGCAATCAGCACATCTTCACAGAAAGATCCTATATTTTTCTTCTGTCTTTATTCCATGAATCTGCTGTATGTGAGTTCATATACAGTTCTTGATTTTTTCGGTAAAAGGTTAAATTCCACATCTCGCGCCTGGTCTCTTATCGCAGGGTGTGTTAATTGCATCAATTCATCCTCACTTTGCAGTAAATCCATTTCTAACATGACAACTTTTCAAAATTGACAAAGTAAACAGTAAACAAACATATTCAACAAACGTCATCAGCGGTAAACATAGTAACGCAGGGCCCAGTTACTTTTGATGAAATAATTTAGTTATTTGGATATTGATAATGGAACGCAATTTAAACATGAAAAAGTCGATTTTGCGTGGAATTGGAACAAATTTGAAGGAAAAATTATATGTTTCACACGGCAGAAAAGCAGCAAATCTTGTGCTTTTATGCCTAGTAAAACAAATAACTATTTGTTTTTTTTCCATTCGACAACTCATCGTGGGATACCATATGACAGTTTTTCATATATCACGATGCGAAATACATTAGAAAGAAAGAAGGAAGCCATATTTCAAAGTGAATAGGGGAAAGATGACTTCAGCTTATACTTGAAGTATTTCATCCTTCACAAGCTATCTTTCTTCAAGCCATGTACTGGAGGGAATTCTGAAACGCCGAATAGGGGTTTGTGATCAATATTTATTTCTGTAAGGACTCATGTATTCAAATCATATCTGAAAGTCTGTTCGCTATAATTATTTGAATATGTAATGAGTAATCAAGTTGCTATAATTATAATCCTGAATTATATTTCATTTGTCGTATAATGACTGCTTCTCTCCATGATTTTGGTTGTCTCGATAGTTGTATGTATTTTGGTATCTGCTTCCAAATTTAAAAAAAAAGTTACTGTGTCTCTCTCTCTCTTGTCGGAATATTCATTATGTGATTGATTCAATTGGTATGTAGGTTTACTCCGAAATAATTGACTTGAATGAAATTGGAGTCAAAAATATTATACAGTATGGAGATTCACATAGCACAATCGAAATTTTGATAAACGAATATAATAATGAAATAGATATAAACAAATCCAGTAGTAGTCTTCACTGAAATGTTCTCTACAAATCACTGCGGTTTTAGAAGGACTGTAATTATTTCTTTCGAGAGCTACTACCCATTTCTCTTTCAACTCTTGGTCTTTTGGAACTATAATAAATAGAGGAAATAATATGAGCCATAATATTTCACCTATGGAATTTCAAGTTAAGTTCTCTTTTATATCTGCTAAAGATAAACCGATAAAGAACAAACGATAGACTGATAAACACTGCACAAAATGAGGGATTCATGAATGTTTATGGATTGAGTAACACACAGTTCGAAAGCACGAACAAAATTCGAAGTAATTTGAAAAACAAACGTTTCAAATTTGACAGAAATTCAAATAATGTCATGATGTCATTGAATGTGTTAAGCATTTCAAATTTGTTGCTCTCATTCCCTTCTCATTGATGGAGTGAGATAAATTTACCAACTCGAGTAACCAATCACACAGAAGAGTAGAGATTTTGGCAGCCGGAGATTTTCCGTTATAATTGCACGAATGCATAAAAATTACCGATAATTTTGCAAGAAAGCATGATATGTAAAAATTGCAAGAGTTCATATTTTGACAAAATGTGAAAATAACCGAATGCAATTTGTATAAGATATCACGCTTGAATGCAAAATTATCTGGTCATTTTTATACACGAATGTAATTCATTGGAATATTTCACGAATGAAGAAATTCTCAAGGAAATGTTATTTTTTGTTCATTTATACTTTCCTCTATAGATTGTATGGAGCACTCACCAAAACGCGAAATGTTTTTCTATTTTTGAAGTATATCTGACATTTATTTGTGTTATTTACTGACGTCTAGCGATACGGTTTCAAAAGTGTTGTTATGGTGACTTGATACAATGCAATTACTGCTGTGAGTTTTCGATAATAACATTGCTCTTATGGGGCATTTTATATATGAGGGAAATATTCAGGATTTCACGTCGAACGGAACAGTTAGTTCCCAAAATTGTCGATGGTGGTCCAACACTAATCCAAATTTTGTAATAGAATGCCGTGACCAATATTCATTCAAGACAAATGTGTGGTGTGGGTTATTACATAACCAAATAATTGGACCATATTTTTTTAGAGGAAATTTGAACGCAGCCATGTACAGAAATTTCATTATGAATCAGTTGTCTGAAGTTTTGAATAATCTGCCTCTGAGTGTTAGACGAAATTTGTGGTATCAGCTTGACGGGGCACCGATCCACCAAACGGTAGAAGTGAAACAGTGTCTCAGTCAGATGTTTAGGGGCAAAGTGATAGGACGAGATTGGGAAGATTATTGGCCACCAAGATCACCGGACTTATCTCCGATGGACTTTTTTCTATGGGGTTATCTGAAACAAAAAGTGTATAAGCACAGACTATTTGCAAACAAAGAACATTTGGAGAATACCATTCGGGAGTGTTGTTCTAACATAAATCCCCTATTTATTAAAAATGCCACCAAGTCTGTGAATGAAAGGACTATCATTTGTATAGAACGGGAAGGACGGCATACTGAATGATGAATTCGGGTTCTTTATAAGATTATTGAGATAAATCAATGAATGTTATGATGTTTTCTTGTGAATTTGGTTATAGTTATTTTGTTTTAATGTTATTTACACACCTAATGGTGAAAATAAAAAATATAAGATTTATGAAATTAACTCAAGAAGCGTTATTATTTGCTCGATAACTACATCTAACAGTTTACATCCAACAGTCACACTGTTGGGTGTAAACTGCATCAAAATATTTGGAACTCATCTGCACAAGTCTGCTAAAAAAAAAGGAATACGAGTGTAATAAGAATAAAGAGAAATACGTTTTTTCGATCACTGACATATTAACGTCCATAAACTGAAAAACCGAATCAGTTTAACAATGAAATGAAAAAAGCAGAGGAACTTTGCAACAACAAAGTTGTTGTTGAGTTCGGGTTGAACCGCGTCTGGAGTTTTGTTCTCGACGATTCGGCTCCGATTTTGGAGCCATTTTCGAGAGTAAATGTGATTCACGCTGAGGTCTCAATCTGCCTACTCCTTAGATTGAGACCTTAGAAAGAACTCGTGACGAGACCTGGGGAGTAGGCAGATTGAGGCCCCGGCGTCAAGTCACAAACCCTTATCCCCTGTGACAACACCTGAGGAGTAGGCAGATTGAGACCTCAGCATGAAGTCACATTTACTCTTGAAAATGGCTCCAAAATCGGAGCCGAAACGTCGAGAACAAAACTCCAGACGCGGTTCAACCCGAACTCAACAACAACACACAACTGACCGCGGAAACCTATCCGAACACACATATATATATATATATATTTGCCTGTGATAATTCTCGAAGAATGTTATTCTTTCCCCGCCTTTTCTTAGTTCTTCACTTCTGAAGATCTCCTCCATTCTGATTCCGAGCAACCAATTCCAGAACTCGACAACAACAAAACTTCCCAAAGTACTTTCGAATAGTAGCAATACATAAACAAATGAATGTTACTCTGAAACAATAACGAAGCGCTTCCGAAACTAATTAATGCGAGTGTAATTATGTGAAATCACGTGCATTGTTTAGCACCAAACAAACTTTGAAATCGCCACTGGCAAAACTGGAGATAAACTGAATGCACGTCTATGCGAGAGTTGCCGCTCATTTGAAACTTCCTCGACTGACAAATTGTAACAAAGAGACCATCTGGATTTCTGAAGTCTTTGTTGTGGAACTTGATTGAGTTCGAACCGAAAATAGTTCGAATATATCTCGTGAATAATTCATGGAAGCTTGACAGAAACCAGTTTTGATTTGTCGGCTTGACTGTTTCATTTCGTATAGGCTATATCGAGTGTTTCAATTTTGAAGAATCCAACATCTTTCAATAACACGAAAATTCAGATTTTCGATGTTATTCTTTTTCACATTTTTATTAATTCCAAATTTTAGAATCAAAAAAGAAAAATATCTGAAAATCATAGAAATTGAAGAAACGTCAATATAAGATAGATAATGAAGTATCTATCTATCTATCTATCTATCTATCTATCTATCTATCTATCTATCTTTTTTTTTTTTTTTATAAGGAGGAGGGGAAATCTTGCATAGACGTGTGCCGGATTCTTATCGACTAAAACCCCTCCCCCTCGCTAGGCACCTGATACCGGAAACCGCTTGCGCATTACTTCGGTATGTGGGCTTTGGTATTTTAGATTGTATTTCCTATGATCTGTTCCGCTGTTCTTTGGCTTCGATGATGGTTCTAATTGTCCTATAGGCATAGTTCCACCGAGTTTCTCCTTCTTTCAGATCTTCCATCATGTGCTCCTCATTGAAGTTCCTTCCACTTTGTCGTTGGTATGCCGAGCGTACATCATCCCATTCAGTACAAAAGAAGAGGGTATGCTCCACATCATCGACTGCTTGGCAGTAGACGCAGTTTGCCGAGTCAGATATATTACGGTCATACAGATATTTGCGAAAACAGCCGTGACCGGAGAGTGCTTGAGTGAGGAAATAATCTACTTCTCCATAGGGACGTTTCAACCAACTGTCTATATCTGGGATGAGTCTGTGGGTTCATCTGCCATGGGTTCCATTGTCCCATTTGGCCTGCCAACTATGCATTGAATTTTCTTTAGCGAGCACTTTGGTCGTACCAGCGTATCGTTCTTTTCTCTCTGTTACTTGGAGTTCTATAGGGCAAACGCCGGCAATGACACAGGCTGCTTCGGCAGAAATGGTTCTGTATGCACTACATATCCTGATATTCATTTTTCTCTGCAAAGAAGTAAGTTTCTGGACTAACTTCTTATTTCGTATAGCGGAGTGCCATAAAGGTGCACCGTACAAGACTTGGGAGTGGACCACACTCGACATGGTCCTTCTTTTCGATGCTCTAGGACCTCCCACATTAGGCATGAGATTCGAAAGTGCTGTTACAGTTTTTTCAGCCTTGAGTATACTCTGCTTCACTTGTTCTGCAAAAGTCAGCTTGGTATCAAGCCACACCCCAAGATATTTCACGGCCTTACTCGGTCTAATCGTCGCCCCTTCCACATCGAACTCTATTGCTCCCAGTTTTCTCCTTTTTGATAAGAGAACAGCCTCCGTTTTGTCTGGAGCTAGTTTAAGACGCCTGCCTTTCATCCATCTCGACACCAGTAACAATGCTCTATTTGCCACATTCATCAGAAGACCTTCACTCTTTGCTACAGCTACTATGGCTACATCATCGGCAAACTCTACCAGAGTGACCCCATCTGGCAATCTTATCTCGAAGAGCTCGTCGTAAAGGAGGTTCCATAATGTTGGACCCAATACTGATCCCTGTGGAACTCCGCTGTTTACGCTCAAAACTTTCGTTTCATTATTTGCCTCCAGTAAAATTACTCTCTCTGACAAATAGGAAGATATTATAGTTATAAGGTACTCGCTAATACCCCTTTTCCTCATTGACTCCAAGATAAGCTGCCATGAGGCGCTGTTGAAAGCGTTTGATATATCTAGAGTTATTACCACACACAGATTTCTGTGGATTGTCGCTTCATTTGCGATATTCACCACTACATTGGCAGCATCTATTGCCTGTCTCCCTTTTCTAAAGCCAAATTGCTGGTTTGCTAGACCACCAGTTCTTGTGATTTCTTCACTGAGACGCCCTAATAATAGATGCTCATAGAATTTCCCCTCGCAGTCTAGGAGACAGATCGGTCTATATGAGGACGGGTTTTCAATGGGCTTATTTGCTTTCCTAAGAAGTAAGAGTTTCGCCTTTTTCCACTCAGATGGAAAAGTACCTCGTTGTAACAGGTTATTGAAGGTAGTTGCAGTGTATTGCGGTTTCTGTGAGGCAATGGTTTTTAATATTTCTTGCGGTATGTTGCTCGGCCCTGGAGCCTTGTTACTTTTGAGTTTCTTGGAGGCAGTTCGTACCTCTTCTGTCGTAAAATTCGTAGGTCTATCAGTCCTCTCGATGGCGAATGTGACTTCTTCGTGGACAGGAAACAGATGATTGGCTACTTTCTCAAAATCACTCATCGTAAGACATGGCTTAGGCTGGAATCCTAGCATACCCTTCATGACGATTTTATAGCCGTCACCCCAGATATCACTGTCTACCTCTTCACAGAGATTTTTCCAACACTCTTTTTTAGACTTCTTTATACTATTCCTCAGCGCTTTTTTGCTCATTTTGTATGATTCCCACATAGCCATATTCTCGGTTAATGATGACCTTCTTGCATTTCTCATGTATTCCCTGCGTTTTTTGTGGCACTGTCAACGGAGCTCAGCAATTTCGGTGGTCCACCAGTATAATGGTTTTTTCACGTTACTAGTTCTTTCTCTTGGCATCACACCATCGCATATTTCTCGGAGTTTATCTGAGAACTCTCCTGGTGTGGTTGGGGTTGGATTTTCATTCAAATTTTCTAGAAGGTCCTGTAGTTTCGATCTATCAAGCTTTTTCATTTGCCATCCCTGAGTGTGTCGGTTTTGTTCTTGTACTTGCCTTTCGTCCATAACATCGAATATTATGTACCTGTGGTCGCTCAGAGATTCATCTTCGAGTACCCTCCAGTCGTTGATGAGTGGTCGGATATTCTCAGTCGAAATTGTCAGATCCAGGATGGAACCATAATTCTGGTGAAAGAAAGTAAGTCTTTGGCCCTGGTTTATAAGTACAAGATCGTTTGCTGCGATCCACTCGGTCATTTTATACCCCCTTGCATCACTAGAATCCATACCCCATTCCGGGGATTTGGCATTAAAGTCACCGGCGATGATAGCCTTGGTGTTATTCCCGTTTAGTAGGTTTTCTATTTCCCATAGTGATTCTTCAAGGTTTTCGATGTCATCATTTCCGGAAGAATAACAGCTAAATAACATGAAATTTGCGGTTTGAACATAGGTGTATCCATGGCCATGGCCGTGGTTTCTTATAATAACATTCGAGTGCAATATTTTTATCGCCGTCTTGAAATCTTCTCCATATATCCAATCTTTTCTACCACGAATAGCGCTGATGTTTCTATCTATCTATCTATCTATCTATCTATCTATCTATCTATCTATCTATCTATCTATCTATCTATCTATCTATCTATCTATCTATCTATCTATCTATCTATCTATCTATCTATCTATCTATTTTTTTTTTTTTTTTTAATAAGGAGGAGGGGAAATCTTGCATAGACGTGTGCCGGATTCTTACCGACTAAAACCCCTCCCCCTCGCTAGGCACCAGATACCGGAAACCGCTTGCGCATTACTTCGGTATGTGGGCTTTGGTATTTTATATTGTATTTCCTATGATCTGTTCCGCTGTTCTTTGGCTTCGATGAGGGTTCTAATTTTCCTATAGGCATAGTTCCACCGGGTTTCTCCTTCTTTCAGATCTTCCATCATGTGCTCCTCATTGAAGTTCCTTCCACTTTGTCGTTGGTATGCCGAGCGTACATCATCCCATTCAGTACAAAAGAAGAGGGTATGCTCCACATCATCGACTGCTTGGCAGTAGACGCAGTTTGCCGAGTCAGATATATTACGGTCATACAGATATTTGCGAAAACAGCCGTGACCGGAGAGTGCTTGAGTGAGGAAATAATCTACTTCTCCATAGGGACGTTTCAACCAACTGTCTATATCTGGGATGAGTCTGTGGGTCCATCTGCCATGGGTTCCATTGTCCCATTTGGCCTGCCAACTATGCATTGAATTTTCTTTAGCGAGCACTTTGGTCGTACCAGCGTATCGTTCTTTTCTCTCTGTTACTTGGATTTCTATAGGGCAAACGCCGGCAATGACACAGGCTGCTTCGGCAGAAATGGTTCTGTATGCACTACATATCCTGATATTCATTCTTCTCTGCAAAGAAGTAAGTTTCTGGACTAACTTCTTATTTCGTATAGCGGAGTGCCATAAAGGTGCACCGTACAAGACTTGGGAGTGGATCTATCTATCTATCTATCTATCTATCTAGCTAGCTATCTATCCATCTATCTACCTACCTATCTATCTATCTATCTATCTATCAATCAATTTGAAAGTAATAACCAGATCTCTGAAACTGTTCACTAACAGTTCCAGAGATTTGAGATATTGATAGAAAATTAAGACAGAAAACATCAGCAATACATATATTGCAAGAAGTTCATTTTATATTGAGTTGTTTTGTTGCATGTGATACCGAGCCCAAGAAGTGAAAAGTGCGCAATTCCAACCAGAAGCTCCAGATTCGAATCCTTGGAGTGCCAAAATATTTCCAATTTGGCATTTGCCGTCCAGTTACGGAGCTAAAATGGGTAGGATACCACTTCTTGAACTGTAGGTCCCGGGTATAGTAGTTTTCACAATAAATGGTATTGACTGAAGGATTATAACAAAACCAATTAGACCCTTAAGTTGTTAAATCCGAGATGCACATCATAAATGTAAAAGGACCGGATTCAGGTAATTTTGTTTCTCAGAGAGGGATTGTAGAGGATAACAGATTACACTTCTTGTTCATTTTAGTCTTTGTATTTCATTGGAAGTGTTCACTTGTGTTACGGCGTGCAATAATTTTATAACATTTATTTGTTATGACAGACATTAATAGCAAAAATTTGATATCCCAACGTACAGAATAGGCAGTATGTGGCGTCCGTGGATAAAAAGTGATAGTGCTTCGTCCAGTGGTTCGTTAAATAAGAATCACTTATCTTGTGACGCGAAAATCATTATAAAAAATGTGTATAGTTCCTTACTTCAGCAAGGATATAACGCGGGTGCTGCAGCAAAAGTAACCAGTATTTGAGTTAATTGGGAACTGTATGAATGACATTCCTACCGAGAGTTGGAAAAGTTCTGTTAGTCATGTTATAAATGTTGAAAACTCGTACCTTTCTGTAAAATCAATTGCGCCAATTATAATAATTTGGATGAGTATAGCGATAGCGACACTGAACTGAATATAAAATAGAATTGTAACATTTAAATAAATTACTTGTATATCTCCTACATTATGCAAAATTCAAATTTCTTAAGTTCGACCCTGTAGCACATTTGCATCTTTTACCAGATGATTTTCTACACAATGGGATTAAATCGGGAAGTTTATTGCAGTTTATAAGCCAATACCATTTACTGTGAAAAATACTATAGTCAAAGCCAAAGTATGCTTTATTGTCTGAAGAATAGGATTCTTATTGACAAAGCTTCTAAATATTACTGCGTAATGAGCAGGTGGTCATGATAACAACAATAGAGTAAAAAACAGTCTTTCCCAATGCATTCTACACAATTGGTTATAAAAAACTAAACGAAACAGGGTATATTCGTCAGATTTTTAAAACAGGCAGTTAGTGAGTGAATAGTAGTGCGTCTCAAAAGTCATCTTTGCCGGGGGGGTGGGGACTCTTGAGAAGCACTGTATATCTTACGCTAGTTGGTGTATGGATACGTCATATTTTGTACTGCTGTCACAGCTATTCAAATCATAAAATGATCTTGTCATCAAAAATGCCTTTACAGCCCTTCTGAATTTTGAAGTGCCATGAGTATTTTCAATTCGGTTCGGTAGATTGTTGAACATTTTCTTACTATTGTAAATGAGTGAATTTTGGCATTGGTTGGTTCTGAGGATTAACAAAGGTATATTTCGTCCATTTGCGCTAGTATTATGTGCAGTGTCTAATTTTAACAAGTATAGTTTGTGCTCATGAACTGAACTAGTATATTCTAACTCGTAGATAGATGTTAGCTCAGGTATTTTCTGAGATATGAATAAGTGTTTTAAATATAGTTTGATGATTGACATGGCATAACTATCTCAGTGTAGATTAAAGATCATTGAGAACAACGTTTGTGAGCAGGCTTTCCAAAACGCTATCCCATATCTGATGTGAGATCCCAGAAGAATAAACTAGACCTTTCTAGCAATAAGATGACCGATTTCATTTCGAATGACTCCAGCTGACGATATTTTCACCATTGCCATAATATGTTCATCGAACTTTAAATTATGGTCCAATACAATGGCTAAGAATCTATAATTATTAGATTCCATGTGTGTGTCATTATTCAGTTGTATTCTGTCGATGTTCGATTCGAATGATAACACTTAAGTTTTATTAGAGTTGAAGATCATTTGATTGGTATCGCACCACTTTTCCATTTCTGCTAGATCTGTAGAGATCATTTGGTTGAGAGTATTCTTATCTAGTGTGCCATTCAATAGTCTCATCGTCTGCAAATGAAATGAACCTACCGCTAATATTCGAGTTGACAAGATTTACATATAAAAAAAAAGTGGGCCCCAAGACACAGCCTTGTGGGAAACCACTGCTCAATTTTTTTCTCAGATACTGCACCCGACACTTCCACATATTTTTTCGGACTCTCAAGTAAGATGCCATCCAATTATGAAATCTAGAAATCTATCAGCATAATGAAATACCGAAAAAAACATTACTAAACTATTTTTGAATACAAGATCCAACTACTTGTTGCTCATCAAACATCTTATGGAAAAAAATTTAGGGGTTTTGGTTTCGAAAGCCATTTCTTCCAGAACAGCTGCTGATGCTCCAAGCCGACTTATCCAAACTCTAACATCACACCATAGGTTTTCCTCTGAATAAAAATCATTCTACTTCGACCCGTTTGAACTTACTTTTCGATTTCAAGTGGAGCAGAATACAGTTCTACTGTCCACTCGAAAACCTTTTAGGCAAAAAGTTTGAAATATTCACGTGATCTTGATATCGCAAAGTGATTTCGTATGTTTTGATCGTAGTACCTATGACATATTTAATTTGTGCTTGTTTCAGTGAGGAAGTTTGTTCAATGTTTCAAAAGTCTCAGAAATCACTTCAATATTTAAAAAAGGTATGAACTGCAGCCCGAAAGTAACCGACCGATTTCTTTGGTACCAGTACTTTCCGTGGTAATGGAAAATATTTTTGAACGAAGAATGGTAAGATACTTTCGAAAATCCTCCATGTCTTTCGTACTCCACACGAATTACTTTTTCAACTTAATTCCATCCACCTATTTTCATGTTTGCCAAGTCGATTCGGTAAAGATTCCAGCGAGGTCTAGGAAGTCTCATATTACAGAAGTCTCAGAGATTGAAGCTGAGGTACGTGGTACAGAGCAAGTATCCTCAAATTCAATAGAAACATAACACGTGTATAGTGAAAAATGAGTCTTTCTCATTTATGTTTATTGAAATTTATTTTTGATCATAACTCAGAGAGAGATTTCCACTCGAAACTCAGATGTCTAGAATTTTCATCACTCCTGTCCAAGAATACAAGTTCAATAGTTCCATCCAAATCACATAAATTAAATGCATCCAAGAACGTGATGATTACTGGCAGTTATCGAGTATCTGATTGAAGCTGGGATGAATTGGCCAGTCCTTCAATTACTATAATTCCGAAAACTCTTTTCCTGTAGCAACATGGAGAAATAGCGATGAAGTTCATTGAAATAAACTCATATATTACTCCAAATGAATGAAATGATCTGAATTCATTCACTATCTATTTTTACAATAGCAATAACCTTCAACCCGAAAAAATATAACTATTTTATCATATTCGGAGTTGGTGGAAACTATACCATAAAAGTTACCAAGCCGCTTCAACTTTTTTCAAAAAAATAAGTTAGGCTTCTCCTCCACTGGGAGCAGAAAGTTGCGAACTGTGAAGTAACGAATTCATGCGAATCCTGTTAGTCCGAAATTGTGCGATGCATTTCATGCATTGCCTCATTATACGTGCAGATTCGAAGTAGGCAAGAAGGCTCTTCGAAACGGGTGTCTTCCTTTTTCGATCCATTCTGATGAAGAACTTTTCGCTATGGAATTATCACCATTGATGCATCATTTCTTGATCACAGGAGATATCGACGAAGGCTACAAATCCCAGTTATGGAAAAAGTCACTTGTTACGCATGTAATAGTTACTTCACCGTTGACCCCATAGATACCTCTTTTCTTGAACAAGCAGAATTAACTTTTCACAGTCCATTTTTCTGTGTCTCTATTTGCACTAAATCACAATTAAATCCCAGCAGAACGAAATCGGTTCGTACTTCGCACCGAATCGGACGAAAACTAACGAACGATACGGGTCCAGTGGACGCGGTTCCCTACCAATCCATGTATTTGGATCGTGATATCTCAGAGTTCATAACTTGAGTTAAAGATGAAGATGGCCGTACATCGAAAACTGTGACTATTAATTTTTAGTGTAACAGTTAACGCACAATGATTTCTCAAACATCTCGTAAAATTCATTATTCAGAACGGCGCTCGTTTATTTCAATTCGAATGAAGTTGAAATATTTATTGAATATACCGAAACGTGACCGCCTGCCTCTGAGAGGGAGCCAGACACAATACAGACGAGTCAGTTGTTTCTATCACAATTTGGCAACTTCAAAGCTTTGTTCATCAGTCCGTTTTTATTGCAAAAGCTCGTTTCCGACAATCCACACGAATTTTCGAAACTATAATCAAGGGTGACTGGCTAGAACAACCAAACTTCCATTCCAGTTGTGATTGCACGCGACAAATTTGTAGAAACAACTTCAAATTGGATTAATACGACGCGAAGCAGTACGGAATGTTCCAAGAAAATGTTTGAGATGCAAATTGCTTTAGATGGGTTCTCGAATGGTAAAAAACCGGCGGGGAGTTTTTCCCATATGATTTTTGATGGAATTAGTCTTTCATGGGATCAACAGATTGTTGGTAGAAAGACTGGAGGGTCTGTATTGGATCTCAAGAACGTGATAATGAAAAAGGTGATTGATCAAATGAATACAATGCGATATTACACTTCATTCATATATAAAAACAAGCTTTTCTGGTAGAGAAAGAAAACTGGCGTCATATGAAAAATAATAATTCCTTCATCGATCTCTACTTTGATAACGAACATATAGTATTTTTCACAGTAAATGGTATTGGCTTATTAACTGCAATAAACCACCCGATTCAATCCCATTGTGTAGAAAATCATTTGGTAAAAGATGCAAATGTGCTACAGGGTCGAACTTAATAAATTTGAATTTTGCATAATGTAGGAGATATACAAGTTATTTATTTAAATGTTACAATTCTATTCTATATTTAGTTCAGTGTCGCTATCGCTATCCTGTAACGAATAATCGTTACATCATTTATAATAAATAAATTTATTATTCATATGAGCCCGACATCTATCGTTCGAAAGTGGAAACTTCACATTTTTGTAAATTATTAATAGCGATTTCATGCATACTAGAGCATCTAGCGGAGAATGGCTGAATCATCAGAATCTTTGTTCAGCAACAAAAACACCATTTTGGCTTTGGGCCATTGATCGCGCATGATCGAATTGAAATCTGTCGAAAAGGGAAGAAGCTCATCAAGCTCTCTTCTAATTAGGCTATCATCGAGGCAACATTGTTTTTGAGATTTGATCGCAAAATTTGTTTTCACGTTATCTTAATATCTTTACATTATCTTCCTTTTTCCACAAAAAGTTTTCATGAAGTGTTTGTTATCTTGAATGGAATATCAGGTATGTGAAAAGAGTTCCTACAATTTCTTATCTTCTGTTCAACAATTTTAGCCAATGGTGGCAAGCATACCTTCACGTAATCTTTATCTTGATTTATCTTTGTAATCCTTCAGCATTCAAGTGATTATCGATTCCATTTATTGATATTTTCAGGTAATTTATCGCCAGAGGCGTATCAATTTCGTTTTCACAATTTCGTGAAACGAAAATTTCTGATTTTTAAGAATTTGACTGCGTTTTTATTTTCACAGCATTTGGCCGAATGACGAATGAAATTCTGAAAGGATCTCAATCAATTTGTTCGGAATAGAGGCTGAAAGTTGATTCCTGTTTGGAAAAATATACTGAAAACGCAGTAACCCACTTGGTATCCTGTACATCCAGGCTGGAGATGATTCTAGGTGAGTATTGATTCACACATTTTTTTCTTTCCATAAAATCAGTAATTGTGTGTTTTAACTCACCTCGAGTCATTTTCTTTTAAGCCATAGGGTCCAGTGGGCATATTTTTCTTGAAAGTCAAAAATTTCGTTATTCCTTATATCAGAAACAATGTTCCTGATATAAGTATCTACCGTTCCTTCTCTTCTTATCTCTTTGAAAATATCTATTTTGAGTCTCATCGTTGCACTCAAAAGTTTACTGCACTTGAAACTTGGATTATGAAAGATTTTGTGAAGTACTTAGTATTTGAATATCTTTTTCTTGGAACTTCTTTATCACATTATCAGATATTTTGATTCCAAACAAACGAAAGTTGAAATTCTCTGAATATCTTTTCTATTTCTTCTATTTCAATATCTTTTCTATCTCAATATTATTTTTGTGATCATTAACTTGTAGATATCAATAATCGTAATAATTCATATATCGTTAGCAGACATTCTTCATTTATATCTTGAACACATGTGTAACTAGCTCTAACTGTTCATAAATTCAGTAATGAATCATAGTCTCAACACGTGTTGAAATAACATTTTAGAGCTTCAATTTAAGATCATAGTTGTAAGGATATCTTATATTTCACTGTTTCACACAAATATCTTTGAATTATATAATTGCTGAGAGACACTAGCTAGTTACATCAGTCATCCAAGGTTCAAGTCTGGTATACAACTATCTGGTTCGTTTATAACATTGCAATATCATTTTCATGATACAACAACTACGGTGAGTCCAAGCCCAGTTACTGAACTGCAAGTCCAAACCTGAAAATCTACCAGGAATACTAGGGTGAATATAGTAGCCCGACGTCTCCCAGGAACATCAGGGTGAATATAGTAGCCCGACTTCTCCCAGGAACATCAGGGTGAATATAGTAGCCCAACGTCTTCCAGAAACATCAGGGTGAATATAGTAGCCCGGGACAAGGAAACCTGATCCAGCCACCATAAAGCAGAGAACCACAACCCATACAACCAGAGCACAACACCAGTTACCAGACAAGGTACATCAACTGAACCATATTCAAAATACTGATAACCAAATTGTTTTATTATACCTTATAGTTTGTTTATTATACACCATATATAGTTGCTTTGTGTTTCATTGTTTTGTTCAACATAGAAGGAAATTATCTTAAAAATTATCTTTATTTATTTTAGGGAAGTTTGAATTTTTATCCTTTTAAATAAACAAAAAATTTCTGGCGTCCAGCCAAAATTAATTTCAAGATCCTTGCTTGACACCAACCTAAATACGATACTGGCAAGTCAGTCCAAAGAACACCACGCCAATCTCCACTGAATTAGTCTGGCAAATCTGCAGTAACAGTTACCTTATGTAACTACGTTACAATCCTCATCTAAATTAATTATAATTGGCGCAATTGATTTTACAGAAAGGAACGAGTTTTCAACATTTATAACATGACTAACAGAACATTTCCAACTCTCGGTAGGAATGTCATTCATACAGTTCCTAATTAATTCTACCACACTACCACTTAAAGTCGGAGAAGTATTTTTTTCGCGCACTCTCGATTTAAGTTGGTGCCACATAAGCTCTATGGGATTGAACACGCAGTAGTAGGGAGGTAGTTGTAACACTGTATGTCCCAATTCTTCTGCAATTGTATCACGAACATACGTTTTTTTTTAAGAAAATGACTGCAGCACTTGTAAAAGTTCTTTTTTTGTATGATTTTCCTCAAAATATATGTCATTTGCAGCCATGAAGTTTTGAATCTCCAATTTCGTATTCTTTGAGCCAGGAATTTTTTGCAATTGTCGACTATGATAGCTTGCGTTGTCCATTACTATAACGCTGTTTGGCGGAATGTTGGGTAACAGACAATTTTCAAACCAATCTTCAAAAAGCTCTGCTGTCGTATCTTCGTGATAATCAACACAAGAGTCCTTAATATTTTTGGCAGAAAGCCACATAGCGTTTGGGATCCAACCATTTTCTGATCCTGCGTGTAATATTGTGATTCTCTTCCCTTTATTTGATGGTGCTTTTGTTTTACACTTATCAGAGGAATCAGACCATCCTTTGGAAGGGGTGTCATGCGTGTCAAACCACGTCTCGTCGAGGTAGAGCATTGGCCGATTTTCAGACCAGTATTTTCTTATTGACGTTATATATTCAGAACGCCAGTTTATCAAACGTGTGGATTCCATTATTACTTGTCTCTCGTCAATTTTGCGATATTTAAAGCCCATTGCAGACAGAGCTCGCCAAAGAGTAGTGAGGCCACAGTTGATGTGAGTTTCGTCATTGATGAGCCGCTGTTTCAGACTTTTGATTGTAGGGACACGCTGCTCATCGTACATAGTGTAGATTTTTCGCCTTATCAAATCTTTTCCCAGTCGTCTAGACTTTTTGTGACACCGAAATCTTCACGCTTTCTTCTTGATTCCATGGAATTTTCAACAATTCGTCTAACTGAAGTAAGAGGCACCTTCGTCAAATTACTGGTTACTTTTGCTGCAGCACCCGCAATATATCCTTGCTAAAGTAAAGAACTATACACATTTTTTATAATGATTTTCGCGTCACAAGAAAAGTGATTCTTCTTTAACGAACCACTGGAAGAAGCACTATTACTTTTCATCCACGGACGCCACTTACTGCCTATCCTGTACATTGGGGTATAAAATCTTCGCTATTAATGTCTGTAATAACAAATGAATGTTATAAAATTATTGCACGCCGTACCACAAGTGAACACTTCCAATGAAATAAAAAGACTGAAATGAACAAGAAGTGTGAGCTGTAATCCTCTGCAATCCCTCTCTGAGAAACAAAATTACCTGAATTCGGTCCTTTTACATTTATGATGTGCATCTCGGATTTTACAACTTAAGGGTCTATTTGGTTTTATTATAATCCTTCAGTCAATACCATTTATTGTGAAAACTACTATACCACAGAGTACTCGAAATTTCTAATGGGGTCTATCCAATGAACTCAAATATTTCCGATATAATATCACGCCAAAAATTGGGTAAATCATAAAAGGCAGGTTGTAAAAGTTTCTTGTGATGGAATGACAGTGATCAGCTTGATACAATAAAGTGGTTGTCTTATATCGTGAGCAACTCAATTTTCATTGTTTCATCGAAGATAACAGAATAATGTCACAAATTCCAATTCCAATTCGTAATCAATATTTTTGCCAATAGGACATCTGCAAATATATCGCAACCTCATACAGTTCTGATGAGGAAAGCAATAGTAATATTCTGAATCAAGTCAATATTCTCAATCAAGTGATACTGATTCTGAAGTCACAATACAAACAGACATTATTTGATCTAATAGTGGATCCGTCATTGGAATAGATGGGGCATGTTGTCAATCATAATAATACATATCTGGTTTTCGGGCTTGAGGGCCGTGTAGAGGAATTGTGACTTCCGGAGCCTTCGGCTACATCTGTGGCAGCCATCTTCAGCGGCGTGGTCTTAGTTGAACTCCTCTATGTGAGTTTACTACGACTAATAATGTTTTTATTCATTGACATTCTTATTATAGAGTATTATTTAACCTTCTGAATTCATAGGGAGGTTTGTTTTCTTCACAACGACCCTATTTAGGAAGTATGGATCCACAAAAACCAATGTGAATGAGTTGATTGGTACTACGTATAATGCAATATTTCGCGCATTAAAGTTTGTTTCGAAATCCATAGAGTTACATTTAAATAAATAAAACTTTTACTCATATCTTCTTAGTTCCAGATTGTGGTAGGTTGAGAACCCAAAAAAACTGAGAAGAAAGAATTCATCCTCCACAAAAAATGACTTTCCAACAGTACTCAGAACTTTCAACACTATTCTGGCAATTTTTTTCTGCTGATGTCCTATTGTGGGCCGACCACACTCCACTCCTTTTTGGAAAGTAAATATTTTTCAGGGTTGATAATGGATGAGGTGGACGTTTTTGTTATATCGGGCTGATTTCAGACTCCATTGATATGAAAATACATTCCGTGTCCGACTTCATATCATATTGGAGAATGATAAAACTATATTTCTCACAGCGAACATACAGACTCCAATCAGTTATTCGATAGTGCAATCGGAAGGGGATTTCGGTCGAATCTGTAGGGTATCGTATTTTGTTTTGTGAGCAGCTCCTATATTTACAGTAGAATAAGACCTATGCCGTCCTCCTGGAATACAACCCCATTATTTCTGCTATTTTTCCAGCTTTACAGTTGAAACTGTTTCATTGTGAAGGAGGAGAGTTTGTGTTGTTTTTTCGAAACTTCACATTTGGGAGAACATTGGTATACAATGTTTTTTTTATTTTTAGCCAAAATTTGATACAGATATTGCACGTTTTTCTCAAACTGATGAAGAGGATCAAACCTGCTTTGGGAAGTGTGTATTTCAGTAGTAGCAAACTGAATCAGGTTATACAGGGTGTAACATAAGTACGTTAGAATATTCAAGTGACGTATTCCTGAGAAAACCTCAAGAAAAAACTCTATGCGAACTTGTGTCCGGAAATGCTTCGTTTCGGAGAAACAGGTGTTGAACTTGAATTCATTTGTCCTTTTTTTAAAGATATCTCTCGCCAAAAATGAGTTACTTGTACGAAATTCAGTCCCAGGGGTTTTTTTGACGTGGAAAATCATATTTCAGCCGAATGTTCCGGTGGTTTGGGATGCGAGAGAGCGTTTTTTTTGGCGTTGAATGGTTCTCTGAGGAAAGGAGTAATCGTTTTAAAAAAGGTCGGATTTGAGCTTTTTCTGCTCACTGGGTCAATTATGGTAATCAGTGTTTGTGATGGATCTGCTGAAAACAGAGTTCAGTACGGAGCTCACCTGGGCTTCATGATGGTGGGAATTGGCATTGAGATATCTGTTGGTGTGTGTGGGTTTTCGGTAGACAGTATGAGTGAAGTAATTGTTGGATTTTGTGATATGGACATCTACAAAAGGAATTGCGTTGTTCATCCTCATTTTCATGGTGAATTTTATATCGGGGTGAATATTGTTCAGGTGATTGAGAAAGGATCCATGAGGCCAGATAGCAAAGACGTCTTCCACATAACGAAGCCAACACGTCTGGTTCAATGCAGATGTCCCGTACAGGTAAGTCATTTAATCTAATAACAAATTCAATATTTGTTTTTTTTATGAACCTTCAAATTGATAATGATTCATTATACCCTAGCACCATTGTCCATCAGTTACTTCACCAATGTATGATTGAATTTTAGTGAGAGCCCATTTATTGAGATTTTTAGTTCTGAGATTCCACGAAAACTCTCATATACCTCGATATCAAACTGAAGAATAATCGCAAGGAATGAATTGATACCAAAAACTAAATTTGATCTGGCATTGTTTGATATATCCTGGTTAACAAGTGCTTTTCACTTCTGTTATAATTGAGTTTTGTTGAATGTTTTCATTGTCACACTGAGAGTTTCATTCAGGCTATAACTCTGAAATGTTCTCTTGCTCGCAAGTGAGATAAGTAAGTAACAAACTTTGTGACAGATCCAAAAATATTCTTCAAATCGATTTTAACATAATCAGGGCTATTCACTAAGTAAAGTGGTTATCGCAGTTGCTAACCGTCGTAGCAACTCTGATAATAACTGGTCATAATGACGGTGGTAAGCTGTTTTTCCTTAACAAGATATCTAAAGCAGTTGCGTGTGAACCACTACTCACAGCAACTGGTCATTATAGTAGCAACTCAACTTGAGGAGTGAATACCAATTTCGCGCTTAGCAACTGACCTTGAACATAACGACAATTTTTAGTCGCTATCCATAACAACTCTGCTTAGTGAATAGCCCTGATTATCTCGTACTCACTTTCACTATTAGGTAATGAAATCGCATAAAATCACATTCAGTTGCTCGACTACTAATCGCATTACTGAATCCCAGAATCTCCAGACTTCATAACCACCTAACCACAATGCATATTTCCCCCAGGCGGGCGAACATTACTAATAGAGATAAACAATGACAAATTTCCTCAAGAATCCCACCTCTTCCTTTGATAAATTACATACATTTGCGTTGCAATCTCGTTCTCGCAATTCCCTATCTCACAGGCATGGCGATGGCACACCTGCGGAAGTATTCGAATAAATCGTTACAGGTATAAGCGCTGGATCCGCAGAGAGCAGACTGATTTATGCCAGTATCTGGAAAGCAATTGCTGCTGCCTGCAACTCCTCGGGCTTTTCGACTTCGACGTAGATGATCTGGAGAAATGGGATTGAATCAAAGATTATTGTGGATGTTTGGCAGGAGATTAGTCATGAGTTCTGAGTCAATCTGGAAATAGTTGAGCTGCAGTACGTTCTTGTTACTCAAATGATTAGAGGTCGCCCTTTCAGTTCACTCGACAAGATGAATGGTGGCTACATGCAGCCTGAATTCAAGTTATATCGAACTATATATAAAACTCGGACAGTAGATATTTACATTTTATGGATAGTATATCTGATGCATTTATGTAGATGAGTGGGACGTATATCTGAAGAATTTGATTATACCAAAACTCAGGTCGGATTATCGTAGAGCTATTTGTTGAACATATGGAGCACGTTCATAATAAGTGAATGGTACAAAATGTAAATTCAACAAGAATAATATTCACTTCTCCAATTTTTCAGGTCACTGTTAGTTCAATTGTAGGTACTTTGAAGATTATCAGTGTATTATTTTATTACCAATAGATTGAATCATATTGGGCCATAGTATCAAACAAATAAGTAATTCACACAATCATCCACTTATACACTCATTCAAGTTTGCCTTATCCAGATGTTGTAGTCGGGTTGAATTTTGCTCCGAAGATATTCATACTAGAATGTGAATATCCAAAAATCTCTTTTATCTTTTGTGAATACTCAGTATTTCCCACTCGAGATACACGAGAACTCACGTTCACCCAATAAGGTATATTGTACCTATTCAAGATTGGTCGTAAATTAATGCTTTCTCCTTACTGAAACTTAATCGAAAATAAATGATCAATTATCCAAACTGGTAAACAGTCGAACGTGATTCCTAAGGATTACCTGATGAAACACCTGATTTGAAATAGAAGATCACTCTTCCTCCTTCTCGGGATTTTAAAATCGACGTAGATGATCCAGAAAACTGAGATCGAAACAAATATTATTGTAGTTATTTTGCAAGGTACTAGTCATGAGTTCTCAGGCAGTCTGAAAATAACTTCGGATTTAGTATGTTTATATGGATCAAATAACTTTAGTATCACAGCTCTTGTTCGGGTTTGAGGGCCGTCGTTTTTTGGCATTTCTTCCTGACGTTTCGCTCGCGCGAGTGGCTGGCTTCTCCAGAGGCTCATACATCTTGAGTTTGACTCAAACTCTGAATAAGCTAGTCACTCGCGCCAGCGAAACGCCAGGAAGATATTCCAAAAAACGACGGTCTTCAAACCGGAACGAAAGTAGTTATACTGAAAACTTTGACCGCAAAATAACTTTCTCTTCTTGCTCATTTGCCGAAGAGTAAGAGTAACAACATGCCGCCTGAGCTGCATTAAAAGGGAAATATTATAAGACAATCGTCAAATCAGCAGTGTGGAAGTGAATGTCGAGTATGATAACATATTATAATGAGTTTCTCAAGATTCTTTCCACCACAAAAATATAATGTATTCCAATTGTAGACAACTGATGGAAAAATCAACCCTCGACAGATATTTCTGGGTGATTGTGCTTCGTTAGCAAGGTGTAGCCAAGTGCAACGATAGACAACACTTGGGGCCAGTTGTATGTACTCTAGTTAACTGTGTTTCAAGTGAACCGAGGTCAGTTGCTAAGCATTATCCAATAGAATCGTTTGCTGCTTGACAACTGAACTTGGTTCACTTGAAACACAGTTAACTAGAGTACATACAACCCGCCCTTGGAGAGACAAATGTGCGACTGGCTTCTATTGGTTCATTTATGATGTTTCTCCAATTGTTGTCCATTCTTGCACTTGGCTACACAAAGCTGTCAATGGGCAATGATCCAGAAACACGTGCTCAAGGTTGTTTTTTTCATAAGAGTGATAAGCCCAATGATGAACTTCTGTTTCATAATCTATCTACTCGATGCCCCCATAAATTTTATTAAATATTTCCTAGGCATAGATGTCATGAAGGTAGCTATAGCTCCCTCTGTGGTGACGTCAGTTGATGCCTTGTGAACACAAGGTCTTCTGACCGAAACCACAAATATGCGACTGGCTTCTGTTGATGACTGCGTTCATTTGTGATGATTCTCCAAGTGTTGTCTATCCTTGCACTTGTTTGAACCGTGCTGACAAAGGGCAATGACCCAGAAACACATGTAAAATTCTACACTTGTATAGATGCCAATGTAATTTCCTGATTTCAGACTCTGGTAGGTTAACGAACCAAAAAAAAAACACATAGAAAACATAAAATTACGACTATATATGTTTTTTTTATTTGGATTTTTCCTCTTCACGTGGATTAGTGTACTTCTGGTAGAGCATTTTTGAAGTTCACGGATTGTCAGCATTCTTCAAATTTAATCTATTACTGCCAAGTTTCAGTCAGATGGTACATTCCTTCACCACTGCCGATCAGACCTGTCTTAAACGGTAAATAGTTCATCAGAATGGCCTGCTAGAAGGCCTGATATGATGTCCCTAGTTTAGTATCTGAGAAATGAATTTTCATTAAAACAGATAAGTCAATCAATCTTTCTGTTTTTGTCCTTGTTCATTCATTTAACCTTTTTATATTTTTCCAAATGATGAAAAATGATTCATAGCCTCGATAAATGATAGTTTTCCCTTGAGATGAATGATAATGTTCTCTCCTTGAATTGAATTACCATTTCCGAAATATTCAAAATAGATTCAGTTCCCGAGAAATGTCAGTATGTCTCTTGGGTCTATTGAGAATAAAAGTTTGAAAATGACACGAAAATAATGATGATCGTTATTGAGAACATCATTCATCATATTCGGTGGAGACATATCATTATTTAGCGTCTCTGATGTTTTCGACGATTAAATTTCCCGTCTTCCCAACAAGCGGATGCAAAGTATGAATGATTAATTACCTCTGTGAGGATCGTAATTAAGGGACGATTTCCGTTCGAAAGCAAATTGTGTGCAGTACAAATAATGTCGGGTTTGGTCTTGTCTGCAAACGTTGACGTCTCCTTCCATAAATTCCGCCATGGTTTGTTGGGCGACTATGCGAGACAGAGTTCGAATAGTTGAGAGGATATATCCCGACCCCCCATAGTCGCAGGAACAAAGTGCCATCTTAGGTCGTGACTAGTTTTTTTTCCAAATCGCAAAGTTATCCACGAAGATGAAAGTCATAATTTGAAGGTAACATTTCAATTGAAAAATAAAAGTGTTATCTGCTCTTACTGAATTCGAAAAACAAGATATCGTATTGGAATAATCACGACACTAGCTGGGATTTTATCAGGTTACATTGTGTTAGGTTAGTCTCATGTTGAAACTACCATGACAGAACTCTGCTAAGTCATAATGAGGTGTGATAATTATTAATTACCTCTGTTCTTGTTTTGGAGTTCCGTAGTTACGCTGTCTGGAGAAACATTATCAATTCGTTGAAAACTTGAGTGAAAGATAGGAGCGGTAATCTGGGAATTGTTTTTCTCCCTCACATTATACACCGTCACATCATTGGAAATTCTTTATTTTTGAATAAATGGCAAACAATTTCAAAATGTGGACAGATATTTAATTGTTTGCTGGAATGTGGTTGACATTGATCTTTTCTAAATGGTAATGGTTCCGTCTTCCCTTGTCTATATCATGAACTCTATTGAAACCTGTTGCTAAGAACCAAAGAAAAAAAATACAAATTGAATAAGGTGTAGATTCCAGAAGAAAAAATTATCCGTTTAACTCCGGTTCTCTTTGTTCAATGAAAATCGTCAAAGGTGTACCTACTGTTCGTACAGCGATTACTGCAAAACCCAACAACAATGCGATTTATCGGTAAAACGCTACTTTTCATTGACGTTAGTACATTGGAAAAAATTGGAAGACATGGCGACTGGGATTCTTCTGCAACATTTTCCAATCGTGATTCCACAGAAACATCCGTATCTAAGCATTCCGAAGGATACAGTTTCTGTACTGGTCGAAGAATTCGACCATTCTTAGTTTGGACACGAACCAAGCGAACTATGCCATCTTTCCGAGGTAAAAATTCGATAATTCAACCCATTGACCACTCAAGTAGCTTCTAATTGTCGTTACCTACCAGAACAATCTCACCAAGGAAGACACTTCGTGATAGTTTTTTTGATGCAATTTTCAGCGTTCCCAACTACTCGTTTCCAAAACGTCGACGCAGATCATCTTTCAATTTCTGTTTGTGTCTCATTTCAAGACAGAGCCACTCTCTGATCACAATCAGGCATACCGTACTCTTTGCCGAGATCATTCAAAAGTATAGCAGGAGTCAAGGTCAAACTAGATACGATGGGTCGTTAGAAACATACGTAATTGGTCTACTATATACTACAGCTCCATAATCGCAATCCAAAATTATCAAATCTTCATAGACTAGGGAAGCCCGACACAACACTTCTCGGCGGAGAGACTTTACAACACCAACTAAACGTTTCCAAAACCCACACCACCAAGCGGCTGTCGGAGGATTGAAACGCCAAGTAATGAGCTGCGACAAACACTGTTCCGAAATTTCAGATCAATCAAGTTTTCCGAAAGCATTTCCTAGACCAACGAAACATCTACCGTTGTCACTATAAATTGTCTTAGGCCAACCTCTACGAGCAACGTAACGTCTCAATGCCAACATAATAGCATTAGTTGACAGCGAAGTACTTTAAGTTCGAGATGCACTGCACGATATACGACACAACAGATAAATATAAGCTTTGTCCCCGTTCCTCAGAAAAACTGTAGAATGTCTAGCAGTAAATAAAATAGGAAAAAGAAAACTCTCGGTCTCTAGATTTGAGACAAATCAACCCATTTCCATCACAGAAATGACAAAGACTGATGATGGTTTTATAATTTTTTTTGCCTGGAAAAGTTTTTTCTTGAACAATTTTCAAAATGAAGGTTTCAGCAGCGCTGAGTTCCCCGCAAGTCAGTGGTCAACAATTCCGGCTAGCCTTTTCAGTTTTTAGATTGAATTTAATTCTGAAGACTGCAGTCACCACCTTTACTGTTTGGAAAAATTATGAAAAAACAGTTAAATGCTAAAAATCAGAGCAATCATTATCAAGAAGTGTGGTGATCATTTTCTCTTACTTTCACTGTAGACTTCTTCTCCATTGCAATCAGGCCACTTATCTGGCATTTCATAGAGTCATGCTGACACCTCTCACCATCTCAAGCAAAGTAAAAATTTTGGAGAACAACCACGTGATGGAAGATCTGCAGGATTGCGAATTCTAGGAATATATCTCTATGCATCTGAAGGAGTTGAACTACAGATTTCAGCAGTTCTTTTCCACATATATATGGCCCATTCTTTCTTTCTCTGTATAAAGGAAATCACCCGAGACCATTTACTCCAGAAATGAGTTGTTATTTGTTTCAATTCGAAATTATCTATGACATTCCTGGACAATCTTGCGCCAATTATCGTAGCCTTGGAATTGTCAAAATTCTCGCTTTCGTCTGTATAGGAGCCAATCTAGACTTGGCAGCTAGGAGGTGGACATATAATTGTTGATTCTCAACAACATATAGAAAATTAACTGCTACTGGCATCACAGAACGTATGAATAGAGCAAACGAAATGAGAAGTTGGAGAAATATCTACCCTCTAGGAACATTCCTAATAGAATAGGAATAAAACTATTTTCATCAGATGTGTCTTCAACTACAGGCTCATCCCAGGTAATGTTCTCATTTCACAATTTTGGAACTGATGTAGCAGGGCACCCAAAGCCTATAGGATCAGAGACATCCATAGAATAATTTTTTTTGTAAAATTTTTTTTTATATACATGCAGGTTCACACGAAAGGGAAGCCCTGCAATGTTCAAAGAACACCGCGTGAATCAAGGGACAGCAAATACGAATTAACATTTACTTCTGAAGTTTGTAAGCCTCAGGTGAAACCTCTTTTGGCAAGGAGTTCCAAAACTCAGCAGTTCTATTTGTAATGTATTTTGTAGCACTGATATTTTCAATCAGGTCAATCTGACAACGTTGCAAAGATCTGATTCTTTTTGGTTGCTCTGTTAATAAAGAATTCATCCTTTTTCCAGTCAGTACTCAACATTCAACCCAGATGTATTCTTGTGTCTGAATAAAGTCAACAAGTTAATAAACTTTGGCGTTATTAGTTTCTTAATACCTTAACAAACACTATTTGTTTCATGGTAGCAGCGGTAATGTGCGCGAGGTTTTTATGTGAATGCAGCATACAGCAAAAAAATAACTGATAAATCGTTGACTTGGAATTCAAAACAAAAAAACCTTGAAGTTGGTTTGTTGTGGTGGTCGAGTGTATTAAACAAGATGGCTGAAATGAAATTCCCGGAGATGTTTACTTTCCAAGGAGGAAATATTGCCAACAGCTGGAAACTTTGGAGACAAAAGTTCGAGTTTTATCTGCTTGCCAGTGGAATCAATGCGAAGGGAGATAAAGTAAAGGTCGCTACACTGATGAATTTACTGGGCGATGAAGGAATACAAATTTTCAACACCTTTGAATACGAAGAAGAAGGCGACGACAAAAAGTTATCTAAGGTATTGGAAAAATTCGATGCCTATTGTAACCCTCTAAAAAACCTCGTTTACGAACACTTTAAATTTTTTAAACGAGATCAACAACCTGGAGAGAGTGTAGATCAATTTATTACGGCGTCAAGGCAATTGGCATCATCATGTGAATTCAAAGAGAAAGACGTCTTGATCAGATATAGGATTGTCTTAGGCATCCGAGATCCCAGAATACAAGAGAAGCTGTTGCAAACAGCTGATTTGAAATTAAGCGATGCAATTGCCACTTGTAGAGCTATGGAAAGCAGCGTTGCGACTCAAAAGGAAATCTGTGAATCTTCGACTAGTGTTGGTGCCATCAAACACGTGAAACGAGTGGATTATGGGATGAGACAGCGCAATTTTCGGGACAGTGATCCAGTGGGGGGTAGTTCAGGTGCGCGTAGTGCAGGAATCCCGTCAACTTCTGGCTATACGTACCAGAGATCAAACTCCTACAGATATAACAATTCAACTGATCAGGAGTGCAGTAAGTGTGGACAGAATCACCATCCTGGTAAGTGTCTTGCATATAATAGAATTTGCTCTGGATGTCATCAACGCGGCCACTATAGAAGGGTATGTCCTAGAAATACCAGAAACATTCATGAAATAAATGAAGGTGAGATTTGCAATTATGAGACAGTAATTGAGGAACCTTGTGATTTTCACCAGGAAGATCACCAATATGAACAAAATATTGTGTGGTCAATTGATAAACTAGAAATTGGTTATTTTAATGACTATTGCGTGAATTCCATTGAGTGGTTCGAAAAACTTCAAATAAACGGGTTCTGTTTTGAATTGAAGGTAGATACTGGTAGTCAGGTCAATATATTGAATCTTAGTGACTTCAAAAGGTTGAACATTGACACTAGCCAACTTTTGACAACAAATTCGACATTGTCGTCATATTCCGGGCATATGATTGATGTGATTGGAAGTGTATTTTTGACTTGTTCCTAAGAGGGTAGAAGCCTGTCTTGTCAATTTTATGTACTAAACTCAACTGCACCTAAATCATTACTAGGCTTGGGAGCAGTTTGCAAATTGAATATCATCAAAAACTTTTTAATTAGTGAGGTGAAAAATGATTATCTTCTCAATAATGAACTGAACAGTATCTTAACCAAATACAAAAGTGTGTTTTCGGGTTTCGGGAGAGTAAATGAACTTTGCAAAATAACTTTATCGGAAAATGCAATACCTTGTATCAGTGCGACACGAAAAATTCCAATTGCCTTGAAAGACAAAATGAAGGAAAAACTTGATTCTATGGTTGCAAATAATATTCTTCTTCCCGTAACCGAACCAACTGATTAGATGAATCCAATTATTATTGCACCAAAGAGTAATGGAGATATCCGGATATGCATGGATCCGCGTAATTTGAACAAATATATTAAAAGAGAGTTATTTCATATACCCACCCAGGATTACTTATTTTCCCAGTTATCTGGAGCCAAATTCTTTACTTTATTGGACGCTTCTTCTGCATTCCTTCAGATTCCCTTAACATATGATAGCTCGTTACTTCGTACAATAACAACCGTTTTTGGTCGGTATCGCTACCTACGTTTACCATATGGATTATCCTGTTCTCCAGAAATTTTCCAGAGGTTTATATACAATTTATTGGGAGGTTCAGAAGGTGTAATATCATACTTTGATGATATTTTAATTTTTGGGAAATCAAAAGAAGAGCACAATCACAACCTGAATTCAGTATTAAGTAAAATCAAATCCAGTGGTTTAACCCTGAACCTGGAAAAGTTTTCGGTTGCTCTGTTAATAAAGAATTCATCCATATTCCAGTCAGTACTCAACATTCAACCCAGATGTATTCTTGTGTCTGAATAAAGTCAACAAGTTATTAAACCTTGGCGTTATTAGTTTCTTAATACCTTAACAAACACTATTTGTTTCACTATTGACGACAGATCCCTGAGCAAGAGAGGTTCGACAAGTTTCCAAATTCACAAAAAAAGGTTGGGCATTCTGTACTCGTCGAGCCATCCGTGCATTCTTCTTGTGAGATCATTTCCTTCAGGCAGCTTGAAATAATATTCAGTGTATATCGTACTGGATCCCACATCAATCCCAACACTAACAAAGGTACTACATCTTCATTGTTATAGTTAGTCTAGTGAACCCCCACCCTCTTGTGTCAAACTTACCATCTGCCATAATCATAGTGGCTTCTTACGAAAAAATCTTGAGAATTAATTCCTCAGAAACACTGGTATCGCAATTGTCGACATAAAATCTTTCATTTGCCAGCTTCTATATTACTTAACGGAAATATCGTATCGTCGTCGCTTTCAGTCCTTCTTAATATTTTTCCAAGGTGATGTTCAATGGTTGCTCCTAAAAGGAAAGGGCTGATGTTAAGGCCTAAAACCACTCTACGATGGAGAAAAACTTCCTCATCACCTTGATCTTATTCAAATTCATCAGAACTTTTTCATCTTTTCCACACGCAACCCTCTGATATATTGTCCAGCAAGATCTTCAGATCATCCATGTTTGCTTGCGTCCCCCACCCATCACCATGACCATCGATCTAGTACTTTCGACATCGTGGCCAATATGCTGATTGGTCGAAATTTGCTCTGGTGTAACTTGAACAAATAATGTGGTTGTCTAAGCATGAGTAAAAAGGTTTTTGGAAAGACAAAAGTTGACAATGTGTGTTAGCAAAGGTAGTATGAAGGGACATCACATTAGTACTTGAGAACTTCAGGTCGATGTCATCTGGAACTTGAGCATTCGATTCCAAATTTGAGAAGGTAATCCAAATATCTTCCTGTATAACTAGGCGAAATTATTATAAATCAGCATTTACAGCTCATCGAATCCATCTTGGCACAGAACTAATGACGTATATGTCCAGGAATATCTGTGAAGTATAGTAAGATACAAAAACACCTATTATATGCGTTTACTGAGTTGAGGTGTTTTTTCTCGTCATGGTCTGCACGACCAATGTGCAACAGAAAAAGTAGCTGGATTTGTGCCAGGATGGATTGGATGAGCTGTAAGTGTATGTGTGTTCGACGGGCTTCGGGAATCGTTCCATGATGAACTGAAACAGCCAAAATTCCACTATCAAAGGAATCAGTGGGTTATTTCACGTATCGAAAGTGCTCTGGGTGCCTAAGTAGTGAAAATCCTTCCAAATCTTTTCCATGTCCCACTATTTTGATATATATAAATATTCTGGGGCCTGCAATACAGCAATTTTGATATTCATCTACAACTGTTTCAAGTTTCTGTTCAATTGAAGACTGTCATCACTCGAGGACGGTTGCAGATACTATATTAATTCATATTCCTTTATATGATTTGTTCGAAATTGCTATTTCAAATTCAATATTTCAAGTTTTTGTCGCAATATCAATATTTTCTTATCGATCAAACCATCAATTTTCATTCCTTGACCAAAAACTCCATTCCAACCATTTCGATTGGAGTTGATTGTCTGATTTTATTCGAACTAGAGTTAATTATATAGATAATTTTTCGACTGTTCTAACAACCATTCAAATTTCGTCATTTTGTGTCATGTGGAACAATTTCACCCAATCATGTCAACATTAGACTGATAATTGCATTCAGTGCAATTTTCGATCCCTATGACAACACGATCGAGTTTGACAACTTCATCCAAATAAATTTCAAAATGTCACTTTTCAGCAATGAGAATGTTCAAAGTATAAATGCGCTAATCAAAGGAAAAATTCCCAGAAATACAACCTACAGTCACAAATATATTTGGGGAATATTCATGGAATTTTGCTGCGAACGAGAATATGAGTTGAATGAACATAGAAGCTTAGAAGAATTGGCGTTGATACTAAAAGAGTGGGCCGTCAATATGAGAAAGAAAAACGGGGACGAATTCAAAGAGACAACGGTGAAGACAATGTGGAACGTTCCGTGCAAACTATTGCAAGAAAAGTACTATAATGACTATATTATAATGATTGACCCGTTTAACAATATAGTGTTTAAACCAGCCCGAGATGCCCGCGATGCAATCAGGAAGAAACTACAAGCAGATCCATGTAAACGTAAGGCCAGTTCAGTTTCGTTAAATTGGTCTGAAATTAACAAAATAATATTGCTTTGGGATGAAGATACCCCTGAAGGTATTATGCGTAAATTTTACCATATTGCTGCTGTAGAATTAGCGTGGCGAAGGGGAGAGGCAGTTGCTTGTCTGGTGGATTTTTTTCAAATCGAGAAAAATAACGATGACACTCCAACAAATCGCATTGAATACAATCCGGTATTCAGTAAAACGTGCCAAGGTGGTTCTAAAAGCTGTGCAAGTAGTAAATGGTTGGTTATCAATAGTGAGAGACAAAGATGCCCTGTACGTCTTTTTCATAAACTGATATCAAAACAAGGCGACAATATTACCTCACCACGACTGTTGAAACCAAATCGACACGATAATGTACCTGTTGGAATAAATACAATGAATGGATGGACTAAATCTTCTGCTGAAGCAATTGGCTCGAATGTAAAGGAGAAAAAGATAACAAATCACTCAAATAGATCAACTGCTGTTAGCGAATTAGCAAAAAGTGGTGTAGAAGAACAACAATTGCTGAAAATTACTGGTCATGGCAATCAGAATTCTATGAAACCATACTCAAATCTCGATCAAGAACACCATAACAAGATTATAAATATTATGCGTGGTAATAGATCTATAGTAGAGAACAGCAACGAATCTAATGTCAACTTAAATTTTAATAATTGTTTTTTCACTAATTGTACTTTTAATAAATAAATGTCTCGTTGTGTTGAGTTATGATTTTTTTTGTCGAAAAATTATCCTCCGAATATCCCTCGGACATTGATGAATGCCTCATAATTTCATGACAAATTTCTCAAGCTCGTTGCTTGGTAACAGCACTCAGCCTTCGGCTTCGTGCTGTTACCAAGGAACGAGCTTTCGATTGTCATGAAATTATCTCGTCTGTTATCAATGTCCAAGGAATATTACTACTGACAATAGAAGTCCGAACCAATATCACTCAACAAGAAACATTGTCAACCTCATTCGAGCAAATATATAGCCAGTTGAATTGCGAACATATGAAATGTTGTATGTTCCAAATATACCAACTGACCGATTACACTGTAGGTTTCCTGGATTTCCATGCAGCACCAATGAGGAGTCGTACGGGAGCCCAAAACAATCAGAAACATTAGCCGTCGTTTGCCTGCATTATACTTCTCCACTCGTGATAATTTTCAAAGTGAATAAGTATAAATAAGTCAATTCAAAACATGTTTGTCTTCTTCAGTAATTATCGGGTGGAAACACTCTTTTTATCATGTCACAATTTTTATAACGTATTTTTAAAGTATTATTTGTAGTCGGGCCATCTTCAACTTTGTTCTAAAACCCGGAGTTGATATTCGAACGTATCCTGGGTATTTAAACTCAGACGATGTGTGCCTAAAGCAGTGCGCTTGGCATCCCTAAAGACAGTTTCCCAGACTTTGACGCTCGTAGATGCTCTTTTGTTTACTCTAGGAATGCACCGCCAACTACAAAGACAAACAGAATCAGTGTTGGCTGATGAGCAGCAATCTTGTTAATTGCATCTTGAGATTCTGATGAAAAGTTTGAACATAATAAGATTAGGATCATAGTGTAGATCGGGGAATTAGCTTGGGAAATATTTATTTTCGAAACAAGGCATTATCTTGTGATACGCTTCGAGATTTCTGCTGAAAACTTAGTGAGGCATCAGTAATGAGAGAATATATATCCTTTTAGTAAATTGTCCACTTTGATCTTTCATAATGGCGCTGTAGTCGATATTAGAGTTCGATAGGGCGTGAATTGGGATCAATGATTTTTTTCGAAAAATGTGTTTGGAAAGCAAGGAAGGCTCGAAAAACAAAAACGAAGTGAACACTGAAATATTGTAAATTTTCGAGAAACATGATATTTTCACATAAAGATTTTGATAAACTCCCCCTTATTCTTTCGAACCATTCACCTGAATTTGAAGTGTCCACTAAAGAATGAAATCTCAATCAGTAGTTCAGATACCTGAATTCCATCAGCAGATCAAAATTAATATGAAACTAACGATGAAAATTTCGCCTTCGCGGAAATATTTTGTGGATGCTTTCAGATTCGTGAGATATGTATATGACAAGGCTTTTTTACCAGGAATCCTTCCTCGTAGAACCTACATTCCCTATGAAAATGCCAATGGTTGCAATTATGAACGGAAAATAAATTATTTTCGTTTGAACATAACCTCATTCAAAACTACCAACGTCTCTCAGCTATTTTTTGAATATGGAGTTGACAATGATTAAGTCGGAAAACTGAAAATTCACTAGTGAAAATCAACTGACCCCAGAGAAATTGTCAAACAGAAAGTTGAAAGATCTATTCGTATAATCTGGTTGCTCTCTCGTGACCTAACGTGATTCAATGATTATAGGAATAGTCAATGTTTAGTTCAATTATTTCATCACCGACTTTTATGATTTAATAAAGTCAGCATAGGGACAATGCATTTTGTCAGTCTGAGGAAGTAATCAAGACTTGCATAAAGCGACTAATCACAAGAAACCTTCAACCTGAAGATGACTTTATAAAAGTCGAGAATTCGCACAGTGTGGCAGATGAATACGAATGTTGGCATCTGAACGTGTGAATTCCTATACTTTCAGGGGTGCTGAAACCAGTGATGAAATTTTTTTCGAAACGAACAATATTGGTTTCAGACATGTATTATTGTATAAATCAACACTCAGGTACTATGGAAAATAATTAGGATATATATTTTTGTGTATGAAATATACATCTAAGACAACTTCAATGAAGTTGATGTATGATAAAACTCTTCGGAAAGTGAAAATGAACCTCGTTCTGTTAACAAAACTGGTTCATACAATAACTTCACTTAAAAAAAAAGTCACGGGAAGGCGTAAGTTGTTACTCTGATACGGTATTCTGTGCTCAACTCATCACTAAAAATCGTTTAACGACGAAATACTACTGTAAGTTGGTTATGATGGAAGTGGGAACCTCATAGAGAAGTCAATTCCAAACTTGAAACACTCAGCACGCATTTCGCTAACCAAGATATCATCTTCAGATGAGGATAATGAATTCACCACGACTTTGAATGATATACACGAGTGTTTGTATTTTACTTTAGTTAACTTCTTTCATGGAAATTGTAATTTTAGAGTTGCAAATGAAGGAATCTAAAAATTGATACCTCAAACTTTATGCAAGTTCCTAATTAGTAGCAATACCGATTTTTATCGATTATTATTGTCTGCAAATCTCATATTGCCTTAATAACCACTATTACTGTCTTTTTATCTGAACGGAATAACTTTTCAAATAAGACTATAAAAATCTGGATGAATGTGATCGCCCTTTGTCATTATTCCCATTGCTACTACAATAAACTATGAACGTCAGTAAATTGATGCTGTTACTCAACCAACCTTTCCTGACAATAATAATTGGATCTCTGAACTAGTCGACTGATTTTCAGTGAAGGTTGATTAATTCTCGAAATTATTAATTCACTTTTACCTATCACTAGGCATAATTGTTTTCGATTCGATCAATTGATTCAAGACGTCCATATTGAGAATGTATTAATATCAGTTCGTCAGTAGTAGAAAAACGTGTCACGTTTTGTAAAACCTCTTCACCAAAGAAGGTGAATAACAGTCAAAAAAAGAATATACCGTGTGTCACAGACTCATGGTACACCCCCGTTTTCTCCTTTGTTTTTCTAGCTATATTTTTGAGATTCGGAACATCGAATAAGCTCACTGAACAGCATTTCTCGACATATCTGAAAGAAAAAAACAACTTTCAATTTTTCCGGAAATGACATCAACTTTCGATTCTTGAATGGGACACCCTGTATATTGTTACATGATCGGCTAGGGATGATCATGAGGAATCCAACGATACCAGGTTTGATGATGTTATCTCCAATGACTGCGGAGATATCGCCATTTATATAATCCATAAGCTCAACGAGTAGGAGAGAGAAACTTTACTGGCGGGTCAATCCAATTCTCTCTCCCACTCATTGAGCTTATGGATAATATAAATGGCGATATCTCCGCAGTCATTGGAGATAACATCATCAAACCTGGTATCGTTGGATTCCTCATGATCATCCCTAGCCTATCATGTAACAATATACAGGGTGTCCCATTCAAGAATCGAAAGTTGATGTCATTTCCGGAAAAATTGGAAGTTGTTTTTTTCTTTCAGATATGTCGAGAAATGCTGTTCAGTGAGCTTATTCGATGTTCCGAATCTCAAAAATATAGCTAGAAAAACAAAGGAGAAAACGGGGGTGTACCATGAGTCTGTGACACACGGTATTATTAGTGTGATTCTTTTCGGTAAATATACGCCCAGGAATAGGCATGTTGGTATCACTAGATAGGTAATTTCATGTAGAATGCGACGACAGACTGATGTTCATGTTCCATCTGAAAAAGATTCAATTCTTGTGGTGGGAATTTTGAAATGTACACAAATTGTGATGAAACAGAGAATTTGATAATCTGCTTTTCACTGATGCATGGAAAATGTTTGGGAAAACTGTCATGAATCATAAAATATATTATTCTGGAGTAGTTGTATCTATAGAATTTATTCATCTATACCAATTTCTTGATCACAATGGATTCTTCTTGCTCGGCAAGAAATTACATTAACATTTGCTTCTTCTTTTTAGTGGTTGCTGATGGCTTGCTGCAGCTCTTGAAGATGTTTACATCATTGAAGAGAGTGCCTCTCACCATTAGGTTCTAGTTAGTTTCTCTTGAATTGTACCTCCACAGAATTTACACATAGTATGTGATCACTTCTCTTTTCTGTATAATGGAATCAGTTCGTTTTCTGTGAAGAGTGCAATTTCAAAAAGTAATTGCAAGTAGTAGTTCACTAATTCTCGCAGATGGTAACTTTCCACCACTCTCAACGTCTCCACGGAGATCGGCGCACCGACACTTAGCTCTTTGGTGCTCGAGAATACAAACTGCTTTGTGGTTGACCCGACAAGTGCCCTCTTTTCTCCTTGGGTTTGAGCATGGAACACTGCCAAACTCCCCTTTTTCATGTTCGATTCCCAGCAGAAAATCCAAAACAGAATGACACAAAAGTATTCTCCTGAAGCCATAAACTCCCAATTAAAAACTTAATCGAATCAATCATTTTATAACTTCTATAACTCGGTTCGTGCTATGTTCTTCGAGCATCAGAAAGTTTTTCTTCTCGTGCTCACCTCAAGAGAGAAAGAAAAAGAATAATTTCAATTTTTGCAGACTGTTCGATACCATGCTCCACTTTCCCCGTAAAAAGTATTCCCCTGAGGCCATAAACTCCCAATTAAAAACTCAATCGGATCAATCATTTTATAACTTCTATAACTTGGTTCGTGCTATGTTCTTCGGGCATCAGAAAGTTTTTCTTCTCGTGCTCACCTCAAGAGAGAAAGAAAAAGAATAATTTCAATTTTTGCAGACTGTTCGATACCATGCTCCACTTTCCCCGTAAAAAGTATTCCCCTGAGGCCATAAACTCCCAATTAAAAACTCAATCGGATCAATCATTTTATAACTTCTATAACTTGGTTCGTGCTATGTTCTTCGGGCATCAGAAAGTTTTTCTTCTCGTGCTCACCTCAAGAGAGAAAGAAAAAGAATAATTTCAATTTTTGCAGACTGTTCGTTACCATGCTCCACTTTCCCCGTAAAAAGTATTCCCCTGAGGCCATAAACTCCCAATTAAAAACTTTATTGAATCAATCATTCTATTACTTCTATAACATGGTTCGTGCTATGCTCTTCGAGCATCAGAAAGTTTTTCTTCTCGTGCTCACCTCAAGAGAGAAAGAAAAAGAATAATTTCAATTTTTGCAGACTGTTCGATACCATGCTCCACTTTCCCCGTAAAAAGTATTCCCCTGAGGCCATAAACTCCCAATTAAAAACTTTATCGAATCAATCATTCTATTACTTCTATAACATGGTTCGTGCTATGCTCTTCGAGCATCAGAAAGTTTTTCTTCTCGTGCTCACCTCAAGAGAGAAAGAAAAAGAATAATTTCAATTTTTGCAGACTGTTCGATACCATGCTCCACTTTCCCCGTAAAAAGTATTCCCCTGAAACCATAAACTCCCAATTAAAAACTTAATCGAATCAATCATTTTATAACTTCTATAACTTGGTTCGTGCTATGTTCTTCGAGCATCAGAAAGTTTTTCTTCTCGTGCTCACCTCAAGAGAGAAAGAAAAAGAATAATTTCGATTTTTGCGGACTGTTCGATACCATGCTCCACTTTCCCCGTAAAAAGTATTCCCCTGAGGCCATAAACTCCCAATTAAAAACTCAATCGAATCAATCATTTTATAACTTCTATAACTTGGTTCGTGCTATGTTCTCCGAGCATCAGAAAGTTTTTCTTCTCGTGCTCACCTCAAGAGAGAAAGAAAAAGAATAATTTCAATTTTTGCAGACTGTTCGTTACCATGCTCCACTTTCCCCGTAAAAAGTATTCCCCTGAGGCCATAAACTCCCAATTAAAAACTTTATCGAATCAATCATTCTATTACTTCTATAACATGGTTCGTGCTATGCTCTTCGAGCATCAGAAAGTTTTTTTTCTCGAGCTCACTTCAAGAGAGAAAGAAAAAGAATAATTTCAATTTTTGCAGACTGTTCGTTACCATGCTCCACTTTCCCCGTGAAAAGTATTCCCCTGTGGCCATAAACTCCCAATTGAAAACTTAATCGAATCAATCATTTTATAACTTCTATAACTTGGTTCGTGCTATGTTCTTCGAGCATCAGAAAGTTTTTCTTCTCGAGCTCACTTCAAGAGAGAAAGAAGAAGAATAATTTCAATTTTTGCAGACTGTTCGATACCATGCTCCACTTTCCCTGTTAAAAGTATTCCCCTGAGGCCATAACCTCCCAATTGAAAACTTAATAGAATCAATCATTTTATAACTTCTATAACATGGTTCGTGCTATGTTCTTCGAGCATCAGAAAGTTTTTTTTCTCGAGCTCACTTCAAGAGAGAAAGAAAAAGAATAATTTCAATTTTTGCAGACTGCTCGATACCATGCTCCACTTTCCCCGTAAAAAGTATTACCCTGAGGCCATAAACTCCCAATTAAAAACTTAATCGAATCAATCATTTTATAACTTCTATAACTTGGTTCGTGCTATGTTCTTCGAGCATCAGAAAGTTTTTCTTCTCGAGCTCACTTCAAGAGAGAAAGAAAAAGAATAATTTCAATTTTTGCAGACTGTTCGATATCATGCTCCACTTTCCCCGTAAAAAGTATTCCCCTGAGGCCATAAACTCCCAATTAAAAACCTAATCGAATCAATCATTTTATATCTTATATAACTTGGTTCATGCTATGTTCTTTGAGTAAGCGAAAGTTTTTCTTCTCGAGCTAACCTCAAGAGAGAAAGAAAAAGAATAATTTCAATTTTTGCAGACTGTTCGTTACCATGCTCCACTTTCCCCGTAAAAAGTATTCCCCTGAGGCCATAAACTCCCAATTAAAAACCTAATCGAATCAATCATTTTATATCTTATATAACTTGGTTCATGCTATGTTCTTTGAGTAAGCGAAAGTTTTTCTTCTCGAGCTAACCTCAAGAGAGAAAGAAAAAGAATAATTTCAATTTTTGCAGACTGTTCGTTACCATGCTCCACTTTCCCCGTAAAAAGTATTACCCTGAGGCCATAAACTCCCAATTAAAAACTTAATCGAATCAATCATTTTATAACTTCTATAACTTGGTTCGTGCTATGTTCTCCGAGCATCAGAAAGTTTTTCTTCTCGTGCTCACCTCAAGAGAGAAAGAAAAAGAATAATTTCAATTTTTGCAGACTGTTCGATATCATGCTCCACTTTCCCCGTAAAAAGTATTCCCCTGAGGCCATAAACTCCCAATTAAAAACTTAATCGAATCAATCATTTTATAACTTCTATAACTTGGTTCGTGCTATGTTCTCCGAGCATCAGAAAGTTTTTCTTCTCGTGCTCACCTCAAGAGAGAAAGAAAAAGAATAATTTCAATTTTTGCAGACTGTTCGATATCATGCTCCACTTTCCCCGTAAAAAGTATTCCCCTGAGGCCATAAACTCCCAATTAAAAACCTAATCGAATCAATCCTTTTATATCTTATATAACTTGGTTCATGCTATGTTCTTTGAGTAAGCGAAAGTTTTTCTTCTCGAGCTAACCTCAAGAGAGAAAGAAAAAGAATAATTTCAATTTTTGCAGACTGTTCGTTACCATGCTCCACTTTCCCCGTAAAAAGTATTCCCCTGAGGCCATAAACTCCCAATTAAAAACTTAATCGAATCAATCATTTTATTACTTCTATAACATGGTTCGTGCTATGTTCTTTGAGCATCAGAAAGTTTTTCTTCTCGTGCGAACCCCGAGAAAGGAAGTAAAAGAATAAGTTCAATTTTTGCAGACTGTTCATTACCAGGCTCCATTTCCCCCGTAAAACAACAACCGAACATTTGACTGAAATCCCTCCCGCCCACCTGCCTGGCAGGAACCACAGGATCATTATTTCGTTTCAACCGCAAAAGCCTGCCAATCTGTCTCGCCGAAATTGATGACTACTTTTGTACTGCACTCTGAGACCACGGCTCGTAAATGAATGCAATTCATTGAAGCAATCGGCTTTGGATAGACAATCAATTAGTTAAAAATCCTTCACATTTATTCCTGGAACACTGATAAATGGCTGTATCTGAAACCGCGTCATTTGTTAGAAAAGGCAAATCGGTCGACCGCCTTGCTCGGAATGCATTTCGCGATTTATTATTATTTTGCCGGATGGCTTTCGGAATATTCCACAAATGCGATTGTGACTGGTATACTGGCATTGACGTTCGATTTAGCAACTTCGTTATGATAGCTCCGTAGTGGATTTTATTTTTATTCGCAATGATGCGAAAATGTGGTTATTCCTAGCCTACTATCAGCTCGTAGAATTACAAATCGTTCGTTGAGAAGATGAAAATAATTCTTCCGTATCAAATCCCCAGAACATTTTTTCAAAGCTATTTCTAGAACGAAATCTCCTTCCAATCGATTATCTTTGGTTCGAAGGTTGCTTCATTTCATTCGAAGCTTTATTCAAAATTCTCCAGAAAGCTTTTCAATTTCCTTTTGATGAAACTTCCATTATTCACTATCCCAGCTCAATAAGGAAAATTTTGTGGTGTTTCCGAATTTTGAAAATTGCCAATTTCCATTACGAACCCCTAATAATGAGTGAAAACGCGCACTTTGATCAAGTTCTCTTCTTATTGTAGTTGGAATCTTGAGAAAGCGGAACTTCGCCTATCGTTTATTTTCTTCTATGAATATTGAAGTGAGTTTAATAGCAACAAAGTACATATGGGAAATTGCATCCAGATAAAGTGGTGATCAATTATATGGAGAGCGAGTCTTGGGTCGGGGCGATTATTTTAAATTGATAATTGAGTTGATATTGAACCGTGGGGAAATTCGATCTCATGACTGTGATGGATATTCAATTATTGGGGTCCGGAATACAGAAGAGCAGAAAATTGTTTACATACAAACTAGTTGTCGGTATATTCAACTGTTGAGATGAAAGAATCATTTAGTATAATAATAGAAAAAATGATCAGAATTGAAAATAGACAGGTGAAAACTACACCGGAACGGATATATTCCAAACTTTTGTATTGTTCTGAGTGCAAGGACTGAAGCATATGTAGCTGACTGTTTTCCACAATAAAACATTCATAAGTTTATCGCATTGTCAGAATTTTGATTGAAGGCTCGGAAATCAAAATGGTGGCCAAGTTTATGTTTCCAAAGTTACTATTCATGAAAGAGTTGGGTGAGGACTGTCTCATCCCCGACTCTCGATCCAGTTAGGCTGTATGCTAATCTGTGTGGAATATAAAATTAGGTGCTATCATCTTGAAACCATGCAATTGCTCACGATCCCTTTCAGAATATGAAAACAAACGCACAATGATTTGGTGAATACTGTAGTCTGTGTTATAACAGATACAGCTTTTTCACTTTTTCGACAGGGTAAAAAATAGTTGACCAGTTCCGCCAAGTAATCCGTTTTAAATCGAGTACGAAAGTTATCTCGGAGATTTCACGAATATTAAAATCTTCTTACCAGATGATTTCCATCTATTTGATCCAGGTCCGGCATCTCTAAACTTGGATTGGTCATCTGAGTGTTGCTGCTATTTTTTATGTAGGTTCAGATAACAAGAAAAGGATAGACTGGCCATCTGCATACATTCTAGGAATCCGTAAAGAGACACAAACCAAATGAGACAAGAGATATATTACGATCATTTCAAATATTATATTCTTTGGATGCGAGAGATGAAAAAGAAAGTCAACAATTCAAATATTTGCAAACAGATGAATAATCATCAGATCCTGAAGGATAGAACCAATGTCCGATAACATGTAAAGTTGAAGAATCAAAAAAGAGGGAAATAACATATGGAAATGAAAGATTTAAATACGAGGGGATCGACACGATATTGACGCATCGTGAAAACTCCTCAACGCTACGGATTGCTGTGAATCTGCCTTTTCTGATTGGAGATTAAAGGTACGCGTCCATAGGTATGCATCGTACTTATCGTATAAAACGGATCGATTTGTGGTAGTACGTCCACTGTATCCGTAGCGATCGGATTGCCGATGCGACGGTCGGCTTTTAAGTAACATTCGCATTTTCGTTGTGAGTGGACGATCGGAAATATTACAGTGTGTAATGTTTCCGATCATAGAAAGTGATGAAGAACTTATCATTATTGCTTTGTTATTAGATGAAGAAGAAGGGAGGAGAAATAAGAGAAGACATAGAATGTGGATATATGACATATTCAATAAAAGATCACAATTTGAAGAATATCATACACTATTCACTGATTTGCTCCATGATATGCGTAATAACAAATATAATTAAAGCACGTGTGTGTACTTTGTGTCGATATGTAACAAAATTCAAATGATCTGTGAGGCGACCAGTGACTACCTATTGTGACATGCGTCCACTTATCGGCAATCCGCATGACGTCATCCGCACCAGTCGGAAAAGTTGCCCCTTCGATTAATTTCATCGGCATAACCGACGGACCGATACGTGCGATCCGTCCGCTGCCGGTCAGTGGACGCATATGTATTACTTACTATACTAATAATTCTAAAATTCGTTTCATACGATCCGTACGATACGTACGATGCGTACCTATGGACGCGTACCTTAAAGGTATGCGTCCATAGGTATGCATTGTACCTATCGTACGGATCGTATAAAACGGATCGATTTGTGGTAGTGCGTCCACTGTATCCGTAGCGATCGGATTGCCGATGGGACGGTCAGCTTTTAAGTAACATTCGCATTTTCGTTGTGAGTGGACGACCGGAAACATTACAGTGTGTGATCATGGAAAGTGATGAAGAGCTTGTCATTATTGCTTTGTTATTAGATGAAGAAGAAAGGAAAGGAAAACGAGAAGACATAGAATGTGGATACATGACATATTCAAAAAAAGATCACAATTTGGAGAATATCATACACTGTTTACTGATTTGCTCAACGACGACGTAAAATTCTTCCAGTATTTTCGGATGTTTCATGCCAAATTCACAACTCTTCCTGACATCTTAGGTCCTCATATATCAAGACAGAATACAACATACAGAGAGGCCATAGAACCAGAACAAAAACTTGCTGTGTGTTATTAGTTTTGAATATTGAATAATATAATCATTTAGTAGGTATTGAAATTTAAGTAGGAACATCTTTCAAACGCAAGGCGAAAAACAACACGATTACAGTTTCAAACCAATCAGTTTTTTATTCTAGTTGAGTCAATTTTTTACAATGTGGTACAAAACAATTTTGATACATTATTTATATTATTATAAGAAAATGAATTGACTTAGATATTGATTATCTTGATCCTGCGTATAAGACAAAGCGTTTGTGGAACGTGAAGGAGTCATAATAGCATTCGAAGCAGGCGAAGGAGACATCCGTTACAGGTGAAGGGCAATGAATATGCAGAGTTTTGTTCATGGTAGGTGAAAAAGACATTGTTTCATTCGAAGTTTGTTTTGAAGTAGATGGTGCAGAAAACATTGAATGATTTGATGGTGGCGGGGGCATCGTTACGTTGGAAGTTGGTGAAGTTAACGCGAGTCTCATCTCTACATTGTTAATTAATAGAAAAAAATTGCGCCATAATGTAAACTTGATCCCGGATAGGAGAAGCCTTGACTGTTTTTGCCATATTTATGAAAAATCCAACCATAGGATCACTCTGAATGCTGTTGAGTTGTTCTTTTCTTGATAAATATCCCTGAGGGACGTTAGCTGCGGTTGGTTGTTGTGTTGTTACAAACTTCGATTTCCTACTAGCATTTCGTGATGATTACATGGACGATATTGGTTGTGACTGTTGTGTATCACTTGATTCATTTACTGTATCACTATCTGATTTATTTAGATCACGTGATTTACCAAGCTCTTCTTCATCCCCGTTAGTATTATCACCAATAGGTGGCGATAGGTTTGAAAGTCTCTCTTTTTCGTTATTCGAATACGGAAGGAGCAAAGTGAGCTCTTTATAGTATTTGGGAGGCTTCAGTTTTGATGCTGCTTGGCCGCTTTTGGTTTTGCGCAGATTCAAAATCTTCCTATGGTTGTCCCTAGTTCTGGTCCATCGCTCCCTGCGTGCATTACCTGGTATACATTACAATGAATCAATATTTTTTTATTATGATCGAAGCGATTAACGATGTGTTGATTTTACGACGTGTGTTCGTTATGTATTCTGAACGGAGTGATGAATGTATTACTTTCGTTTCAGGTTTTTGGTCACTGGGAACTCTTTTCGTTCAATTTCATTTTCCTTCAAGCTAGGAGAACGCACAGTACGAAGAATCGTTTACTCAACCTACGAAGCCATATCCCAGTTCCTACAGCCCCTAGTAATGCCTGAACCATCTGAAGAAGTATGGAGAGAATCTGATGAAGGTTTTCGTGAAAAATGGAATTTTCCTAACGCGATTGCTGCCATTGATGGAAAACACGTGTTGTTTCAGGCACCACCGCACAGTGGATCAAATTATTTTTGTTATAGAAAACACTTTAGTACGGTGCTATTAGCCTTAGTGGATGCCAAATTATCAATTCATAGTCGTAGATATTGGGGCTTTTGGTAAAAACTCTCATTTTGCGAAATTCTGATTTGGGTAAAGGCTTACAGAATGGAACAGTAAATATACCTTCACCAAAAATACTACCAGGGGCAATAAGGTATTACCTCACGTCGTAATTGGCGATGAAGCTTCAACATTATGCACGACTTTTATGCGACCATACTCACGCGACGATGCACAAAGAAACGAAGAAAAACAATTGTTTAATTATCGGTTGAGTCGTGCTAGAAATACTGTGGAAAATACGTTTGGAATATTGGCACGGAAATTTAGAATTTTCGAACGTAGGTTGTCTATGTTTCAAGAACACATTGTGAGTGTTGTAATAGCTACATGCTACTTGCACAACTTAGGAATGACACGTGTCACTGGACAGAAAATGATTGGAATATTTCTTTTTCCAACTTCGAGGACGGCAAGACTCTTGAGAAATATAGGTGGAAATTCGAAAACAGGTGCTTTAGCAGTTAGGGATGGTTTCAAAAATCATTTCAATTCAGCAGAAGGGTCAGTAGAATGGCAATTAAGGAGAGTTCGAGCTGGAAGGAGATTCACGTGACTCTATGATACAGTTAACTGAATATATATACCTAAATGGCTCTATTTTACCAACTACCTACATGTATTGAAATATGAATAAACTTACCAGTTTGATTTAATCTTTCTCCAATTCCCTCCCAAATATTATATCGTCTTTGTTGATTCGAATAATGGGGGTATTTCAAATTGTACAACTCTTCGAACTCTTGTATAATTGTGATTAGTCTTGCAATGTCCATGATATGCGTAATAACAATTATAACCGAAGCACGTGTGTGTACTTAGTGTCGAAATGTAACAAAATTCAAATGATCTGTGAGGCGACCAGTGACTACCTGTTGTGACATGCGTCCACTAATCGGCAATCCGCATGACGTCATCCGCACCAGTCGAAAAAGTTGCCCCTTCGATCTATTTCATCGGCATTACCGACGGACCGTACCTTCGTACCTTCAATAGGGCTTCTGAACCTTTGTGAGCGTCCTGTAAAGGTACGCGTCCATAGGTATGCATCGTACGTATCGTACGGATTGTATAAAACAGATCGATTTGTGGTAGTGCGTCCACTGTATCCGTAGCGATCGGATTGCCGATGCGACGGTCGGCTTTCAAGTAACATTCGCATTTTCGTAGTGAGTGGACGATCGGATACATTACAGTGTGTAATGTTTCCGATCATGGAAAGTGATGAAGAACTTGTCATTATTGCTTTGTTATTAGATGAAGAAGAAAGGAGAGGAAATAAGAGAAGACATAGATTGTGGATACATGACATTTTCAAAAAAAGATCACAATTTGGAGAATATCATACACTATTCACTGATTTGCTCTATGATATGCGTGATAACAAATATAATTAAAGCACGTGTGTGTACTTAGCGCCGAAAGGTAACAAAATTCAAATGATCTGTGAGGCGACCAGTGACTACCTATTGTGACATGCGTCCACTTATCGGCAATCCGCATGACGTCATCTGCACCAGTCGGAAAAGTTGCCCCTTCGATTTATTTCATCGGCATTACCGACGGACCGATACTTGCGATCCGTCCGCTGCCGGTCAGTGGACGCTTACCTTCAATAGGGCTTCTGAACCTTTGTGAGCGTCCTGTAAAGGTACGCGTCCATAGGTATGCATCGTACGTATCGTACGGATTGTATAAAACAGATCGATTTGTGGTAGTGCGTCCACTGTATCCGTAGCGATCGGATTGCCGATGCGACGGTCGGCTTTCAAGTAACATTCGCATTTTCGTAGTGAGTGGACGATCGGATACATTACAGTGTGTAATGTTTCCGATCATGGAAAGTGATGAAGAACTTGTCATTATTGCTTTGTTATTAAATGAAGAAGAAAGGAGAGGAAATAAGAGAAGACATAGATTGTGGATACATGACATTTTCAAAAAAAGATCACAATTTGGAGAATATCATACACTATTCACTGATTTGCTCTATGATATGCGTGATAACAAATATAATTAAAGCACGTGTGTGTACTTAGTGCCGAAATGTAACAAAATTCAAATGATCTGTGAGGCGACCAGTGACTACCTATTGTGACATGCGTCCACTTATCGGCAATCCGCATGACGTCATCTGCACCAGTCGGAAAAGTTGCCCCTTCGATAAATTTCATCGGCATTACCGACGGACCGATACGTGCGATCCGTCCGCTGCCGGTCAGTGGACGCATATGTATAACTTACCATAGTAATAATTCTAAAATCCGTTTCGTACGATCCGTACGATACGTACGATGCGTACCTATGGACTCGTACCTTAAGAGATTCTTTTTTCAAATCCCTGCGAAGGTACTCTTCCAGGAAAATGCTAGCAAATTGTTAAGGGAAGAAATCTGAGCGTCAATATAATCCAACATAATTGCAACTCACCCATCATTTGATTTCACTAAATCAATTACTTGGAATGTATTTTTTGTTTCCGAGTCGAAACTAACATTTGAGAGTTTGAGAAACAGCCTGCTTCTCTGAAAATGATTTCGGCAAATATTCTTCCTGCATCGAGTTCAGTTTGCCAGAACTCGTGTTCCTAATATTTTGCATCTGAACAAACGCTTTCGAATGTGTTATTCTGAGAAGTACTCAGAAGATCTTCCGAATTGAAATATTATAGTATTATCGTAGGTACACCCCAGTCATTTGCACAACATCATTTCGATGATCATCTCATCACGCTAATATATTTTATTCCTGCTGTATGGGGTATCCTGACCGAATCAGAAATAATAAGATTAGATCTGTTGGTTTGTAATAAGTGATTTCAATCAATTTACAGATGCAGTGAAATCACAAACCGTAGCCTCAGAACCCGCTGTTTGGTACCATATGAGCAAAATGGAAATACCATCATTGGGGAGACTCAATGTCAAGTCTACTTCATGATATAGCTGTCTGTCTGTCGGTTGGTTCGGTATCGATGAAAGAGATCGACTGAGAGTTTTCATTAAGTAGACTTGGGGTTCTGAATGTTTTTCAAAGACCCATGGGAAAAAATTGAAATTATGCATACCCTCTTATAATTGTGGGGGATTTTAACGGCAGGGGTAGTTCAGTTGAATCGAAAATACCTCTTCACATTAGAAACAAAATATTTCTGAAAATTTATCTCAGACTTCTAACAAAATATTAATGAACAGCATGAGCTTGTTTCATTTCACATAGTTCATCAATGTTTGGCTTTAGCTTTGCTAAATTCAACCGCAAATCACCCTCAACACTGATTTTGTTCCTGTACCCACTTTCTAGGTATTTGGATGAAAATCCAATTAATACAGCAATTCTTCAAATTTCTTGGTACTCCTTTCCAAGACCGATCCCAAAATCATCTAATGTTGCACTATACTTCTCTCCAACGTCGTAACACATGATAGTTCAATCAGTTGTGAATATGGATTATCATAAAGTATCGGCCAGTTCAATCCGATATTTATAAGAAATTGGCAGGCAGCGCTCCTCACCAAAGTGTTTCATCTTCAAGAGTTTTGCTATTAACTTTTTCTACGAAAATGTGAAGTAGATCCAGTGCACCCATTGGTTTCGAGTAACTCAAATGTTCAATTAGATTCCATTGAAATAATATGATCGTACATTATAACAAAACAGGGAGGAATAAAAATTGGTAAATTTTGTATTAACCTGCCCGCGTACCCCCTGAAACCTGAGAATTTTCGCCTACCCCCAAGCGGTACACCTTCCACAGTTTGAAAATCATTGTCGTAGACTACGGCTGCTTGATCTCTCTTGTTTGTGGTCGATAAGGCTCACGTTTGTGAATGGTAATTGTGATTCACTGTTTTGTAATTTTTTGATATTTGAAACCGCCATAATCTGAAAAAAATTGAAGGAAATATACCAATCTATACGAGTGTAGAAGTGCAAATTTTCAATCTGTTTTTCATATATACACAAATTCACACGAAAGGATAGCCTTGTAATGATCGAAGACGAAGGGATAAGGCATATGAATTAACATCCACTCTAAATGTGTGAAGTCTCAGGAAAAACCTCTCTCAGCAAGGAGTTCCGAAGTCAAGCTGATCCATTGAAAATAGATCCCTCAGAAAAAATTACCAACAAGACAGATTGATTTTATCTAAATAGAATCAAGAAGTTTCAGTGAATGTTGTGGTGCTGAGCTCCATTCATAAGAACTATATTCTGAGACGGCCGTATCTGTGTCTTGTAGATAATTAGAAGCTGACGAGAGGTGAAGTAATTTTTTGGACGAAATAGAAATTCAAGCTTATGAGGACACCTTTAAAGATCGATCCCATATGGTTTATCCACTAATAGTGAATTATATCACGAATGCCGAGAGAATAATAGTCATTATTGCGAGTAGTATACTCCACTTGATTCACGATTAATTCATTTATCATGAATAAAAAATGATTCTTCAGTTTCATTCATCTCGATACAAATACACAAACACTACCTTCGCGTTTGACACTGACACTTTGGAGTTCGGTTATATCGTTTTCATGATGACATTCAATTCTAGAATTTTTTTTATAGGACTACAAGAGGAAATGAAGACTATAACACTAATAATCCCTTGTCATTATTCCCTAAGGTAATGATATATGGCATTATACTACAGAAACAAAAAGTATAATACTTTCATTATGTATTAGTCGTTAATAATAGTATATTATGCAACGATCGTGTAATAACCATTACATGAGAGTTGCATACGCTATTTTATCTACACCCAATAAATAATGAAAAACTATAAAAATTATATTGTCAGGTATTAATATTGAACACAATAATAGTAGGTAATCAATCGTATTTCTTTGAAAAATTTTGCAAAATTATATTTATTGGTATAACTACGGAAAATACAACAGTGAGGAATGCAAATAAAAATGAATAAAAATATCTACCGAGGGCAGGATTTGAACCCGGACGATTCTGATCACTGCCGGCGCCATTGATCTCTCGGCCATGAGAGCTCATTGCGTAATGCCGAAAATAAAAACATATATGTTGCATTTATGTTGCAAATATAATCCTTTCGATTTTATTTTTTTCTTGTCTGAGACATCTGTGGAGGATCCGCTGGTAATTCTTCTATATCACGGCTATAAGACATTTTCATACGATTATCGAAAATTGACTAAATTCTTCAAAAATTCAATACCTACTGATTTTGACTTGACAAACGTCAAAATGCAAAGCTTGCACAACATGCTTGATTGAAAAATAATGGGTTTCTATTGGTTGAAAATCTGTATCGTAATGGATTTCATTATAAAACGAGTTATGAGCATATGAGTATATCAAAATAGTACGGGGGTAGATAAAAATCATAACTGATCTACCACAAAAATATGCTATGAATTCATACGCCACAAATGATGGAATTCAAACAGTACAGATTGATACGATTTCATCATTTTTTAAATAATTTGAAGGTTTCGCATATCAAATGAAAGATATTACACGAAATGAGATTCGTCATCGATATAATATACTCATTCGCATTCTTATTCACTCTCAAATGCGCTTGCATACTATTTTCATACATAATATACACTTACGTGCATGTCTGCCATTCCCTCTCGATGGAGTTTTATATACAGCCCTGGGACTTATTCATATCTATGCAAATTTGATGTACCATCTCCCAAAGTGATTGTGAGTGTCACCGTCTATACAGCAGACAGCTTTTGTTTTTTATTCTACTTACGTAAAAGTGCCGGTGAATGCGCTACTTATTCGTTGTACGAGCCAATTTTCCACCTTTTACACCTCGGTTGAGGCGTTGAAAATTGCTGGTGTTTTTGAATAAAAACATTTTCCACCCACCGCTTGCTATTCTACCCATATGTTTATCTGCTTTATCGATTGATTCGAGACTGGTTCAATTTGGTTGTAGGACGGAAAACACTTTCAGAAATATATTTACATGTGTGGAGGTTATTGAACTGATCATAGAATGTATATCAAGATGATATCAAGATTGGATTCGCTGGCACTTCGCTCATTGCAATGATATAAAAATACAAGGAATTCTTTGAGTTTTAGGTGAACATTTTCAATCATTCGAGGTGGAGTCCGAGCTGGTTCATGTTTCAATTACACTTCTTGTCAAAATAAAGAATGCGGTTATTTAAATTCAACTCGAATTTATTCTTTTTATCTTTCTTCATTTAAAGTGAGATTTCTCCTTAGGATAGCCATATTTTGGGAAAGAACTCTCACTAAAGTTTTCATGGAATCTCTATCCTCACCTGCAATTCAGAATCAAAAGAAAAGTTGGAGCTGCTAGATGAAATTCTAAAAACGAAACTAAGTTCATGTCTGAAAGCACTATTTTTTTATATCAAACATCGATCATTGTTAGAAAGTGAATCAAAACCAATACAAACGGAAAAACGAAAGGAACGATGATAACGATTTGTACCCTTATCACAGCGAGTATGGCAGAAAAAATCACTTCATTTCCTATCGAAAAAAACGAAAACAAACCAGGGTGTTAGATGTTTTTGACACTTGCCTTCGTTTCTGGTTGAATAGTGGTAATGATCCCGACTTTATCAACAATATATGATTTATTCCTGAATGATGATACACTTATATAGGTAGAAATGAATAACTATTATTCTTCAATACATCTCCACAGCTCTACGTCCGAATATTCTTCTGACGAATTATAATTCTGGAATTACTCACAGAATCATCCCTAAATATTTTCATATATGAGAATCTTCTTTACTTAGGCCAGAAACAAACAGTTTCAGCTTCACCTCTTTCGACACACCCAGACAAATTTCTCATTACTGAAACATATAGGTATAATATGTTTAAGTTAGAATAGTCTTATTTGAGTTTCGCTCGCTGGAAGGACTGAACGTTTTCCATGTTTTCGAGCGTTCATTTGTTAATCTAAATATCTTTTTCATTCACAATGAAAATAAAAGAGACGTTCCATTATTTAATATTTTGAGATTTGCCATGATTTTCTCAAAATGTGGTTCTCAGTAGTGTAGAAGTTAACACGTCCGCCTTTCAAATTCCCGCCGGACCACCATGCTGAGATTCGCACGTTAGAAGGTGAGGCCTCGTTAATCCATTGCTCGCACAAGGTTCGACCTCTGAGGGTTAACGTTAGTCAGCTGGTTCAAGGAAAAAACAATTCCAGAACAACAATTTTTTAACTCAATCATCAACAACTATCAATCCAAGACATGAAATACTAGTTATTTGGGTTTTGTACACCCCATCATGTGTCAATTTAATATTTCCTTGTTTTCCTCTGGTAAAACTCATTGCATTTTATATTTGTATGTGTGTAAGAGAAGACAGTAATTTGAAACCAACAAGTTAGATCATTTTATGAAGGATGCTCTCAGACATATCTGGCTTGTATCTTCTGAGTTTACGGTTGGTATCATCAGCTTGCATGACAGTATTGTCTTTCCTCAAGACTATCGGGCCATTTACGTTTATATATATATATATATATATATATATATATATATATATATATATTTATATAATATAGAAAAAAAGACCTGGAATTGAATGTGAAAGAACACTCGACCAAATAGCTGAATTTGACCTCATCAATCTGTTCGAATTATGTTTGCCTCTGCTCCGTACTCTTGTAGGACTAGAGTAAAGAAAGGCACTGGCTCTTGGTTCCTTATAATAATAATAATTGATTTTATTGATGAGTTCATACATGGTACATTCATAACACTTATCAAATGGCAGGATTCATTTTTTGTCCCTGTTCAGAACATGGACAGAACTTGCTCACCGAATTAAAACATTTGATAGATAAATTGACAAACTCGCTCAAATTTGTATGGAATCGACAAAAATTCGTTTGTTGTTTCGTCTTCACGGTTAATCCGACGCTTACAATATTTCCATATTTTCATTTTGGTTCTGAGAATTCATTGAACCTCTTCCGCACGAGGCTCATTGCTCGAAAAAATGGCCAACCTGAAGACAATAAACACGATAATCTCTGTAGTCATTCAGATATGTCTAGAACAACATAGAAATTGTTCAGTATGCTCATTCAGTTTTGAACCACTGAATAATTCGGGAGGAGTCTTTCTTCTTTTTCCACATATCGATATGAATAATATGCTATTATCAGTGTATGGTGATTGAAAAATAATGGAAGCGAAATATAATTGATTTCAATTCCACTGTATTTTTCCCACTCCTACGAATGGTATAAAGATATATTTGAAGAATTTTCTGTCTGAAAAAATGGGTTACACTTAAACATGAAGATTCGTGTATTGTGCCATTCTATTATAATCACCTATATCTGATACAAAAAAATATATTCACTCTCCAACCGAATGAAATGAAGAGGTTCCTCAGAACAGAAAAAGAATGTGATACTACACCCCGTAATGAAATTCTATGAAAACATTTCTTTCGAAGTACCGCTGTGCCAGTAATTTTTGTAAGTATATAGAACGCAATCGAGGACTCCACTATATCAAGTCTGTTGTCCTCATAATATACAAAATACTGTCACTTTCCAGATTATTGTTCTTCAATTCCACCAGCTCAAAGAATAGTTCATTCTCTCTACAAGCAACGGCCATCCAAAAACTATACCAAATACAGCGAATGGCTTGTCTGAACATCACAGGAGCCATGAGAACAACACCAACCGCAGCAATGGAATTAGTTACTGGTCTGACATCTCTGGACCTGCACGTCAAGGAGGTTGCGCGAATGGCCATGCTACGATTGCGCACGGCTGGTGTATACCCCGAGGTAGGAATGGGTCAACTGAGGCGGGGCCTGTGGAGGGAGGCACTCACTGCGGTGCCTCTGCTACAGGCAGCCAGTGACGCAATTGAACCCAGGTTTGTGTTTACAAACAAAACCCTACAAAATACAAATGAAACAGAACACTGAGGCGGATGCTGCAAATGCATTACGCATATACACAGACGGCTCAAAAACCAAAGGAGGATCAGGATGTGGAGTTTACTCTAGATCACTTAGCCTAAGGATTAAGTGGGGAATGGGAAAAAATACCAGCGTGGTTCAAACAGAACTGGCTGGTATCTCAATCGCCACAAAAGAGCTAACCAGAAAAGGAATTTCTGGCAAAGACATAATAATCTACACTGACAGTAGACAAGCCCTACTAACCTTGAATAGACAACGTATTATCTCAGGGTTAGCACTAGAGTGCCACCAAGATTTAGCTAACGCCTCGGTAGATAATAATATCGTACTAAGGTGGGTGAAAGGGCACGACAGGAGCAAAGGTAACCGCATTGCTAACTCTTTGGCCAGGATGGCGGCTGGAATGAACATTTTGGGACCAGGTGACACCCATGGCTTGACGACTTCGACAATTGCGGAACTAGCCAAACGTTACACCCATACTCAAACCCTCAAAAGATGGGGTGAAACCAAAGGATGCAGTTTTGCCAGGATCACCCTGGGCGACCCTGAGAAGCTGGATCCAAATAAATATTTGGCGATGACCAGGAAGAACCTACGTTTAACAGTGGGATTTCTGACTGGACACTGTCAACTAAGGAAACACCTCCATATTATGGGGCTAGTGGACGCACCTCTATGCAGGATGTGTGAACAGGAAGATGAAACTGTCAGGCATGTCTTATGCGAATGTCTGGAGCTATCGTCGATAAGAGATTGTGTATTCGGTGAGTCTTTGCCTACACCTGCCGATATTAAGGAGATGTCCCCTGGTGACCTGTCCTCCTTCCTGGATAAGGCAGGATGGACAATGTCCTAGGAGGGCGACTCCTTGGGAGGATGTACAATGAGCCATATTGTGGCCTAAGTGCTGTGGGTCTATACTCACCCTCCCTACTCTACAGATACAGATAGTTCATTGCAGGAATTATTGTGGTTGGGAGAAATGTCCAGATTCTTCTAGTTTGGCAGATTCGAAAATTATCAAATGTCTAAATGACCAAAGTTGTTTGTTTTCCATTATTTCCAAGGAATTGATAATTATCGAACCTCTCGTGTGGTACGAAGGATGACTAATTTATTGTTCAGCCCTAAAATTTTCGGTGGCTCCAACAAAAAAATGACCAACACCAACTTCAATGCGGACGTATAGTTTGTTTGTATAGTTCAGAGAACTTATGATCATATATGCTATTTAACCTCAACCAACTGAACACTTTTCGAGATTCAATATAGAATTTGGATGAGAAAAAACTAGTGATGAAGGAGAGATCACCTACATATTGAACACCACCGTCACTCGAAAATTGCAGTCTACAGAAAATAGTGCGTGGAATACAATTAGCCTGAGAGCCAGCTTGAATCTGACAACACATTCTTTACGGTATCTGAAATTTCGTCCAGTGAGACTTCTATACCCAGTAAACAAGCAATGGGTACTAACTAAGCCCGGCCGCGGTAGGTTTGGGGTCCCTCAGGTGAGTCAGGTATGAAAGTTAAGTAAATGAAACTATTTTACGGCGTCTGCCGTTTTGATATGTTATAACGTACCTCTAGAAAAATTGAAAAATAACTATGGCTGCTGATTTTGAAGGTTGCAACAGCCAGTTTTCAAAATTCGAAAAAAAAAAATTTAAAGTATTTTACGGCGTCTGCTATTTTGATATATTATTTATTAAACTTTTTAAGCTAATATTGAAAATGGCTGACATTTTTTCCGATTGTAACTATACAGTGAAACAATACCTGCAGTCTTTGCTTAGAAAACACATGGTACAGTAAGAGTAGTAGTTGATGCTCTCTCTCTCTCTATCTCTTCAGTCAAATATTTCCTTCTTATGTTAGGGCTGAATGGGGGGGTTTTAGTTTCTTTTACGACCACAAAGGCACACCTGGCCTAACCGTTTACAGACAAATATATTTCAGCAGAGATGCCAGTAAGGCGCAAAAAGCGCGAAATATGCGCATTTTGAAAATATTCGCGGATTTTTTGCGCTTTGAAGTTTTCTCGGATTTTCTGCGGATTTGAGATATTGCCACTTCTTCAGCAGAAAAGAGTGGCTTTATGACCATTACACATGAAATAACCAATAAGTGATACACTTTTAAAGTGGCGAATTCCGAGATTTCATGTTTTTTTTTATCAAAACACACTGTTTTATGACCGAAGCTAGCGTGCTGCCCCAAAACTTCTATATCCAGCTGATGGCAAATCTAGAATCGAATGATCAGAGAAACACTGTCAGCCAAAGGTTTGATAAGCATCCATAACTTATGAATCATCTGAGGAAATGATTGAAAGTCGAGGGTTCATTCCTTCAAAAAAAATCAAAACTTTTTTTTCTGAAACACCAAGAAAATATTTTCAGATTCATAGATTATATCAGACTCGAACACAATTTTCAATTCATAGCAATTCAAGTTTTCAAACAGATGTAGCTTAATATATTTTTTTGAGGTTTAAAAATTACTCCGCGCTTTTTTATCATATTTTGCGGATTTTCCATATAAGCTTCGCGTAAAACGACTTCATTGGATTGGCTACTCTGTATTTCAGTTGCATGTTGGAAGTATAGAGACATAATACTGTAAATATATACATAACTTGGTCCACTTCTAGCTAAAAGCTTAAGGGGCCTCCACGCTTTTACTGGTTGTGACTTCAATTCAGCTTTATATAATCGGGCAAAAAATAACTTTGACGTTACTGAAAAATAACGTTGAATTTCAAAAAATATTCGCTGCTTTCGGTAACATTGGCCTGACTGAGGATACCTTACATGAACTGTTTAATATTATCCAAAAGTGCACTTGCAGTATGTACAATGCTAAAAAATCCATCGATGTTGATTACGGGAGATTTCAGCTGTTCGTTGATTCTTACAAGGCTGTAGATATGGATGAAAATTTCAATAAAAAAGTCCGGAGCTTTGATGCAAGCTTGATCCCTCCTTGTGAATTTGAACTGTACCAACAAGTTTTAAGGACGCATTATATTTCCAGCATTTGGAAAAATGCTCATCGAAAGAGCCCACATCACAATATTAGCTTAAAATAGTTTGATAAATAATATATCAAAATAGCAGACGCCGTAAAATACTTAAAAAAATTTTTTTCGAATTTTGAAAAGTGGCTGTTGCAACCTTTAAAATCAGCAGCCATAGTTATTTTTCAATTTTGCTAGAGGTACGTTATAACATATTAAAACGGCAGACGCCGTAAAATACTTTGAAAATTCACTTAATTTTCATACCTGACTCACCTGAGGGACCCAAAACCTACCGCGGCCGGGCTTAGCTAGTACCCATTGCTTGTTTACTGGGTATAGAAGTCTCACTGGACGAAATTTCAAATACCGTGAAGAATGTGTTGTCAGATTTGAGCTGGCTCTTACACTAAATAGTGTATATATCGGCAAGCTGGTAGATATCTCAGTTATGAAAATCATGTTGACGATTCTCAAGTAGTTCCCAAACACGTTCTCTGTTTCGAACGAACACTACTAGAGGTTGTAAATATAAAAGTGACAGGATGCCATAAATGAAAACCAAGACATAGATCTGTGTTATTTGTATATGTCATACTTAAGAAAATTCATTTCACCGATTATATGAACAGAGTATCACGCATTTCAAGTCACAGATTTACATATTCAAAAATACTAGAATAATACAAACCGTAAGTCATTTCAAGACAAATATTTGCATATTGTATCTGTCATATATTATCGAATAGTAACAGTGTATCGTAAATTGCTCACAAAATAGTATAGAAATATCCCGCCTTGACATCGAATACAAATCAACAGTCATATCGGTCTCCCTGCAGTTGACTTGAGCTGTCACTTCAGAAATTCTTGACAGCAATTATTATGATAAAAAATTCACCCGAGTTCATCACAAAACCGCAACCCAATTTTTATATAATAATAATAATGAATTGTCTTTATTAAAATACATTTCAAGGTAGCTTTACACGATGCGGGTGGCGATATTCTTGCAACATGCTCTTCCATATAACCACTCAAAGAACCTAGTAATCTACAGAATAATGAGAACATAAGGGAAATATAGTAATAACCAATGCCCATATTAATTTCTTTTATTTACCAAGTTTGATTTGAACTGTCTGCCGAACGATTCAATCTATGTTTAGTGTCTGATTTCTGTGGGGATAGAATTATAAAGTTACCAAAGGATGATTGAATCAGATGACCGATATGTTTCGGAAAGCGCAGTTAAAAATTCAGTTATAGCCCAAGGTTCTTTCAATAATCAGTGGGAGAGATCGATTGCCCATTGAGTTCAATATTCTATAACCCACTTTCGATCACTTTTTCCTTCTGACTACCAAAAATTAACATCTGTGTTTTTTTTTTCATTAAGGACTAGCCCAGATCAGAATGAATTCTTTCAGCAGCTAAGCCGATATCTTCCAAAAGAAATATGTAATACATAATATACACATCATCCGTACATTGATCAGATACGCAAAACTCCAAATAATTGAAAAAATCTGCAGTATATGCTGAAAACAAGAGTGGCCCTAGCATGCTACCCTGGGGTACAACTTCAATCTGATATAATCAGAAACATCATTAGGTAATATAACTCTCTGTTGCCTATCTGATAGATAATTTGCGAAAAAAGCTATGGTTGTAGAACCTGAATCTGATAATACTTCAGTTTGATCCATAGAGTCTCGTGAGTGAGAGTATCAAATGCCTTACTATAATCTAATAGCACAAGATATGCGATTTACTATATACTGTTCGAAATATGTCATCACAAACCTTCAAGGGAGCAGTTTCTATAGTGTGAAAAGGACGAAAACCTGATTGTGTACGAGGTAAAATTTCAAAATAAAATAGGTACTCAACTGAGCAGCCACATCTTTTCCCAATATTTTGGATAACGTAGAGGAAGGTGAATCTTTCTTAGGCACAGCAAACGCATTAGCGTTTTTCCATGAGGATGGAAAGAGACCACTAGATAATGATAAATAATGTGTAATATGCGTATATATAGAGGATCAGAAATTGGATCATTTTTTCCACCTCATCCACTGTTGCTTCCGGAAATTGAAATGTTTTATTCAATCCACTCACTATCTTGTTTTCGTAATGTTCAGAGATCAGCTGATTACTGATATCATCGAATGAGATATTGTTAACAAAAAAATTGTTGAACTTGTTAGCACTATCAATGTTAGAAGGACAATGAGTAGATATTGACATTGAGCCAGTGTAATAATTTCCAAAAACTACTAGGATCTGTTTTGAAATTATGGTTCAAATAAGTGTGTTTTTCGGCTCTCACACATTCGTTCACAAAATTTCGCATGTCTTTGTATTCATTCCAAGTGTATACCGTTCTAGATTCTTCATAAACAGTGTGTGCTTTGTCACGTAATTTCATCATGAACCTTATATTTTCAGTGAGCTATGGAGCAGGCTTCTAAGGAATTTGAGTGGAGCAAATATATTAAATAACTCATTCCCGTTTTTGTGGAAGAAATCGACGGCTTCGTCAATGTCAACAATACCATATACAACATTCCATGGAACAGTTGAACGATATTTGAAAAATGTATTGAAATCGAAAATAGAGTAATCTCCGGCTGTTTAATGAATAGTAGGCTGTTTCTCTTTTTTTAGTTCAAACACACAACTATCTATGTGGTCACACTAGAATATGCATCGAATTCATCGTAATGGTTCGCATGATATAACATAATAATGGAATTGAGGGGAAAAATATGATATCAAACATCATCATGAATATAATCAATAGTATGTATGGAAGAAATATAAGGTTAATGAAATCTCATACGTACATTAAGTAAAGACAAATTAGATACAACTACTCTCACAGGATATTCCAATGATATTATTAGTGACGAAATTATCACTTTCAGCATTCTCAGTGGAAATATTTCCACTTCTCAGATCAAGCAGAATACGCTCCAAAGTATTACAGTTCCATTTGTTATTGTGTAGCTGTACCGACCTCAACCGAGGACTGTATGATATCAGATCTGTTGCACTTATATAATTCAATCTGTTGCCATCCAGATTCAATTTTTCCAAATTCGTCAATGGAAAAAATAGTCCACTGCAGATACTGTTGAGCTGATTGTGAGAAAGATCTAAAATTCTCAGGTTTGGTAAGTTTGAAAATGTCCCAATACCTAGCTGAGCGATACTGTTATTTCTCAAATCCATAACTTGCAATGAACTGATGTTGTTGAAAGTTCCTAGTGGTATAACAGATAAATTATTATCGTATAGATGTAGAATCCTGATGTTATTGACCCCGTTGAAAGTATATGGGTCGATTACAGAAATTTGATTACCACACAAATCCAGAGACGCCAAGTTATTCAAACCATAAAACGAGAGATCCCTCAGTTCAAATATCCGATTTTTGGCTAAAAATAATTCTTTCAAATTCATCAATCCTTCGAATGCTCTTGGTTCAACAACAGTAATCGTTAGCCCGGACAGATCTAAATTCTCCAGTGATCTCATATCTCTGAAAGCATACTTCGGTATAACGTCAACAGTCCTGAAGAGCTCCCTTCCATCAATATTTACTACATTAAATAATCCAGATAAGGTATTGGGTTGCAAAGTTGTTACAGAAGAATTTTCAAAATAGACCTTTAACAAATTATATGAAGAGAAGCCTTGGAAACTATTCAAGTTGGAGTCGATAACATGCAAATATTTCAAATTGGGATTATAGAAATTATTGAACTGGGAGCGGTCACAAATCTTCACTCCCAATGTGTCGAATTGAAGTTCATTCAAACTGTCAATATTTTTCAAACAGTTTCCTTCCAAACGAATCTCTTTCAAACTTGGTACATTGACGAATATATTAGGTTTCAACTCAGATAAATCATTGTCATTCAAATATACCACACTCAGATTTTGCAAATTGATAAAAGCTTGAGGTTGTACATGTAGTATGTTCATTTGTCCAAGGTCTACGATTTGCAGACTTTGTAATGAGTTGAAAGCATTCGTTTCTATAGCAACTAAGGGATTTCCGCGTAAGATGATATCCTCTAGATGTGGATTTCCATAAAATGTTCTTGTTCTAATTTCAGTGAGTTTATTATTGCACAAGTTAATCAATTGAATGTTCTCAAGGGCAAAGGTGCCCGTGCCTATAGTGGCAATTGAATTATCATTCAAATAAAGTTTCTGCAAACGAGTCAAGACAGAAAAGTTTTCAGGATTGATAGCCACAATTCTGTTATGTGATAAATCTAAAATCCTGGTGTCTCTGATTTCTACCAGAAAACCTAAATCATCGATATTATTTCTGGATAAGTTGAGGAGAATACTATGTACACCTTGGAAGGCTTGGTTCTCTATTGTTTCGATTCTGGAGTCGCATAAATCTAGTTGTATCAAATATGCATCTTTGAATACAGTGTCTTTCAATGTTTCGAATTTATTGTGACAAAGGTTCAATCTTCCCAAACTGTATTTCTCGAAATAAAGTGGAGAAATTTCGGTAATCGAACAATTTGATAAGTCGAATGTCGCGTTAGTTCCTTCGTCGAAAAACAAAATTTTGAAATCGAATACGGACTTCTCTAGAATTGGTATATTGGAATCTTTGAGTATCAGTTCTTTTCTCACTTTCACATTATCTAAATTCAAATCTGATACACTACCAGTGAAGCTTGATATATTCAAAAATTTGATATCAATGGGTAACGATTCATTGTTGATGTTCGTTGCTGATAGGTGCAAATGGCTATTACCGGAAAAAAAGAATTTTTCAATATATACTGTTCTGTTCTTTTCCGAAATGTTATACCAACGATAGCCAGCCATATCTGTGTAACCTAAGTCTAAGCAATACGAGGGTATATTATTGTAATTTTCCAACTTGTTGTGACTGATATCCACACACTTGATGTTTTTGAGAAATTCTTCGGAAATAGAGCTCTTTATGTTGTTGTGTGAAACGTTAACCAGAACCAAATTCAGATTGTTCTTGAATACTGTAAAATCTAAGCTTTCAATTTTGCAGTAACTCATATCGATAACTTCCAAATTTTTGAGACTAGAAAAACTATCGGGAACGTCTTTGATTTCATTGTGCTCTAGATGAATCTCTCTTATGACTTCTGGTAGGGATTCGATGAAATGCAGATTTTCGATCTCATTATTGTTCAGATCCAATACCTCCAGGGTATTGAATGATGTGAATATATCACCTGATATGTCCTCGATATCACAGTTGCGGAATTTCAACTTCTTGATCTGCATTTTATTTTCCACTTCCAATGATCCCAAAAACATATTCAATGCAGTATTACTAGAATTGATTATTTCAATATCGGTGATTTTGATATTCTCCACGTTCTTCGAATTATATTCGTAGATTATTTTTCTAGCATCGTCACCATCACATGTGAATTTTGTTTCAGTTAATTGGCATTCTTCGTAGGAGAATTCAGCTAATATCAACACCAGTACAATGTTATTGAGAAGTAAACGGTTTTTCCAACTGAAATAATAAAATTGCATCACACTCAAAAATTATTTACAAGAAAATATTACCTCATATTTGATTTCAAGTCTTCGGTACGGCATATACTGCATATTGATACACATCAGTATTTTTAAAGTTGATGATGATGATCATTTCCATAGTATCTCGGGTGATCATCTATAACATTCCATTGCCGTAGTTAGTGAAAGTTTTTTGTGGCAATTCATATTTTTAGGAATTTATTTCATTAGGAAGAATATAATATGTTGTTTACGGAATGTTATTAGTATTCTTTGATTTTCCATTAAATTTTATTCCAAGTGGTTCTTCTCATACAGGTGATGATAATTTTTTTTTTGAAATTGACATTTAGGCTATTTTATAAGGTCATTGTGTACTCTTCGACAACTTCATCTGGAAAATTAATCACCCCTCTGTACAGAATAGAGAATTTCCAGATTTTTGTCTCGGTTTTTCACCGTTTCATCACCCACTTTTGGATTTTAAGAAGTTTGTTGGTAAATATCTTGAATTTGGTTTCTCCATATGCTTTTGAGTAAACCTCGTCCCACTATTTCATTTTTCAGTTCCGATAAGGAGTCGGTGATGTTCGTGTAATTAGACTGGCTCATATGGGTGTTTTTTTTTATACACAGATTCACACGGAGGGCAAGCCCTGTAACGTTCAAAAGACACCGCATGAATAAAGGAACAGGAGATACGAATTATAATTAACTTTAAATTTTTGAAGTTTGTAAGCCTCAAGAAAAACCTTCGCGGTGAGAATATACAATGTTCAGCTGTTCTGTTAAAGAAAGGTTCCTGAGCAAGAGAAGTTTGACAGGATCCCAAGCTCAAAAAAAGGGATGGCAATTCCGGACTCGTCTGGTCATCCGTGTGATGCACCAACGAAGTGAGCGAAGAATCATCAACAAGACGCATTGAAAAAATTCAAGAAGTTTCAATGAATGTATTGGTGCTGAGCCCTATGAATAAAAAATGTTTTCTAAGGTGGGCTTGCCACGTAGATCATTAGAAGTTGACGAGAAGTGAAGTATTTCTTCGCACGAAATAGAAATCCCAGGTTCTGGAAAGCACTTTCAGCGATTGAGTCGTTTAACTTCTATATAATTTATTCAGCACCATTTTTTTCATAATTTTTATCTTGCATATACGGCAAGTCTTTTTTATATTTGATAGATTCCCAATTCCTTTTCACACTGTCAAAATCAGTGCATAAAAACCATATCATAAATCTATTTTATTTATTGATCTTCTCCCCTGAAGATTACTAAAACCGTGAATGTTTGAAAGTGGAGTCGTACAAATTTCTCACTCTACATTTCTGAAGAAGTGAATATACTAAACCATATCGTAAGAGGCTGATGTAAATTCAATTGATTTCATGATCAAGTGCGTCCTTATTGAGTGAATATAAGAGATAGAATTTTCGAATCGAAGCCTGAGACATATTATCATTCACCAAAGCCCTGGATGCGTCCCTGAACTTTAAATAATTCTAGTAATTTCCGTCGAAAGTTGGCATCTCCTTGTTTGTAATTTCACCAAAGCATGATTGATTGTATAATTCACAACGGAACTGATTAGACTAAATATCTATCACTGAATCCCCATCGTTATTATGATTTCCATGGAATATTTCACATGTAATTAGTTCCAGAAATTTTCTCCAGATAACGAATATTTTGAATATCATATCGAATAGAAGGCGAGGGATATTTTTCTTGAAATATTCTTGAGCAAGGAAACATTCCCAAGTATGATTCAGGTACGCGTGGTATTCGTTAAGAAAATTTCACACCCACCTACCTACCTCGTTGGTAACAATGCAAGGCTACTACCGGTATTCTTGCCAAACATTTCAATGAACATGGAAGACAAAAATGGTTTCACATTAAAAAAATTCAACCAATCATCAAATCCAATCACGATAACGACTTGGACATCTTTAAGTTTCTTAGTTCAGCAACGAACACTCAAAATGATTATAGTAGTAACCCCGATTCCACCTTCAGTAAATATAACCTCAAATTTCTATTCGATTCAGGTTAACCCAATTTGAAATATGACAAATTATCTGCAGACATTGAGGGAAACCAGGTACCACAAGAATATATCAACACCTTAATAAGCCAGCATTGCAAACAACAAGGCCTCACAATATATAATACGTATCCTTTTTTTTCAAACATAATAATAGTGGAAGTGGAGTGTCACTGGCTCGTGAATGAAAATGTGGCACAATATTATATTTTCATCGGTCTGCTAAATTGCTCTAGTGCCGTATTTGAACGTTAAACTGTGTTCACTTCTGCTCAAAGTGGATAAGTGAAGTTTTTCAAAATATTGTTCTCTGCCTACGAGTGACTGACTGTCTTCTTTATTTGGCCTCTTTCAAATATCAGAGAATAAAAATATCACATTTCAACTACAATGACAGAACCCAAAAGACTCTCGAAAAACTAGGGTAGGAAATGGAAATATAGAAAATTGGATGATATTACTCGGTGAAGCATTCAGTGAGGATCTGATGACTGAATAAGGCTCATTAAATTCGCTTACATGTGATTTCCAAGTATTTGGTTAGGTTGGACCAATGCTCACGCTGATTTCCCAGATTCATTCAACGAATAATTTGAGGACTATATATTCGTGCTTTTCATTCTGAATCAATACGAATAAGAAGGTAATAACAATTCTGTCTTGAATCACAATGACAGTTATTAGTCAAAAAAATCTGATTTCTGATTGTATACTATTTGCATAGCAACAAGATGAAAGAATTGTTCTATAAGGCCGTTTTTATTGGGACGATGCGCGACAACAGCGTCATCCACTTTTGGAACTTCTGGAGAACTTTTATGCATTGTGTTTCAAGGAGATGATTATATGAATCAACCTCGATTACCCACTGGCAAACTCGAACTTTCATTCTATCAATGATTATACTGAAAGCAATCCAATTTTGTGCCAAAATGTTGTCACTACCTTCAAATTGCTCCGCATTGATAAAAAAATCTGAATTCAATGCATTAGACGAAGTTAGGTTAACTTGGTTGCCAATAACTACTGTTAACCGAGTTGGAGAAGTTGAAATTGCTGTCCCATCAAAGGTCAATTGACGCAGCCTCAACACAAAATACTTTCATTGATGAATGAAAGGAACTTGATCAGAAATTGGTGAATGAATTGACGTTGAACTCTATTCACCAAGGATGCACGATTTTACATATTCAGCGCAACGTTCAAGCAATTTTAAAAGAGTGCATGTGATGTCCTTTTCATCATCTTTAGAATCAAAAAAATAAATTGTTGATGACGAAAAACACTTCTATTCAATACAAATGACAAGTAGAAAGAATACTCCCAGAAAACAACTCTGCTATATTTTGAAATTTTCACCTCCTCCACACAACTTTTCCGTCCACTGTAGTGGAACAATTTGGTGTTCTTCAGTGAGTTCTTGTTCAATATTCTCAGAAACCGGGAACCTCTTCATTTAACTTGGAATATTTCTGATTTCACGGAACTACTTTCTACCATTGTATTAAAAAATTGGTGGGCTTCAACGTGAAATTGCATTGATATCTTATAGCACAGTAGGTAGCTTGACGCCTCCAAAAGAAATCTCGAAATTCATTTAGTATCTGAATCATGCACTGAAATTAAATGTCCTAAGGAATTGGTTTATTGCAGAGTTGGATGGTGAGTTCAATTCATTGACTTCAATTCAATTTGAAAATGTAATTTGCTTTTTTTTTGGTGAATTGTGGCCTCTTTATTGATTTTCGTGAACTCGGTTCACAATTCATAAGTCATTTTGTAAAGCGCAATTTCTTGTCGTTCTCTTTGTATACCCTAAACGCGCCGCCCTCAAGCTCCAGTATATCTCTAGTAGTATTTGACTCCTGAGCTGAACGCACTTGACGCACGTAATATGAACCTATGTTCGCAATATTTTCATGTTTTCTGTGTATAATAAATAATTGCGTGCAAACAAAAATTTTTGGAGTATTACAGATCCAACTGAAAATACATGACTTACTTTCAGCCATGAATTTTCTTTTTCTCTTCGAATTCACACGACGAAAATATCTTTAACAAGTTTCACGCGATCGTATTTTCCAAAAAAAAAAATCAAAATGTGTGGTATGGTATTAGAACAAACATCGTGCACACGCCAATGGTGTTTTCACTAAATCTAGATATCAGTAATATACGATTGTATTCGATGAATAATTGCTACTGGAACTGTCGCATATTGTAATAGAGAAATATCATTAGAAATTGGATACGGTGTACTGGACATATACAATAGACACAATAATCGACCTTTTATTCGAATCGAATTGTTTATAGCAGTAAGCATTATGATTCATTGCCATGTATGAAGATACTTTTGTGTAATAAATCTGATAGTAACATTTATGATTGTGATTCGAAGGTATGAATAAAATCTCCAATCTGTAAGGGAAAATTTTTCCAACAGAATTGAATTATCCAGGGCAAGGAAGTTGGCGCAAGTTGTTATGAGTCCAAACCTTGTCGAAGTCCGAAGTCCTGGTTCTGTCCCACAATGAGACATATATTTTTCTTTTGAGACATTTCCCTTATCGTATTGGGGTATGACTCAATGGCGTTTGTTTTGTCATAATACACCCATCAATAACAATCACTATTAATAACCCCCAGATCAAATGAAGAAAATCTGCATTCGTCGCGCGTTTCATCGCTGAATTTAACTCTTTTAGGGAAAAGAATTGACTGAATTCAAGTTATGATCGGTACTATCCATGTACCACATAATGTGGTATTCGATATTCAGCCGATATTAGAAAATGCCATATCTGATGAGACTAAAATTAATTTCATCTTCATATAAATTGCCTTCAGCTCATTCAACCACCTCACCACGGTTGTTCAATCATTTGATGAACATCAGAAACCGGACTGATAATTGAACTGAGTGGGATAGGTCGTTACTGACCAGTCATGCTACTAGTACACCCTATTCATGCCTTCGAATGCTTGTTGAAGCCTGATGTCACGAACAATTATTTCACATCGGTATATAACTCAGTGAATTAGAGGACTCTGAAAGACTTATGAGTGAGTGAATATAAAGTTTCATGCATATAACACCTTTCAGGATTTATGGAAACTCCTAGGTAATCCAGAATATATATTTAAACAAATGAAAAGTCGTGGATATACAAAATAATTTGTGAAGACTGCAACAAAAGTTCATTCATTAGTTAGACCACTAGATAATGATAAATAATGTGTAATATGCGTATATATAGAGGATCAGAAATTGGATCATTTTTTCCACCTCATCCACTGTTGCTTCCGGAAATTGAAATGTTTTATTCAATCCACTCACTATCTTGTTTTCGTAATGTTCAGAGATCAGCTGATTACTGATATCATCGAATGAGATATTGTTAACAAAAAAATTGTTGAACTTGTTAGCACTATCAATGTTAGAAGGACAATGAGTAGATATTGACATTGAGCCAGCGTAATAATTTCCAAAAACTACTAGGATCTGTTTTGAAATTATGGTTCAAATAAGTGTGTTTTTCGGCTCTCACACATTCGTTCACAAAATTTCGCATGTCTTTGTATTCATTCCAAGTGTATACCGTTCTAGATTCTTCATAAACAGTGTGTGCTTTGTCACGTAATTTCATCATGAACCTTATATTTTCAGTGAGCTATGGAGCAGGCTTCTAAGGAATTTGAGTGGAGCAAATATATTAAATAACTCATTCCCGTTTTTGTGGAAGAAATCGACGGCTTCGTCAATGTCAACAATACCATATACAACATTCCATGGAACAGTTGAACGATATTTGAAAAATGTATTGAAATCAAAAATAGAGTAATCTCCGGCTGTTTAATGAATAGTAGGCTGTTTCTCTTTTTTTAGTTCAAACACACAACTATCTATGTGGTCACACTAGAATATGCATCGAATTCATCGTAATGGTTCGCATGATATAACATAATAATGGAATTGAGGGGAAAAATATGATATCAAACATCATCATGAATATAATCAATAGTATGTATGGAAGAAATATAAGGTTAATGAAATCTCATACGTACATTAAGTAAAGACAAATTAGATACAACTACTCTCACAGGATATTCCAATGATATTATTAGTGACGAAATTATCACTTTCAGCATTCTCAGTGGAAATATTTCCACTTCTCAGATCAAGCAGAATACGCTCCAAAGTATTACAGTTCCATTTGTTATTGTGTAGCTGTACCGACCTCAACCGAGGACTGTATGATATCAGATCTGTTGCACTTATATAATTCAATCTGTTGCCATCCAGATTCAATTTTTCCAAATTCCTCAATGGAAAAAATAGTCCACTGCAGATACTGTTGAGCTGATTGTGAGAAAGATCTAAAATTCTCAGGTTTAGTAAGTTTGAAAATGTCCCAATACCTAGCTGAGCGATACTGTTATTTCTCAAATCCATAACTTGCAATGAACTGATGTTGTTGAAAGTTCCTAGTGGTATAACAGATAAATTATTATCGTATAGATGTAGAATCCTGATGTTATTGACCCCGTTGAAAGTATATGGGTCGATTACAGAAATTTGATTACCACACAAATCCAGAGACGCCAAGTTATTCAAACCATAAAAAATCACTACAATCACTACAATCACTAACAATCACTATTAATAACCCCCAGATCAAATGAAGAAAATCTGCATTCGTCGCGCGTTTCATCGCTGAATTTAACTCTTTTAGGGAAAAGAATTGACTGAATTCAAGTTATGATCGGTACTATCCATGTACCACATAATGTGGTATTCGATATTCAGCCGATATTAGAAAATGCCATATCTGATGAGACTAAAATTAATTTCATCTTCATATAAATTGCCTTCAGCTCATTCAACCACCTCACCACGGTTGTTCAATCATTTGATGAACATCAGAAACCGGACTGATAATTGAACTGAGTGGGATAGGTCGTTACTGACCAGTCATGCTACTAGTACACCCTATTCATGCCTTCGAATGCTTGTTGAAGCCTGATGTCACGAACAATTATTTCACATCGGTATATAACTCAGTGAATTAGAGGACTCTGAAAGACTTATGAGTGAGTGAATATAAAGTTTCATGCATATAACACCTTTCAGGATTTATGGAAACTCCTAGGTAATCCAGAATATATATTTAAACAAATGAAAAGTCGTGGATATACAAAATAATTTGTGAAGACTGCAACAAAAGTTCATTCATTAGTCAGGGTTGGCTATGAAAATTCGTTCTCAAGGGGATCACACTCAATTTGGCATATTTAAACAATCCATTTGGCCCACAGCATGCTCCGATTGAAGATTGAAGGACAAATCAAACCATTTCGAGTCTGATGAATAGTGACAGAGGGTCTTTTTCATAATTTGAACACAAGTTTCTCAAAACGAAAAAATACTTCAAGTAGTGTGTCACACTCAGGAAGAATTATGCAGGTTATTTCCCAAGCCCTTATATATACTCAGGTTTTGGGACCATTATCTTTTTTTTTCTGAAGATGCCAACAGGATGGGCGAAACGCCAGTTGGGTACTAATGCTCTCAATTCAGTGTGAGGGTAACTAATCTCTGTTAGAAGTTTTCAGGTATATTACGACAATGTTGTTGTTCTCTTACCAAAATATCATCAATTTTATCTTCAAACCATGGAGAAGCAACTTTTTCCTAAATTTCCTAATTGAAACAGCACGGATTATTGCAAATGATACATCGTTCGAAAGAAGACTCCATTCATTTGTTTTTCATTATTCTAGAACAATGGGAATAAACAAGTAAATTTTGAATTTGATATGACCGACGCTGACAAAATTAGTTTCCTATCATAATTGTTAAAGGAATAATACATCAAGACCAATTAGAATTTCAGCAGGAAGACTGAAGAAAATTTTGAATTCAAGGTCGGTTGAATAGAAAATGAGAAAAAAATCATTTCACTTGAACGCCATTGTTCGAAGCAACCAAATGAATTGTATCATCTCGAAGAACTCTCTTTGGTAGAAACATTTTTTTGGAATTGTTTTAACAAAAATTGTTCACCTCCCTGTTTATTTAGTAGGAAGAATCTACGATTTGAGATTTTTCGTCGAATAAAGGGACACCCTGTGAACGGATGAAGTTTGTGGAGGGGTTATTTTTTATTTACTTCTTGCATTTTCATTTTCTTTCCAGCAGTTTGGAAGGCGCAAGAACAATATTTCAACACCCCGCATAACTTGGAGAGGGATTCTTGCATATGCACGTACAGCCATAAACTCGGCATTTAGCACTAACAGGTGAAATATTCAGTGCTAAATTGTGCATTGTGAAAACTTGGTAGGCGAAGAACCCGAACCCTAACAGGTGATGTTACTTTATGAAGTCTGGAGCAAGCCAAGTGCATAATTTCTCTGTGTTCCTGCAACTATTTAGGATTACTGTCGGAGAAATGGCGAATTTATGACCATTGTAAATTCGTATTTGCTTACAAACAAAGAGGCTTAACATTTCAGGTCGTTCCTGCCTTCATATATAATGGTTTTCGCCAACGTAGCTAATTTAAGTAGCTGCTGATAAAATATATGGCAAGTCGAAGGTGGTTTCGTGCTATACCGTTCGATATTGTAAACAAATATTGTATGTTGCAGATCGGGATGCAGGAACACAAACTCGTGGATTTGATTGTGATGGTAGTTTCATTTGAGAGTACGTAGGGGTAACTTACGACCTGAAATGAAAGTACATGCAGGGCGTAGGGGTATCACACGACCAGAAATGATACAATTATTCGAATCATATTGAAATGTCGCAGAGAAGGTTGTTGTGAAGTCAACAATGTACCAATGTGATAAGGCGCTTCAGCTTATTGAATAATGATACCTGCGACAATCAGAATCATTGCAAGTAAGGAATAGTTTGAATTGAATTTGTTGTAATCAATTCCCTCCGTATATTCTCAACTTCTCAATTGAAACAATATAAATTCCCTCTCAATTCTGTGAATACTTCCAAAACAATTTGGCTTTCAAAGATTATACAATGATTCATCGGTATCGAATCAATTGCTGAAGGACATTCATCTGAATCCATATTGATGAGAACTGTCACAATTATTGTGAGGAAAATTGCAGATTTCTTATTCTCGAAATTGCCATACGTGGCATAGACTAAAAGAGTGTGAAATTGAAATTTTGCAACACTCACAGATAACAAAATAAAAAACGGAGAAATATTGCATTTTATCAAAAGAGAGCAAACCTGAGTAATTTCCCAAGAAGGCAATAGTAAACTTGGAATTTGTCATATTCTATTTTGTTTTTCTATGGCCCATTTCAACTCATTTCATTCATATATTTTCGGTGGGGAACTTAATCATAATCAGAAGAAGTATTTCGCAATTGTTTTTCCCAGAAGCTCTTACCGTCAGAGAGTTATTGCTATGATTGATTGTAATTTTTGCACCATATTAACCAAAAAAAGTGAAACAGCCATTTATTGTGACCATAAACTCTCTTATGATTGAAAACGTGTAGAAAATCTGTTCGATGTGAGAGAATTTCAATCATAATTGGCGGTTATTTTTCAGCAGTAGAAAGCATCGTTTCAGTATATTGAATTTTCTACATAATAAGTGAATGTTAAAAAAAAATTCAGGACTGACAAGAAATCGATTAGTACCATAGCACTGGATGATTTTTCACTCAATGGGTAGTGCGAATAAAACTATTAATAATTAGTTTGAACTAATAGCATTCAGTGTAAGTTCCTAGTTGGAACTTTCGCTCTTACTCATGAGTATGTGTTTTGGAATATTTCCACAAGGGTGCTGTTTATAACTAAATTGGAACATATTGAAAACATTCTTGTGAGACCCAACATGTTTGAAGTGTTAAAGCACATATATTCAAATTTTCTGTTACCAATGATGAATAGTGTATATGGATGTCGTTCGAAGACCATGAGATGAATTTCCGAGTCAGTAGATTGTATAGATAATATATATTACAGATAGTATCGAGCAAAGTTTGGGAAGACTTATATTCATATACTGGGCCACTCCAACATTAAATACCGTATCTGCACCTTTCGATGTGAGTACCATTTTCATGGGTCGAAATGGAAAGCTTGAAATATTTTCAATTCAAACTCAGAGAACATCTATTATTTGCTGTCATTCATACCAAATACACTGCTTATTATTTTCACTCGGTTCTTATACAAATATCATTGAGATGGGAATCCTCGAATATGTTCATCTGATGAGAGTGTGCAAAAATGAGTTTTGGTTTCATTTTGCTGATACAGAATGGTTTTTGAGTTGTCAATTACATATTCACCTTCAGATGGAACTGAAAAAAATCAGATCATGGTTATTTGGGCATGATCAACACAAAATTCAAATGATCAAATCTAACAGTGACAAAAATATATAATGCAACAGGCTTCGATATTTTCCCTGGTCGAAGCCCACAAGGCACAGAGCTTCATACCAGTAAGGGTCGGCTAATAATTTTGGATTGTTGAATATCATTGATATCAATGCATCCCTCAATTAATATATCTAATCGATATTGCCTGATCTATAATTTCTTATTCGAAATATCTATAGATGGAAAACTATAAATCAATTTTCAATCGAGGAACTATGCAATTCAAAGATTTTACATCTGCTTCTGTCATTGTATGCGCCTTCTTATAATTTCATTGCGCAACGAAAGATAGAGTTAATTTCACTGTCAACTTTGGTGGGGAAGCTATAGCTGAGTGTATCTCTCGAGAAAAATGTCATTGGTGCTGTTTGAAGACATACAACCTACACGGAATACACAATCTGTATCAAACATTATACCTCATGTCCCCCGTTTGTCTGAAAAGATAAAACGTATCCGGCAACAGGTATAATATTAGAACAACATTCAGAACAACAAATACTTTAAGATCAATACCAAACCAAATAACCTAACAGAAAACAAAAAAAAACGGTATTTATCAAATATATATATATATATATATATATATATATATATATATATATATATATACATTCGGGCAAGAATATATCGGTGAAACGTCTCGACCATTGGAAGTGCGGAAGAGTGCACACAAGATGTACATCAGAACACATTCTTACTGCCAATGGAGACCACACAGTAGAATGAAACGACACTAAAATTATAACGGAAGAAAGCAATGTCAAGAAACGAAAATTAAAGGAAACTGCTTTCATCATGCTGTCTGGTGAAGAATGCATATCTATGAGTTCGCTTGATATGGATCGCGGATGGCTGCCCTTCTTGAAGGACAAAATGTTATGTCAAATTTGAAATAATTTGACAAATGTCAATCACCAATCATTTTCCATTTGAAAAGGAATTTGCCTAGAATTTTTGAGAACGGAAGCAGATTTAGTTTTCGAAACGTTAACAAATGAGTATTTTCATATATATCAGTTCTTATTATTTTTTTGATAGACAAAATTTGAGTTATACGAGAAGTTGCTGACTAATTGGACTTGTTCTATCCAGAAAGAACTGTTTTTCAATAGACGCAGCAACTTTCCGGGGTAGATTGAAAATCTGCCCTTCTACACTTGTATAGATTTCAATGTTGATTCTTATTTTTTCCGATTGTGGTAGGTTACAAACCCAGAAAACTACGAAACAATCATTGGTGCTGTTTTTCATTTTACTGACAATAATGATGGTAATATTTTACGAACTTTTTGGCTATTTTCAATAACTCCGATATATATTCAAGTTTGTAGGTTCACTATCAATCTCCGTTTCATGCGTATAGAATTATATTTTTCCCTGTATCATCTCTCATCTTGATTTAAATTTCATTGATTCTCCTCATTTTGAAAAAACATATGATTTGCTTCATTTCTGGTTTTGTTGCAATGACAGTTAATGCATTAAGTTTATTGCAACTCAGCCAGGACAGATTTGACTCGGCCTAATGACTAGGAACTGCAATGAATAGCATATTCTGTTTTGCAATTAAATTAGCTTGCAAAGGATTTTCGAACAACTTTTTTTGAAAATACACTTTATCATTCCGCGAGAGGAATATGCAATGAAAATTTATTCGTCGAATTGTGAAACAAGTTGTATATCCACTATTTAAGTAGCAAATAACAATAATGATTTTCTTATCTTCAGATTCATTTGGAATATCACCAGCTTTTTGTTGAATTATTCCAGCAACTATGAGTTGTTATTTTATGTATGAATGTGGTTGATAATGTTCCTTCCTGTATGGTATTGGTTCGGATTTCCATACTATTTATAATATATTCTACCAAAAATTCATGGGATCGAATAAATCATTAAATTGACCTGGTCGATACTTGATGAATATCCATATTAAACACAAGTACTTCAGTTTCCTGTACGATTCTCACTTCCAATGGGCTTACAAAACCGCAACACAGGTTTCGCTAAACAATAGTCTACTCTCATGTTCCATAAAATTATCCTGCTCAAAGAAACTATTGTTTAGCGAAACACGCAATAAAAAATAGACACGAATGACGTTATCAGTCATTGAAAACATCCTGAAAGGAAACATACTTGAATTTTGATGACTTTCAATTTCACAAGGTACTTCAATTTTACAAACATTTCAACCCAATTTTTATTTTACTAACATAGATTCCTTTCTTGTGGGAAATGAGTGTTAACTGCAAGTATGTCTAAAGAAATATGCTTTTGTCATTGAATAAGAAGTCTTTTTCAGCTAGTTGTTAATGTTAATGTGTAATGTTAAAGTGGGTCCTGATAATCAAGTGCCCCCTCCCCTCCAAAAAAAAACAATGGACAATTTCAACATAAACTATAAACTCTCTTCATTCAATAAAAAACACTTTCGATTCAGTTGCCCATACAAAGACACAGCTGAACGAGAGGTGCTGAAGGTTCAAGTATTTCTCATTTTCCACAAAGTCACAGCCGTCTAGCAGTATTTTGTTTTATTACACGTCGGTAGTTTTGACGTCGATTGGAGTTTGGAGATGTATTTGAATTTCAATCACACGTGATTTTCCGCAGCTATTCCGAACTATCTAGACAAGTGACACTGGAGAGGCTGGTTTGTTTTGTTCCAATGTTCTGCGAGATTTATTTGTGGGTGCGGGACTATCTCGAATATCCTCGTTGCCTCTGTGGCAGCAGAAGTGACACATTCGATTGGGGCAGCGGTATTGTACTAGATTTACAGGCGAAATCCGAACCCAGCTCATTATGTTAGGAAAAACATGATTCTCCTGTCAGTTCATTTAACTGAAGCTCATTATTTATGCTCGCTGTGAGTTATCGAATCATTCACTGTTTTCAGAAAATATGTTTTTTATTCTCACATTTCTTCAAACACTTTGCAATAGTTTGAATGCGTGTATCTCAAGTCAACATACTTTAATGATATTCCTTCGGGTTGACCGATGTGCTTTTTCATCAGAAATAACATACCTCATCCAATTTGGACCGTGATATGATGATGATATGGTAAATACACTGTATATTGTATATACTGTTGTGTGAAAAATGTTGATGAAAAATAACATTTGGAACTCGTCAATATTTACTTTCCCATCTTGCTGGTCAGAATGTTGTAAAACTACGAAATATTGAATGACCTCTTTATCATTTAGAGAAATTGTTACTTTAGACTTAAAGATAATAGGTCGACAATATTCGTTCAGTATTATTCTGAACTCGAAATTTAAGTTTATAGTTTTGAATAATTTTGTCATTCACACAATTTATTTTTTGTGAGAATCAACAACGTATGTCCAACCTACATTCTATAATTTATATACCGTATTACCAGTATCAGCAATGATGAAAATCTGAAGACAATCGGGGATATCAGTAACTGAAACATCATGAGTACACTCAACTCGAAACGTATCTTCAACATTTATTTCAGATTTTTTTCTATTGAAATGTCTCTTCTTTTCTTACCCTTTTATATTTTTATTCATTCTATTATCATTTTCGTCAAATTACTGCTCACTCCCGTTCCATTATTTTTTTTTGATCAGCGATGCATTTTGATCATGTAATTAGATTTTGGTGCCATTTTATAGCATTATTTTTTTATTTCATTTATTCATTTGATACATGATTCAACAGGTGAATCCTTTTACAGAGTGGAAAGAACCAATAATTACAGAATATAGCTATAAAATATGTGATTTATTGAAAAAAAGGCGAAAGAACTGTAAACGAAGATAAATGACACTGCGTGAAGACATGTCTGGGCTAAAAAAAAGCTCATGAACGTTTTTACAATCGTGGAGAAATATACCAGATAGGCATTATGATAAAATATCTCTTTGCTGCCAATGAAAAATATCTAGTCTATCCTGAATTGACAAGTAGTCACGACATATTCTATGAATAGGAGAGTGAAGTAGTACATTGCTTTGCGCAAACAGAAGATAAAATATAATAAAATTACGTACAAGAAGTCTAGGAACATGTAGATTGATATGTGCGAAACAAGTATGGGCAATCAATTTGTGACTCATGGATCGTGTGCAGGAATGCAATACCTAAATATGTCCGACGGTTACCGAGAAAATCGACTTGAAATCCAGAAAGTAGAAGATCATGAGATACACCCCGCTACAGACAGATACCATCACATTTGAAACATACCTATTTTAGGAAACGCCTTTGAACTTTTTCTGGACTCACAATATACATGACGTGTCCGGATTCCAGACAACGCTGCCATATTCGAAGTTCGATCTCACGAGTGCATTGAAGAGTAGAAAGTGCAATTTCATTTCAGAAAACCATTGAGAACTTTTGATGATGAAACCAAGTGTTTTGAAACCACTTGGAACAAAAGAGTTTACGTGAGGAGAAAATGTAAATTTTCGTATCAAAAATTATACCAAGACCTTTGAATTCTTTCATCTTTGATAGAACTTGACCGTTTGATATGGGTGATGATTTGCATAATTTTTTAACTCTTCCCTGAAGACAGTTGCAGTCATTTGAAGAAAAAATCTGCTGAAAGGAATTACAATCATCAGCATATTATATGATTTCCGAGTCTATTCCTTGGCAAATTTCGAATAAAATAAATAGTAAGGGACCCAAGGCAGATCCTTGGAGGACACCAGAGGATGCTGTTATTTCGACACACTTGGATCCATTGTATTGAACTCCCATACGCCTTTCGGTGAGGTAGGAGTACAGGAAAAGAACAAAGTTGTTAGTCAAGCCGAGAGAAAGTAGTTTGTGCAGAAGTATACCATGATCAAATCGGTCAAAAGCTTCTGAGAAATCAGTGTAAATGAAATCGACCTGAGAAGATTCATCCAAAGCACCAGCTGTAAATTGTGCGATGCACGTTACTTGTTGTTGAGCGACCTTTAACAAAATCATGCTGATTATCAATGATCTGACTTTTCACATGCGTATATATAATGTCGTATAAAATCATTCCGAATAATTTGATGAAGTTACATATTATAACGATGGATCTATAGTTCAAAATAATATATTTGTCAACTTTTTTTGAGACATATTTTACAATCTTTCCAACAGTAGGAAAACATACATTGTTGTCAGTGCTAAGTTAAAAATGATTGACAAAGGTTTAACAAATATAACAGCAGTCTTATAGTTATAGTTCATTGATAGAATTTTCTTGTTCTTTATTGAATTTTTCAATTTCTGCTCATTTGAATGATTTTCAAAAATTCAATTCAGTTACGCTCACTTTTCCAATTATATTTGTTGGCAGTCTAGTTTTCGACATGACAAGATATATAGACAGATTGTAATGAACAATGGAAGTTCGTACCATTACTTTCTGACAATTCATATTGTCATCCAATTTCGAGAAAAATTTCTCCAGTTGCTACTTCGGTACTCATTGACTGTTGGCCTTTTGTACAAAACATATTGATGTTTTCATTGTGCTCACGGGTATTATAAAACAGAAAGTATAGTACTTCGATTGCAAGATTTTTGGAGAAGGGAGGTCAATCATGATTTTTCAATTCATATCTGTTAGTAGAAAGATACCATGAAATACCGAAACGTTGTGTGATTCGTGTTATTTGGTGGTACCTCGTCAGGCTATGGTGAAGACCATCCATAGTAAAGCTCGAGTTCTCTTTTTACGATACTGCAACTCCACATCTACATCCAGAGTTGTTCTGGCAGAAACATTTCAAATGAATCACGTCAGGAAATATTTGAAACATCAAAAATAGAGGTCTCAGAAATATACCAGAAACGTGTCATAATCAAAGAACAAAGCAATGTCTCTAACATATTTGAAAAGATATAATGTGTTATCAAATGACACATGCCAGAAATATTTCAATAGAGTATATAGTTGTCAGCACGAACAAAAGGGCATGTGCACGAATACTCGATGCATATAGTTTGCCTTAGAGCTAGAGCGTCCATCCATCTTGTCTCGTCACTTTTTCTTGTTTTTTAATGCGGTTAAAGTCTATTTTGTGCTATTCACATATGAGCATTGTGCGAAAAGATTGTTTAGTTATTTTAGAAATAAGTGATCAAAACAAAAAATTTTCAGAATATTACTGTTTGGAGTGTATAGGTTATGTGCATGGAAAATGGAGTGTTTCACAATCCTTTAACGATCCACAAGTAATTTCTACTTCAAGAGATGAGTCAATTTCTTAAGACCTTTCAATTAAAAGCCTCATAATGAATTGTTACAGTGACAGGCAGCGATTTCAAGAAGTTCACAGGAGAATGAATGAATGTGCATATGTGGTTGTTCTAAGAACACTTCTAAGAGAGTATAGGTAGGTATTTTCAGAATGAGCAATGATTGGATGTATATGATTTTGTAGATCATGCCTGAAAACTATTTTCTCCGATGACAAGGACTTTGAAAGGTTCACGTCGACATGGTTTAATCATTAGCCTTCATAAGAGGGAAACAAAATAAGCTGTCATTTCGTACATACATTTCAATCATATGATTGATAAAGGATGATAAAAACCTACCTGTTTCTTTGTATTCCACTATACCTTCTCGTCATACAAGGGATATCTTCTGAATTTCTAATGTTTCAAAAAAGTTTCAGACACACATCAAATGATAATTTTGATTCAAGAAATGTTTCAGATACGTGATTTCATGAATTCATATGCAGTTATGTTATGTATCAGGAACGTTTCACATGAAACATTGCCTTGGAATGTTTCATACCTATGCCATTTCTGATTTCTGCCATGTTTCAGGAACGTGTCTCAGTCAAAAAATGAAACATTTCAAATAGAAAATGATCGGTCTCAAAAATATATCGGACACATAGTTTGGTTTACTGGGAAATACCTACGTGAAGCAGTTGAAACAACCTTCCAAGTCCCGGAATAAAGAAATCTTTCTACTTATATTCAGCCTGCCCCAGAACACTTCTGTTTGCTGCCACTGTGAAGGAGTTCATTTTCATAAGAAACGCGCAGAAGGGGTGCCCGTTATGGAAGAAGTGCTTTTTTTCAGTGGTATACTTCTCATATTATTACTACAAGAATGAGAATGGAAAATGATAGTGAAAACTATCATGATGTGACCTCCGTATATTTTTTTTTGCTAAGAAAATGGGGAAAAATATTCTATGGCGAGATCATCATTTGGAAGTCAAAATTCAGTGAAAATGTAGTGGGTTTTGAAGATATATGTTTGTAGTAACAAAAGAATGGCGAAACAATAAAATTAGTTCAGGTCGATGAACCAGTTTTTTGCATTGAAGAGAAAATATATTTTTCCTTATTTTATGTGTTATATATATACCCATGCAGTTCATTATTAAGCACAACTATGAATTCGAATCCAGATCATGTTCTTCAATATGTGACCAAATGCAGGAGAATATTGATAAATAAATCTCTGAATTACTACATCAAAAATATCTTACGAATTTTTAAATTCATAAATATTCACAACCGCTCCTCTCACTATTTTATACTTCCATTGTTTTTAATAATCAACGATATTTTCTGAAATCATCTGAATTCTGCTGGCAATTGTTAGTTGCCTAGATACCAATTCTGATAGGTGGGATAACTGGCTTGAATGCACCAATCGTTCCGGTAGCACTGTAGGTTTTTCTGAGTTCCTCTACAGTTGAAATAGCAAAGGCGCCACCAGGAAAATCAGTAAGACTCCCCAAAGCACTTCGGCACCCAAGATGATCCGCCGACTCTTGTCCGCACAAGGCTCTGCTTCCTGGTTGCACTCCTAACGGTAATCATCAAAAGGAAAAATATAAATAAAAAAAAATTATAATTAATAGTATTAACAGTTAAAACAACCCATAACATTGTAGGAGCTGCTGATTAAAGGCATCAGAAAAAAATCTTAGGTTACTCAAAACTCAATATATTTTTGAAGCTGGAAAACCATAAAATTCCATATTTTGACCACAAGACAACGAATTTTGAATGGAAATTATTGTTTGCTGAAAAAAAAAAATACGAAATAGTGATGAAAAAGTTATATCATTGTTCATATAGTTAGTCGCAATGTCTGTGTAAAAAGGATTTGAAGCGTTTTTGTTACGCCATCTACAGTATAATCTCGATATTTTCGTTGCCCGACAAAGTTTCCTTCTCTGAGGGGAAAAATTGGAGCAGAGTAGTGTCTGTCAGTTCGACTGAAATGTTGAAAGAAAGATAATGAAACTTCAAAATAGAGTTGACGATAGGAGTTTATGATGGAAATGAAAGTTTAGGCATTGAATCAATCTTCGAAACATGAATGGCCTGCAAGATTTCAAAAAAATTCCACCCATCTTTCTCCATTGATTGCCATCTCTTGGCATTATGTATAAGTGACAAGCAAATGTATGATTCAAACTACGACGTCCGTATGAAAAGACGAAAGAAAAGACATGACTTGGAAACGAAATCACCAGTACCATATACCCGTATATGGATCTGGTATATCTCTATAAACATTAGTTATACATCATAATCTGTACTACTATTGTGAGGAGGTGAAGTTCTTGACTGTGATTGTTTATTTTTCTGTTTGTTTGTAGACGACATGATGCTTTTGTTCCACTTTTCCCATCCGGGGGATGGAAAGTGAATCATATCATAACTCATGAGAAGTGAGGCGTTGTGACATCACCATCATTTTTGGAAAGTGCCATAAATATGATTGTGAAGCGCACTAATCCCATCGTGATTATTTCATGAATGACGCTGGAAAATTTCTGTTCCGCTTATTTTTATGTTCATTCTCATCACTCAAGAACCTGTTGAAAATAGAGTTTACTTCAGATACAAAATATCATTAATCGCGACTGAGTCTGAATGATAAAATAGAAATAACTACTGGTACAAGTGGTTGAACACATTGTATAAATAGATATCAGTAAACTCGAAGTCACAGGAATTTTTAATAATGTAGCCGTGTGTCTGTCCGCCATATTCACACGATTTTATAGAGCACTTTGCTGGACGATGTACAAAATGATGGCCATATTGGCTCGATACCAAGCGAGAATCGACCGCATTCCTAAATATTTCTAGACTCGTAAACTCCACTATGGCTGGATGTTATCGGGACTGGAAACGTAAAATACCTGATAAAATTCCAGAGAATCCCATGTCGTGAGCAAACAATGGCAAATAAAAATGTTGTGTTCTGACTCTGATCTCAATTAAAGAGAGCTAGCCGTTTTGATGTTTCGTTTTTCCATGTCAACTGAAATATTCATTCTTGAATGGAGTTCTTGTAAAGTTTTACAACGCACAGCATCACAGGCAGCCTAAATAAAAAAGGAGCGTTAAAAAAGTTGACGATCTGTAATTGGTGGCCGAATTGGCATCCACCTTTTATCATCAAAAATTCAGCTGGATGTCAATTCTAATATGGGCAGCCTGATTAACTTCAATGGAGATTTTTAACTGAAGTATCGGGTACTAGCAGACAAACTCTGATCCTTTGATGATTTGTTGAAGTGAAAAACCACCTTATTCTTCAGTCATAATTTTTTGTTCTGCTATCTCGGTTACATGAAATGAAGCGACTACAACAACTACAGTGGAGAGGCACCTACCACCAACCGGATGCCTACTTGATATGCAGGCGTTATATAATAATTTCGTCGATACCGACTGTTAAACCAATATAAGCTCTTTTTATATAAATGACAAGTGGTTCCCATTCTGAAAAATATCCTGTAGAATCATAATAAAATATGGCCTATATAACTCCTGAATAGTGGAGCTATCTGTTAGTGATATAATTTTCATCATCGGATAAGTACAAACAAAGTAAAGAACTCTTTATAATAGTAATGATATTAATAAAGCTCCTCTTATCTTCTTCCCTTATGTGGAGTGTGACATACCCCAGATGTTTTGGAATGTCAATATTTATTTCATTTGTGAATCCAGATAGTGTTGGTTGCCTTTAGTTTCCTAAAATACATTGATCTTTGAAATGCTTCGTACCGTTTAGTAAACAATCAACTATTCTTTAGTTTGAACCTGTCAGAAAATTTTATGGTGCGCTAGTGTCATTAGCTGCCTACTTACGTTTCAAAATTGAATAATATGTTGATGTGTGTTCTCTAGGAATTGCAAGTTGTTTCTATATTTCCTCAGCAAAGAGGTAAATAATAATATTTTTGTTCGTTAATCTTCAAAAATAAATGTTTCTTCTTCCGAAGAACATGCTTATTTAGCATGTTGGAGTTCTCCATTGTCAAATTATAATTTGAAACGAAGCTTTTTTCATAACCTGTCTAATTCAGTACTGAAAAACAATTTCTCCTTGAATTTCTCTAATGGAAAACCCTATATATCATGTATGGAGTATCCTTGGAAAGTTTTTTTGAAGAATATTTGGGTAGATGCGATGCAAAAAAATCAAATAAACTCCCTCAGCAAAGTCTTCAGTTTAATTTCATATATAATCGAATTTTCACACGTTCGTGCTACCAAGCTCATCAAAATTTAAAAACAAAATTTGTCAACTCATTGTGATAAGGTGAATGCATGAAAAACAGCATACACCAAGAAAACGGTGTCGACGTTGAGTATTTCAGAAAGCTCTTCCTAGTCAACGATTGAGAAATGCTGAAACACATCTAGTAATTTCATGCAAAAAAATGCAAATAATGTTGCATCACAAATGAAATCCTCATAAACATCACATGATGTGATTAGTGAAAGAAGACTGTGATATATTTTTGTGAAACACATTAATGAGGATGCAAAAAATCTCAAAAATAAATATTCCAAGCAATGAGTCTGAATTGAAAAAAATAATAGCATTCTCATTTTTTTGGGGCGCGATAAACAACTTAACCAAACCTTGAAAAATGATACTAAGCGGCAGAGATATTTCCAAGGCTCATGTTGAATCAATATTTTGTGCTCAATAATGGTGCATTATTTTCACTTTTTATTAAAGGATTAACAGCCTGGAGATATATAAAAATTGGGCTCTGATTCATATCACCTAGGATTTTTGGTTGAAGTGTTTATTGAGAAGTGTAATGTGTATTTTTTCATTTTCTGTGGTATATAACTATTGAACCGCTCAGTATAGACCTATTATAACCGTTTTTTCTTGGATAGAAAACTTCAAGCTTAATCCGCATGTAAAATAATATAAAGGGCAATCTGGGCCATTTGAAAAATTCGTAAAATGAAATAATTCCGAGTCCTGATTTTCCTAGTATCAGTAGAAAAATTCATAGTCAAATTATTACTCAACAACAAAAGTACAAATTCAGAACTTTGTCAAGACGAATAGGGCTTCCCAATTGAGTTGAAAACTGTAAAATATGATATTGAATCCCCTGGTATTTTCTTATACAATCCTATAATTGTATTGGTAAAAGCATAACTTCGATACGCTTCGCTTTCACTTTACACCCTGTATATTGTTGAATGATCCAGAAGAGCGAATTCATTGATATCTTCAACTTTCTTAGAAGTTATTTTCCAAAAATTTCACTCCTTCACCTCAAAGTTCTAATGGCAATTGAAATGTGACACACACTCTATATGAAGCGAGATCGATTGGCATTCAATTGAAGTCTTTCTCAAAATACGTTGGATTTATAGTTTTCCAATAATTATATCCCACTCTACTATATTCACGATGTTTCCTGAACAAAACATGATTTTCAATTTGAATAGTAGAAATAGTAACCCATCCATTGTGTAACAAAAATAATGTTCGTTCCGAAAAACCATTGACTTTCTACCAAGTTTGAACAAATATAAACAGTCGTCTTCGAACTGCACATTTCAATATTCACTTCAAATTATGCATACATAGCAGAAAAACCACTCCGCTTCTGAGCAAAAACTTTCTTATTCAGAGAGTTGAAGAGCACTTTGCAAGTTATGAATTTTGAATTCATAAACTAGCTGGCGTTCCCTCGCTCACTAGTTCGACATGATGTGAATGTTGTAACTTGAGAGTTTAGTACAATTTAATAAATATACTTCCACATAACTTACCGCTTTACTTTAGCAAGTTCGGGAACTTTCCTTATATCCTCGGTGTGATGAATTTTCAGCGGAAGAGCATTTCAAGAATGTACTTTCATGCCGGCTGGCTCTCAGAAGTTATATTGCTATATGGAATTTGTTTCGTGGGATTCTAGTTCTCAAATTTTATATGATGGAAAATTGGTGCTGTGAGGAATATACGAATAAAAGGAGATTGTTTCGACTATTCCTGAAGGAGTTTCTTTCTCTTTGGGATATCTGAGCTTATATTAGTTTCCACCAACGCATGTATATGATCTTCTCTTTAAATAATGATATTATTGATAGGAATTACATTCGGATTCCATTTCAAATGTATTTCGACACAATGGTGGAATGTTGCTAGCATCCTGAGTTTGATATCAGGTTAGCTATTTACAGGAGATGTTATGGTATTGCTGATTCATGTGTTAATAGTATCAAGAAATGTATCCTTCAAGTGGTCGATGAATTATTCAATAAGTAATTATTATTATAACAACAATGAAATTGGTGGTTTTGTTGGGACGACGTTAATCCAAAACTTGTTGTTTGAAGTGTTTCTATCACAGAACAGTACTAGATGAAGCTTGAACAGTCATCAAACCTTTCTCCGAATAGTCCAAGAATGGAGAATTTTTGTTCAAGTCAGTACTTCGCGCTGCTGCTGAACTTAGTATTGTCTTTTACACCTATCGTGTAAACTAAGACAGAGTTGGAGCCCACACGGAGAAAAGCTCACAGTGAAGCTGCAGGAAACTCAAGAATGCCGCAACTGCGTACATGCGAACTATGCATGGAAATATCTATAAGAACATTATGGCTCATTTGTGGAGCTGGAATTTGCTATCCCCAGGTCAGGTGACCCGAAGTGTTCATCATGGCATTCTGAGATGTTTTTTTTTAAACACATGTCTACCAGGTGAAAGGAATAGAGATTCCTGCCAGACGCCTGTGACGTCTTGTTCAATCTATGCTGTTTCGGCTAATTTCCAGAGCCATAGTGCGCCTTCACAGATGAGAGATGTGGTCCTTTTTTCATCAGCACTAGTCTTGGACTAGCAATGTAGGACGATATCCGTTATTGAGTTTTCGGCTCTAGCTGAAGGGACTATTGTCCGAAAAATCAGATGAGAAACCGACGAAATGTCAAGATTGATAAAAACCCCGCTGAGCTATAGGTGATTTCGGATCATGCCAAAATTTGCGGAAGCCTTCATTTCTAGTTGATTGCATTACGATTTTTTGAGGCCAGTGATCACTTACTCGATGATGCTGGAAATGGTCATAGGTTATTATAAACCGGAGAGTCTGCATTGAGTTGGAGGAGTGAGAAGTACGCCGATCCGACTGTACATAATTACCAGAAGAAAAAAAATCTCCATTTACGAATGATATAAAGAAAATGACAGGTAAAATATAATTTTTGTAATCGAATATATTATTTGAAATGAAACATTCAATGGTTTCGATTTAGCTTGAATGATTTCTTAATAACCGTCTGTGGCGTCCTATCAATTCTCATGTCAAATTTGTATATATGCCTAAAAGTTTTCTCTAACATATAAGATGTGAAAAATATCAAGAAAATGATTATAATAATGAACATAATTTTCAGGAATGCGAGAAAGTTTACAAAAGACAAATCATCATCATAGAAACAATAGATTGAAACCAGCACAAATAAAAACCTAGATCTTTGCAGACGATTATGGCCAATAACTACGAAAAAATGGACAGTTCAATGAATATTAGGGTCAAAACAGAAGAGGTCCGAAAGTCCAAGTTTTCAGTATTTTACCCTTTTCCACTGAAGAACTCAGGATATAATTTTCTCTGAGCGAAACAAGATCTTGTATGGGTTGAAATAAAATATTATCCTGGTGAATGAGATTTTTTCCACAAATAGCTCTCCAATTTTCTTTGTATAGATATTCCAGTATTTGCTATTTATTTTCATATGCTTGGTATTCAAATCGAGCAAGAAAAAGTGTTTTTCTCTGTAACCCAGTGATCGTCGTCGCCATATAGACAGGGAAGTAGTTGTTTCAGATGGACTTTTTCTTCCTTCTTGTGGATGAATACACGTTCCTATCAACAGAGAATGTTTGTAATTTTTTTTTTATTTTTTATTTTCATGACAGGGCTTCCTTTCGTGTGAATATGCATATATAAAAATAACTATTTTTTTGGTTCGGATGAGAACAAAGCCAAAAAATAATTCAACAAATTTTATTCTCTCTACAAAAATACTCCAAGTTCCTAATTATCAGTTTCCCCACAGTTGAAATACCAAATGCGCTACCATCAAAATCAGTAAGACGCCCCAAAGCGCTTTGGTACCCAAGATGATTTGCCGACCCTTGCCCACACAACACTCGTAGGAGTGTTCAACAAAGGGTAATATCAAAAAATGGATATAAATGTTATTTCAGAGTAACCAAGCAGCCCAACACATATGCACATTAACCAAATAAGGAAACGAAATTCCTTCCTTGTTACGGTGCCATTCCGGTAGACATGCACTTACACTAATTAATGAATAAATTCACTATAATCATTTTCGTTGGTGACTCTCTCGAAATTAAAGCCTATAAAAAATTCTGTCAGAGACACTAGTCTGAGTAAATGCAATTATTTCAAATTAGATAAAACCACAACTGCATTCGTCAGAATAAATATTAACCTTTTCTGAAAATAAACATCAGCCCGACTGAAACGAAATGTCAACAAAAGAAGAACGGCAAAGAGCAAACAACATAACAATTATTTTCCGTAATATTTCCCTCAGTACAGCTTCCGACGTACAATTCCACCATTACGTTGGCTCTTATTAATTGTTTACTGCACAAAGTCAGTTGTAATTTGTAGTAACGTTGGATTTTATGCAAATTTGCAATACAAATAGAGCCAATTACCCACGGTTTGAAAGGAAGTTCTTTCAAAGGAGTAACGTTATCGTGAAAATGCATAGGAATCGGTCTTAATAGAATACTTTTCAGCTAATGTTGCTGTTTTGTTTGTACTTCGCTCGTGAAAGAGTCCATTGTATTATATCGACTCCATCGACTGCAGTCAAGGCTAATGATTGCGTTTTGCATCTTCCATTTCCGGATATTTCCTGTCATGAAATTGCTTTGTGAGTTCAAAAGCAAACATCTGCATTTGAAGGAAATGTACTCGATTCATTTCCTGATACGCAATAAATTCATGAAATATTCCAGGGTGAGATGATATCATGGTGAGGTGTTCGGTACTTTATACTTCAGTTTCCCTAAACTGAGGATAATTTGTCCCATTCTGAGTGATGAGTAATGACATGATGAAATGAATTCTGAACATTTTTTAAGAGTTGAGCGAAAGGCCGGGGTTCAAATTCCCGCCAGGTCACCGTGATGGGATTAACACGTTGAAAGCTAGGGCCTCGTTAATCCATTGCTCGCACAAGTTTCGACTTTGGAGGTTGACGTTCGTCAGCTGGTTAACGGAAACTACAATTCAAAACCAACAACTATATATCGTGATTTACAGAATCATAGATGATTTATACTTATGAATAATCTCGCAGTATCAAAAATGAAGGATATTCAGTATGCAAAATGTCAAAGATGCGAATAAGTACTTTTATTCACAATAATTCGAAAAGGTGCTCATTCCTAACGTACTTTCAGTTCAAAAAGTGACCGTTTCTTTACTCGGAAGAAGGCAGAGTCGGCAAAACACTTTACCGACCCCTTAGTTGTATCCCGACTTCATATTCTCTTTCAATAATTCGAAACGTCATTCTGCCCAGCAGCTTTCATCGACGCACTTAAACAAAACAAACAATCCTTGACTCGAGTGCCGAATGGACAGCAAAGATATGAAGTTAATCATTGCTCCGACAGAAAACACAAACCTCTTCAATAACTAAGTAACACATTAGTTTCCAAACATAACACGTTATTTTAACAATTTTCTCAAGCACAGGATTGGGCGCTTTGTCGCGCAAGACCAGTTCATTTTAATTGTTGCAACTGTCGTTAAAATTTCATTAACTGAAACGTGGCTCATTTGCAGTAACTTCCGTGAATTTATGAAATATGATTGACATGCCGACGCAAGAATTGTGAAACAACTCAACCTCTATGTGGGCAAATATTTTTCATGAAAAAAGGCAATATTTACATTTGCGAGAGGGCATGAGGTTTGTTTACAATACTGCTCAAAACACCGGATGATTCGCAATGAATTGAACAAATGATAATTTCTCATTTTTATGGAATCATTCCGAATGTTTGTGAAGAAAATTGTAAACAAGTCTTGGCAGAACTCAACATTTCTTTCTCGAAAAGTTGAAATTGACAATTGAGCCATATATATTACCCAAAATGGTGAGGTGAGAAAAAACTAAGGAATCTGGAACATCGAATAGAATCAACAATGATAGAATAGAATATAATAGTTCATTTCACCACGTTATGCAAAAATCATTACATTTGTAGCAGGTCATGAAAGTATAAGATGAATACATCCAATTAATAAACATAACATGACAGTCAGTACATAGACACTCTAGAAATAAAAAGTTTGAAATACCATGAGACATGAAAACAAAATGTAAAACAGTACAATGATAAAAAAACAAAATTACAACAGTAAACATCAATGAAATTGAGTGTATTAGATAAACATCCAGTGCATACACATTAAACTGAAGATAATTCTTCTTTATTTGCATGTAGATATTCGTCAAGGGAGTAAAATGAGTGGTTGAGGAGGAATTGTTTTATTTTCTTTTTGAATTTATTCAATCCGAGATTTTTTACTTGCTGAGGTAGAACATTGTAGAGATTGATATTTAAAGAATTCTTCTGCGATACGGAAAGTCTGAAACGGGGAATTTGAAATTGCATGGCACCTCTGGTGTTATAGTTGTGAATCTCACTCCGAGTCTCGAAAGTATTGGATTGTCTATGGATAAATTGCAGAACATTAAACAAAAATAAAGTTGGCAGAGGCATGATGCCCATGTGCAATAAATACGGGTTTACAGTATTCTCTACAAGACGCATTAGCTAAAATTCTGAGGGCTTTCTTTTGTAAGCGAAAAATGATAATGGAATGCGTGGAATTTCCCCAAAGAATAGTTTAAAAGGAAATGGAATAGAGAGAAATATACGGTCTTCAGGATTGAAGCATCGATAACATTCTTGAGTTGTCTGAGAAGAAAAATAGTTTTTACAAGTTTTTTTCTAAGTGTCTCTACATGCGGGTGCCAACCTACCTTTTCATCCAATGTAATACCTAATAAATTTACACTAGTCCCGGTGTAATAGGAATTGTGAGTAGACATAATAATTTTCTGAGTTCAATTGGAATTCAGTTCAAGTTTATTTTTCTGAAACCACTCATTTGCTTTACCTTTCAAAAGATCTGCGTCACGGAGGAGTTCATGGTATTGTTGTCCAGAGATAATCAAAGTTGTGTCATCGGCAAATAGGACACATTTGTTAGGATGGGAAAATTCAAAAATATCATTTATATAAATTACAAAAAGCAGCGGCTCAAGGACAGAACTTTGGGGTACACCGTGGGATACTTCCATGAAGTCTTCTCGAGAAGAATGCTATGAGAGACACAGCCAAAGGCCTTGCTGAGATCGCACAGTGCGATAGCAGTGTGCTCACCCAATTCAAAACCCTCAACCACCTCCCTCACAACACTCATTACAGCTAGTGATGTCGACTTACCCCTACGAAAACCAAATTGGTTGTGGTTCAGAAAATTGATAATTGATGTGATAATTTAAAATGTTCAGATATATGTCAAAATCCCCAAAAAGTTTATCATTTCGAATAATGGCGTATTGGTTGGTAGGAAAGAAATGGTCTCTATTCTTGGATCTAGTTTGTTGCACGTTAAAACGTGCTAGTACCATCAGATAATCGCCAGAGATTCGATATTTCAATCAATATTGGAGCCAGAACTGGTTTTCATTAAATGGACGAGCAGAAATTATTAACAGAATTTCCGCATACAATTAGTGATGCATCGAAGATGTACGATGATTTTGTCGTAAACCAAAGGCAGCACAACACACACAAGAGACAGTAACGGGTCAGGTACACAGTTTTCCCACAAATGTATCCTCGTCTAGTCAACTACCTCCGACGGCTCACCCATTGTATAAGTCCTAGGATTTTAATCTCTTCGAACTACCAAGAAATTAACAACTATGGCTATCTCTTCGAAAATTTCCTTAGAAAATACTCCGCGTAAATCGTCATTTATCTCCACATGTGCATACCCATCTACATCAAAAAGATACAAAACATTAAACTTCGCGGCGTTGACATAAATTTACGGGAGTAAAACGAGCAGACAGATGGACAGACAGGCTGGGAAACTCTTCGCGTAATTGCGGGATTTATCTGGATGATGGATAGAAGTGAATTTCGAAGCATCGTTTATTCCATATATGCTCGAACTGTGTTTGAAACTGAGATTGAACGCTGTCTACGGCTTGATAAATGATGATTTCTTATCTGGCCTTTTTAATAAATTGAGTTGTTGAGGAGGAAATAAACAAAAATCGAAATGGATGAATCCTAATGACGGGATGATATATGGACCTGACAACGGGAGATTTATTCTTAAACTCTATTCGTCTCTTGAGAATCAATGATCCGATGGAACGGGTTGCTTTTATGTGATCAGTCACTTCCATTGGGACTTTAGTAGATGCAGTGAAAGGTCACATACGGAAATGAATAGGATTGAGTCGTTTGAATATTTACTTGGATCGAACAAGTTTATCGTATGAATAATGTGAAACTCAAACCAACAGGGATTTTATGATTGGGTTTCATCATCAGGGTGGAATATGAAATCATATAATTTATATTTCCGTAAAGTCGGTGATTTTCATGCGTATAATACCCGTCAAAACACAGCTCCTGTGATCCCAAAACCAGTTTTGGCCAGAAGTCCATTCTCCAATAATGGTATTATTACCTACAATTCAATTCCCATAAACTCAAAGAAAATGAAAACCGAAATTTTATTGAAAAAACATTTGTAGATATATTTATTGAATTTGATCTGAAAAATTGAATTCTGATATTTCAGATTCAATCATTTGTTGATGATACAAGTTGAATTCATATTTTTTATCAACTCAACTTCTTTCTCCTCAAGTTTAGTTCAGTTAAGATTTGTTTGTTCTATCCCAGCAACCTGTAGGTTTATTGGGACAAGAGAATGTTAATAATTCAATGATGGTGAAACATCCCGTGTATCAGGCCATGATCGCCGAACCAAGACACTATATTGGGCCAACAAACAGTAACAGCATTATGTCGGATACATAGAAATTTTCTTTAAATAGTCGACTTAATTGATAACTGGCTCTGCCATTAGTTTTAACTAAAAGAATGAGTGCGAATGGCCCACACTTCGACCTGTCTCATTTGACCTTCAAAAACAAAATACTGTTGAATAAATCATGTCGAGTCGAATCTTTTTCTTTCGTTTGACTAGCGATTGCTGTATTGGGATATATTTTCTTGTTTCGACGTTTGTGGAATTTAAGGTCGAGTTATCTTTTTTACCTTTTTTGACATATCACTGAATAGAAATAATTTTATGGGTGTTTCAGATGAAGATGTCAATAGAAAACCGTGAGCTTACCTGACGTTTCGGTTGATTTATTCAAACATCATTCATGTTTTGAAGTCAATCAAAACGTCGAATTGAATTTGAAAGAGTTTATATTTTTTTATTGAACCACTTTTTGCTAATGAATCACCATCAAACTTCAATAAACAGATAACAAATATCCCGAATAAACGATGATACTGGAACTTTCGGTGTAAAAGTTGAAACTTCTGGAAATCAATTATCCTAACACCAAACTGATATTTTTGCACTCGACGCTAAGAAGGTTAGCATCTTCAGAAAAAGAATATTCATTCGAATCAGATTTCATTTCCTGAAGATACTAACCTTGTTAGCGAAACGCGCGTCATGTGCAAAAGTATCAGTTTGATGTTAGGGTAATTGATCTCTAGGAAAAGTTTCAACAAATATCCTGATTATCAAATTGTTTTCAATCAATCAATCACTTATTTGTTTCTAAAAATACTACAGTTTTTATAACAAAGGGTTTAGTCGTTAACATACATCGAAAGCTTATATCTAGTTGATGTGTTAAAACATGGATGAATAATATCACACCCATAAGATATATTGTTTTTGTTGCATCGTTATCAGTACTATTTGTACGTATTAACTAGTAAAGTAAAAAAAAGGAAAAAGAGGAGCCAAAAACAAAAAACAAAGAAAAAAAAGACTGTTTTTTCCAGAAGATTTGACATTTTCTTGTGGGCTATCGAAAGTTTGTAGCTTCATTCGTTCACAATAAAAGATCTCAATTTTAGGATGTTCCAAAGATGGTAAAATATTTCTTTAGAGATAGTAGGCGTCGTATTGTTGAGTGCATCTACAAAAAATTCGGGGCTGGTGAGGAAATGAAGGTTCGTTGGTCTCATCGAATTGTAAATTGGGCAATCAAACAAAATGTGAAAAAATGTTTCGGGACAGGAATTATTACATATCGTACAGATTTCATTTGGATTAATTTTGTATGAGTAGCCTTTAAAGTTAAATTTGATGCTGTATTTATTGTTCAAACGAAGCTGGACTAATATTCGTGTTATATGAAGTGGTAAGTTGAGGTTTAGGTATTTTTGGCTACCAGGTGTTATGGTTAAATGCATATGGAAAGTCAAATAAGTAGAACGTGTATGCAGAGAAAGATCTTCTTGAATCAGTTTGTTCCGGAATATTCGTAGAAGTGATTTTCTCTTTCGTTTAAGGAGGGCTCCGTCGACTGGTCCCCAGTCTTCATTGTATCCAGCATAGATGAGATATTCTCTAAACTGGCTCATACAGTTATATTTTGGATCTTTATTCTGTAAAGTTATGAGGCGGAGTAAAGTTATTTTTGGTAGACGACTTTCATTCATATCGAATATATTAATGATCCAGTTAAGAGAATCCTAAATATGCACTACGATATTTTTACTCTACCAGTTTCCAACCTTACAGCGAAATCTGCTGTGTTTTTAGGTAGCAAGAGAATTCTTTTGAGAAAAGTGATTTGAATTCGTTCAAGTATGTCCAAGTAACGTAGCCCCCAAATTGTTACTCCATATATATATATATATATATATATATATATATTCATTTAATTAGGAGGAGAAAATATTCATAAAAAACGGTAGGTTACAGGACACACATTTTTTATAGTGTCGGAATCGAAAACCCATATCATTCAATTAAATAACAAGAAAATCTCAATAGTTTAGAAAGTGCGTACAACAATGGTAACATCACACGGTATAACAGTTTCATAATGAACTCCTTTAGATTCATACCCAGGTGATATTATTTCAACATCCTCATTCGTGCAGGCAAATACAAATTATAACCGCTAGGAGACAAAAGAAAATACCGAAAAAGCCGTTACAAGAGTAACTCCCCATTTTAAACAACGCTGCTCAGTTGAGTTTCGCGTTAGACAAAATTAAGATCATTTCATGTACTCGGATGTACAAAGTTTTAAGCATATTCTGGTTCTGGAAACCGTTTGCAGACAGAATCTTCGAATAAGGAACTATAATAATAGTTGAACGGCGTATTTGAAATTCTGAATGTTAATATAGTAAAGATTGTGGAGTTCTGAACACTATGTAGAGTGAAACTGGCGAACAGGAATCTACAATATTCCGGCAAAATTGTTCTTCTTTTCAAGAAGAATAATAATTATCATGTATGTAGGTATGTATAAAAAATGCAACATATTGCAGAATTACTCATCGTGTGCAAGAGTGAAATTGAGTGCGAATAAAAATAGACGTGAATATATCGACGGTAGGAGGGTTATTCTTGATATGCTCTCAATAACAGCTATATATTTCAGTTATATCAAAACTTAAAATATTCATGATATGGGGCTGCATAAAACGCTGCATTAAACAAAAAATCAAATTATTCCCAAAATTTTCGGAACATTGCTATTTTGCCTTCAAATCACCCTGTTGTGTTCAGAATGATTGAAGATGGTCCTGTTATTTTTGTCCAAACATGCTCCGCTACCAACCACGAAATCGGAAATAGCGGAGAATGTTTGGACAAACTATCACAGCCTTAAATGGTCTGAGGCCGAGTTCATACACAGAGAGAGGGGCACTGGTTCAAAAGAAAATTCGAGAAAGCCGCCTACATTGCCAACAATGATGCATTCAGCCACCCTGATCCTAAATGTGTGAAAACCACTCATCTGAAGGGTGCACCAACTTCGGCTCCCTTCCCCCACAATATGGAATTCGGATTGTCATAACCGTCCATACCTCGAAATTTTGTCTGTCATCAACCGAAGACGATTGCGGATACCAGCGATCGAAACGTTGTGAGTACACTCAACTTGTTTCAACATTCTTCACATAACTTCGTATGTCTTTATATAAATTTCATGACTTTGCTATTTCATATTCATTATCTCAAATTTTTTGCGATTGCCTCATTTGAATTGAATTTCTCAGAGACAATGAAAGTACGAACCAATACCAATCAGTGACGGGGAGTTCGCCAAAAAGTTACCACAGTACCGGCAGTTAAAAGGGCAATCACGTTTTTTTTTCCAAATCAGCCGACTTGGATGGCATACTTCCAGATCTGCTATAAAACGGAATAGAAACACTCTCACCCATCCTCATGAAAGTGTAAAGAACTAGTCTTGCATGGAATTACATAGCATCTAGCTGATCGGCGGTAAAAGTGGTAAAATGGGTCGCACAGACCCACAATACAAATCGTTATGACCAAATGGTCTGATATATTTTCTTCTGAAAGGATTCGAGAGAATATTGGCGGATATATCAGGCAGGATGCCTTGTGCGTATCCCCTCTGAACAACCACCAGTTTGCTCACCAAACTGGCAAATCGACAGATTCAGCAGTAGATGCTTGCTAAGAAATTCACCCAATATCTCTACAAAAAAGTGACATTATCTTCGAAATCGAGGGAGCATTTGATAATGCACTACCGAAATTTCTCGGATCAACTTTGGCTAAAAAGGGGATAGAATCAACTATTATTGGCTGGATCTACTCATCAACAGAACAGCTACCACAACTCTTCAACATGGGGCCATCAGGTTCAAAGTTATCAGGGGTTGCTCGCAAGTTGGAGTTCTATCTCTTTTTCTGTGGTCAATTCTGATGTCTGAAAGGGTAGCTTCAAATATCAGAGAACGTCAAGTCAGAGGGACCAGATGACTGTAAACTATTATAGTTACCTTCATTAGAAGTGTGCTTCTGGTTCCATTTTCCTTCATTGATACAATTCGCAGAGGAAGTGGAATTTCCCCGATAATGAAACTTCCACTTCGAAAAAGTTCTTCTCGAAGACTAACTGTTCCAATGAACATGTCGTAAGATTTGTGGGTGATCTTGATGTCTAGGGCCCAAACAAATTCACTGGATATACGTTATGATTGTCAGACCATTGATCACTTATGGTGCTACGGCCTGGTAGCGGAAAGCTTTCCAGCAAACGGCCCAGAAGAAGCTTCCTATTATACAGAGACAGGCCTGTCCGGCGATTTATGGTGCCATGGAAATCTTTCTTGACCTTTCCGCTCTCTACATCATTATGAAGTGAGAGGCAATATGGACAGCATATAGAATCGAGCACACAGGTCCATGAGTATCTTAGCAGGTTGCTGATGGACAATGCGAGTCACAGCATTCTGGGAATGGCCTCTGATCTAATGCCTTTAAGGGGCGACCTCGACTTGCATTATACTGTCATAATCCCGAATAGGGAGGATTGGATCTTCTGAAAGAACTACTGGAGTCAGACAGTTATTGGTTTACAATTGATCAAAAACACCCTCGGTTTCCGTTGCAGATGTATACGGTCACATTTCTAGAATAGAAATATCAACGAACCTAGACTTAACAAATTGTCTCTGGTCTGGATTTCTGGTCATGCCAGAATAGGTAAGGTGCTGCGAGTGATTTTATCGAACCAGAACCCGCATTTGGCATTGCACCATGTTAGGCCAAAGAAATACTGACTACCTGGACTGTAAGAATACTTTTATACTTCTGACAGAATTCACCAGGAGTGGTCTACTACAAGACATGTATGCATCCTTCGATGTACAGCAGGGACAACACAGGCTTTTCCACGGGCCCTTGTCGCCTGAATCATCATATGATTGGACTGTCTGAAGATCTGGCATGCTGTCTTTGTTCGAAACATGTTGAAACAGTATGTGCCTTCCCCGGAGCGGATCGAATCAAGTTTTCGATGTTTAGTGGAGTTTCACTCCTGCCCTCGGACATGAAAGATCATACACCAATCGAACTAATCGCCTTCGTCAGTGAGCTTGACTTATTTGGTGAAGTATGAATCCAGTGTGAGACACAATAGACTTTACATTTCAGCAGAGGAAGATCCATGTAGACAGTGATATACATACAACTAATATGCCAAAATAATCAACTTAAAGATCACCTATAAACTGAAGCTAAAAATTGCATTTATTTGGCGAAATCACTTTTTATACGGAATGATGAAGAAGTATATGGTTTATCACCTTCACTTTAGTTGTTTTGCCACACTGTACCCGCACTATGAAAATTGTATGGTTTATTTCGGATATATGTCTTTATCCTGGATGAGTGAAAAAAATTATAATATTTAGTTTTCATATATATTTTCCTCAAATACAGAATTCCTAGCAGAATCCGAGTATTTGCCAGAGAAACATTCACTTTCGTGGTTTTTCCAGCGGCGAGGGCGGTCGATCAGTTCGTGCAAACACTGATCCATTCTCGCGAGACTTTCGAGATATATGAGTCCGCCTGAAGCCAAGAATTGTACCTATACCCATCTAGATTTGATTGTGAAAAAGTATCATTCGGTATCAAGGACTGGGATTCAGTATTTATTTCACGTACCGAAGAGGTCCGACTTTTCTCAATATTCAGCCGCAAAATATAACTCCAGTGTAAATCTTGAGTGAGAATATAATGTACACTATATTAAAAAAAAACTGATAGAATTATAGTTATTTATGGTACAAATGTATTATGTTGAAAATAAGTCACGCGAGAAAGATGTATTAGGAAACATAACGCACGAGTGGCATACAATGTTATAATTTGCGATTGTTGACCAATAAAGGTTGTTTCTCCAACACATGACAGTTTTGACTGTCATTATTATTTTATTTATTTTTATTTTATTTTATTTATATGTAATCTACAGAAAATACATTCCATTAATCGATTACAATTTCAACTGTTGTTGAACTCAGTGAGCTACGAAACCTAATTAATACAATTAATTTGAACAATAATATAAAATATTACTCTATCAGTTCAAGTTCCTCAGAGTGAATATTATCTTCCATACAATTTTTAGTGTGTGAGTGACAGATGAACAATGTTTACACATATACGTACAGACGCATATATATTCATCAATAGAAAAAATCCAAATTAATTCTAACCTGACGTAGTTTGTAAAGAGGTGCGTTTTTGCCTCGATCAGCATGTTTTCCTTTCGTTCGATTTGCTCATTTTTGAGTTGATAATCTATGATAACGTGAAAATATTTCGTTTCTGAAAAAAGAAGGTTTTTCTGATATTATTGTGGGATCTAAGTCGTTCATAACTTTGCACAGTCTATAGAGAGGTGCACTTTTGCCAAGATTAGTGTGAGCTTTAGGGAGAGCAAATAGAGATGTGGTTCTGTGATTATATTTTGATTGCCAGTAACTTAGCTTTCCTACGAAATACGAGGAGTCGATTTCATTGTTAAGTAATTTGTACATAAATAGTGCAGAAGCAATTTCTCGCCTGTGCTCTAGTTTGATGAAATAAAATTCTCTCAATAGCGTCACGTAAGGTATGTCAAAGCAGTACACCCCAGTTTTTTTGAAATGGAGGTATCTCAGGAATTTTTTCTGAACCTTTTCAATTTCATTTCTATATTTTTCGTAGTACGGTGACAAGACGATAGAGGCGTATTCTAGTATGCTCCTGACAAAAGTGTTGTATACTATCATCAATGTTTTCATATCTGTGAATCTACATGAATTTCTAATTATGAATCCTAATATTCTATACCCTCTATTGATTATTGTATTCACGTGATAATTGAAATTGAGTTCTCTGTCAAAGTGAACACCTAGATCTTTCACAATATTTTTATCAGCCAGTATATTATTGTTTATAGTGTATTCGAAATGAATATTTGTTTTTCTTGAAAAAGACACTGAGAAACATTTTTCTATATTCAGAGGTAGTTTGTTGTTTTCTGACCAGGTTGCTACTGCTTCCAGATCTTCTTGCAGGATATGACAATCATTGATGTCATCGATCTTTCTATATAATTTGAAATCATCTGCGAAATCAAACATTCGGATGATCTTATACAGTTTGGCAATGTGTTTATCAAGCATAAAAAGAAAAATGGACCCAAGTTGGAGCCCTGGGGTACATCTGAGCAAGTAATAAATTTTTCCGAACAACCCCCTCTGAACACCACATATTGTTGTCGGCCCTTCAAATAAGACGCACATAGTTCTAATATTTCAATTGAAAATCCTAGCTTAGAAAAGCTATTGAGCAAAATGTCGTGGTCGACCTTGTCGAATGCTTTCGAAAAGTCTGTATATATAACATCTAGTTGTCCAGCAAGGTCGATCACTTCATTTGCGCTTTGAGAAAATTGAATAAGGTTGGTAACTGTCGATTTTTTTGATGTGAAGCCATGTTGAGTATTCGATAGATGAGGTCCAACAAATTCTACCATTTTTAGATGTAAAATTGACTCAAATACCTTACTGGGTACACAAATTAACGCAATAGGTCTATAATTTATTATCTGATTTTTATCACCATTTTTAAATATGGGGGAAACTTTGCTCAGTTTCCATGATTCTGGATATACCTTGGTATTGATTATAAGATTGAATAAAATATTTACGGGCCTCACGAAAAAATCAGCGCATCCTTTTATTATGTATGCTGGAATATTATCTGGTCCTACAGACTTTTTGGGTTTCAAACGTTTTATGGCAGCCAATATTTCTTCATCAGATATGGCTTCTATTCGAAAATTATTCGTGATATTTCGATTGATCTCTAAATTATTCGTTTCATATTTAGCCCTATCTGGAGAATATACACTTTTGAAATAATCTGCGAATGCATTCGCTGTTTCGGTATTATCTGTGGTGGAAGTGCCGTTGAAAATCATTGCGCCACTCACAGTGTCAGAATTTCTTTTAACAGATTTCACATATTTCCAAAACTGTGTGGGGTCTTCTTTTATACAACCTTCCATGGATTCAATATACTCTGAGTGTGCCTTTCTGATATCACGTTTAATTTTGGATCTTAAACTTACAAATTGCTGTCTATAATTTTCATTCTTAGTTTTTTTGAATTGTCGTCTGGAATAATCTTTTTTCCTCAAATCTTATATTATGTTTCGAGTGAACCAAGGAGGAAAAGTTCTTTTTTTATATTTAGCTTTGGGAACACACTCATCGAAAATTTTATAGACATTTTCATAGAAAATGCCTAACGTAACGTTCACATCTTCGCCAGTGGTCATTTCATCCCAACTAACCTCGCGGAAGAGATCATACATTTTTTCAAAATCTGCCTTAACAAAATTGTACTGTGAGTTAAATGTTTTATTATGCTTCATTTCACCAGGAACCTGTTTTAAGTACACAAAAAAGAGCGGGGTGGTCACTGTTTTCTCGGACTACGGGAAAATCGCACCTCTCTACTTCTACTGTTTTGTTAGATAAAACTAAATCAAGAATTCTCTTTCTACAGTTTTCTGAGGTATTAAATTGCTGCAAGCCAAATAACTCTAGGGACTAAATTTATGCCATTTCTATATGAGATAAATCATTAAATTGTGCAAGTTCTTTTACTAGTGGGATATTGAAATCACCTATTATTACAATATCTGAATGAAGCTCAAAACTAATTCTTTCTACGCTATCAAAAAAACAACTATATGAACGAGATGGAGATCCGGGTGGTATATAGACACAACAAAAATATATTGTATTGTATTTTAACTCAATTTTCACTCACAGATCTTCAATATCTGGCATATTGCAGGAGAATGGAATCAGTTGACTATCAAAGTCTGATTTGACGGCAACTAGCACTCCCCCACCTGTTTTTTTCCCGTACTAATAAGATCTCTGTCTTTTCTGTGAATTGAATATCTTTCATCTATAATTTCATGATCATATATCGATGGGGTTAGCCACGTTTCCATCAAAGCTATGACATCAAAATCGGAGGTACTTATATTTAGCAAACAGTCATTAATTTTAGTGTTCAATCCTTGGACATTTTGATAAAACAAATTGAATTTCTTTACCTTATTGTTAGTGCACATCATTCAGACTAGTGACAGAATCTATGACATATACCTTCGAGTTCTCTTCCTGCCTCATTAGAATTTTCCCGTTCCTCACCCACAAATACCTAACATTATTCGCCTTTTTGAACTCCCTGCATTTCGCGAACAGTACTTTGTTTGCACTAGTCAACGCTTCATTGATATAAACTGAATCTTTGGGAGTGCATTTACTCTTGAATGTTACAGTCGTTCCGTGACTAAATATATCTTGAATTGTCAAAGGGTTCCTGACTTTCCTTGCTTTGATGAAATCTTCTTTTCTCATCCTTGACACAAACCTGAGAAGGATGCTCCTCGGTTCCCCATCTTTTTTCTGTCTGCCCAGCTGTCTATAACAATAATCAACTTCGTGATTTTCCACTTCTATATCCAATGCTTTCCCAACCTGTTTCACGGTTTTCAGGACATCCTCCCCATTGATTTCCGGAATACCATGTATTTCTACTGTGTTCAGCCTAGTATATTGTTCTTGTTTATTTAGAGCGATCTTCATATCACTAACTTCTTTTTCTAGAACAGTACATTTGGTTGATAACTCTCCAATTTTGTTCAGACATTCGGATATTTTTTCATCCTGATGTCTGATAAGTTCGTTCGATTCTTCAATTTTTTCGTGACAATTTTCAAAAGAAATGGCCATTTCTTTGTTCATTTGCGAGATCTTGCGAACTTCCTTCAGAATTTCTCGACAATAGGCGCTCTCGTGGTTGGGACAATACCAATCATCAGCTGATTTTCCAGTGGGTAGACAGTCTTGGTGACAGAATACCTTGCAGTTTTCTTCCTTGCATCGGAGCGCATTTCTTGTTTTCTGCGAAATGTTCGCTTTGCAAATCATACAAACAGCTGACATTGTTTTGTTTACAATTCCTGCTGGTCGGAGCACTACCACCTCTATATTCGTTCTGCTACAAAAAAGGGTCACTGCGTTTTTGTACAGATCACCTTGGATTGACTGGTTTGTTTCACTATTTGAATATCAATTTTCCAATAATTTTACTTATATCGCGCCTGTGATCAGTTTTTTCACTAATCTTGTTAGTTAACCCACTTAGGTAAAGTAATTGCACTACTTGCTGAAGAAATCAGACTTCAGCAGCTTTTTTTCACTCGAAGAAACTCGTTTATTTACGGAGCAATATAGAACACGTCTCGTTTCGCTCACAGACACAGACATGTTAGTGTCATTTCAGACAAGTTCTATCAAATAACACAGTGTGTTATCATATAATGACAGTCATAACTGTCATGTGTTAGATAAAACATTTTATACATAAGCAAACATCGAAAACGAAAGTAATGTTAACACATCAAAACGTATTTAAATCACGAAAAAAGAATCCGTATGTTGATAATATGTATGGAGTTGAAATTCACTGTAGCAAAAATATACTGATAAAGTATACACGTGAGATCATTAAAGTTCTAAAAAATTGTTCGATTCCGTTGACTAGTTGACGAATTTCAACCCTCAGAAGTCGAAACTTGTGCGAACAATAGATCAACGTGGCCTCACCTTATAACGTGTGATTACCCAGCACTATGTCCAGGCGGGGAATCAAACCCCGGTATTCCGCTTGAAAGTCAGCAATATAGAAATCCTTCAACAGATTGGATCATGTTATTTCCTGGAAATTCATCGTACATTTCAGGGTGGGCATTGAGATTATCTTACGGTCCGCGCGAGCATAAACTTTTCCTTATTGTCTAAGTGGGCGTTGACGTTCTGAGTTCGGCAGTGTTTTTCTGGAAACGGTAGACTAGTTTTTCTGAAAAAGTGATTTTCAGCTTCTTCTCCTTTATGTCGAGGCAAAACATACAGATCTTCTATTGAAGAAATAGCATCAAATGATTATTAAACACCTTTTTTGTATATGTGTTTATCAATAATAGAAGTTTAAATAATTTACGAGAACGAGCAAAGAATCTTTCTCAAATTCATCCGAGTCGTTTCGCTCAGAGACAAACTATCGCTTGAGCTCACGAGTGGGCATATTGATAAATAATAGAACTTTATCCCGAGATACTCTAAATTTAATTTGATTCTATCAGAGTCACACATATAGCTTAGTTATGAATCTACTAGATGACGGCCAAAGAATAAACCTCCTACCACACCAAGTAGAGGAGATCTCTCACAGCGACATAACAAAAAATGACTCGCCGCGAACGGGAATCGTCTTTGGTCCACTTGCAGAGGAAGCTGCAACCCTCCACAGAGATCAGAATTTTCATGTTCGAAATAATTGCATTCGCAAATCCAATGCCAGACAGTTATTTCGAGCCGCCCGTCTTCGGTTGTTATCCAGCGGATGGCGATTTGCCCCAGGAGTCTACACCATCTGCACCAGATTCAGACATTTGTTTCGTAACGAACAGACCATTCGAGATGTTTTGTGTTCGCAATTCCCGCCGAGTTTCACTGAGGAGACCTATGGAGGGTCGAAACAGCTGAGTGACATTGCATTTTGAATGGAATCGTTCCGAACAAGTGACTTCTGATTTATAAATTACCTACCTTGGCAATTGAAATCGCGTTGAAAGAAGGATTTCAATCTCATTCCCAAATTGATGAAGTATCATTTTCAGGATCAAGTGAAATGTTACTAAGAATTTTTTTTGGACACTCTAATGAATGAACGAAATCACGAAAATTCATATTGAAAATTATTCGTTGAAACCTCCCCTAGGAAGATGTTCTGGTGTCTTTTCATTGTAAAATGACTAGGGACAAAAATATTGAACCGAAAAGAAAATATATAATATTCTGGTCCTACTATTGGTTTCGTTCGACAAGCTACTTGTTGAGGCCTTTCAGTGTTATTTATGTATCAAGTTTAAACCCAATGAGCTTAAACCTGTATTCAATATGGAGGATTGCATTTTCTGTAAGAATTCCCGAATCACTCTGTATGTCGGTAACGAAGTGGTTTCTAACATTTGTATATGGCATTTTTCAATCTAATAATGAGGGCAATTCCATAAGTTTTGTTGGTTTCAACTCTGGACACCCTGTATAAAACAAAATATACCTAACTAGAAACTACCCTTCCTTAGTCAAGAAAAAAGTTCAATCACCTGAAACCAACACATTTTCAACCTTATTACAAATATATATTGCAGAACACTCAGGGTTCAATTAATCAAAACGTTAACGTCGTGATGTGACCATTTTACCCATCAAGATCAGTAATCAAGAGTGAAAAATTATGGAAAATGTTATGGCATTTTCAACAAACGAAAATAATTCCAATAATTTCTCATTTTGAAATGGTTAACCTGAGAGGTGAAATTGTCACGTCACGACTTTCATGACTTACCCATTGGTTGAAAAAAAAAAATTTCCAGTAGAAACACATCAAGAGTGACGATCTATTTCAAAAGTATCAAGTGAATTGTTCTCTCAATAATTTGTATTCTTTAAATTGCGAAGGTTTTGTTGGAATTGATTTATGAATATGAATACCTGAAAAAAAAAAGAACTCTCGATATAAAAAACACTACGAAATGCCTTGCGACCTCTCAAAATGAAACTACAAGATATAATAAATTTTCTTGTCTAACATGTTACCCTTCCATCCTAAGTACACACACCTTCACCTGCACTAAATTCAAAGAGATTATATACCACGTCGTCGGTCACGCCTTGTGATGAAAAAACACCAGAAATTCCGAAGGATTTCAATGATACGAATAGATTTGAAATATATAATAAATAGAATTATAACAATTCATGTCATACCGCCATTTCGAATGCTCTAAAAAATTTGGAGTGGTAAAAATTCCCGAAAATTTCATTAGTTGTTGAAATAATTCAACTAGGAATGGCCACAGCAGGTTTGGTTCAGTTTCGTTACACATCTGAGATGAAGCAACCTGAAACGTGGCTATGATACGGATGGATCGCCGGTTACTTGAATAAACCATATAGTTTTTCATGCTGGAAATCGTACGTAGATAGATAAGACCTCGTGAATCCCTAGCTCGCACATGTTCTGACTTTTGTGGGGTGATGTTCGATTGAAACGAAACCTAAAACTATTATTTCGAAGAAAGTAATTGAAATGATCAGATATATTGAGGAAATACTTCACTTTATAATCCTTTTTTTACTGACTGTCACATATACGTTGCCGATTGGAGATGTTGGTAGGGGATGGCAAGGAATTACGAATCCTACGAAGCAAACCTTCGATAAGGAATACGCATATTCGTCTCAGATTATTATTCTGGAATCTTTATTATCGTCATATCATAACTGAAAGGTATTTTTTCATTTAGTTATTATTTGAACTCATGAAATATCATAAAATATTGAAAAAAATCAGGGAGGGAAATTGAAGATACATTTATGATGACAGCCTATTAGGCATCAAATCTAGATTTCACTTAGAGATATGATGCATTTGAGCCCATAACATAGTTCGTTATTCATTAATGTTTGCAGCAAAGATGTATACTATAAATTTATATTTCAATATGTTTGTAAACTAGGCTAAGTTAGTTTAAACCAAATTTTCCTGTGCTAAATGGATGAAAGTCGTTTCAGCCCCTCCCATGATCTGTTTATCAATGAAAATGTAAATCACCCTGGCGTATAAATGTGTGGATGGAGAAAAATATCCTGACAGTTGCACTGCACAAGACGGAGGTACGTGGCGATTGCTTTTGTTTTGTTTTCGAAAGCCCAGATGAAAACAGTGTGAAAACTACCTATAGTCGTCAACTCTTTTGTTGTGTTATACTCTCAAAGGAACCATTAGTTGAAAAATAAACCTTCTAATATATAATCCATAAGTCACGTAATTCAGGCTGCTCTATCTAATTCTGCATTTTCAGTGCGTCATGAAATATTTCCCCAAAATAAAATGGACAGATTTCCAGTTGGTTGGGAACCACATCAGGTCTCTTCGCCGTATTGTGTTACGATGACTTGACATGATTTATTTGGAAATAATCGCAGTTCCAAACTTGCGCAATTCTATATGTTCACTGATTAATTTATACCCATTACAACTTTCTCATCCCAGAACTAGCGCTTCATGAATTCGAGCACAGTATTGGATTGAGAAGATTTTTCAACTGCACGTAAAAAAAGACTCATCAGCGGGTTCGAATTGAACAGTTGAAATCAAGTATAGAAAATACAATAGTGTAGTTTCGCAGATGATAGTATTTGTATTCCGGGTTCATATTGAATGGAGAATGAATATCCTGAATAATAAAATAATATTGTTCAAAATTGTCAAACAAAAATTTTAAAATTTTAAAGAATGACATTTATGAGATCAGTGATATTTATTTTCTCAGACATATGTTTTCATCCACTATCAGCGACAACCTTTTACATTTTATTCTCTATGGAAGTCACCCATCCCATCTGCATCATTAGTTCAGAAGTGTTATAATCAAGCAGGAATCTTATTGTTACAGGATCAGGAAAAAAAATCTGTTACTTCAAAATAGCGACGACCCTCATAATGTCAGTTATGCAATCCTGATGGATTTCATCATTAACTAAAAGTATTCACAGAATCATAGTCAAATAAAAATCAATGCTATTGTCGAAACGGAAGATGGGAAAAAAGGAATGTTTCAAAATTGTACCATATGACAACTAAAGACAAAAAAAAAATCTAGACTGATACCATTTTTCCTCTCCTTCCTTAATATTTTCTGAAAATGATAGATTTTTCTGAAATAATTCAGTCCTCCTGCTTTTCTCAGCCGTTTCAGAATTCCTTCATTTTTATTGTTTGAGAGTAATCTTGAATTGATTGGATCATTAAACTACATTTTTGTGTGACCAAAGTACTATTTTGCAGAACAAAGCTTTCAATTTTACGTTAAAAGATTCATTTCAGCAACGGCCTCATGGATTCTACATTCTCATGATAGATTCACTGAATATTCCAAAAAAGAAAGTATTGGACTCCAGTGTTAGTCCTCCATCGATTATTCCAAGTACTACCCTGGCATAGGAAATATGTGTATACCAATACTAATTAGGATACGGTGCGAAGTTAGTATTGTGTTAAATTTTCGATTACTCAAGAAACAGAATTTATGTTAACTCCAACTGAACAACATTAATTTTACAAAACGAGCTTTCTCGGTCGATTATGTTACCAGATTAACTTCCAGTATTCCTTTCTCATAGCCGAGATTGGTTGAATTATGATGATTAGATTGTTGAAGACATTTTCAAGATTATAAAGGTTGATTTGATTTTTCCAATATAGAATAGATACTGTCGATGAAAAATTACTATAGAAAATATGAATTCGAAAAGAACGATTTCGAGCCTGGCCTCAGTCAAACAATTCTTTCAACCCACCAAAACGGCTGATAACAAAGTTCAAGAAAAGTTTCAAAACATCTGAATATGGAGAATGATTCAGAAGAACGAATATTCGGACCAGAGTACTAATAATAATTCTGCATTGAATCAACCACTATTATTTGTAACTGCTGTTTACGAGATATCCATCCTAGGGCATCGATTTGTCTAGTCCATGACATGTGATTCAAAAAAGAAAGTTCAAATAAACGTATGTTCAAACTATGGTCAGTTTAATGAGATGTGGCTTTTGTATCAACACTGTAAATCGAAATCTTCTGAGAAAACCTGGTGAACCATTTATTATGCAGGGATTATTTGTATTATGAACAGCTTCCTGTTAGGTTCACATAAGAAATTTATTTACCTGTGTTCATTCAAACACTACTGTGTACCACTCAGTGATAGAAAGAAAGTCATCTTACAGACAAAAAAATATTCCATCTCAAAAACTACAGAAAAATGTATCTCTGCAACATTTTGAAATATAAATATTTTCAGTATGTCATGATTATTTGGAGTACTTGTAGAAAGGCAAAGGTGAACCTTTTTCATATAAAGATATTATAAATGAAGGAAAAAATCTCATAAATATATCGTGCCAACTACTGAATAAAGACGGTGCATGTGCTCACAATCAGCTTAATAATCGGGATATTGAAGGTTTGGGCACTGTTAAGCTTGGTTACACCCTACAACTTTTTTGATACCTCAACACTGAAAGAATGTCCTAAATGAATTATTCTTCCCTTCATTTATTATGTGAAAGATTGCATCTGTGATTCCATTGTACAACTAGATGCTTTCGACTCACTTTTCGTTACTGAGTCAATCAATCAATCAAGATATACTTTATTGTCGGAAGAACGAGGTTCTTAAAGACAAAGCTTATGTACATATATAACTAACGATTAGATAAAATTACAAAAAAAAATTGAGGATTAAACGACTTACCTGAAGGAAGTTCAATCCAAATTATACGAGATTGGTCACATCCGAATAGATCACCTTGTAGTAGTACCTCTATGACTGAAATGCACAAGTTGAAAGAAAGAATGATTCACGATGCCCCTATCTCACGATTCCTCACTCGAATATCCGTCAATATACCTTGCGATGAGATCGCCTTTTTGGGTCGGGATGACAGAAAAAATAATATATAGGATTTTTTTTCTTGAGATGGGTGGGTGTCTCTCTATTCGGATGTGACCAACCTCGTATAATTTGGATTGAACTTCCTTCAGGTAAGTCGTTTAATCCTCAATTATACTTCGGTTGGTCCCATCCGAATAGATCACCTTGTAGATGTTTAAAGAATTATTAAAAGGCGATCAAAATTTTATTCAGACTGATCTCATACTAATGAAGTAGTCTAAATGAACTGTTTATCCTTCATATAATTCACCACTATAAACTAAAAATTTGATACAGACAGTATTTGAATGCTAATACAATTTGATGTTGCAAAACTCAAATAACCAGAAAACGTACACTCGTTTAATGAAATTGCGGAGGTAATACGCAAATGTACCATTTGTAATTACTGGTCTATGTAGAATTCATCAAAAGTATTTTATTTTTCGGACCAGCCTACATTTGATCGTATGGTGTCCGTGCTCATATCGATTTGGTTGGCCGCAGAAGTGGCAGCATGTCTTGTGCTGTGGCCTTTGAATTGATCAGTATCAACTCCACCAAATTGCAGACTCATTTCCAGCAAACGGCTGAAGAGCTGAGGTGAAGCTGGGTGATGAGGATATTTATAAGTAAAAATGAGAAAAAAACCTAATTGAATGTGTGCGGTTTTTTAATCGATAATCGTGGATGTCATACACAATTCACGTTTCACCGTGGAAAATGGTGAGAAAAAACACATGTTTGTGGTTGTTGCTCTCTTGGTCTTCTGTGGATAATTTGGTTCTCGGCAGTGAAGACACAAGCACGTCTGCCCCTCAAGCGGGAAGACTCGGGTTCAACTTCCTATCGAGCCTCCGTGCTGGGACGCACACGCCAAAAGGCCTCGTCATACATTTTCTGCGGAAGATTCGACCTCTGCAGGGCGACACTCGACAACCGGTAAACTTTTTTTTTTTTTTTACTGATCATACAATAAAAATGCTACTTATTCTGATTTTGAATCATATTTGTACGCTTTAGCAAGCTTTAGAGGCAGGACCATAATTTTGTATTCTCTGTCTCATGATAGACTGTACTAATTCAATTATTATTATAAGTTACTGAACTATGAAAAACAAAGTTCTTAGTTGTCAATTTACATTTGTCAGATTGAAAAGTAATAAATCTTACGAAATACTTCTTGTTCTGCAAGTTAATTCATTTATATATATTGACAATATTACATTCTCCAATTCATTTGGCACTTCGAATTCGTCTATTGCTTAGGCTGAAATCAATTGTGTATCCCCCCCAGATTGATAGTAAGATTGCAGACCATCATCATAATTACTGTTTGAAAGTCATTATTTTGTGGTGGATGAATTCTTTTTTGTCAGTTTTTTGGTTCTTAACCTACCACAAACTGAAAAAATTTGAATTGATATTGAAATCTATACAAGTGTAGAATGGAAAATTTCTAATGTACCCCGAAAAGTTTCTGCGTAAACTAAATTACATTTCCTTCTGAATGGACCACGTATTAAACAAACTTACCTGTGAAGTTCGATCTGAATTATATAAGGCGCCTACTTACACAGTTGTACGACAATGTTTATTGCGCGTTCTAGCCTGATAGACGTGATTAGGGGAAACAAGAAATATTTTTCTCTTCTCGGAAGATTTTCATTTTTGGGACTGATGAAATATTTCAACAGATAACTAGATTCTAGATCCGGGAATGAATCCAAATCTCTCGAAAAGCGATTTGGGCAGTACCAAAGAACTATAGAGAGTCGCCAATCTGGAGTGTGTGAAATGATATCTGGTGATTTTTGTCAGTCTCATCAACTGTGGACAATATATGAAGGCAGGTATAAAATCTAGACTTCTTTTCAGTAAAACTGAAAGAGATCAAGATATGATAGCTCAGATATAACAAATACCAATTACGTGCTATTAATCAAAAACTCCTCGTGTGACTCAAATTTGCCTATCAAAAAAATTCAAGAGGTAATGATTATCAAAATACTTATCGTTGTCAACGTTCTTAATCGAATCTGCTTACATTTTCAGAACTTCTTCGTAGATATTTCTCTTTTAGGTAGATATTTGACATATACATTTTTCTGTCATGAAGGGAATTCCAGGTGTAACTTGAATCAACTGTTGAGATGTATCCTCGGAAAGCACGATAAAAGCAGATTCCTTCAATTTTCGTGTCCTGCTAGGCAGCAGTCCCACAGAAACCACTATCATCCACGACCACCCACCTCCAACTAGTACTATCGATGAAAATAACGGCTGGCAGTCTCACAGCCATCACCCACTGTCATCAAATAATTTTCAATATGAGTTCTGGGTCTATTAATTTCCTTGTATCTGAGGGGGTCCATGTTTCATTCATTGTTTTTTGATTAATTTCTGCACAAGAGTCAACAAAACACTAACAGAAAACAGAGATGATAATGGGGATGACGGCTGCAAAACTCTACCACTAGGAGCGCCACCACTGCATGTACCTTCGACAGCCTCTCAAGTGAAATGGCAACAATTCAAAAAATTTAACGTCCATTCTTTGCAATAATTGAGAATATAAAGATTTGAATTCGACATAAAATGGTCTTATGTAGTGCATTCGGATGTAAAAATGGCTTCTGAACATTCTAGATTATGCTCCAGTCACTTACAAAAGAACGTATTAGGGCTAGTAGATGGTTATTATGATGATTTTTAACGAAACACCTCTGTAATCAGTTTGAATTTTTTACCTTTCACTCAGATCTTTTTTTTCCTTTGAGGGATCCACCACGTTCCCTCAACAAACTTTTCAATTCTGGTACAGACAAACATCCATATCTATCGGTTGGAGAAAACATCCTTATGATTCTTAAGTATCTTTTGAGAATATTCATTGAAATAAAGATAAAACATAACCAGCAAAATCACTCGTTAGGCACATGCAGTCGTGCTGCCACCTACTAAAAGCTATGGGTCATCTCCCCCATTGAAAATATAATTTGCGTAAACGACAATTGTCAGCTGATTAAAGTTCTAAGTCACATGCACTGGTCCACTAGTTGCCACCAAATGGAAATTATAAACCGGTAGTTGCCGACCGGTGATCGACTGTGGTATATGGTGGTTTCTGTGAGACAGTTCAAAGTTAATGCATATGCTGGAAGTATGGTGGGTGGCTACTGGTGATCACCAGTGGTTCTGTGGAACTACCGCCCTATTGCTTTCCCATGCATCATCAGTAGAATGGAATGACACTCATATGATGGCAAGGGATAGCAATAGCAAGACAAGAAGGTTAAAGAAATCTGCTTTCATCATGGCATACGAGGATACTTCCATCTCAACGTTTTAAGGCGCACCTGTCTTCCGAAAACGAACCTTAAAGAGAAATATTTTTGAATAAGTTTTGAAAACGAAAGCAGCTTTGATTTCCAAACGTTGACAACGATAAGTATTTTTATAATCGTAGTTCATGCATTTTTATAGGCAAATGTGAGTTACACAAGAAGTTGCTGACTTACAGAACGTGTTCCATTCAGAAGGAACTGTTTTTTAATTAACGCAACAAATTTTTAGGGTGGATTAAAAATTTACCCTTCTACAATTGTATATTTTCTAATATTAATTTATAATTTCCCAGATTCTGGTAGGATAAAAACTTAAAAAAACTATGGAAACATAGGTGGTTCCGGGAAAGAATTGTCTTCAAATATCTTCCCAAGGTGCATGAAAAGAACCGGAAATCTTCAAATAGCTACTGAGATATTATATGGCTAATTAATAATATAATCGATCGTTCAAATGAACTTTTCTAAAAAGTTCAAATGCAATTATATGAGGCTCCTCATCCGTAAATATGACTTACAACCCAAGAAACTATAAATTTTTCAGAAAATATAATTGTATAAAAGAATAGAAGTTATTATTACAAACATATATTTCAGATATCCATAGCTATGGATATATAGCCCCAGCCCCTGGTCCGGTCCTTTTTTCACTTTTACAAAATGTTCGTGTACTTGACCACCTAGAGTGATATCTACGTATGAGGCACCTCAAATATTGCAAGTGAACGTTGCAGGTGAGTCCATTCCATCGATCAAGAAAAATGAGTGAAAAACAACCACACTCACACAAATGTTTCAAAAAGAAATAAAGACTAAGACTCAAAAGGGGAAGTATAAATTGGCCCTTAGTTTTATCATTTGTCTAGGATAAATATATGTATATCTGTGTACAAGGTTGGTAGAACTAGAACTTTTGTCAACTCTACCAACCTTAATTAATTAATCAGTTTCGCCATCTTCCTGGGAACTCCCATACTAAAATTACTAAAAACCTTACAAAGGACCTATGCACGGATTCTTACCTTAATAATATGCCGTTGCCTATCTAAACTTGTTTCTGTGATCTGTGGTTGTGAGATAGTAATTATTCGATTGATCGAACTTACCCGAGAAGTTCAATCGTAATTATATGAAGCTGCTCGTCTAAAAATTTCACTAAATTTAGTGCAGTCGTTCTGTACTGGATGACCTAGTTTGATGCAAAAAAACAAAAAAAAAATTGTTTCAGTTCATATACCGGAGGCATAGCTATCCTCCGGAAGCACAGCCACTGTTCCTCGCATGCGTCGACATTCTGTTATTTGTTCAAAGCATCCTGAATTAGGACGTTAAACGATGAATTTCACCCTTAGTCAAACCATTGAACTGTAATAAATGTTTATCATTATCTTGGGGTAATACTAACTCTATTCCTTACATGTTGCACAAGTTTATAGCTGCGTTCGAGTTGACGCCCGAAACGATCCCTGTGAGCTCTCAATAACCTTATCGCATTTTTTCCAGAACTCGGGACGAATTCTCTTCTATTCTTTTTAATGGCATTAGGAGCCCGGATAATGCACTGATTGCCCTGCTCGCTCGATTGGGTTTCAAGTCTAATACGAATCCTGCTCAAATATTTCTGCCAAAAAGAAAATTGACAAGAGACATGCCAGTTTCCATTTCTAAATGCTGCTGGATGCCTTGTGAAGCATGAGTTAGTTTTCCCTAACAAATCATTGCCTCGTTTATGATGTCTGTTTTCTGTCCTTCTATATGTAGGTAGATGAATGAGTATACCACCGAAGATACGAGGCCTCATAAAGGCGGAGAGATGCTTGTTCGATGCTTGAAAAAAATCTTGAAATATTTGAACTTTCTTATTTAAAAGTCATATATCAATAGTCCGAATGTCATAATATTTCTTTTATTTACTTGGATGTCTGGAACAATCTGGCTCAACTCTTTCAATTATATCGTCTCTTGAAACTGTGGAGTATATCAAAAAAGTGAAAAAGGTTTTAAATGGTTGGTTTATGGGCTGCATCCATGGACATATACCCATTTTTTGATATTGTGGTATTCACGGGGACCATCGTAATTTGATCAGAGAAATGAGAATATATGATCCTCATGAATATTTCAGTTATTGCAGAAGGACTTCGAAAAAAATCGATGGCGTTTAGTATACAATATCATAGATCACGTTTATTACTACCATTTTGATTATTTTCGAGAGCCTTACTAACAATTTGACGAATGGTTGACAATGGTGAGACTGAGAATGATATAATTATTTGATACTACAGAACCGATATGCGTTCCTATATTGTAGTTAGGTTCAAGAGATATACAATGACGACAATGCCCTATGCATAGCTTATAGGTAAATCTACAGTATCTATAGTATCACAAATTATATTTGAAACATGCAATGTGATATGGTGGACATTCCATAAACAATACTGATAACAGAATTTTTCTTGGTCTTTAAATTAACAATAAGCCTAGAATAGCTGACTGAGTGATGAAGTGATGAACTCATAACACAAATGACATCAGATAACTCGCGTAACTTGAAAATGTGCGAATTGCAACAAAAGAGTAATTATTCGAACAAGTATATTGTACTATTCTTAAAGCTGATATTGGATATCCCTATAAAAAAACATCATAATTTCCATCTTTACCAGGGCCACATTTTGTAGACACCCACTGAGGATCGACTGAGCTGAGCGACAAAAAATATTTTAAGCGATTTAGTTACGCCATCTACAACGTTGATATTCCAATTTATTAATTTACATTTGAAGAAAGAATGGATATTACGGGTAGATGGCACTGGTGATTTCGTTTCCAAGTCATGTATTTTCTTTCATTGTTTCTTACTCTTCTCTTACTCTTGACTCAGCTCGAATAATACATTTTCAGACAGTGCTGCCGTTCTGTGAGTAATTACTGCATTTGTGAGGATTTTCAACGCTGCGCAGTAATCGTGCAGTAATGGGACGTTGGTGAGGATTTTGCGCGATGCGCAGACTCCGAGATTTTATGTGTATGAGGATTTTGACTCCTTTCAGCTCCTGAACACTTCTTGTCTTCTTGAAGAGTGAACTTTAAGAAGGGTTAGTTGTCACTTGTCAGTTTCTGGTTTTTGTAATAGTATGGCCTGTATAATGTCATGTTCTATGATTTTGTCGTTTATGCTCGGTACTATCACGGTCAGTGTATCAATATCGTGGGCACTCAGCTAGATAGTCTCCGAACCCAAGGCGTTTCATGGACGCGCCTAGATTGCCGAGACCGGCCCGGAGCATCGGTTGGAACGGGGACACAGCGGCCAGCGACAGATACATTTCCTAGTGACTCAGCGATGAACGCTCTTGATGAGATTCGGGAAGAGCTGAGACAAATTCGAGACCAACAAGCTATGCTTCTCCAGTCAGTCAACTTCTGCAGCAACAAAATCACTGACTTTGAGAACGAAATATCCAAGATTAAGGAAGCTGGTTTTTTCCCAGAGGCTTGGGAAACTGCTCTCCTCATTCCAATCTATAAAAACTCCGGCAACAGAAGTGTGGTGAACAATTATCGAGGCATAAGCAAACTATCAATTTTCAGCAAAATATTCGAAAGCATAATTTACGATAGACTGTTCTTTTTGTTTGAAGTCATCAATCATTGAATGCCAACACGGTTTTTTCTCTAAACGCGCCATAGAAACAAACCTTATTTTTTACACTGATCATATAATGAGAGCACTGGACAACCGCGAACAGGTCGACTCGCTTTATACTGATTTCAGCAAGGCCTTCGACAAGGTTGACCATAATGCACTTATGGCAAAACTTGCTGAGGTCGGTATCCAGGGTAACCTCCTTAGGTTGATGTCCTCTTACGTATTCAACCGTAATCAACTTGTGAGCATCAATGGATTCAGGTCAGCACCGATTGTGGTTACATCGGGAGTACCACATGGATCGCACCTGGGTCCACTGTTGTTTTTAGTTTTTATCAACGATCTGAAAACTTCTTTTTTACATTCAAATATTTTACTATATGCGGACGACCTGAAAATATATAAGAGAATTTCAACGTTACGAGACTGTTTGAAAGTACAGGAAGATCTAAATAGGTTTACTCATTACTGCAATAAGAATAAGCTCAAATTGAACTTAGACGAATGTGCGTGTATATCTTTCTACAAAAATCAATCGCCAATACTGTTCCAGTATTTTTTAAACGATACAACAGTCAACCGAGTCGCATATATTAAAGATCTTGGAGTTTACTTCGACACAAAGATGAGTTTCAACACTCATGTCGAATATGTCATAAATAAAAGCAGCAAATCACTGGGATTCTTCAGTAGAATCTGCAAAGATTTCAATAATGAAGCTGCCATCAAACCTATCTACTATGCATTCGTGTAGAGAAAATTGAATTTTGCTGGCATAATATGGAATCCACAATATACAACATACCAGTTACGTTCGGAAAGACTCCAAAATAGATTCGTCAGATATTTCCATTATCGTACAACTAAAATATATGTGACAGAGGGTATCACCGCAATTCGAAAAGTCTATAATATCCATCTATTAGAGCAACGGAGAATCATTTCAGACTCATCTGAGTTGCTGTCAATGATGGTTTTTCATGTACCTCAGAGAAATACAAGCCAGAAACGGCTACTTGCTGCTTCAACTCCAAATTTGAATCTACGCAAAAACTCACCTTTGGTTAGAATTACAGACTCGTTCAACAAATACTGCTCTGATCTCGATGTATTTTCTATATCTTTGCAAAATTATAAAACCACGATAAGAAAGATATTTAATTGATGGCTTCCTTTGATACTATGTATATGTTTAAAATCATTGCTTTACATTGTAATTAATCTGTTTCTTAGTGGGTACTTGTTTGGGTGTAAACCTGTTTGTATCCCGAATCTGTAATAAATAAATAAAAATCACAATATCGCAATCCTTGTTTTCTTTCTTGTTCCGTGATGCGTGGTGCATATGTCATTTCATTTCATGTCCCGTCATAGGTTGCTTCTTGTTTATATTAATCGTATTTTGTGATTTTTTCAAATGTGGTTGACAGAGTCATTCAGAGATAATTGAAATATTGAAGTAATTTGTTGAAATTATAAACCAATGTATATCATATCATGCTGAAGGTTTTTAGTGATTTTAGTATAGGAGTTCCCAGGAAGATGGCGAAACTGATTAATTAATAAGGGTTGCTAGAGTTGACAAAAGTTCTAGTTCTACCAACATTGTACATACATATACATACATTTATTCTAGACAAATGATAAAACTAAGGGCCAATTCATACTTCCCCTTTTCAGTCTTAGTCTTCATTTCATTTTGAATCATTTGTGTGAGTGTGGTTGTTTTCCACTCATTTCTCTTAATCGATGGAATGGACTTACCTGCAACGTACAATCGCAATATTTGAGGTGCCTCATACGTAGATATCACTCTAGGTGGTCAAGTACACGAACATTTTGTGAAAGTGAAAAAAGGACCGGACCAGGGGCTGGGGCTATATATCCATAGCTATGGATATCTGAAATATATGTTTGTAATAATAACTTCTATTCTTTTATACAATTATTTTTTCTGAAAAATTTATGGTTTCTTGGGTGGTAAGTCATATTTATGGATGAGGGGCCTTATATAATTGCATTTGAACTCCTTAGAGAAGTTCGTTTGAACGATCGATTATATTTCAAACTCTAATTAGGCATTTGATATCTCAGTAGCTATTTGAAGATTTCCTGTTCTTTTCAAGCACCTTGGGAAGATATTTGAAGACAATCCACCCTGAAAATTTGTTGCGTTAATTAAAAAACAGTTCCTTCTGAATGGAACACGTTCTATAAGTCAGCAACTTCTTGTATAACTCACATTTGCCTAGTTAAAAATGCATGAACTACGATTATTAAAATACTTATCTTCGTCAACGTTTGGAAATCAAAGCTGCTTTCGTTTTCAAAACTTATTCAAAAATATTTCTCTTTAAGGTTCGTTTTCGGAAGACAGGTGCGCCTTAAAACGTTGAGATGCAAGTACCCTCGTATGCCATGATGAAAGCAGATTTCTTCAACCTTCGTATCCTGCTATTGCTTTCCCTTGCTATCATTTGACTGTCATTCCATTATACTGATGATGCATAGGAAAGCAATAGGGCGGTACTTCCACAGAACCACTGGTGATCACCAGTAGCCACTCACCATACTTCCAGCATATGCATTAACTTTGAACTGTCTCACAGAAACCACCAGTTACCACAGTCGATAACCGGTCGGTAACCAAAGGTTTATAATTTCTATTTGGTGGCAACTAGTGGACCAGCGCATGTGACTCAGAACTTTAATCAGCTGACAATTGTCGTTTACGCAAATTATATTTTCAATTATCATCTCTGTTTTCTGTTAGTGTTTCGTTGACTCTTGTGCAGAAATTAATAAAAAAACAATGAATGAAACATGGTCCTCCTCAGATACAGGGATATTAATAGACCTAGAACTCATATTTAAAATAAATTGATGATTGTGGGTGATGGCTGTGAGACTGCCAGCCGTTATTTTCATCGACAGTACTAGTTGGAGGTGGGTTGTCGTGGATGATAGTGGTTTCTGTGGGACAGCCGCCTAGCAGGACACAAAAATTGAAGGAATCTGCTTTTATCGTGCTGTCCGAGGATACATCTCAACAGTTGATTCAAGTTCAAGTTGATTCACCTGGAATTCCCCTCATGAAAGAAAAAGTCATATGTCAAATATTTACCTAAAAGAGAAATATCTACGAAGAAGTTCTGAAAATGTAAGCAGATTCGATTAAGAAAGTTGACAACGATGAGTATTTTGATAATCATTACTTCTTGAATTTTTTTGATAGGCAAATTGGAGTCACACGAGAAGTTTCTGAGTAATAGCACGTAATTGGTATTTGTTTCATCTGAGATATCAGTGAGGACATATCTTGACTTTTTTCAGTTTTACTGAAAAGAAGTCTAGATTTTAAACCTGCCTTCATTTATTGTCTACAGTTGACGAGACTAACAAAAAATACCAGATATCACTCCACACACTCCAGATTGGCGACTCTCTATAGTTCTTTGGTACTGCCCAAATTGCTTTTCGAGAGATTTGGAATCATTCCAGGATCTAGAATCTAGTTATCTGTTGAAATATTTCATCATTTCCAAAAATAAAAATCTTCCGAGAAGATAAAAATATTTTTTTGTTTTTGTTCGTCTATCAGGCTAGAACGCGCAATAAACATTGTCATACAACTGTGTAAGTAGGCGCCTTATACAATTCAGATCGAACTTCACAGGTAAGTTTGTTTAATACGTGGTCCATTCTGAAGGAAATGTAATTTAGTTTACGCAGAAACTTTTCGGGGTACATTAGAAATTTTCCATTCTACACTTGTATAGATTTCAAAATTATTTCGAAATTTTTCAGTTTGTGGTAGGTTGAGAACCGAAAAACTGACAAAAAAGAATTCATCCACCACAAAATAATGACTTTCAAACAGTAATTATGATGATGGTCTGCAATCTTACTATCAATCTGGGGGGGATACACAATTGATTTCAGCCTAAGCAATAGACGAATTCGAAGTGCCAAATGAATTGGAGAATACAAAATTATCATGTTATGGTCCTGCTAAAAATTTGCGGGTTCAACTGTGGTTGATTATAGAGTCTGTTTTTCTCCGTTGAAATCGGGAAATGGTATATTATTCCCTCTCTTCATTCCTGAGAAAGAAGCTCATTGATGTTCGCTTCAAGGATCTGACAACTTGGTATTTGTTATATCTGATCAATCATTGAGGACAGATCTTGACCTCTTTCAGTTTCACTGAAAAGAAGTCCAGATTCTGTACCTGCCTACATTTATTGTCTACAGTTGATGAGACTGACAAAAAACACTATCTATCAATTTCCACCCCCCAGATTGGCGACTCTCTATAGCTCTTTGGAAGCATTCCTGGATCTAGAATCTAGTTTCATCATTTCCAAAAATAAAAATCTTCCGAGAAGAGAAAAATATTTTTGTTTCACTAAATCACGTCTATCAGGCCAGCACGGGGACTCTGATGAATAGAAACTTATATTAGAATCGAAATATCAAATTGACGCCAAATTCGAAATCTCAGCAATCTAAGTATAGGACCGAGATGTCGAATTTGACGTCACATTTCGATTCTAATATACGTTTCTATTTATCAGAGTCCCTGTGCAGAACTTGCAAAAACATTGTCGTACAACTGTAGAATATCTACGACTAGGTGCCTTATATTCAGATCGAACTTCACAGGTAAATTTGTTCACTTGAGTAGTTTCATATATGTATATTCCATAGGACTCTGAAGTAACTTTGACACTATTACAAAATGGTTGAATATCCATAAAATAGATCTTGATTAAAATATCACTCACTCCTCATCATATCCAATGATTATATCCAGAAATCTTTTCACCTTTGCTATTGTTCAATATCCTCACTTCAGTAATATTCTCTAATTATGAATCAGAGAATTTTTCGGTAGAAAACGTTATAAGTAGTGGGACCATTATGTTCAAAAATGTGAATTTGTGTTTCAACAAAAGCAGTTTTATTTTGCATACAGTGCAACAGAAAAATACGAAATGACAATTTTGTGTTAGATCTCCAAAATTTCCTGCTATTTCATGCACTCACTGTTGATCTCGATCTATCAAATAATTAGCTGATTCCTTCAATTGGTCAAAAATATTTGCTCCAACAGAATTACTTTGAGCAGAGTAGATCAAAATATCCCAACCAGACACGATTTCAAGGAGAAATCAGTTCGAGATTGCTTGATATAGAGGTACTAATCAAAACCGCTTTTCCATGTTTCCCACTTGACGCATTTTTATAGTCATTTATACGATTCAGAAACACTTACGGATTTTTTTGTCGTTGCTGTGGATAATTCATATCATGATTTCATAGCTTAGTGTAGTTCATGCCCGTGCGGGTATAGTTTACTCTATGGCTCGCTAGGGGATAAAGTTCAATCTAGAGCACACAAGGTAATCAAATCCAAACGAATGGGTGAAATGGATTTATTTGGTCAAATAAATTGAGATATTGAATATGAAATACTAGTCAAAAAATGTAAGTAGAGAAATGAATGAAATAATGTTGTGACAAGAAAATTCATATATCGAATATGAAATATTTGTCAAAAAATATAAAGAAATGAATAAAAAAGTTGTGAGTACAGTTTTTCGAATTGCATGAATCGTTTTTGATGCGATAAGTGCAGTGACTTCTGTGGTTGAACCATCCGAGCATGCAAAATATTGGGAAATACAAAGTCAATCACTTTCATTTGAATTCAGCCAAATGACCGCTGAGAAAATACCCAATACCTCCATTCTATTTAGCGCCATCTGCTTCGGGCCTTCAGAGCACATGTTAGCAAATATGACCCCCCTCTGCAAAAGTAGTGGATAATCTTATTCATTCATCGGTTATTTCATTAACTAGAAAAATATAGCAAAAATTGAATGAGTGTTCAGTACACACAAGGGATTTCAGATATCTTAGCAAATTTTGCTCGATTGAACGAACGTACCTATGAAGTTGAATCGGAACTATATAGAGAGCTCAGTCCTTAGGTATCACTCAGGAGCAGGAGTTCACGTACTCTATTCTATCTCGCAATTTATAATAATAAGGGGTTATTTTCTACTCCTAACTTCACCCTGCATCTATCCACCCACATTTTGTTAAGAAATAGAAAAAACTTCGGACGCATATGAATTATATGTTTCTGGGAATAACTTTCATTCTGTTATGTAATCCCTTTCATCTTGAACTTTTTATCATTTTTTGGGTGGGAAAGGATATTTGCGTACAAAGCGCCTTATATAATTGCGACTGAACTTTACACTCAAGTTCGTTTAATGGTTTTATTATATTTCAGCAGCTCGTCCTTTATATCACCCTATGTAGAAATTAAACGATGAATGTTGCAATTAATTTCCGCCATGAAAATAAAACTTCCTCTTATGTTTTTCAATATAGGTACAATCTAGTTTTCATTTCTAAATGCTGCACATACAGGGTGTTCCAAACTCGATGGCCTATTAGACATTTCTGGAAAATGGGACATAGGATAATTTTGAAAATTTGATTTCTTGGATAATTAGTTCTGTTCTATCGATCTAAAATATTTTCAGCGCTGCGACGTTGCCGCTTATATTGAAAAGTAGCAGCAACGTTGATATTTTAAATAGGACACCCTATATATTATTGCATTTCTCGCTTTGTTATAGCTTTCCGATTATTTTTGTATGATACTTCCCTTAGCTTTAATCAAATGCTTATTACTGCGGTATTTGGATTCAAAGACAGCTTAAATTTTGGATGTAGTTTGACAATGCCCTGTGTATTAGTTGTGTCTAAGGAAATTCTTTCTCCATTCTACAGGGTCTTTCAAAATTTGTGATTTTACCGATACATACGAAAGTGGTGAAAAGTGCATTTTTTCAAATGGAACATCCTGTATATTATCGAAAATCCTGAAAGACAATTGAAGTTCCTTTCAAATGATGTATCATGTTCCTATACCTAAATAGTCAGGTTTCCGATATAAATGCAAGTTTCTATAAAAATACGATTATTTTGACATATTTTGTATAAGGTAGCTATGAAATGTCATGGAACATGTCATTATGAAAATCGACAATTAATGCATAATAATAAAAGGTTTGCGCGTTCAATAACGTAAATTTGATTAGAAAAGAATCAAAATGGAAATTGTTTATTCTTCATGGTCAATGTGATCAAATTATAGCAAGAACACGCAAAATGTTCTGTAGAAAATTGAAGTTTATGAAGATGACGAAGTGACTGTACAAAGAATGATTAATATACAGGTTATTACAAACTCGATGGCCTAGAAGTTTTTGGAGATGTGGGACATAAATTCTTGAAATCTTGTATTCCACGATAAGTGATTGCGATCTACCTCTTGAAAATATTTTCACCGTTACAGTGTTGCCACATCTGCTTGTAACTAATATCGACTTCCTAATTTCGAATGGCGAACACCCAGTATTTTGTTCCGTATCTGAATTCTACTGATAAATACAAATAACTTTTACCAAACATGTCGTATACCTATCGCTACCTTTTATCAAATATTGTTTATTTTGTATTTGTTTTGCTACCGAAATGAGACCAACTTTGATTCAAATATCTCTTTTTTCACTTGAGTATTTTTTATTTTTAATACTTTCTTCTGACAGAAACACTATGAAAATCACTGCCTGTCAAACTTAAAGTTTGTTTTGCTCTTTTCTGGTCACGGCACACTAGATCATTTCAATTGGGAAATATGACCTATTTTAATTAGTTATGGGAATTGAAAATGATAGTCACACACTTCAATATACTACAGAACAATTTGCATGTTCTTGCTATAATTTGATCACATTGGCCATGAAGAATAATCAATTTCATCAAAACTTCATTTGAATTGTTATTGCTTTCCATTTTGATTCTTTTCTAATCAAACTTCATTAGAATTATTATTGCTTTCTATTTTGATTCTTTTCTAATCAAATTCACGTTAATGACGCGCAAACGTTTTATTATTGATGCATTGATTGTCGATTTTCATAATGACATGTTCCATGACATTTTATAACTACCTAATACAAAATATGTCAAAATAATCCAATTTTTATAGAAACTTGCATTTATTTCGGAAACCTGACTATTTAGGTATAGGAACATGATACATCATTTGAAAGGAACTTCAATTGTCTTTCAGTATTTTCGATAATAAACAGGATGTTCCATTTGAAAAAATGCACTTTTCACCACTTTCGTATGTATCGGTAAAATCACAAATTTTGAAAGACCCTGTAGAATGGAGAAATAATTTCCTAAGACACAACTAATACACAGGGCATTGTCAAACTACATCCAAAATTTAAGCTGTCTTTGAATCCAAATACCGCAGTAATAAGCATTTGATTAAAGCTAAGGGAAGTATCATACAAAAATAATCGGAAAGCAATAACAAAGCGAGAAATGCAATAATATATAGGGTGTCCTATTTAAAATATCAAAGTTGCTGCTACTTTTCAAAAAATAATCGTTCAAATCGATAGCCGATTATCTCATATTTAGTAATCGTCGTAAGGCGCCAAAGGACACATTATATAAAAAAGGTATAAAAAAGTATAAATATATACACTCAACTGAGGCGCCAAAGCGAACAAACGAGACATGTAGTATAAATATATACTCTCCAGTGAGGCGCCGAAGACATCAATCGGTATACGAGCGTATAATTTTATACGTATAAAGGTGTATAAATTTATACGCCGAGGTGGTCAAACTGACCGTTACACGTAGATATATATATATATATATATATATATTGTCCACCAGAAAACTCAAGTTCCTGAATATCATTATGCTCAATTCTTCATACCACTTCCAAATATCACCAGCCAGTCCGTTGAGATTTGGGTGCGTCATTCCACACATCCGGTTGATCTGCGCGTTGACGGTTTTGTTGTCTCTATGCGACAAAATGTGACAGTTTGAGGAGAACTGTCTGAAGGTTTTGAACATTGATGTGAAGTTTGGCCTGCTTCACTGAAACCTTTGGCTTTTTCGTTGTTGCATGTAATATTCTGGAAAATTCAGGCCTCGTTTTACCTTCTAGTTGCCCAACATAAAAAGTCACTGTGACACTGTGTGGAAATTTACATTGTCAAAATCTCCTCGATCCGTCTGCAAGGTTATACATCGGTGCTCCTCAAATAATTTTGTAGACGGCCACCTATATTCAACCACAAGGCAAACCGAAATCAAGTGTCAAATGAATTTATTTTCCATTAATATAGAATCCTAATGGTTACCAAGATACCTCAAATTTGTTGGATGTTTTTTGAACACTCCATCCTGGTAATACTAATTGAAAAAGATGTCGTCTAAATAGCTTCAGATACAAAAAATTCTCGAACTCGAAAAATGTATAACCGTTTCTGAGAATTTTGTTCGAATATATAAGGTGCAAAGATGACTCAAAACACAAAAAATTTTAATTCAAAAATTTTGTGTCTAGATTGGAATCGCAAATACTCCTTATGTTTATCGGCATCTGTCGAATCCACTGACAAAACAATTTTCAGACATCAGATGTTTCACAGCTCCAAGTGAGGGGCTGTAATGAATTCATGCAAATGTTTCAGATTCAAAAAAAATCTATAGCTATCAGTAAGACTCAAACCTGAGAAAACAGCTGAACCAAAAATTGCTCTTGACATTGACGGCTGGTTCAATGTAGTCAAATTCCAGTAATATATGTAGCTAAACTCTCACAATAGAGGTTTAGCCGGCTGGGTGGAATTGTCGGGGTTCAGGTGTCAGTTTTTCATAAGGTATAAAAAGTAAATAGTATAAAAAGATTTTATATCTCTGAACCCATTCCAAAATGTTGGAGTTGTTAGTTATAGATTGCCACGTGCTGTCGAATATTTAATGCGACCAGCGTATAGGTTCAAATATGTTACCTCGTCCATTTGTTGTTGTACGTCGTGAACCGCTCTCACCCTCCCCTCTTTTGTCTGCTTGAGGTGTCCCCCCTCTGTTGATTTTTCTAAGATTGCCATTGACTTCGATGAGCAGTGCCCTCGAGGTGTTTTGAAGGAAAAGGTTGTACCTTCAGGTCTAGTGCAAGCAGAAATCTCCCGTGGTTCGACATCGAGGGAGGAACGTTGCATAATGCTTCATCAGCACCGGCTTTGTCAGACAAAGTAGTCTTGAATGTTTCAGCATATCGATCACTCATCAGGCACAGCTGTACTGAGGACTGAGAAACCTTTGCTCAACGAAATTTGAGGGTCCAGTAGAAAACCTCAACTCAGATGCCGAGAAAAAGGGTCACCGACTTCTGTTGCGGTGGATATGAGGTAGTGTAATGGCCTGGAACCTGCGCCAACAAAAAAGAAATTGTTTTCGTGCGCCAGACACTCGGCGAGCACTACTCAGGAAGTGTGCGGGACAGAAAAACGGCGTATGTTGATTGAAGGTTAGCCGTAGAATGATCTACAAAGTAGATTGCCCCTGCCGATGATCAATGATCATAAATCATTGTCAGTCTCAGCTGTTTCCACTCACGTCTTTGGTTCCGTTCTAAAACGTGACAAAATATGAAAAACAAACTTACTTACGACGAGTAAGAAGGGAGTTTGTCCTCAAGTTTCTTTAGGTTCTTCCCTGTCGTTCTCTTGTCCTTGTGTCAGATAGGTACACCACTGCAGTGCGAAATCATCCTGGATATTACTACCGTAAGACTTTGCTTCAGTCGGATCATCTCCCAATATAGTAGTAACAGCGTTATCACTACGGAAAGATTCACTGTTGGTGGCGGAAAATTCCGATCTGACGACGGACCTGCGCCAACCAAAAAGAAATTGTCTTTGGGCGCGAGACACTCGGCTGGCATAACTCAAAAAGTATGCAGGGCAGAAAACGGCCTAGGATGATGAATAAAGTTCAGCCGTATGTTGATCTACAAGGTAGATTGCCCCTGCCGATGATCAATGATCAGAAATCATTGTCAGTCTCATCTATTTCCAATTATATGTCCACTCATTTCGTTGGTTTCTCTAAAACATGACAAAAAACATTAAAAACAATCTTACTTACTGGACGAGTAGGAATGGAGTTTTTCCTCGAGTTTCCGTAGTGTTCGCCAAATTTCTACGTTGTTTTCACTGAGCATCGTTTTTCTTGTTTCCCATAGTACATATGGAAAATTTTCTTCAATTCACGTATTTGTAACCAATTTACACTTTAGAACTTATCACATTCAGCGCAAGAAGTATATTGACGGATATTCGAGTGAGGAATCGTGAGATAGGGGCATCGTGAATCATTCTTTCTTTCAACTTGCGCATTTCAGTCATAGAGGTACTACTACAAGGTGATCTATTCGGATGGGACCAACCGAAGTATAATTGAGCTTATAGGTTACACGCAGACAAGATACAATTAAAGAAGAATAAAACTATATAAAACAATTTTGAAATAGAGTAATTACATACCCCTATTCATTGATAGTAATTCAAAATTGTATAGTTGATAGTTAGACAGAAAGTAAGAATAAATTGTGCATATAATTAAATGCGTAATAATATATTTATCAGGATTCATAAATTAAAACTTAAAATTCAAGGGCTATGCTCCAACCTCCGGGTATGTAGAACTTTGACCATCTACAGAGTGGAGACGAAAAATTCATCTAGTTTATAGTAGGCTTGTTGTACTAGTATTTTCTTCGTACTCCTTCTGAATCGCCTGAGACATGTGGTGTCCCTAATGGCTGTGGGTAGGTGATTATACATTTTGATGCCGTTATGTATTATAGAATCTCTAACCAAATTATTGGAAGGTCTCGGTAATCTGATATGATTGCTTCGTCGAGTGTTATAGTGGTTATCATTTGTTTCAAGAAGTGATTTATTTTTATGTATCAAAGTGACCGATTCTAGAATGTATAGTGATATTGCTGTAAGTATACCAAGGTCTTTAAATAACGTTCTACACGAGTATCTCGGACCTTTTTTGCATATATACCTCAGAGCTCTTTTTTGCAATATAAAAACATTATCATGAAGGTAAGAGCAGCTTGTGCCCCAAAATGCAATCCCGTAACTCAAATGCGATTCAATTAAAGCAAAGTATGCAGACCTAGCTGCGTTTAGTCCCAAATCGTAAGCGATTACTCGGATTGCGTAACATCCGGAAGACAACTTATTGCAGAGATTGTTAATGTGGTGATCGAATTTGAGTTTAGAGTCTATATTTATTCCAAGAAATCGTGTTGTTGTTTTATCAAGGACATTTTCGTTCTCTAGTGGTAAGTCTGGAAGATTACAACGGAATGTGATTAAATTAGTTTTTTTTTTGTTTATCACCAGTGAATTGGAGTCACAGTGTCTTATTAAGGATAATTCTCTTTCGATTGTTTCTATAAGGTGTTGTGGTGAATTATCATGCCAGAGGAAGGTTGTGTCATCCGAGAAAAGGGTCACTTTGGCAGAGATGTTCAGATGGTTGATGTCATTTATATATAGTAAAAATAAGATGGGGCCGAGTACTGATCCCTGAGGTACTCCCGATTTAATACCTGACATATTTGAGTCAGTGCTACATCGCACTATTTGACTGCGATTGTTCAAATATGATCTTACCCATTCAAGACTCGAGTTTCTGATTCCATAACATTCAAGTTTATGCAGTAGAGTACGATGACTTACGCAGTCGAAGGCTTTGGAAAAGTCTCAGAAAACTGCAGCAGCACAATCGCCAACATTGATGTTTCTATACACCTCCGATATAAAAGAAAATAAAGCATCATTGGTCCCTTTGTTTGGCTGGAAACCGAATTGGTCCGAGCAGATTATGTTATTAATAATTAGAAAGTTTTGAAGACGTATTTTCACTATTTTCTCTATTATTTTCGCTAAACTAGGTATTAGCGATATGGGCCGATAGTTGGATGGATCACCTTCATTGCCACCCTTATGGATAGGTATAATTACAGAAGTTTTCAAGAAATGAGGGAAACTTCCAGATCTGAACGAAATGTTGATTAATTCAACCAGAGCACTTAGTGCTACATCTGGAAGATTAAGAATTATATTAACTGAAATATCATCTATCCCTGAACAGTTTTTGTTTTTAATATCTCTCAGGATCTCTTTGAGTTCACTGAGGTTGGTATCAGTGAGTTGAAATTCGTTAATACAGTTGATATTTTTCATATATGACATAGGTGAGTTGAAAGCTGAGATATTTTCGGAAAGTGTATGTGCAATATTGCAGAAATATGTATTTAGTTGATCGGGCTCTATTGATATAGGTTGATGTGTTTTTGTTTTGCCTCTCAATTCGTTTATTATCTTCCAGCATTCTTTACTTTTATTATTGGAGTTCTTTACTCTATCTCGATAAAAAGTATCTTTCGCTAGTTTGATGACGCGGCGGTATGTGCTTCTGTATTTATGATAATAGTTAAGAAAGAATGCCTCATTTGTGTGCTTGCGAATGTTATGTAGTGCTCTCATGTTTTCCGCTGACGTTTGAATTCCAAGTGTTAACCAAGATTTTTTTTCTCTTTTAATGTTAATCTTTTGAAACGGAAATGCTTTCACGAAGTTACTTCTGAGTTTAACATAGAATTCATTGAATGCCTTATCAGGCTTTGCAGTGGTTTCCCAGTTAGTAGATTGACAGAGGTGATGAAATTTATTGTAATTGCTAGTGCTATATAGTCTTCCGTATTTATATTCATTATTTCTGTTTTCCTTTAGGTTGAATATCACCCTACAGACGACAGCTTCGTGATCGGAGATTTCCGAAGGTATAACCTCACAGATAACATTCTCCAAGTTGGTACAGAAGTAATCTATCATTGTGGCATTCTGTTTAGATATACGAGTAGGAGATTCTACATACATATGTAAGTTGAAAGAGTTCAATAAGTATTGAAGCCTTTGATTCAGGGTAGAATTTTCGGTGTAATTTATATTGAAGTCCCCCGCAACTGTAACTTGAGATGTGTCAGGCAATTCAGAGAGTAGAGTTTCGAGTTTGTGCAGAAAAGACATCGCATCCGAGTTAGGTGCTCTGTAAATGCAAATAATGTAGAGGTTCTGCACTTGGCAGTAAACCAGAGAAAACTCGAAAGTTTTTTCTTCTAATAAAATATTGTGTTTGGCTATGTTTTTGAGTATTAAGTGGGTTGATGATACCGTATCTTTTATAAATATGAGAGTACCGCCATGACTACCTTGTTCTACTATACCTAGAAGTTAGTTCATAACTATATAAAGAGATGTTTTCATTTTTATTCAACCAATGCTCAGTGAGCATCACAATGTCGGGAAAGTTATTATTTGCACATAAAATATGTAATTCGTCAATTTTATTTCTAACGCTTTGAATATTCAATAGTCATAAAAAGTTATCCATTTCATAACTGATCATAAAACGTAAGGCGAGTTGTCATTTCTATCAATTTCGAATGCCACCCTATGTGTGAGAATTAGGAAAGAGTAGTTCTTTTCATATTCCCTTTCAGGTTTGGCGCATTGACCGTTATGGCAGAATTTGAAAAAGATTGAAACATGTAATTGTGGCAATGATACTGTTATCAAACTAAAATATAACCAGTGAGTTACAACTCTATTCACAAGCATCAATCACCTGACCTCTTCTGACGCCACCAAAAATGATGTTTGATACCTACTAACATCAGCAGCAGCCCCTTATCACTGGGTTGTACATACCAAGCATCATTCACAACCTCACAAAATAATATTACTATTTTGGTGTCGGTGAACTTTAAACTGATTCTGGATGTTTTTGATGTACTGATTCAAAAAATTTTTGATAACAGGTGAAAATAATGAAATAATGATATCTTCGCAGGTCAAAACCAAAATTTCTTACTTAAAATTGGCATATATTCACCCCATTTTAGGTACTTCTTATTGCCCATGATTGTGAAAACCGACCTTTCCATACCTTCTGTATATTTCTACCCTCGAAGGTTCCAATTTACTCTTGAGCTATTGTAGTTGAATTTGCTTTATTATTATGTGTACATTCTCCGAATATTAAATAAATGGCATGGCATCCACAAGTAGAAGTTGTTCTAATCAACCAGACGTGTTTTTTGTATATTTGGTGAATAGACTTTCGAAGAAAGTAGAAAACCTGTTTCGGACTTCGTGAAGAGTGCTTATCCGTCCCTGAAGTTTGGATTACCAATGGTTTGGAGGGAACTGAGAAACCATCACGATGACTGTTATTTTTGTATCATAAAATGAACAGAAATGGACACATCCTGATATAGACTCAGCAAGAAGGTCTGGAAATCATTCCGAAGGAATACCCATTTTAATATCCAGCAGTCGACCTACACTCTCAGAAGATGATCAAGATACATCATCATCTGATCATGTTCAGGATTTGGAATCAGAAAAAGACAGTGATTCTGAAGCAGATACAGCTAATCCCCAACGCTTCAATCAACAAGAATTGAATGACTTTATTAGAAACCTGAACCTCTCCAAGGAGTCTACTGAATCACTTGCCTCAAGATAAAATGAAAAGAATTCACTTTATCCAGGTACTAACTCTACCTTTAATCGTAAAAGAGAAAATTCTTAAGTGATAAGTGATGAATGTTATTTATGTATCCCTGCTTTCTCATGTCTATGTTTAATAAAGATAATTACCTCGCTTAAGTTTTGTTTTTTTTCAATGGTAGTACCGTAGTAGGAGTAAATAATGAAGCTGTAATATTATGAAATGTATATAAATTAAAAAATAAGATTAGATCATTCAAAAAACAGCCAAAATGCAGGCACTAAATCGGCTGTTGGGTTGCGAATTAGCGAAGAGACTTCTGAGTAATTAGTGGGAAATCGATTTCTTGCTCAAGCTTAGATATACTATCTTTCGAATATATATCAAGTGAAAAAATCAAATTTCATGAATTTTCCACATAGAATGTAGAGAAAAATCAACTAAACTTCAAGTCAACACTCGAGAATCATCATGTATATCAAGTCAGATATAACAAGTTATGTGGTGCTATGAAGTTACTATGACACTAACAACATGTCGATACCATTCTCTCGTACCTTCTCGTATCGTGGATAGAGCACCAAGTCCCACTTGATAACCTGGAATGAAGTAATTTATATGGAGTATGAGCACGGACGTGTCGTCTAGAGAGGCTCCTTCGCTGTCACAGCGAGTTCGCCATCCACTCCGCCAATATCATCTGGCAGTTTCTTATTGGATTTTCAGCAACCCTATACTGCGATGTTATGTGTGCTCGAACATTTTCGCACGATCTCTTCACCGTGAGGCTGTTAGCGAGATCTGTATAGATTGAGAATGACCGGTGTGATGTATCGAAGGGACGAGCGCTGGATAGTTTTGTTTGTTTTGGCGTATCTTCGAAATACGTTCTATTGCAGTCGACAAGTTAGTCAGAGAGACTGGATCGAGCCAGTGTCATTATTCTCTTCTTGTTGAGGTGCCACAATTTTTTGGCTTCGTCTACCTTCAACTGATATAAATTCAAAATAAGAATGTTATAAGGATTGACGTCGATGCGGATCACCAGACTGCAATGAGATTGAAACGTTGGGACACGTTCTAGGATAGTGCAAAAAAAAAAGAATCTGTTATGAAGTAGGGGCATCTTCGAGTGCTATGAAGTTCATGGGGAGGTTGGATGAGTTGCGATCGATGGTGTGATGAATTGTTGGGAATACAAAAATTTACTTTATATACACAAAGCGAACGGCAGCTCTTCGTCTGGCGGAATTGGGCAGGGGTTCAAGTCATGAACTGAGTATTGATTGATAGCTGAATAAAAAATGTTAGATGCCACTGGAATTTGATTTTTTGACACCCAGAAAACGAAAGTATTGGGAATGACAGAGCTCTATGAAACGAAAGTCAATATTCCCAATAATAGTTTAGTTTAGTTTGAAATAACAGAAATGAAGGGGAATATACAATGAGTATGTACAAAATCTGGAACGGTGTCCAGGACAAATTTGAACTACTATTTCATGTGATATTACAATACTAATGAATGGAAATAATAGAAAATTATATCCATTATGAAGAGAGCTTCGGAATCATCTCTACCTTAGACGGTCCATTTGTGATGGCAAATTTGCATTACTTGAATATATGGAATCGAATCATCAATTGAACAGTGGAAGATTTTCACCCATAAAGATGCAGAGAGAATGTGGACGAACCTAGCGAGTCACAATCGAATTCTTTAAAAAAAATCTTGCTTGATGACAGATTATCATCTTAGTCTAGTCGTGAAATACTTGATAGGAAATCCATGCATGATCTTTTTCAAATTTGAAATTTTTTCAAATCATGACTACTGCTAAATATGAGTTGTTGATCAAGTGAAGATATATAATAAAAAAATGTACACGAATCTTGTCATTCGCAATGTAAAATTATGTGTCAACAAGCAGCAGATCTTTCGGCTTTTACTTCTCTCATTGAAAACAGGAAACAAAAAATTCTGTCAGAGAAAAAACATTACTGCTGGCAACATCTGACGAACTGGAGCCAGAATTCTGGTCACTTGTGCTGTGAGCCTCGACTTTGACAACTAATTTATTTGACAGTTAATTATGTACTATGAAACCTCAAAGAGGATAAAAGTCATAACATTTGGTCCTTCGAGCCGGATTGAATTCATGAGTAGTAAGAAGTGTGAAAAAAAATTAGATTGGAAGTCAATTGTTGCGTAGGCGAACACAGGTGCAATCGTCCATTCCACCAGCACAGAAGCTGAGAGCAGAAGTGAGTCTGTTCCTATTCATACCTAGTTCCGTTATTTCCTTCCACTGCAGTTGCACTTGTTGTTTGTTAGTGATGGCAGAATTGGAAAAGGAAATAAGAGTACTCATCCTCAAACAAGGCATTATAAAAGGCAGATTAACAAAATTCAAAATATATTCAGATAAAATAGATAAGGAAAATTCGAATGATGCTAAAATTAAAGCTTCAAGTGGAAATTGAACTAAAAAAATAACTATCCCTGGTAGAACAGCAAGAAGTTGCCGAGGTTGGTGATTTATATATTGATGAACTAGGAGAAGCTAAATCTCTGATTACCGAAACTTATTGATTGTTGTTGCCTCCGATTCAACTTCCAAAGTTTGATGGTCAGTTTGGTTCTTGGCTGGAGTTCAGGAATGCCTTTTGTGGTCTGGTAGACAAAAATGAGAACATGAATGATTATCAGAAATTCTATAACCTAGGCAGGCCCTATCTCCAGAAGCATTGAAAACTATAAAATCTTTACAAGTTACGGCTGACAATTATAAAGCAGCTTGGCGGAAAATGAAAAATCGTTGTGAAAACGAGGGTATGATAATCCACAGCCATATTCAAAATATTTTTGAGTGCCCACCAGTTTATAAGGAGCCACGTATAGCACTAAGAAACTGATTTGAACAAGAATCGAATAATTTAGCTTCTTTGACTGCATTGAGTGAAAAGGTGGATACTTGGGATAGGCTAATAATATATATCTCAACGTCCAAATTTGATTCAATAACAAAAAGAGGGTGGGAATCTTAGGAATATGAGAAAAAATTTCCTACGCTCACAATTATAGAAAGATTCTTGTAAGAAAAGTGTTAGACGTTAGGAAAGCTTGCTGTTGATAAACATTCCAGTAACATAAAGAGACAATCTGCAACTTTTCTAACGCCATCAGAGAAAGATTGTGTGTTGTGTCACAATGATCATAAAATATATATTTGCAAAATATTTTTAAATCTGGAAATAATAGATCGTATTCAAACGGTTAAAGAGTTGAAGTTGTGGGGAAATTGTTCGAAAGCAGGCCACCCATTTTGGGAATGTGAAGGGAAACGATGTTCAAAATGTTCTAAATCCCACAATGTCTTAACACATTCAAAATAGGGACCTAGCGGCAATAGTAGGGATATCCATACCCAAGGTACTGAAATGAAACAACCTGCACAGTTGCAATCTTCATCGTAGGCAAACGCTTCGAACACTGCAAAGTTGAATTCGATAGAAACCGAGACAGTCAGTCATACGACATCAGAAAATAAAAATACAGTCCACATCGATTTATCTCCTACTATGAAACCTCAAAGAGGATAAAAGTCATAACAAATTATCCATATAAAAAAAAAACACAAATTATAAATAAACACTATCTGAAGGTATGTGTATATATTGTTACGATATTTCTTGGGGTTTGTTTATTAAAACTCCAATCAACACTAAACTACTCTTATTACAACTCTTTATCCCAATACAATACAATCACTCTAATTGCACAGCTAAATTATCCAACGCTCTTTACTTAAACTCTCCCTACTGAAAACTCTGAAGAACACTCTCATAAAACCCGAATCGTCTCCGTATATATATATACTTGCGTCATCTTCCAGTCAGGTCTCGATGATGTGTATCGAATTTTCTACGCGACTCGGGATTTTCAGGAAGCTCGCGATCCTTCTTCGACCCCTCCTATTATTTCGCGTTTACGAGTGACAGGGCCGGCGCTAGGAGATTTCGTAACAATATATTGAACAAACTTTTCATAGAAACACAAATAGGGAGGAAATATTCATCTAAAACAATCACTTCCCTGGCTACATGGCTTGCCGGGTGTTACATTACATAGACATAACTTTTTCAAGCATATTTTGGAAAGCAGTCACACTTACAGCTTATCCAATTCATCTTGGCACAGAACTCATAACGTATATGCCCAACAAACTCTGTGAAGAATACCAAATTAAAAAAAAAATTTATATGTGTTCAATGTGTTGAAATTTATTCCTAGAAGGTGTTTTTTCTTTCGTCATGGTATGCATAACCAGTGTGCAACTGGAAAAATATCTGAGTTGGTGCCAAGATGGATTGGATAAGCTGTACTTTGAAACACTAACATTTGTCGAAATAGTAGTCAACACACATTATTGAGAACTGGGTGAGATCAATATGCCATAGTTTATTTGTAGGTGAATAAAAGAGATGTTACACGACCGTACAGTATTGTTACAAAGTAGATTTTTGAAATTGCGCAGTAGAAATATATTGAACTGGACAATTCATTACATAATTGATCTACATGGAATGACTATGAAAGTCTATCATCGATAAGTACTCTGAGATGTTCGACACTCCTTTCACTGCCAGCAATGCCCTTATTGAAAATCATTTCTTGTTCCATATTCAACGAATCAGCCATAGTGTTTAAAAGAATATCTGCATGAGAAGAAGAATGTATCAAAGTCGTGTCATCGGCTTATGCAACGCATTTATCAAGGGATTCAAAGTGAAAGAGGTCGTTTACGAAGATAATGAAGAGTAACGGTCCAGGAACCGATCCCTGAGGTACCCCATGTGAAATAGTTCGAAAGTCAGAACATTTCTCATTAATATATACTGCTTGCTTTCCATCCCTCTGGTAGGAATCTACCAAATCGAGAGAAACGCCTCTTATGCCATAAAAACGCAGTTCCTCTACTGGAGTGGAGTGACAGAGTCGAAGGCTTTTGATAGATCACATAGAGTGATAGCAGTGAATTTGCCTTCTTCCAAGCCTTCGACTATCTCATTGACGATTTCGAAAAATGCTTGTGTAGTAGTGCATTTATTTCTGTAACCATATTGACAGCTGTTGAGAAATTTATTGGATTCGAAATATTCCATGATTCTCTGCTTGAGTAGGATCTCGAAAACTTTAGAGAGAATGGAAATTCTTGATATTGGACGGTAGTTTGATATTTGTCTAGCATCCTCTTTCTTGAATATAGGTAAAACTTTCGCAACCTTCAATAAATCAGGAAATTCTCCTTTTGGAGTGCATGCATTGAAAATAGTAACAAGCGGATCGATAATCAGGTCCAAAGTTTTCTTCAGAAGTTCATTGTTCATACCATATACGTCAGTACACTTCGGATACTTCAGGTTACGTACAGCATCGATGATTTCATACTCTGTCACCGGTTCTAGAGAGGAGGAACACGGTGTAGGCAATTCTTTTAGAAAATTGTATGGATCAATGTTTTCCTTATTATTTGTTTCTATCAGGTTTTCTGCGATATTACAAAAATAATCATTGAAGGTTTTCGCTGGTAAAGCGGGATCAGGTGTACATTTACAACTAAAACAAAAAGTCGATACACATGACACAACTCGAGTACAATTTTTCTAACTTGCTGGAGATGAAAAATCTAGCTTTTCACTTCTAATAAGGAGTGTGATAATTCAGATAAGTTTATCACTGTTTTTTTGTGAATTTAGAAGAGTTATGACGACGATTCAAATATTGATGGGTTTCACTGTTTTCAGTAAGAATAAATGATTGAGATGAATTCATTGATTAACCTGACCTCACAAACCTGTTAACGAAGCGATAACGGAACCCGAGATGAGCTTGCTACAACGCGAGACTAGCGAAGGGTCAAAAATACGGATATATCAAAAATCGGGATTCTAGATGATTTAATCCAGAGTTATTTTCATGATTCAATATTCATCTCATCTAGACGCACCCTGTAGGACCCCCGAAGCCCTCTGCATCGTTAAGCAGTCTCGTCGAGTCAGCATCATTTCGGAGCGCAAAGAAGATTAGCGAGTCTCGGAAGGAACAGACACGCCGGGGATGATCGAAAACCCGAAACAGTTGCCGCCCCCGCGATGCAGATAGAAACGGCGTTCGCAGAATCAAGGCCAAGGTTATCGTCTAGCCGCGGAATTCTACTTTTGGATATGTGGCCCGAGGGAGGGGAAGCCGTTGCGTGACACAGCTGATGGCTGGCCTTTCGGCCCGAGCGATATTTGGCTGGTGGTTGGGGATGACTTCGCAAATAAAAACAGGGGCGGCACTCGGAATGTTGTAGGAAATTCGGGTATTTTTTTTCTGTCGAAAGAGAAATTCAATCTGATGAATACATTCCTAACCAGAGGTAAATGATATCGGGGCAATTCTAATAGTACTTGAACTAGTTGAAAATTGGACATTCATTTTCTATATGATCAATTTAATTAAAACTTTCAAACTTTGAAGATGAATGAGCTGGAGTGGATCACCGAGTGCACAAAAGTTGAAATTTGATAAATGTTTATTCATATTTGTTAATTTACGGATGGTAATGGTTCGGACTTCCATTTTCTATATTATTAACTCTACTGAAACCTGTTGCTAAGAACGAAAGATAAAAATATAAATCAAGTGACGAAAATCAAATCGAAATCAATTTTATTTGGTTAATAATGAAATTGAGGATTGATTGGTCAATGAAAATAATGATGTTACAAAAAATGGAGATATCTACTAGGTATGAAATATGAGTCAAAAAAAATGTTATATAAAGAAATAAATGAAATAATATTGTGGCACGAAAATCAAGGTATTGAGTGAAATACTAGTCAAAAAAGTAAATGAAGAAATAAATAAAATATTATGAAAAAATGTTGAAACCAAGTATCAAGTTGAGTGTGCTGGTTTCCGCAGTCGTCTTCGGGTGATGACTGACCGCCTTTCATCACTCTTCTATTTCCATTTCCATAATAATACCAGTCCTACCCTCCGGGAGGAATAGAGTCTGTTGTGGTGAATGAGAAGTGTCGAACCTCTTGAATTCATTCCCCACTTTCAGGCAGGTACAAGTTGATTACGCCAGATATTGTTTTTCCAGACCACCAGAATATTATGCGAAAAAATAAGAAAAAACTTACGGAAAATATAATAATAATAATAATGGTCATTGGTTAATTTTACTAGCGCGTTCGCCCACTGGGTCGGAGCAGTGGGGAGTACGGACCCGACTAGATTTGTTTAGACGACAGATAATAATAATAATAATAATAGGCAGGGAGAGACGACACAACATCTGAACAGTCTCTGGTGAGTAGCGCCACCACTTTCCTGAGCTTAGGATGCAAAATCGGACCGGCAGCTAATGCGCATCCGGGAGAGAAAAGCTTTTTCTCTCTGGTGCCGGCCGTGGGCCTGCTGGGCTAACCACCTTGCAGGCCCTCAACTCTGGTTCCTGTCACTAGACGACAGGGCCCCCACAACCGACCCATTCGGATAGGGGTCAAGGGCAAGGTGGAGGAGCCCAAACCGATGGACAGCCCAATGACGACTCTGGCAATGGACATGGACAACGTTTTGAGTGGACCGACGGACTGAGAGATGACCTGATGCGGTGCTACGAGAGTAGTGAGCCCGCCCGAAGGGGATACATGGCGAGAATGCATGCTCTGTGGTGCGTGGCACACCCGGAGCATGCCGCCTTTTCCGCCCAAAATCTCAGGGATTATGTATCCCATCTTCGTGGCCGTGGCTATGTACGTGCCCAACCGAGGCCAGTTGAGCAGGCGGTAGAAATACCGCCAGTGCGATTGGTGGAGGAGAGGGTGCGCCTGGAAGCACCGAGAACCCACAACATCGGGACCCGGAGGATGCTTCACAGACTGAAGCCCCTCAGGCCAGAACAACTGGCCCGAGTGGATGCAGAGGTTCGTAGTGCGCTTACAGAAGAGGCCGACATCTGGCAGATCAACTGTGCCGTGTATGACGCAGTTCAGGCTCTTTCTGGGAGAGAGGGAGGTGACAGATCCTTCGACCCCTCTAGGAAGCATGAACAGCGCATACACAAGATGGAGGCTAAGATCAAGTCGGCGAGACAACACGCGTCTCGTATCCAATGTGTGATGGACTACTTAGCGGCTAATAGACCATTCACGCACGCAGTGCGGCAAATCGCTGCAAAACTGCGGAGATCCCATCATACATTGAACCGAGGAGTGCTGCTCACCATCAAGCAGCATTGCCTCGAGAGGATACGGATGCTAGTGACTGCAAAAAAGTCACTAGTAAGGCGGGCGAGGGCTTTCTCAGAGAACAAACAGTTCCGCGAGAAACTAGGGCTTCGCGAGACCAAGAGAATAGTCTTGGTCTTGTCTTGGTCTTGAAACAAGACCAAGACCAAGACCACGACCAAGACTCATTGAATCTTATCGAGACCAAGACCAAGACTCGACTTTCGAGACCAAGACTCTCTCCCAAGAGTATTGGTCTTGGTCTCGAAAAAAATAATAGACTCAAATTCACTCAATATTGAGAAAAATCTAATGGAAAATGTTATGGCAATTTATTTCTATCACTTTTTTTTCATATGGTAGGTTTTTGTTTTCAAGTTTTGTTCACTCAAAATCAAAAATACATTTTTCAAATTCAATATTGCAGTTTTAGGATTTACAACAAATCGTTGTATGTGGTAAGGTGGCAGTGGACCATACCTTCTACTATTGAAGATAAAAAAAATAATACAAAAGTTATTTGGTTTGAATTTAAATTTTTGAAATAACGACAGATGAAAAGAGATATTTACAATTTTCGACGGTCTATTATCCCCGCTTCAACAACAAACCCTGTATATGGGTTATATTTATTTTGAAAATACAACATAGAAGGAAGATAACATATTTATTCATTGAAAAACATAGATACAGCATTATGGATATCACATAGATACATACGCCTATTGTAAAATAAAAATGTTATATATTGAAATTCAGAATTCAGGCAAAAAATAAGTACATAAAGGTACAAACAAAAACAAGGTAATCATTTTTTTTTCAAATTTTAGGGAGAAATATTCAAAAATTCCTCAACTCTGGCACAATGTATGATATCACGGTATCAGAACTAATTGAACCAAATGTAGATTTATAAAAGCTAGGAATTCATAATAATATTGAAATATCTGAGATATAACAACTACTCACAGAGTTGGTACTTATAATCTAATAATTATAAGATTTTTTTTTATTATAAATCATAGTAGTTTATTTATTCAATCTTTTCGTAGATTTTATTTACTCAGAACTTCGATTTTGATTGAATGCCACGTGACTATATATTAGAGCAAATCCACGAAAAAGATTGAACAAACAAACTATTATTATATCATTATTACAAAATATGCATGAAAGGTACATTTTAAACATATTCATTCAATTATGCACTATACGAATGATAAGATTTTTCAAATCGCTTTTACACCATGAGTTTATGCAGAGTAAGCACTTATTTGACTCTTCATTTAGTGCGTTCCTTAGTTTAGTATTAATTAAGCCAGCTTGAGAAAAGAGACGCTCAGATGCTACCGAAGTAGCCTGAAGAGATAATAGATCTTTCGCCATTTTGGCTAATGTCGGAAATTGAATTTCATGTGCCTTCCACCATTCTAAAATATCTGAGTCTTTTGGAGCACGTTTCAACTCTAAATACTCATTCATTTCATTTTTCCACATATTATCTTTGTTTTTGTTTTTTTCGAATAGAGACGTATACTCGATATCGTCATTACTCGAACTACTTGATGAATTTAATTTTGATTCATCTGCGACTGCTTCAACCTCAACATGACACCTATCCTTGTACATTTTTTCAAAAATAGCTATTGAGCGGTCTTTCATTTCCCTTCCCCATGATGTCATAGAAAATGTTTCGATTTTATGTCGAGGGTCTAGAATAAGAATACAGCAGTAAACCCAATTACTTTTTGAATAATGCTTCATCAACTTCGCTTTGCAGTTCGAAAAAGCATCCAAAAGCAATTTTTCCATTGATTTTTTATTTTTTTTATTCTGATATTCACTTATTCGGCTATCAATTTTGTCCAAGAGCATATTAAATGATAATACGACTACTGGAAGTGTGGGATACTTTTCTCCACAAAAAAGTGTAGACAACTGGTTAAAATGTTTCAAAAAAGCCGCAACTTTTTCCAATAATTCCCATTCGTCGTCATTCAACCTATATAATTTGATTTTGTCAATATTTTGACTCAAAACATTTAGTGCCGGTTTTAAATCTATAGCAATTTCAATCATTTTGTGAGTACTATTCCATCTGGTACGAACGTCAATCTGAGGTTTCACGTATTTGACATTGATTGAATCGCAACAATTTTCAAGATTTTTCTGGAGCTGCTCAGAGTATTTGAAAATTTTGAAGGTTTTTCTAACTTTCATCACCGGATTCAATTTGTTACCATATGAATCATCACTATTAGAACTGTCAGAGTCATCCTCTTCCGAAATGGAGCTGTTTGAAGTCTCAATATTGAGACAATTCAGAGCATCTTGTACACCCAAGTTTAAAATATGAGAAAAACAACGAAAATGTTGATTTTCTTTGTCAAAACTGATTCCTTCTTTTTGCAATATGTCCCCTAGCTTCGAAATAAAAGTTGTATTAGAAGCCGCATTATCAATGGTGATGCCCTGCACTTTATGTTTCAAATTATAGTCTGCCAAAGTATTTACAAAAATATTGGCTATATCTTCTCCAGTATGCTTACCATTAGATGGTACAAAATCTAAAGCTAATGAGTGCAATTTCCAAGTTTCATCGATAAAATGGATGGTAATTCCGTAAAATGACTTACAGGAACTTGATGTCCAAGCATCAATGGTGAACGACACAGAATGTACATCGCTAAGAAGAACTTTCAAGTTATTTTTCATCCTGTTATATTCTTCCAGTACCCGCCGCCTGAATGTATCTTTCTTGGGATATTCCAAATGGGGATTAATTGTCTTGAAAAACTCCTGGGTTTCTGGATCATCAAAAAAGTTGAATGGCAGTCTCTTGACAGCTAGCCAATGTACCATCTGTGTTTCAATATTCACTTTTTCTTGACTTTCAGTTGATTGCGAGAATATCTGAAACTATAAAAATGATACTATCTGATATTTAAACATTTAAACTTTAGTTCTGACGGGTCTGTAGCCCCATGGTCAAGTCATGATAACTATTCACTGTTCACTAAATACCTTGTATGTGCATATTATTAGCAACCTGACATTTTTTCATTTATTATTTTCCACAAAATCTATTTCTATTTTTCACATCTGTGGAAAAATCCAAAACACTACTATTACTTACTTTCGGTTTTGCAAAACTTTCCAACGTTGATTGATTTCTCGCCTTCGCGATCCCACAACCAAACATTTCATTATATTGGATTTTATGCACTGCCAATAAATGTTTTTTCAGACCTGATGTATTGCTATTTTTCATTTTCAGCACTTTTTCAGTTTTTTTCTCCTTGCAAAGTAAACACTTTGCTGTGCGCTCTCCCTGTTTATTATATTCGAAATACTGCGAATAGCCAGATTTTTTAATTTCTGCAGAAGTCCCCGCGCCATCATCCCTCCTAATAAATTCACTATCCGCATCAATGACAGTTGTCTTTTTAGTCTTTCTGCTAGTAATTTCGGAATCACTTACACCTAAATCACTATTCACTCTTTTCGACATTTTTCATAAACTGCACCGTTGCACCCGACAGAGTTCGATACTGATATACCAAATAATAAATTATAACCAATATATTTGGTCAGCTGTGTGATATTTTCCCACTCCTACATAATATAATAAGTATTGCAATTTTCTCGGAATTCGGATTCCATCCCTCTGCCGCATATTTGTATCTTAATGCTCATCACATAATAATCCATTGTGAAATGGTCAATAAAACCTAATTAACATTCAGACCCATTTGAACCTTTTTCTGGCCTGGGCGCTGTCTGGGTCTAATTGAATCTTCATTTAAGATTTCTCAAAAATTATATTCTTATTTCACTTACTTTACCCGCCCGTTCCAATTGACAATTGTTGCAGACTGGAAAATACGAAATAACTAATATATGCAAATGAACTGATACACGATTGAATTGAATAATTTGAATTTCTAGACGCATTTTGATCCAACACCAAGACAATCGGGACCAAGACCAAGGCTATCAAGACCAAGACCAAGACTGAGCCAGTCTCGTCTTGGTCTTGAAACATCAAGACCAATACCAAGATCAAGACTACATTTATTTTTCAAGGCCAAGACGAGACTGGCTCAGTCTTGGTCTTGGTCTTGGTCTCGCGAAGCCCTACGAGAAACCCTCTCGCCTATTCCAATCGCCTCCGCGTGTTGTGGATAATCCGCCGGCCGCTGATCGGGTGGAATCCTTCTGGAAAAGTATCTACGAATATCCGCAACCACTCAACCGAGACACTCCAGCCCTGACGCAGTTTGAAGCTTTCTGTAGAAGGCTTCAACAGCCTGAGCCCGAAATACTGCGTCAACCGATAACCACGGATGAAGTTCGGAAAGCTCTTGAGAGTTCGAAGAACTTTGCTGCTCCAGGCCCTGATGGCCTCAATAACTATTGGTGGAAAAAGTTATCGAGCACCCACCACCATTTGGCCAGAATATTCAGTTCTTGGCTGAATGGAGAGCAGCTGATTCCGGAATGGTTTGTCGAGGGGCGAACCGTGCTAATCCCGAAGAACGGAGATTTTTCGGATCCTAAGAATTACAGACCGATAGCATGCTTGAATACGTGTTACAAGATGTTTACACGCATATTGTATATGCGTACTCTTCAAGCAGTTGACCCGGTGTTCGAACGGATATATGAGCAAAAAGGGTCGAAGAGGGGTTCCGCGGGCTGTAAGGAGAACCTGATGATTGATAGATGTATCACGCAGGACTCCGTGCAGTATAAGCGGAATATTTCTATGGCCTGGATCGACTATCGCAAGGCATTCGATACAACATCACATGAGTTGTTGTTGTACTTACTCGAGTGCCTTGCGGTACCCGATCAAATAGTGAGATGCATCGAACAACTGATGCCACTCTGGAGGACCCGCTTCACCATAACATCAGGTGAAAGCAGGATCCAAACAGAGCCAGTCATCATAAGAAGAGGTGTTTTTCAGGGAGATTCCCTCAGCCCTCTTCTCTTCTGCATCTCACTAATGCCATTGTCCGTTGCACTCAGGAAATCCCGGGGATATAACTGCGGCACCCCTGGAAACCGGAGGCATAAGGTCACCCATCTTTTCTATATGGATGACCTTAAGCTCTATGCTTCTGGAGAAAGGGATCTAAAGCAGTCCCTCAGGGTGGTGCAGGAGTTCACGCATGCTGTCGGTATGGAATTCGGGATCGACAAATGTGCACTGGTTCATCTCAAAAGAGGACGATGCGAGGATGTCGCTGAGGATGCCCAACTCGTAGATGGAAGCATTCTACATCATTTGAATGCCGGAGAGACATACACCTATTTGGGTGTGGAACAACGCCACACCCAAGAGGTGGACTCGGTGAAAAATGCTCTCCGTGGCAAGTATAGGCAGAAACTACGGCAGATCTGGTCCTCAGAGCTGTCGGGCAAGAACAAAGTTTCTGCCACCAACATGCTTACCATTCCGATTCTACTCTACTCCTTCGGAGTAGTCAAGTGGACTCAGGAAGAGTTGCGGCAACTTGACGTGAAGACTCGCAAAATGATGCATATGCACAGAAGCATGCATCCCAAATATAAAAACGGACAAAGTACCAGGACTTACTTTACGAACTCCGCAGGCTCCACCCGGACTATTCTGTCAAGTTAGTGGTTCTGATTATAGGTGTTCTCGGTGGTTCCAGACCAACGCTACTCTCGGAGCTCAAGATCATACCGGCATGCCGTAATGCGGCAGAGATCTTGGCCGGCCGCATGCAGAAGGCCGTTATTCTCGGTTCGTTGCGTCTGCTCAGGACTCACGATTCTCGGAGCCAGTGACCACTTACCCCGCGGTGCGGGGAGTGGTCATTGGTTAATTTTACTAGCGCGTTCGCCCACTGGGTCGGAGCAGTGGGGAGTACGGACCCGACTAGATTTGTTTAAACGTAAAATAATAATAATAATTTGCCTTTATTTATATCAAAAGATACAAAATGGCGGAATTTAGTCTCAGCACATTATGAAAATGTAAGAGTCTGCTCTTCCATTCAACTCTAAACAGAAATCAGAACATATGCTGAGATAATGGTGCCAGTGAGAATACGGTAACAATTCAATATTATCATCAATAATGAATATCAAATACTAAACATAATATTATAATAACTCAACATATAACTCGAGATATTCTCTTCGAGCCCTTGGTGAAACGATGTACTACAACATGGAAATTTCCAAGTTATAATTATACTATTCATAATATATAATTGGATTAATATTTCATTTGTACCGTTTCATTTCAATCCATAACTAAACATTGTCTATTGCACCAATTGATGAGCTCAGTGCTTAATAGAATTAGGGAATTTTTGGATTCCTCCAGGCAATCAGCATCAGCGGGAAGAGCCGTACCATCAGGATGAAGTTTTCGCTCGAATTGTCATTGTTGATAAAAAAATCGGAAGGCATAAAATAGACTCTTGCGGATAACCAAACCTGATCCGCCTATTTACATTGTACCAATATATTTATGGAAGACACTGCAATAACCACAATTGATAACAAAAGAAGCATCACTTCTCCTTCATGCGAATAAGACTATGCCTTATGGGCGTGTTTGTTGAAGTGTTCAACAAGGGAAGTAATGAAAAAACATATAACTTCCCGAATCAGCATTGTTTTTCAGTTTTTATATTGACAAACCCCTTACATAGATGCATTGTATTGAACGTGTTGAGAGAGTCTTCGTCCATATCTATGATACGACAACCGTTATGACTACCATTACTCCCTTGGGCGCGGCGTTATAAGCGTGAGTTAGGTCAATAACGACCGCTAATGAATATCAACTCTGTCACGGATTACTTCAATTAAAGCGAACTTATGCTATATGTTTCAGTCAAAAAAATGCACAATGTGTTTGTATTATCATAGTAACCTGTGTAAAATAATTACACCTCGTTATTCCATCAATATTTGAAGTTGTTTTGCTACTCCTAATAATAGCCCTTTCAATCATCATAACCAAAGTTTGGATGAATCTTTATATACATATCATTCAAACGTCTTCGAATGATATACACGTACCTATCAGAAGAGGGTGCTATAAGTTTTTTACTTCCTTCATAGAAGTGGTAATTTCTATTTTTCGATTCAGAGAAGAAGAAAGTCAAAAGATCATTCAATGAACTTCATTATCTCCAAAGAAATACCTAAGAACCTAACAATACATTTTGAACAGTCTCTTCCTTGAAGGACAAAAGTCGGAATCTGATGCATACGGTCTAAACCTTTGAGGCTAAACGTCATCTGCTGGATGACCAAAGAATCAAAACTTCTTCTGCAGCAAGTAGAGATCTCTTGCAGCTAGTCCGACCGCCAGCGGGGTTTCTTATACTTTTCGAGGTCCCCTCGGTACCTTGGTGTTATTTTGTGTATTTTGGGTCGCTGATCACGAATCCTTCGGTTACCAGGTCCAAAACCTGATGGTTAATTAGTTATTGACAATTCTCTTACAAAAATATCAATTTTTTCACTTTTTCTACCACTTACCAAGATCGGCCAAATCTGATCACACCAATTGATTCTATGGAAAAAATTAAATGGAAAACAGTATCTCTATTCCGAATTAATTCAATATTAGAAATATCAAATGAACAAATTTTCCGAGTGCTTGTATTCGCGCTGCATTTTCCTATTGCGTGCGCCTACTTAGCACATCGTTAACATGATTTTTTCAATGTTATTTTCATTTTGCTATATACAAATCACTACTGTACTAATGACGCATACTCAAATGGATTCTGACAACTGTTTTGCGAACGACAGATACAAAAACATATACAAGAGAACCCTGTCGATTAACAACTACATAATATACTTATGGATGGGTATAATGTTACCATTTTCTTTGAAAATAAATAACCATCTTCTAAAACATAACCAAATTGTAAGAGATTTAGTTTTATGCAATCAGCTTGGATTAAATTAATTTGTTGATGGGTAACGTAAAAGCTCTCAAAAAATGTAGTTGAATCGATTTCCTTGTAGGAGGAAGATCTTGCTCTGAAACAGCATTTCCATAGTGGTATGTGTGATAGCGCAGTTGCTCGGAATTTGCGCAAATATTGTTTTTTTCAAACTTGAACCAGATATTTTTCTGCATTCTCAATGGAATTGTCAAAATCTTCAGCACATCAAATATGCACAACTAATCAAGTAATTCATAAACAACAAAAATTGATATTATTGATTGAAATTATACCTCGTATGGATGTTTAAAAAAAATTAGGCTTGGCTTCCAAAGCACTGAACAGTGGTCCCATTTTACTTGTATAGTCTACTACAGTCAATTGTTGTGAAGCTGAAAATACTGAACAAAGTTGAATGCCACACTTTTTACGCCAGTGTATGAACTGGTATGAACTTTTTCTTAGCAACAGCACCGGCTCGTAACCAAAGTTCCTGATATTTAATATTATTATCATTATCATAATGAACTTCCCAATGAATATTGAAAATATTACCTTCAAACATTTCTCTTATATAGCCAAATAATGTGATAATAATACCATCACATCGGTGTCTGATGATAAAATCAAACCTTTCTGGTACATGGTTGATATATACTGGCCTATTCTGGTGAATCTTGATTTACTTTCAATAGAGAATATTGGTAATCGAAAATGCTTGACAACTGTTATAGAAAAATATTATGATGCGCTATCGATATTTCTGAAAAATCAAATAGTTACTGGTTACTGATATAATACTCAAAAATTATTCATATTCGTTATTACATTTGTCTGACAACGAATCTCATCCGTTGCAATGCAAACTATTTCTACACTCATACAATTTTTTATTAAATGAGAAACTTCAGTTGAAGACTGAATCTTGCCAGTTGAGAAATTGAAGAATGAATGTTATCCAATTTGCGACAAACTAACGAAGTTGACATCAGTGGAAAACAGTCAGCTTTTGTTGCATATTTTTGCACTTTTTTGAAGTTATTGTATGGAAATCATGTTGATACATCAATGATAATTTTTAAAATATTGAAAAAAATTAGTTTTTTTTTTATAAGCTGGGTATCCGTGAACTTCAAGCACTCGCGGAAGGAATATATAGTGCTCATACGCTTACGCGGACGAATTGTTCATCAGATATCTTAATAAATCCTGTATGTCTAATTATGATAAGAGATACTGTTATTTCTGTATTTTATCCCGTGGAAGCGATTGTTGTGGCTTCATTTGGCCTATCTTGATGGTAAGTGATAGAAAAAGTGAAAAAATCGTTAATTTTGTAATAAAATTGTTAATAACTAAATACCTAACAGGTTTTGGGTTGGTAACATAAAAAACATGAAATAACACCAAGTTACCGAGGGGACCTGAAAAGTATACGAAACCCCCTCTGGCGGTCGGGCTAAGCGGGCACATCGTATGGAAAAGCTGAAACAGATTTACCTGAGTGTCATTGAAGAGAGCTATGGCGGGTCAAAACAGCTGCCTGTCATTGGATTTGTGAATGTGATCATTTCGAAAATTGAAATTCTGATTACTACAGGACAAGACCCCCCATTGTATTCAAAACCCCCTTCGAATACTAGATGCCAAATTATTGTCTTTCATCACATATACCACTGGATTCAACAGTTTGTTATGTGATATGAAGCTAAGTACTCTTTCTATGTCATTATTATGTGATGGATGGGTTCTCTCTTCGTAGTTTTCTCGGGTTCTCAACCAAACACACTCTGAAAAAATAAGAATCAATATTGGAATCCATACGAGTGTAGAAGGGCAGAAAAGTTGCTTACTTATTGAACGTATTCCATTCAGAAGGAACTGTATTCGAATTATCGCAGCAACTCATCGAGTTAGATTAAAAATATGCCCTTTTATAGTTGTATAGATTCGAGTATTGATTCTTATATTTTCAGATCGTGGTAGGTCAAGGACCCAAACAACTAGAAGAAAGAATTCCAGAAAGTAATTCAGGATTCCTAGTAAAAAAAATTGTATTCAAAGTAAACAATAGAGAGCTGTGTACACCATGGCCCTAACGCGATATTCAATCATCTCCGAGAAGTTACCATATTTTGTGCCGGAGGCCCTTGATCCTGCAGACTATTGTCTTTGAATTTGAACATTCCCATTATGTACTTGGTACATAATAATAATAAAAGTAATGACAGACATACAATATACAATAAGTTCAACGAATGATGGATATTTTTCAAAGAAGTAGATTTGTCGTGTTGAAGGGATAATTTGCTGTGTTCGGATGAATGTCACATTTGGGTTAATTACGTTGTAACTTCAAAAATATTAACTTTAGAGAAAAAAGTTTTGGATAAAAGTTGTAGAAAATTATTCGATTCAAAAGTTTTATTATAAATAATTTATTGTTAAAGCAATTATTTAAAGAGATATCGGTAAAAAATTTAATAAACAAAAAGTATTAATAATATAAGTCGTGAACGGTAAGTGCTACGAAAAAAATTATCGAATAAAAAAAGATAGGAAATTTACTTACCTATAAAAAAGGTCCTAATAATTGTGGGCCTAAAGTGCACGGTTACAGAGATACAGGCCCAAACGGTCTTTCACAAAATGGCGGCACTTCCGTTCGCCATTTTTGTAAGTAATTTGTGTTTTTAGGTTGAGTACGTCAGACTGCAACTATCCATGCAATAAAATAACTCCTGCCTAATTTTGCAAAACAAAATCCTCTATTACCTGTATTAACTGGAATAAGTTGAGACTTTTCCGTATATTGTTTCAAGAATCCATTTCTGTGTAACATTCAACTTTTCCAAGTAACAGTCATTCACTCCCCCATCCTAAGGTCTCGTAAGACAACTGTGACTGCATTAATCCATTATATAAAACTTTGAGATGGGGAATGCTAAAAATTCTTTCAAATATTTTAAATATGAAATAAATACATGAATATCTATTTGAACCTTTCTCGTAAATGGAGTGACATTTTGTACTCGAAAATGACTGACTATGCCCCAGTCTACTTGAGAAAGACGATAGACCCAAATTCAAGAAAGCCACTCTATCAGTAATAAATCACTGAACAACTCTCGTATCCCTCGCAGGACTGCCGCTTCCCCTCGCCGTTCTCACCCTGCCAAGACCTGATCTCCCGGCACAGCCGAATAACGTTGTTCCTGCTATCCCCTCGATCTCATTCGATTTTGTTTGGAGATTGCACTCTTTCAAAAAACCTGTCCAGACGGATTTTACGACGCGATGATTCTTATGTGTCATAGCACGCCAGACGCGCGATAAACGTATGCACTTGCTCCAGCTGCAGAACCGGCTACGATACTATCGCTAATTTCCACCGATGTCGTTTGGTTATTGTTTATGGTAATGAGATTTTCGTTTAGCACCTAGTTGAACAGATGTATTCTGTTGGAGAGCATGTACGTTTACTTTAGTCTATGAGTATAACCACGAGTTTCCTTTTTCTTTGCGAAATATTAGATAAACTTGAACTTTTGGGTAGATAATATTTCGTGGAATCTGAAAAACGACTGTACTTATTGTTGCCATCTGGTGTGTATTTATAATGAACCTGGCAAATAGGTACTTGATGAGAAATCATTCGGGAAATAGTGAACAATGCTTTTCACAGTGTTGAAAGTTCAAGAGAGTGACTGCAAAATTATAAGTTGGTCTTTTGAAAATTGTTGATCTATTACTTTGTTCAATTTCGATTTTCACTGTTTCTTTTACAATAATAATTAGTTATTCATTTTTTCATACACGTCACATACAAAGCGGTTGTCCTAAGCGGAAACATAGTAACCCAAATATTTCACAAATTTGAGATCACTTGTTCACTTCAGGAAGTGTTTTTGTTCATTCATCAGAGTTAGAAACTTTTCATATATTTTTTAAGAAGGAATTCATTTCGATAAGGTTTCAATATTAGTTTTCTGTTCATCTGTCAAAATATTGATGATACTACGGCAATGATATTTTAATGAAAACACATTTGAACTAAAAATGTTTCGTTCCATATTCCAAAACAGAGTAATATCACTTGATGATTTTTCCAAATGCTATATAAGTTATCACTATTGAGAATACAGTAGCAGCAGGGTGGGGTGTTTTGAAATAATTTTATATAAAAATTACTACAAATTGTCTTTCCTTAAGACTTTTCGAAACATTAAAAACAAAGTGAAAGCACATACTATGTTTTTTCATAGATTCATCATAAAAAGTAGCAGTTACTTTTGTCTGCCATGAGCTTCCCATTCAAATGTATTTCGGAGTACCATAAAAAGGTTCAACTGGCAGTTTCTCTAAGAAACGTCACTGAGTCTAATGAATAAAGTGCGGTTATAAAATTATATTGGAAATGCATTTCTCCAAATGCCTACTGAAATGCAATTACTTACTGTGTTTCCGCTTTGGACAGCCGTAATGCTAAATCATGACATGAACCCCTCCTCTACAGTATAACATTTTTTGACAGTAGCGGTTCTTTTTTTTTTGAGAATTCATACTTTTCCTGAGACTTCGATGTCATCAGAAAGTCTGTTATAGAGTTCTCATCCCAAATATTCAAAACTCTTTCAAAAGAGTAAAGTGCGATGTTGACTGGGAAGGATTGTAAGTGACATAACATGTTTAGTAAACATGTGCTGATCTAACGTTCTGAAATTTTTCGTTCTGTTTACCAGCTGACGAACGTTAACCCTCAGATGGCGGAACTTTTGCGAGCAATGGATTAACGAGGCCTTACCTATTGTCGTGCGATTACCCAGCACTTGCTTTAGCTGCAGAACCGATGCTATCGCTACTTTCCACCGACGTCGTTTGGTTATTGTTTATGGTAATGAGATTTTAGTTTAGCACCTAGTTGAACAGATGGATTTATTCGGAGAGCGGGTACGTTTACTACAGTCTATGACTATAACCACGAGTTTCCATTTTCTTTGCGAAATATTGGATGAACTTGAACTTATGCGTTGATAATACTTCGTGGTATCTGGGGAACGACTGTAATTCTTATTGCCATCTGGTGTTTATTTATAATGAACCTGGCAGATAGGTACTTGAGAAATCAGTTGGGAAATAGTGAACAATGTTTTCCAAAGTGTTGAATGTTCAATAAAGTGACTGCAAAATTATATGTTGGCCTGTTGAAAATTGATCTATTTCTTTGTTCAATTTAAATTTTCCCTGTTTCTTTCGGAAGTTTTATAATAATAATGAGTTCTTCATTTTTTCATACACGTCACATACAAATCAGCTGCCCCGAGTGGAAACACAGTAATCAAAATGTTTCAAGAATTTGAAATCAAAGCGTGAGCGAACTTAGTGTGTTTTGCCATGCATTTCTGTGAAAAATCATAATCAGTTCATAATAAGTGACTTTATCACTTGGTTTTAACACAGTAACTGCCCAACAAGAACCCGTAACAATACATATCATATACAGCTTCTTACTGGAAAACACAGTACGTGCATAGCATTTACCATTTTTTTCTATGGGATTTGAAATTAGTGTGTTTGTGAACGGTCACTGGTTATACAGCTGATTTTCTGACCAGTGCGAAATTATTTTCCTAACTCCAGTCGAGTAACTGCAACGTGCCCTGTGATTTCTATTATTAATTAAAATCTGGAAATTTTCATTCGATATTCTAGAACAGAGTAATATCACGTGATGATTTTTTTCAAACATGAGTTATCACTATTGAGAATACAGTAGCAGTGCGCTACGGCACTCAAGCACATCAGCCATCCCTTGTCCGCATAAGACTCCATGGAAGGCCCTCTGGGCGCATTCATTTGAGTAGTTGACAAAGGAGAAAATATTTATTAAACTCTTATGATTCAGTTTTACGCCGGAAATAATAAAAAAATCGAATATTCATTCTCTTGTCAGATATCAAATACTAAAGGTCGAACAAATTCAAAGTAATTTAGACTGATTTGAAGTCAGATCTATTTGAAAATATTCGACGATTGTCCTGAATATGCCAGGTGAAGCAGAATGTTCAAATCCCATATGAATATACCACACTGTTGAAGTAGTTGATTCAGTTCATCTTGAAGTCCCGAATCTCCAGCAAGCCGCATCCGAATTTATCAAAAGAAGAAAATATAATCGAAAGAACTCCACCCACCACTGAGGCTTTTATCCGAACTCACTCAATAAAACATTTTGAAATCGAGTGGGCCATTTTTATCCGCAGCCTCTCCTTATTCACATATAATGGACAATTTATCTTCAATGAAAATAACAGCGAAGCCATTCTTCTGGATACTATCTGGACGTGTCTAAAAGACAATCGTCGGACAGCATGTAGCTCTAAATCTTAGCGTAGTCGACTCGTATCGGAGAATCTACTAATTTTTCACTTTTTTATGTCGCCCTGGCACGTAATTCGTTATTCGTATGAAAATGAAAGACTGAGAGTTGTGTAGAACAAAAGGCATGGGCGGAGGCATCGTTTTTTGAACTGAAAAACTTAATATATCATTTGCATGACAGTTATCATTAACAGGATGGTGTGTGTTATGAAAACGTTGGTAAATTGATATACCTACTCGTAAATGCTTATTGGCAGTTGATATCGAATGAAACTCCGTCAGAAAGAGAATCAATTGCACTCCAGAAACACAGAGTCTGAGGGGAATTGTTTCACTGAATAATGGTATTGATGTATTTTTTGAAATTGTATATAGAGCTAACACTGAAAGCACGTCACAAATGACAGAACAATAAGTCAAGTATCAACAAACGACTACTTCAATACTCTGTATTGATCATTCGCAAAATTAAAATCGCATCGCATCTTTTCTTGAAAGTATTCACGCCTACATAAGCCAAGTTCCTTTTCTCCAACAGATTAATTTAATTCGAAAAGCTTTCATTTGTTCAACTGAAGAGAGACGAAAATATAATGAACTACTGGTTTTATAATGATTATGATTCGATACGGGTTTGCTAGTCATCCAAATGTGATTTTTTTATTCAGAACGATTTCCTCCATAGAGCGTGTTCAGGAAACTCAAGGAGCGTTTTCAGAAAACTACAGGTTTTGACTTATCATCAATACTATACTTGTTTCCACTAAATAGTTTCCGTAAAATTATTTTTTGATCTTGAATGAGTGACCTGTATTTCGAATTGAGAAATTTTGGTGAAAGTTTCAACCAATAAGATGCCTCAATTTCGACTGGTTACCATGGCAACTAAATGAATTTCCGGAAATTCACAGGGGTGGAAAATATCCTAAACATAAATTCTATTTCAATTCAAGAATAGTCTCCTTAAATAACGAATATGTCTACTTGGGTGTTACGTTCAGCTCCTCATCTCTTTTCAGGGGAATGACCAATACCATAACGAATAGAGCCAAGCAAGCTGTAGGTGCTATATTTCCAATCATGGCGCAAACCAAGCTTGAATCGTGACAGCCGAGAGTTAAACTATTTGAATCATTGGTTCTTAGTGTCATGTCGAATTGTATACCTGTGTGGGGACTGAGGTACCTCGATATATTAGAGAGAGTACAAATGTTATTTTTCAAAAAATTACTATCCTTACCCACATCTACCCCAGATTTTGCTTTCAGAATGGAAACGGGCAGGGTGAAGTATGCATATAATGTCTTCAAAATGACACTGAACTGGTTAGCTAAATTATTATCGATGAAAGGTACCCGATATCCCAAACTATGTTTCAATCAACAGTTACGGCTTAGTGAAAGTGATGATAAAGTCAATTGGTCAAATCAAGTAAAACGTCTTTTTGAATTGGCCGGTGGCGGTGATTTATGGCAAAACTTGACATATCAAACTTTACAGGAAAATAAACAATATATTCTCCCAAAATTTTATAACTATTTGTATGAACTTGATGAAAACATGATAACTCGATCTCCTGCTCTCACTTTCTACCCCAATTTCGCTCCTTCTAGAAACCCAAAAAACTACTTATTATTGAAACTGCCTATATAAATAACACGTACTCTTGCCCAATTCCGGCTATGTAATGTATATAAATTGAAATTCAAGCTGAATGGAACATATTATAGCATTGATCCGGGCATGATATGTACGATATGTAACTAGTTTCAACCTGAAAGTATTGTCCACATGATTTTTGAATGCCCAATATACACTGTAAAGAGACCAGAAGTTGACTATTTAGTCGATCTAGAATCTTTCATTTCTGCTCTCGATAATCTGTCATTTGCCAAAGCAAAAATAATATCTGGATATATTTGGAATATTTTGAAACTGAGGTCTTCCATTTTCAATGAATAACTGTATGCGAATTGCCCATTATATGTGTGTGCATATATATATATGTGTATATATGTTTATGTTTTGGATTGAGGTGGCCTTGACTTGATGGAAATCCATAGTTATTACGCTATAAGGTAGACACGATTAAATTTCAACAAAATTCATTGTCTTCGCGACATGTTTCGATACACTGTATCTTTATCAAGCGAATGTTTTTGAACACTAAATTATTCTATGTTAAAAGCTCCTTAAATACATCAGGGTCTACTCTAATTATCTCTGATTCCTAGAATAATACAACTGACACTGATGATGATTCCTAAACTTATTACCTGATGCTAATAACTGATACTGATTCCTAGAATTACACTGATAATGATTATGCTATCGGACCATAAGTAACTATGGTTACTCCTGGAAATATAGATAGACTCGAAATATTCTTACCCTCTAGAAAATTTCCGGATATAATTAAGCTCTTGTGATATTATAAGTGAAAATTTCACACCAGCAGTTTTTGACCTATAAAATGAGTATTTTGTTTCACGTTACCATGGTAACTCAGGTATTTATCGAGAATTTTTCCCGCAGATAGAACCTACAGCAAATTTTAGTGGAAATTTTTTTGACACAAGCAGGGAATAATATTCTGTTTTACATAACTTGTCACTTACCGACTTTGAGCACAAGTAAACAGAATGTAACGTTCAAATTCGGCACTCGAGCAATTTAACAGACTGAGGGCCAGTTTTGATTTTTTATTTTCAAAGAAACGCGCAATTAGTGAATTAATATTTATAATTTCTCTTCATTCGCGTTCGGAATAGCTATACTTTGTTCAACCATCCTTTGCCGTTACGTCATACGTCGTCCAACTTTATCTCTCATTCATGAAATGGATGAGACGGAATTATGACGTCATTAACGTATGTCTAATGTCGATGTGAATTTTATTTGTTATTTTTGACAGTTGAGTTGTCATAGTTTGATTTGTTCAGTATTTTTAGATTATTATAGATTATATGTTAGGGACTTTCGTGCTACGAGCCTTTACACCGCGACCTTTACAGATCTATTGTGTTTGTCCTCGAGATCGTTTAGAGTTCTTTGTCTAACCCTGTCTTCTTTACGAGACTCCACAGGCTAGTTCTTAGAACTCCCATGAATTTGGGAGCTCTTGGTTTTTCTTCTCCCAGCGTTAGAAACCTTTGTCTTGACAAGCCCTCGCAGTGGCATAGTATGTGTACTGATGTTTCCTCTTCTTCCTGACAGAACCTGCATAGCATTTCTTCTGCCAGGCCTATTGTACTCATATGTTTATTGAGCCTACAGTGCCCTGTGAGAAGTCCTACTACTATTCTAGTAGTGTTCCTCTTCTGGCCTAGTAGATAGTCTGTGAATGTTGGCAGCGGTTGTTTGATAAACTCTTTGGCCTGTCTCATTCCTGGTGCATTGTTCCACCAATCTTGAGACTTCTGCTGAATCCATGATTTAGTGTTTGTTTTTAGTACAGCTTTTGCTATACCGCAATATGGTTCTGGGCCATTCAGGGCCTTACTTGCTCCTTCTCGGGCTAGTGTATCGGCCTCTTCATTGCCTCTATAACCTGTATGTGCTGGTACCCAGGCTAAGGTCAGTCTGTTCTGACTGCCCAGCTCTTTTAGGGCGTCTATGCAGTCCCAAACAAGTTTTGAGGTAACTTGCATTGAGTTGACTGCTTTTATTGCAGCTTGGCTATCTGAGTATATGACAATGTTTTTTCCTGAAAAATCATGCCTTATTAGCTCTAGTGCACAATGGTGTATTGCAACGATTTCCGCTTGAAATATCGTCGCATATTTGCCCAAGCTCAATGAGATTTTCATCTTCGGCTTGGTTCCGTAAATGCCGGCTACTGCACCTTCATTCGTTTTGGAGCCATCGGTAGACAGCGATTTCCGCATTGATGGGAGGCCCCCGCTTCCACGCATCCCTGTCCGTTATACTTGTCTTGAAAGTTTTGTCAAAGCTATATCTGGTAAGTATGCCATCTGATGGCATTCTTGTAACCGGGTCGTTTTCCAACTCCTCATATAGCTTGTTGTAGTCTCTCCCGTGCATGTTGCTTATGGGAGCTTGTCCTCTTAGCAACCTGCTCGTGACAGACCTGGCTTCGGCTTGGATGTATATGTGTAGTGGGGGCAGGTTGAGCAAGACCTCTAAAGCGGCTGTTGGGGTGGTTCTCATGGCCCCGGTGGCACTCAGACATGCTTGTCTTTGCAGTCCTCCGAGCCGTCGAACCACTCCTACCTGCTTGGTCTTTGGCCACCATACCACCGATCCATACGTTATCATGGGTCTGATAACTCTGGCATAGAGCCATGTAGTCATTATTGGTTGTAGCCCCCAATTTTTTCCGCACATTCTTCTGCACAGATTGAAGGCTACAGTACCTTTTTCTATGGTTTTTTGTAGGTGTTGATTCCAGGTCAACTTATGGTCGAAGATAACTCCTAAGTATTTTGCCTCTTGGGCAAATGGAATTTCTATCCCGTTCAGTACAGGTGACCTGAGCCCTTCCAGTACTTTTTTTCGTGTGAATGTGACTATTGTGGTTTTGTGAGGGTTTACTGTCAGCTCCTCCTCTTTACACCACCTGTCGACTATATCTAGTGCTGACTGTGTAAGCTCCGATACTGTCCTTGCAAATTTGCCTTTTGCAATAATTGCGAGGTCATCGGCATATCCTAGGCAATGAAAGCCTCTGGAAACTAGCTTTTCGATTAATTCATCAATTCAGTATTTTTGGTCATTTTCGCCTTTTTCAGTTAATTTTTCATTGCCTTTCCGGTATAATGAGAAAGAGCAAAGCTTAATTTTGAAGTTAATTGACTACTTAAGAGAAATATATGCTGGAGTGCCGCTTTTACCGTTCAATGCAGTCTACCTATGTTATGCAAAATGTAAGTTTTTATTGATTTGATTTTATTGAATTCTATAGCGTGTTGCTGATGCTCCAGAAATATCTATTAGAACTAATCAAAAACTAGCTACCAGTGGAATGAAAACAGATAAAGACTACAAAATCAAAGTTCATGTCGGACATGTATCTGCTCGAGGATCATCGATTTATATCATACATCAACATGCAATAAGAACACGAGTGTATGCGATGTATTCTGCAGGTAGGTACATACTTTATAATAATTTTGGGGTTGAGTGTAAAATAACATTCAACTAATATAAGACAAACGTAAAACAGCAGAATACGTCACCGGTTATGACGTAACGGCAAAGGATGGTTGAACAAAGTATATTATTTATGTATAAATATCTTGCGCGATAGTGATATTGAGCAAATGGAAGATGTAGCGAACGCCGCATAGACAAATCTTTTGCCAGCAAATGGAATGTGAAAAACACAACAGAAAATGTTCTGCTATGTAACTTAGAATAGAAATCTAAGATGTTTAGGCCCCCTATATTGTAGAGTCATTATTCTATGCTCAAAATCACTTCAAATATAAAGGAAAACATTGATTTGCGGCGATATTCTTCTAGCAGTGACAAAAAAATTGATAGTAAAAAAAAATTTTCCATTCTAAAAAATGTGTTTCATTCGTCCATAGCAACAACAAAATGTCAACTTTTTCGACAGTTGGAGAAAAATTCTTCTATGATTGGGTTCTTCTACTGTCAAGAGAGCATACAGAAAAGGGTAATGATGGTTCGTTATAAGTGTTGTCGGTTTGTAAACTTCCAAAAGACAATTTCGTCGAAAACGAATATTGTCTTGAAGAAGTTGGAAAGGAAGAAGATAAGTTCAGAGATTCATCAGTTCGTAGGCTCTACCACAACCATTCCGTGAAACTAGTAGTTCTGATAATTGGAACCTTCAGTGGAATTGGACTGAAGCTACTTGGTTCCGACGAAACAATGATAATTTTTCTGTTGCGCTTACTGAAGGTTGCCTTTTTTTCACCTTACCCAATGCGATAATTCATTCGCTATGATTTTGCTTCTTTGGAATTTCAGTGACATTTATTTGTTTTAAAATTCAACAAACACATCCTTCAGATATTGAGGTATCCTAGTGAATATAAATGCCACCATCAGTGATCCTGAATAAGTCACCATGAGGTACCTAGCTCCCCAATCATTTTCACAATCAACTCAGGATTTTGATGATGTGCTCTACTCACTTCAGTGCTGTGATCAATCCACTTCGGTACGTTTCCGAAAAGTTTTTTCAATCGTTATCTCAATCACACCGTAGTTTTAGCGGACAGCAAATTTAATGAACTCCAAGAGCTTGTAGCTCCATCACGACCTGGCTATCAGGTAGAATAACAGATGCTAAGACTGCCTCACTCCATCACGTGTCTTTTTGCAGCTCCGATTATTGTTCAAATTGAGTTTCAATAATGTCGTGAATTACTAAAACTTCAATGTTCAATAAATTATTCCACCTTCGACAGATATTCTCATGAGTCTGTGGTTCTTCTCAATCAATATTTTCCGATTTATTATCGAAGACAGGGCGGCGGTGTCAAATTTCTCGAGATTAGTTTTCTGGAGTCTTCCTCTTGAAAAGAGAATAATGAAGCTCTATAAATCCCAGAATTTGCTTTTGTTAGAACATACTGCATACTTTCAGGTGGATGCCCCGTCAGTTAATGTCAATCTGAAGAAGAAATAATAACTATACGGTAAAAAGTTCTTTATTATTTCATCATTTCGCAACAAAATCGTGTGAGTTGTAAGTCACCTTGTATCATTTCAAGCAGTATTTCTTCATGACATTTGTTACTATTCATGTAACAGATGTCAGACAGCCTGTAAAAGTCTTCCACCAAAATTATCGTTAAACTTAGCTGATGTAAATTCTGAGTTTTAAATTGAGTACCCTACAGCATGACATTTTGAGATTCGAATATTTCCTCTATCAAAGACAAACTTTGACAAATCCGTCTGAAAAATCCCCCACTGCCGCGCACAGTCAAATATTTGATCAGCATTTTCTCGTACGCCTCTGAAATACTGACCATTGGCACAAGTGTGATGACGGCACTTGTCATTGGTTCAGCCAAATTCTATTGGCTGAAACGTTAACAAACTTGAAAGACTCCGAGTTGTCGTTTTTGTTATCTTTAATGCGGCCAGAGTCTGATGCTGGTGTCTAGACTGCCGTTAATGTTCCAGCATTAGTTTCAAACGAATCGTCCACGTAGCGTGATTTGACATTCTTCGGTAACATCAGTATAAAAATTCTGAGAAGAGTAGTCGTGCTAATGTCCATGGTGATTCATGAGGTTACAATTGGAATTGTGCAATATTATTGTATATAGGAAGATGCAAATTTTTATAGTGATTACGTGTAATGAACTTTTTTCTTCTCCAGACCAATATAGAAAAAACATGCTACTTATATAGAAAGTGCGATTCCTGATAATATTATCGATCTAACTTAGAAAACAGAAGTATACATTTCATCGTGAAGTGATATGGAGAGGAATAAACTTATTCAATTTGAATATGATTATGGGCCTTATTCAATTCGAACTTGGTTTGCATTCATGGAGAATATTGAAAAATAGTGGAGGAATTATGTTCACACAAAACACTGAAAATACGTAAAGTATTGAGAGCGGATTGAAAGAAACCTCGAGTAACAGAATTAATGAATTTGTTTTTAATTAGTAGTACTCACAGCGATAATAATTATTATGTGTCTGGGCGAAGCTTGTGAACAGGTTCTATACAAGGCCGCCAAATACTAACTGTCCACTTCAACTCGAACTTTTCATAATGACAATACATCCTGCGTGATGCATCGTATGAAAAGTATAAACTAGAACATTTCAAAACTTCAGACCATTCAGAATGCTCTGATGAAAATGGCAGCGTTTGGTCCCTCTGGAATATAACCCCGAATATTTCCGATACGGGTATATATTGAAATTCTCTCAAATCACTTACTACATGCCTCAATCTACTCCCAAATTTCTTAAAATTACCATATCTGACACATCGATCTGATTGGTGGAATATTATCTTGAAATTCCTCTTGCCGAAATTACAGTTATTTTCGTTTGGCATGATCTTTGATTCATGCACTTCCAACTATTGATTTTACGCAATCAGAGTATCAAATTTTCAAATGGAAAAATGTTTTTCATGATGAGACCTCTCACACAATATACATGGTATATCGCCAATTGAAAAATTTGAGGAAGACAGTTTCCTTTGGAAAGGCTCTCATAAAAATCACGCACAACATCTGCCCAGGCTTACAAACTACGAGTAGTATTTCATTGTACCAATTATTATAGCTTCGTGTTCAACAATATATGATATTTCCTTCATTTTCAGAGACTGAACGTAAAGTTTGATTCGTCTGTCCAAGGAACAGAATTAATATATTTTCGTCTTGTGTACCAATCTTCAATTGGATTGAAATTTTCGGTTAGAATATTTGTTCGACTTTGCAATGATGTAAGTCGTGCTGAATTTCCCTATGGTGAAAAAGTCTATGATAGTGCATCAATACAAATTCAAAGTGATTTCCTCTGTCAAGCACTGTTGAAACACGTTTACCAGAATAAAATTCGTATTGAAATATTTGTTGCTGATTTTTCGATTCAAATTCCACTATCCACCTCAGTTACACCAGTGAAATTTGATTTTTATACAATCAATCGTGGGTGCATTTTGATAGAGTATATCGAACTGCTAATATACTTCGTGATGAAGGCTTAGTTTACCCTTACTTACCATATATAGTAGCTAGCAGATTTTCCGAAGAAAAGCTCCAGGCATAGTTATTCGCGAAGGAATTGCCAATTTGAATATAGAACCATAGTTTTTCGGAGGATTTAAAAGTTCCATACTTTGTGGATAAGGCATTGCACGTCCAACGTAGATCCATCAGTTCACTGTTTTGCATTTATATTAAATTTCAACAAGCAAGCCATTACTTTCATGAAGTGCATCACCTTTGTTTGTAGCCATATCTCAATGTAGTGTATTGGTCCAAGTAATAAAATTGATCAAGTGCATGGGAGAGATGTTTTGATATGTTTACACAATCTTTCTCAATCTTTCGTGTAGGGAGTATTTTCATAAAAATTAATTGAAACAGTTTGGTGAGCATCAGTAGTAAGAAATATGCATGCTTCTCCTTCCCTGCTACGATGGATCATGAAATATCTACGGTATATATTTAAGTTCCAACTGAGGATTTCAAACTATAAATGTCCAGGATATATGAGTTATCCAGTTACTTCATTTGTCTTACCAACAGAGAGAAATATTATGATGTCGGTTTTGCTAGAATCACGAATAACGAACGCAGAGTGAATTTAAGGTACATTTTGACCGAATTCTAAAAATTATGGTTCTCCTAGGATTCGAACCCATGTCATCTTAATGAGAACAGCACTACCGCAGACATTCGATGTAGGTAGCAATAATCAGAGATCTTTATAAATATCGAGTATTCGAAGGTCGAGTTTTTGAAAACACCATCTATATTAGATTTTACCGTTTCGTTCTTCAAGGGACAGATAGTTTACGATGCATTCTATTTCAGCCACTAAAGAAACCAATACTGGGCCAAAATAACTGTCTGGCATTAGTTTCGTGAACGCAATAATTTCTTATACTTTCCCTAGATAATTTTAACACATATATCTTCTAACTGAAACTGTACACTTACTCTCCATACTGCACAGACTCACTCTTTTCAATATTGTATCCCCTTTGTTTTCTAAGGTAAGTATAACTCAAACAAATGTTCTTCAATTCAATTGATATGAGTATGGAAACATTGGAACTAGACTATATTATTGAAATGAGCCAATAAACGATTGAAAGAATGTAGGCTTTTACGGCTGGTGTTGATACATTGCAAGTTTTCTCGGGCTTGGAGGCCGTGAACTGTAATTTTGAGTTCCGGAGCTTTCGGCTGCATCTGCGGCAGCCATCTTTAGCACTGTGATATTAATTGAACTCTTTTTTGTGAGTCTACTATGAACTATAATAGTCATACCTACCCAGAAAAGTTGCTGCGAAGATTAAAAAACTTTCTTCTGAATGAAACCAACTGACACAACAGAAAACATAAAGATCATTGAACAAACAATTCCTTGATCATACGATCAAAAATATTTCAGTGGAACGTCTAGATCGTTGTTTTCAATTGACGCAGAAACCTTTCGGGCTAGATTTTTCTCCCATGTGGAAGCCGTCTGACCTATCATTCACTGCCAGGTCTCTAGGGCTTATTGCGCTTTGCTTCCCTACACTTTATGACACCCTTCCCAACAACCCTGTCACCTGCACAAGTTTGTGTAGGTTGATTGCTGGGTGTTTATCTCATTCTTCTGGATCCAAAATTAGTTTTCCATGTATTTGTTGCCTTTCATGATCCAGAGCTTTACATTCGCAGAGTATGTGTCGAGCTGTCTCTCTTCTTTCTTCTTCAGTCTTCTTCCTCGACGGTCCTTTCATGGAAGTTCCCCCGTGATCGCCACTGGGTAGATTTCCCCAATAATCTCTATGTTTTTTTTTTCACCCTTTATGTGATTCGGTACCGTTGTTTTGGGTACTCCCCCTGCTGGCTCGGGTCCAGTGTATGGTGTTGATGATCCTTGTCTGGCAAGATCATCGGCTTTTTCATTGCCTGAGTGACCTGGGACCCATTGCAAAATCAGTCTATAATGCTCTGCCAAATGTTTCAGTTCCTTGCTGCATTCCCATAACAGTCTAGATGTCACTGTGGGATTTTTCAGTGCCCTGAGTGGAGCTTGGCTTTTTCGGGGTAGATTACAAACCTGCCTTTTTATACTTGTATAAATTCCAAATATTTTTTTTTGGTATCTTGAGAACCAAAAAAACTACCCACCTCAAAATAATGACTTTCAAACATTGAATTGAATACTTTTGAATTTGTATTGAAATGTCATTACTTTTTCAGAGAGGAAACTTGGAGACTGTTTTTATCACTGACTTGATTTTCGATTATTGGTACAGGAATTCTTGTCGACCGGTTTAAGAATATTTGACCTCCTGTCAGTACAAGGTATTTCTATCATCAACGCGAGGTCGATGATTTCCCACAATCGAAAATAAAATTCCTTCCAGAGTTATAGTACCTCTAAGGCTGAAGCTGACGACAAGCAAAATGAGCCGTTTTCACGCCATCTGTTAATTAACCTTCCGTATAGTTGGGTACAAACTGGCCTGTACGAATTGTTCCTCGGACCGCCCTTACATTGGCAACTTCAGTTAAGCAACTTTTCAATCACAGAAAAAGAACACACAATTTTTTTATGAGTACCCGGCCAAAGTCAATTATTTGATTACGGCAGTGGGCGTTCGGGACCAGCAGGCAACTCCCAGGCGACTACATAATTTGATCACCTAGACTAGAAAGATAGCAATTTTCCGGGGATCTTTAGAATATTTGATATTCGAAAGCTTTTACTGCCACCAGATCCTCCGCCATTTATTCGAAGATGATGAATCCTATATACATTACATTCTTCTTTAATTTAAATTCGAGAAAGGGAAAAATAGTTGGTGATTCAAATCTATTCTCGTGAGCTATCAGCTACGAGAGCAATTATTGATTTCACAGTTGTGGTATCTCCTGGAGAAACGATATCTAGGGAACGTCTGTACTCATTGGGTTGGCACGATTGGTGGTGGTTGAGAAGCCAATTCACCTGTTGGTAGAAAACACTTCAGATGTGATATAAATGAAGTATCTCTGGCGAAACGAAATTATTGGAAATCAAGTAGCTCCGATGAGATTTTCAACAGCAAACTCTCAACACGAAATTTCCATCTCATAGCACTTTCTGCTATGTTTCTCTAGTTACAACTGACTATTCATCTGGACCAAAAACCTAAGCACGTCTGTTTTTAGATACTTTCGGCTAGTAGAACTTCCATAACAGAATATTTCTGCTGATATGATTTCAGACAATGGACATTTAGTGTTTTCACTTCAAGTTCATATGGAGAATTAAACAGAGTACATATGAAATCGCGTACATTTCGATTATTTCGTTGCTGCAGGCTTGCTGAAGAAACTTCAAAGTTTTATACACATAATGAGGGAATGAATTCAAAGTGGAATTTTATCAAAAGGACACATTGTTTCATATATAGCCACAAGTATGATTTACTTCCGAGTATAAATGAAAAATCGAATTTGAAAGTAGTTGACTTCACATGATTTTTTTCATAGGAAAATACTGCTGATCGTGGGTCTGAATATCTAGAAAGATTTCTCCTAAGATGGGAGTTCTGATAGATGTGCTTACTGCAAATAACCGTTCTCCTTTTGTATATTTGCTCTCACATCCAATTTGGTGAAAGATTCAAAATTTGGTATACACTTGAAAGAAAGAATTATTCATGCTGTAAGACCATTAAAATCTTTGAAATCCTGTTATATATCTCAATATATAGTTTTGAAATGGAACATATTCGAGGATAATTTTGAAGTAATGATAATTATTAATGAAGGCAAGTTTACATTTTTAAATATCTTCAATTCCTGTTTTTATCGGGAAAGGAATCGAAACTTTCGTAGATGAACAATTAGTTTTTGCCAACGTTTGGGGCTTCAGTAAATCCAATATCAGGGCTCAAACGATATTTCATCCATGTTATCAAGGTTAGAGATATATACATAACAGGCAGCATACATCAATAATGTATCGGTGGTTATACGACTTTCATGTTGTTAGTACATTTTTTGTTTGTTTTCGTACCTATTTTGTCTGCTATGTGTAAATCTTCAACCTTGTTGATATCGAATAACAAATATTTCTGAGTCCTGATGACAGTTTCAATAAAGTCCGAAACGTTGACAAAAAATAAAAAGGCGTATGATGACAAAGTGAATGAGCGCTATATCATGTCCTGAAAAAATTTTGCCTGATGGTTTAGCTATCGGTTATTGGATCAATATTAGACAATGCTTGAATGCAAATCAGAATATCAATGTTCGAAATGATTGCATTCACAAATCCAAATAAAGATGATATTGGAACCTTTCGTGTGAAAGTTGAAAACTTTTCCTAGAGATTAATTACCTTAACACCAAACTGATATTTTTGCACTCTACGCGCGTTTCGCTAACAAGGTTAGCATCTTCAGGAGGAGACAATTGATACTCAATACTTCCACAAATTCAATGCCAGACAGCTGTTTCGACCTGCCATAGGTCTCCTCAGTGACACTCGGCTGGCCTTGCGAACACAAAATATTTCGAACGATTTGTTCCCCACGAAACAAAAGTCTGAGTCTGGTGCAGATGGTGTGAAACTCTGTGCTCTAATAGCGAGCACATCATATATAGATATAATAAGGAAAATCTTGTTTATGTCGGGGGTTAGAGCTTTTTCTGCTGAACCGTATCATCTGCCAGATGTTGGAGTTCTTCTCTACATGGTGTAGCAGGAGCTTTGGTGTTTGATCATCCAGCAGATGGTATTTTGTTCTAGAGGTCTACACCATCTACACCAGGTATTTCTGAATTGTTCCAAGAATTGATGATTGTAAGTATTCAATACTAATATTCTCTGAACATTTATTGATATCAATAAGCATAATCGAAATCATTATTGATTAAAAAACCTGTGAGATTGATCCTGAAAATTACTATATGCATCTCTCTTGTAAGACTGTATATCAACTTCGTTTATTCATTTTATTTTATTTTTTTATATGTTTTTATAGATCTGAAGATAAATCCAGAACTGAAATAGAGACAAACATTAATGAAAACTGTGGTGAAAGGAACCGTGAAGCCTTTCATATTCATTTTGTATTTGCTATACTCGAATACTCTTATGAGTGCGTCCAGATGACAGATCCTTGACTAGGCATGAAAAACTGATATTTTCAAACCCCGAATTTGCTACTCCAAACATAAGAAAATCCAGACAAATCTTTAATTCTAACGGGTCGGTTCCTGTATTCGATCAACAGGCCCCAAATTGCACGATTGGCCATCATATAAATCACGTCCATGATGCTTGAAAACCCTTGCTTGTTTAGAATTTCTTGGCGAAAAACAATCGACGATTATGATAGCTTCCTAATTTTTTTTTGGGGGGAGCTATAAGAGCATTTTCAAAACTCTGCCAAGTGTTGGTTTCAGACTTGAAGTAAGTTTGATGTTATTGTTGTTGATCTTTGTTTGAATTTTTGTTGATATCACTTCACTCAAAACTATCTGATATTGTTATTTCTTATTAGATATTGGGATTGAAAATTGAAAGACTGAGTGCTTCTGGAGCATTATACATTGTGTGAAATCATCTAAAAACTAAGTACCCCAGTGAAATTATTTAGCTTACGATGGGATGATACTGAATAAGATGTATATGGATTTCGACGTTGAAGAATTATTCAGAATAATACGAGAAAAACATTCAATTTCTACCTACCTTTCATGTGGTAAATTATTGTCTTCACTGACAATCGGGCCAGACGATTCATAGAATTCTTCTCTCTCTCTCAGAGAATCCATACATATTTATTTATATTCTCATTTGTATTTGCCATCAATGATTCAATATGAAGCCTTCACATAACATTCATTGGAAGTGATACAAAAATGGTATCATTTATATGCATTCATAAATGGTTTTCAACGAAAGTCTGAAGTTATATCGAGGAGGAAATATATGTATGCCTTGAATTTTACCAGTGAAAGATTGAAAAGGAAGAAGTCCGTATTTTGAACCATTGAACCAAGGTTTTTGTATATCACTTTCAGTATACTTGCGTATTGAAAAAAAATAGGAAACTTTGTGGTACATTCTCAAGTGAACCAATGAAGTTTATTTTCTGCGGATTAAAGTCTAGTTTTATAAACGGAAATAAAAACATTAAAAAGTAGCAGCTGATAGTGACAGGTTGTTAATGGTACATTTCCACGTTACATACACACTTTCTGAAATGATTTCGATTGGCTGTCATCGCTGTCAAAATTTCACTAGCTAAATAATAAACAGTACTGCAAAATCTGAAGTTTTAATGATCTCAGAAATCAAGCAATCAGTTTTTGCCTAGTTCATCCCAAAATTATACAGGCATAAGTCGATACACCAGGGTTTTTAGACATCATAGTTTAGTAACCCCAGCAAATAATTTTCAGCTCATACATCAGAACCATATTGAATGATACAAATCTACAAAAATATTATATAATCAAAATTTAATAACAAAAACTCCACTTCGTGAGTTAAAGAATAATTTTTAATTTTTTCAAATTGTTAATCAGTTGTTGAGAATCAAGAATCTCTTCATCTCCAATCATAAAGAAATTCTACCTATTTCTTCGAACACTAACTGAAAGTGGAAAATGTTATTGAAAACCTCACCAAATTCCTTCCTTGGGGGATATATTACAGCACAGATGAAATATCATCTCTTGAACGCTGTTCCTCGTAACAAACCAAACTCCTTTATTTTCAGCGCATAAATATCATCACAGTTCCCAATTTAATGCATCCTTTGCCGAAGAACATAGTGGAAAACATAATATGGGCTGATGTTGCAATATTAGTTTCTAAACAATGCCCATTATAGTATCTGGGATGCGCTTTGTGCCCGCCGTTTAACTCTGTGATGAAGGCGCCATACGTGCAAGGGTTTATACAGGGAGTTTCCGAAATGTGAAAGAGCATTTATAATGTGCGGATGATTGTTACGTGTGCTAATGGCTCATTCATGCATGGGTGAGTTCACTGTGAGAAGTGTTCGTAATTGATTATCATCAACTTGAATTCACGAAGTACACAAAGGGCGGGATGACTTGCGAAATATCATATAGCCGCATGTAGAATGATGCATCTGGAAGGCTTGTGCTTGGTCGGATTTATCAGTGGTAGAGCAGTGAATCTAAAGTCAGCCAGTTTAGAATGGGTTATTGAAGCAGAGACCAAACTTTGTATTTTTTTCACAGAAAATTCGTATTCAGATTGTCAAGTTTTTTGGAGGAAAAGAGACGTAGAATTTGTGATTTTGAAAAAATTTCTTTCAAAAATGACTGTTTTCAATAATTTATGAAAAACTAACAACTGTTAGGAATTATCATTTCCTCACTGTGAGGAATGTCAGATTTTTCTAGCAATTATTGGTAAAAGAATGTTTTTTCGTTCGTTTTCTGAATTTTTGAAAATCTGATTCTGACTACAGTTCAAACTGACATAATGCCATCTGAGCTCTTTGGCAAGGGGAACTATGAAAACTTCAATAAATATGAAATGAATTTATCTCAAGGTTCCATGTGAGTTTTATAAAATGATGAATCTGTAGCAGGATCATTTGTATAACTTATTTTGGGAAGCCTTTTCGAACTTCTACTAACAGAAATGTTTCTTGTGGGTTTTAAAAAATGATGAATTTGTATCAGGATCATTTGTATAACTTATTTTGTGAACCTTTTTTGAATTTCTATCGAGAGAAATGTTTCTTGTGGTCAACACATCAAATGATCAATAAACACCACCGGGACTTTTGAGCAAAGGAACTATATAATGTATATTTTTAACGGAATTGTTTTCTCATTCAAGATATGAATTTATAGTCCAGCAGCCACCGCCTGATTTTTCGAATGATTAATAACAGGCTGAAACTCCGTGAGTAGGTTCGCTTTGACGAGACGCCCAAGTTTTCCCTCTGTGAAAATTCTCGTTAGAGGTAGCTAACGTACTGCGCAGGTGTGAAACATGTCGATTCGGCGGGTTTTTTTTTTATGCAGCTTAGTAAATACTTGTATAATGAAATGGCCACATAGTCCTACAAATTTAATGGCACGTTTTTCCAGTCCTACGCTTGGAAGTTGTCGATACCACGGTAACACTTTTTTCATCAATAACCGTAGGACAAAGATAACACATGATAGGTTAGTGCATATTTCGCCCAAATCAAACAGTGCCCTACCAAAAGATGGGTATGTATTGCTAGTCCCACAAGAATACTGAAAATAACATTCGTATTTGTCGTTTTGGGTCATTTCGGACACATGTATTCGCGAGTAGAATCAATAGTTTTTTAAAATAATCTTATTGTATTTGCATGAACTTTAGGTATATATGACCTGCTAGAATAAAAGTAAAAGCACTCCATATTCACTCAATGAGGCATAAGTTTTTGAACGACACTTCAATTTAACGACTTGTGCTGTTTGAACGCTTGTAACCGATTGGCTTGGGGAGCAGTGTTGTGCTGGGCTCCGTTGCCAGCTGTACTAAAATTGACTTCATTGGCTACGAAGGCTGGATTCCCACAGATCCGAAATTCGATCGTACGACGATCAGATATCTTTCTGATTGGTCTAAATTTAAATTCAGACCAATTCAGACCAATCAGAAAGCTATCTGATCGTCGTACGATCAAATTTCGAGTCTGTGGGAATCCAGCCTAAATTGGAAGCTTCAGTACTAAATTCTTTGTATACCGACAAAACGCGGTAAATTCGAATATTTGTGATGAAACAAAATGCGGGATATTTGGAAAACCTATATAATTCAAAGTGCAAAAAAATAAAAAAGCTGATATAATTATTTCTTCCATGGAGGAGCACATATCTGACGAATGACAATGACAGAATGACGCATATTAGCATATTGTTTGGGAATACTAGATTTCCATTGAGAATACTAGGCTACTAAAAAGAATCGAAAACTACTAAATTTAGTAGAATACTACTAAAAATCCCAACCCTGTTGGGAAGGGAACCCAAGGGCAACCGACGCTGTCGGCGTACCAGACTTTGTATGTATACAATAGCACGCGCCCGACACGTATTAAGAGAATCTCATTTCAGCGGTAACTTTGAAATTCGTTTCTCGATCTACTCTCACCAACGACTTATACTGGTAAAATTATTTAATTTTATGAAATGTACATGTTAACAGAATTCGGTGATTTACTCTGTAAAAGTCCAAACTGCGAGAAATGCGTCGAGTGAGTTTTTAACAAAATATATCTATTCCTGGAAATACATACCACTTTTTGTGTAGGACAGTGGTGAAATTTATTTCCACACTTCATTCTTGATATAAAAATATTAAAATCAGGTTGTTATTAATGAAAAAAGTGTTACCGTGGTATCGACAACTTCCAAGCGTAGGACTGGGAAAACGTGCCACTAAATTTGTAGGACTATGTGGCCATTTCATTATACAAGTATTTACTAAGCTGCATAAAAAAAAACAGCTGGTTATTAATAATTTTTGTGACCTCGTTTTTTCGACATATTCGGAGTGGAGGACGCTCCAGCCAAACCATCCATTTTGTAGGACAATTGTTTTTCCGAGTGTATTATCCAATTATCTTAATATTTGAATGAAAAAGTGACTGTTAGTCCGACAATTTCGACACCCCGCCGAATCGACATGTTTCACACCTGCGCAGTACGTTAGCTACCTCTAACGAGAATTTTCACAGAGGGAAAACTTGGGCGTCTCGTCGAACCGAACTGACTCACGGAGATTCAGCCTGTTATTAATCACTCGAAAAATCAGGAGGTGGCTGCTGGACTATTAATTATGGTGGCGAGATACAATTCTATAGCTCAGAGGTTCGATTCGATTTATCTCAGTATGGATAACCCAATCTCATTCTGACTTGATAATACAGTTCTCTACATTTGTAATTTCCACAGTTTCCTTCAACTCATACAATTCCGTTGTATGATTGGGGTCAGCAGACACTGCAGGGACATGGCGCATTACTTTCTGGTACCTATGTATTGTTTTCTGTTTGAACTACTCTCTGTGATGTGAATGTACTGTTTTCCAAAGTTGGAAACTACAATAAGTTTTTTTTGATGAAATATTCTGTGAATAATTTGACTTCAGATTCTATCCAATATGTTCTCTATAAAATCACTATATCGTACTCCACATGATACAAATATCAAGACTACCTTCATCTACAATGTGATGGCTATGGAATCAATGACCTGAAGTATCAACAGGAAAAGATTACCCGAAAAAAAAACTTTTTGAGACATATTTTTCATAACGAAAAATATCATAGTTTTCTGTACGATTCGCACTAAAAGTAAGTGATAGTTATTGGGAATCTTACAGGAAACTGTGATCTTTTTTGTTGAATATGAATTTTCATCAAGTATCGACCAGTTCACTTCAAACATCTTCGGTAGTACTTTTTTCGGAGGATCATACTGAGTATCTAGGTGATTTCTTCGGGATAGTCACTCGAAATTCCAGCGCTAATTTTTATCAGATGGATTCTTTCGACGAGAGACTTGCTTGAGTTTTGCCAAAATTGAAATCCACCAAGCTATCAGAATTCCGAAAATAGTCCTTTCGGGTATTAATCCGTGGGCCAGGTTTTGAAATGTTCGACGTTTCGACTCTCATCAATAAAGCGATTTTGCTCATCTACCCCCTTACTGCTAGACCAGGAAAAGTACGATATCAACTTCGACAGGAAGCCCTGCGTTTTAGTAAAAAGAGCGTATAATTTTGTTTTCCAAATTGAAAAATGCAGCTTCTGTAACTCCGTTAGAGCATTTGATTCTCTAACCAAGATATTCTTTTGAAAATCGGACTATCCGTTCCTGTCAAAGATTGAAGACTTTCACGGCCGGCAACTAATGAATTGTTAGGTGCTTCCGGGCTTCTGAGCCGTGGACAAAAGGTTTTAAGGCCTGACGTTTTGTCTGCATCTGCGGCAGACATTTTCAAAGGCGATGCGGCAATGGTCGAAGTATCCTTCTCTGCTGCGAGGCTTTGATCTGATGTGGTTCAGATGATGAGTCACCCTTTATCGAATCTGGGTTCGGACGGTCGATTGATCCTAATTGATTATTCGAAAGCGTTTTTTCTCTCATTGGGAGGGTTCGTGCATTTTGTCTATATCGGAACCACAAAAAGGAGCATAAAAACGCGGTTAACCGAACACAAAAGAAGTTGTCGATATGGCCAAACCCAAAAATCTGCGGTAGCCGAACACGCTCTGTTGGAAGGTCATGACATTGACTTCGACGGAACACAAGTGCTGGACACAAGTAGGAGCTATTACCCAAGGCTCTATAGGGAGGCCATTGGAATTCATAAACATAAAAACAACTTCAACCGCAAAGAAGAGAGCCTGAACATTCATAGAACATGGATGCCAGCAGTTCAAAATGCACGAACCCTCCCATTGAGAGAAAAGACGCTTTCGAATAATCAATTAGGATCAATCGACCGTCCGAACCCAGATTCGATAAAGGGTGACTCATCATCTGAACCACATCAGATCAAAGCCTCGCAGCAGAGAAGGATACTTCGGCCATTGCCGCATCGCCTTTGAAAATGTCTGCCGCAGATGCAGACGAAACGTCAGGCCTTAAAACCTGTTGTCCACGGCTCAGAAGCCCGGAAGCACCTAACAATTTATCCGTTCCTGATTTATCTGTAGTATAATTTATCTATTTCAACAAAGGATTTCCTCGGCTCGATTCTCAACTTTTCGCGTATTGAAAATGGAATCAGTTGCTATTCACGCCGAATTAACTGAAATAGATTGAAGCGATTTTTCGAGTATTCCCTCATTGGAGTTTGAAGACTATGTAGAATGAAATAGAAGTGGTAATAACCCAAGACTGGATAATCGGATTCTTAAAAAATGAACAAGTGTTGGAAGGAGAATTGAAAAACCTACCGAACGAGGTTTCACCAGCTCATCTTTTCTTTCAAAGCAAAGCGCCCCCTAGGCGACAACTGACGTTATACTATTATTTTTTTTCCACCAAAGGCTCATTCCACCGTGACTCTGATATCTTGTTCCGTTTGGAACATAAAAGGGGGCTATTCTCAGAAACGTTTCATGAAACTCCTGAATATCAGAAATGGGTTTCACGTGTGAAGTAAAATTAAAAGACATACATTGAAAACATTAAAAAATCTGATATAATTTCATTCTTGATACTCAGGAATTCATCGAGCACCTGATATTCTTCAACAGATACTTGTAAAAGAAAAAACTCTCTATTGGTTTCACCCCTTCATTGCATTTTATGTCCGTAACAAATATAACTCCGAGACTTGATATCTACCTCCATCTATTATAATGAACCAACATTGGAACGTGCCCAGAGCTTGCCCCGAATCCAACTATCTAGAGAGTTACAGTACCGGAACATGACGGCGGTTTATGCAGAATTTATAGACATTGTCCGACCGGACTTATCATACGACTCATAAATGGCAGAAATGGAATCACCTCGATTTCGTTCAGTGAATACAGTGTGCCTCAGAACAAAGTAACGAGGACAAGTCTACCTTTTTACAGGCTAGTCATACCAGCACTCAATGTAATTGCTTGCGGAAGTTTTTTTGATCCGACTAACTCTTTTGTTGAGGAACAGTTCCAATTCTGCCGATGTTTCGAATTACATTGAATTCATTTTTTCAGGTTCTGGAGAATAGTTTTTCTCACCGAAGTTGACTAGATAAATCCCAAGCAACCTACAAAACAAGATGGTGTCAGTCTTGTTTTTGTGTATTCAATTTTTTGTCACCGATCCACTGATATATCAAGCCCAGAGAATGAACTCGATAAAGTTGTTTCTCTATGGAACGATTGATTCCTCTTCAAATGAATACCACATATGAAAATAACGTCATAAGATACTATGTGTGTATTACTCAAAACACATTATCATTATTGGAATAGGCACACTTGCAAACCTATTCCATCATCAGTGGCAGGTAGGTTCAACCAACGATCGAAAGGCATCGGTTTTCAAAATATCAACAGTACAGGGATTTTTTCAATTATGGGAAACCAAAGACTCTCGAATTCGAATAGTTTTTTTTTCTCCGAATCAAAAATAGAATTTACAACTTTCGTGGCAGTCAAATCAAAAAAGTTCACAAACAATCTCTGTTGATTACGCTATAAGGTAGACACGATTGAATTTCCACAAAATTTATTGTGTATAAATTTTGTGGAAATTTAATCGTGTCTACCTTATAGCGTAATAACTATGGATTTCCATCAAGTGAAGGCCACCTCAATCCAAAATCTCTGTTGATTTAGGAAGTGTTTGTTATTTTTTTTCAATTTCATTTCTTTCATAGAAGTTTTAATTGTGAAAAAGCCACAAAATAGTACATAAAATTCCATACTCTCAACAAAAATACCATAGTTTATAATGATTTACCTACTTCACCGATCGAGACTAAACGTATCGTACAAATTTCTTAATTTTTTGAAACACAACTTGCACTAAAAATAAAATTTCTTATTGAATGGTCTGTTTCACTTATAGGCTTGGTATATACAGGATATTCTCAAAGTTGAGTTGTTAATATTAACAGCTTGGAGAACTCGTCGAAAGAAATTGATATACTACAACCCACCTATAAAAGTGGGTTCATTGCTTGGCTTGTTTTTGATATAATACGTGAACACCGGCATTTCATTTTCGAAGCTTGTAAAGAGTCGTGGATTCGTCGAGCATGCTTATGCGTTAATCGAACAAATGGATATCCAGTTAACATGATAATAACGTTTTTTCAATATTTTTCAATGATGTAAACTAACTCTTTTATTATGCAACTTTTATATAAGTTGTTTTCGGTACATCAAGATCTTTTGAAGAGTTTTACAAGCTGTTAAAATGAATAGCTCAACTTTGAAAATCCATTTTATAACTCGGTAACAACTTTGATGATGTACAATTGGTCTGCTTCCATTTCATATTGTTGTTTGTTGATCCTCCACTCACAAAGTCGCTAATTCATCCATGAACACCGCAAAATACCATTCACGAAATTTTTGGCGAATACGAAAACAAATCCACTTTCTCTTGATACCTTTCGAAGTTCCCACTGTGTATCTGAGGATGAAAAATTTCCAACGGTTGTTTCGTGAACTAATGAATGAAATATCATCTCATCCACTTCGCCCAACGTTTTCGGGCAAAACTTCCTTCCACACACTGTTCCAGACTCATAATTGTTTTTCTATTCGAAAAGTTTTACCAACGGAAAGTAGTGGAGCTAATTGAATAGTATTCAGCGTCGTCTACAATTTCATGAAACTTCATAATAGCTGAAAGTTGACAGGTCGTTAGAAAACTTTCATGTCGTGGAAATCGACAACTTTTGTTTTCAGTTCTTGATCTAGTGAAGCATCGAAAAAAGCATCGTTATACTCGGGGCTGGAACTTTCATCTCAAATGGATCGTTAATTCACACAATAGTTCGATGAGTCATCGTTAAAGTCTAGGAGTGTCTATTTGATTATTTGGACCACGAAAAATGATGGCTCCTATGGAATATGTTTGACTCCAGAAAATATAGAGACAGTTCATTTTGTTTTACTGTGAACTGGACAGATGCCTATCAATTTCACCGATAATTATCAGTAAACAAATTGTTGTGGAATGAGAGTTGAAATTTCAATGACAAAACAGTATACTTCATTGGGAGTCAAGAAAATGGTCTTTTTCCGTGCGTGAGCAATAATTCCCGCGGGAGGGGCAGCTGAACACGGAAAGTCGGGCAAGCACGGAAAAAGCATTTATGGGCGTTTAATGAACGAAATTTTCCATTAGATTCAACTGAAAATCATAGATTGTTGAGGAACGTTTAATTTTTGAATGTTATTTGCGGAAGAAAAATATCTCTTTATTCCATTTTTCGGGTTCTCTTTCTAAAACAGATAGAAATTCAAAGCTTTTTCTTTTCCTGGGGAGAAAAAACCCAAGAGATGGATTTCAGAACATTCAGTTTTCCACTAAACATATCAAAATATTGTCACAAAATAAGCGCTAATCACCTCACTGCTAAGGAGATATACAAATAATTTACGATTTATATGGATTTTATTTCCATATGTAAATAGGCAGCTAATGACACCAGCTCACTGTAAAATTCTCCGTGCGGGGGTACGGAAAAAGCCCACATTCGGTGAGCTTAATAAGCATGTAAATATAGTGTTTTCAGATATGTATAACACATTTTTTTATATCTGGGTATTCAAAGCGATCAAATGCTTTGAATATAAACGTTTTCATGAAATATTTTTGGTGAGAGTCCTGCTATTCACATTGATACTTAGGCAAGTAGAGACTTTGTGTTTTTCCTTAACAATGGAGATGGGAGGTATATAGTACTTGGTAGTACATTCCTATTCCTTGAAGCATCAGCAAAGTGATTAGTAGCTTGATAACCAGATAAACTAAAATTTTAAAAAATTATAAGGTTACCGGAAAGACATCGACGTTGTACCTTGTACTGACGAGAAGCCAAATAACCCGAAACCAGTGTGCGAGTGTGCCCGTCATAATGATTGAAAATCAATTCTGTTATTTGTGTATCGCCAATAGCATATACAGGAAATTATTCTGTGTATACACTGAGGGAAAGGTTATTTTATACTCAATGAATAGGTTTGTTTGGGTATGATTCGTTAAATATCAACATCATTTTTGTATGCCCAATCAACCTTGTTAAATACAACAATTCCATTTGAAAATGTCTCTTTTACTAAAGACAAAGTATTTGTTGGAAGCTGATTTCTTTAATATTAACATATATATTTATCTAAAACTTCTTATGTTTTATCACAAACAAATTTCTTCCTGCTAAAACTATCAAAAATATTATATTTAAATGATAATTTGTAACTGGTAGAAAATATTTGCAGCCGTGTAGTTGTTTGGCACTCAATAAATCTTTATTACTGAAGCGCAAATGATTTAGTTGAGTAGGTTTCGTCCGTTTAACCGTTACCATCCCCTCTCATATGGCGTGATGTCAATTCCTTCCCCGTTCGTCGTTCACCTTTGTGTATCCTACATATGATGATGTGATTATTGATTGCATTTTGCATTTCTGGCGTCGTAGTCAGCTCTTATGATTATAATAAACCTGCAGCATCAGTTTTCGTCAGATATAAATAATAGTCCTAGTGATACTTGTGTATACATCAAAAATGGAGAAGAAGCTAAGAGAATGGAATCTTGGGAATTATGTAAAAAAAATTCAAGGTAAATGATATATTTATTTATATTTTATGCCCAATGTAGTATATTTCGTAATGAGGCCGAAGCGCTGGTGCAAATGAAATTGTAATAATTTTATGAATGCCACTTTAAAAACTTGTTGATTCATAAAAAAAATGGATACCTACCTACTAATAAGACTCATTAATGTGCAGATATCAACAAATATTTGTTAATAGTTACCATATGAATGTATTTTACAAAATAATATTTATTAACTGTTAAGATATCCATGTTGCTACCAAAATTTTATTTAATTTACTATAACAAGCCAATAAATCCGGACATTTGACATGTCCGTTGTATTTTGTGATGGCGATCTCTATTATAACTGGATTTTGTATTGTATATCAGATTCGTGTTCTTTGTTGTGATGTTTAATATTCTGCCTGAAGAATGTGGCATATTTTATATGATATTTTGGGTCAATGATTCATCAGATATAGATGCTAAATTTAATGGAGATCATGTATCTATTTCAGACGGAAATGTTACAATTGATATGTTCCAAAAATTACTGGAACATCCTGAGGCACTTAAGGAAATTATTCCAAAAATTGGTGAGAGGAAGAGGAGAGCCCTGCCGAATTCAGTAGAGCTGATGATATGTTATCTACAGACAGTCAAACCAAGTTATTTTTGAGTAAGTTCAATACTTCTTTGAAAGAATCGATAGATAATATATTCCAAATTGTCTCATCACTTGTTTTCTAAGATAATTTCCATTATAAATCATTCGACCATTCAGTGACATACCTAATCAATAACTCATAAATGATTTCAGATTAGACAGTTGAATACTGTTGATGCAGTTTACCCAGACCAAGACAGCCTCCCAATCAAAAGAACCAAAAATATTCATACCTTCCTGGAAAATTTCAACATGAAAAAACTTTTAACTAAATCAGCTGTGGGAAAAGCATCACTCAGCTGGTATGACATAAAGGGAGGTTGAGATAGACTTTTTTCTTCTGTAACTTCAAACCTGATTTTTGTGAGTGCTCTTTTTTAAAGTAGATGATATTATGAATAGTTATTTGTTTTGATTCTGCTATAGTATATTTATGAGAAATGTGTCATTTTTGTTATATATAGGATTTTATTTCAATTTGGTATATTTCAATGTAGCTTTAATTTCAAAATAACAATCCCATGTTCCTTGCCTGTACCTGTCATATATATTCATTAAAGTTTTTTTTAATTATGTGACCTTTGCTTTTTCCTAATCAATAATATGAAGTGAAAAAATCAACACAAAATCTAATGTGATTCTTAGAGGAACAACAAACATTTTCTCGACTACATGAGAACTTCAACAAAACGATTTGAGCTGATTCAACAGTTACCAAATGTTTTGGAATACGTTTAATATTCCACCCTATATATATTTTTGAGTTTTGAAAAGTGTATAAATTTTTTTCGCGAGCGATATAATTGTTTCCATTCAACTCTCTACTGAAACTATGTTGACCAACACGAGACTTGATAAATATGAGGTATACATTTTGAGACAAAATTGTCATTCTAATTTCCCTCATTATGTTAGAAAATCTATAATTGAGATTTTTTTCTATTTGAATGAATCTATTCTCAACTGGATTTTTTAACATAGAGAGAAAGAATAGAATTCCATTTTTTTCTGGAGATTTATCTCATATTTATCAATTTTCATTTTCACACAGTATCAATGGAGTATAAAGTTGAATGCAAACAATTATATCTTTTACAAACGAATATATTATCCTTTTCAACGAATTTCAAGTACCTGATAATAAAAAAAATATATATTTAAAATCAACAAATAATAAGTCATCAATAAAAAAACAATGTTGTGAGTTGAAACATAATTATTTGACATTAACTCCATACCTATATTTATAGATAAGTCGTCAGGATCAATGCAAACAAATGCCTTTTGTTCATAAAGGATATTATAGGTGTACATAAACAATCTTTATTGATATTCAAATAATATACCTTAACACTCAAGAACTAATTGTTTAATTGAAGTGATATAACATAATAGAAAAGTAATGAAATTTACTGAAAACTGTCATGGATTGTACTCAAAGTAATATTTGTTAATATTTAAAAAATGTCTCTTCAGTATGAAAACAATATAATTCATTAATAAACCCTATATTTATTTCGGATCTGCCAAGATACCATTAGTTTGTTATGAAAATACATAAGTTAGTCCATATTCAACAATGGCATTCGTTAACAATAAATAAAATTTATTTAATGTGAAGAAACTGTTCCCTCAGTGTAATGCTGCACTGACCCTTCTCGGATATAATCCAATGCCCTTCATGATATTATTGAGGGGAGTAACTGTTTTCTGGTTGGTGTCAGTCTGTTAACCTACGGTGTGAATAATTTGAGACTGGACTGAACAACTCTGTTATCGTTTTCAAAACAATAACTGAATCATGTTCAGTGAATATTTCCGTGATTTTTATTTCGTTAAACATTTGTCATAAATTTCATGAAAAATCTCGATATTGGTTCCTTTTCGGGATATACTCAAATTTCCACATTCTGTTTAGCTGCAAACCTGAAGGAAGGGTTCATCTGCCACGAAAAATAATATTCACCTTGTAGTTCAGTCGGAGATTCCAACTGAATCAATAACCAATTAATTATAATCGTTGTTATCAGAAATGCATTCACATAATTGTGTATGCTTTTATAAATACTCATCAATTGCAATGCCTAACCTTATTACAATAATGGTCCAAGATAGTTTTCATCGAAGGAGTCTTCATCTTGTCATGGTGGTGGGGATTGCGTACTCCATGAAATTGGAAGACATGCCAGCGGTAGCGTAGCTACCGGTAGGTACTCCCATACCAGACGGGTCGAAGATTGAAAACTAGACTGAGAAGGGCACCAAACATCCAAACCAAGGTGGGAGGTAACGTGCCAAGTACTGAATGACCATGATATGCGAACTTGACGTTCCAAGGGGGCACAGAGCGGACGCCAATTTCACCAGCTACTCGTGGAATAATCTTCAAGAGTGATGATGAAAAAAATAAATAAGAAGAGGACCAATGAAAGATGAAGGCGAAGGGTGGCCACCTCCAAGCAAGGCCAGGCGCGGCACCGCAAATTAACAGAAGGGCAGAGGCAGAAAGGCCGAGAAGGTCTGAAAAGGCTAGCAATATCTGGGTCAATTTCATAGTTAATTGACCTTATGACGGAAGACGAGATACCCGTAACCGTGGAAAACCAAACAAGTCGTCATCAAGAAGAACTTTCTCAAAGCCGTTGAGGACAGGGAAGAATCTCAATGATCTGAAGACAGCACGCTACAGGCGGATACTCGTACAAAAAGAGATCAGATCGAAGCTACGTCTCTCAAGTAGGCTTTCACGTCTTTAAAAATCGCCATTAACGATACTGGCTATCCAGGTGTTCAGCTGGACTCGAAGAAACTGAACGCCGTGAAAATGTCCATACTTGCGGCCTATGACAAGATGCCTAAAAAATAGCCCAGAAGTGCGTTTTGGAAAGTGTGCCTACAGGCCGGGTTATCTCTCATCTCACTGACAGAGTGAGCGCAACGTAGCTTAAGGATGAGTCTGAATCCTTTGGGAGGTGCAAGTCCTGTGGGGTTGGAGTGAAGGACATTCCGAAGCTATGCGCCTGCAATGTCGTGTCGGACGAGGGGGATTTCTTCACAGGATGCCACCACCGGGGGCTTCAGTCAGCTCGGTAGGAGAAACACCCACAGAGCCAAGAACAGAAGGAAAAAGGGCGTGCAAGCAAACCATCAAACAAATGCTGTGTCAGCCATTTTTCGCAAGAGAAGGGGGACTCTGCTTATGGCCTTCCACGCCGAGAACAGGAGAATAGGGGGCCTGCAGGCGAATTTCCATCATACAAAGGGTGCATCAACCGTTATTTGTATTCTCCAACTGATTGAAGGATGTGATGCCAACGCATACAACACTGTCTGTGAAAGCACTGATATCAATGCAAGAGGTGAGTTTTCATTACGTATCTCAGTGGAAGTATAAGTTATAACCAATAGAGGCAACGATGTAACTTTTGACACGACCCCGTGAAAAAATTCTTGGATTTTACACTCAGTACGAATATATATATATATATATATATATATATATATATATACAAAATTAGGAAAATAGTTGGGTAAGCAGCATGCAGGAAGTATACTCTTATAACACGAATTCCAATATTTCGACAATGTCTATTGTCATCCTCAGGGAAAGCTACAATATTATATAATTTGTCAATTCGAAAGGTAAAAGTGCGAAAAAACCACTTACAGTGTCCACGAGATTGAGTGCAAAAAAGGTTGTTAACAATTTGAAACATGTATGGAACATATGTCACAAACATTACAACTTTCAATTAAAATATTCAATTTTGTCAACATTACACAATTTAAAACTTATATCAAAATTTATGACTGGACGTCCACTTGCATGTCGAACGCCGGCATGGAATGATAGAAAATGTTAGGTTTTAACCTAAGTAGTTCCAAATGTCGAGTGAGTTCTTTATCTCTATGTGCCTTGCTGAGATTTTTTCACGCTTCTCTTGATGCCTTGGCTAATATTACACGAATGTGACAATAAATTGCTGAGAGAAATTTTCGTGACAGGATTTCAAACTTTTTACTCACCACTCTGTAAAAAATTCCATAACAAAAAACAAAAAATGAATCATGATTATGAGAAATGAAGTCCTGGGTTGAAGGTTCAGTAACAGTTCAGTTCATATCCGATTCGATCTATTTTCACTTTCTTTGGTGACTGCGAAAGGCAGAAACATATGCTATCAAAAATTCTGATATGGCACAAGAAACATAAATTTGATGATGGTGGACAGAAAGGCAGTGAAAAAGAATTTTTGGAATTCTCATGCAGATCAAGAAAATCTGGATATTTCTCGGGTACCTCCGAATAAGACAGGATAACTTTGTTTTGATTCATTAATCTGTCTATCTTCTACTGTATTCTCTTTCATTCACATATAAACCATTCATCGTATTATAATTTTTCTCTCTCTACCACATATTCATATATTCTCCATTCATCTGTCGAAACAATAAATTGCAAAACAAACACATTCACCGGCTTATCGACTTTACCTGGAACACTCTGACTAAGAAGTTTCCAGTCAAAATTCATTGCCGTAATTCGTTTCAATAATAGCACCGGAGTGTATTTAATACTCTGAAAAAACGATTTATTGTTTCAATTTCCTTTTCATTTCAATTCAACTTCGGGGAATACCTAGGTGGACAAAAACCATTTAACAAGTGGAAATCGTGAGAAAATCGCACGGTTTTGAGCTTAGCTAACCCGAAGTAACGGTAATGAAAATGTAAATTTTCAATTTCGCGCTTTGTTCACGGAACGAGATAACGTGGGATGATATTTCATAATTTACTTCGTTCGAGCCATATTTCAGTTCCAGGAGTATGGATATTCATGAAAGCGTTATTCTCTACCGGTGAGGTCATATTTAATTTGTACATGAACGTAAGGAAAGAATATGATGCTACTCTCGAAAGAATTTTAAATATTTAGTTTTATATGTATGCCATTATAAAGCGAAAATATACCTGCACGAAAAAAAAATTGGGATCGAATTCATTTGTTTGATTTGTACTTGAATACCTGTCCTGTATAGCTTTTTTATGCTATCAAATATGAGTGTAATTTATTTTTAAGTTCGGTAAATGTTCCTGAATCGGTGTATAATCGTTTGAACTTATTATAACATGGTATCTGTTGATACTTATACGAGTTTTGGCCTAGAGCCATTCTTGAATACGACTGATGTATCATATCTCTATTTCGAGTATTATATTCATGTACGTCTTTATTTCTCTGAAAATTTTCTGATATTTTTTCGAAATCAATAATAATATTAAAAATGTAAAGGCAGGGCAAGGTTAATATTCCAGTGTTTTGGAACAGTTCTTTACAGGATGTCGAGGGACGCACTCCCATAATGCATCTCACTATAATTTTTTGCATGACAAAACCTTCTTCAGTATGAGCAGAGGATCCTCAGAATATGATACCATATGACAATTTCGACTGCACAAGTGTGTAGTATACCATTCTTAAAACATCTATACTGACCGTATTACGTAATTGTTTGATGAGAAAGCAGATAGAGCTTAATTTACTAGTCATACAATGAATGTGATCTTCCCAAGTCATCTTATGATCGACTATAATACCCAAAAATTTGGTTGAACTAGTGAGCCGAATTGATTTATGATTCATTCGTACAAGCATACTAGATTCACGCACAATGTTTTTTGGAAGAAAAGTCATGAAACAGGTTTGGTCCACATTGTTATAACAGTAGTCCTGAAATACTCGAACGTTAAAGTTAGCTTTGATGATATTCTCTTCACTTGAAGAGTTTTTGATACAAAAATTAGTGTCATCAGCATAGACTATTCGAAGATCAGTCTCAATTCCCGAGTTGCTGAGATCATTCCTGAAGACAATAAATAATAGTGGTCCAAATACGGATCCCTGAGGGATTCCTTGTTTGATGTATTGAATATTCGATTTTTTATTGTCAACTACTACTCTTTGGCATCTGCCATCTAGACAAGAAGATAACCAATTATTTCCTACCCCCTTACTCCTAATCTTTCCAATTTATCTAGCAGTAATTTCTGATCTACCATATCGAATGCTCGACTTAGATCAAAATAAATCGCGAGAGGAGTTTTTTTTATTTGGAGCATCATATTTGAACGAGGTTAGTTCACTTATTGCTGTTGTGGTTGATTCATTCTTTCTAAACTTGTGTTGGAAATTTGACAGTGGATTATTTGACTCTAAAAATTAGTTAGCCTAGAGTAATAGCATATGTCGAATACTTTGGCTATTTGACTTTGTAGGCATATATTCCTATAGTTCTTCACGTCATGAATTGGCCCTTTATTTTTATATACTGGTACTGCTTTTGATTCTTTGAATATTGATGGATACTGGCCATTTAGGAAAGATTCATTATTGAGAAATGAAAGGGGGTTGCTTAGCTCGCAAGCAGCTGCACTCAATACTCTGCCACTGATTTCATCAATACCAGGTGATGGTTTCCGTACGGAATTTTTTAATATACTCGTGATTTCTTCAGGAATCGTTGGAGTTAGGTGCACTGATATTAGTTCATCGGGGGTAAGTTTGATCTTTTCATATTCGGGCTTATTGCACGAAAAGTTACAGAAAGAATTATTAAATACATCTACAATATTTGCCAGTCCTGATATTTCTTGATCGTCAGAGATAATACTGTCAGGAGTTTTGGGTTTTGCTCTGAGACTATCCTGTTTCATCTCACCAACTATTTTCCAGCTTTCCTTCATGATATTGTTGGTTTTCATTAGTCTAGACTAGAGTTATTAAAGGTATGTTTCGCAAGAATTTTCAGGTCATTGTAGGTTTTTTTCAAGCTCCTGTAACGATCTTTGATTATAACATTATTTGTGGTTCTAGCTAATTTTGACATCTCACATAGCATATCATGTAAATTTTTAAGCTCCTTTGTGTACCATGTTTTTTCTTTTTTTTTAGATTCGCCTTATTTTTTTGCATGGAAAAGCGTTGTTGAAATGAAACATGAGAGTGTCATAAAAGGCTTGAAATTTGTCGAGTAATCCGCGTGCCCTATTCATTTCTTCCCATTGTTCAGCTTTGATCACATTTACAAACGATTGTATTGTTTTATTATTCACTAAACGTCTTTCAACTGTAGTGTTTTCTATTTTTCGGTTAGATCCACATATCTGTAAACCACATATCTGAAAAGTATGGTCAGACAAACGAGAGTCCTTTATTATTAGTTTTTCTGAGTGAACATCTGTGAACATGACATCTAGCAAAGTTTTGGATGTACTTGTTATTCTTGTAGGCTGGCTAATTAGGTTTGTCATATTGAACTCATTGAACATATTGTTTACCTTTCTAGTCATATCGCTTTGAACTAACATATCTACATTAATGTTTCCACAGAAGAAATAATAAGAGTCTTTATGATAGATTTTATGTAACAGCTGATATAGATTTTCAACAAATAGCTCATCATCACTTTTTGGTGACCCATACAATGTAATTAAAAAAAACCTCTTGCCTGCCCCTATCTCGAGCTGAACTGTGTTCACTTCAAAATGTTTTTCAGTACCTCTTTTATGATATACACTTTTTACATTTAGCTCTGTTTCAGTGAATATACACGAGCCACCTCGTATAGACTCAGTTCTACTTAATTGTGAAACTGATGAGTTCCCTCTTAGATTAATTGATTTGAACTCATCTACCTTCAACCAATTTTCTGAAATACAACAAATATCAATTTTATAGTTTACCAGCATCAACGATAGGTCATCTACTTTCCTAGAGGAAAGTCCTTGTATGTTTAAGTGCATAATATTAAATTCTTCCTTATTTGGGTTATTTCTATTTGGATCCTTCAACTTATATTCATCACTAACAATATTTATATCACTATTATTATATTTAAGCTATTCTTTCATCTATCTCCCTAAAAAAGAACCATGATCCGTTTCACATCGATCTGTTCTGAAATTGTACCTGCGATATCCCACTCCCCGAAAGGACGGTTTGTAGAATTCTTCTTTTAGAGTAAAGTCTGCTGCTACCATGACACATTTGAAGCCGTTTTCCTCTCTAAGAAACTGGACAATAAAATCCTGAACTTTTTGGCATGTCCTTTCTTTCAAGTATTCTATTATATCCTTTTCTTCATTATCCGGAGTCACTTTATATAGAACATCCACACTTTCGGTTGACAGCCTTTAAATTTGCCGCCTTCATCAATGGTTTGTTCGATGTTTTTCTTGACATATCTCTTTGATTTCCTTTCTACGGTTTTCCATTTGTTGTTTGGCTCATCCTGAGTTGTCCCCTCTGTATTCCCCAATTCTATGATGTTCTTCATCAGATTCAACTGATCTTCTATCAAGTGAGACGTGACTTCCTTTTGGTAGCTTACAGAGTTGGAATTCCCAATAACGTTTTTGAATTCCCAATAACGTTTTTGGGTGATGGATTGGATCATTGGGTGATGATTTCCAAAGTGCATATTCACACCATAAATGATCGTTTATGAAACTGTAACCTCGGAATTAGGTTCATAAACCCTTTCTTTATATAGAGAAAACCGTTGAATGGCTCATAAATGAAAGAATCAAGTCGCATGACGGTATCGAAAATCGACATCATGAATGGAATACGAGACAAACAATGAATATGGTTATGCAAAGATGACCCAAGCACACCAACACCAACAGATTAATTCCAAAGGAGACAACTGATGCATGTCTCTGTTATGATTCACAAAGGTTCATTCGAAGTGATTTTGTCAAATGAAGGCTGAACTGAACATCACGACACCTGATGAGTTGCTGTAATGGATCGAAGAAAAATTCATTCGAGAGAGTTGAAGTGTCCTGTAAGAACTATCTGTCACAATCGAGCTGATCCGAATAGTTCACTTAATTCAACGCATACAACAAGAGATATCCTGATTATTGAAAAATCACTGTGTCATGCAATCCAGACTGAATTATCATTGAGGTGATATCAAATTTTTTTCCGGAATTCAACTCGCACACCTCGCGTGTTTTGTCATCCATGCTGTCATTTCCAGGAAAAGAAACTCTCAGATAATCCTGTGATGATGCCGAAATGATTATCAGAATACCAATTTCAGGAAGTTTTTCGACTTCTTTTCAGTTTCATTTGTGTTAGATGATTTTCACAAAAAAAAGGATCAGAGTGGGTTTTTCTGTGGACAGTCATTCCTCAACAAGAACGACAACTTCCAGAAAGTCTGAACGAGTGTGAGCTGAGAATCAGCGAGATCTCACCTTTGAACGAGCAATTTGTAGCACAAAATAATATAATATAATCTGTATGCAGTCAACAGAAGAGTTGACTTTTATGAAATTGTAGGTGACTACTTCTAAAAGGGTTTACTATTCTCATAATAATGATTTCGAAAAAGTCAAAAATGTTTAGAACCCCATTTTGTTATGAGTCATAATTATTTCCTTGATTATCGACACCTAGGGTTTGGATGAAATGCAACATTCCATTTCAGATAGTCATATTGACCCGTTTGCGGACAGCCCCAATCACAATGGGCCAATCATGGTGCATTTTTCGATCTAGTCTGAATTTGTTCGGGGACTGGGAATATGCCGATTGCAATTAAAAAAATATTTTTTCTGGACGTTTCAACAGAAAAAATGAAGGGCTGCATATGCAGACCTGCCCATGCACATCAATAATGTGATTTTCTGGGACATACGACTGCATAAACAGTTTGTGATGATTACCTCTGCAAGTCTGAACGAGTGTGAGCTGGGAATCACCGAGATATCATTTTCGAGCGAGCAAATTGTAGCACAAAGGAAGATTCATATCCGAAAGGAATCTGTAACGAGAAAAATCAAGCTCAAAATGACTCTGAAATCAGTTCAGTGGCACTTGGAAAAATTGAAAACCTCACCGCTATGGAGTGACAGCTATTATGATATGTGAAAGTACAATTTCTTAATAGAACCAGATATATTTTCGATATCCGTTAGGAACTAGGTTAGGTAGATGAAGTTGTGAATTCAAAAATATTATCAATTTTGTATCGATGTATATGATACTGAGGAAAAATTCACGATGTGATTCACATACTTGGTCGCAAACAATATTTGTTGACCAATGATTACTATTTCAGTCTTTGGAGAGAAGAGATTTCTAGAAGGTTTATATTTTTTTCAGTTCACTCGGGTATTCGATATGATCCTTGCAGAAGTGAACACGTAAGTTGCACGTTGAAGCTTCACCACAATAAAGAATGTCTTGGGTGGTCCAGAAAACATATGATATGAGTAGTGAATAATTCAGTTGGAAGTACTCTGATCGAAGATGACGAGAAAGCTATGAAGCATTTTGTTGGGCGTTACCATTGGAGCAGAGATAAAGCAGATATTTGGATCCATCTTCCGAGAAACACCTCTAATTTCATCACTATATAGCCCTTCAACAACTGTTGCAAACGATCAGAGCACGCTCTATATTGAACTGTGTTGAAAATACAATGCATTGTTTATGTCCTGTATTCTCCTCTGCTGCTTCTTCCGAGAACTTTCTCATTCCACGAATCTTGAATTCGTTAAATGAACCTGACTGACTTCTCACTGTTGAAAATCGCAAGTTTTGGAAAAATCTTATATCATATCATTTCTACTGCAATAGGCAATGTGAACTACCATGAATGTTTTCCCGTGATGAAAACTATATAACAAACCAGGAGTGACATGAGTAACGCAAAGAGGTAAGAAAGTTAAAGTCTAAGACTTTATATCAGGAACGTTCGTATATGATAAGAGTTATAATATACTTAATATAATAGTTCATCTATCTCACTTTTTTGCAATATATCACCTCAGGTATACATGAGCTGAGCTTACTGGCTGAAACGTTGGCAGTGGATTCGTGACACTTTTTCAATCTCTCCTGATCATACTGATGATCATTAGTATTATATAACATTTCTCAATCAGTGATTGACACTTATCACAGCTTCGAATAATACTTTTTGAACCCATTCCATATATTTCCAGCTTCCCAGCGAAATGATTCGAATGCTGTAGAAATGTCCGAGACCTCGATCGTATCAATTTTCGAACAGAACTTCTTCTAAGGTTAACAACTTTTTCCAGATGAAAGTTTCGACTGCCGAGTATATCCGACCTCCAATACCGCCCATATAACTTCTACTTTTCCAATAAAGAGTATATTATATAAGTGTGAGTAAAAGATTAATGGAAGTTGGAAGTTGGGAGTGCAATTGAGGACGTTGCAAGTTTTATCGCACGTCCCAGCAGCAGTCGGCAGCGGCTGGGACGTTAGTTCTTGGAAACTCACGGGGCATCTCTAGACGAAGACTAGCAATGCTCAGAAGTGGAACTGCTAGCCAATGAGTCGTTGTTACGAGGGAGAATGTACAAGTTGTCGATAATTTTGGTTTCTATTCATTGAGTTTCAAAATTAAAAACACTGTCATGCTCAATTGAAGATAAATTGAGTATGGGAGATGTTTCTCAATGTGTGAGGATTTTGTTTTCGAAAAACTCAAAAATAAGATGATCCAACACAACACGAATACCGATAGATTTTATCTGATTCAGGTCACGTGTTCTTGGTATATGCAGTCAGCAGAAAAAATTACTTTTATGAAATTGTATGTCACTCCTCCTATAGCGGTTCCATATTCTTATAATATTGATTCAGAAAAAAAATTGTTCAGAGCCCCATTTTGTTAAGAGACAATAATTATATTCCTGATTATCGAATCCAAGGGTTTGGTTGGTATGCAACATTCCATTTCAGATAGTCATATTAACACATTTGCAAACAGACCCAAATCACAATGGGCCACTCATGGTGCATTTTTCGATCAAGTCTGTATTTTGTTCGGGGGCTGTAAATATGCCGATTGCAACTTGAAAAATATTTTTTCTGCATGTTTCAACAAAAAAATGGCTGCATATGCAGACCTGTTCCTGTACATCAATAAACATATGCAGTTTGTGATGATTACCTCAACATTATTCAATTTTTCGAAACAGTAAAACTTTATAAAACCAAACTATTTATTCTTGGATATAAATACAACTCTGATAATATCCGAGTAAGGCGTAGGGAGTTAGTAACAAGCCTGTGAACCGCAATAAACCCTCGCGGTTGTAGTGCACAGTGCAGTCACTGTGAAACCTACCCTACCAGGAAATATAATATTTCAATCTGGTGGATGTGCTTTTTGGAAATTTGATAATAATTCACTGATTCATTCACTTGACCCAGTCTACTTTCATCGGCATCGTCGGTACAATTAAATGCCCGTAGAATTTGCTAGTTATGGTGGCAAAAATATTGGATGATAATATAGGGTATTGTACGAGAAAGCCAATCGGATAACCGGAACACAAATCTGAGCTTGCAGTAGCCAAAAGTATCCCATCTTTTGTAAGAGTTTCGAATCTTCTTTTCTATCCATTTTTGTACTATAGTCATAAGACCAGTACTGATCAATGTCTCCTATAGCAGTCGTACCCCAGCCGAAAAAAACCACTTTTACAAGGAGAGATAGACATTTTTTATGTGATTTTTCATTTGTACAAGAACGTAGCCTAACTTTTGATTATGATCTGCATGAAAATCAAACTCGAATGCTCGTAAGAAACCACATAAAAATCGTCTGCTTTTGCAGTCGTACTCAGATGGATGCTCATTATCGTGTCTTCATATGCAATCCATTTGCCCACTGAGGTCGCTGAGCATGTTTTCTACGAATGAGATATAAATGATACTCATTTGATTCAAGTAACAAGTGCTTGATATATAAAATTAGCGATAGGAAGTGACTTCTAGGTCCTAGGTGATTGAATGCCTTTCGCATCACACATGCAGGGATGTAGTAATTTCAAAAGAAGTATTCGTTACTATTTTGAAGTTTGTTCTTCCATGGAGGAATTTACGGGGATGGCGGCAGTTATCTCATTCTGATGAAAGACAATACTTGTGTCTGTCGACATTAGTGTGCTTCAACATTAGCGATAATTTTCCATGAAAGCATGTTGTCTAAAAACTGCATGAGTTTATTTTCATATTTTGTCGAAAGCAAAATATAAAAATAACCGAATGCAGTTTTTTCACTGACAACATGCTTGAATGGAAAATCATCAGGTTTATTTTGATGCACGAGTGTAATTCGGTAGAATATTTCCGGAGTTAAAACAACGACGTTTAAAATTCAGTATTTATGCATGTCAAGATGACAAATGTACATTTTAACAATCGTTACTATAGATAAACGGACCGAGCGGGTATTTTTCGATACCTACCGGGTATTTACCAGCCCGAAAATGTCCCGCCGGGAATTTATCGGTTATAGTTGCACGAGTGCATAAAAATTATCGATGATTTTGCAAGAAAGTGTGATATCTGAAAATTGCGAGAGTTTATTTTCATATTTTGGCGAAAGTGCCCGAGTCCGAAGGACGAGGGCTCTTTTACAAAATATGAAAATAACCGAATGCAAATTGTATAAGATATCACGCTTGAATGCAAAATTATTTGGTCATTTTTATGCACGAATGTAATTCATTGGAATATTTCACGAATGAAGAAATTCTCAAGGAAATGTTATTTTTTATTCATTTATACTTTCCTCTATAGATTGTATGGAGTACTCACCTAAACGCAATATGTTTTTCTATTTTTGATGTCTATCTGACATTTATTTGTGTTGTTTACTGACGTCTAGCGATACGGTTTCAAATGTGTTGTTATGGGGACTTGATACAATGCAATTACCGCTGTAAGTTTTCGATAATTGCATTGCTCTTATGGGACATTTTATATATGAGGGAAATATTCGCTGTAATTGATCGAAAATGTCCCGCTTCATATGGGATTTTTAACATACGATAGAAATATTCGTCTTAAATAATAAATAATAATAGACTCCGAATTATCTGACACCGCTATTAACAATATTCTACAGAAAAGTGAAGGATCGAAAGCTCCATAATTATATTTGAAAATAAGGAAATGATTGGTTCGAAAAAGTTCCACTGGTGTTAAGAGTTGAAGTGATAATGATCATATATACATCGCTTCCAATTTGGATAATATTCGAAAAATGGATCTAGGGGATGATTTCAAACAACTTTCTACAAGTTTATTGAGAAACGTGTTAATTTTACATTCCAGTAAGCCATGTTTTGTTCGAAAAAATTCAGTTCATTTTTAGATATTGATAGCGATCAGGAGTATTCACTCCTCCAGAAACATATCAATCAGCAAAGTATTACTTTTGCTGCCCAGGCAGGAAAATAATTACTTTGCTGATTGATATGTGTCTGCAAAATTCATATCTGCTGTCAATCGAAGAAAAAATATAATTGTTCTGCTCTGTTCGATTCATACCTTCACAATATCATTTTCTTTTTTGCATTTGAACATATTCATTCGATGAGTAGTATTTTCACATGATACCTTTCAAATATTTCTGGGAAACAGCAATTTCTTTTGTACCACTCGTAATCGAACTAGTTGAAACTAAATCAACTGTCTCTATAGGAAAGTTCCAGTCTAGGCTTGATCAACACGCTCGAAAGTTTAAATTGCTGTAAGGCCACGATGGAAATAAATAGCAGTTACCATTTAAGCAACGTACTGAATTTCGTCCCGTGTTCGGACTTTTTCTGATTCTATACTCCCTAAGAGGATTTGTTCTTTCTGGAAAATGTCGCGAATAAAGTGAAATGGCTGTTCCACACCAGAATATTTTTTGGATATTATAATAGTGGAGAACAGTTGAATGTTTTTCAAAGTTTGAAAGGAGAGTTTTTCAAATAAACCCATCCAGAAGAAGGGGATACCTAAAATTCAAAAGTGCAGTATTCAAAGAATATGAAAAAAAAAAGATTAGCAATGATAGGTTCACATGAAATTCTTCAAGAAAGATTCAACCGAAAATAAACAGTGACAAATCTATATTCACTCAAAAATAAATGATTGAATGGCGACATCAATAATACGAAACTTTTCCTAGAGATCAATTATCCTAACACCAAATTGATGATTTTGCACTCGACGCGCGTTTCGCTAACAAGGTTAGCATCTTCAGGAGAAGAAAGATGCTAACCTTGTTAACGAAACGCGCGTCGAGTGCAAAAATATCAGTTTGGTGTTAGGGTAATTGATCTCTAGGAAATGTTTCAACTTTTACACCAAAAGTTCCAAAACTCATCGTTAATCAATAATACGCCTCATAACGTATTCTCTAGAAAGAAATAATGTTGTGTAATCTTTTTTAAACTTTTTCCGTTGACAAATCGAATACATTTTTGGATGTGAAAATAATTATTGTGAGATGATAAAAAGGGCTTCTTGAATAACCAGGTTTTACATGAAATCACATCGTATGAATGAATAAAATTCATTTTGCACTTATGTATAACACAACGACTTCTCAGAAAAAGTTGAAATATGCATCTGAATGTCGAGAAAAAAAAAATTAACAATTCTCATCCGGAAATGAAATTCAATAGAAGGTAAATAAACGATTGGAGGAGATGTCGACTAGATAGAAGTGATGTAAGTCATCAGAGTATTGATGGTACTATCATTGTATAACATCAAATATAATGAAGTTTGAGGCAGCTACAAATACAGAAGGCTCTGACCTGCCTTTCTGATTGATTCACGTAGGTACCTCAGGGAAGTTTGATGGCCAGTTTTATCTTTCCTGTCAACCCAAGATGTCGATTATTAAGGGGGTGACAAGGGCGACGAAGGAGTATGTAATTTTTGCACGAGATACCTTGTACAAATAGTTCGATTTCATTTTGCGCATCGCACCAATATTCGATTTCAAAATGAAAACATTACCTGGTTTCATACGATCTCATGTCAAGTTTGTCCACTTCGTAGGTACCATCACTTCTATTATTTATTGCAATGATTTCAATCACATCAAGTCTCAGATACCTAGTCTTCACTCGAATAAATGCTTCAAACACTCAAAATATTATGGATATCTGTTCAATATTTCAATAGCTGAATTGTTTCGTTGATAGGAAATCATCAGCGCCCTTGTACAAATATTACATAATGGAGTAGGGATTCACCACCATCAGACAAGTTATGTATGCTTACAGCGTTCTCATCACGTTCATTAGTTCTCACCACGGTTTAATCTTGTCTACTCAACTCAACAACATGATTGTACCAGCAGCGGTTCACTGTCGGAAACTTAATTTCTCTTGCTCCGCTCTAATTTCCGGCTCAGATATTCATCTGCAATGAACAAGAGATATAGAAACACTACAGTATGATTCGAATTGCTTGAAATGTTTGAAATCAGTGATGATTTTCTTGAAATCAGGAATGGAATTCTATTATGTTGGCACGTTGGGATAAATTTAATTTTCGTACTTCCGGGCCTAAAGTGACAACTTCACTTCCTTGTGACAGGTACTAAAGTGTCACATTTAATCCCTCCGGGATTAAATATTGACGAAACTCCCGGAACGATTAAATCACAAACAAACGAATTTAAGGGATATTTTATTGAAAAATATAATTAATTAGAATGGTAATTTCATTTCTTCTCTTCAAAAAAGCTAATAATTTTGGAAATTTACTTATATCAATATCTTCTCTAATGTTAATAACCGATTTCAGCATTGAGTAATGTGCCCAGAGAGTTGAGGCACAAACCGCTTTTGATTTATCATCGAAGTAGACTAACAGCGCATTTTCAGTAGGTTGTCTCACATTTTTTAAGCGACACCACTTTTTAAAAGCATCGTACTGCTGCTCGTATAGTTTTCTAGATTTCGGTGGTAACAATTCTTCACCTACTTCGGCTGCTCTTTTATCAATATCAGATACACCTTCTTCACTCATGATACCAATAATTATCAATAACAATGTTTCTTTACAATGACACTAGTAATGACAATGTTTCTAAATTATAACTGTCACAACGCAATGTTACTATGGTAACTTATTTTAAAGACAGTTTATTAAATGAGTTGAAGAGAGAAAAAACTGATTGAAATTATTGAAATAATTAATAAAATCATACCGGAAGTACGAAAAGTATCGTATATACCTTGCGACTGAAGTACATTTAATCCTTCAGGTAAATTATGGCCCTCCCTGCGGTCGGGCCATAAACTTTACCTTCAGGATTAAATGTACTACTTTAGTCCCGCGGTATATAATGTACTATTTTTGTATTCAGCGCGGTTTCTCTGGGTCGGAAGTAGCGAGACCCTTCCAAGTTAAGTTATTTACACGAATTAAAATTTGTTCTGTTACACAAAATATTCATTCTCGTGTCAAGTTATTATGATAGGAATTCAATATTTCACTATCAGAATTGAACCAACATAAAAATAAAATAAGGAATTATATAAGAATACGTAAAAAATCAAATAGTTGAATATAAAATCTAATATATATATATAAATAAAATTCAAAAAACAATGTAGAGGTGGATGTATTGGGCCTTGCGTAGATCTGATACTTCCAGAGGTGCGTTGTTTTCAATTCGGATGTGATCGGCCACTCTGAATAGTGGTGTTTCAGTTGGATGTGGATGAAATCAACACTTTCGGCAATTTGCAATGGCTTGTGAAGCATAGGGAGTTGATATAAAAATCCAGTTTCATCATATTTAGGTAAGCATAATATTGCAATAACTTCCGGCATCAGCAACTGATGAGGATAATGGGTATGAAGACAAACACTTGAGAGGAATGCTGTTTGGGAAGGATGACTATGAATCCATCCTATTGTTATCAGGTTATGATGATCTGAATAATCAGAAATCTCCTCTTCATCCATTATCACGCAAGAACCTGAGGTTCCTGTTTGCTTTGATAGAATCAAGTGACATGTCTCAATATTTTCAGAAGTATTACTCATACTCCTCCTGGACACTGATTTCTGAAGGATTTCTGGTGTGGTCTAGTGTCGAAAGAACATGAAGAATTGTGAATTCTGGAGAATCGCCTGAGTTATTCAATGATCTCAAACCACATGTCCCAGCTGCAGCTTCACTTATAGGGGAAAGTGAAGTGGAGGTATTTTCTTGGGATGATTGGTTGTTATGGAAGGCTTCTATAAAATCTTGAGATCGGAGAGAAACGGAATTTAACAATCTCTCATCAAGAATTTGAGGTGGCTGATTTGGTGCATAATAGGATGGTCTGTGATCGGGAAGGAATGTAAACTCATTCAATGATTTCGAAGGAGGAATGGTGCCAAGTAGAGAAGCAGCATTTTCGCGTTGAACAGTGATGCTGATACGCTGAATAGGGAATATATTAGATCGGATTTCACATGTTTTTTGACTCAGTTTTCCCCCAATATCGTGGATTAAAGATAGAGAAACTGGTCCAAAAACACATATTTCTTCCGTGGTGAACTCAAAGAACGAAGACATATTATACCAGACCCATATCAAATATATCAACTGAGTAAATACACGAAATACCTGATATGTCGTTAGTAGAGTCTCTGCCACTGAATATTGGCATCATGTGATACATAATATCATACCCTCAACAGAAACAATACTGAAACACAATATTGATATTGCATTTTGATTATGTTTTCTGCTTGTGTCATATATTTTGCATATTAATGAATAATCGTATTCATCGCATGTATAAAACTTATCGCATGTTACAAGTCTAGCGGTCTTTTCAGCAGTATTTCGATAATCAAAGATTGTTAGGTATCCAATTGAGACTAAAGGGTAATATATCACAAGTGAATACATGATCACCGTTCTGATAGAACGTTTCGAGATTCTTATCAATTTTTTTCCATATCGTTAGAGGTCCGGGACATTGGCTTACAGTCCATATCGAATAAACACTACCTACTTTATTAACGGACTCTCATCATTCTGGTACCTCCTAGAAAACTATTGCTTGACCTTTCTGCAGATGTCCCGAATCATTCTTCATGAATTTCAAGAGTAGTCTGAGTAACTTTTCACTGACTCTGTAACACAGCAGAATAGCCGTTTGAGTTTCAGTTTCAAAGACAAACTGTGAATACCTAAACACCACACCTCTTTTTATCGATCCTGCTTTTCTTACAATATTGCTAAGCTATACAACATAATCTTCGACGAATTGAAGTATCTACTGGTTACATCCTCCAGAAAAAGAATTAAAAAATATCTTCTGGACGAATCTCTGAATTTACATTTCTGAACTCGGTTTAATTAGTTTAATTTCAATCACCACCAATTTTCATAATCAACTGTACTACGTGTTCCTACTCTCAGGTCACTGCAACTCATATTATTTGTAATGAGATATCATGTTCATAATTACATAAATCACAAAATAATTTCTACTCTCAACGTAACTCTTCATTTTGAGGACTAGCCCTGCTGGACTACTCCCACATCGAGGTTGCATGGAAGAGCGCTATCTCTTCTTTCTTGTATCGAAGAAGAGCGAATGCTGCTTTTTGCCACCAAGTGTCGACACATGTATATTCAGCTAATGTATTTACCAATTCATGTTCTCTATCTGTCTAAGTCGTCTATTTTGGTGGAGCAATAAAAACATTCATTATTATTATTATTATAGTGAATTAGCCATTCAGAAGAGTTTGACAGCGAACAGTTTCACCAAGCCTCGTCAAGAAGGATGCGTAATTGATTTCTGAGTAAATAATTCATCTCTATTGTCGTTACATCAACTGTCATTCGAAACCCCAACAACAAACGTGACGAATTGAATTGATAGGCATTTAGTTTTCTGAAAAAAAGTCTGGTTTCAATACAAACTCAATCATTCATTTCGCAAATCCCTTCCATCCGTCCGAAAACAAACGTTAAGAACAAATGCTTGAATCATCTACAATGCATTTATCATCTCCTCCACAGCGGTGAATCACTTTTTTTGAAGAGAAAGACATCAGTAGGATGCAATTTATGTTGATGTTTTCAGAAGTTGGAGCGTTGTGCGTTAAGCCATGATCGGAATCAAAAGTGAATGCGGTTTAACAGGAGGGTCTATGAAACTAATCAGATATCATCTCTCATTAAAATTGTCAGTCCCTCCTGTTGATACGAGGTCTAGTTCAAATTCCAACAGAAACATCCATTCTTGCGCGAATCGCAGTTTCTTGCTCGGAAGAAAAGAGCAGCCCCATTCCAATTAAACTCTCAAGACTCCATATTCTCAGATGAGATCTACGGGACTGAAATTACTATTTCCGCCGCCCAGGAAATACGTTTCCCGTCAAATCGAAAATCCTCGGCGAATCCTCGGCAGTGCTTCCAATATCACTGCCAAATTTTTTACCATCGGCATCCTATTCCCATATTCCTCGTCGGTACTCAGGAGGATTGGCCGGCTCTATTTCATTCTCCATGTTAGGGAGCGGTGTCGCTACAGGCAATTCGTCTAGTCGGCGATGGATTTCATTGACGAGGCCAAAGAAAGCAACGGGCGCCGAACCTCTCTTGGGGTATTGCATCGAGAAGGATTTTTGAAATTGGCCTGCCTTGTTGGATGGTCTAGTACGGGTGATGAGACAGTGCAGTTTCGGTGGCCTCAGAAATATAGTAGTCAGAAATATAGAAGTTCTTTATTTTCATAAATGATTCATGAAAAGTTGAGTGAAATGAAACAAACATGTGAAAAACATGGATAAAAAAGTTTTCGAATATGCACATGAATAATGATTTCTTCCATACGAACAATATATATATATATATATATATATATATATATATATATATATATAAACTACCATCTTATGAATTGACTCTTGTAACGAATTGTGTCGCGTTTTCTTCTGAGACTATAAAGCAGATTAGGTATTATCCCCATGTGAGAAAGCACGACAGTCGAAAGTGGTACAAGTTAATGAGGCGTGACATGAACCTAAAAGCATTGATTATGTGATGGTTTTGTCCACTTATATTCTAACACTTCACTATCACTATACTAATGCCATGATCTCTGCTATACCAATTGACGTCCCAAGCGATTTTGGGCACTCACTGTCCCGCGCTCAATCGTGCCCTACTGTATTTCTCAATAATCGATAGAATTCGAAACACTTTTCCTCATTCAATGTATAGAAGGGAATGTGATGGGATGAAGAGGAAATTGAAGAAGATTGAGAGTTTGATATTGGATACACCGTCATTTAATCCAGACAGTACATAGTTTTTTCGGTAGCATTTGTGGTATGCTATCGAACATCAAAAGATAGGGGATTGTTTCTGCAGTTTTTCTATACATTAAATGAATGCGGTTTCTACCTTTCTTTAGAAACTATGCTCGTTTGAAAAAACATTGCCATATAATGTTCATGATATTCTCCAACCAATATCCGATGCAGGTATACTAGTAAGCGAGGTGGAAACTGAATCATATGAAAACAATCCACGAAAAGTACCCAGAGGCATCATATTAAGATGACCATGTCTTTAATGAGTTTTTTTTTGGCTTTTGTCTCCTCTGAATCAAAAAATGAAACTACAACTTCCATGAGAGAAGTGAAATCTAAAAATATCACAAACCCTCTTGTTGTTAGGTACATGTATATCTTTCAAAGATATTTGATTCATTAACAGAAGGTAGAGAAAGTCCATCTGAAACAGCTACTACCTTGCCTCTATGGCGACGACGTGCAATGGATTACATAAAAATCACGTTTTCGAATGATATTCATGTACCTATCAACAGAGATTGTTTGATTATCATTAATGGATTCATTCACAAATGACGGAATGTTGGATGGTGATGAGCAACGTGCTCCAAATGTAAAGAAAGGCGGAGATGCTCGAAATTTTTTATCGATACATAGATATCCCCTAGTATATATCACAAATGATTTTCTGCGAAAGAATAGTTGAGAGAGAAATTATTTGTCACCGTGGATATTTTCGTAGAAGGTCTGGACATGATGCGGCAGCTAATGTAGCTCCTAGCAGCTATTATCTCTTCGCACTTCTGAATCATATAGAGACTGCACAAAGATGCCACTACACAGCTAATTCCAGATATCCTTAATCTGGAACATGGCACAAGTACAACGATGCCCACGTGTCACCTATTGCCTCAAAATCGCTCCTAAGTGGCGAGGCCTATATTCTATTCTATGAACAAGATGAGACAGAATTTTCCATTTGACACTGTTTTATATTTCATTCTCTTTCATTTATTTATTCATACAATCGACAAATTACATCAGTTCGAATTTCAATATCTTACTTGGGGAAAGTATCATAGTTTCCAATTGGACCAAGTGTACTTCAACTATTAGCTAGAATGTGTTCTTATAATGAGCATCGAATGGAAATGTTATGTTTGTTCTATGGGTTAAATAGTTGGGTTCAGATCAGAAACAAAAAAACTTCGACCCACTTTGAAGCTACATTTCATTATCAGATTGGGTGCAGTTCAAATGGTTATAGTCACATATTATGAATTATGAAATCCAAAAGATTTGGGAAAAAACCCTGTACTTGAGGAACAAATAGTTCGAAATCATCTCCAGTACTCTCCTCTCCGGGGGATTTCAGATATTATCCGAACCTCCAATGCAATGTTGACCATTTTATATTATTTGCTCGTTCCCTATCCCAGCTATATTAAACGTATCCCGGATGGAAATTGAATTCAAGATTTCAATTTGGATGCTGCTTACACAAGTTACTTCTCTGCTCGGGGTTTATTTAGGGAGAAAAATTGTCCCCGTCTTATCTAGACTGTTTACTTACTCTGCAGAAGATTACCGTGAGTAAATAGGAAAATGGCGAAACCAACAGCTGAATTGAATTGAGAAGATGTGGATTAGGTGGACAGAAATGCTGGGGATGAGTTGTCTTTCAATCCGAAGGAGATTCGGCGGGATATTATATGAAACTGAATAATTTCCTCACAGGAAAGATTTCGTAGGAATGTCGAACTTTTTGTGCTTTGAACAGCATATTTCATTCCTGCAAATTTGCTTAATATATCATTGCCAAGAGACGGCACTCAGATTTAAAAATTTTCAGATAGAATAAAGTTGACTCGTTCGTAAAAAACAATCGGGAACAACTTTCCTCATGATTCATTTGATTTTTCCGGCACCGAATTATATATGATTGAAGGAAGAGGGAGTCGATCTAAAACAGGTTTTTTTCTGCCTGTATGGCGACGACGGGCATTGGGTTACATATAAATAATTTTTCTTGCTCAATTTGTATAACAAGCATTCGGAAATTGAATCAAATAAATAGTAAACATAGGAATATCTACACAAAGCAAAATAGAGAGTTATTCATTGACAAAATCTCACTCACTAGGATAATATTTCATTCCAACCATACAAGACCTCGTTTCGCTCATAGAGAATTATCTACTGAGCTCTTCAGTGGAAAACAGGGTAGGTTAGTGAAAACTCTCAGTATAAATATTTGCATACATTTTTGGCTTTTTTCTTCTCCGAATCAAAAAAAAGAAATTACATTTTTATAATTCTCGAAAATGTTCGAGGGAATATCATTCATTTCTGTACAGCATTGGTTCAGTCCACTTCCTATATCAATGTAGAATAATCATTCAGCAACACAATACATATATTTACTGGTACAGGCGTGAGAAACCCGAGAGCGCTACATCTAGTTCAAACCCGTATGAGGCAAGATCATCAAAAAATGTACTGTCAACTATTCCAGAAGATCATTTTCCACTCGTTAAATTGTTTAATAGCCGTGCCATATGAAAATCTTGGTTCATTTGAATTCGTATAAAAAAAAATTTGCATCTGGGAGATGAAGCTTTTTATTCAAATCACAATTCCTGAATGGTAGCCAATTTTTCAAAAATAATGCTTCTGAATATTATTGCTTTACCTCATAGCCGTCGACCAGAAATGAAAATTAGATGATTAATTATTTTCATTTGATCTTCACTCAAGAAATAAAAAAAAATACATTTTATTCTTGAGAATTTCATACAGCTGCACACATGCCAATTCAGCCCGATCAGCACAATGAATATACTTTTTTTCATTCAATACAAAACATTCATGGCAGGTGAAATATCAAGACAGAAAATACAAATTAATCTGAAAACACAAATAAATTGTACAGTACTCACCATAAAGTAGACATTATACATATTTATTGAAACATTCCTTCTATTGATAGAAAAAAGACGTATGATTTTTTGTCAGGAAGCTTCTGATTTTTTTGAGCGAAGTTGCGTCAGATGATTCTTAACATAGGCTATCAAGAAATTCGTGACAAAATCAACTTGTCCCTTGTGCCCTTCCAATTTTTTTCATCAAAATAATGAGAATGAGAGAATAAATACTCGTGTCCCGTCCCAATAATTGAAGATTATTTCGGGCAGTTGTGTCGCGAAGAGCATATGCAGGAATTTATTCTGTGAAGAATTCTGCGCTAACACTTGTTGGTTGTAATCCAATGCCCTTCGTGGTATCACCCAGGAAAGTAGTTGTTTTGATAGGTGTTAGTCCGTCAATGTACAGTGTAGGTGTGTTGAGGCTGGCCTGAATAAATTGTTCATTTAGAATATTTGATTTAAAGCCAGCCAGCCTTCAAGTATACCCGTGAATATTTTGAAAATCATTCGAAAGTTTCATATCCTTTTTTTCTGCAATGACCAATTGTTCGTCTTTTGTTAACCAGCTGACGAACGTCAACCTTCAGTAGTCGAAACTTGTGCGAGCAATGGATCAACAAGGCCTTAGCTTTTAACGTGCGATTAACCAGCACGGTGGCCCGGCGAGGATTCGAACACCGGCCTTCCGCTTGATAGGCAGTTATGCTAACCAATACACTACCGATATTCATTTACCTCTACAATTTTTCAAACTGAACTATCAGAACATTTTCCGACAGTCAATAAATATTCCATTCAATTCTCAAGGTTATCAATTGGCCACATTATTCTCATACATCTTCCTGAATTTGATGGGCATTTATATAATCATGGTAACTTTAAACTCCAGATAAATTCAAGAATGTATCAAGATGAACGGTATTTTTATAATGAACTCTGATGGATCATGAATATATAATCACCGCATTATAACAGGACTCAGGACACGTCTCTGCAAGGCCTTTTCTATACGACTAGTTACCTAGCCAAAAATAATTGTAGTTTCAATCAGATGTTGGAATTTCTCGTTATTAAGACAGTTAAGTACATTGTTTTAATTTGAGAAGTGATATTTTGTTCTGAGACCGATGCATTCAGCTGGGAATATTTCAGGATATATTCTCAACAAATACCTCTCGACCTGAAAATTTTCTCATGTAAAAATCCATTTTTTCAAACTCGAATATATTAATTTTGAGCAATACCAATCGAGCAACCCGTAATAGATCAAATGACTCGTCCTAGTGACTCATGGTTTCATCATGCTGGTTGCTCTCTTGGAATTGCTCAATAACAAAGATTTCGTTTAAAATGGAGATTTATCAATGAAATTTTGAAGTTTTGTGGTGTTACTTCCGATTATATTGTCAACTCCTAGATAATGAGAAATAATTGTTTAGTTGATTCAACTATGTCTAAGGATGATCACCACAGATGTATAGTGATACGTCCTCGATTGCTCCCCCTGTAGCAAGTCCCGAAACCATGAGAAAACCAGCCAGACACGACCTTGAAATTCTTCGAAATATTCATTCGGCAATCGGTAATCCAATCTCTATACATCACCGGAAATTTCTCCTCCTAAACGTCGAAATTATCGATAATCCTCGAACAGACCGACAAACAAGGCCATCACATACGGACGAGACATACTACATCTGCGTCATTATCAAGCGAGCTGTCCGTTTTATATTTTCAAAACGAGAAATACCTTGAAAAAGTCGCAATCTTGGCGTATATTGCAAACATATTTCGCAGTTAGTGGTAGCCAATAAGGGCAAGACGCTCGTTCTCAGAATTCTTATTGCTGAATGCACTTAGCTGGAAGACGTTATTTTTTGTTGGGCTGCAAAAAGCGCCTTACGCGAAACTGGGCTACTCGGGATGTGGTTACGTGGATGAGAGCAGTCTCTGGGACTAATTATTTTAGAGTTGCTCTTTTCATTAATGGAGCGCAACAATCTGATTATAAGTTGACTGGGATACGTATAAATTCTCGTTGAATGGTTGAGATTCAACAGGATTGATTTCGTTTCTGGTTCAAAATTTTTCCTGGAATAGAAATTTTGTTCGTTTAGTGAAAAAAATTATTACATATAATATGCCCTCATTAGCAACAAATATTTCTCAGCTCAGAAGTGGCAATTGAAAATCAACACTCAGGGGTAAGAAATTATTGAATGTAGTATCGTTATCAGTATTCTATTGAGGGCTGAAATATCAAAACAAATGTACAAATGCTGGACTGAACGGCAAGCAAAATGAAATGAGAAAAAAAATATTCGACATAGTCGTTAAGAATACTTGAAGACTGGCGTTATATCAAATCATCTTTTGAACAATTCGTTTAGGCCAGTTAAAACTACTCCTCTGGCTCATGCCATGAAGGGCATTGCATTATATATCACCGGTGCCAGTGTAAGTTTCTTCAAAGAAGGAGGTCCTACATTTCGTCGGCTTAGAGTGTAATGAGTAATACGTAAAAGTGCTAAGTTCAAAGCATCCAAATCGCCCGCGCCTACTCCAGTCATACGGTCATTCTACACTGCTATCTTGTTTTGTTAACACGTGCGTGGAGAGAATTTTCCCATTCATATAATTGTTTTAGATATTCATCCGTTTAGTGTCGTCAAACAAGGAAAGATATGTTCGTTATACCCACATGTGAAATAAAAATCACTTAGAATATTTGTTTGTAGTTAATTATTTCACTTTGAAATGACCACATGAATTCTTTGGAGTTGGCACCTTTTCTATTTATGATTTAAATCAATTTTGAAAACACAGCACCTTATCCTGGATACTATCACAATTCAGAAATAATTGATTATAATATATGAAATTTCATTCACAATGTTTCGCAAGTATATTTTTCATTTCAAAATACTCGCTTTGTTGAAAATTCCCAGTGGGAAAAAGTAGATCACCCTCAGCACATATCTACCCCGGATGGACCGAAAAAAATATATGATTATTACGCCCCCATTCGGTTTCAAAAAGAAGTTTTGTCAGAGTATTTACACTTTAATGAAGATTACACAATTGTCGAAGATGTCCAAATACAAGTTATTGACTTTCTTCAAGACATGCCATCCAGGGCAGTGGGTATTCGTTCAGAATACAAACTCGATGACATTGACGGATTGATCGAAAGATGATTCGATGACATTGACCTAACCACTAACGCTGATTAAATTTCAACATGTATCACAAATCAGGAGCAGAATGAACATACCATTACATCCGACAATGATGTTATATCGACAAATAATGATCATGATGAAGTACATTACAATGATCATAATGAGGTAGAATCTATGCGACATTTTTCTAGAATAATTTCAGAACCTATTAATTCACGAAATGGCAGGTTATCAAAAATGATAATTCAATCGAAAATATTGAGGATCCAATATCTAATGATAGTGAGCAGAGATTGGTTTACCATAAGTTGAACAGCGATTCAGGAACTTCTGAGGACTGACCAACAAAATCTTAACGGCGAAAGAAGAGGGTGCTAGAAGTTAGGGAACATGGTGAAAAGTATTATGGTCGAAATAAAGATGGAAAAGGAAGCTGACTGCACTCATTCTACTATTGAACGTGCATTGAAGAATAGAAATATTAATATTCCTGCTGAGTATATCGAAGTATGTAAAGGAGGAAGAAAGGAGCTTTGTCCTTATTATGTGACCGATTTGAGTTTTGAGTTTTTCAAAGATTTCACAGATATTCAATTCTACAAAAGTATTCGCCCTGGTCGTGGCAAAGGTGACGCAAAAGTCACAGATATTCGTGCTTTGCGATATGCCCAACATGGAAAAATATTTTTCAAACTAAGATTTCCTGATTCTTGACAAATTTTACCTCGAAGAGAAAATGGAAACATTTTAACACTCTTCGCCGACGATTTGCTTCTGGCGATACTACTCCTGAGGTTTTCCTTGGGCACATACAGATAGGTCAATGTCAGTTCTGAAGAGCTAGAACTAAAGAATGATTTTAGACACCTGAAAACCTTCAACTCAACCAGTTCATAGTGGCAGCGGCAATGATTTCATGCCCAATGCGGAACATGTGCCCATTTGAAACTCATACCCACTTTCCAGAGTAACTGGGTGTGTGAATATCACTTTCGAGTTTGAAATGTTATCAAAAATATCAAACTTACCCATATTCCCCATGACGCCTTCTTCCAAGCACTGCATCACATACTATCCATATCAATAGCCCAAAAAACAGAATAATTGCAGGCACAAAATGAAGGTTACAAGAATTTGACCCCAGAATTTGAAAATGCCGCCAGCGGGGTCACTCCACTATTTGGTTATTGTTTTCTTTAACAACTAGTGTCGAACATGGGAAATACTTTTCTTCACTCAGTTTGTTTATCAAACTCCGTGAACTCATGTCGAAGAGTTATCATTGTTCATAATATTCATTCGTCTATCGACTAGGGATGGCATATAATCACCCCATATTGAATTTCAAGTGAAATTTCATGTCAACTGTAAGGAAATAATGATAACTCACAGTACAGTAACGAAGCAAATAGATAGCCCATTACTCACGAAGAAAAAATCTAGGCACGAGACGTTAGCCAAGTGCAGTGAAGTAATTGTGAGGAAGTTTCAGGTGGTGTATTCTAAATGAGCCATCACCTAACAACAGTCAAATACGTACTGAACGGTTTGAAACAGTGGGAGTAGAAAGAATTTTTTCTATAACACAAAACTGCTCTTTCTCAACTGTTCTTGATGGAACAATGAGATACATAGTATCTCTCCTATTTCATTTCCTCGCCGGATGAAATCAATGACTCCATTGTGTTAAAGTTGTAGTATCTCTTCAGGACAAATTCCAAGCAATGTACTTACAAGTTACTTAACGTCAGTTCACATATATTTTTTTTGGAAATGGCACCAACCGACCGGTACTACATTTTGTGCAGCTGAGTTTTACAAAATACGGTCCTATATTCGTTTATCTACACCCGTACTCTAATAATATACTTATATGCCCACAACCCGGTTTATGATGAAATCCATTACGATACAGATTTTCATTAGGATACAGATTTTCAATCAATAGAAACCCATTATTATTCAATCAAGCATGATGTGCAAGCTTTGCATTTTGACGTTTGTCAAGTCAAAATCAGTAAGTATTGAATGTTTGAAGAATTCAGCCAATTTTCGATAATCGTATGAAAATGTTTTATAGCAGTGATATAGAAGAATTACGAGCGATTCCCCCACAGATGTCTTGGACAAGAAAAAGATACAATCGAAAGGATTCTATTTTTCATTTGACAAATGCAACACATATGTTTTTATTTTCAACCAAATTACATGTCCGAGTGGTCAATGGCGCGGGCACTGATCAATCACGAACGGGTTCAATTCCTGACCTCGACAGAATCATTTTTTTTTTTTCATTTCTCATTGTTGTATTTCCTGTTGTTAAACCATTAATTATAACTCTGAAGAATTTTTCAAATTAATACGATTGATTACCTACTATTATTGTGTTCAATATAAATACCTAATAATATAATTTTTAGTTCTTCATTATTTATTGGGTGTAGATAAAATAGCGTATGCAACTCTCATGAAATGGTTATTAATACACTCGCATAAACCATACGAAACTCACCTTCGGCTCGTTTCGTATCCCGGTTTATGCTCATGTATTAATAACCATCATTACACGATCGTTGCATAATATACTATTAACGAACGTCGAATCACATACATACATACCTTCAATATCGAACATGCGAGCAGAACTTGAATCGACTTGATAGCATTCATTGGATGAAAAAAGGCAATTATTTTTATTAAAATTCCGCTCTCCTAAGATTTTTCTGATCACTTCCAGCCTGAAGGGGGTCATTTCTGCTTTGTAAAGAGTATGGAATTTCAAAAAACTTTTGTAGTTTTTTTATCAACCAAATCCTCCGCAGACATTTTTGATAATTCTGCTACAGAAGTTGTGTTTTTTTCAAATGATGCTTTCGAGGAAGCTCAATAGAAACCATTCTCCAAACTCATAATGATTTTTGGATTGTCATATTTCATTCAAATGTAATTTTTGTCAAATCCGTAGTTTGAACTCCACATCATATTTGAACTGAACCTTTACAACTGACCCTAATTGGTGCTACAAGCTTTTTCACGTCTCTGATTCACAAGGAATCAACTTTTACATGGTTATACGTCTTTGAGTGGATGAACTGACATTGAACATCAATTACCAACTATAATACTTCACCCTCTTATATCAAGATTTTCGTTTCTGAAGCTCAATAAAAACCATTCTCCAAACTCCTAATTGTTTCAGGATTGTCATATTTCATTCAAATGTACATTGGAAATGAACACATGTTTCCATTCAAAAAGAAAAATTCATTACATTCTTATATTTTCAAAAAGTTCCATATGTATTCGAAAAGAAACAGAGCTGGATGTTGTGCTATTCAAGTTCTTCGTAACTTCTTCAAATGTCGAAATTGCTGCCAATTATCAATTCGATTGAATTGAGGGCTAGTTGTTTGGGTTCGGTTTTTCTTCAGTTCGCGATTTAGAAGGAGAATTGGACATAACTCGCACTCATTTTTTGTAAAACCCGTAGTTCAAACTCCACATCATATTTGAAATAGAGTTGACCCTGATAATTCACAAGGAATCAACTATTTTATGGTTTTATGTCTTTGAGTGGACGAACTGACATTGATAATCAATCACCAACTATAATACTTCACCCTTTCATAATAATATTTTCGTTTCTTAACGAATCAACTGAATTGAATATTCCCAGCGAAAATAAACGAAACATTTCGACCTCCGGCTCTTCCAGTTTTCATGTCGATTTGTCGTGTAAACTTTCATCAGCAGCAGTCTCAGAGGTCTTCGCTAAAAATTACATTGCAATTTTCTGTCGCAGCTCCAGACGATAGCTCTGAAAATTGTTTCCTAGTTTGAAACAAAACCAAGCGAGTATACAGCCAACACATACTCCAACTTTCAACTCCAAACTTCCGCGTTTTATTTTTGACTCGGAATCCAATCACTGCTATTGTGTTAAAATGAATAGCGTTTCTCCAAGGAATAAAACTGTTTTCCCAGTCTGGCTGGAAGTTTTATTGAAAACCTACGATGTGCTTCGTAAACGTTGATTTATTTTGATTGAATCATTAGGAGACAAATTCAGATAGATTTTCATATTACCAGGAGATTTCACGATTAGAAAATATATTCATGCGAAGTGAATGATAGTTTTCCAGAAGATTTCTGAAATGTTCAATATTGAACTGAATATTTTCAACAGGAACTTCCCACCCGGAATATTTGAAATATGCGAGTGAATATCCCTATTGAATGCCGGAAGGTAAACGATGTGATATGAGAGAATACTGTAATGGTATTCTTTATATGAAATTACTTGTTGTTAACTTCTCAAAATTATACTTGAATACAATGGTAGACTTTTTCTGTAACTATTTATTATTCAACTCTTTTCAAAATCACAACATACTTTTTATGACATAATAATCAACACATGACATCATACACAGGGTGCACTACCATTACACCCCTCTTTCAAACTGGTGTGAATCTCTGAGGCGGCTTAACAGATCGCCCACTTCGAGTTTTATAAGAGGAATCACGATATGAAGACTCCTGCGAAGAATTTTGAAGCTCATCACTAGGCAGTAGATGATCTTGACAAAAGGATGTTGTTTCCTGTTGATTTTCTGGTGCGCTTATCAAACTTCTTCGATTCCTTCTAATTTCAGATCCATCTGTACAGACCTCGTATGATCTTGGTTCGTCCGTTTTTTTCTGAACTACTCCATATCTTTCCATATCCGTTATCCAAACTCGTTGTCCTTGATGAAGTGGCGACAGCTCTCGTGCATTGTGGCGATTATCAAAATTCTTACGTTGTCTTTCTTGTAAACGTTTCATTTCTGATTCTATCTTCTCCATTCCCTTCCAGTGAGGTTTGAGCAGATTTTCATGTTGAGGAAGCGTATTACGAATTTTTCTTCCAAACAAAAGCTCAGCCGGAGACCAACCATATTCCAATGGAGTGCTTCTATACGCCAATAAAGCCAAATTAATATCTTCATTTTTCAAAATGATATTTTTAGCAATGAATACTCCTCTCTCAGCCTCTCCATTTGACTGGGGAAATTTCGGACTTGAGGTGATCAGCTTGAATCCATATTGATTGGCAAATTTCTTGAATTCTTTTCGGAACTGTGGTCCATTATCTGACCGCACAATATCTGGAATTCCATGCCTTGCAAAAATATTCTTGATTTTTCCTATGACGAACTCTGAAGTACTTTTTGTCAAATGAACTAATTCAAGATATTTCGAAAAGTAGTCCATGATACAAAGAAATGTATTATTCTTGACCTCAAACAAATCTACTCCAACCTGGGACCAAGGTCTTCTCGTGCTAGGAGTTGGAATCAGGGGTTCTGCCGGGTTTAGTCGATGTTCTATACAAACGTTGCAGTTTTTCACCATTTCCTTAATATTTGTTGAGATAACAGGCCACCAAACGGATTCTTTCGCTCTGGCTCGGCATTTGGAAACACCGAAATGACCTTCATGTATTTTATCCATTATGTTTCTTCGCATGCATTGAGAAATGTAGATTCTCTTTCCCTTCATCAAGAGACCTTTATGAATAGCTAATTCATATCGAACTTCATGAAACTCCGTAGGCTGCTTCGACTTAGGCCATCCTTCTTTAATGTACAATTTTACTTTCTCGCAGCAATCGTCATTTTTCTGTGCCTGTCTTATTTCATCTAACTTGGAATCGGATAAAGGTAGTTCAGACAGTACCTGATCGATAAAAATTTTGTCTTCATCAAGAATATCTTCACCTTCTTCTTCAATCTTTTGAATGGGAGCTCTAGAAAGTGTGTCTGGAATGAAGAAGTCCTTACCAGGAATACACTCAATGTCATAATTGAATCTCATCAATCTCATTCTGAAACGTTGTAACCTGGGAGTCAGATCGGCAATTGGCTTACTTTTCAGCAGTTGAAGGAGTGGTTCGCAATCGGTCCTGATAATGAACTTTTTCCCCACTAGAAAGTTTTGGAATTTTTCACAAGCATACAAGATAGCGAGACTTTCCTTTTCGACTTGAGCATATCTTCGTTCTGTTTCACTAAGAGTTCTCGATGTGTACATAATGGGATACCAAGATGATCCTTGAAATTGCTCCATAACAGCACCAATACCAAAATGAGAGGAGTCTGCAGATATTCTAGTTTCCCTACTTACATCGAAGAAAGCGAGATGTGCAGCATTGACGATCCCTTTCTTGATTTCAAGAAATGTATTTTCATGGTTTGGAGACCAATACCAATTCGCATCTTTTTTCAATAAGGATTGGATAGGGCTTATTTTCTGGGAAAGTTGAGGAATGAATTTTCTCATATAATTTATCATCCCAAGCAGTCTTCGAACTTCTGTAATATTCTCTGGGCTTTTCATCTTCATTATGGCATCCGTTTTTTTAGGATCGAGTCGAACACCGTTTTCATCAATAATATGACCCAAGAATTCTACCTGATTGGTACCAAATGAACATTTCTCTTTGTTGAGAGTTATTCCTGCTTCTTGAAGTTTTTTCAATACTGATCTTAGTCTGTTATCATGTTCTTCTCTAGTTTTTCCGTAAACTATAATGTCATCTGCTTGATTGGCAATACCCTCTAGACCATCAAGTACCTCAAGGATTCGTTTCTGGAAATGCTCTGGAGCTGAGGAAATTCCAAAGGCTAGTCTCTTGAAAGCGTATCTTCCGAAAGGCGTAACGAATGTGGTAAAAGGAATACTATCAGAACTGAGTGGAATTTGCCAAAATCCATTGGTGGCAACCAATTTAGAGAAAATTTTTGCGCCAGCAATCTGCCCTAGGGTTTCTTCGACAGAAGGCAGCACTAATCTTTCTCTACATATACTTTTATTCAATTCAGTGAAATCACCACATATGCGAACGGAGTTATTTTTCTTCAAAACAGCGACCATGAGCACACCAAGGGGTAGCTTCTTCAACAGGTGTAATGACATCATCCTCTACCATTTTCTTCAGCTGTGCTTTTACTTTATCTCTGATGGGCAAAGGAATCCGACGACTGGTACAAACAGCATATGGAACAGCATTTTTAACTGATTTCAGTTTATATTCTTTCGAAAATTTACCCAGACCATTGAATACTTCGGGAAATTCATCATGAATATTTCTTATTTCAGATATTTCAAAGTTGCAGAGATTAAGTGCGTTGATCGCTGGCCTTCCTAGTAATGGAACTTGAATTCCATCCACGACGTATAATTTCTGAAGAGATTTGTATTCTTTGTGCTCCATTTTCGCAGATAATTGCCCAATCACATTCAATTGATTTCTTCCTGCACCAATTAGTTTAGCATTCGGTTTTTCCAAAATTGTTCTGCCAATATTTTCAGCATGACACGGTCCAATGACACTGACATCTGCGCCAGTATCAACTTTGAATCTTACAGGGTGATTATCGAGCATAATATTGACAAACCAAGGTTTGACATAGTTTCTAGTATCTTCTACAACACCCAAATAATAGTAAGTATTATCATCTTCGTCTTCATTAAATTTACCTTGTTCGGAACTAACTTCGACTTCATGGATTTTCTTTTGACACCATCTGCTATAATGACCCTTTTTATGGCATTTGTGACAGAAAGCAATTTTTGCAGGACAATCATTCCATTTATGAGATGGAACAGAGCCACATCTCGAACATTTTGAAGCCATGTATTCTTGATTCGATGGTTTGTGTTTGAAGCCCATTGCTCCAAACCTCTTTTGGACAGTTTCTACGAGATTTTCTGTTTTTCTTATAACTCCTTGCTGGGATCTTACGATTTTACTTTGTTTAGCTCTGGCAACTGCTTTATTCAAATCTAGATGCGGATCCATTTGTAGCGTTTCGCTTAACTTTGCGTCTTTAACACCAACTACAATCCTGTCTCTTATCATTTCGTCGTGTAACGTTCCAAATTCACAATATTCGATCAGTTTATATAAGTCATTGATAAATACATCCACTGATTCACCTTCTTGTTGGAAACGATTGAAAAATTTGGCTCGCTCATAAATAACATTTCGTCTTACAATGAAATGCTCATCAAATTTCTTCTTGACGGTTTCATATTTCTCCAATTCGGCTGTGGTCAAATTGAGAGCGTTCAACATATCGTCGGCTTCGTCACCCAAACAATATACAAGAGTGCTTATTTGCTGTTCGTCTGACTTTAAATTGAGACCAGTAGCTTGTCTGAATCTTTCAAATCTGCGAATCCATTTCTGCCACTCTTGAGGTTTTTGAAAATTGAATGCTTCTGGAGGATTGACGTTAAACATTGCTTGTGTACAGCTGACGGGAATTGAGACTTCTGAACTGCTAGCGGTCATTTTGTTACCAGTTTTATCTTCTTAATGGGAGCCCTTGGTTTTCAATGTAGCACAACACCTGACACCATGTAATGGTATTCTTTATATGAAATTACTTGTTGTTAACTTCTCAAAATTATACTTGAATACAATGGTAGACTTTTTCTGTAACTATTTATTATTCAACTCTTTTCAAAATCACAACATACTTTTTATGACATAATAATCAACACATGACATCATACACAGGGTGCACTACCATTACAAATACGAACAAAAAAATTTACTTCAACTTCCCTCCCCCCTTATCCTCTTACCAAAAATGTACCTGGAATGAATGTAGTTTTGATCTTGAATGAACTCGAAGGAGTTTTTCATTCAGAATCATTGGAGAATGTGTTATTTTCAGGTTGGAAAGTGGCCAAGGTCGCGTTCCGTTTCTGAAATATTCGTTATCATTAACCGTTCCGTTGTATTGGTTGCCACAGTGACCACCATCTTGAGTTATCAGTCTGGACAACGGAACACGGCCCATGTTCACTTATAAGAAGGCAAGGTAGTAGATCACTTTCGCGACCTCGCTTTCAACTTCCCAACTTCTTTGTCTTTCATTTGAAACGTCATTCTACTCATCAGAATTCACGAAGAGTCGAGATCCATACAAGTCGAGAGGGCAGATTTCCATTCTATCCTGAAAAGTTGCTGTAGTTAAAAGAAAACAGTTTCCTCCAGCAACTTTCCGTTCATCCACTACAAAATATTGACTTCCAAAGAATACTACCTTTTCATCAGCGATTTTTCAAAGAACGGCATTTGTAGCACTGTCGTTTATCAGGGTCAGTCCATTTTTCATCATTTGAAACTACAAATATTTCGATGAGTAAGCCAAACAATGTCTATTTGCAGCTACCTTCTTGACACAACTGAAATATTGGAATATTCTTGGTATGCCAGGAGCATTCATCAATGCATACATGTTAACCTAACATCTACATAGGTGAATAAAATTCACCAATAATGACAATAGTAACATTTGTTTGGAGCTTCATGAAGTTTGACCATTTGCAACGCCAACTTGAAACACAAAATGTATCGAAATTGATTTTGAAATTTTCATTCCTTGATCATTTTATGAAATAATTTCGAATTAAATAGAATGAATATTCAAAACTTCAGTATAACTACTTCTCTTCGGGCTTGAAGGCCGTCGTTCTTTGGAATTTCTTCCTGACGATTTCGTTAGCGCGAGTGGGCAGCTTCATCAGAGGCTTATTCATCTCCGATGACTAAACAGTTCGATTTCTCAAGGCGTATTTATATTGATGCAGGTAGTCTGGAGTGTTTATTACTTCTGTCGGGTTCGGGGAATAATCATCATTATTAGTTGCCGCACTACCTGCTGTGATTTCAATAGTTATTCTTGATTTCTTCAGAATCGGATTCCAAATTCTGTTTAGAGATCAACAGGGCCATGAAACCGAAGAGTCCCACGGTTCATAACAGGGAGGACTCTCAGGTAGTTGCGAATGCATATCTGCCATATATCCCGAGGGTCACTGACAGAATTGGAAAACTCTTGGGGAAATATAACATAAAAACGGTTTTCAAGCCGACCAAGAAGATCCAACAAAGCCTCAGGTCGGCTAAAGACAAAAGAGACCCACTGTCAGCGGCAGGGGTTTATCAGGGGTTTTTGTCATTCAAAACTTTGTCTCGATGAATAGCTTACCTCGGCTATCAGTTATTTTCTGTTTTTTAGCATCGATGCACAAAGATTATGAAACTTCAATGAAAGAAGTAACGTAAGAAAACTAGCAAAAATCCTATCTATAGGAGAGTAACTGTTTCAGATATACTATTTTTTTCTTTCTGTAAATGAATTGAATGATATACAATTATCAACAGACGATGGTTCATACTTATTTGATGTTGCTTACGAATGTGAAATGAAAATATAAATCTATTCAGAGCAGATTAACTCAAAATCGACTTTTTCGAAAATTTTTGGTAAATGCATATGGCAACTAATGAGATAATATACTTTATTATGAGCAAACCAACCAACAAAAAAATGAGAAATATTTTAATGAACCTGAAGACGAATAAGGTTAGCGGATCTGATGGAATCCCAGCAATTGTTCTGAGAGCATGTGCCCCCGAATTGGCACCAGCACATTGCGAATTATTGAACCTTTCATATAACTTGGGGGTTTTTTCTTAAGTCCTGGAGGACAGCAAGAGTTCAGCCAGTTCCTGAAAAAGGAAAAAAAACTTTACCTTGTAATTATAGACCGATTGCATTGCTTTCCATCATTTCTAAAGTTATGGAAAAATCAATCAATATGAAGCTTATGATATATCTAGAGAAATCAGGAATAATTAGTAATCGAAAATATGGATTTCACCACCAAAAATCAACCAGTGACTCATTGGCTTATGTTTCGCATATTTGGCAGCATTCAATCGAAAACTCGAAGAAACGATAGCTGTTACACTCGATATTTCAGAGCATTTGATGGAGTTTGGCATCGGGGTCTCCTTTCTAAGCTGCCGTCTCATGGTTTGCCTCGTCAGTTGTGTGCTCTATTGAAGAGTTTCATGTCTGATAGGTCTCTGTATGTGCTTGTTGATGGTGTATCATCTGATATTCTCCCAATGAATAAAGGTGTTCCACAAGGTTCAGTTCTGGCGCCCACTTCGTTAATGCTTGAAAGCAATGATTTGCTCAAAAAAACATCTTGTTCAGTATATAGTTTTGCGGACGACAGTTCTCTTCATACTACTTTCTCACTCAGAGTCCCCATATCAGCTTGAGAAACAAAGATTCAAAGAAACATTCACGTCAATAAAATTAACGAAGACTTGGTAAAAATAATGGAATGGGGTAACATGAACCCAGGCTTGTCTCTTCTCAAGGAAAGCCGATCTATTTTTCAGATGTCAGCAGTAACTATTCCTAGAAAGTCAGGTATCTCGATGCTAGGAGTTACGATCAGTAATAATTTCGCATGGGACAACTATGTGAGATCGATCGCTGTAGGTGCTTCTCAGAACCTTGGATTTCTATTTCGTGTGGAGAAATACTTCATTTCTTGTCTGCTTCTAATGATCTACAAGGCTCACCTAGTCTTGGGCCTCTTTTTTCTATTCAGAGAAGGGCAATCCGTCTTGTTAGTGATTCTTCGCTCACAGACTCGCTCACTTCATTGGAACATCGTAGAAGGGTCGGAGGCTTGTCCTCTTCTATAGATATTTTCACTGTCATTACAGGGCTTCCCTTTCGTGTGAATCTGCTTTTGAAAAAAATCAGTGCCCGTCGAACCAGATAAGCAAGGAGGTAGATGTTTCAGGTAGAATATCTCCCATATACACATATTAACATTATTATACCAATTATTTGGTGCTAATTCTTCTAAAGAAGTTCTGCATTTTTTGCACGGACTAGGAGAATAAGAAGCGGAAAATAAGGCTCCTCAAATACTTTTATGACCTAGCAACTACCACCAAGCTCATTTTCTCAAAGCAATCATCTCAAGTTACCATAACTTGTGAGTACCTAGATCGTAATATCGAATAATCGACATCATTTTTCACTATGGAAATGTGATAACTCTGAATATAGAGCAGATATATTACCGCTCCCGATTCACCATGTACCCGTTATATTCAAATCTATAAAACATAAAATTTAATATAGTGATTTGGAACATTTATGTATGCTCCATACGGACGCCATTTACTTCTGCGGTGGCTTTTTATCCGTTATGGAGAATTAAACGTCAACTATTTGGAGTTATGATTATTGTTAGTGTTATTACCGTGGCTGGAGTTCGCGTTTATATTTTTATAATTTGCGGCATGAAACTGGAAATCATTGTCATCCTTCTTTATGATATACAATAAGCTAACTGGTCGGAGACCATTAGGGATATGTAGCTTCCTTTATTGAAAGAGCCCGTGGAGATAATGAGTAGTAAACATGCTCACGTCCAGTCGATGGCAATATACGATTTCAATCGTATACGGAACGCGAAATTGCCTCTCACTTCGAAACCAATTTATGAAATTACTAGTATTGCAGAAGTAGCATATGAACAGACAGAATGTTATTCGAAAAAATCACACCACGTTCTCCCATTGATTATACACATCATGAATAATGAAACTCTGTATATCAACTATGATGTTGTAATGGTTGAAATAATACCAAATGATTCACCTATTTTTATTCAGGTGCATACTGCCACGCTCTCAGGGCCGGTTGTGTAATAAAAACTAGGCAAAGGCATAAAAGATGGTGACCGGACTAGCTCAATACCCAAAAAAAACAAACATTGTTTACCTGGAAAAATGGATGACGATACAGGACACAACTTATCTGGTCTTAGTATCCTGAATAGTCAGCTGTTTCTCGTAGGCTCTGGAGCCGGACAGGTTCAAGTTGCTGGATGTAGACGAACCAAAAGTATCAAACGGTAAGGAATACCCGACAAGGACTGGGAAGGGGGTTTCAAGGCTTCACCAGAAGCTTAAAAATTCAACCTGGTAGTAGAACCCTAAAAAATTATCAAACCTTAGGTACATTCAAACACAAAAAAAGATGATATTCTACCTCACTCTGTGGTGGGTTCCTGATTCAGAGTATTTCCGATGGGGCGGAAGAAGGTACTCGGAACCAACTTGTACACTACAAAGACGAACAAATGAATATCATAAAAATCAAAAGTGGGCTAAGAGGGAAAATGATCACCAGTACTTACAGAAGTGATGCATAAATCCCTTGAAAAAGGTTAAGACTTCCTCGAAATTGTTTCAACTTGAAACCGGTATGGAAATCCAAAATATCAGTGAAAATCAGTTCAAATCCTTCTAGAAGGGTAGTTACAAAATCTGCAACTAGCTAACTTTCACGTTCCACTCACTACTGAAGAGGATCAACAATCTCGAATTTTCTGGAGATCAAAAAAGAAATGAAAGATCAAACTCTCTTCCAACACAAAGGATCTAAATTTCCATTCGCTGGACGTGAAGTAAATTTCGGAGGTGACAGTGTCGTTCCCTTCAGGGAGGTGAAAGGGCATTTGTGGATGATTTCGCCACAAAGGTGATTCTCATGGATAACACACGGTAGGGAAATACCTTCGGAATGATCTCAATTATTCAGGAGATGAAAATAATCCCAGACAAGCCTAAAATTACGGAATATAAGGAATGATAATGGAAATACCGATTCTTGGGTGTTTTCCGGGTTTGATGGCCGTGGTCCACAGGTTTTTATTCCTGACGTTTCGCCTACGACTATGGTAGGCATTATCAAAGTCTGTGAGGTAACGGACGCAATGATCTCGTTCTCACAGTAGATACTACTTTATTGACGTTATGATCGGCTTTATACCTGTTCTCCTGTTCGACGTCCGATACTATCGTGTTGGAAGTGGGCGTGGCTTGTTTCCTCTTGACTGGTTTGGGTCGTGTGTGCTTTAGAGCTGGTAACCAGACTTTGTTGATGTGTATGCCTTCTTCTTTTCGGTTGAAATTGTCTTTATGTTTGTGAATCTCTATCGCTTCTCTGTGTAACCTGGGATAGTAGCTCTGCGTTCTGTCAATCACTTCCGTTTCGTCAAATGCAATCGCGTGATTGCCTTCTCCGAGTGCATGCTCGGCTACTGCCGACTTGTCTGACTGTCCCAGGCGACAATTTCTCTTGTGTTCGGAGAGCCGTGTCTTGATGCTTCTTTTAGTGGTTCCAATGTAGACTGATCCACAGCTACACGGGATCCGGTACACACCTGGTGTTGCCCACGGCTCTCTTGGATCTTTGGCTGACCTTAGACTATTTCTAACGGTTCGTGTTGGCATCAGTATTGCTTTCACATCGTGTTTTTCCAGCGTTCGTCCTATGCGATCTGTCACACCTCTTATATATGGCATAAAGGCTTTCCCTACAACAGGTTTATTAACAGTTTCCTTCGTGTCCTCTCTCTTGGGTCGTATTGCCCGTTCGAATTCGGCTTCACTATACCCATTCCCTTTTAACGCTTGTTTAAGGTGGTCCAGTTCCTCAGGGAGGTTTTGTGGTTCACAAATGCGGCGGGCCCTCTCCACTAATGTTTTAATTACACCTCTCTTCTGGCGTGGTTGGTGGTTGGAGTTCTTGTTCAGGTATCTGTCTGTGTGAGTGGGTTTCCTGTATACTTTATGCCCCAGTGTCCCATTTTCCCGTCTGTTCACCAGCACATCCAGGAAAGAGATTCTCCCTTGGGTTTCCAGCTCCATTGTAAATTGAATTTCAGCGTTAATCGAGTTCAGATGAGACAGAAATACCTTTAATTGTTCTTCTCCATGCTGCCACACTACGAATGTGTCATCAACGTACCGCAGCCAGCAATATGGTTTCAATATTGCTTGCTCTAAGGCACGCTGTTCGAACTTCTCCATGAAAAAGTTTGCCACCACAGGGCTCAGCGGGCTGCCCATTGCAGTACCGTCGGTTTGTTCATAGAACACACCGTCCCATTGGAAATATGTCGATGTCAGACAGTGAGCGAACAGTGTGGTTATATCTGCTGGGAATACTTCTCCAATGAGCTGTATTGTTTCCTTGACCGGAACCATCGTGTATAAGGATACTACATCGAAACTCACTAGTATATCTCCTGGACCTAGCCTCATGTCTCTTATCCTTTCAATAAAATGTCCCGAGTCCCTAATATATGAGTCTGTGTTGCCTGTGAGAGGTTGTAGCCGGGTAGTCAGATACTTGGCCAGTTCATAGGTCGGTGAACCTATTGCATTCACGATAGGTCTCAGTGGTACATTTTCCTTGTGGATCTTTGGTAGGCCATATAGACGAGGAGGCAGGGCCTCGGATTTCTGTAACAGTTTCTTTATGCAATAGGTTCACCGACCTATGAACTGGCCAAGTATCTGACTACCCGGCTACAACCTCTCACAAGCAACACAGACTCATATATTAGGGACTCGGGACATTTTATTGAAAGGATAAGAGACATGAGGCTAGGTCCAGGAGATATACTAGTGAGTTTCGATGTAGTATCCTTATACACGATGGTTCCGGTCAAGGAAACAATACAGCTCATTGGAGAAGTATTCCCAGCAGATATAACCACACTGTTCGCTCACTGTCTGACATCGACATATTTCCAATGGGACGGTGTGTTCTATGAACAAACCGACGGTACTGCAATGGGCAGCCCGCTGAGCCCTGTGGTGGCAAACTTTTTCATGGAGAAGTTCGAACAGCGTGCCTTAGAGCAAGCAATATTGAAACCATATTGCTGGCTGCGGTACGTTGATGACACATTCGTAGTGTGGCAGCATGGAGAAGAACAATTAAAGGTATTTCTGTCTCATCTGAACTCGATTAACGCTAAAATTCAATTTACAATGGAGCTGGAAACCCAAGGGAGAATCTCTTTCCTGGATGTGCTGGTGAACAGACGGGAAAATGGGACACTGGGGCATAAAGTATACAGGAAACCCACTCACACAGACAGATACCTGAACAAGAACTCCAACCACCAACCACGCCAGAAGAGAGGTGTAATTAAAACATTAGTGGAGAGGGCCCGCCGCATTTGTGAACCACAAAACCTCCCTGAGGAACTGGACCACCTTAAACAAGCGTTAAAAAGGGAATGGGTATAGTGAAGCCGAATTCGAACGGGCAATACGACCCAAGAGAGAGGACACGAAGGAAACTGTTAATGAACCTGTTGTAGGGAAAGCCTTTATGCCATATATAAGAGGTGTGACAGATCGCATAGGACGAACGCTGGAAAAACACGATGTGAAAGCAATACTGATGCCAACACGAACCGTTAGAAATAGTCTAAGGTCAGCCAAAGATCCAAGAGAGCCGTGGGCAACACCAGGTGTGTACCGGATCCCGTGTAGCTGTGGATCAGTCTACATTGGAACCACTAAAAGAAGCATCAAGACACGGCTCTCCGAACACAAGAGAAATTGTCGCCTGGGACAGTCAGACAAGTCGGCAGTAGCCGAGCATGCACTCGGAGAAGGCAATCACGCGATTGCATTTGACGAAACGGAAGTGATTGACAGAACGCAGAGCTACTATCCCAGGTTACACAGAGAAGCGATAGAGATTCACAAACATAAAGACAATTTCAACCGAAAAGAAGAAGGCATACACATCAACAAAGTCTGGTTACCAGCTCTAAAGCACACACGACCCAAACCAGTCAAGAGGAAACAAGCCACGCCCACTTCCAACACGATAGTATCGGACGTCGAACAGGAGAACAGGTATAAAGCCGATCATAACGTCAATAAAGTAGTATCTACTGTGAGAACGAGATCATTGCGTCCGTTACCTCACAGACTTTGATAATGCCTACCATAGTCGTAGGCGAAACGTCAGGAATAAAAACCTGTGGACCACGGCCATCAAACCCGGAAAACACCCAAGAATCAGTCACCTCCGGCCGTGAAAGTTTACGTTCTTTGATCGATGGAAATACCTACCGTCGCGCCTATGTCTAGTCGTTCTTACGGTTTTAACAGTTCAATATTTAGGGACATCGATAAAAATGAAATATACTGAGTGTTGACAGATTGTCAGAAGTGCCGATCGAAACAATGCCGAGACCTTTTGAGGTTACTTTCAAGTTTTCACATTTATTGAAGATAATTTGTTTCCCAAGAACTCAGAGAAATCTTACCGGAGTGCATGAACACTAGATTATTAAGGTGGGTACCTTCTTGAAGTCATCATTTAGATCCGAACCATTAAATCGGAGCTACGAACACAAGGGTGATTCAGAAATGCTAGTTGGGTATTTCTTGAATTATTACATCACCTGAAAAGCGTGCGTCTACAAGGTCCAAAGTGTACTATTATTACTACTTGACCGTGATAATGATTAGGTAGATATCAAAGAGATTAAATTGAACCGTTACAATACATTGAAGAACATTCTTCAATACCAAGGAATTTATTCATAAAAAAGAAGATGAGAATTTTATTCATAATAACTAGCATATTTCACAAGTGTCCAAGCTAACAAGACAATGGAAAGGCAGTGAGGGGAAAGGAGTATAAAAAGGCATATACTGAAGGCAGATCTTGCTGAACTGTCTATAGTTATGAAGCAACGCTAGATGAATCTCACCAATAAATATTTACCACTTCATCGAAAACTTATGACACAGATATCACGTGTTTCAGATTTTGTGATCATTAAGTACCCTTTCTTCATACCTATCCACCTGAATAAACGATAAGATTGGAACAATTGGTTCGAAAGTTCAAAATTTTACATAGATATCAAATTATTTGAACTCGAAATGCGTTTCGCTAACAAGTCGAGCATCTTCAGGAAAAGAAAACTGATAGTGAATCTAAACACTACTGTTAGCTATTCATCAAACTTTGCAATCTATGGTAGTGCAAAAAATGCCTGCGAAATTTTTTGGTCCCATATGGAATTCGTTTGTTAACTACTAATTATTCTGAATAATTCCTCAACAATCAACTAAAGAGCGGGCTAGAAGGGATAGGCTCCTTGTTACCGTTCATACTGTTACGAATCTCCTAGCGCCGGCCCTGACGATCGTGAACGCAGTGGCCGAAGAGCGAACGTCATTTTTCCAGGAACTGTTGATCCGCGTGGAGAATTCAATACACATCATCGAGGCCTCTCGCGAAGATTCTCCACAGGCGTACGCAGGTATATAAGCAAACGTTTTATCGCGGAGGAGTTAGTTATTTAGAGAGAGAGTTCAGCAGAGTTATTCAGAGCTAAGTGGAGAAAGCTTTGTTATTGCTATGTGCGGAAGTGGAAGGAGAGAATTTCTATTACAGAGTGTTTTAGTACCGAGCATTGGAAAGTTAGCAGAGCAATTTTAGCGATGATATTGTATTGTGTTGTGATAGAGAGTTGTAATAAAAGTAGTTTAGTGTTGTTTGGAGTTTTAATCAACGAATCCAAGGAATTATCGTAACAATACTATTTCCACATTTTGCCATTTCTAGACTCTCGAATGCATTGAATGAAATAGCTTCCCCTTGTCTTGGAATAGTAATAATTTTGATCAAGGAAAAGGAACTCATAATTAAAGAGAAAGATAAAAATATCGAACTCATATCTAAAGAAAATGAATACCTACAACAGAATTATGATTTTCTTCTATCAAATATTGTAGTCAAAGACAGCACTATGGATAGTTTGAATGAGTTGAATGAAAAAATTGATATACTGAAGTCAACATCGAATACAGCTGCTGGAGGTTTCAAATCCTATTCAGATGCTGCGAAAGGTAATTGCTCACAACACAAGTCTATTGAACAAGTTATAAAAATAAAACCAAATTTGGAACGAAATCCCCCAAAACTAAGCATGATTTGGAAAAAAATATCAACATTAGTAATCTACATATAGGCATCAGTTCTTTCAGAAAAACAAGTAATGGAACAATAATAATGAAATGCAACCATAAGGGAGATGTAGAAGAAATGACACAAGAGATTAAAAAAAACTGCCCAGAGAATATAATCTGGAAGTTATGAAAACAATAAAACCCAAAATCAAAATTCCCAATTTGAAAGTAGACGAACACTTGAAGAAAGAAGATATTGAGAAAGATCATTTTTCTGTAAAATTTTTGGGAGACTTTCAACACAAAGATTGTTCGACTATATTTGCAGAGGTAAATGGGAGTTTGTTGAACAAAATAATGACAATGAATAAGGGAAAATTATTCGTTGGTTGGCAAAACCTTAGAGTGTACCAGAATAATATCCTTACACAATGTACCAGATGATTCAGATTCAGACATACCCACAAAAAGTGCAAAAATAACATCATCTGTCGTTGCTGCACTGGTCCACACGATCTGAAAGTTTGTAATCATACTGGAAAACCTGTTTGCAATAATTGCATGTTCTCATATCCGAAGTATAAAACTAATCATCCCACCAGTCAACTTGCATCAGATAAAAAGTGCCCAACTTTTGAATATCATCAGAATCAACTGAATTCACGAATTGATTATGGATATTGGTAACTGAATCTATTCTCGAAACTAAGAAAAAGCCTTTCTCTAATTCACGGCCCGAGTCGATAATCAATCAATGAAAGACCTGAAAAATATTAAAATATATTCATATCCAACAATTTCGGAGCATAAGTCGAAATTATCCAGAAGCCTCAAAATCCTATACCTCAATGCCAGATCGATGGAGAATGAAATGGAGAAAATTGAAATAATTATCAGTAATACAGGAGTAAAGGTGATAATATCAGAAACATGGATGAAAGAAGAGCAGGAATCCTACTACAACTCCAAGAATTACTAGTCCATCTATTCTTCGAGACCTAAGCGTGGTGGAGTAACAGGAATTTTCATGGGAAAAGATTTTGAATACGAAATAATCGAAAGGGATATAAAGAATTCATTTATCACAATTGAATTAACACAATTCAATATTTCCATTTGCGGTTACTATCGTTCTCCTAATGAAAATTTAAATGACTTTCTGAAATTTCTCGATGAAAAACTGCATCATTTTAGTAATAACAATATGAATACTTTTATTTTCGGTGATACAAATATTGATGTCTTGAAAAATAATACATACACAAATGTTTTCACTGACTTTCGCCAATCAAATAGTTTCAAAATTTGCAATGATGAAATACCCACACGAGATTTTGGAAATAAATTATCTTTAATTGATCATGTTGAAATTTCAATTATAAATAGTGCATTAAGTGACCATAGATTGATAATAACAGAGATTGCCCTGGAAAAAAAATAATTTTGTTTCGAAACAATCACTCCTTTCAACGAAAAAATGCTCAAAGATGGATTAACTTTACTGCATGAAATTGTTAGCGAAGATGATAATCCTAATGATATTTACAATGAAATTTCGCAAACTTTCGAAAATTGTTCTTTTGAAAAACAAGTGAAAATATTTGAAAAAATCGAAACCATGGTTTAATAAAATATTTTTAATTTGATAAAACTACGTGATAAATTTCATCATGAAAAAAAAGATGAATCCTAATATTCAATTTTTCAAAGATTGTTTTGACCATTATAATAAATCAGTCACAAAACATGAACGAAAGGCAAAACAGAGATATTATAAAGAAAAATTCAACAATGCTAGTCCAAAAATTGCGTGGAATAGTGTATAATAAATCCAGATCCCATCCTAAAAGAATTGCCTATATATCACTAAACGGAAAAAAATTGATGATATAAACGAAATGTATGAAGCATTCAACAATTATTTCCTTAATGTTGAACCCAATTTGTCAATTCTTGTTCCTTCAATATATGAAAGTCCATTACAATCAAAATTAACTTCACTCTTCCTCAAGTCAACAGTTAAGACAGAAATCAAAGAAATTATGAATTCACTCAACTTAAAAAAAATCTCCAGGATTAGACCAAATGAGTGCTAGAATTGTGAAAGTGGTTAAATCGGAGCTTGCACCTTTGATGAGCAGACTAGTAAATTTAACTTTCATAACTATATCAGGTATACTACCTGATAAAATGAAAATTGCGAAAGTGAAACCAATTCATAAATCAGGAAAAAGAAATGAAATTATGAATTACAGACCCATTTCGATTCGTTCAGTTCTCTCTAAAATAATTGAAAAATCAATGCATTTCAGATTGCTCGAATATCTTGAGAAATCAAAATTATTGTATGAAGGACAGTACGGTTTTCGAAGATCCAGCGATACAGAGTCTGCAACACTTGATGTTATTACCCATATTCAAGTCGATATAGACTCGAGTAAAAAATGTGGTATTCTATCGCTTGGACTTCGAAAAGCTTTTGATTCAGTTGATCACCAAATTTCATTGAATATCTTGTATCAAATTGGTGTGAGGGGGTGTGCTCATGAATGGTTCCAAAATTATAAAGGTGGAATTATCAAGCCTGTTAAAATATACAATCCTATGGGTTATTCATAAAATTCATATTAGAATATATATTTTCAATATATTTTACTTGAAATCACCCCAAATGAAGGCTGTTTTCAAACATATGTAATTAGAATATGTGTGTATATTCCGTGTAGAGTGGAATGTAATATGATTATTTTCAGTCCGTAAATTTTCATTTGTTTTCTCTGTCTAGGGGAGATGTAGGAGATCACCCTGTATGATCCTATTGTCAACTGTTCGATATCATTTGTCTGGAGTAAATATACCAGTATTTGCTTAGCTATTGTTTCATTCAAAACATCCATTCAACACCAACTCATATTCATCCTCCAAATGACATTCCTGTTTATGACGAGGTAAAAGTATTTTCAATTACAGAAAAGCTTTATGGAATTCAGTGAAGATTATTTTGTAATCATTGAACGTGAGAACAGTTAATATAATCTACAGAGAAAAGTTTAACATTTCAACAGCATATGAGATATATTTTCACCCTTCGTGTGGGAATTGTTTTTGTAACTCTCATTTTGCAGAAGACATTCTTCTGTTCTAACCAACTTCCTTTGAGCGAATTTCTCTATTCTCATCATATCCATCCAGATGAAAAGAGTTTCCTAGAAAACTACGACAGCTTTCCAGAAAAAGTATATTATATTTGTTAGGAAAATATCAAGTAGTATAGAGCTCTAGACGGTGGGAACAATCCAGGAGTCCCACAGGACTTTTCGCAGGATTAACCTAATAGCATCGTCTGAGGCGCTGAGCGCCGAGGAAACGGACCTGAACAAATAAAGAAGTTGCAGGAGTGTAGCGGATTGTTAGACATGCACATAAATTGTAACCAGCAAATACCGGAGATGGTGTTAGTAGAAGATGAATGCGCTGAGAATGTTGATATCAAAAATTTTTATTTTTCGTATTGCAAGGAATAATCAGTCGTTGGAAGATGTTTGGTGATCACTCCTAAACAAGAATTGAAGAAAAATAATGGAACTTTTGTATCCAAAGATGAAAAAGAAGAGAAAGCAACTTTTGCAATCACTTATTTGACCATTTTTCTAATCTCAGCATGATAAGTGACAGTTTTCAAAATTGAAGGAGATGAGAAAACATTCTCCTTCCATAATCAGTTATAAAATGGATCACTTTCAATCATTCAGTTATTATGAATATTTCCATCGTATGTTAAAAATCCCATATGAAGCGGGACATTTTCGATCAATTACAGCGATAAATTCCCGGCGGGACATTTTCGGGCTGGTAAATACCCGGTAGGTATCGAAAAATACTCGCTCGGTTCGTGTAACTATAGTAACGATTGTTAAAATGTACATTTGTCATCTTGACAGGCATAAACTGAATTTTCAACGTCGTTGTTTTAACTCCGGAAATATTCTACCAAATTACACTCGTGCATCAAAATAAACCTGGTAATTTTCCATTCAAGCATGTTGTCAGTAAAAAAACTGCATTCGGTTATTTTCATATTTTGCTAAGAGAGCCCTCCTCCTTCGGAGTCGGGCTCTTCCGACAAAATATGAAAATAAACTCATGCAGTTTTTAGACAACATGCTTTCATGGAAAATTATCGGTAATTTTGAAGCACTTGTGTAATTACTCCCGATAAACACATATGTATTGTCTTCATTCAGTGTTTATTCGTCATAGCAACTTCATGAGTATTTCTTTTTGTATGGTATCGTGTGTTCCACAAGCAACTGCAACTCATTTTATCCCGCAAATATTCGAATTCATCCAGATCGAAATACATGGAGGGTCTGTTATCTCAGTTAACGTCCTTTCTTGGCACTAAATGCTGACACATTAGCGTTGATAATTTATTCTTGAAATAGACACATCATATTTTTACATCATTTCTATAGATTCGTCGGAATCTGCCAGATGGTAGAATTTATGTAGGAATGATAATCAAAGACAGAAAACAGTAACATTTATTAGAATAAAGAAAGAACATGTCAAGGTTTATGAGAGAAGCCAACCGTCTTAATTGTGACATCACAGGAATTCCACTGAATACTTTTAAAAAACAGTGTAGAAATGGAACACAATAGCTGTTGTTAATTTTGAGTTCAAATTATTTGAATTTTATATATTAATATTTATATGTGTCTACATTTATACATACATTTAGTTTAAGATAGCTTTTAAGATATGACTGTATTTGATTTATATTTCTTTTTCCTCATGGGAATTACCCGTACATGTCAATAAATGAATAAATAAATAAATGAATAAACATAACCTTTCAGTTTGTTATTCGTAATTTCTTTGAATTCCTTACTAAAAACGAACCTAAAAGAGAGCCTATAAGAGAATATTTGTGAGAGAGTTTTGAAAACGGAGGCGGATTTAATTTCCGAAACGTCAACGATAATTATTTTGACAAGTATTTTTTTATGTATTTTTTCAAAGGCAAATTTGAGATCTACAAAAAGTTGCTGACTAACTGAAGGTGTTTCATTTAGAAGAAACTGTTTGTTAATTAACGCAGCAACTCATTGATGAAGATTGAAATTCTGCTCTTCTACAGTTGTATAGATTCCAATATTAATTTTTATTTTCCAGATTGTGGTAGGTTAAAAACCCAAAATAACTACGGAAAAAGAATCCATCAACTTTAAAATGATGACATCCAAACATTACTTATACCTTTCAATGTCATGCTTGATGAAAATGAAGTCAAAAAAGTAATAATGGTATATATATATATATATATTTCAGGGGTGATAGATGCTCTCCAAAAGGTGGCAGCCAACGAACCTTTAACATCCCGATTTTAGGACGAAGCTTAATAATACGTATCAGCATCATTAGATTATTACTGATTGCTGACTAGCATAATTATTTTCAGGAAAGAGGTACTCTTTCTTGATTACTGTTACAGTGTGGTGCACTTGGGCTATGAATTTGAAGAATTAAATCATACCAGAAATCGAAGTGATTCGGAAAATTTGTTGCTGGCTGGACATAAAAACGATATTTACAGCCAGCAACAAAATCTCCACATTCCTCCGTTCCCCCAAGGACAAAATTCTCAACGAATCACAGGGCATATATGAAATACCATGTTCTGATTGCCATAGAACATATGTAGGCCAGACCAACAGACGTGTGACAAGTAGAGTATACGAACATCAACTTGCTGTCCGAAAATCAGACCCATCTTCAGCTCTGTCCAAACATCATCAAGAGACAGGACACAATATAGACTTTGCGAACACTAAGACCATCGCCACAGCAAAAACACTACAAGCTCGTATAATTCGCGAAGCCATCGAAATCGAGAAGCGACCATCCTGCTTAAATAAACGTGACGACGGCCAGAGACTTCCAACTGCATGGAAACCCCTAATTTCCAGATGCCCAGTCCCCACCAAGACATCCGACGGTCCTTTAGTAGCACCCGCTGCTATAAATCCTACCCAACATCCCTCGATACCACAGTTCGATCTAAGGAGTAGGCAGATTGAGACCTTAGAAAGAACTCGTGACGAGACCTGGGGAGTAGGCAGATTGAGGCCCCGGCGTCAAGTCACAAACCCTTGCCCCCTGTGACCACACCTGAGGAGTAGGCAGATCGAGACCTCAGCGTGAAGTCACATTCACCTCTTGAAAATGGCTTCAAAATCGGAGCCGAAACGTCGAGAACAAAACTCCAGACGCGGTTCAACCCGAACTCAACAACAACACACAACTGACCGCGGAAACCTATCCGAACACACATATATATATATATATATATATATATATATATATATATATATATATATATATATATATATATATATATATATATATATATATATATCAGTGAGTCCAAGATAAGGTTGTCCACCATGGGGATATCCGAAACGGCAATAGATACAGTTTTGGTTAAATGGGAAAAAAGTTGCGTAACAGAGGGGTCATCTATATGGAAGTATGAAATTTAAAAAAATATTTTTAATTTTCAAGTTATTTTGGAAAAACTGAATTTTTCAATTTCTTTTTTTGTTTTTTTCTGGTATTATCGTCATAGCTGGAACGAAATAAAAACCACTTCTTTGCAGAAACTTTTCATAAGCTTTCTTGTGATGATATTAGATTCAATTTCCAACGTTTCGTTATCGAACTACCATCATCAACTTATTTTTTTTAAATACGGCCCTATTTCGAAAAATACTGTTTTTTAAAGTTTTTTTTTTGAATTCAATGATGTATCACATATGAGGATTAAATTACGTTTCAGGTCTTTTTCGACCATCATCACGAATTTCTTAATAAACTTTTGAGTACGGACCTGAATTGAAAAGAATTCACCAAAATTGGGTATCGTAGAAGATCAAGAAAATCAAAAGTTCACGTTGACTGTTTGTAATTATTGCTAAAATAAACACACCTAGAGCAACCATAAATTAATTACACACTTACGCTACAATGAGGTATACAAATGCACAATTTTGAGAAATTATAAAATCAGTTTCAACAAATGTTCCTTAAATATGAATTGGCATCTTCTAATTATTGTTGAATGTAGAACTTCTACCTACCACGTCACAAAATTATTTTGAAACGTGCAAAAGAGCTATTCGTAAGTTTCATTTTACAGTTTATGTAGGGTATATTATGTAGTCTGAATCGAAATAGCAGGCTTTGACGAGAGTCAAATTCCACAAACAAAATTTGATAGTTCTCGCAAATGTCATTCAGTACATGATACGACTTCTGATTGTTGAACGCCGGCTTCTCTCTTGTTATAAAATGATAGTAGTTTTTCACCAGAGGAAAAGTTTGATATGGTGAAGTGTTTTATTTTATGCCACAGTAATGCTGTGGAAGCTGAGCGTTTGTATCTGAATACCTATCCAGAGAGAAGACAACCGAGTAGAAAAATTTTTGGACGATTGGTTACAAACCTCAAGCAATATGGGTCGTTTATAAAACCAGTATTAGCCAGAAATAAACGCTGTAATGAAGAAAACGAAGACAATGTAATGTTATCTGTAATTGAAAATCCAGAAATATCACTTCGGGAAATTGAGCGTACCAGTGGAATTCCAAAATCGACTGCTCATTTCATTTTAAGGAAGCATAAATTCCATCCATACAAATTTAGAGTTTGCCAAGGTCTCAGACCAGGCGATGAGGATAGGCGAAGAACTTTCTGCGAATGGTATAGGAGGAAATGCCAAGATGATGAAAACTTTCCCCATAAAATTATTTGGTCGGACGAGAGTATGGTAACCAATAATGGTATTTTCAACCGGCGAAATACTCATTATTGGTCAAAAGAGAACCCCAGGGTTCACCGAATGGGTAGACATCAACACCGTTTTGGCTTCAATATGTGGACTGGAATTTTTGGCACACGATTGATTGGCCCTTTTTTTTACCACAACTCACTTCTCAAGGAGAGGTTATCGCACATTACTTCAACGCGATTTGGAAGAAGCCCTAGATAACTTGCCACTTGCCAAAATTTGTAACTGTTGGTTCCAACAAGATGGTGCGCCTGCACATAATGCCAAAATGGTAGAGAGATACTTATCGAGTAGATTTCCGGACAAAAGGATAGGTACTCATGCAGCAGTTTCCTGGCCACCACGTTCGCCGGACATCACTCCGCTAGACTTCTTTCTCTGGGGGTACATCAAGAATAACGTTTACCAGCATATTTTTGAAACGGAAGAGGAACTGAGAAGACTAGTTCTTCAAGCTTTCGAAAGCATTACACCCGATATGTTGAATAAAGTTTTAAATTCAACAGTTAGAAGATGTTATCTATGTTTGGAGAATAATGGACATTTGTTTGAACAGTTTTTATAATTCTTGATGATAGCAGGTATTTTTTATTTAGGTAATTGTACAAGTGTGTGACTTATTGTTATTTCATGTTTTTCTTTTGTTTCAACATTAACTAAAACAAGTCAACTTATACTTTTGATTTTCTTGATCTTCTACGATACCCAATTTTGGTGAATTCTTTTCAATTCAGGTCCGTACTCAAAAGTTTATTAAGAAATTCGTGATGATGGTCGAAAAAGACCTGAAACGTAATTCAATCCTCATATGTGATACATCATTGAATTCAGAAAAAAAAACTTTAAAAAACAGTATTTTTCGAAATAGGGCCGTATTCAAAAAAAATAAGTTGATGATGGTAGTTCGATAACGACACGTTGGAAATTAAATCTAATATCATCACAAGAAAGCTTATGAAAAGTTTCTGTAAAGAAAGGTTTTTTATTTCGTTCCAACTATGACGATAATACCAGAAAAAAAGAAAAAAAGAAATTGAATAATTCAGTTTTTCCAAAATAACTTAAAAATTAAAATTTTTTTTTTAAATTTCATACTTCCATATAGATGACCCCTCTGTTACGCAACTTTTTTCCCATTAAACCAAAACTGTATCTATTGCCGTTTCGGATATCCCCATGGTGGACAACCTAATCTTGGACTCACTGTATATATATATATATATATATATATATATATATATACATATATATAGAATATATAGAATCCTTTTAATATCCGGGTGTGCAGTCAACAAGGAATTGGAACAAAGTGAACTCTTTATTCTGTTCAAGCTTTCGAGTCTTTATTGGCTCTTCATCAGGAACTCTACAATGAATTGGGAAAATTGTAAGAATAGAAAAGTTTTTTCTAACATGTGCTTACTTACGAATATGAGGTTAATAATCCTTTTTTAATAAAAACATGAAGGACAACATATCACAAACACATCGACCTAATGGTACAAATATAATATAAAACTTGAATTAAAAGATATGATCAATCATACATGTAAACGAATTGAAAAATGGAAGAAGTTGTTTCTCCTAACGGGCAGTGGAAACCATATTTGTAATTTTAACGGAAATGATGTGAAAAAGAAGGGAATGAAGTTGACAAGTGACCAATGATTACAGTTTCCTGTGACCTTGTTGCCAACACACAATGAAATTGAAAGTGAAATCACCAACTACACAGGGGTACCAAATGTAAAGTTGTTATTATTACTGCCCAGTAGGGGGCGACTTAGTAAATATGAGTTAATGATGCTGAGACTATCAATATCTTTCCTGGAATTTATGGAATTTGGTTCTTTGAAAATTTGTGTCATTTCAAGAAAAGTTCTTTTCTCAAGATCGGATTCATGTTCCAATATCGTCACATTATCATAATCGGGCAAATGATCAAAACTGATTGAATGTTGTGCTAATGAGCAAGTGTTTTTGAGATTTCTAATATCGCTTCTATGGGAACAGATTCTATCTTTCAACTTCCTCTTGCTTTGTCCAATGTACTTTTTTTCACACTGAGAGCATGGGATACAATAAACAACATCAGAATGATCTGATACAGGATCTTTATCTTTTAATTTAGAAAAAATTTTATTGAGTACAATTTGATTTTTATAAGCAATTTTAATATTAAGAATTTTGGAAAACAACCCATTGAATTTATGGTGGAGTGTATGAACATAAGGGAGAGAGAGGTGAAAAATTGGAACATTATTATGAATTGAAGAATTATTATGAGAATTACTGTTAATATGTGACCTACCGAAGATGAGTTTATGCAGAAGTCCCTTCGGGTATCCACTATTCAGAAATAATTGAAAAAGTTTTTTTAAATTACTAGGTTGATTTTTTGTTTATTTTGGTGGTAAGATTCGAAATGTAAGAATCTTCCAGACGCACCAGGCTTCGTGTACCAACTGGTGATAAGTGAGTTATCAGATCTTCTGATAACTTTAGTATCTAAGAAGGGAACGCTGAGTTGTATGTTTTCCTCTTCGATGGTAAATTGTAGTTTTTCGTGGTAAGAGTTGAATATATATATATATATATATATATATATATATATATATATATATATATATACAATTCACAAGTCACAAACCCTTGCCCCCTGTGACAACACCTGAGGAGTAGGCAGATTGAGACCTCAGCGTGAAGTCACATTCACCTCTTGAAAATGGCTCCAAAATCGGAGCCGAAACGTCGAGAACAAAACTCCAGACGCGGTTCAACCCGAACTCAACAACAACACACAACTGACCGCGGAAACCTATCCGAACATATATATATATATATATATATATATATATATATATATATATATATATATATATATATATATCAGTTCTTATAATTTTTTTGATAGTCAAAATTTGAGTTATACGAGAAGTTGCTGACTAATTGGACTTCTATTCAGAAGAACTATTTTTCAATAGACGCATCAACTTTTCGGGGTAGATTGAAAATCTGCCCTTCTACACTTGTATAGATTCCAATATTATTTCTTATTTTTCCAGATTGTGGTAGGTTACAAACCCAGAAAACAACGGAACGAATATTGATCCACCATAAAATAATGACGTTCAAACAATCTTTAGATTTATAATTGATCTCTGTAAAAATTCTCACATTTACACCAAGCTTTAATCCCATCATTCATTTCCAAGCTTGAAGAAGTGTTTTGAGTTTCCCATTTTGGATAATCAAACTCTAGAGGAAAAATAGGTTCAAATTTCACTACAAAGATGTCAATTCTCTGACACATGATTTTATAAATTTAATGGTAACTATAAATCTCGCAGTTGGCACGACGACTGTGTAGACACAATGTTTTGTTAAGAAAGTTTCTACTTTAATGAAGAAAACAGTCTTCAATTCTCATCCAAATTGTATGAAGCGTCGAGATAAAATATTATAATTCTCAGGATAGAGAATGAGAAATTAATCGCGAAATATATTTTCCCCCACCCATCTCAAAGCTGTTGAAAAGTTATCATTCGCTTCGAATTCCAACTACCTAATCCAACACTAACAAACTCATTTATACTTTTATATCACTTCCCTTCATCCGAGCTCATTCGGAAACAAAACTTCTGTAATTTATGTGGAAATTTAGATTGCACGTGAAATATGCATTAAGCATTTCTTACTCCACCTTGCAAAATGCGATGCTAAAATGATATCTGTCGAGCATATTTTACCGGAGTATCACTCCGCTATATTATTCTTTGTGTCCGCTTGCGAGAGAGAAATAGATGACGGACTAAGTATTCAAATCGTCTTTTTCGGAAGTGGATGCCCTTTATGCACTTTCGTACTCGGAAAATTATTGCGAGAAGTAAGCTTGGCTCGTAACGTTCTTTGGATTTGAGAGGTAGAAGGTTATGTATTTTGGGAGAACATCAGAAAAGATTGAAAAATGTAGTAAAAATCTCGTACTTGAGTACTACCTTGAGATTAGCTACAGTCTATCATGAAACTAATCCATAATGCAGGAGATTATCTTTCAGTGAGTTTCTGTTCACGAATGCTATAATCCAGCATTATAATCGGGTAATTTTTTTATATGGAGATTCTACGATGTTCCAATTAAGTGAGCGAGTCTGTGAGTGAAGAATCACCAGCAATACGAATTGCCTTTGTCTGAATAGAATCGAGAAGCCGCAATGAATGTTTTGGTGCCGAACTCCACACTTGAGAACTGTATTCCAAGCCAGGTCGTATCTGAGCCTTGTAGATCATTAGAAGCTGATGAGAATTGAAGTATTTCTCCGCACGAAATAGATATCCAACTTTCTCGGAAGCACCTTAAGTGATCGATCTCACATAGTTTTCCCATGACAGATTATCACTGATCGTAATTCCTAGCATCGAGATACTTGATTTTGTCGGAATAGTTACTCCTGACTGGGTTTTCATAGCATTAAATACTATCAATTTCATGTTACCTCATTCTATTATTTTTACCAAGTCGTCGTTAATTTTATCGACGTGAATGTTTCTCCAGCTGGTATGGGGACTCTGGAAGAGAAACTGGTATGAAGAGTACTGTCGTCCGCAGAACTATGTATTGAAGAAGATGTTTTCTCGAGCAAATCATTGATATGAAGCAGAAACGAAGTGATACTCCATCAACAACCACATACAGAGACATATCAGACAAGAAACTCTTCAACAAAGCACATAACTGTGAGGCAAACCATAAGACGGCAGTTTAGAAAGGAGACCCCGATTCCAAACTCGATCAAACGCTTTTTTAATCCCTCAATAACAACGAATGATATTGCACAAGTTGTTTGGTTAGTAATATATTGAATTTTCATGATGATAATTTGAATGTTTCCTTCGAAATACTTTTACAATCAAGTAGATATCAACGGAGTATAATTGTATAATATAAATTCACGATACGGTTGCTCTTACCTGGAGAAAGGAGTCAATAGAACTAATATTTAATAGTTTTTCAAACTTCGTGCTCTCCACGAAAATAATGAAGTTCTGAATATCATTAAAGCGATGGCTCGGTTTGGTAGTCATGTGAAAGGATGACACTGAAATGTTGATAAATTTAAAGTAGAATAGATGATTTTTTGTCGGAAATGTTTGATATATCAAGCGAAATGTTCCATATTTTATTCCTTCGCCCATTGTGGAGCTCGAGAAAGTTTTCTCTGAGCGAAACTAGAACTTGTCTGGGTTTGAAATATTATCACTGTGGATGGTAATGGTTCGGACTTCCATTGTCTATATCATTAACACTATTGAAACCTGTTGCTAAGAACAGAAGGATTAAAAATACAAATCAAGTGAGAAATCAAAATCAAATTCTTGGTCAATAATGAAATTAGGGATTGATTGATCAAAGAAAACAATACTGTTGTTACAAAAAATCGAGATAGCGAATATGAAGTATAAGTCAAAAAAAATTTTAAATAACGAAATAAATGAAATAATATTGTGACAAGAAAATTGAGGTATCGAATGTGAAATACTAGTAAAAAAATTTAAATAAAGAAATTAAATGAAATATTATGAAAAATGTTGAAACCAAGTTCAAAGTTGAGTGTACTCACGTGAGTTTAATAATAATATATTTTCCAAAAGTGGAAATCAAACGCATCCCTTCCTTTTTCTTCATGAAAATTGTAAGTTGCAATATAACTGAGTGCACTGACATACGAATAGAATCAATTGGAATAGTGTCATCATAAAAAAAAACTTTGAAAAAAACTGCAATTTCCCCACCACGAATACTCCTATTTGATAATCCATAATCAACAAATGGATTCGATATGCTTATCCTAATTGAATGTAAGACGATGAACGAAAGGAAAGTAACCTTTAAGGTAATTCACGATTGAAAACCACCTACGTGCAAAGTTCTTTGAGGAGAAAATCTCTTTAACGAAGCTCGGTATTGTAGCCAGACTGAACAAAAAGAAATAAGTCTCGCCAATATTTATGAATCGAACAGAAAAAGCAACAGAGTAGGAAGCCATACGAGAAAGCTCCGTTCGTGCTTAGCAGTTCATTCACATAGCTCCGGTAGAAAATATTCCTCGGAAACGATTGTTTCCTGTTACGATCTATTCTAGAAATTAAAGGTTAGATTTCGCTGAGTTTGAATTCTGAGCGATGCGAAGTTTCCCGAGTTTGATTTATTAGAATTAGTGATAATGTCCTCATGAGATGAGATTCACAATTAATTCGAAATGTATTGAGGAGTTTCGTGGTCTTGAGGATTTTTTCGTTTCGACATTCAAGATTGAGAATTCGAAATAGAATAATAATTCATTGTTCTCTCGAAGTTAGAATGCAGTGAGTGAAACTATTGGTTAAAGTTTTCAACTAGCAATAATCGCACCACAGTGTTAACCTCATCGGTTACGATAATGCCACTGCGCAAAGCGCGACCATCGACCATGTTATTTCAGTGTGGAAGTGATTGCATTCTGTAAGTATATATTATGAAAGAGTTGATGTCATTCAGAGTGTATGTGGTATTCAATAATAACAGATTTTATTCAGTTATCCCAAAGATGATCTGAGCCAATTGAACATCATTATCACAGCGGAATTTATTTATTTATTCATTCATTTTCAGTGGAATACAAAACGGGACAAACCCAAAGAAAGTATTCACAAATGATGAGGTAAAAATTAATATTGTGATTTGATTGTGTTACGTAATAAGCGATATCGTGTTACGAACAACTACAGTACAGATTACAATAGTTAGACATGAAAAAGATGATTATATAAACGTTTGAGAGATGTGGTGAGAGTTGCGAGGGAATAAAAAAAATGTAGATTTCTGTTGATTTAGATATAGAATTGTAAGATTTACAACACCTATTCAGGAAAGAATTCAAATAGTAATCAGTTTTACTTTGATTTGTTTGGAATGAATATGTTCCTCTGATAAGGAGGTACGTTAATTGAAATTTGGTTTAATATAGAGCTGCTGACGAAATGATTATTTATTATTTTGTAAAGGAACTTAATATCAGCTATTTGGCGTCTATCTGCCAGTGGTATCAGATTGAGTTGTATTTTAATTTGTGATGGGTCTTTGAGATTATAAAAGAATTTTTATTGATAAAGGTGACGAATTTTCTTTGTATGGATTCTAGTCTTTCTATATACGAGATGTACATGGGGTTCCATACTGAAACAAAACTGAGCTGACTATTTACATAAGCCATGTAAAGCGTACGAACCGAATGACTCAAGAAATATGAAGTCGAAACACTACGCCCTTCCTCTGTTCCGAAGAAAAAAAAAAGAAAAAAAAGAAGAAAAAAAGAAAGAAAAAATTTCAAAAGTCAATATACCATGGGAAATGAGAAAGAAAGAAAAAAAAATTATAAACTCAACATTAATGGAAAAAAATACAGAACAATAACTTGAAAATATATGAATATCTGAGTAACAGTTTCATTTAAATTGGGGTTTTCTGTATTATAAAATTGTCTGGCTAATTGGTTTATTCCAAAGCCAAAAAAACAATCACACACACTCTGTTCCGAAACTATGTCCCATTGAAATTCGGAAAGAGAACATAACCCGCATTATTCTAGGCATAAAAAACAATAGGACCATAAACTTTTCATTCGTCAATGGAATCGAAAGCATTTTTCACTTCAAAACTGAAAAAAAAATCTCGATACGATTTCAAGCTTGACAAAACAATTTTGTATTGCGATGTGCGATCAATTCAACGACTCCTTCAATTTCCCCTTTGTTTGCGGATCAGATGGATTTCCAGCAATCATTCTTAAAGTGCCTGCCCTCGAATAGACACCAGTACTTTGAGAATTATTCAACCTTTTATATTACTTAGGGGTTTTTCCTAAGTCCTGGAGGACAGCAAGAGTTCAGCCAGTTCCTAAAAAAGTGAAGAAAAATTTACTTTGTAATTATAGAAAAATTGCATTGCTTTCTATCATTTCCAAAGTTATGGAAAAAGTAATCAATATGAAGCTCATGAAATATCTAGAAAAATCATGAATAATTAATGATTGAAAATACGAATTTCGTCATCGAAGATCAACCAGTGACTTATTGGCTTACGTTTCTCATATTTGGCAGCATTCAATCGAAAAATTCGGAGAAACGATAGCTGTTAGAATCTATATTTCAAAAGCGTTTGATCGAGTTTGGGTTCGGGGTTTCCTTCCTAAACTGTCGTCTTATGGTTTGTCTCCTCAGTTGGGTGCTTTGTTGAGAAGTGTCTCATCTGATATGTCTCTGAATGTTGTTGTTTATGGAGTATCATCAATTATTCTCTCAATAAATGCAGGTATTCCACAGGGTGCAGTTCTGGCACGAGAAAACATCTTGTTCAGTACATAGTTTTACGGACGACAGTACATACATACTAGTTTCTCTTCCAGAGTCCCCATAACAACTCGAGAAACAAAAATTCAAAGAGATATTCACGTCAATAAAATTAAAGATGATTTGGTAAAAATATTAGAATGGGGTCACATGAACCTGGTGGAAGTCAATGCTGGGAAAACCCAGGCATATCTCTTCTCAAAGAGAGTCGATCTATCATTGTCCAGTTTCAGATGTCAGGAATAACTATTCCTACAAAGTCAAGTATCTTGATGCTAGGAATTACTATCAGTAATAATCTCTCATAGACAAACCATATGAGATCGATCGCTTCCCAGAAACTTGGACTTCTATTTCGTGCGAAGAAATACTTCACTTTTCGTCAGTGTCTTATGATCTACAAATCTCAGACACAACCTGTCTTGGAATATAGTGCTCGTGTATGGATCTCGGCACAAAAACACTTATTGAAGCTCCTTAATTCTATTCAGAGATAGGCATCTTCGCTCACAGACTCGCTCACTTCTATGGAGAAGTGTCTCTCTTTTATAGATATTTTCACGGTCGGTGCTCTTCTGAAATGTTTTCAATCGTTCCATTCTGGGCAATATCTACACGGATGACCCGAGTACAGAATTCACATCTCTTTGTTGTGAGCTTAGAGACCTGTAGAACCTCTCTTGCCTAGGGACTTTATACAATAGAACAGCTGAACTTTGGAACTCCTTGCCGAGAGAGGTTTTTCCTGAGTCTTAGAAACTTCAAAGATTCCAAGTGAATGTTAATTTGTATCTCTTGTCCCTTGATTCAAACGGTGTTCTTTGAACATTACAGACCTTCCCTTTCGTGTGAATATGCAAATAGACAATAAATGCTTCCTACGGCGAATTCTTCCTACTTTGAATTCTTTCATTGACGAAATTCCTCTACGGCGAATTCTTCTAAGGTCAAATTCTCTGTTCCGTCTTTAATTCAAATATTATACTTTAGTTAGTGAATTTTATTATTGCGAATCATAATCTCATAATAATGTTGAAATATGATTTATTTTCGGTGTAAATATTTGATATTTTCCATACTATTTATTTTCCTTAGTTAATAGCTCTGTGAAAGGCAGAAACAAATGTTTTTGGGGATACGGGTTTTTTGTTTTGTTTGAACGTTTTCGTTGAACGCGTATAGCGCAGTGGAACGGTATTCGAGCCAATACCAAAACGTGTGTCGAGTGAGTCGAATCGAAAGGTCCACATCGATTAATTGTTGATTCCGGTAATTACGGCTTTTTCTGCACTTAATTGTGAAGATTGAAGATTTCCAAACTTTCTACACGGTGTGGTGAAACTGGTAGGCCTACCCCGCCAAGCAGCCAAGAAGATCAAGGCAGTCTACAGTCCACATAAGTACACGGTAAGGCTATTTTTTACTGTTTTCCTGCACCCGAATTTTTACTAGGCTTTTTTTTGGTTATTTCAAAAAGGGATCGTCAACAATCTCTCTACGGCGAATATTTCCTGAGTCGAATGATATCCCCTCTATTTGCGTTATCGAAACACGAACATTAGAGATGTTGGATCATATACACCGTAGTGCCTACTTAGTACCACTGTGTATATGACCTTGATAACGTTCCTGTTTCAAGGATGTGAATAAAGGAGTCGGCCTAGGAATAATTTGACGAATGGAGAATTCGATATAGGGAGATTCCGACCTAGGAAGATACACTTTTTCAAGTAATATTACTCTTATTGCAAATGGTGATTCCTTCTGATATCTTTAGAAGAAAACTTCCTATGAACACATGATCAAAACTGCGAAGCCTACAAGATATCAGGTACTGAGGTCTAATGTATGATTGAAAATGTAAATTTTGGTTAATTTTTCAGTACGAATATTGATCAAAATAAAGATTAATTATGGTTCATGTCTTTCATCCCTTCTCAGATTTTTACACAATATTCAAAATTCAAAGTACGAGTTATATTGTATATCATGTAATTGATAAATATTTCTCGAAAAAGGTCACTTCTATTGAAAAGCAGCAACACACACTTTTTGCAAACAGAAGAATAGGTCTAGAGATATAAATATTTTGAATTTAATTAAAAAATTATATTTTCAGGACATATGTATTGAACAGTTTCTGGATTGGTAGTGTATCTAGTTACCTATATCCATTAAGCAAGCAATTGTTTCACATTTTTGCTGTTTTTCAGTGTTTCGTTGATCATTGAAAATAAAACATAAAAAAATTATTGTCCAAACAGTCACACGACCCAATTACAGGACACAGTATACAATTTTGGAATGAGAGTGTTAGAGATATATACATAGCGCAACAGCAATACATTAGTACATTCATGGAACATTTAAGAGAAAAATATGACAAGTTTCAAGTACACAAGTGTTTGATGATCAGCAGACAATATACAGTTTTCTGATGATTAGTGTTGACTATAGGAAAGAGACATCTATCACAACAATAATTCCTTGATTGAACAAAAAAACAAATATTAAGTAGTATTTGTTGCTTTGCAAACATAACGTTTCTTATCTCTTTTTTGAAAACATTTAATGGTGTTGAATAAATATCTACTTTTTGACACACTTGATTGAATTTATAGCACATTGCAAATAAGGGAGATTTGAAGAACATATTGGTTCTAGGTGTTGGTAGGTAAAAACATTGTTCAGTTCTACTACTGATTCTTGGCACGTGGAAATCTAGGTGAGACAGTAGTTTTGGTGAGTTGACAAGATTGTTCACCAGTTTGTTTATAAATAAACAAGAATAATGAGTTCATCCGTCTTCAAGAAATAGAAAATGAAAACGCTTCAGCAGGATATTATTATCAGCTTGTTGACTTGCTACAAATAATTTTTATTATGATGTAGTCAATAAACATATTCTATTCTATTCTATTCTATCTATTCCCTGTCTGGGGTACACATTATCTAGTTTGTAGATGACAAACTTCATAAATCGTCGTTGGAAAGATTCAAGCGATTGAATGTGTGTAGTATATATAGGTGACCAGATAAGACAGCCATATTCTAAGCGGGATCTAACAAATGAGTTAAAGAGAGTATTGGAACTTTCCATGATTTTGAAATCCTTACAATTTCTGAATATGAGCCCCAACATTCTCTTCGCAGCAGCTACCCTTTTCTCTATATGAAGTGCAAATGATAGTTTGGTATAAAAGAATGAGGGAAAACAAATTCCCAAGCATGGTGGCTGTAGAGAAAGTACAATACGCAACTCGAGGATAAAGCTAGTTACGTGCACTCGCAAATTGCTTACTCATAGGCTTCTTATCCTTTTTGTTACCTGATATACTATATCCTTAAACTGTACTGAATATACCTGTTCGTTCCTCACTACCGGCGGTTGGTGATTCTACTGATACTACCGGAAACTCCACCATACCTTTGGATTATTTATGTTTTTGTGACCGATAAAGGAATACATTTCAGGAAGATTTCAGATGTAGCTTTTTGTCGTGGATAAATAAAACCACTGAAAAATCCCAATATCTCAGCTCTCATTTTTGAATCATCTTCAAAACGAAAACAGATTTTATTTCCTAAATTTCAATCACATGGGTTTTCCATTCATTATTGATTCGAAGAAAACTGGTAGTTGCTCAGTGTTTAGATGTTAACCTTCATAAGGAACAACATTTAGGGGAAATCCTGAACTAATGTTGTATAGATTCCTCATTGCCTTTCTATTGGATGGTGTGGGGTTACAAACCCAGATTTTTTTCGATGTCCTTTTTTTTAATTAACACGCTTCATTAGCTTGGGTTGTAACTATGTATGTAACGGAATCTTTGAGCATAATTTTCACCAATTTCCAGAAGTCTGATTAATTTGAAACTTTGCATACGTATCAAGGACCGATGACAACGCAATAATTTATTTATTTATTTATTTATTTATTTATTTATTTAGTCATTTATTCAGTAATTCAGCAATAACATACATTTTATATATTTGATCATAGTTTTCCATTATCCTTATAAGGACAACCAGGATTAATGAATTCTTTTATAGATCCTCTGTAGTGGAGTAAAAAGATAGAGCTAGCGCGCGTTCTGCGCATGCCTGCAGTTTCGGACTTACTCTTTCGTTCTTTCGTTCGGGCACTCGGCACAGCACAACGGAGGCAGAAACGTTTTCAGGGTAGTTGCGTTCTCACAATGTTCATTCCTTATCTTACATGCGTAGGTGTACATGAGTCTGATACATGCAAATTACTGTATATGATATTTATGTTACATATAATATGATAACCGTGATTTACAAAAGGCATCTAAATTATAACAAAATAATCAGAACACAAATGTCAATCTATTGATATTATGGAACAAAATTTGGTAAACAATAATAAAGCTTTAAAATTTAATTAGACCTTTGGAAAAATGGCTGATCGGGTCTTAATTGTGTTAGTATATTCCACGGTTACCTCTCTCTGTGCTAAGAATATCTCCCAATTACGGCCGTTCAAGGATTACGTCTGTTCAAGGACAATTTCTACACAGCTTTAGTTTTACAGTCGGTAAAAAAGGAATTAGTTATAGTTAAAACATATTCAATCATAAATTCTCACCAACTAAAATAAAGTTAACAAATTTCAATTTAAATGAAATGATGAGATTGCGGAATGATTCGTAAGAAATATCACATTTCCACTAGAAACTTATTGATAAATTGAACTAAAAAATGAAAAATAAATAATAGTTTAAAAAACTAAAAAAACACGCTTTTATAGCTAACCGAACTAAAAAATAGAAAATAATTTTTAATTACAAAGAGTTTATATTACGGTAGTAGAAGGCTAAACGATCATTCATAGTCAATCAGCTCAAAATGAAATTATAATAAAATTTAAGTAATTAACAGAATAAAGTAATTCAGAGTAAAAAGCGTGGGGTGCATTTTACTACATCTCATAAGTCTCCTCTCAAAGATAATTACCGATAGAATGATTGTAATATATAATATATCAAGCACCCCACAATTTTACTCTGAATTACTTTATTCTGTTAATTACTTACATTTTATTATAATTTTATTTTGAGCTGATTGACTATGAATGATTGTTTAGCCTTCTACTACCGTAATATAAACTCTTTGTAATTAAAAATTATTTTCTATTTTTTAGTTCGGTTAGCTATAAAAGCGTGTTTTTTTAGTTTTTTTAACTATTATTTATTTTACCACATAATCAGTGTTTTTTTTCTCTCTTTGTTTTGTAATCCAGAATGTGTTTTATGAGAGGTCATCATGATGATATATGAGTCAAGATGAAAATTCGATAATTCGATAACTTTATTACACTGAATCCTTCCAGCGTTTGTCAAGTAATACTACGAATCACTGGTTAATATCTAGCTCTGTAACAATTCGTTGTGATGAAGAATTTAATAATAATGGCTTGAAATAGAGTAATATTTGATATCTATTCACTCTGACGATAACTTTAATCAGATATATTTTATCCAGTCATTGAATCGAAATAAAAATAACCATTACGAAAAATGCATACAGAGACACTCGTATAAAGAAAATATTACTCTGAAAGCCATCATTTTCAATTTCCTCCTGTGGCTAGGAGTGCCTAGTGAGGATAAACGAGTTTCTAGACCGAAGACGAATTGAATTACTATTTCTCGACTCAGATAGGGTTCCAGTTAAATAAAAGAAGACATGCCAAATGAAAAATAGCTGAAACGGCGTTCTGTCATAGGAAGAGAAAGAACGATAGAGTGCGGCCTGATGCAATTTGTACGAGAATTTTTCCTGACAGAAGAGCACACGGAAACATTCTCCAAATATTAGTCAGGGAGTCACACCTCATCCGCTCTGGTTTTCTAATCAGTTCCTACCGTATTATTGATTATTCTCTATTTCATATCACTCATAGATATCAAATTCATACAGGCTGGTGGAAATAAACAAGAATGAATCAAAGCATCTTTTGCTTGTCAATATTCAGATGCAGTTTAAAATTATGAAATGGGAAGGATGAATTGAGATATGTTTTATATATGGGTGCTAACTTGCGAGGGGTGGATGGGAATTACCAATTAACAGGTTCAAATTCTGAAAGTAGACCTTAAGTCTATAGAGCGCTTACCCCAAAAATAGTGAACTGTTTGAATACTTCTCTGAAACAACAAAAATTCGACGGTCGCAATCCGTGAGTGTGCGTCACATAAAGAGAAGCGTTTCTGAACGAGCAACGTCACAAAGGAGGAGGTCTCCAGACAACGCCATCAACAAACACAGAAGCGTTCCCTGAATGATCAATGCTATTGATTCCTTGATCTTCTGCATGTTGGTCCGGCAATTATATTTGGAGAGCTGTTGAACTTTAATGTCGTTGCCAGTCTGTATGTTCTTCGGTGGATCATTACAGATCGGTGTAAAAAGGTGAAGGCTTACCATTCTGTCAGTTAGCAGTGTCACCCCTTCTCGCAGTCTAGACATGTTCGAACGTTTCACTACCAATACAAATTATTCGAGGAAATTTGGGTGAAGATGAATCGTGAATAGGGATCACTATGTGTAAGTTCAAAATAGTTGTATCTATTAATGTGTTTTCTCTTCGAAAACATTTATTCAGTCGCCAGTGCCTATTTATCAGAGAACCCACTACCCTGAATCAAATTTAATAATTTTGAGCAACGTGATACAGATCTGAAGTTCAGCAAGTGGAACATGAGCATGAGTAATCCTTATGAAATCACTCGACAGAATTACGTCTCAAATTTCTTCTTGAAATTCTTCGTGTAGACGCGGTACAATAAATTGGCCAGCAAGATCTCCAGAACTTACTACGTTAGATTATTGTTAAGTTTATTGCAATAGAATTACTAATATTAAAGAAAATAACTACGTATATGTGATGACATTGAAAAAATTACATCTGAAATATTATCAAAAGTTCTGCGATTTTCGATCGCATATTGTAAAACAAAGGATGACAGGTTAACATATTGAATGAGAAACGACACGAGTAAATAGAATATTGTTGGGGAACTGCATTTGAAAATATTCTAGCTACGAATCAAAGTAGTTCTGATCATCATAATTGCGAGATTTTCCTGAGAGTCATTCTGCTAGGTATTTCATGTTGTTCTATCAGTGCTTTTGTCACATATATGGTGAATTGATGACATTCGCAGCATGATTTGTCGAATGAAAGCATACATAATTGTTTTTTTTTGAAAACTGATATCATAACTATATAATTAGTTATAATGATTATTGGACTTTCTGATGAATTAAAACTATAAAAGCACCACTTGGTTGATGGTTGCGCTTTAAGTGGCAGTTTCGGAACTACTTGCAACATCCTGCTATCACTTACTTCCTGTGTGAAATAGTATTGTTACGGTATATCCTTGGGTCCGTCGATTAGAACACCAACAACACTAAACTTCTTTTATTAAAACTCTCTATCACAATACAATACAACACAATCACTTAAATCGCTCCGATAACTTTCCAATGCTCGGTACTAAACTCTCTGTACTAAAAATTCTACTTCCACACAAAGCTCTGCTCCACTTAGCTCTCAATAACTCTCGTCACTTAGCTGTGAACAAAACTGCCGAATCACTAACTCTCCGAATAAAAACTTGTCTCGTAACTAAGACGAAGTCACTTCCATATTATATACCTGCGTACCTATCGAGAATCCTCGAGAGAAGCCCTGATGACGTGTCTCGAATTCTCCAGGCGGCAATCAACGGGTTCCTGGAAAATGACGTTCGCTACGACGCGATTCCTCATCTGCGTTCACGATTTCGTCAGGGCCGGCGCTAGGACGTAACAGTATATTGTTTACCAGGAATGTGGCTTCTCCTAGGAGGTAAACATATTTTTCCGCAAATCGTTTGAAATTCGACATAATATATTAATTGATTTTGAAAAAATCATGACCGATTATATTTGCAAATGAATGGTGCTTTGGATATCGTGTTGAAGTTACTTGGGTTTCTACGGAAACTGTTTTCAATCATTTTGTAGAACACTAACAACTGTAAGAAAACATAATTTCCTTACAGTTATCTGAAATGTCAAAATTACTTCTCTACTGATTGATATGTGACTGGAGGAGTTGGTACTTCTAAGTCGCTATCACTATCCATACTGTTGTCAAACTATAATCATTACGATGAACATATACATTTCGATAGCAACCAACCATTCCAACACTTGCGATTTCTATCCAATTTTGTTTCAATTTATCACTACAGGAAAATTAAAAGATTGTGAGAATTGTAATAATTTGCAAATACAATATCCCACATATATCATTATAAACAATAGGACAAAAAATTATATGTTCAACCTGGCAGCAAAATAGATGTTGAATTCCTAGCCTCGCTACGCTCGGCTATGAACTATCAGCCGCGGCAGTCAATCCTTTCAGTATAACTACTTCGGTTCGGGTTTGAAGGGCGTCGTTTTTTTGGAATTTCCTTCTGACGTTTCGCTGGCATGGGTGGCTAGTTTCTTCAGAGGCTCATACATCCTAAACTACGATGAGTAGGTATTACGACTCCGTAAAGCGTATTTATGTGGACCCAGGGAGATACAATGAAGCCTCAAGTCGGCTAAAGACAAAAAAGGCCCATTTTGAGCAGCAGGAATTCATCGCATACTGTGCACCTGTGGGAAGGTATACATCGGTACCTCCAAAAAATCTATGGGAACTAGGCTAAAAGAGCATGAAAGAAACTGCAAACTATGGCAAACTGACAAGTCAGCTGTGGCGGAACACGCACTCAGTGAGGGAAACCACAGGATTCTGTTTGAAAACGCGAAATTCATTGCCCCCAACCAGGTATACCATAGTCGACTGATACGGGGGGCAATAGAGATCCACAAACACACGGATCATTTCAAAAGAAAAGAAGAAGTTGTGAATCTCAACCGACTATGGAATTCCTTATTAAGAAGATCAAAAATAACTAATATCATGACGGCAGCGAGTGCGGCAATTAATGCTGGTGATACTTTATAATATAATAAGATAATTACGGCAATTAATATATATGAAAAAGCTCCGCATCCAAAAAAGGATTTATCACTCCAGACTACCTGAATCCACATAAAGACGCTTTACAAAGTCGTAATACCCAGTCATCGGAGTTTAACTCAAGATGTATGAGCCTCTGAAGAAGGTAGCCACTCGTGCCAGCGAAACGTCAGGAAGAAATTCCAAAAATCGACGGCCTTTAAACCCGAACCGAAGTAGTGATACTGAAAACCTCGGCCGCGAAAGTCTTAACCATTTGAATATACTACTTTGCTCCCTAGTAAAACAAATAACTATTTCGGACGATCCTTGCTCAGACCTGTTTCGGGCGCCCTGCCTATACCGCACGATGCAATTTGTACGTGAATTTTCCAACACATGAAAGTACCAGGAAGAGCCTCCTTAATGAAATATCACGAGACCGCAATATGTCTGGTCCGCTGAGATATCGCGGATGTCAACTATACATCCCTTCGGCCTTTATGTCGTTTTTCCGTTCCATTCCGACCTTTTGTCGGGAGGCGCTCCCCGAGGATATATGATTACTTTTTCGCTACCCTTAATTCACTCACTTCAAGTCTTCCCAAAAAAGAAGTGCGGATCAGTCTTTGAGGCCATTGAATGAGCTAGCGTGATAATGCCAATGAGAGAAAAAAGTATATTGATTAATGAACCGAAATATTGCCACCTTATCAATGGAAGGCGAATATGTGATATATTATAGTGTTTCGGTTACACCCGGAACTACTAAAGCTAAAATGTCTTATTGTTTGAAATTTGAGACATTTTGCAAACATTTCTAGTCATTTCGAGAGTTATGTTAATTTTTTGCATTTGGTTGATGAGGATATAAGTAGTCAATTTTACAAAATTTTTATATTTTAGAAAATTCAAGTGCGGATTTCACATAGTCGAAATGTATATAAAACACAAAATCAATGATAATTTCAACAATGAAGTGAACTTAAAAATCTTTCGGACGTTTAGGAGCTTCTGGAACCCAAGTGCAGATGGTGTTTACCAGGAAGGTATAACGCCATCCACTGGATGACCAGATACTCAAACTCCAGACACACCAAATGCTGGGGATCTTTGACCACCGGCACACTATATAAATAGCATAGAAGGCTGCAACCCGACAGAAATCGGAATTCCGATTATCGAAATCATTTCCGCAGTTTCGAATCGTCATAGATCCTCATCAGAGACACTCGACAGAAGTTTTGTTTAATGGTTCAAGACGTATTGTATTTTTTAGTTCTGCCTAAAGCCACTGATGGGACCCATGGTGAATCGAAACAGTTTCTTGTCATTGTGATTTCAAGAATTCCGAGGATCGATATTCTGACATTGATATCAGTTCAATTTTGCACATACCATCATCTAGGGTGAATTCGGACACGTCTTCCGAACCGGAATATATTTTTTTATATATATGCAGATTCACACGAAAGGGAAGCCCTGTTATGTTCAAAGAACACCGCGTGAATCAAGGGACAGGAGATACGAATCAACATTCTTTTTGAATTTCTGAAGTTTGTAAGCCTCAGGAAAAACCTCTTTTGACAAGGAGTTCCAAAGCTCAGCTGTTCTATTGAAAAAAGATCCCTGAGCAAGAGAGGTTCGACAGGTCTCCAAATTCACAACAAAGAGGTGGGAATTCTGTACTCGTCGAGTCATTCGTGTAGATATTGCCACGGGTGGAAGGATTGATAACAATTCGGAAGAGCATCGACCGTGAAAGTATCTTTAGAAGAGAGACAAGTCTCCGACCCTTCTACGATATTCCAATGAAGTGAGCGAGTCTGTGACGAAGAATCACCAACAAGACGAATTGCCTTCTCTGAATAGAACCGAAAAGCCTCAATGAATGTTTTGGTGCCAAACTCCACACATGAGAACTGTATTCCAAGTGAAGTATTTCTTCGCTAAAACGTTAGGTTAGCCATTGTAAAATAAATGGTATTTGCACCTAGCCAACAAGCCGTATCTACGTAAGATTCGCATGAAAAAAAATTTGTTATTTCCGAAAAATATAATTTGGTTTTGATATCATTTGGATGGTGGTCATTGTGGAGCTAACCTTAGAGTAAATACCGCAATACGAACGGATGGTGAGTATATTTTGCCTTATTTATTGGACCACTTCAAATTTGGATTTTTCCTGTGGATAAGGGCTCACTGTTCTCAATTAGTTGAGTTTTATCGGGTGTTATATTGCAAGTACATCAAGTTTAATCGGTTAAAATGTGTGCACATCCATGATTTTCGGAATTTTGCTTGGCGCATGACTTGAGTGTAAAATAATTTGATTGATTGTTTGATGTCTTCAATTATTATACACGAAAGCGTTTGCTCAAGAGAAAAATTTTGAGAATCACCAAAATTCATGCATTTTGGTGATTGAGCTTGGTGTAGAAGAAATAGACCGCGGGCATGTGACGTCACACGCATCAGCCAACAATGGTAATTTGATGAGATTATAATTGCGATTCTGAGATACAAAATGCATGAATATACCGTTGCCCATTCTAACTTATCAGTATTTAAATCTGCTCTTCTGGTTGTTTGAATCCACAATTCACGTCTCTTAACAGCAAGAGGATCAATATTCTTTCTATTGTCGAAAATAGAAGGGAATCGATGGATTGAAAATTCACAATCACTCAAAACTGAGTTATTACCGAGAAAAAATATTTTGAAATATGACACAAATGCACAATAAGCATTTGTAGATCCGTTTGTTTGTCCAGCAGGCTGGATTTACAACTGTCTGATTTACTGTCGTCTGTCAGATACGCCCGCGATCTATGTATGTAGATTATTTCCAGACAATTTATCAACTCAAAAAACTTCCAAATCGAATACAGGAATGATATAGTACCTGAAAAGTGAGCCAAAATCTAGGTTTGTTTTATTTAATCAGTTCAATCGGTTTAACAGTCCTAGCGCCATTATTCGCTGTAAAACTCTGTGATTCTGAAGAAATTCATGTGCACACCTTTCGCAAGCTATGAATGAATCTACCCAACTTTTCGTCAGCAGATATCCAGATATCACATGGTAAAGTACAGTTCAAATTCAAGAACGCAGTTGAATATTTAGGTATTACTCTTGACAGTTACTTGAAGTAGATAGAACACGCATATAAATAATCTGACAAAAAATGAGATATGCGGTATACCTATAAATTCAAATACTTAAAGAATATATTTGGCCTGAAACATTTCAAACTTGTCAACCCATGCATTAATACAAACTGATATTTGAAAATCTTACAGGAAACTGTTTATTATTATTTACAATGGATTTTCATCAAGTAACGGCCACTTTCATTCAGTTTTTACAAACACGTATGTTGTATGGTATTATCGCTTGGAGAGTGGGCACTTATTATAACCTCAGAATCTTAAAGACTCTCCAGAAGTGGAACATCGAGATCATTTTTGGATATACCATATACTTACCCAAGCGACGATCTATATACCGAAGCCAAACTGGTGGATATCCAACAAATCATCACACACGATATAGAATACATTCGATTGATTCACCAAAAATGTCAAAAACTGTTGGACTATTGGAGGTTATATAATGTTGTGCCCGCCCATATCAAGGATATAGACTTCCTCACTCCCTTCAAATCTAGAATTTAAAAATGCTTGAAACATACTCCCAAAGCAACTATCCATCACTGGATCGATAGGAAAAATAATTCATTATGATTATAAACTTTCAATATTATATGAGTACAATGTATACATAGGGATATGTGTGTATATATGAGTGGGTGCATATGTGTATGTATGTATGTTTATTTCTATCAGTGTGTTCAGGTATATGTATGTGTGTTTTTTTCAATTCTGTGTTCAATGGATCATTGATTGATAAAATATAGAGAAAAAATTTGATACCCACACACAGGCTGAGCCTTTGTGGGTTTCCCTTAATTAATGACCTGACTGATATATCTACTGATTATTTCAAACCTAATATGTTCCTCAACATTGTGAATGTGATCGAATGGTAAATAAATATTATTATTATCATATAGTGGTGCAATCTCAGACGTTTATACAATTCAGACTGTTGACGAGCCCTATAATCGTATGAGTGATCTCACCCACCAGTTCGTCAATAATCTCATTCGCAGCAGGAAGATCATTCAAACAGAAAATCCCGGAGCGGTTCACCTCTACCTATACACCCTTTCAACGCCAACCGTGGAAACTTCCCAAAATGATAATCCTCGAATCTTCTCGCTCACCAAACTGAACCCTGTTTTCCGGTTGGCTAGTCAGAAACCTTCAAACCTAAAACTAACTACCGGATCCCATATCTAATACTCAATCTACGGTGGAGGCTGCGATGTTGAGAAGATAAAGCTTCACAGGAAGCGATCCGTGTGCAACAGACTGTGACTGATGCAGCTTATACTTCACTCAAACGACACTAGAAAATCTGGCGTTTCACCAGACATGGATTGGAAAATAGCGTGTGGACGTTGACAGACTTGAATTCCCATTATGCATACATGAGAGAGAATGCATGAATCAAATGATCGTTGTTTTTCGGGATGCAGGGCTGGATTTGGGTTATCAGCTCACCCCATTCACATTTTCCGAATAAATAAATCTAGGATGAGTTTCCAGATTACGGGTATGGAGAAAGATATAAAAAACACAAGGTAACGTGATTCAAAATTCATTGAAAATCTTGAGCGTCAGAATAAAGCTCGTCAAATATTGGCATACCTTGAAATCAGGCCAGACCAGATTCGGACCGTTGAGGGTTTTTTCTATAGAATATGTTCTGTCTGAATTCCAAATACGTTTTCATTAAAACTGGATCAGTTAACCTCCTCACTAGCAAACTGAGAAACAAATCCTCAAGAGGTACAGATGAGATCCTTAATTCTCTGTTCAAAAAGGTACCTTCCTCTATCATCAGACGTCTAACTTGCTTAGCAAATTGATCGTTTCGTTGTAGAAGTTTCCCAAACAGATTGAACTGAGAAGAAGTGATGGACATAAACAATTTCAGACCAGTTACCGTGTCAATGGTGAACGATGGCGAGTGCCTTGCTGGGATCTACTGGAATTTCATATATTCCTTGCCACGACTGCCCGAGAATATATATAGGACAGACGAACCGACGAGTATCAAACAGTTCCTACGAGCACGAACTAGCAGTGCGTAATTCGGACATGACCTCGACTCTCTTCAAACACCACCACGAAACCGGACACAGAATTGACTTCAACAACACGAAGACCATTGTCACAGCAAAAACACTCCACTCCAGAAGCAATAGAAATTGAAAAACGCCCTCAATGCCTCAACAAGCGAGACGACTCACAAAGGCTCCCCAATTCCTGGAAACCATTATTATCACTTCGAACAAATCTATTGATTATTCCTTTTCAAACCAGACCTGTATATGGTCCGACAGTTTCAACAACGTCGGATTCTCATACAGCTATAGATACCATCCCTCTATCCACAAAACCACAATCTTCACTCTGTCAAGATGAGTGCTGGGGGTTAAGTAGACTTAGGCCTCGCCACCAAGTCAGGAAGTCTTGAGAATGGCTCCAAAGTGGGAGCCGAAACGTCGAAAGAAAAACAATTCCAGAAAAGTTCCAGACAGCACATATCCAACCGCGGAAGCCTATCCCAGCACACACACACACACACGCACACACACACCCACACACACACATATATAGATATATATATATATATATATATATATATATATATATATATATATATATATATATATATATATATATATATATATATACTGTAATGGATAGCGGGGTCTCTCAGTCGGTCCACTTTATACATATATATATATATATATATATATATATATATATATATATATATATATATATATATATAGCCACAGTCCAGTGCCAAATGTCCTGGCTGGAACATCAAGTGTAGTTTCGAACTGGAAAATACTAACTGTCAATTCTCAGCTTCATTTATTCAATGTAATGATGAGAAATTCTGATCGAGTTGTAATTGAGGAAAACAGATAAACAGATGATTGAACTCATTATGGTCGAGCGTAAAAGCAAATGATAAGAGAAATTGCTGACATACTAATTTCTTTCAGCTGCAGGAACTTGTTTGAAGACTCAAACATTCCAACACCTACAGGAGTATCGTTATGCGAAACATATATCAAGATCCTCGAAAACCGTGATATCTCCGTCTATAATTCTGGAAAACAAGATTTGAAAACTAAAAACTCAAAAAAAGTCGATATTCTTATTGTGAAAGTATCAATTGCATATAAGTCCTATTGTAATTTGTATTGTTATGTTCAATAAGTTACAAACAAAAATGAAAACATGCTCTTCTCCAACACAGTTCAATAGAAGTTTAGGAATATTACTTTTTTGTCAAAGCTCTCTATGGAATGTTTGTCATTACCTTTTTTTTCAAATTTCACAACATTTGCAACCGTTGTTTTAGGTTAGGTTCAGTTTTATCGACACTGTGTGACTTCTATACTATTTCAGATAATTGTCTTTTTGGAAGATAAATTAATAGAGTGTATCAAAGTTTGTCATTTACATAGTGTTTATCGAAGAGTTTAGTGATTGTATTTTGATGAATAGAGTAGCGTGTAGTCTGTTGGATAGGCATCAGAAATTCACAAAGACAACATAAGCTCAATATATTATTTCAAGCAGTGAGTTCAATTCGTGCGTATTTCAACAGCAAAATGACAATAATGAAAAGTAAATTGTTTATCTTTGAATATGAGTCATACTTCATACTTCTCGAAAGCATGAAATCGAGAGTGGTGGTTAACATATTCAACTTCTAATCCGCCTTCTTGATCGTCTGCTTTGGAGTTACATTCACGACTTCGATGATTCGTCATAGAAGTTATATGCCTGTTCATATTCGATTTATGGTGAATAATGATGTAACGAAATGTGCTGGCGCCGTCCCTGCCGACTATGGATGCGAATTGGTGCGGCCGTTCCAGGAAAGATTATACCTGCGTGATCGCGTCTCACCCAGAATGTTCGATTGTCAAGATTTGTCTGGATGATTCTCCACGATATGAGCGCCTATATAAGCGGGAGCCGCTCACACCGACGGCAGAATTTGTATTAGAGAGAGTTAGTGATTCGGCAGTTTTATTCAGAGCTAAGTGGCGAGAGTTATTGAGAGCTGAGTGGAGCAGAGCTTTTTGCGGAAGGAGAATTTTTAGTACAGATGAGAGTTTAAGTACCGAGCATTGGAAAGTTATCGGAGCGATTGAAGTGATTGTGTTGTATTGTATTGTGATAGTGAGTTATAATAAAAGTAGTTTAGTGTTGTGTGATGTTTCAATCGACGAACCCAAGGAATATTGTGACAGTGGTGTCAGAATTGAGATTTTCCAAAGGATAAATCGTAACAATACAGAATACTATTGTAATTTTTTGATGCTTCGAGGGCCACTTGGACTGTAAGGGTTTTTTGAAAATAGATAGTGATTGTTTCAGGCTGATACATCAATGGAAGATTCGTCAGTGATGTCATAAGTTTATTTCTCTATTCTTGGTGAATTCTTCCGAAATATCCACCAAACTGCACTCTTTTTCGATATCGAAAGAACGATCTTATTGTATCCATATGAATTAATTATATATTCTTAGCTTTGGCATATTCATCCAAGTTATCATACTTCACAGTTTTCTTAAAACTTTGTTGCTTGATAGATTTCAATTTTTTATTGTCCAATATTGGAAAAAGTCCACTGATATTCCCTTTTTCGATGAAATGTGTCCCAAAAACTCCACTTGAGTTGTATTGATGAACATTTCTCTTTTCATTTTTTCTTTTGAGCAGGAAAGAATCAAAATTTCAATAGTAGGGCACTGGCCATGAAGGATGTGTTAACAAGGAGAAGTCTTAATTTCCTGGATTCGACGCAATGGCGTTGGAAAGATAAAATATGTTTCTATACGTTCCGTGAGGATAATTTGCCAAAAGTAACTTTCTTACAATTTGCTTCCATATCTGTCCATTCTGAGGGTAACTGTGATAGCATTGTGTTATTTGAACGTTTGAATTCCTCATGTTAAGTTTAATTCTTGAAAACAATTATTTGATGTGTGTTCTTTCTGGCACTTATATTTTAATATTTCACCCATTGAATGTGATCAATGATAACAATAATGATTGCATTATTTCGAACAGTCACAGTAACAATGTTAATACAGTCAGTTGAAATACGTTAAGAAGATTATACACGTGAATACAAACGGCATTACCTATCCAATAAGAGAAAAAGCCCAATCCAATCAATATTGTTGAACTGAACTCCCTTTTCTGGATTGTATTAGTTCATCGCTTCAACAACCGCTTTTGTTTTACATTCATGCATTACACTCTTCCTCAATAGACGAACAAATAATAATAACCAACTCGTCAAAATCAGTCAGACTGTTTGTGGCACCATAGAAACCACACTCATACCTCTATAGTAGTCAGAAACAATAGTCGAAGTCGGTCCATAACCAATTCCATTTGTTCAAGCTTCATTTTGCATACCTAACAAAAACATAAAGCATAAACATTATCCGGAGCGTCCGACTATCCTGAATTTGAATTTCACGTGCGCTTTCACCAACCATTATTCGATAGTAAAATATGCCCACCGTAGACTAGACATAGGCCCACAACCTTCAGCCCCCTCCGCCGTCTGCTATCGACCGAACGGGGGAAGGGGTAGGCCGCCTGGGTCCGACTCCAGAAACATGAATGAAACATTTTTGATAGTCGAGCGCCGCGTCTTTGTTTTTCCTTCGGAGCCACAGAGAATAATGGATAGTATTTTCATATACAACGTGGACCACAATTTACGCACTCTTCCTTGTGCAACTCGTTTTGAGGTTGGTTTGAGACAAATGGTCGATACTTGTTGAATAGTGATTCCTACAAAATTCATCAAATACAAAATATTTATGAAACTTGATGGAAGTAGCCGTTACTTGATGAAAATCCATAATGAACAAATAACATACAGTTGCCTGTAAGATTTTCTCATATTAGGGTTTACTAAACCGCGACACGTGTTTCGCTATACAATAGCTTCCTCAAGCAGGAACTTTAAACATATTTCAACACTTTTACATTTCGAATTTATACAACATTATATCTGACGGTCTATAAAGATATACTCCAAACGGGAAGAACATTCGATACACGCGTAAAAGAACACAGAAGTAGTTTCCATGGTATGCATCTCACCTCACTACAGAGGGACATGAGTTCAACCCACAGAACTCATAATTATAACTAGAATGCGTTTCAGGTATCGTCGACAAATCATGGGCATTCGCAAAGGAGACAACTTGCACCAAGTAAACACATACGTCATTCCTTGTGATTCCAAGAGGAAATGAGAGAAATCTAGGACGTATGTCTGTTAAAATTACTAGTTTGTTTGTAAATAGAGCGGCGTTGTCAGTTTTATTTCTTTCTGATTTGGATATTGGACGCTGTGACGATAGTAAATATAAATATTGGATATTTATTATTCATCGATTATATTGTGCATAGACAAGAGTTATAGGTATATTGGTAATATTGTGTACATTACCCGTTCAATACGATGAAGTGTTTTGTTAAGGATTGTGGTAATTCCTGGAGAAAGGAAGAGAAAAAAGAAAACGTTACTTTTCATGAATGAGTTCTTGAAAAACCTGTTGAAAGTATCTCTGGAATAAAGAAAGCGTTTTCAGATTTCAGCTGTCAGAAAGTGGTTTCGTAGATTAGGAAGTGATCTACATTTGGAGTGGCCTCAACCACAGCATTACAAAATCAAAATCCGCACTGAACATGTTCATTTTTCAATTCGATTCAATTCATACTGAAGCTTATACCATTAGATTTGGGGAAAGTGGTCTAGACCCGGTCTGGCGTCCTTCGACTTTAAAAAAAACATGTTTTTCAATGTAATTTTCATTGTAGTAGTAGGATATAGGAATAACTTTTTGGTGTGAATCAAGATCTCATTTCGTATCTTCTATTCAAGGATTTTTTTATTATAAAACGTCTATGGATAAAACGATATTTTTACTGTTCTGATGTTCCATTTGAAATTGAAATTTCCAGTTTTATAAAACCAACCCATTGTCCATCCCCAAGTTACGCACGTTATATTTTGCGCCGCTACTGTGAAGAGGACATTTACAGTGTTGCAGGTTATGCATGATTTGTCCATCCGCCATATTTGAAACGCATTCTAGATATAATTATGAGTTCTGTGGTTCAACCACGAATCTCTTGGAGAGTTTGGAGATCAATAAGCGTTAACATTCATTTATTCTTCTTCTTCTATTTCTTCATTTACCGTCGGCCTATTTCCGCTACCAAGGCCAATCACCGACGCCGGTGAGCACACTTCCCCCAACCGGAAATTTTGCCGAACCCTCTGGTATTCCAACCAGAGGTAGGGATCTTTAACGAGCCCAACATCCATGGACTCGGGACCGACGGCTTTACGTCCCCTCCAAAGAACGGCATCCAAGTATTTACCGCGCTCGGCGTTGCTTAACTTCAGATATCGAATGACTGTCAGTAAACCTGAAGAGCTGGGCCATGCCCATAAACATTCATTTTGTTTTGCTCTCAACACACTCACGTGTCAGTTCATATATGTTATATGAAAAAGTACAATGGCTCTTTATCTAGAAGTACGTCGTAGGAATTGCGCAGTTATACCGCATGTCCTACTTTTAACCTTGGATTCAGCATATCCAGCAGACCTTGGACCACTATTCCAGGAACTCTGAACAAAGGAAGCTATAAGTGGGGAAAATCTATAAAAGAAGAGGATTCCAGAGCTCCAGCGTTCATTTGATTTAACTCGTTCATTTGATTTTGGCAAAAACAAATGTATCCAATTTTGAAATAAATGTATTAATCATTTAAAATTTTTTTTTTTTAAACATCTTATAACAAATTGAGATATAACAATTGGCGCAGTCGTGCGGATTTCTAAAACGTAGAAGTCAACCGGATTTCTCCAAGTAGTGCTCCTACGGTGATCTCCAGATCTTAAAGAAAAAATGACCACGAGCGGACGGTCTCTTCAACGCTGAGGGAACACGTGTAAGTCGTCAACCGCTACTCACCCCAGTGGAGCACCGCTTATGAAGTAGGATTTCATCCGTCGCAAAGGGAACGACTCGAAAAGCAACGTAGAATTAAGAAGAAAGAAAAGCAACGTAGATTCAAGAAGAAAGAAAACCCCAAACCAGCCTTGAATTCCTGTGGATTAGGAACACCTAGTGAAGCCCCTGGCAGCAATTCAAGACACCCATCGTCAACCACTCCGTTGAATCTCCCTGTGGATAGGAACACCTAGTGAAGCCCCTGGCAGAGACATTCGACAAACAAACAAGCATCAAACGTAAGTGACTTTGATTGATCATCTTTCCATTGATTGTATTTTTCAAAGTTCTCTTATTCATTCCCATTTTCATCCATTCCACCCAATTATTTATTTTCTCCTTACAACAAGTGTAGAAAATAAAAAATAAAAAATTCTTCATACAGCTGAAGAATAAAATGATTCACATCGATACTTCTTCATACAGCTGAAGAAAAAAAAAGAAGAAAATGCCTGAAAATCCACCTGAAATCGAACCTTACAAACTTTCAGAATTATTTTCACTAATACCTGATTTCGATGGCGACAGTATTCTTCTAAATACATTTTTGAATGCATGTGACCAAGCTTACCATCTGGCAACGAATGATCAAAAATGTCTATTGATTACTCATTTCAAAAATCGATTAAAAGGAAAAGCAGCAGTACTAGTAAATTCTCAAAATCCAATAACGTATACTGCTATAAAACAATTATTGAACACTCATTTTGGCGATACCCGAGACTTGAATTATCTCATTCAGGATCTCCAAAGAATGCGACAATCGAATGGTGAGACAGGTCTAGCTTTCCATTCACGACTTCAAACACATAACGCAAAAATGGTAGCCTGTGTGAATAAATCTGGTCTTACTGCAGATCAGAATATCCCTAATAAATAATATGACTCTTAATACATTATTAACCGGATTAGAACCACGGATAGGACAAATAATAAGAGCCAGCAATCCATATACAATGGCAGATGCAGCTCAAAGAATCAAACGAGAAATTCAACTTTCATATTTTGAATCACAAAAAATTCAAAGATCACATCCCCGCTCAAATCAAAAACCAAAACCAAATCTAAATCAATCATACCAACAACAATCTTTTCGACTCAGACCTCCAATGAATTTTCAACAACGACCCAATTTCCAAAATCAACCAAATTTCCAACAACGACCCAATTTCCCAAGTCAATATCGACCAAATTTTCAAAACCAACCTCGTCCTCAATTTAATCCCAATCAACCTAGTCCATCTCAACAAATAAGACACCAAGCAAGACCTTCAACAAATTTTCAACCACGCAATACGGTAATTCAACTACCACTACCACCAAGTCAACCACCAAGTCAAGTACTAGATCCAACCCTTGACGATAATTTCGAATATGACCCAGATAATTATTTTTTCGAAGACAGAAATGATTTCGAAACTTACTTGAAAGACGAAATACCTAACGAATGTCATCCTGAAAAATTAAACATCATTGAAATTGAACCCAGAGTAGAGAAAGTTCTCAAACTTAACTCGAATCTGAAAAATTGCGAAGCAATACTGATTGCTTGTGAAAAAGAAAAAGTAAGACTACCCAACGCCTTGATAAAAACAAATGAAAAAGGAGAATTTTTCACAACAATATTAAATTCAAATGATTGCGAAAAAACATTTGATTTTTCCGACATCACTTTAGAATCAGTTCCACAAACTGAAAACATTTTGAACTTTACTGAAACAGACACTGAAAATTTTCCGAGTTATGATCGTAGAGACGAAATAAGAAAGAATTTGAGACTTGAACATTTGAATGAAGAAGAACGGGAAATGCTAGAAAACTTGTGCTTAGAATTTTCCGATATATTTTATTTAGAAGGTGATGCACTTACTTTCACAAGTGAAATTAAATACAAAATTGATACAAAAGACGCGAAACCAATTTTTACAAAATCTTATCTTTATCCACAAATACATAAAAATGAAGTCAAAGACAAGTATCAAAAATGTTAGAACAAAACATTAATAGACCTTCAATTTCACCATGGTCTTCTCCAGTATGGGTTGTACCCAAAAAAACTTGACGCCTCCGGAAAACAGAAATGGAGAATTGTCATAGACTATAGAAAACTCAATCAAGTAACTGTTGATGATAAATATCCACTTCCCAATATCACGGATATACTTGATCAACTCGGACAATGTACATACTTTAGCACATTGGACTTAGCATCAGGTTTTCATCAAATTGAAGTAGATGAAAAAGATATTGAAAAAACTGCTTTTTCAATTGAAAACGGTCACTACGAATTCCTTCGTATGCCCTTTGGATTGAAAAACAGCCCTTCTACTTTCCAAAGAGTACTAGACATCATTTTGACTGGTATACAGAACGAACGATGTTTGGTCTACATGGACGACATCATAATTTATTCTGCAACATTACATGATCACATATCTCGATTGAATGAAGTATTCAAACGATTGAGAAATGCTAATCTCAAAATTCAACCCGACAAATGTGAATTTCTAAAAAAGGAAGTTACCTATCTCGGACATATCATATCCGAAGAAGTAGTAAAACCAAACCCCGAAAAAATTGAAGCGGTAATAAAATATCCTGAACCAAAAAATCCAAAAGACATCAAGTCATTTCTTGGACTAGCAGGTTATTATCGTAGATTTATTCCAAATTTTGCTAAAATATCTAAACCTATGACACGATTATTACAAAAAGATGTTCCATTTTTCTTCAATGAAGAATGTAAAAAAGCTTTCGACCAACTGAAAGAAATTCTTTCCAAATCTCCTATTTTAATATATCCTAATTTCGATGAACCATTCATTCTAACGACAGACGCATCCTCATACGCAATTGGTGCTGTTCTTTCACAAGGACGCATTGGACAAGATTTGCCCATTGCATATGCTTCGAGAACCCTTTGCCCTGCTGAAACAAAATATTCAACTATTGAAAGAGAATTGCTTGCAATTGTTTGGTCAGTTAAACACTTTAGACCTTATATTTACGGCAGAAAATTTAAACTTTATTGCGACCATAGGCCATTAACTTGGATCTTTAGTATGAAAGACCCTGGAAGCAGACTCGCAAGATGGAGACTCAAACTCGAAGAATATGACTATGAAATAATTTATAAACCTGGAAAATGTAATAAAAACGCAGATGCACTATCTCGCATCAAAATCAATCATTTCTCAGATACTTTCAAACTCCACCACAAAATTTTGACAAGCAACTCTGAAAACGAATCCGAAAACGAATCTGAAACATCTGAACAAACTGAAATATCATCTGAAACTCTTGAAGAAGAATTCAAAAATTTTCTTAAACTATGTCAAACAAAATCAATAATTGATTATTCGAAAATACAATTTTCAAATTCTCAACTACTGGACAAAAGTCATAAAAACATCATAACTGTCATGCAACAAAAGAAACTCAACCAATCACACGAAGCAATGGGGAAGACGGCTGCAAAACTCTACCACTAGGAGCGCCACCACTGCATGCACCTCTGACAGCCTCTCAAGTCAAATGACAACAATTCAAAACATTAAACGTCCCTTCTTCGCAATAATTAAGAATTTAAAGATTTGAAATCAACATAAAATGGTCTTATGTAGTGCATTCGGATGTAAAAATGTAGGTACGCATTTATTTCCAAAAGAAACAAAACTGAAAAAGCAGTGGAAAGTAGCCCTGAAAAGAAAGAGCTTTCAGGCTTCTGAACATTCTAGATTATGCTATAGTCACTTAAAAAAGAACGTAGCAGGGCTAGTAAATGGTTATTATGATGATTTTTAACGAAACACCTCTGTAATCGGTTTGAATTTTTCACCTTTCACTCAGATCTTTTTTTTTCCTTTGAGGGATCCACCACGTTCCCTCAACAAACTTTTCAGTTCTGGTACAGACAAACATCCATATCTATCGGTTGGAGAAAACATCCTTATGATTCTTAAGTATCTTTTGAAAATATTCATTAAAATAAAAATAAAACATAACCTACAAAATCACTCGTTAGGCACATGCAGTCGTGCTGCCACCTACTAAAAGCTTTGGGTCATCTTTCCCATTATAGAAGACATATTTGAAGAACACTATGACGGAAATACTACATCATTGCAACTCCGTTTCATCCAGAAGAAGCACTTGCACATATGTTCATTTCGCTTTATAAAGACCAACATGAACTAAAAGCTAATGAAACGTATTACATTGAAAACAATCCCGAACTACCACTCCAAGAATTACTTTCGTATATTCTTTCAGATAAAGAAGACATAAAACTAATCATATGTCCAACATAACTAAAACTCCAGATCGTGACCAAATTCCAATAATCCTCGATCAATATCACAACGGTAAATCAAATCTACACCGAGGTATTAACGAAACACTTCGAAGAATCAAAGAAAAATATGACTGGCAAGGTATAACTAAAGATGTTGAAAACTTTATTAACAAATGTGAAATTTGTCAAAAGACAAAAATTTGTAGAACAAACCTACAAAACCCTTTCGTAATAACCGAAACACCGAAAACACCTTTCGAACGAATCAACATTGACATATTACAAATCCCAAGTGACAATTATATCTTGACTATCCGAGATGAACTCACAAAATTCACTCAAGCCTACCCACTAGAAAACAAGTCAGCCAAATCAGTCATACACACCCTTATGATTTTCTTCCAACATTATGGAACACCACTTCGAATCCACTGTGATTCAGGCAACGTTCATATATAGGAAAGTTACGAAATGTCACGAGTTTATAGGCGAAGGGGTACCTGAGGCTAGGGACAGGGTTTGGGGAAAACGAAGTTGGCAATTCTGGGGTAAATTGGGTAAATTAAAAATCTCTATGGGTGGCATAACCCCATAGAACCAAAGATAAACAGAAAAAGTGCAAAGAAATTGTCACAGAACACACAAACATATATGTTCTATGTGGCTGATTCCTGATTGTCTCTGTCTCTTGGTGGCTTTGTTACTCTGTTGTAAAAGTAAAAGATTTGTTGCGTAGTCACAGCCCACAGCATACCTGAACCTGCGTTGCGTTTTGTACTCTGCCTTGTCCTTGTGGGGTTTAGGAAATCATTATTCAAGTATTTTAAGTCGTTTGTTCAATTTTCAATAGTGTAAGGAGTTTCTTAGAGTAATATTTTACTAGCTTCAAAGTGTTTCTATAAGGATAAGTTTATTAGGATAAGATTTCATTCACGAATAATCATAGTACTCATTTTGTATGAATGGACTATATCACAATTGGTTGCATGATTACAAAGCGATATCTTCGAAGAGGCATTTTGTTCATAAGTCCATTTGGATTCCTATATAAATTTAACACTATACATTAGAAGACGTAGATAACGTTCAAAGTATAATACAAAGCTCAAGCATTTTCTTGGCCTCGGAAAAAGATCCTTGAACGACTGGTAAACCCAAATACTTTCCATTTCATATAGGAGTAATTATCATACTCTGGCGAAGTTTCTTGCTGCATGAGGAACAGTCCCACTTTTTTTTTCAAACACGGGTATTCCCTTCGGATTTTCACCAACCATACATAGTCATCATTTCATTTGCTTTCGTTTTCAATTTTCACATATATCGAGATCAGATCGAGTTGAATTATCTGTCAAACCAAACACAAATACGAAGAGAATATCCACACTTTTTCTCAACTGACATTCAGTATTGAACACCATAAGTTAGATTTTCAATATACTCGAATATTCATAGATCTTATTAGGGAAGCAGGTATTTTTTTTGCAGTATCTGTTGTTATCTACCAATCAGATACCAGAAACTGAAATCCACTTGCATATTAGTATATCGTGGAATTTCACCTTAACCTCATTGACGCCCCCGCAATATGGAGGGATCGATATGATGACATTTCGTAACTTTCCTATATATGAACGTTGGATTCAGGAAGATAATTTAATAATACTCTAATGAAAGACCTTTGTCAACTTTATGACATGAAATTGACATTTTCAAGTACTGATGATCCCCAATCAAATGGATCCCTCGAACGTTTCCATGCAACTCTGACTGAAATGATCAGAGCATATCTTTCAGAATACCCCAATGAACACCCTTTAAATATATTACCATATGCAGTAATATGCTATAATAACTGTACTAACAAATATCATGGTTTCACACCATACGAATTAATTTTCGGTCATACTTCAAGTAGACCACCAGAGAAAACTTATAATCAAGAACAATTAATTAGTAAATATGTAAGAGATTTAAATAATCGAATATCGTATTATTATAAAATAGCTAGAGAACGTATAAAGCGTAGCAAAGAAAAAGCAAAAGTTCGCTTTGATGAACGTTTAAAACAAGAACCATACGAGTTCAAAATTGGAGACAAAGTATATGTAAAAGAAAGTCAAATAGGCTCTAAGTTACAAAATAAATTCAATGGTCCCTTCAAAATTATTGAAGTGTATCAAAATTCAGCGCTTGTTGAAAATCTTACTACTAAACAACGAAGTAAATTTAATTTCGATAAATTAAAACCTTATCATGAATAATTTCTTTTCAGATGATACTACTCATCCTTTTGCCCCTGTGCGCAGCACAATACACACTTCGACCCATAAATAATACAATTGGAATATACTACAACGAAGAAGGCTATTCCAAAATATCCAACGACCACTGGACACTATTAGTGTATAAAGATCTAAGCCCCGTAAGACATACATTAGATCATAACCAAGACATTTTAAATGATTTAATCCTTTTGTTCGAAACCGACAACCCTAGAATGAATCATTTTTACGCTGATATAAAACCACATCTTACTATGTTGAATCAAATAGCAAATTCAATTGAATCAAAATATTATCGTATAAAATATGATACTGAAGAATACTCGCGAAGAACGAAACGCGGATTATTAGATGGTATCGGAAGCGTTTGGAAAGCAATATCTGGCAACATTGACGCTTCAGATGGAGAATATTTTACTAACTCTATCAACCAACTATATCGAGACGAACATCAAATTGGAAACTTACTGAAAAACCAAATTTCAGTAACCACTTCAGTCATTAGAAATTTTAATGAAACAATACAAAAATTACAAGTCGATGAAGCCACATTCAATGAAGATATCAAAAATATCGAAAAGTCAATATACAAACTCTCTGACGAATTTGCATTAGTTGAAGCTAAGTTTAAAACTCTAGACATTTGTGAATCTCTCATGGAAAGTTATGTCTATTTAGAAGATTACGTGAATAATATCTTACAATCAATTACCTTTGCTCGATTAAGAATTATTCATACATCGATAATCAAACCATCAGACTTAGTGAATGCCCTTCAAGAAATATCTCAAACATTAGAAAAAAGTTATCTTCCTATACAACCTAAAATAGCTTCAGTCGCAAAGTATCTCGACTTAATTGAACTTTCAGCATTTCAAACTGATTCAAAAGTTGTCTTCATTTTGAAAATACCACTGGTTGAACCCGAATTTTACACAATCTATCGACCTTATCCTATTCCTATTATGGATAATAGAACTGGATTACATCATATACTTCCTACTGATATAAAGTATATTGGAAAAGATGATGATTCACTGTCATACGTCATTATACCAAAATTCGAAAATTGTAAAACCCTTTTTCATCGTATGAAAATTTGTGAAAAAGTTTTACCTTATCCTATTGACAATAATGCCATTTGTGAGGCTCAAATATTCAGACATCTGATGGAACTACCGAAAGCTTGCAAAACTAATTTGCTTTTCACAAAAGATTATAACGTATATGAAATTTATTTCAATACATGGCTTATAATTCTCTCAGATCCCTTACCTGTAACTATGAATTGTAACAAAGGAGCAAAAACCAAAATCATTGAAACAAATACTATTTTGAAAATGAATGAAAATTGTTATGCATTCATTGGAAGTACAAGAGTTCATGCAAAGAAGTTCCCATTGATTGAGAAAAATATAACATACAAAATTCATGAAATCTTGAAACCTTTCCACTGTTGTTCAGGACTTCCTGGAAAAATTGATTTTCCAAAACTGAAACCTCTGGAATTGAACGAAATTGATGTTGATGATTTAAATACAGCCCAATATAAATTGAATGAATATTCAGATCAACTTGATAAATTAATTAATGAACCTTTCCTTACAAAACATATGTCATGGTTCACTTATTGTACTATTGCCTTAATAATTTTTCTTATTGTATTATATTGTTTTTGCAAATGTAAAAATAAGAGAAAATTGACAATCGTGACATCAAGAAACGATGATCCACCCTCACCGCCAAGAAATAGGAACAAGTTCCGAGCCCTTTCAAAATTCTTCCCAAGAAGTCGGCCCAGTTACCAAATTGGAGAACCTGTCGAAGAAGAAGAAATTGAACTCAACCCGAGTTTCAGTAAAAACCATGCCTGTAAAGTTGCTGCAGCATATAGCATCAACTTTTTTATAAAAAGGGGGTTGTTATATGAAAAAGTACAATGGCTCTTTATCCAGAAGTATGTCGTAGGAATTGTGCAGTTATACCGCATGTCCTACTTTTAACCTTGGATTCAGCATATCCAGCAGACCTTCGACCACTATTCCAGGAACTCTGAACAAAGGAAGCTAAGTGGGGAAAATCTATAAAAGAAGAGGATTCCAGAGCTCCAGCGTTCATTTGATTTGGTTAAACTCGTTTATTTGATTTTGACAAAAACAAATGTATCCAATTTTGAAATAAATGTATTAGTCATTTTAAAATTTTTTTAAAAAACATCTCATAACGAATTGAGATATAACATATATGACGTTCATCTGTATATATCTGAGTTCAACAATTCAACGTGTATGGTGTGTTTATTTTGCCCTTGTCCTTCTCGAGCACGTAAAATATTGAGAGATGTAGTTCGAAGGTATTCAACCAGAGACAGGTGTCAGAAAATATCAGTGAAAATGAATTCTGAAGCGTATCTTCAATTCATAATGAAAACTAAAATAGAAACAGCACACTACTAAATAAAAACGAAGAATCTTTTATTGAACAATTCTTTTTTCAATCTCTTTCGATAAATACAAATATATAAGCAGAATAGAAAGCGATGTCAACTCAGTTTTCTGAAATGAACCAAATTAATGATAATATCACTCTCTCGCAAAAGCTCCAGAAGAATTAGAAGATATTGAATGAAGTTGCATCCAACTCAATTCTGCTTGAAAAATTGAAAATTCAATAATCTAAATTGGAAGCATATCGAACTAAATAACTTCATTGCTCGTAATGGAAATCAATCACGATCACCCTCACAATTCAATGCTTAATGCCTTATTGCGTTTTTACCTGCAACAAGGTTTCCAGTATCAAAGTATGTACTATCTCTCGGTGGATGACAACATTTATCTCGACAGTCTCTATCCGCTTCAGAGTCGATAGCACGTATTCGAGATCCACCCTTTAGTTTTTAATGTCGCAATATCTGCGAGAATCTTGAAATCATATACTTCAACCATATCGAAAAAAAACCTAACCTCGCATCAACGTGAAATTTCTTGTGTTCTGTGAAATGAGTTAAATGAAAAAACTGCTGTCCTCTTTGAACCTTATCCTATCTTTTCTTCTTTATAATTTCGATCTCCTCTTTGAGAAAGATAACTCATACAGATGACAGATAATTGAGACAATAAACAACTAATCTGGTGTTGGCTACTTTTACCTGACTTTTTGATTTCACTCCCCTTCAAGGCGATCAGTTGGACCCAACCCTATATTTAATAGAACTGACTTGAGTGTTTTAATCCAAATGAATAAAAACTGTATATATTGACAAGGTAGATCGGATCCTGTCAATTCACCCATTTTGAGAGGATCCAAAGTTGTGAGATAAATGTAGTCACTCTGTTTCTTCCCATACGAGCCTTTTGGAAATTTTGATTCCAATTAACATATTCCGAATTTGAAGTCAAAGCGTGGCGCTCTCGCTTTGGTCCGGATTAATGGCCTTCCTGGAGCCAGGAAAAGGGCATGTTCTTCTTTTTTTTTCCAAAAAAGGGTCAGGATCCACGTCAGTCTCAAACCTCATTACACCATTTTGAGCTCTGTTTTCATTCTCCCTTCGAAAAATTAAATTTTTTGAAAGAGTTTCTTGTTCAGTGAAGTTTACAACTTACAGATTACAGTTAAAACTGTTATTGGCAATACTGTTCTGCTTGAATTTTATAAAATCAAATATGTATATCATTTGAAATTCATCAATAATCCATTTGTTTTTTTGGGACCATTTTTACAAAAAATTGTAAGATTTGTAATAAACTCATGAAAACATATTCAACAAGACATTGGGAGTGATCACTGATTTGGTTGAAGTGGAAAAAAACTCAGTCCTATTTCTGATAGGAATTGAAGCAGAAATAATATGTCTAAATCAAAAGAAGAAACATTGATGTACGAATGTTATAGAAGCCTGACTGTTTGGAACTCAAAACAGAAGGCATGTTATGTGCAGAAAATGCACGCTTTTCGACTGCCACCCAACAGTGGAAAAGTATTCTTTGAATGTTGCCCATGTGAGGTTATGAACAAGTATTTGGCAGCTGTTTGAGAATGGGACAAATCCCCAAAATGGTTTTTCTAGAAAAATTTTATTTGCATATTTTCAATTACGAGGAGTAGTAATCTCTTATGGGGAGTCCATGCTGGAATAATCTTCAGAAATATTTTTCGAAAACTTTAGATTTCTCTAAGCTGCTAGCAAATACTTCACATTCAGTTCCGACCTGTCCTGGAATAGGGTTCCTTTTATAAGGATGATTCGACACCAAAGTACACTCAAGCTGCACGGATCCATTTACGAAGTTGATAATATAATAATTATGATAAATTATCGCACATATCACAAAAATTATGTAACAGCTATGAGAAACCCAAACGAGATTTGGTTGTCGAATGTTATTAATGAGAATGCATATGTTGGAGATTTGAATAAAGATAGTCCTCAAGAGAAAAGGGTTCCAATTAAATGAGGAGTTTCAATGGAAACATTTCCACTGCTTGAGTTAGGGGTGAGATAATGATTTTATCGATGAATATAGGTCTTCTTTTTCTACCAGGAATGATCAAGTGGATGTAACATTGAGGTTGTCAATGTGTATGGTATAGTATGGATGGGATATTGTTTGGAAATAGATTTCCTTCCTGAGTGCTAGACAGCAGGGTAGTCACAGAAAACATACACTACAATTCCCTCCTTTCATTTACAGAGACCTAGGACAGTTACCCCCGTTCTGAAGAGATATTATAGTGTGCAGTTTGGGTACTGGTCAAGATTCCTGGTGGAGAGAAATCGAGTTATAAAATCATTTTGACTTGAGTCTCTTTATCGAACATTGCTCATCTTGTCCAATTCGCTAAGTTGTTCATCCATATTCATAGCTGATGAAAAACTGATTGGTTTTTCGAGTGAGAAGCAATATATGAGAGCAAAAAATACAATCCACTGAAGGTTTTTTCAATTACGATCTGAATCGTGAAACGAAACAAAAACAAGATAACCTGTTTTCTATCACACCAGCATGCCCACTATTCATATTTTTATTGTGCGCTCGGCTATTCCAATAATACATCCGAACGATTCCGGTGAGTTGGAGTAGTCCGGGGACGAGTAGATGTGATCGATGTGAGCCCCAAGTGTGCACTTTATATTAGCGCATCGCCGCTTCCAATAACCTGATCATCCAAGGCGCATAGCACACACCCGGCAACTTCTCTGTGTACACACAGGAATTAACTCTTCCATATACGGAAATCAAAGGATTCGCGCACTTTTATTGGTTTTCCGAGGCGAAAACTCCGTTCGTCTGGGCGTTAACGCTTCATTAGGAAACAACTGAACTGATTCTAACGTAGGTTGAATGACCTGTGGTGGACGTGTGGAGAGTTTCTAGCTCATCATCGTTGGATAGTAATCAAAACATATTTCACAAACTAGATCGTGAGTTAGCATTTTGAACCGTCTAGTGATTTTCACTAGACAGCAAAACCACTACACGTGTTTCACAATACCAATAAAGTATTTTTTCAGTTATGTTGTCATCCATTTCCATCAAGTTTCGATAAATTCCATCAATGATATCGTGAGACTAATAATCATATAGAAGGTAATATCAATTCGAATCCATTAACTCTATGAGAATAAGTGCACACTAAAAAAGCAGTACAGCCTAGTTGAAATGATAATTAGGAAAGAAGTTTGGAGAATTATTTTTTTGCTTTCTCATTCTCCCAATCAAAGAATAGAAATTACTTTCATGAAAGAGGTGGAATTGAAAGATACAACACTCTCTGCTGATAGGTGAGTGTATGTCATGCAAAATGGTTCAATTTATCCACAAAAAAGAGGAGAGATCCTATCCAAAAAGCTATTCTGGACATAAATGTTTGTTTTTGATATTTTCTACCAAATATAGATCTTCTAAAAAAATCTGATTGTAGTGAAATGAATTGATTTTCTCAAAGGGAGCAATGAATCAACAAAATAACTGATTGTGAAATATATTGCTGAGTACATAAATGATCATTTGATCCGCGTGAACCTGTGAAGTGAAAACCATGAACGTTTCTGATGACGAGAAAGTTGATAATCCCCTATTTGCATATGACGCATTATAATAGGAGGAATAAAATTTTGTAGGTGCCTACTCAGACAAAATCGTCGGAATATTGAAATCTGAAATAGAAATTTATGATGTGATGAGGTAACGGATGGTTAAACAGAAATACTCATTATCACTGGAGACAAGAGAGTTCCTTCCAAAAAATGTCCTAAAGAGTTGATGTTTTGCTTCGTATTCTAGACACCAAGATCATCGGTCCCTACTTATTTCGGATATCTTTGACGGAAAAATTATATTCAGAATGCTTGTCGTGAACTAGTTGAACCAGTTGAATTATTGATGCTTTGCCTTCAAAATGACAAAATATCATTTTTTCCAACATGAAGGAGCTCCGCTGTATCGCAGAAATATTCGCAGAAATTTCCTCAATGAGGCAATGCAAGGACGATGAAAAGGAAATGATGGCCTAATCGGCCACCACGTTAACCTGACCTGATCTTTCTGGACTTTTTATTGGGGGTTTCATTGACAACAAGGTATCCCAATCCACTTTTGGATAAGGAGGGCTTGTATGGATATGACTCCCCAAATGTTGTTTCTCCATAAAAAGACTATGGCAAGAGCGAATATGTGTTTGAGTAACGATGTGCAGTAATTCAAACATTAAATGAGTTATCGTGAAAGACGATGATGGTTAGGATCATTTTGACATTTTCCATTTTCTTACTTCGTATTTCACATTTGCTTCTGATATTGGAGTTTATGTATATCTTTGTGTTCTAGACCAAAGAAATATTGAAACTCTCCTTTCTGAGGTAGCTTTGAGCGAGAGTTGTTCGACTATACATTGATTGTGGGAAAAACGTCGGGATAAACATGTACTGTTATTGATAGCTATTATTGCTAATGAAATCTATAGAAGAACCAGAGGTCCATATTGAAATAAAATAAGTTGACTATGGAATTTATTGAACGAAATGTCGCACAAGAAATGTATTCATATGAAATTATAAAAAATATAAAACAGTACTGGAAGTTTCCGTAATTTTTTCTCATAGCCTTCGTAATGGAGGAGTTAGAAGAATAAAACAAAATTCGACTATTTTAGTTTTTGGCGAAAATCTAAAAAACTACCATTGATATTCATGATCTGAAAATGATTGCTCTTGCAACCCGAAACGGACAAATTTTATCCATATTGACCAACCTTATTACAGGGGTCACCATTTGAAACGAAATAGACGAAATATCTGATTCCACGTCAATTTAGTAATATTCGTCTGAAATTTGATTCACACCTTTATCATTGCATGGAATTCTGTGGTAGTCATTTAGAACATATGTGTGAATATTCAGATATGTTTTGTATTACATTTCATCATTAGTATTTTGTTAGTCGAATTAGAAGAACCTTCACACAATTAGATACATTTCTGGGAAACTACGTTAACGAATTTCACAAATGAGATGTCATTTGAAAGATAATTAAAATCCCTTTTCAAAAAAGGATTACTCTACCCCTTATTCCGTTTGGAAGAGTCAGGGGTTGGTCCCACCCTACATATGGGGTTAAAGTTACAGTATTGAAAATGATATTAAACAACTTCCCCCTTGACCAATGTATTCACTTGTACGACCATTTTTTTCAAAAGAACGTAGATTGGGATATTCCGTCTGATTCTTCTTGAATGGTGACCCCTGTATATATGAAACCTCAACGCACTCTACAATTAAACAGTATAGTGGTCACTACACGGCTCACTACCGACGTCTTCATGGCAAGAGTTCAAGGATTCCGTGTGAGTTACGAGGCGTATATTACAGTTCATCAACAGTAAATTACTGAAAAAAAATTGAGGAAATTATCATTTATGTCGGTACATCAAGACAATTTTCCCAACTGTTTCAAATTCCATACTAATATATATCTTATCACGAACCAAGAAAAAATAAGGTAGTATTCTTTCAACAAATGATATAAGATCAAATTCAACATATAAGCTCTGTTTTTTTTTAACTCTTATTTCATATGCAGCTGAATTTTTTTTTTTTCGGAAACGTGAATGTAGTGTATTCATGCAGATTATAAATTTCCTATAGCGTTAGAATAATCGGACGAGTCGGAATACACATATCTTCAAGGAGCATTCGAAAAATACATTTCCATATTCTTTCTCATAATCTCCATTATAACGGAAAACACAACGAAAGCAGTTCATTGTACATTTTCCTAATTAAAACCATAAGAATGAGTGAGATTTCTCACATTGCCAAGACAATGAAAACGAATCAAAGAAAAATAGCACCCAGACAAATGAAATGAATTACAGTTCAAAAGTATTGTATTGTTTTTCCATTAGACGATTGGCGTTTGTTCTCGTCCAAAGTGGTATTTTTCATTAAGAGCTGACATGAACTAGTGCCAGGAATGGACTCGCCCAACGAGTTCTTGCAGTTACATAGCATATTTTAAAAGAGATCATCACACTGGGAGATTTGAAAAAATTGTTGAAAATATTGATTGAGGATTTTCGTCATCAATTTGAGTTCATTCAAATTTATCGCTCGAGAAAGGAGTTTGGTTGTTCTTCAGCTAATATACAAAATCAGAGAATTGATAACGATAAAGTATTGGACAGAAATATATTGTTGTATGCAATAAGTTTGGTGATATTACTGGTACTAACAACTGTTATATATTGAACAGGGTATTATTCATCCATGTTACAAATGAGTTTCCTGCCAATGTTTTGATCTTTAATCAGCTTACCCTCAGAGGTCAAGATATAAGTTCGAAAAGATCCATTGTGCACCAGTTGTTCAACTATGATTATCAGATGAGACAAAATGGATCCAGCCCATATGCGTACGATGTAATCAGCTGATTCAGCGTAACGTAGAATCGAAAAGGGTTTATCACACTATGGTTAGGTTAGGTCAGAAGTGAGTGGGTCTGTTCGGCCCTCCACTGCAACCAACAAGGGTTTATTGTGGCTCACACCCATTCAAACTCGACCAAATAAACCCAGCTTCTTAACGAAGCCGATTAGTTTGTATGGTGAGTGATCTTTCAGGTCAGATGGTAAGAGTGAAGCCTTGCCAAACTCTGAAAACCTGATTCGGTCCGCAGCGGGGCAGGCACGAATTATGTGCTCTGCTGTTTCATCATTTTCCAGACAGAGACGACAGAGGCTGTCTTCTGACAGTCCGATTCTCTGCATATGCACACTATACTGAAACATAAAACGTATAATCGAGTGGTCTGTCTGGTGAAGTTTGATCACTGAAGAGTGGAGGCTCCATGAAATGAGTAAGTGTCATCCAGAAGAGGGCGGTATCATCTCAAATATATATAGATATGATGTTGTGTTATCCTACTCTGCTGTTGAAAAGTAAGACTGTTAAGAAAGTTGACAATGTTCCTTGCTGGAAGGTATTGGTTTGGACTTTCAATGTCCATATTATTAACTCTATTGGAACCTGTTGCTAAGAACGAAAGTAATATAATATAAAAATACAAATCGAATATGGTGACCAAATCCAAAAAAAGGTTGAAATGGCTTTATTAGTCGAAATAAAATTGAAGTTCCGATTGATCAAAGAAATTAATGACGTGGCAAGAAAATTGAAATATCAAATATGACATATTAGTAAAAAAATGGAATATCGCCTATGAAATATTGGTCAAACAATATGAATAAATATATAAATTAAATAAAAGGGACAAATGTTGGAAGGGTGTTTCAAGTTAAGTGTACTCACGACGTTTCGATTGCTGGTATCTTTCCATACTTCTACAAGAAAAGACTTTCAGAGAGGATCGAAAGAATAGGAGGGAAATACAATGTCAGAGTCTGTTTTCGATCAGGGAACACGATATGCAGCCAGCTCACGAAAATTCGACCACCGAACAGAAATAGCGACACCAACAACGGAGCATGTTTGGACAAACCATTACAGCTTTGAATGGTCTAAGCCCGAGTTCTTGCACAATAAGCAGCACTGGTTTGAGAGGAAATGCAAGTAAGCCGCCTACATTATCAACAACGATACATTCAGGGACCCCAGCGTGGAGATTCGGAATGTGTGGGGGCAGTTTACCAAGACTCCATTTCCCACTGGTAACCGATCAGCGCACTTTTAGTAGCACCTGTGCGCCTCATTGTTAGTACCACCCTCTTCCCTACCATAGGGAAATCGGCTCTCGCTATAACCGACCATACCTCGAAATGTTGTCAGTCATCATCCGAAACGATTGCGGATACCAGCAGTCGAAACGCCGTGATTACACTGAACTTTAAACTTGGTTTCAACATTTGTTCATATTATTTCATTTATTCCTTTATTACATTTTTCGACCAATATTTCATATTCAATATCTTAATTTTTTGGGCTAATATTTCATATTCGATATCTCAATTTCCTTGTCACAACATTACTTTCTTGATCAATATGATCGATCACAACTGTAGTTTAATTTCGACCAACAAATCCATTTAAACTTTTTTGTTTGGATTTGATTACCTCATTTGATTTTCATTTTGGTATTTTTATCCTTTCATTCTTAGCAAACAGGTTTCAATAGATTTAATAGACAATGGAAGTCTAAACCAGTACCACTCATCATTTGAATGTTAGACACCTGCAGCGAGAATATGTGTCATATAGAATTCCACCCCTCGTTTTCTACATCGCAAGCAACGGTCAAATTATTTGGCACTCTGTGCATTAGTCCGTTCTGAAAGCATTTGGTGATATTCTAGTGACATTTCATACTCTTGGGTAGAAAATTTCTGTCATGTTTTAATTTATCAGCTAGGAAGGAGAAAAGTTAGAAGACATCCGTTTAGAGAATAATGAGGGAAGAGTCAGAGCTATTTTCAATGGAAGTTATTAGGTTCAAAGAACTTTCGAAAGTGATTGTGGATATAGCAAGATATATCTTTAAGAGTATTCTGCCTCAGATGAATCAGTTGAATATCCCTGTGTCTATACTTCCAATAATGAGACCTTTTAATGTAGTTTTAATGCAACAGAAACATACCTGATAGCCCAGCATTGAGTGCCTTAGAAGAGGTAACCATTATGCTATTCTAAATAAATGTTATTCGACAGTTATCACTCCATACCCTCATCACTACGTTTTTCATATCCTTTGCTTTTGGAATTGTAAATATATTCGACATACAAGTTGACAGAATAAATGGTAAAGGTAGCGAATACGGTAACCTCATCGATTTTCTTTAAATTTGCACAGATGGTGATTGGTTAGGTTAGTCTGGTTGGGTTAGATTAGGTCGCATTTTTTTTTGCACATCAATTGAACCTTTATAATTGGAATTCGTTTAGGCAGAGTTAGGTTAGTAGGGTTTGTTTGAGTTAAGTTAGATTTGGTTAGGTTGAGTGAAGATGGTTTAGGTTAGGATAGTCACATTGTGTTGGCATGGTTAGTTCAGGCTACGTTAGGTTGGTTAAGGTTTGCTTAGGTTAGTTAGGTTGAGTTAGATTGGGTCGCATATTCCTTCAAACATCAGAACATCAGTTGAACTTTTATAATTGAAGGAAAACAATTTTCCATATACTCAACATGTAAAAGTGAAAAATCATGGAAAATATACCATGTTTCTCTACTAGGTGGGACCTGGTAGGTATTGTTCTTCATGCTCTAAGACTCTAAGCTTCACATGAAGATATGGACACGACCCTCAATTCGATGTGGGATAAGGTAGAGTCTTATTTTTTTTAAAAACTATATAAAGGTGCTGTGCGGTAAACTAATATTCACCGGATTGAGTTCCTAGAGATAATTTCCACGAAGCGACATACCTACGGAAGGTTGGGCAATGTTAGGTTGAAAAATAATTGATTTCAGGGGCGTAAATACTTATGAATACTATTTGAAACAAATATTCCATATTTACTCAGTATTCATGAAATTGAAGAAAATTGTAAACGTCGCATTATGATCGTAACCCGTTATCATTTCAGTCATTCCATTTCATGTTTGACATTCAAGATTTTTATAGATGTCAGAGTGAAGAGTTCTCAATGAATGAAACTAACATTTATATATCATTATTCTGTGTATATTTGTGAACGAATCGCTTTTTGTATGCATCTGGATTACTATTTTCTATGTATTGGCGTATGCTGGAGATGAATAAGTGTGAGACAGTCCAATTTATTTACCCAAGTTTGTGTGTTCGCACTGAACACTGTCATACATTTTTTGAAAAAAAGTACTTTTCAGGTATTTCCGCAGAAAATTTTTATGTTTTTTATCGTTTTTAGGGTGTTTTAGGGTGCAAATCTCAGAAAAATCGATAAGGTTACCGTATTCGCTACATTTTCCGAATAAATCAAAAAAGAAAGGTAGGGTTGACCCATGGTTGATCACATAAAACGACATGTCATGACGTCTTGCTTTCTGGTTACCGGGAAAGTCGAATGTAGGCAATAATTTTCATGCACAGAGTACCAGTCATGTGGAATCTTATTTCCAAATGTCTTATAGAATCGAATGAAGCCGGTCCTGTCGATCGTCGTTCCGAGAGACTCGGCACTCGCAATGAAACTCTAGGCGTTATTGTGAATAAAAGCATTACTGGCTCTGCTTTCAAAGATTATTGAAGTGTATGAGACTTTGGAAGGAATTCGCGAAATAATAGTTCCGTGCTCGGTGCAAGGTTTTGTTGTAAGTGGTTGGTGTTAAACAGCTACACAGGAGTTGCATTAACTTTTTGCTAAGCTGCTGAACGGAACTTTATAAAACATAATTTGGATACAATGTGGATGCTGAAACCGATTCTTATCATGCTGGAATGCACCTGGAGATATTGCTTTCGCTTCTTTTCTATTCAAAAAGTTCGCTCCTCTAAATGGTGCAGCTATTTCATCAAATGTCCCAATAACCATAATCACACAATGTAACGAATGTGAAACAGGAATAAGCGGGTTAATTTTGAATGGGTTTTGAGAACAAAGGCACATTGGTTCTCGGAAACGAAGTAGTTCTTTTAATTTTCATATGCATTTTTCAGTTACACAAGACGTTATTCTCATTCAGTAGAAATAGATTCCACCAGCACAACATCGGGGTAGAATATGAATCTTTCCCTTCATACTTTGGATATTGATTCTTCATTTATTCAGATATTGCTGGGTAAACAATCCAAAGAACTAGGAAGAGGAAATTTATTTCCCACGAAAAATACTTTATGATAGCACCATGCTTTTTTCTCCATAGATGAGTACGTAAATATATCTGTCTTGAATTATTTACTTCCCTTTTAACATTTTCGCTGAGGAATTGAGGCATTTCTTTGAAAGATTAGATGATGTATAATAGCAGGGAGCGAGAACGAAATTGAAACTATCCATGGGAAACATCTCTGGAATATTCAACTTGTACAAGTAACTACTAATCGTTTCACCTCAAACTAGAAATATATAGGAGCCGGGTTCGATTTCCGAAAGGTGAATGTATATATACACTTGTGATCTTATATTGTAGCAAAGACACAAATTTCATTTCGCTTTCTATTATTCTGAACGATACGTTCCTTGAAAGTATGGACTCAAGAATCCACAACGAATGCGATTGTTAGAGGATGGGGCGTGAGTAAGATAACCAAAGCAGAGTGGTGATGATGTTCATAGTATTTTCATGTTCACAGAACACAAAAAAAATCAGAAAAATATAAGTACAGCTACCGTCTTACGCAAAGTTTGGAAGCTCAAGATCAATAATTCCTGAAATAACATGAAGACAATCGCTGACAACGCTACCTGACATGCAAATGATTTTATTAAATATTGAATGATTTTTCACATTCCCTACTTATTTAGAGGGAATTGTTTGTTGCCAATTTTAAGCAGTGTTGTAATAAATAATGTATGAGGATTTGTTCCTTCAAAAAAGCGTGAAATGTGTTGTGTGGCGAGGATAACCTTTATTTATTGACTAGGAAAAGACATCGTTTTTTACCAGAGTTGCTTGGACATTTTTCATACTCGAATAAATGAAGTGAATAAAATCACCATATCATTAAAATCTATCTCAAGACCTTTAAAACTCTCATATTCTGAGCGAAGTAACTTTTTTTTCTAAAATTATAATGCCGCGTACCTGAGCACAAATATATTATGGGATTAATAAATCATCCAACAGATATATTGCCCTCCCGGAATTTTGAGCGCAGGAATTCTGTCCTCCTCACCATAGATTATGGTGAGGAGGACCTCACCATAATATGCTCAGTTGATTTTCTACCGCGATAAAATCATAGAATTTATTGAAGGTTATAAATACCATGAGTCATTTTGATTTTCCACGAAAACTGTTTTATTCGGCAGAAGTATGAAAAAAAACGACTGATAAGATCACAAGTACGTAGGTCGAGAGATTTTATCTAATTCGGTTTGTTTGAATACTTTCGCATTGAATTAAAAAAGTTTGAGAGTTTCAAAAATGATATTATATCTCATTGAATTTGAAGAAAACGAGTTGTATTTGAAGAGATTATTTATTGAACAAATCAAAGGAAGAACAATTCAATTCATTAGTAATTCATTAACATGAGGAGAAAAGAAGGAAATTCAATTATTAGAAAATGTACAATTGTAGTTTTTGAAACTGCAAAACTCTCCAAACTGATTCCATATGTTTTTTTTGTCTTCACGTTGTTTAGTGGAGTGAAATCATGTATTAATTTTTCGATATTTTTTTGACGAAATCGTTTCGCACTGATTTTCAAATAAAATTTTGAATTGGAAAAAAATTCACAAAATTTCAAATATCAAACAACGATGTAGACCTTCTATGATCCAGAAGGAATAAGATGATTACGCGGTGCATATGATAAAGATATCTAAAATTAATGATAGTTCAAAGCAAACCTTACTAATACTTTCTGACGATACCAAGAGATGGCGCCACAACTCTCTTATAATAAGGTCGATAATTGAAGATTGCACCAGAAGGAACATTAAATCGTTCGTTATGTCGCTTTATGAAGATCTTCATACTGTGGGTTTCTTGGATTTTCCCTCAGTTGGAATTAGTGAATGCGCTAACTTAAAAACCAGTAAGATGCCCCAGACAATTAACCGAACCTTACCTGCGAAAGCTCTGCCCTCTGAGAGCACTCGTTAGTGTTCAACAGAGGGAAAAAATAAAAAAGTATAAGGAATCGTTTTCAGCAATGTTATCACTGCTTGTATCCGATAAATTTGTATTGTTCGAAGAAAAACAATAACCAGCTATTCAAATTTTATCTCGCTTCAAGAACTTCCAGTTGAAAATACGGTGTTGACGTCCAATCAGACCTTCTCCTCATAGTGCAATTCAATTTGCAAGAGCAGGCGCTCGTACTAGACTTTAATCTAAAACCAATTTTGAAAGGAGTCCGGGTAAAGGCACATGTGGCTAATTAAGAGTAAATCCGACGCCAACGACGCCTCAACGACGCCCTAATGATGCATTTTACGTCGGTGGTCACAAATTTGGTACTCGCTCTTTTCAGTTTTATTTTATGGTTCAGTGATGTCAGATGATTGGAATCTGTTTGAGGAATAGAGTTTTTTACTCTCCCGTCTATAGTAAAACTAACTCTGCAATGTAGTAAATATAATGAATTCCATCATTTATAATAATTGTGTTTGAACAGCTTGACATTTTCAAGAAGATCCATAAATATGTAGAAATATATTAAATAATATCAATCGATTCAGTCCTTTAGTTACCTCTTTCACACATATTTTTACGTTTAATTGAAACATTTGTTGTGAGTTGTGACAGGAAAAATACTGACTCGAAGCACGTGACGCTCACCAAGCTGGTATATCCAGGGGCAGAAACTAATAGTGAAGTCATGTGATCTATTTTGTCGGTGATTAGTTTTATTGTTTCGGAATTTCATTTTCTGAATGAAATCTAAATGAACAGAAATTAAAGTGATAATAATGATGAATACTCACCACAAAAAGGCGAATATAATTTTCCTGAAAGTAATTTTCAATATTGTTTGATTTCGCCATTTTTCACGTTTTTATGCCTCACCATAGACCATATTGGTAAGATTGGGAACTCATTTACGACGCGAGGTCCATCCTCAGATAATTCGCCATGAGGACCTTATGGAGGTTCGAATTCAATATGAAACAACAGAGTCTAGAAACAGATTTTAACGCAAAAATAACATAGGCAAAATCTCCTCATCATTCTTGAATATATTGTTGTAGGAAAATCATCAGGATTCGCTTTTATTATTTTTCACAAATAAAAACAGTTATGTTCAAGAATATTTTCATTGTCAATAGGGCTCTTACATTCACATTTACAAATTTGAGACCAAATAAGTTATCAATGATTCAACTATAAAATTATTGATTCTTGAGACCACCTGCAAACCAAGTTGTAAACGAAAAACGAACAAATCATTCATTTGATCACTTCAATAAATAATGATATCTAATCTCTTCCTAGCAATGATTTTTATTCTATGAATGGAATATAAAACTCCATATACCGATTTCCCCCACCATTCATTTGTCACCGATCTATCAATGACAAGCGTTAAAAGAATTTTGAATTTCCACTAATTTATGGATAATATTCCATTTCCCTTCAGTTCCAGGAAATGACACTGAACACCTGAAAAAAGGTTACATATTCGTGGAATTTTTTGTTACAAAAGATCCTGTAACATGTTTCTTAGTTTCGAGAATTCATTGTTAATGGAAATCTCACAGGAAACTGTGATATTTTTTTCATGTGGATTTCCATCTAGTATCAGCCGTCCAATTCAACTTTATCCTTGACTTCAAGTTTTTCATATATTTTCGGTAACCTCAGAGTACACTGCAGAGAGATTGTTATTTCATTCAATTTCCATAAGAAGTTCGATTACTGTTGCTTTTTCAAAATGCTACTGCTAGTTCAATCGCGGTTAATTCGACAAGTACAGTCTATTCACCATCTTGTTGATGCTGAAACCCTTCAAACCTCTCCCTTCTCCTCTCAAGGTTTCTTTTGAAATCAGGACTGCCAACGAATAGGAATCCTTATGCCTTCTTTTCACTTTCTTGGTATCATCAGAATATTTCAGTTGTTTTCGTTCCACGAGAACTTGAGGTGAGAAAAACATTTTCAAAATAGTGAATCATCAAGAGAAAACCTCAGGAACAATAACCCATCAATTTTATTCATCGCATTATCACTATCGATTCCACCCAATTGTTGTTTCGGGATTTTTTTGTTTGTTGCAGATTTTTTTTCCAAATGTAATCAATCCAACTGCAATGGCAAATGAAATATAATGACGTATTCTTCAACAATATCTATTTTTTAAAACTTCTAGACATCGCAATTTGAAATATAAGATAGCATAGCTTGCTTATGCCTTTACCATATTCATTCGGGAATCAGAGCAGTCGAATAAAATTATTCCGAAACCTTCGTGAATCCAGAAATGAAGATCAGTTATTCTCTGTGATGGATCAAACAGCATATTCATTCAAGGCGATCTTTTTCATGGACCTAGCACATCCATTATGTAATTTAATATCCTTCGTCTGAGGGGTAATTGAAATGAAAAGAATAAATCTGAGAAACTTCGTTATAAGACACCAAATTCCCACGACCATTCGCTATTCCATTTAATTTCCAACGATGTTGGGTGAATTCGCCGAAATCTCGAATCGGCCCCTTCACCAAATAATCGACTATTGAATTAGTGAACGAAAGTAAAAAGGAAAGTATGACATGTGATCAATGTCATGAAATAGAAAATATATTGAATTGAACTGGCCGATAAATAATTAAAATGAATGTTCAACAGAAAAATCACACTTTCCTGAAAGATTCTCACTAAAAATGGGTATACGAAACCGCGACACGTGTTTCACTATCCAAAAGCTTCCTCCCCAAGCAGGATAAAAAAATTACTCTTCTAGAAGACAATATTCGAACCATCGTAGGTGATACATTCCCAGCAACAAAAATCTGATATTCAACTCTCAATTCATTTGTCCTAGTTTGTACCCCAAATTACTAGATAATTGCATTGGGTGATTATTTATAGGAGTAGGCTAGATATAATAAATTCGAGGGAAACGTATTCAACAACGATGAGTTTTTCAATTCAATCTGATCATTCAATGAATATTATAAACTACCCATTATTCTGAAATCATGGCTGAACTCATGGCTTTCTGTAATGGGGTGGCATTTATAATAAGAGTTTGTTTTTCAAATTTGAAAACTAGTTCTATGTTTTTTTATACGTGTGTTGAATGATCTTCCCGTTTGACATACACAAGATATTGGACAATGATGAGTTAGTTAATTGACCATCATTGCCATTGTCAGTAGCAATTTGTTTCAATGAATCACGTTCCTCCATGTAATTCACATCAGATGAACAGTTTATGAAACATACTTTTGAATACGGCCACCTCATGCTGATATGGTTGACAAGAAGAATCGTGAATGACACTATCCGTGTTGGCTAGTTTGCGATATACCACAAGATCTTGTTTGTGCTTTATCCTTGTTATGGTCAAGTCCAAATAGTTATTCTTCTCCATCCCCATAGTAAATGAGATGGAAGAGTGAAGCCCCTTCATGAAATCGAGGAACCTAGTTAGCTTCCTATTTGTGAAATGTCATGTCGCCAATATAAGAAGTTTTTTGTCAAAAGGGAATATGGGATTTTACGCTCCAACGCATTCGTGAATATCTCTGGTAATAGAGAGTGAGTTTTCCACTATCAGGCCATTACAAGATGAGTAAGACATGTCATTGGAAGCAATTATGTGACCAGCACATTGCAAGCAGGAATGATGTTGTTGATCAGGAGGATCTTCATACAGTTCTCAATCCCTCATTAACTTTACCATGAAGGTAAAGTGGCCAAACGAATCTATCAAAATGAACTAGAATAGTTCTGATGGACTCAAACAATCAGCACAATTCATATTATTCATTCAAGGATTTCTGGAATATAATCACTATTTGAAACTTGTCATTAAAACTGATCATCAAGATAGGATTTTTTTTTGCGATTACAATGAAAAAAGATAACAATGCTGTGCTATTTGTAACACCCAAAACAGGTAGGCAAGATCAACCTGAAGGAGTACAGAAATGTACATATCTTTTTAGAAATATAATTCTTTCCTCCAACTGTGAGTCTGGTATTCATTAATCAAAGTTAAATTGCTATTTTTTGCCCGTCTAAAACAAACGCTGCCTTCGCGAAGTTTCGAGTTTCAACCCGCATCGTGCCCAGAAGAGAGACTATTCACTGCTTGCTATTCATTTTATCTCTGCTTTCCTTATTAATACTATCTAAATCTCTCATCCGAGTTGAATTCGCACTTCACCGTCTCAATCGTCATCTCCTGGCTTGTTACAAAGAACGACAGAGGAAAGGTAATTTGGGTAACTTCAATCACATTAAATATTCTTCGAGTCGGTTTTTGAACGAGAATAATTATGGACAATACAGATGCGAGTAATGGGTTTTCTGAAGATAGTACGGGGTTGATTGAAAAATAACTAAAAAATATATAATGCTTCTGAAACTTTTCCGAGAGATCAATTATCCTAACACAATACTGATATTTTTGCACTCGACGCGCACAAGGTTAGCATCTTCAGGAGAAGAAAATTGATATTAAATCTGAAGCTGGGCTTAGTTGTTTATATACCTGAAGTTCTCGGTACGATATGGACTTGGTTTGTTACTGTCAAATATTCTAATTAATTTCTCAATAATGAACTCACTACCTGCAAATTCCATCATCTGTTAGTATTGATTATTCTAATTACTTTCTCAACAATAAATTGAAAAGCGGTCTGAAAGGGATAGGTCCCTTGTCACCACTCACGCTGTTTTTACATTTTGCTATTTCGAGACTCTCACATGCATCGAGTAGTCTTGTGTCATGCACATGCTTGATCAGTTTCAGATTGCTTTCACCAATTTTGTGGTCATTATCTAGAGCGTGTTGGGCGACACTGGGTTTCTCTACTCTTCCGTATTTTATGTGTGCAAAATTCTTTTCACTATCAACAAGGAATAGTGGTTGCCAGATCACTGCGAAATCATTATTCCTTTCAAATAGTTCCTTGTCTTGTCAAGTATTATAACTACAGTCATAAAATTCTCCGAAGATCCATTTTGGGTGAAGTGAATAAATCTCAGTAGATGCTGAAACTTCAGTAATTATTTGGGAACTTACTTCGTTTTGGTTGAAAAAAAAATGGAGAAATCACTTTGGTGTTTGCCCAGTTCTCCTGGTCCAAAGAATGTTTGCTCTAAATTTAGTTGAATGAAAATCAGCTACAACTTTTACTTGAAGTACACTCTCAAGTTATTTGGAGTCATGCTCACTTTCTGTCAGATCAAATCATGGCGATGTGGTTATATGAGTAAGAGTGAACATTTTTTGAGTTTGAGACTAACTGTTCCTTTGACAGATGCCCGATAGCAATTGATCACTGTGTTCAGTAATACCAGCAATATTGGAACATGAAAATAGTGTTTACTAAAAGTATGTCTCTTTATTTTCAATAACCAAATTTCGATTAGAACGAGCCCATCGCATAACCAAGTTGTTAATGTCGAATGTAGACTCATCTTCTATCTTTTTGCACAGGATGCTGAGATAGTTCCTTTGGAACAAAAATTCCGAGTTGGCACATGCTCACCATTCGATAAACACTATTTTATATTTTGATTTATTATTCATATTATATTTTATTTTCTTTACCAAAACAAAACTCTAAATTCTGATTGAGAAATAATGCCCTCTACTAAAACGAAAATCTCAATATCATTCAAAAAATCGTATTCACGATGAGGAAATTGCCGCCTACTAGATAAAAATTTCAACTCTAGTTAGCGAGTGGTACTCACTACAAGGAAAACGCCATCTTTTCAGTTTGAAATTTTCCATATTCGAATTTTGAAACTGTGCGTTGTAACGGAAGAAAACATATTCGATAGAGATTCTTTCGATTTGGAGAATAAGCCAAAAGTAAAAAATTTCTGAATGAAATGGCACCTTCATTTTATCATATAATTGCTGTCAATCAACTGGATCGTTGAGTTCTTGTACACTGGGCGAACCAAAATATATGCAGAAATGAATCACAATCCTTGTCCATAGCATTATGTCTTGGTGAAGCCCTGTGATGATTCATAACAGCTGACAGCCCTGTTTCCGAACCCGTGTTTAGAAATTGTTATAGCGACGTCACTTTCCTCCTCGTTAAGTTTATTTATTCCATCATCAGAAAGTCATTCATTGCTGAAAATGCACTCTCTAGGTGTTGTGACTCCGTAGAATTCTACTCGATTAATTTGTATACATTCAGGAAAAACACCTTATTCGTTCACCAAACCATTAATCGCTGATTTGTTAGTCTATTATAATGATTTTGTCATGCTCATCACTGGTTGGGCGCCAAGATGTAACGATCCACAACCAAATGTTGCTGTAGGTTGTCAACAATAACTGATGTGACAAAAATAAACTCTGGAAGAGATGAAGGCGCATGATAAAACTCTGCTACAAGTGTTGAAAGTACAATACTATTTTTTTTGAAACTCTCAACCCCTATTTACTAGTTTCAGAAGCTTCTCAATATACCTTTTTCGATAACCCCATTCGTTTGTACATCAAGATATCAGTGAACTGCTGAAGAAATATTACAGTATCCATCGGAAAGTAAGACACCTGGAAAATTAATCTTTTAACAACAAAAAATTTAAACAAGGTCTATTTAAACGTCATTGAATACACTGCTCCAGATATAAGTGGATATCTATATATAATCGACTCTATCGAAGAGTATATTCTGAATTTTTCGAGGTTTGAAACCACATCATAAATTTACCTCTTCAATGCAAATATAATTATAGAGAATGCGACATGGCACAAAATAAAACAAAATTTCAATCAGTTCCTCCCGCTCCTCGTATGTTCTTGTGATCTCACATCGCATCCCGTCAAGATACCACCTGAGCCCTCGGCTGCTGTCACGAATCCAAAACAAACGAATTCTAGCGTGAACATCTCACACGGCAGCATCGAGAGTGCTGTGGGCGTTGTGCGGAAGGATTTGAATATCGAAACAGTAACAGTGAATATCAATTTGGGATTATAGCTTACAAGGTCTACGGTCTCCCACTGCTGCATAAATTAAAAGGGCTTCGAGCGGAGTTTAATTCGGAGCTCATGTTGTCTGTGCAGCGTGCAGACAGGAGAGGAGTTAAGTCTGCCTGAGCGGTGCATGGACACTGGCGCTTTTTAACGGTCTTGATTGGGTGAGAGGAGCCGTAAGGATTAGTTTGATGCAAACAGAGATTTATGGGAAGTCTGGTGCAGTGACATGGTTTGGAGAATTTTGGGCGGAATATTTCAGGATTATTACTCCACTAGTGCCAGGACTGCGATTCTTGAGTCATGCGGATTAATTTTCATACGAATAAAGTGACGTAGAGATATATGGACTAAATGTGTTTAACTGCGACACAACATAAAGTCGTATACGGATTTATTCCAAGAAAAGAGGCCCTCAGGCACCACAGAACTCAAAGAATTCTGTGCAATGACAATTAATTCGTTTCTCTTGATTTTCTATTTCGTATTCATCATCTTAAATGACTTTAAATAAATATAGTAGATGAACACTCACATACTATCATTGACATTCAACATAAAAGAAAGTATTGAAATCATATACATATAAATCTCCTATTCGTGCCATATACTCATGTACCGAATTTCTACTTTTGTCTGTGGATTGCTGTCTATATTCAAATGAAAAATTGAGTAAAAGTATTACATAATTCCGCGGAGAAATTCATAAATTTGGTGAATGAGTCTTTGATTTGATAGAAATGAAAAATTACGGCCATCAGGGCGAATGAGAGTTGTATTGAATTGAAAAATGACAGCTACCTACTTGAGAATGGTAATTGAACACAAATAGTGATTTTATTATGTTACACTAGTTTTTTGTGGAAACGTGAATTTGAGAAGTGATTATAGAAATTACTGATAGTATTGGTCGATACTGGATGGAAATAAATGATGACGTAATTGAAAAAAAAAACTTTTTTTGTGTGATTTTCTCTAGTCGCTTCGAAATCATCATGTTCTATCAATTGAAAAAATGCAATTAATAATATGAAATGTTGAATTCATGATATCACACATTGTACCTTTCATTGTCAAAGATATAAACATAATAAAAATTGATTCTTAATCTGTCTTTAATTCCAAAACAAGTACCTTTTCCGCAGATAGATGTGAGGTGTACTTCAAATAAAATAAAAGTACTCCCTCCTTGTCATTCGAAAATTACAAGATGACAAGATCAAACAGTGTTACCAAAAAAAACATCATTTCAGTAGTCTACAGTGGAAAACATTTCTATTTTAGGATACTAGTCATCATGACAAATAGAAAATGGGGTCTTGTGAGACCTTACTGAAAAATTCTTTCATCGTGTGCTTGAAGAGTCTCTGACCCAAAAAAAAACTTGGTGATACTTATCTCAGGGGCGACTCATTCAATTTTTAACCATACACCAGTATTGGAAAGATAATTGAATGAAATATTCAATATCGAGTACATAAGCACATTGTACCAATCAAAGATAATTGTGTAGTGCTTTTATCGGTAGTGCTCAACGGCGTTTCTTGCATGATATTGGCATTTTTTTCGGGTCAAATATATTATTTCCCCCTGACAATTGAAAAGTCGAAAGTTGCATTCATATAGTAATGCCAACGTTTTTTGATGTCCTCATCGAATCTATTATCAGAAATCGAGGTGATCCTCGAAGATATTTTCATGACATCATCGTAATTCAAGTAATTCTAGCATCGGTGAGTGAGTGGAATGGAAGCCCCCTTTTGGCGACTAGTAACGTCCCACAATTTTTCAAATCTGCATACTGCTCAAATCTCAACTGTTCTTTTCACCTTAAATAATCCACCTTTCCGAAGGTTCCGATTACTTCAATATCATCTCAATTTTAAGTGCGTTCCTTTATGAAATGAATTTTATTCCTTTGAGATTGCATGTATTGCATGTTCTGATGTATTTTGGGTAGGTGCCTATAATCCGGTACAAAAATTCGCACCCAGATCGTATCCAATATAATAATATATGAGTACACTACGTATATTCATCACTGAAGCTGCAACGTAAGTATTACTCTGTCGGTCAGTGTAACACTGATTTCACGAGAAATATTGAAGCCGCAAAACAGCGTCGTAGAACTTCAGCAACATCTTCATTTTCTGATATTTTATTTGACCAATCTTTTACAGTTCCTACTAGGCAACAGAAATTCTTTGCGAATACTCACAACAAATCTCGGTTCATTGTAATGTTGAAAGAGAAGTACACTGCTGAAAATATATTAGTAAAACAAGCTAATAATAGCGCTGATGCAATGATAATTGAAACAGAAATTCAAAAAATACAACTATTGTTGTAGGTGATGTAGACCTACTCCTATAACTCACTGCTCGAACTCCAGTAGGAAAAAATATTTTTTTCAAACTTGGAAAAGCTCAAAAACAATCGAAAATATCAATATCATGTATCATTTTCACAAGCCATAACTGGCTGACATACGACAACTGCATTTTTCACGAGGGGTACAGCAGTTGTTATAACGTTTAAACAACAAAATTGAGTTCAATGACCTGAACTTTTGAGAAAAAGAGTTATTCAACTCCACAGGAAGTAATCACAACGGAATTCGCTTTTTTCTCTTTAGGTAGAGAGCTCAAAAAAAAACTGCGGGTTCAGGTAACTTTCGATATGCAAGTTTATTTAAAAATGCTTGACATGAAAAAATAAGTGGAATCAGTTTTTCTTTTTTCAACCTCAGCGACTGCTCATCAACATCTTTTACGGGTATACACCGAAGTTCAAGTGTGGCTTGGTTATCAGCTAGACCCAAAATACTGGGGTTGGAAGATGGTCGACAATACATTAGAGCCAGTTCAGACTTTACTTCACTTTTATCATTCAATAGTTTCGAATTGAACAGAATCACAAAAGATCCGTTGAATAGGCCGACCGTTAAAAAAATGTGAGTACACTACCTCAAAGGTGACGTGAAATCGTGTGCATATTATGACGATTACAACTCTTCCAACTCTTCGAAATGTTATATCTCAGGAAAAGTATTCAGACATTGCGAAAAACCTATTTTTGTGACCTTTGACCCTGAATTTTTTTTCCGGGATCGATAAGAGTTTTTCAGATTTCATTTATAATAGTGTTTCGAAAAATCCTATCAATTTTGAGCTGGGTGCGAATTATTGTACCTTCACTCCTATTTTTGGTCTAATTTGACAGGCCTATTAGCTGATTTGGAATTTTTCACATTGACCTTTCCAATTATGAAGTAGATTTTGACTTTGGTGTTGAGATGTATGTGGAAACTCTTTCAGAGATCAATTACCCTAACACAACTGACACTGGACGCGCGTTTCGCTAACGAAGTCAGCACCTTCACAAGAAAAAATTGATACCAGTATCAATTTCACCACTTGCTGACTGACACTTCCGATTCGTTTTTCATCAAAGTATCTGTCAGATTTCGTTCATCGTCAATTTCTCCAATCTATTTTTAGGAAACGAATTTTTTCTAATATGACCTTTTCATGGTATCATAAATTCTAGTTTTAAAAGAACATGATTAAAGTTTCGTTTAGTGAAAACATGATTTTCAAATCTCGGAAGATTATAAAAATTCACCGAACTGTAATTCAACGAAGTTTGAGAACTCTTGCCTTCGAAACATAAAATAGGAATGTACGATCCATTCGATTTGTACAGCATTCAACTCATTTTTGTTATGACTGTTATTCCATGAAAGCAGAAGGTCGTTAAAGTCTTCCAAAGCCATATGTAAATGTATATGTGTTGAGACGTAACCTCAAACTTTATTGTCATCAAAAATGAGTGAAGGCAGAGTTTACTGTTATGTTTAACGGTATGCATCGTAAAACTGAAGAAAGCTGTATTTAGGAAATATCGAATGCAAACGACTGAGTTGTGGCAGATGTTTCAATAATTACGAAACATACGTAGGCATTGAAGACGATATACCAGCAGTTGAGAATTGATTGATATATACGAAATCGGTTGGGTTGTCCAATAATTACCAAAACAAATGAGTCTTATAATTCACCACACGCTTTGAATACAATCCCTCATTTGAATGTAAGTACTCCACATCCCACACCACAAATTTCTATCTATGATAATAGTGAGTAAATTGTAATGAAATTTCTGATGTGGAGATATTGTTCGAAACGAGAAACCCATGAATAGCATTTCGAAACATTAATGATTGAGGTTATGACAGCCGTCTCTTGTCAATTTTCCATTGATTTGATGCGGAAGTGATCAACTTTGATTTTATTGATTCATTCATTGATTCTCTGATGGTTTAGCCTTTATTTTCATCATCATTTCTCTTTCGACTACAACACAAAAAAAAATCATTTCAATACTGTGCACACTTTAGTTTGGTCTGAAAAAAACGTTAGCTGAGACCTTCGACACTTCAAAAGCGTTTGATCAAGTTTGGCATCGGTCTCTTTTGGTTTACCTCCACCATTGTGTGCTTTGTTGAAGAGTTTCTTGTCTGATAGGTCTCTATATGTGGTTGATGATGAGGTATCGTCAGATATTATCCCAATAAATGCAGGTGTTCCACAAGGTTCAGTTCTGGCGCCCACTCTGTTTCTGCTTCATATCGATTTTTTGCCGGAGAAAACATCTTGTTCAGTGCATACTTTTGAGGACGATAGTACTCTTCACACTAGTTTATCTTTTGGAGTACATATATCAGCATGAGAAACAATATCACAGAGAGGCATACGCGTGAATAGTATTAACAATGACTTGACGATAATAACAGAATGGGGTTTCATTAACTTGGTAAATTTATTGCTGGAAAAAACCCAAGCATGTCTCTTCTCGAAGGAAGCCGATCTATTTCTATTTACTATTCCGATGTCAGAAGTAACAGTTTCCACAGAGTCATTGACGCTAGGAATTACGATCAGTAGAAATACTGCTCGTCTTGAAATATAGTTCTCATGAGTGAAGCTCAACACCAAAACATTCATTAAAACTTCTTGATTTCATTCAGAGAAAAGTAATCCGTACTGTTGGTGATTCCTCACTCTCGGTCTAGCTCACTTCGTTGAAACGTCGTAGAGGGCTCGGAGACTTGTCTCTCTTTATAGATATTTACACAGCCGGTGCTCTTCTGAATTGTCGACAATCGTTCCATCCTTGGCAGTGTCATCATAGATGACCCGACGAGTGCATAATTCCCAGCACTTTGTTGTGAGGCCTCAAGTTCCTCTTGCTCAGGGATAGTTTTTCAATGGAACAGCTGAAATTTGGAAATTCTTGCCGAGGACGTTTTTTTCTGGGGCTCACAAACATAAAAAATTCGAAGCTAATGTCAATTCGTATTCCCTCTCCCATGATCCATCTGTTAATAAAAAGGTATATTTTTAACTAACGTTACTACAGTTTCGTCCTATACGGACATTATCAAACGAATAATATAAATTTAGAGTATTCGTTAATGTCCATATAGAATGTAACAGTAACGTCGGCGTCGGTTACAAAGATAAGTGGTATTGGATCAAAGAAAGATTTATTTCGTAAGTAGGTTTATCATATATAGCTCATTTATACAATTGTAGACTAACTTTGAGCTGACCATAATCGGAGGAAGTTTTTGTTACGGCAACTTTTCCGGCTAAACTAGAGATCTACAGTCTTCACACGCATGGATTCCATATTAACTCCTTATTTTGTCCTAATAAGTTCAGGAGATGAAGCATTCTGGTTCGCAATTTTTTGTCCACCATGGATTTACCTGAAATTTTCACAGAAGCTAGGGAATAGCTCAAGGATCATTTTCTTTATTATGACGCTGTACGCTAGAGCCTTGGGGGTGGTTGCCACCCCATCACGGAGGTGGAAATTTTTTAATACATTTTAACTATAGGAATCGACGGAAGATATAATTCTAAGAAAAAAATGTTCCACACGTTTCTTTCGTAGAAGTAATATTTTTTGACTTATTCGAAGTTGAAAGTAACAGTTTTTTGACGAAAAAATCGACTTTTTCAAATGGTTTTTTACAAATAACTCCAAAACTAGGCATTTTATCAAAAAAAGTCTGAAGAGGCAAATTGTAGCTTTTGAAAAAACAAAAACAATGTTTCCTTCATAATTTTCTTACGACACATACGAACTGAGATACAGCAGATTAATGCTTAGCTTTTTTCGTCAAATGTATATATTGGAAGATTTAAAGCGAAATAACGAGAAAAATTTGCATTTTCCGAAGAAAGCTCATAGAGTCTTTTTTGAAGTATGCAATTAGAGCTTCCAAACAAATAAAAAGATGTCTTCCTAGCATGAGAATTGACCGACTTATGATCAAAATAAGATCGAAGTACCCCCTAACTCAAATTTATTGCCACCCTTCTGTGATTTTCTTTATATATGTACTATCAATACATCCACGAAGTTTAACCAATTTAAAATGCCTAATTTCAGAAAAATTGGAGTTTAAAGAGAAAACGATTTTTTTTCAATTTCGTGTTTTTTACCCTTTTCTTATGAATATCTCTAAAAATACTAAAGATACGAAAAAAACGATACAGTAGTAAATTGAAGCTTTTTCAATGACAAAAATTTCCCTGTGTAGATTTTTTGTAAAGTGAATATTCGGCGAGATATAGCCATTTAACACCTACATTTACGATCGAACATCACCTTAGTCAAGAGCTTTGAACTCTCCTCATTTAAAAATTGAGGGATCTTAAGTAATTTTATTCACATAATCTTATAACTCTTGAAAAGCTCTACAAAATCATTCAACTCATTGAAAATTTTCTATCGCCTGAAATGAAGGAGCTATGCATAAAAAAAGAGATCAATTTTTCATTTAAAAAATTTTAATTACCCTCTTCGGAGCGTAGTCATCTACATGACCGGTATACTCGGCCGTTACGTTATATGTACCACTTTTTCCATTCATATTGGAAGACAAAGAAGAAAAAAAATCTGCTCGCGTTAGTGTATATTTCGTTGATTTCTCACCAGTGTATCCTGAAGTTCGAAGACATATTATAAAAATTTCAATGTTTTCAAGGGTAATTTATAACAAGGGAAGGTTGAAAGATTATGAAATTGTATCCTAAAGCATGAAACAATCATTATTCAACTATTTTTACCCGTATTTAGGTTTTAAATGTCATTTTAGAATTTTTGACAATTAGGGGTAGTTTTCACCCCTAAAAAACAAAAAGCGTACAACGGCACAATATAGAAAATGAACTAGAGGGTGTAATAAGCCTAATTCCAAATTTTTTCACAAGTCGGTGCTGGACGAAAAAATTGCGAGGTTTTACCATTTTTCAGATTCATTTTCTGAATTAAATGCTTCTGGTAACAATCCCAGAGAATTACAAAACTGTTAGAGCGTCCTCTCATTATTATCGATTAAGATGTATTCTACAGACTAGAAAATATGATGAACGAGAATTATTCCAGTCATTATTTCAACCAAGACATATGAATTTTCATTTCACATTTTCCTCGAAACTACGAAACCACCCGACCTTAGCTCACCTTATAATGGCTCCTAAATAACGAATAACGAGTATAATGCACTTATATGGCGTCTGGTAAGGAAGAATGTGCCGGGGACTGATGTATAGGAAGCCAGATTTCTCCAGGGAGCAGTTAGAGCTCTATACCTGCAATTTAATCGACAGGGTGATTTCTTTCACTTTGAAGGTGAATTCAGAAAGAGGAATATGGTAGTGATATTTGTTTTTTCCATGAAATATCACTGAAGTCCAATTTTTTTGAAAAATTTGATAACATGAGTCAATGAAGACAATTTTTTATTCACATTCATTCAAAGCTGTGCTCATTTTCAACATACTTGCAGGCTGGAAAATGATGACTTTGCATTTAGAAGTCAAAAAACTTATCGAACTCTCGGCACTCCGTCGACCACTTTCCTATTTAACAAGCTAACTCTGACACAATATGAAGGGTCTGTCACAACTCATCTTACAAATGTACACCACATATGTGAAATAAGATATCGATAACACAAAAAATTGTTACAAAAACTCTACAGGAAACGAAATATAAACTTTCGAGGGTATTTGTCGTGAAAGGTTGTCGGAGAAATTATCTTTAATTTTTATCTCATTGGCTGTTAGATAATTATCAGATTTTTTTATACGACTCTCCAAGTAACACTGTATCTGTTGTAATCGTCAGATAAGTTTTGAAACACTTCAAATACCTTTTTTGCTCCAGCTGCAATACACACATGATCGTTGATAGAGCTCCGCAGTGGAAGCACAATAAAGTCGTTAATAACCTTTTGTGAAAAGGTAAGATTGGAACTGTCTGTAGATAAGCATCAGTTGACTCCAAAAATGAATTGAAATACCAGGAAAAAATATGATCAGGCCATAACAAGTTTTCACAATTCAAAGAGGTTCATTGCAGATCAGAATGAAACCCTCACAGACAAATTGACAGCCCACTTTGCTGACCTAGAAAATATTCTAAAAAAGTACGATGCTGATGGTGGTGGTAACTTGCTAAAGTTCCTTTAGAACTTACTTCACTAAATCCTAGATTTGCTGTTGAATGAACTGAATATAAACAATATATGCGATTGAGAACAATACGAATAGTTGCATAATATGAATAATATTAACAAGATTTCAGAGAAAACAGAAAATTCTGGATAATCATGGAGAAATGGTGGGTTGAACAATATCCATCGTTGACAATTTGAATCTTCTAGAGCCCAGACAGAACAGAAAAAGCCCGTATTTATGGAAGAAAACTGTTTGTTAAGGGCGAACGATATGGTTATGAATAAATCCATATTTATGGAGAAGAAAGTGATAGATGACAAGAAAACTACAATAAGATCTCGAACATCACGAGAAAAAATGATACACTGTGTACTCCGCACTATTTCGAAAAACAAACAATGATTGAAAATTACTGATAATTGTGTAACTGCTTAATAATGTCGGGCCATTGTTATGTGCCATATACCTACTATAAAAAAAATTGAAAAGTAGAGTTCATCCAAGGTTCAAATTAAAGGATTTTACACAGAAAAAAGCTCCCTAGATGACGGATACACTTCAACTCCTATTGCATCTCTGTAATAAAGCACTTGATGAGAATAATTCAGCTAATTATTTACAAAATTGGCAATAATACCAGATCTTACGCAACGAAGTGAATCACGCAATATAGATACATTTTTTTTGTAGTTTCAATTCAATAATAGAGGAAATTTGTGGAGAGAACTCAGAAATATTTCTGATACTTTTGAAAACAGTAGAGTCACACTCGACACCTGAATTTTCCTGACGGAATCAATAATTTTTTCATGTCCGCGTCAACTGAGGGTAATGATGGTAGCGACGATGGTACATACGAATAGCATTCACAAAAACCGTTGAGTCAAAAAAAGCAGTTTTTATATCTACCTGCTGATCAGAATGCGATGTATAAAATAATTTCATTCATCAAAGCAAATGTTGTGGGTATTGATATGATGAATATTAAAATGATTTTGTACTACTGTAACACCCACTATTTCACAATTATAAGAGTAATCAAATATATGCTAGTGTCTGGAAAATGATAAATGTTATTCCGCTGCGCAAAATCTAGACCCGGGAACTCCAGGGAGCAATAAGTATTCTGTGAACTCTTTAGAAAGCTTCTCAAGGAACTTTTGACAGATAGATGATTAAAAGAACAGAGGATCCATCGAATTAATAATAACTTTGAATTGTTGATGTTTGTAAGCCTCAGGAAAACCCTCACTCGGCAAGAAGTTCCACAGTTCCGCTGTTCTATTGAAAAAAATCCTTCTGCAATAGAGGTTAGATAGGTCTCCATCAACAAAGTGGTGAGAATTCAACTAAGGCTAAACAATATAAATCGATAAAAACTATTGAGTTAATATTTTATTGAGCTGTCACTCATCGACAACATCCAAATTCTAGATTGTAAATGCTATTACATTTCAAGACAAAATTATCACCGAATACTGCATGGACTTTGCTGCAGTCACAGTAATTTCAGTTGTTTTTCGATTGTAGGAATTCACTGAATTTTCAAAGCAAGCTGCTGAATGAATATAAATCTTACATCATGACTTTTAATACTTTTGTTGCCGCACGTCTTAGGCATTCATTAAAATACAGTTATTATTCTCAACCTCTACGTGGACGAACTATATTTACGATGAATGGTGATAATGCCATTATTTGGCAGCTTCATGTAGTTTTCTATTCACAGTGCCTACTTCGAGCATAGAATTGATTGGAATCAACCTCACAAATCTTCATTTCTTGATCAATATATAAAATTTTTTCGAATGGTTGACTGATTCACCTGTGCAACCTGAATTATATGAAATTGAATAACACCGGACGACACATTTCGGAACCACTAATCAGTATATGATTGTCCGAACAGTTACGGTTACACATTTATCAGTGTTGGCCCAATTTCATCACTTCTGTTTTTTGAAATATCCCAACTTTGTAATGTAAGACGAACATAACGCCTATTAAAAATTCATGCGCTGAGGCAGCATTTTCCTCTTTCAACTTTAATATTCATTTTCAACATCTACTAGTATCCGCTATATATTTTATAATATAGGCAACGCAAAACCACTAATGATGCAGGATGGAATGCCTACGTAGTAGATAAATATTTCGCCGAATGTTTAGAGCTCCAACGGTGGTATTTCGAGAGCTGTCGTATATTCTACACAATGAAATTCACTTTCAAGAAAATTGTATGATGTACAGGATTCCGCTGCAGGTGTTCAATCTTGATTTTGAATTGTCACCTCTGCTTTTTTATCATTAACTTTCCAGATCGTGCTTGATCAGCGGAAAAAACGCTTAAAAAACCCTGCTGGTTATATAATCTTCTACTTCGGATTATTATCATGATGCTTTAGTTCAGGTGATTAGGTATTATATTTCAGATTGTCAGGTAAAAAATCGAAGATTCTAACGAGCAATTCCAAATTATATATATAATATGTAACAGGTTTTCACGAATTCTTGAGTGTGCGAAGTTATTATTCTGGGAGTTATATTATATTATATATATATATAAATATATTAGGTCGTTGTCGTAGCAATAGGATTGAATATCAGCATTCCTTTGGCTCAAATTCACGGACATGACATTTTCGATAATATTTATGTCGAATGGAACTCGGTAGCGTAGTAGTCAGCACATCTGCCTGGGTGATATCCCTGTCACGGACCACCGTGTTGAGATTCACACGTTGAAAGGGAGTTTCAACTAGTGAACGGACAAAACCCAACCCTAAAACTCAATTCAATCCTTGCTCCTCAATTCATGAAATTCAAACCCTTCATTATTTATTTTCTAAATATTCACAATCTGCCTACTTGCTTCAGTGCTCTTTGAGTTGTCTGAGGGCTCTGTAAGTAAGGATCGAATGAATATTGAAATGAACTAATATAGTGGTCAGAAATGTGCATAATATAAAAAGGGTTGGGACCTTACGAACATTTGAATTTCTCTTTGTTAATAATCTAGAAACCTTCAAGTAAGTTTGCGTTTCTAGATCAACGCGAAGGGCTGTGAAATGAAATACATTGATATATGTCCACTTTACTCCTGATAAGTCTCATAAATTCCCACGTCACATTTCCATTTATTTGATGTCTTCTAGCCGAGTATGATGCACCTATATGGTGGCTCGTAAGGAAGAGTATGCCTCGGACTGATGTATAGGGAGCCGAATTTCTCCAGAGAGTACTTGGGGCCGCTGCGCCATCCCACATACCCTGTAATTACATGTTATATTAGACTTGTGAACGTTACAACTTAATGTACACAATAACACGGTGTTCATTTATCAAAATGTACACCACTTCACGGCCAACTGCTACACAGCTTAATTAATCGAATTTATGTTTCCTTGTTGCCATGAATAGTGTAATATAATGTATAAAAAAGTTAATGAAATAATAAACCGAACATAACTACAGTGTAATACAGTTATGTGAGAATCGAATTTGGCAATCACTCTGAAATATTTGAATTTTGTCTGGATAGGATAGTGGTTCGAAATAAAGGTTCATACATAATTTAGTGGGTAATCGCCAGCAATATGTTGATATCACAAATGTTAGCAGCAATATAAAACGTGAGGTCAAATCAATAATTTGCCTGAAGTTTTAGGAATAGTGGAGCGCTACAAAAAATTGTAGTGATACACTTGACAGAGTGGTTTTCAGCACACTCCTTTCATTCCAATAGAGAAAAAGCGCATTTCTTTAAATATCATTATTATCAAAAGATACGTCCACACCTCAATATTGAAATATCTGGTAATCACGCAGAAAACTGGTACAAAATCTCAATTCTCAGTTATTGATTTTGAAATTTGCAAAAGATCTGGAAAGCACGGCAAATGATGAATATTCATTATGGTCAAGTAGAATCAAGATTGAGATATGGTTTGTGTTTTTGGGTTAGGTCCTCGCAGGCAATTTATGTTTTTGTTGCTCCAAAAGTGATAATACTTATTCTCTCAGGTGTTTCAGTAAGACAGTTATAAAGATTCGTTCAGAATATTCAGGAGTTTGACTCTACCTTCATACGTATTAGAATTACATCTTTTCAGGAATAAAATCATTGTGCTGAAACGCCTAACATACACGATAAAGACACTAGATATGAAAAAACGACTCCAATATACCATTAACAAAATATTTATTTCCTATAGATCTCCTGGTCTGGTGATCTACGTTGAATTATCAAGTGATATTGAGCTAAGTTCAGAGCTCTCATCTTGAAAAAACTGAAATCCTTCCTGATAAATAAAAAATGTCTCTACTCTGGTGAAGGATTTCATCAGATTGTGTGTGTATGTATTTTTGTATATTTACCATGTTTCGACGTGGATCTATGAGATTTATTCCTTTGAACCGGGTGAATGTATATTCTGTAATTCATATCGAATTGAATGAAATATTATTAGGGCTTTCAGAAAATCTTTCATGTTCCCGTTCACGCTCTACTCCCCTACCACTTGGCCCACTTCTTCAGAATATTATAATTTGTGATATAAAATCATCTGAAGGAACAATTCGTTCAGGCCAGTTCATCTCACCTACGCAGTAGGTTAACGGAATAGCACTGGTTAAAAAAAAATACTCCCCTGGCTAACACTAAGAAGGTCGTTGGTTAATATCCAACAGGTTTGAATACAGGCTTCTTCACATAAAAAATTTCTTCGAATGCTTCTGGCTATACAACTCGCGGAAATAATTTTTATTGGACGGTACACTTGATGACCAGTTTCTAGACATTTACAAGGTAGATCTCTTTATCAACATGAAGTTGATTACTTTTCATTAATTGAAAATCCAATTCCCTCCATAGTATGATACCTCGAACAAAAGTGAAGCTAACGACAAACAAAATTGTATTGAAATTGTAATAGAACTTTGTTTTTCATTGAAAAAAAAATCCCTTTATTCATATTGGTGACGATTTGATTTCCTAGAGGAGTAGTCCAGACAACTTCGAGAAGCACTTCTTAAGACGATTTTATTAAAAGCCAGCTTTCAAGTGTGATACGTGTAAAAGTTGTAATATGTAGCCATTTTACATATACTTCTATGATCAATATTTTTTGGAGGTAAATTTGTTTTTCTACGTGGATTCGACATAAGAATCAACTGGGAAAATGTATTGTATTTATCTCTCAAGGCTCCCTTTTTCACCGTCGAGCTATTCCTTCCCAAAAAAAGTAAACAAAAATTGAAAAACATCGCCCATTCAAACATATGAAAGTGTTGAAAAGCAAACAATAATTCAATTCATAATTCCGTTTTTCCACCTTCTTTTGAGCTACTATCTGGATACAACAATATACTGGGTGACAACGAAATCATTTTTTCATAGCACCATTCAGATGTTTCTAGGATAGTAAATTTTATTTAAGATATAAGATTTCATCGGAACCAATATTCTCAACAATAAAAGATAATAATAATAATAATAATAATAAATGGTCTTTATTCAATTAAAAAAAGGCGGGGTGTCAGCAGATGCTGTTTTTCAACCCAACCCTGATTTGCCGATGATATCTCCCATTATAGACCAATTGAATTTTTTTTCGCAGATAATGACTATGATTTTTCTTCTGTCTGATGATGGTGAATATCGCGACTAACTTCAATATCATTCCAGAGTAAATCATGATGTCTTCTAGAGTATGATGCACCAACTGAGAGTTTATACTCTGAAACAGTTCCAGACGTGGATCAACCGGATCAACCAGAAGTTCCAGCTATCATATTTATTTATATATATTTATTTATATATATTTATATATATATATATATATATATATATATATATATATATATATATATATATATATATATGTATATATATATATATATATATGTATATATATATATATATATATATATATATATATATATATATATATATCTTCGGAATGGCTAGTTCGATTATTGAAAACAAACGAATGGTAGGCGATCAAATAACTGTCCAAACTACACGATCCTCTCCAGAAATCATGTCCCTTACAACAGTACATGAAGGGAAGGACTTTCTACAATCTCACTATATTATAACGGACTCAACGTTAGTATCAATTACAACTGGTATAGTGTGCTGAAACGTTCAGTTTGGAACTCTCTCCATTGGCAAGTCCGTATAAGTTCCAAATAAATCACGTACCCCAGCCGTAAATCTAGCAATCCACAGACAGCACCTATTTTCGCAGTTCTTTAATAACATTAAGCCCGAAATTAGGTGCAAAAAGTAAAACATAAATACAGTCAGGTGTCTGTTGTTTTCGATTTATGGCGATTTTTCGTAAAACGTGCTGCGGCAGCAGCCCAAAATTTATGTTGCGATTTTCAGGTACAGAATTGGTAAATGATTTAATGGCAGTCTGAGATTGTGTCAGCAAATTATTATTGTTCTCTTTCTTTTTCAAAAATCACTTTCTCATTTACAAAACTACCATATCCAGTGGATTATTGGACTTACTTCATGTGGGATATAATGAATCGAACTGGCCGATACTTATGAAAATTTATATTTAACAAAAAATAATACAGTTTCCTTTACGGTTCTCACCAAAACTGAGCTTACAGAACCGGAAGACGTATTTGGTTATACAATGAATTCCCAAGAAGGATGAAGAATCTGCTTCAAAGAGCTATAGTGCAGTGAAACGCGTACCGCGGTTCAGAACACTGTTAAATTTTTGTCAAATGTCTGTAGTTTCACACATTTATAATCAGGAAGTTTTGATTGCAAGTGTCAGCATCCTAACTATCATGTAAGATAATTTACGGTTTAGAAAGTGACCAAGTCGGTGAAAGAAGAATCATCAACAAGATCATCCATCTCCTTAATCTCACATGGTTATAGTAAGAGAGCATGTTGTTTGTAGTAATTTCCAGCATCAAGATAGATGATATCGTTGGAATGGTCACTCCCGATATCAGAATATTTGGTGATGGGAGGTCGACTTTTTTGAAGAAGAGCAGTGCCTGGGATTCACCAGAATTTCGCAACAATATCAGATCATATTCTGAAAAATATCTTCCAGTGATGATGGCATCTACTGTGAGAGTCTATAGTGTAGCCGCTGAAAAGATGGAATGATCACGTGAACGGCACGCACTCTTCGAATGTTCCTCTCCCCAATGTTACAAGTCCGATTCACACCACTCAACAAAAACGTCGCCGCGTCGTCCTCCCATCAACTCTTGGAATGCTTTTTTATAAGTGTTCATTATTACACCTTTTTCCTCTACAGTTAAATGTTTTTTTTATCTTTTTCTTGGAGGTGAAAGAGTGTTTCCATCCATATTATTTAATTAACGTAACACACGTCAATACAAAGTACAAATGAGTACAGTACAATGTAAACAGTTCTTCATTTATTTCAGTTTAGAAGGCGTGGCTATGCAGGCATTTACTGTTCACGCGTCCTTGAATTCTATCTTCTGAACAGCCCGACTATAGTTACAAGTGTCTTTTTGATCCATTTTTCAAAAATAAGGTTGCTGCTCGCAACAATTGCAAACGTTAGAAATGATCAAGTGAAAAACTGATGAAATTTTCGAAATCTGCAGATAGATTCGGTGAAAAGAAAATATTTACCGAGAAAAAAGTCCGATCTCCCGGAACTGTAGAGCCAATATTTATAATTTTATTATGAGGGTTAGAATACAGCCAATGTGTACTCTGGCTTCCGCAAGCCACTCCCACTTTGACCACTCCACTGGATAAAGAACAGTTATTCGTCGAAAAAAGTGAAACAGTTTTTCAATTGGTAATGTAATCATTATTCAACATTTTTTTCAACTTGAAAATGGATTTTACAATTGGGGTAATTGAAAATCTAGGAGTTTTTTTTAAACTATTCTTGAAAGGCTTTCAAGATTTCTGTTGGAGAAATAGAAGAATGGAAATTTTATTCCTCAAGATCATTGAAAAAATATTTTGTTTCAATGTTTGTGTATATTTTTTTTTATTATTTTTAAATCATCTTTCGAACAATCTGTTCTGGCCAGTCTCAAATTAGTAGGTTTCGGCTGGCACCTGTCAGAAAACAACTATTCCCCTGGCTAACACCACGAAGGGCATTGAATTATATCCGACCTGTGCCAGTGCAGGTTTCTTCACAGAAGTAAATCCTGCATTTGCTTTCGTCGATACAAATGAAGGAATTGATTTTCAATTATAGGGACGGGAGATGGCGTAATAACTTCGTTGTTCGCATCAGCTTTGGCCGGGGCTTGATACTCGTGAAGGGGTTTGATTTTTAATTATGGGAAATCATCGACTTTATGTTGATGATGGCACTGCCTTGCACTGACGAGTGGCCACATAGCCCGAAACCGGTCTGCAAGTGTGTCGGTCCCTATAATTGAAAATCAATTCCTTCATTTGTATCGACGAAAGCAAATGCAGGATTTACTTCTGTGAAGAAACCTGCACTGGCACAGGTCGGATATAATTCAATGCCCTTCGTGGTATTAGCCAGGGGAGTAGTTGTTTTCTGACAGATGCCAGCCGAAATCTACTGTGTAGGTAATTTGAGACTGGCCTGAACAGATTGTTCGAAAGATGATTTGATTTAATGCCAGTCTTCAAGTATGCCCACTGACTATGTCAAGTGTATTATTTTTATATCATATTGTTGATGAAATTGTTATACACGAATGCCACGTGAGATGAGATGAGATAATAAAAAAATTATTGATCCCAATATTTGATACTAATGATGATTTTAAAAAAATTGTTAATGGAAAAAAATGGATTTCTTCTTTTAATGTGTGAATTCCACCAAAATGGCCCGGCGGGGAATTAACCCGATTTTCTGCTTGATAGACGGACGTGCTGACCACTACACTACCGATATCATGATTCAATGTCTCAAAAAGATAATGATGAAACGGTTCTATAGTAACGTTTGAAATGAATTTTGTGCAAATCAGTTGGATGGGATCTCAGAAATTATTATATTTTAGTTAACAAATGCTTTCATTCTTGATCTGATATTGTTTGAAAATGCGTTGTTTGCGAAATAATTGATTTTTTTGGATCTCAATCTACGATACGATTAATGATTTAAAAAACGTTGATTTTGCCTTGAAATGTATTTGTTAATCAACATGTCTTCTCTACCATTGATAATTAATATGAGGAAACTATATTCTTTATCATCTTGGATATTTGAAAATAAATAAGTTCCATGATTTTGTAATTTTTCATTCAAATAACTGAGTTTCCACCTATTTTTTCATATATTACTCAGTGACAAAAACTAACATGAGAAAAGAAATAATATTTTTTATTGAATTTCATAATCACATCTTCGTTATTTTTTTCCTCGCGAAACAACTCATGATTTCTTCTGGTCGACTGAGAGAAATTAAAAAAAAATACGAGATGAGAATGTTTGTGTTAATATGAGATTATTTACTGGAAAAACAATAAAGAAGTATGCCGAACTAAATTTTATACCAAATTCCTCAATATTAATTATCAGTAGTAGAAAAAATTCAATAGGTCTTTTTATTATCACTCGAATCGAAGATTGGGACCGAAAAAAAATATTTTTTAATGATTTCATCAACAACGCATTTCCCACTCAATATAGTATCTTTTTAAAAAAAATTATACCACCTCACAACATTGCACATACCTTATTTCAAACGTTAGTATGGATCCGTTTCACCATTATGTTTTTGAAATATGGACACATGATTCCGAATAATATAAAACACTGGAGTTTTATGCACGATTCTCTAACAACAAAACCATGACACGTGATCCGCTATATAATATAGCTTTTAATTAGGTTTTTCGCATGTAATACAGCAAGTGTATTGATGATTATCGAAACACTTCCTTCGATTTTGAGAAACAAATCATGTTGCTTGGAAACTACACGAGCGCACAGCGCGAGTGTGGTTTCCCCAAAGCAACATGATTTGTTTCGAAAAAGAGAAGGAATTTTCGATAATCATCAATAACACGAGTTGTATTTGTTCAGATTATTTCATGAATAAAATCAAAGCCATTTTGATGATTTCCTATTCATTGTTAAAATTAATATCAAACGTACAATTTGTGGAATAAGTTATTTTGATATTATGTAGATCTAGTTCATCCTTATGGGTGCTAGTAGATACAACGGTCGTGGATATGTTCACATCTTCACTTCTCAGGTTTGATATTATTTTAGCATGATGATCTTTGCTCAGTTGTAAATATGGTTTTAGTGAAGTTGAACTGCTGTGGCCACTTACTTTCATGATTGATTGTTCTCCTATTCCGGAACTGGCCAACTGACTAACAGCAGTGGATCTGTTTGAATGGTTGGTTATTTTAACATTTTTTGTATCCAAACCAATCTTTTCAGCTGCTGATTTCGTCCAAGCCCCGCCAAGCTAATTCAACTGCTATAATGTGATACAGTTTTCTTTGCAGTCCATTCGGAGTGTTTTCATCCCAACTTTGTATAATGCGTGTCATTTCTTCGGATGTTAATGATACACAAGACATTTTTTTTCTTCTGGAATACTTTGCAGTTGTTTCCTTTTCATGTTTTTCGGATTCCTAGCAGTTTGGAAACTCAAATATTTGAATGGATCAAATCTTCGATTGTATTCATTATAATAGTTTTCTTGGAGTAGTTTGGCAGTATTATTCCAAATAGTCTTCACTACCATTTCCTTATACTCACTTCCATCGGTTTTTCGCATATTGAATGCCCATTCAGTGAGGATATCCGCAAGTTCTTCATCGGATGTATTTTCGTCTAGATGGTGATTGCGTCGTCCACAAAATTCTGTGAATTGTTTCCAGACATATTTATTGGACCGCACGGTATTTTGAGGCGTTAGGTCTTTGACTTTATATTTAATTTCCTCGAGATTGTAATCTCCGAAACGGTTCTATTCGTCCATTTTGACGTTTAATTTTTAATCGACAATTTGTTTTCCTGCACAATTGCTACAGCCTACTGAATTAAAATTTTCATATATCCCGCAAACCGTGAATCCCGCATTGTAGTTCGATACAGGAAGATTCGTTATGCAACCAACAAAACTTAATGCCATTGCATGATGTAGGCAAGATTGCCTATGCGCTAGGTACTACTTCATTTTGATTGTTATCACAATTTGTGTGGTTAGGTTACATTAGATTAATTATCCACAATTTGTGGGAAATAAAGTCGATAGGTACATACTAATAGTGCTTGTTTATGGTTCAGACGAAAATTTGGTGTAGTGGCATTCATTTATTTACTAGGGAATCGGAAAATAATATGTGTAACCCTTACTTTTATTTATGGTTGATGTAAATGATATTAAAATAGGGGTCTTTACCTGGCAACTCGGTGTATTTTTATTGGAGAGCTGGGTAGCGGGTTTCGAAATTTTATATTCGATCAATGCTGGATTCAATAGATGTGATGAAACATAGACTTATTACCGAATGGGCGCCAGCCGACAAAAAATTAATCGACGAGGAAGGGTTTAGAACACAGAACAGTTGGAATTGAAAACACTGACATTGCAATATAAATATTATATAATATATAATAAATGATGAAATATATACATAAAAATTTGTTAGTAAATGGGGGAAATACGAAAAATATCAAACTGTAACTACGAATTCTAGGTACGTAGAAAAGTACCAGCAACAATATAATAAATACGCTTTTGAAATACGAAGTTCTTTAAAAAACACACAATGTAAAAATATTCGAAATATCTTCAAACAGCTGTTTAAAGGTTACATTATTTTCCGGATACAATTATTTCATTTCATGAGCTCAAGATAAAAAATACTTGAATAGTAAACTGGCTCCTTGTTTGGTTTCTGGATTCATATAAAAAAATGTGCGAAGTTCTCGAAGAGGCCTTAGGAATTCGCCACCGGTCGTAAAAAAAAAGTAAGGAATGGAAGTACTCACAGGATCTCTATGCACTACGTTTACCAATCTTTGTCCCGGAACTCCTGAGGGAGCTAAGGGATGCCGCTCTCGAACTTGTTCCACAGATAAACTACAAGATACGGAGTATGACTTGTAGACGAATGCCCATAAGGAATATATGCATATTGGTGCAGATGTAAAACTCTGGATTGGACTGACTTTCGCAGGAGTTGCAAAAAACTATCGTTGACAAATGGATTTTCTGAGCTCAGGTTTCAAGCCAAAAAGTAACACCTATGAAAATTTATATTTTGAACACATAGTGATAAGTGATAACAAGGATCAAGTTGATTACTAACCTTAGTTGTTCTTAGGTGTTGCTTTTTTTGTTACACAAAAAGTACAATTTACGGTCAGAATCGAGTCTACCACTCTTTCGGTTTGGTACTGAATGACTGTATCCGATATTTGATGGAAATTTCCAATGTCAACGTATCGCTACTACCCGCGAAATTTTGAATGAAATGAGTCGACATCAGATATTTACCATTTCATCTTCAAAAGGGTGGAAGTACAAGATATTGTTTCTTTTCTATTAACTGATGGCACATACAATATAATTACTTGTAAGAAACCCACATAAATTGACTAATTAAAACTTTGAATAATACAAACTTATCAATGTATCTCATAGGTAGACAACAAGTAAAACACAAGATAATGGAATTCGAAATGGAATATACGGGGTGGCGCATGCAAACTGTTACACACCCCCTTTTCGTCCAAAAAAAAAATGTCGCGATCATTATTTTTTTGAACGATTACTTACAGTGTTGGAAGAAAATGTGCCTCATACATCCTTCATCATTCAATGGCCGCCACACATCCGCTCAATCATACAATTAGACGAACATCTTCCTTATCTCTCAATCTTCTTCACTATCAGATACTCGGTAGGGTTTCAGATCTTTGACATGGTATCTACCAATATCCTTTCCAGTCTCATCGATAAGCTGGTAAACCAAAGGCGATATCACCTTTTTGACGGTACAGAGAACATAGGTTGGTGCTAATTTAGAGGCAAATCCCTCAGCTGCATTACTCAGTAAGTAATTTTTTTTCCAAACCTTTTCTCCTAATTGGAAAGTCTCACTCGGGCGTTTTCTTAGGTTATACTGCTTGGAGTATTTAGCATAAGCTTCAGACAAACGACGCTTGATCTCTGGATAAATCTCTGGGAGTTTATCAATTTCTTCCGCATACTTGTGTGTGTCATGGCTGAAACTCACTTCGCTGTAAGAATTAACTTTTCCATAAAAACTTCCATTGGACGGTACATATCGCCCAAAATTCAAAAAACTTGGTGAAAATCCAGTCACCTCATGCACTGCAGTTCTGATGGCGAATGCAATTTTATGTACTTCCCGATCCCACGATCGATGATCGTTATCCTTCAAATAAGATCTGATGGCTGCCCCAACAACTCGGTTAACACGCTCAACTGCGTTAACTTGCGGATGATATTTACAATTGTAGAAAATGGTAACATCATATCGTTCAGCTAATCGCCTGAATACATTCCCGGTGAATTGGACACCATTATCGTAAGCCAGAATTTGCGGTACTCCATATACAAGAAATACTTGGTCTTCTAAAAACTTTTCTATCAGAGGTGCACTAGCTTTCCTCAGAGGGTGTAATAAGCAGAATTTTGTAAAATAATCCGATATCATGAGCAAATAGGTAAACCCGTCTTTTGATCTAGGCAACGGACCTAATAAGTCCACAGATACAAACTGTCATGGAAAATCAACTTTTATGGGTCGTCCCATCAATCCAGGCCGCGCTGTATTCTCGACTTTTTGTGCCGAACACACTGTACATCTCCTTACGTAATTTCTTACTTCTTGAAGCATTTTCGGAAAATAATAGAGTTCTCTTAGGCGGTGAAAAGTTTTGAATGTCCCGAGATGTGCTGACTGAGGGTCATCATGACATGTTTTAAAAACTTCTAAACGTCTGCACTTGGGAACTACAATTTTCCATTCGGGAAAATTCGATCTGAAACCAAAGCCTAAAGGAGTGTGTTTATAAAGCACACCACCATCACTCTTCCAGTCAGGGTATTTAGCTGGCGACTCTTTGATCCTATTCATCATCTTTACGTACCATTTGTCGGACTCCACATCATGTCTATTGATGTCTATCACGTTAACTTCTAGAGGTGCTCTCGAAAGTGCATCAGGAACTATATTGAGTGACCCCTTACGATGCTCTATGTCCATATCATACTGCTGTAGCTTTATTGCCCACCTAGCTAAACGACCAGAGGGATCCTTGAGACGATTGAGCCATAGTAAACTGTAATGATCCGTTATCACTTTAACTTTGACACCTTCAATGTATGATCTGAACTTTTCGAATCCAAACAAAACTGCCAAACATTCTTTTTCAGTCACAGTATACTTTTTTTCGGTAGACGTTAACGTTCTGCTAGCATATGCCACTACCACTTCGTAACCTTCATCATTTTCCTGCGTTAATACAGCGCCCACCCCAACATCTGAAGAATCGCACTGAATAGTAAAGGGTTTGGAGAAATTGGGGGATGCTAGAATTGGAGCTGACACCAATGCTTCTTTGAGCTTGTTGAAAGCGATATCAGCTTCTTCATTCCATACCAGTTTCTGAGACTTCCGTTTACCTTTGGTCAGAGATGTCATTGGAGCAGTCAATGATGAATAAAATGGAACGAATCTTCTGTACCATCCACATAAACCTAGGAATCTCTTCAGTTCTGTTACCGTATTCGGTCGAGGAAAGCAAAGCATTGCTGACACTTTTTGAGGATCAGTCCTTAATCCTTCTGAATCCAGCAAAAATCCGAGGTATCTTAGTGAAGACTTACAAAACTCGCACTTCTCGATATTGATAGTCAGATTGGCTGCTTTGAGGCGGTCGTAGACTTGGTTCAGAACCCTCACATGTTCTTGAAATGTTGGTGTCGCAATGATAATATCATCAAGATATACAAATACGAATGGTTCAAGGGTGTAACCCAAGATTTTTTCCATGAGACGTTGTTGTGTTTGTGCTGCATTACTGAGCCCAAAAGGCATAACTACAAATTCAAATAGACCTCGTGACGGTACCACGAAAGCCGTTTTTTCACATGATTCCTCCTCCAATGGAATCTGCCAAAATGCAACTTTCAAATCAATACTTGAAAGGTATCTTGCTCCTGTGAGTTTACTCAGAATGTGGTCCACATGTGGTAAGGGATAGGCATCCTTCTTCGTGAGGCTATTCAATTTCCTCCCATCGAAGCAAAATCGCATTTCTCCATCACGTTTCTTCACGAGTAAAACCGGAGAGGACCATGGACTCCTTGACTCACGAACCACTCCAAGTGATAACATTTTGTCGAGTTCTTGACACAGGTAATCCAGCATATATGGAGAAAGATTGTGATGGCGCTGCTTGACGGGTTCTGCATTCTCAGTATCAATCTTATGTTTTATCATGTTGGTCCTACCTAACTTTGTTCCTGATATCCAAGACAGCTCTTTGAATTTATCAATGACTCCATTCAAGCTTTTCATTTGTTCTTCATCCAACTGCGATTTTGACTGGACGACATTTGCCGATTGAACTTCAAACACTTCTGATCCATCGAGAACACGTTCTAAACAAACTCCAGAATCATTAACAAAATACTCTCCTTTCCTATAATCAATCACTACACCAAACAATGAGCAGAAATCGCTACCTAGTATGAAGCAATGGGAAAGTGAAGGCACAATGAAAACTCGAAGCATTTGCAACATTTCTCCTACTTGAATTGGCAAAACAATATATCCCGATATTTTTTGGGCAGTACCATCAGCCGTACTAATAGTTAGCTCATCACAGTCCTGGACCGATAAACAAAACCTCTCAACTAAGTACAGGCCTTTTGAGCCAATTACTGAGTTACTGGCGCCAGTATCGAGCAGAGCAGTAACATCGGTACCAAATGTTGAAACTTTGATATATGGTCTGGTATCAGCCTCCATCTTGACCATCAACATATTGGATTGTACGTCTATTCTATTTTCTTCAACCAGCGTATTAACATTTTCCTTAGAACTGCGCCTTGGAGTTTCCGTTTGTTTCTTTGTTTCGACTGAAAGATAAAAACTTCTAACGAAATCCTTCCATGCATTCCACTCTTGGCTTCGAAATTTTGAACTTTGTTTTGCTTTAACTGAAATTGCTTGATTTTTGTAGGTTCTTGAAGGACTGGAAGAAAACTGACCTACTTCGAGCTTCCTCCCCTTCCGTTTTTTGAACACTCAGGCAGTTTGGACGAATTACTCCTTGCTTACCACACCCGTAACACACTGGTTGCCTCTTTGCATATCTATTTTCAGGACACTCACGTTTCATATGTCCAAGTTGCTTACATACATAGCAACGTATCGAAGCTACGGAACTAAAACATCTTCGACTCCGATCATCAAATTTTGAACTATCGCGTGATGGACCAGGTTGATATTGCAGATCAGGCTCCATAGCAGCAACATTTCTTCCCGTTGAACTCTGATTATTTCTTTTTTTTTATGAGATTGGCATTTTCCAGATTTCGGCATGTATCACTAAGCTGTTCTACCGATGTAATGGACTGTAAGGCCAAATGTAAATGGTATTCCGGTAGAATATTTTCTTCAATTATTTCCAACTTCTCTTCTTCTGAAACATTTCTTATGAGTCGGGCAAAAAGGTTCTCCATTGCGGCAATAAAAATTACTACTGGCTCTTCTCTTCCTTGTTTGCGACTTTCAATTTGTTGTTTCAATTCTTTGTCGTGTCTGGGCGACAAAAAATCTTTTTTTAGTAAAAATACTAGTTCACTCCAGGAATTGACTTTTTTTATCGCGTGCCTATACCACACCAGTGCTTGCCCTGTGAAAAGTTCAACTGAGGAACGGAATAAATCTTCCTCTGAAATACTACGAGCTTGGCTGAGTTCATTAACCTGCTCCAAGAATGAGCTAACCGATACATGCGTAGAAGTTCCATCAAATTTCAAAGTCCATTTATGCAGAGGGTATGACTTCACTACATTGTTGCTGGCTGTAGACGAATTATTCACTGGTGAATGTCCTTTTGACACCTTCTCTAATATATCGTCGACTTCTTCATCGAGATTCGCTATTGAAATCAGGATACTACCACGATAATCATTATGTTCGCTACTTCCTTCAGGGTTCAGTTTCGAAAGAAAAATTTTGCACTTTGTACTCCACACCAGGTCTAGAATTTTCTCGGAATTTTCTTCGAAGAAACTTCCTTTTTTGAGCTATATCTGCAGTATTTGAAAAGGCTCCCCTCAGTTTCAACTCGTAGTTCACCTCATGCGATCTCAAATTACTTGGTTCGATGTCGTAACAGAACTCCATAATTCCCAATAGAAACAAAAAACTGACAGAAAATACTATTCACTGTAAAACTTTACAATTGTTGAAAGCTAGGTATATATCACAAATCAATACTAATTCACTTTGCCTACTATCTATCACCATCCACTGATGAGACAATTGAATTAAAAAAAACACTCACACTGCACCGATAAAATATCAATAAGTCAATCAACAACTAGATACACCCAATTTCAGTGCAACGCGCAATGATGTTGAAGTTCATCTCATTAAACAATACTGAATATATCACACCAGTTCTGAAATGATTTCATTTTTGTTCAAAATTGCATTGCATAAGTAGTGTTACATAGCGCCACCCTGTACAAGAATCCCTGGCATAAATCAAATTTATGTAGACACTTCGCCTTCTTCGAAAAGGAACCAATACCTGTTAGTTTTTTTTTTATTTGGCATCGATAAAAACCATGATAATAATAAAACAATGGAATGTAAAAAATGTGCAAACGACTTGTAGCCTATCTGGGAAACGCTTTCAAAAAATTTTTACGAGATTCAATTCATCAAACTATTTCTCAACTGTTCTGTTTTCTGAAGGAACTGGGTAGGAAAAGGGTGAAATAAAATCAGCCTACTTATTCAGTTTTATTTCTTACAGCATGGAAAAATCACCGCCCTGACGTTGAGGCGCCATTTTTGTAACCCTTACTTTTATTTATGAAATATGATATTAAAATAGGGGTCTTTACCTGGCAACTCGGTGTATTTTTATTGGAGAGCTGGGTAGTGGGTTTCGAAATTTTATATTCAATCAATGCTGGATTCAATAGATGTGATGAAACATAGACTTATTACCGAATGGGCGCCAGCCGACAAAAAATTAATCGACGAGGAAGGGTTTAGAACACAGAACAGTTGGAATTGAAAACACTGACATTGCAATATAAATATTATATAATATATAATAAATGATGAAATATATACATAAAAATTTGTTAGTAAATGGGGGAAATACGAAAAATATCAAACTGTAACTACGAATTCTAGGTACGTAGAAAAGTACCAGCAACAATATAATAAATACGCTTTTGAAATACGAAGTTCTTTAAAAAACACACAATGTAAAAATAATCGAAATATCTTCAAACAGCTGTTTAAAGGTTACATTAATTTTCCGCATACAATTATTTCATTTCATGAGCTCAAGATAAGAAATACTTGAATAGTAAACTGGCTCCTTGTTTGGTTTCTGGATTCATATAAAAAAATGTGCGAAGTTCTCGAAGAGGCCTTAGGAATTCGCCACCGGTCGTAAAAAAAAAGTAAGGAATGGAAGTACTCACAGGATCTCTATGCACTACGTTTACCAATCTTTGTCCCGGAACTCCTGAGGGAGCTAAGGGATGCCGCTCTCGAACTTGTTCCACAGATAAACTACAAGATACGGAGTATGACTTGTAGACGAATGCCCATAAGGAATATATGCATATTGGTGCAGATGTAAAACTCTGGATTGGACTGACTTTCGCAGGAGTTGCAAAAAACTATCGTTGCCAAATGGATTTTCTGAGCTCAGGTTTCAAGCCAAAAAGTAACACCTATGAAAATTTATATTTTGAACACATAGTGATAAGTGATAACAAGGATCAAGTTGATTACTAACCTTAGTTGTTCTTAGGTGTTGCTTTTTTTGTTACACAAAAAGTACAATTTACGGTCAGAATCGAGTCTACCACTCTTTCGGTTTGGTACTGAATGACTGTATCCGATATTTGCTGGAAATTTCCAATGTCAACGTATCGCTACTACCCGCGAAATTTTGAATGAAATGAGTCGACATCAGATATTTACCATTTCATCTTCAAAAGGGTGGAAGTACAAGATATTGATTTCTTTTCTATTAACTGATGGCACATACAATATAATTACTTGTAAGAAACCCACATAAATTGACTAATTAAAACTTTGAATAATACAAACTTATCAATGTATCTCATAGGTAGACAACAAGTAAAACACAAGATAATGGAATTCGAAATGGAATATACGGGGTGGCGCATGCAAACTGTTACACACCCCCTTTTCGTCCAAAAAAAAAAAAAGTCGCGATCATTATTTTTTTGAACGATTACTTACAGTGTTGGAAGAAAATGTGCCTCATACATCCTTCATCATTCAATGGCCGCCACACATCCGCTCAATCATACAATTAGACGAACATCTTCCTTATCTCTCAATCTTCTTCACTATCAGATACTCGGTAGGGTTTCAGATCTTTGACATGGTATCTACCAATATCCTTTCCAGTCTCATCGATAAGCTGGTAAACCAAAGGCGATATCACCTTTTTGACGGTACAGAGAACATAGGTTGGTGCTAATTTAGAGGCAAATCCCTCAGCTGCATTACTCAGTACGTAATTTTTTTTCCAAACCTTTTCTCCTAATTGGTAAGTCTCACTCGGGCGTTTTCTTAGGTTATACTGCTTGGAGTATTTAGCATAAGCTTCAGACAAACGACGCTTGATCTCTGGATAAATCTCTGGGAGTTTATCAATTTCTTCCGCATACTTGTGTCTGTCATGGCTGAAACTCACTTCGCTGTAAGAATTAACTTTTCCATAAAAACTTCCATTGGACGGTACATATCGCCCAAAATTCAAAAAACTTGGTGAAAATCCAGTCACCTCATGCACTGCAGTTCTGATGGCGAATGCAATTTTATGTACTTCCCGATCCCACGATCGATGATCGTTATCCTTCAAATAAGATCTGATGGCTGCCCCAACAACTCGGTTAACACGCTCAACTGCGTTAACTTGCGGATGATATTTACAATTGTAGAAAATGGTAACATCATATCGTTCAGCTAATCACCTGAATACATTCCCGGTGAATTGGACACCATTATCGCAAGCCAGAATTTGCGGTACTCCATATACAAGAAATACTTGGTCTTCTAAAAACTTTTCTATCAGAGGTGCACTAGCTTTCCTCAGAGGGTGTAATAAGCAGAATTTTGTAAAATAATCCGATATCATGAGCAAATAGGTAAACCCGTCTTTTGATCTAGGCAACGGACCTAATAAGTCCACAGATACAAACTGCCATGGAAAATCAACTTTTTTGGGTCGTCCCATCAATCCAGGCCGCGCTGTATTCTCGACTTTTTGTGCCGAACACACTGTACATCTCCTTACGTAATTTCTTACTTCTTGAAGCATTTTCGGAAAATAATAGAGTTCTCTTAGGCGGTGAAAAGTTTTGAATGTCCCGAGATGTGCTGACTGAGGGTCATCATGACATGTTTTAAAAACTTCTAAACGTCTGCACTTGGGAACTACAATTTTCCATTCGGGAAAATTCGATCTGAAACCAAAGCCTAAAGGAGTGTGTTTATAAAGCACACCACCATCACTCTTCCAGTCAGAGTATTTAGCTGGCGACTCTTTGATCCTATTCATCATCTTTACGTACCATTTGTCGGACTCCACATCATGTCTATTGATGTCTATCACGTTAACTTCTAGAGGTGCTCTCGAAAGTGCATCAGGAACTATATTGAGTGACCCCTTACGATGCTCTATGTCCATATCATACTGCTGTAGCTTTATTGCCCACCTAGCTAAACGACCAGAGGGATCCTTGAGACGATTGAGCCATAGTAAACTGTAATGATCCGTTATCACTTTAACTTCGACACCTTCAATGTATGATCTGAACTTTTCGAATCCAAACAAAACTGCCAAACATTCTTTTTCAGTCACAGTATACTTTTTTTCGGTAGACGTTAACGTTCTGCTAGCATATGCCACTACCACTTCGTAACCTTCATCATTTTCCTGCGTTAATACAGCGCCCACCCCAACATCTGAAGAATCGCACTGAATAGTAAAGGGTTTGGAGAAATTGGGGGATGCTAGAATTGGAGCTGACACCAATGCTTCTTTGAGCTTGTTGAAAGCGATATCAGCTTCTTCATTCCATACCAGTTTCTGAGACTTCCGTTTACCTTTGGTCAGAGATGTCATTGGAGCAGTCAATGATGAATAAAATGGAACGAATCTTCTGTACCATCCACATAAACCTAGGAATCTCTTCAGTTCTGTTACCGTATTCGGTCGAGGAAAGCAAAGCATTGCTGACACTTTTTGAGGATCAGTCCTTAATCCTTCTGAATCCAGCAAAAATCCGAGGTATCTTAGTGAAGACTTACAAAACTCGCACTTCTCGATATTGATAGTCAGATTGGCTGCTTTGAGGCGGTCGTAGACTTGGTTCAGAACCCTCACATGTTCTTGAAATGTTGGTGTCGCAATGATAATATCATCAAGATATACAAATACGAATGGTTCAAGGGTGTAACCCAAGATTTTTTCCATGAGACGTTGTTGTGTTTGTGCTGCATTACTGAGCCCAAAAGGCATAACTACAAATTCAAATAGACCTCGTGACGGTACCACGAAAGCCGTTTTTTCACTTGATTCCTCCTCCAATGGAATCTGCCAAAATGCAACTTTCAAATCAATACTTGAAAGGTATCTTGCTCCTGTGAGTTTACTCAGAATGTGGTCCACATGTGGTAAGGGATAGGCATCCTTCTTCGTGAGGCTATTCAATTTCCTCCCATCGAAGCAAAATCGCATTTCTCCATCACGTTTCTTCACGAGTAAAACCGGAGAGGACCATGGACTCCTTGACTCACGAACCACTCCAAGTGATAACATTTTGTCGAGTTCTTGACACAGGTAATCCAGCATATATGGAGAAAGATTGTGATGGCGCTGCTTGACGGGTTCTGCATTCTCAGTATCAATCTTATGTTTTATCATGTTGGTCCTACCTAACTTTGTTCCTGATATCCAAGACAGCTCTTTGAATTTATCAATGACTCCATTCAAACTTTTCATTTGTTCTTCATCCAACTGCGATTTTGACTGGACGACATTTGCCGATTGAACTTCAAACACTTCTGATCCATCAAGAACACGTTCTAAACAAACTCCAGAATCATTAACAAAATACTCTCCTTTCCTATAATCAATCACTACACCAAACAATGAGCAGAAATCGCTACCTAGTATGAAGCAATGGGAAAGTGAAGGCACAATGAAAACTCGAAGCATTTGCAACATTTCTCCTACTTGAATTGGCAAAACAATATATCCCGATATTTTTTGGGCAGTACCATCAGCCGTACTAATAGTTAGCTCATCACAGTCCTGGACCGATAAACAAAACCTCTCAACTAAGTACAGGCCTTTTGAGCCAATTACTGAGTTACTGGCGCCAGTATCGAGCAGAGCAGTAACATCGGTACCAAAAGTTGAAACTTTGATATATGGTCTGGTATCAGCCTCCATCTTGACCATCAACATATTGGATTGTACGTCTATTCTATTTTCTTCAACCAGCGTATTAACATTTTCCTTAGAACTGCGCCTTGGAGTTTCCGTTTGTTTCTTTGTTTCGACTGAAAGATAAAAACTTCTAACGAAATCCTTCCATGCATTCCACTCTTGGCTTCGAAATTTTGAACTTTGTTTTGCTTTAACTGAAATTGCTTGATTTTTGTAGGTTCTTGAAGGACTGGAAGAAAACTGACCTACTTCGAGCTTCCTCCCCTTCCGTTTTTTGAACACTCAGGCAGTTTGGACGAATTACTCCTTGCTTACCACACCCGTAACACACTGGTTGCCTCTTTGCATATCTATTTTCAGGACACTCACGTTTCATATGTCCAAGTTGCTTACATACATAGCAACGTATCGAAGCTACGGAACTAAAACATCTTCGACTCCGATCATCAAATTTTGAACTATCGCGTGATGGACCAGGTTGATATTGCAGATCAGGCTCCATAGCAGCAACATTTCTTCCCGTTGAACTCTGATTATTTCTTTTTTTTATGAGATTGGCATTTTCCAGATTTCGGCATGTATCACTAAGCTGTTCTACCGATGTAATGGACTGTAAGGCCAAATGTTAATGGTATTCCGGTAGAATATTTTCTTCAATTATTTCCAACTTCTCTTCTTCTGAAACATTTCTTATGAGTCGGGCAAATAGGTTCTCCATTGCGGCAATAAAAATTACTACTGGCTCTTCTCTTCCTTGTTTGCGACTTTCAATTTGCTGTTTCAATTCTTTGTCGTGTCTAGGCGACAAAAAATCTTTTTTTAGTAAAAATACTAGTTCACTCCAGGAATTGACTTTTTTTATCGCGTGCCTATACCACACCAGTGCTTGCCCTGTGAAAAGTTCAACTGAGGAACGGAATAAATCTTCCTCTGAAATACTACGAGCTTGGCTGAGTTCATTAACCTGCTCCAAGAATGAGCTAACCGATACATGCGTAGAAGTTCCATCAAATTTCAAAGTCCATTTATGCAGAGGGTATGACTTCACTACATTGTTGCTGGCTGTAGACGAATTATTCACTGGTGAATGTCCTTTTGACACCTTCTCTAATATATCGCCGACTTCTTCATCGAGATTCGCTATTGAAATCAGGATACTACCACGATAATCATTCTGTTCGCTACTTCCTTCCGGGATACGTAGAGCTCTACCGGTAATATGTGCTATCCTGTTCTTGATCCTCTTGCAGACTTCATTATTCAGACCATCGAATCTATCCACTAATTCAATTAATGACTTCATGCTATCATCGATCTCCGTTTGTTCAGTTTCGAAAGAAAAATTTTGCACTTTGTACTCCACACCAGGTCTAGAAGCATCCTCTCGGAATTTTCTTCGAAGAAACTTCCTTTTTATGAGCTATATCTGCAGTATTTGAAAAGGCTCCCCTCAGTTTCAACTCGTAGTTCACCTCATGCGATCTCAAATTACTTGGTTCGATGTCGTAACAGAACTCCATAATTCCCAATAAGAAACAAAAAACTGACAGAAAATACTATTCACTGTAAAACTTTACAATTGTTGAAAGCTAGGTATATATCACAAATCAATACTAATTCACTTTGCTTACTATCTATCACCATCCACTGATGAGACAATTGAATTAAAAAAAACACTCACACTGCACCGATAAAATATCAATAAGTCAATCAACAACTAGATACACCCAATTTCAGTGCAACGCGCAATGATGTTGAAGTTCATCTCATTAAACAATACTGAATATATCACACCAGTTCTGAAATGATTTCATTTTTGTTCAAAATTGCATTGCATAAGTAGTGTTACATAGCGCCACCCTGTACAAGAATCCCTGGCATAAATCAAATTTATGTAGACACTTCGCCTTCTTCGAAAAGGAACCAATACCTGTTAGTTTTTTTTTTATTTGGCATCGATAAAAACCATGATAATAATAAAACAATGGAATGTAAAAAATGTGCAAACGACTTGTAGCCTATCTGGGAAACGCTTTCAAAAAATTTTTACGAGATTCAATTCATCAAACTATTTCTCAACTGTTCTGTTTTCTGAAGGAACTGGGTAGGAAAAGGGTGAAATAAAATCAGCCTACTTATTCAGTTTTATTTCTTACAGCATGGAAAAATCACCGCCCTGACGTTGAGGCGCCATTTTTGTAACCCTTACTTTTATTTATGAAATATGATATTAAAATAGGGGTCTTTACCTGGCAACTCGGTGTATTTTTATTGGAGAGCTGGGTAGTGGGTTTCGAAATTTTATATTCAATCAATGCTGAATTCAATAGATGTGATGAAACATAGACTTATTACCGAATGGGCGCCAGCCGACAAAAAATGAATCGACGAGGAAGGGTTTAGAACACAGAACAGTTGGAATTGAAAACACTGACATTGCAATATAAATATTATATAATATATAATAAATGATGAAATATATACTTAAAAATTTGTTAGTAAATGGGGGAAATACGAAAAATATCAAACTGTAACTACGAATTCTAGGTACGTAGAAAAGTACCAGCAATAATATAATAAATACGCTCTTGAAATACGAAGTTCTTTAAAAAACACACAATGTAAAAATAATCGAAATATCTTCAAACAGCTGTTTAAAGGTTACATTAATTTTCCGCATACAATTATTTCATTTCATGAGCTCAAGATAAAAAATACTTGAATAGTAAACTGGCTCTTTGTTTGGTTTCTGGATTCATATAAAAAAATGTGCGAAGTTCTCGAAGAGGCCTTAGGAATTCGCCACCGGTCGTAAAAAAAAAGTAAGGAATGGAAGTACTCACAGGATCTCTATGCACTACGTTTACCAATCTTTGTCCCGGAACTCCTGAGGGAGCTAAGGGATGCCGCTCTCGAACTTGTTCCACAGATAAACTACAAGATACGGGGTATGACTTGTAGACGAATGCCCATAAGGAATATATGCATATTGGTGCAGATGTAAAACTCTGGATTGGACTGACTTTCGCAGGAGTTGCAAAAAACTATCGTTGCCAAATGGATTTTCTGAGCTCAGGTTTCAAGCCAAAAAGTAACACCTATGAAAATTTATATTTTGAACACATAGTGATAAGTGATAACAAGGATCAAGTTGATTACTAACCTCAGTTGTTCTTAGGTGTTGCTTTTTTTGTTACACAAAAAGTACAATTTACGGTCAGAATCGAGTCTACCACTCTTTCGGTTTGGTACTGAATGACTGTATCCGATATTTGCTGGAAATTTCCAATGTCAACGTATCGCTACTACCCGCGAAATTTTGAATGAAATGAGTCGACATCAGATATTTACCATTTCATCTTCAAAAGGGTGGAAGTACAAGATATTGATTTCTTTTCTATTAACTGATGGCACATACAATATAATTACTTGTAAGAAACCCACATAAATTGACTAATTAAAACTTTGAATAATACAAACTTATCAATGTATCTCATAGGTAGACAACAAGTAAAACACAAGATAATGGAATTCGAAATGGAATATACGGGGTGGCGCATGCAAACTGTTACATATGACAGATTGCAACTGGTAAGTCGATGTTTAATTATACTACCCTACTGACTACGAATCAGAAAGTGAAATACAGAAACGAAAACACAGCATGTAGGTATCCAATAGCCAATCAGGAGCCGAAATACAAAATCAAAAACATGGTGCTATTGCTTATCAACACAATCATTTCAATCAATCAAAAACGTGTATTTCAGCATGAATGAAATAATCAGTATAATCTATTGGCAATTATTCCTACTGGAGCTATGATATTTTTTGCTACATATTGTTTCCCAACAAGCATCGGTCAGGTCAACTGATTTGAATTGGATTCATTTGGAATTCTACATGAACATTTTCTGTCTCAAGCTGTACTATCAACGTGTCGAGTTAGAACATTCAGCGTGTCTCAATATATTCCTTATCTTGCAACATTTTCCAGTTGATCACCAAAGTTAATTTCCACTATCCATGAAAGAGACCGTAACTGCACCTAGTAAATGACTCCACAACGGAAATTACCAAAAAAGAATCACCGTGCACGTATATTTTTCTTTACTGACTGCTCCTTTCATGGAATGGCTGGTTCTATTACGTATTTCTATACAACAAAAGCCCTGCCATTTACACCACCCTTTGTGCCACGACATGCCTTCATTTCCTATTCGAAATGAGACGTAATTAATGAAAGGATACGTACAGACGCGATGGAAACTCACTAATGAGCTTAATATATTACTTCCCTACCTATTCGCCATTCACGTAGTTTGAATGCGAGGTTTTTTGACATTATTAAGTTGCTGCTGCACTGATGATTGACTAGTGGTAGCATTACTTGGAATAATTATTATAACAGTCTTATTGAAAATGAATCTGTTTTTTTTAAAGAAAGATTGGATGTTTCCAGAAAATTGATGAATAATTCATTCATACAATGTTTTTTTAAATTTCTCGAAGCACATATCCCCCGTGACGTTACTGGCTTTTTCCTGCGATTGAGTTGATAAGCCAATGGGACATGGATGTTTGTTCGTTGTAGCATTGTTTATAGAGATATAGTTAGTCAATGCCTGTGTGAAAACGATTTGCTGAGAACGAGAAAAAAATCAATTTCAAAATTCGGAACTACTGGAGTTGTCAAAGGTGTTTGGGGTTATTTTGTTGTTACGTGCTCAGGAGTTTTGCGTTGCTCATTATCCGGTCAAGTGATGCAATTGAATTAACAAAAATTCCGACGCAGCCAAGTTTCATTCAAAGCCTAGGGTTCACTATAAAAATAAAAATTCGAAAGTCCCCGAAAATCCCATGTTTGCTAAAGAGTTATTCAGGGTCAAATGTAAAATTTTCAGGTTTTTGGATTTTCATCGAAAACGGTGAGTTCAATCGAAAAAATACTTCTTCACTTTGAAGAAATAACAATGAGTCGAAATACCAATGTTCTGAAACTTCTCAGTTCAAGTATTTGGAAAAGGATCATTCCATTGGAGGTGTTATAATCTTCAAATCATTCAATTTGCGCGAGTCCGTTGCAGTTAGGTCACTACACTGGTGTGAGAAATATTCTGATTGTGCATCGGAATCATATATTGGCAATGCTGGCCATAGGAAAGATGTGGTGAACATTCGAAAAATCAGTGGAAACTGGCAATACTACTGGGGACAGCAATGCAGATGAGACGACTCTGATTGTTTCCTGAAAACTCATTTGAATTCATTCATTCACATTTGAAATTCCTTTTTGAGAAATCTTCGAGTCGGAATCCATTTTTTCAAGCCGACAACTATTGCATATTAGTAACTTCACCAATATATGTTTGCATTTTATCTACATCAGGTAGTGCGTGACAAGCGCATTGTGTCTACTGAAATAAGAAATTTCGTATAACATATGTATACATGTCAGCATCAATATGTTGACATGTTATCAGTTTCACTAGCAAACTGTCTAGCAACTTTCAAATAATATAGTCGCATCATACGTGAAACGTTATGATGATCATTGATACATTCGATATGTAGTCCGTAGAGAAAGCACAGATCGAATTGAAATAAGAAAATAATTCTTGAATGTCGTACACGTATGGAATATTGAATTGGTAATATCACCAAAAATGTATAAAATTCACAAATTGGCAGTATAGAACTTGTAGTAAATTGATCCAAAATTATATTGATCTGATAAATCAATATAAATAAAGCGAGTATGTGTGTGAGAGATAGAGAGATAGGGAGAGAGTAAGAGAAAAGGAAAACAGAGATAAGGGAGGAGGAGGCTGGAATAGGGTATGAGAAGGAAGAAATCATTATCATTTTGCATTCGTATCGAATAATAAACTTTTTCTTGTGTTCGTATACACACGCTATGGCTTTCACAGCTATGGCATTTTTTGGAATGACTCGCAAGAAGGAGAATTTTGATATGTTCACAAACACTCATACAAAAGCTAAGAAATAACAATGTACTCGGGTCCACCGCGCTTGAACTTCCACACGATTTTTTTTCTCAATTCGCTAAAGAGAAAATAACTCAAGTAGAAACTCATAACTGGAAAAGAACACACTGAAAGTAACACTATTACCACAATTGATAAGATGGTGTGAAATTGAAAATTTTCGAAATGAATCAAATCTCTCACAGTTACTTGAAAACACTCTTAGGAAAATTGATCTCTCTCAAAAGTTTTTCAAGCACTTGTGACATTATAATCGGAAGAAGTCAACCACCTAGTTGTAGGGTAATGATCAATTCCTACCTGCTGATGTTTCTGGGAAGTTCTGGGAGGATTCAGGCTGCCAAATATCTGGCTCTAGATTTTTTTTGTTCTTCCTTCTTTCAACCAGGGTTCTATAGTCCTCTAGCGTGTACCCTTTTTTCGCAGCTTCATCCAGACAAATCTGAAAATTGTGGTAATTATTTATCATTCGGCTCAGATTCAGTTTGAACTTGATTATACAATATATTTCAGAGTTCGACAGACAATGTAACACTCACACAGACATTTCAACTGCTCGAATTGGTAATCTCATATTGCCAGATGTTTTTATTTACAATTTCATGAGCACCCGACACACTGTCACAGTCTTAAACAATATTGCTAGCCAAACTCCGGGCTCTCAATCACCAATTCGTTGAATAAATTGGTGCGGACCATGAAGTGAAGAGAAATCTGGGAACTGTCTGATTAACAGAATCAATTATTGGGTCTCGAATAAGTGTCTTCATGTTTCGTTAATGTTCAGTTTAGAGTTTATAGCCTCGGATCTCAACAAAAATTGACTGAAAAAAAAAAGTCAACAAATTGTCTGTTCAGTTCCATGAAGGAACATTCCAGAAAACAATTCCACACTCTCAGTCTATACTTGGCAAGTGCTATATGTGTCATCATTGGGAACTTGAATGGAACTCGATTTGGGAAGGTGTCTGTAATGATCTCTTCTGGAATTTTAGGAAAATAGAACATTAATAAACGTTCATATTGGAACATTTGGTGTAAAAGTTGAAACTTTTTCTAGAGATCAATTACCCTAACACCAAACTGATATTTTTGCACTCGACGCGTGTTCCGCTAACAAGGTTAGCATCTTCAGTAGAAGAAAATTGATACTGGTACTGGTACAGTAACAATTTTCTTCTACTGAAGATGCTAAACGTGCGTCGAGTCCAAAAATATCAGTTTGGTAATTGTTCTCTAGGAAAAATTTCAAAATAGAACATGCCTCATATGTGTGTAGAGCAGCGTGTAGTCCCACAATGAATCAGTAGACAGATATTGATGATTTTGAATTTCGTCTAAAAACGTCTCGTTCGGTGCAAGGGCGATAATTGTTGAACTTTCAATCTGAGGATGTTTTTCCTTCGTGGAGCTATTTTTAGAAGGTCTTAGAATAATTGGAAAAGCAAAAAACTGTTAATTTTCGTATTGTCATCAACAATTTACTAGCTTGAAAAATTATAAACCTTCATTGGATTTCGAAAAAAGAACTAAATATTATTTGAACTTACTAAATATGGAATGAATAAATAATTGGGTGGGAGATTCAAATTTTGTCTTAACTTGTTGTTCAACTAATGAAGTCGTGAATTGTTCCCTTGCCTCTTCATCAGTCGAAAAGTTATAATTAAATATGGAAAACTAGGTCAGAATGGTTAAATGAAAAAGAACTGAAAAATGAGAGTTCAATGAAAAATATAAATATTTTTTAGAACTTGGTTGTTATCTTTCAAGTAGAAACAGAAAAGAATACAAACAAATCAATCATTTGTTTCAAACAAATTGTTTATTGAATGAACAATGAAAATTTGAATAATAATCGAATTGAAAAAATACTTCTTAAATTTTCATAGGAAGTGGTGAAAAATTGTTATTTATCGAATGCGTTTTCAAGCATTGAATTTTTTTTCAAGAAACTTTTTTTCAAATTATAATCATCATGAAAGATAAGGCGGTCCAATTTTTTTCATCCCATATAAAACGCATTTGTTCACAACAAATTTTCAAAGGATATAAAAATTCTTAAAAGTCATTTTTAAGTAGCTTCTGGTCATAAGAAAACGGATCAATAATAATAATATTGATTTTTTTTTATGTTTAATGGAGCTTCAAAATTTTTCACCTTCGTATATTGTTAATGACAATACGAAAATTCAAAATTTTGCAATTTTCTCGACAAAAATCTATTCTAAGACCATCGAATAATAGCTCAGATAAATGGTTTAACAATTATCGCACTTGCAATATTAATGTTCGTGCTACAAAAAATTGTTAATCAACTGATGGATAACTTTTTGAAAAATAGCGATAAAAATTTCTGGACCACAGATTATTGTTGATTGACAATTTATAATTTTCATAATCGATGAATTTAAATAATATTTATTCAGTAAAGGTCCGACGGGGCGTGGCTGCGCAATCCAGAGTACCAGTTTTCTTCTCTTTTCAAATTTTATTTCAAGTTTGAATTATCTCGAATAGTTTTTGAGATATTGGCAAAAAAACAAATCCCCTTTATTTCACTCAATATTATAACTATTGCAATTTTTGCGAGATACCTTAGCATTTTCTCAATCTGCATGCCATTCCGAATCAAATAACACCCCAATCATAATTTTTGGAGAATGTGAAAAAAATTTGACTCAAGAAGCATTTCCCAAGCTAATCATCGTAGAACGTAATGTAGTATATTTACTCGTTAGCTAAAAATCCTTATGGGTTAATTTGGAGAAGCCATAGTTAGACTCGTTCATCGTTTTTTCTAATAGCGTAAAGAAAAGTCCATTTTTCGGCATTCATTTCAGTGTTGAAAGTGTCACTTTTCAGCACTAGTGCAGACAGAACAATTAGTGCTGACGAAGCAGTGGAAAACCGAAACCTGACTTCAATGGAAAACATTCTGGCCTCTGCAATTTGTTTTGCAGAATTCCACAAATTTCACCATCAATATTGATAATGATAATAATTTGTTGATATGTAATTGAAAATGAATTTTTCTCTAGGTTATCTTCTGGGTTTTTTCGCACACTTTTGAAAAAATTGTGTTCCGCTGGCCGAACTCTGCTAACACGTCGTTAAGCCATCTGCATCTGCTACTATATACAATCCGACGGAGACTGTTCTGAATTATTTGAAGTGAACGGGTGGCAATAGGGTCTCAACACTAAATACCACATTCTTGGAATCAAGTTCTGCTCCTTTTTCTTCTTGTCGCGAAAATGAATCGTTTCAAATTGCATATATTTTCCATACGAAGAGAACGTCATGCAACCTCTGTATGCACGTGCTAGTTCAACTATCAGCTCCTTGATCTTAACAATGTATTTTCCTCCGCTTGAATGGATTCAATCAACCCTTGATCCAGCCAATGCCAGCAGAAAGGCCCTTTGTTGGTGGATCTCGCTTTAAATTTAAATGGTATCTATCAGTCTGTATTTGCCGTCTGTGTACAAAGGCAGAGGAAATTGGCGACATAACTAAGCTCCTTATTGTGCCGGGCAGACTTCGCAGCGATGCACATTGCACTTTGTAGTTCGCTATCCAATTTATGTGGCTAACAACGGTTTACTTTCGCACACTCCTGCGAGCATTTCGGCTTTTCGAATGTCGTAGCTCTTTTTCGGATTTTAATTGCATCTGCGATGGGATCTTCAAAGGAATTCGGAAGCAATTTATACATAATTATTGTGAACCGTACCGGTGTCGATTGCTGCCGGGTCTTGTGAATGGATGTCTGGTACGAATGAGAGCACTGGCCTTGTATATGGGGTTATCCATCTGACTTTTTGTATCGAGTTGTTGAGTTCTTTCACTTTCCAACTTGGAATTTCTATAAGGCGTTTCTTTCGGAAATATGGAAGGCAAATTCATAATATATCTTGAGACAAATTTTTTTTTGTGTTCATGGAGATTTTCGATTTTGCACTGTCACTACAGGAACAGTAATAACGGAAAGATGATAGGGAACAGGAAACAAGAAAATGTAAAATGATACAAGAACAAAACTTCAATTTGAATATTTTGAAAACTTCGAGGCTCAATGGAATTAATTAACCTATTTTTTTCTCTCCCTCTTTTCCTCTCTCTGAGGGTGGAAAATTGATATTGGATATACACTATAACTTACGTTCATTTCATTATCAGTTGTGGCACTTGACAGGAAGGCATTTTTTATGATTTTTTATGAAAACTCGCTTGTGATTTTTCTTCATTCATTTCAACAAAAAATTTCGAGGAAACACTCTATCTATTCAATGTACTTATTCTTGGAAGTTGTGATATTGAACAGATTGAAAGATTTTCACTTAGAGATTTCTCGTATTAAATATAGCCAAATACCGTTTCTATAAATTTTCGCAGAGAACTGATACAAACACAAGAGAGTGTTACTGTAATTTTGTTCTCCTTCCCCCTCTTTCCCCTTCCGAGGGTGGGAATTGAGTGGCTTTCAAGTTTTATCATTTATTCTCGTAATCCATGATGTTTGAAGAAATAATATGTTTCGAAAATAGTATGGTATTGAAAATAAAAATTCGAAAAAAATGACAGAAAACCCAGATGTCCCGATGTGATATTATTCCATCATTTCAACGGGGCTGATATACCTTATACTAAGTAGCGTTCATTTCATTTTCAGTGGTGGAACTTGGCAAAAAGGCATTTTTTAGAGAAAATTGCCTCTAACTTTTCGCCATCAATTTTAACGAAAAATTTCAGAAAACAAAAATGTTCAATTTGCAATTCATCATTGGAAAAGTTGAACTCTTATATGAGTAAAAAGATTTTCATTTGGAAATTTTTCAAATTGAATATAACAATATCTGCTTTTTATTCGATATGATAACAACGATACTGAAATTCAATCCAAATCGAACCTGAAGATCAATATCTCTGAGATGTTCACGTGTCGGTTATGACCATGTTTTTTTCTGTTCAGAGAATTTTCTCAACAAGTTTCGTATCTTCTTAGCTCATGGAGAACTTGTAATATTGAGAATTCGACGATTTGAATTATATGTAACTCTTCCATCCTCCATTATGAAATTTAAACATTATAAATTTTGAGGAACATGATTTTTTTTAAACATGTTGAAAATCGAATTATATTATAATTTCAGTTTTTTTATTAGACCTCGGAACACGAGTCAAGTGCAAGTTCCAGAAAAGGATGAAATAATATTACATCAGAAGCCAAGGCATTAAAAAACAATTGAATTCTACCAAAGAATGCTTTTCTGTGCCAAGTCACTGAGGTTGAAACAAACATTACCCACCATGATAATGGATATCAAGCCTTACCGAAATGATGGAATGATATTGTCGGGGGCATCTGACTTTTTTATCATTTTTTTCGAATAAAAATCTTATTGTTCCTTTCAAATGTTTTTGAAAGTGGCCCAGATAGTCTAAAAATTTCATTTCGAAGACCATCCTGTTTTCCATGCATATCATCATTTTTTATCATCATAAATTATGAGGAAAAAATATTAAAAGTGAAGAATACTAAACTTTTACCCTGGAAAGGAAACAAAGGGGAGAGAATAAAAAAAACAGTAACAAACGGCACGTTTTCGTGCGTGTGTATCAGTTCTCTATGAGTTGAATTATTCCAACTTGTATAATAGCTCAACTTTTAAGACAGTCGATTGATTAAGAGTGGAAAAATTAAAATTTGAACATTTTTTGAGCTCTAGATTTCGAGGAAAAAATTAATGAAACGTGAAACTTATCTTTCTCCGTAGTTTTTTTCGAGTTCTTAACCTACTACAACCTGAAAAAATGAGAATTGATATTGGAATCTATATAAGTGTAGAAGGGCAGATTTTTAAACTATCCCGAAAAGTTGCTTCGTCAATTGAAAAACAATTCCTTCTGAATGGATCACGTTCTATTGTACAAAAAGTTACTTACTGATAGAACGTGTTCCATTAGGAAGGAACTGTTTTTCAATTGACGGAGTAGATTGAAAATCTGCTATTCTAAACTTGTATAGATTCCAATATTGATTCTTATTTTATCAGATTGTAGTAGGTTGGGAACTCAAAAACAACGAAGAAAGAATCTATCCACCACAAAATAGGATGTGTCTGAACAAACGCACATCAGTTAACGCACCAAGGCATCTACGCATTTTGGCAATTTCACGGATAGGGATTCCTAACCTAAAAACTGATTTTCAATTCGTCACGCAAACATTGAACTTTATTGTCTGGACCACGAGATCACGTTGGACCTATAGGAATGTATCGTAGATGGAAAGAATATGTTGACCTAATATGGATCATTATTTGTGATATATTCAACAGTCAACCCTGATTAGAGGGTGGAAGGATCACTGATTGAAACTGCTGATAGTCAAAGATCTGAAAATTCACTTCCAGATTTATACAAGAAAAAGATACAATAAATCGCACTGTTTTGAACATGCATAGTCGGGAAAACCTCAACACGTAGGCATCGATATTTCTCATACAGGGTTATAACTCACCTTCCTTCCATTAATTTGAAATTGAAATAGTACCTACCAAAATGTTACCACTAATGATCAAGCCTATCTACGGCATATAAGACCATTAACGAAGGTGAGGTTTTATTGATAGGTGTTTGATAAATATTGTCGTATAGAAGGCCTTAATAAAAAAAAAATCTTTTCGGAATCAGGTCGCGACATTGACGTACATATACGCATTCGTTGACAATGGTTTGAGGCACGTCTAAATGTTTTTGCAAATATCACACTCAGTAAATCGAATGTGTTATAAAAGAAGTGTCGTGGTTCTGATTCGAGGAGATTGATAAATAAACCGTTGATCGGGGAATTGGAAACAAGTCCCTGATTGATGACAAAATTGTCAGATGTAGTCAGTAAAACGATTCTGCCCAATGGGGCAAGTAAATTCAGTGTTCTTTAGTGTTTATTTTGTAAGTATAGGTTTATATTGAATTATTGTCGATTTTTTAAGTGAATGTGAAATTTAATAAAGTTTGTATTTGTGTTTTTACCAACTGATTTCATCCTGGTTATCACAAAGACCATCTGAGCTATAATTCAACCCCAAGGAAGGACCTTACTTCCCGACATGGTGGAGGTCGCCTCGCTTCGATTTCGAAGATTCATTCTTCATAATGAATCTTAATGAAGTACCCTCGTGAAATTTCGTTATATGAAGTTTTTTTTACTGAAAGTTTGTGATAACCGTTGAACAGTTGTTTTGAGAATGTGTGTGTATGTGTGAAATGTGCGATTCTAATTTCTCATTTTGGTCATTTTCAGTATGATTTGTGTGATTGATATTTATTTTCGAGTGAAAATGTATGTGTGTTTCTTTTTCTGGTAGTTTTTTGAGATCTATATGAAATTTAACAATTTTTTTTAACAATTCACCTCATTCATTTCTCAATAGGTCATTATTTCAGTTTTTTTGTAAAATTCTTAAGTGATGATTATTTGATGTCCTGAATGATTTGATTCAGCTTGAATGGCTTCACGTGGCCTGAAAGCATAATCGAATTTTAATGAAGTTGCAAAAACATTTTGAAAAGTGTTTAGTTCAAGAATCGACGAAATGAAAATGAAGTACAAATATTTGTTGAGATATTGCTTTTGCATTCACTAAGTAAATCAAATAATCATAGTATGTTCAATGAGTAAAGTAAATGATGTTGATTGATAGCTATAACTATTTGTTTGTTGTTCAAAATTTTATCTGAATGAATATAATTTGACGAATCGATTAGATGAACCTGAAGTATGCCTTATTGCTTATGGATTAGTTATCATTTCGAGAAAAATACGTTATTTTTCCAATCATACTTGAGAAATTACGAAATATGTCTTGAAAGCACTGCCTAGCCAACAGTGGAGATACAGCTATTTGCAACAGCTCTCTCGGAAAGGCATATATATCGTGAGGAGCTAAAAAATAAAATCTTTGACGGTGTGAATACGAAATGAAAGTAGTGGTTCACAACAATGATTTTATATATTTTTAGTTCCCATTTCCTCAAGCGTTTAAATTTTTTTTGCGAAATCTAATTGCATATCAGTTCGTTATTGGTAGTGTGGAATTTTTTAAGGAAAAACTAGTTTATTCTGAGAAACAAGTTGATATAATGAAAAATGTTTACTGTCTCGAAAAGAGTTGAAAATACTGAAGGAAGTTTGTGTCTGAACTGTCGAATATGGGGAGGTACTCTTGGAAGAATTGCGTGTGTTAGCGCTGAAAGATGACCTTACCCAAAGTGTTGATTGTTTTTGAGAAGAATATGGAAGATGACTGTAATAAGTTGAATATTTTTCTTGATGCTTCACAGAGGTGAAGAAACAGTGTATATGTAATGTGTATTGATGTTCGAGTGAACATTTTTATGAGTAACAGTGGTTCAGATGATATATGAAAAAGTATTTTCGAGTAAGGATACGTAATCAATCATGTTCAACTGGTTTCTCAAATATTCTTTTATATCCAATATGAATTTTTGGAAAAAAATCCGTGGGATCAATGATTTGCAACCAGAGATCTCTCCGAAAAGTCATTCATAAATTCATAACACTTCTGTTACAAATTTTAACATAAGCAATAAGGATTATTCTGCATGATAAAAAAAAATCGAATTGTTTAGATAAACTGTCGTGAAAATTTGCCCTTTGGTTATGTGTCGATCATAGTGATTTCAATATATTACTTCGAGCTGATGCGAGAAAAAACAGTATTTTTGTTGTTGTTTCAAGAATTTGATAACATAGGAGAGCTTGGTAGATGTGTCACCGTTCAACATGAAAGCTTGCCTTGAAGCTTATGAAGAAATAATTAGTTAGTTTTGTTTGTGTCTCGTTATATAGAGGGACATAGTCATTGAGGAGAGCTTGGAAGAAGTGTTACGGTTTGACATGAAAGTTTATCCTGAAGTTTATGAAGATTATGTTGTCATGTTGAGTAAATAGGAGAGCTTGGTAGATGTGTCACCGTCCAACATGTAAGTTTGCCTTGAAGTCTATGGAAAAATAATTAGTTATTGTTGTTTGTGTCTCGTTGTAAAGAGGGACATTGTCATTGAGGGGAGCTTGGAAGAGGTGTTACGGGTCGACATGAAAGCTTAGCCTGAAGTTTATGGAGATTATGATATGTTGAGTAAATGAGTCGAGACGTATGTGATTTTATGATGAAATTTGAATAGTATCTTTTCGCAACTCGAAGTGATGAAAGGAAGTAATCGATCATTGAATTTGCAGGGCAATCATGAAATTATATTGGGTAGAAAAATAGTTGGGAGATGCATAATAATGCAGGGTTTTTCCTATGGTGTCAGCATATAAAAGGTTTAGATTTTAGATTCGTCAAATAATGAATGTTTCAGTAATTTTACTTCATCACCTAGTTATTTGAAACACGATTCTTTGAGAATATCGTTTTTGAAAAGACTTATTGATTTCTGACCAAAAAAAAAAAAAAGTTTAGGAAGTTGAAATGTACTTCATTTATCTCGCCATCAAACTCGTTATCGAACTAATTCATTTCCATTTTTGATTCAAAATACCAATCTCGGAGCAGAAAATGAATAACCGCAAATTGTCTTTCTCTTAGCGCGTAATGCGAAGGTTTTCGCTGTCTTGTTTATTTATTTATTTATTTTATTTATACAACCATTCAACAGCCGAAGCCTATTACAGAATGGGTAGAAACTACATATAAAAACAATATATCTATATAACAATACATATCATTATACTCATATTTGCAAACTCATAAATAGTAATGAGTAGATGATTGTAATTTTGTGCAGGACTTGAAAAACAAAAACTCGTTGAGAGAAAAAAAAAAGTCCTACACAACTTTACACCAACATAAAAAAATACTTCATCCTAAGATTGCCTTACGTATTTCACCAGGTTTACTGTAAAAAATATCAACAACGTTTTGCAATGTGTAAAAATCATCACAGGTTTTATGTATAGGTGAGAAAGAAAGTATGTTTGTCTGTGCAGTCGGAAGGTAAAAAGTATTACTGTTCCGAACTGGCAGCCTGGGAACAAATAGCTTAATCTGTGATAATAGATATGGACAATCTATGAGGCTATTTAGTAGTTTGTACAAAAATAATATTCCCAAATATTTACGTCGGTCTACTAAGCAATTTACCTGGTACCTAGTTAACAAATATTCCAGTGGTGTACCATATGCAGGATAGACACCATCGGTGCGGAAACATAAATATTTAAGAAATCGCCTTTGAACGCTTTCTAAGTTTATTATGTGAACGTTATAACCTGGGTTCCATACCACAGAGGCGTATTCTAGCTTCGATCGTACAAAAGCATCAAAAAGTAGTTTCATAGTATCAGTAGCTGTGAACCATTTAGAGTTTCTAATAATAAATCCAAGCATTCTGTACCCCGACGTAACTATATTATTTATGTGGTTAACAAAAGTTAATTTAGAGTCAAAAATTACCCCTAGATCTTTAAATTCGAAAGTTTGATTTAGACAGACATCATTTATGGAATAAGAAAAGTTGACGGGATTCTTCTTCCGAGTAAACGATAACATGCAACATTTATTAACATTTAGAGAGAGGAGATTTTTATTACACCATTCGATTATTTTGTTGATATCACTTTGTAGTATCTTGCAGTCGTTTATACATGTAATTTGACGGAAAATTTTACAATCGTCTGCATAAAGAAGAATTCCAGAGACAATATCCCGACAGATGTCATTTATAAATATAATAAATAATAATGGGCCCAGAACAGAACCTTGGGGAACTCCAGATGTTGCAGTTATTACCACAGAACTATAACCACGGTATTGAACTGCAAGAAGCCTTTGACTCAAGTAAGACTTAAAAAAATTAACAAAATTGTTACTTAGTCCAAAATTGCTTAGTTTCCTCAGCAAAATACCGTGGTCTAGTCTGTCAAAAGCTTTAGAGAAATCAGTATAAATGACATCCACCTGGGAACTACTGTCCAACGCATTTGAAACAAACTGTGTTACTGAAGTTAAATTGGTTACCGTTGATCTGCCTCTGACGAACCCATGTTGATTATCAACAATTTGAGACCTTGCATGAGCGTACAACACATCATATAAGACCATCTCAAAAACTTTGCTAAAATTGCACAATATGGTAATAGGTCTGTAGTTGTCAATGATACATTTGTCTCCCTTCTTAAAAATAGGGCATATTTTAGCATTTTTCCAGACTTTGGGAAATGAACATGTCTTTAAAGCTGAATTAAAGATAATAGATAATGGTTTGGCGAATATAAAGGCACAGTCCTTTAACACAAACGATGGAATTCCATCGGGACCAGTGGTCATTTTTGGTTTACACCTTTTTAAAGCTTCAAGAACATCTTCCTCAGCTATAGAAGGGACTGTTAAGAGAGGAACATTATTATCCTCTGTGAACCCATTAGAATGCAGGTAATCACTCGAATTGATGAATGCTGCCTCAAAGAAGGAGGCAAATGCATCAACAATTTGCTGAGGATCATGCAGCTGATTTCCTCGATAGCTCATAGAGTTATCTGTTGACGAACATAAACATTTAGGTCATTGTTCCGAATCGATATACTCACATATTTTATATTGGGTAGGAGTAATCATTCACCCAACGAGTTCATCGAAGTATTTTCAAGGTCTAGTTTATGACACCACCTCGTCAATATTAATTATGCTGAAGTAGGCATAACGGAGTTCAAGTCACTGTTTTGAAAATAGGAGTACCTATGTAATTATTTACGTTGATTGTTTTGTTACTCGAGCTGTGATTGAAAATGGAGAAATAGATAGTTATTCATTCAATAAACAAAAATTCTGAATTTTTACTGCCATTAATTTTTCTTTTCATGTAAAATGACGCCTCATATTCAAGAAGATGCTACCACCCGAGAACAGAGGCCAGCTTGTTGTTCAAATCCATGGACCATCCGATATGAATTCACAGAATTCGTGATGCTGTGTTGAAGGAACAAAGATAGGACGAATGATCAGCGGGCTCCATCCAATTTGGCTATTTGTGAACTTCAGTCAACGAGTCGCTCAAAGAAGTATGCTCCCAATGTTCAATCCAGCGCTATATTGGTCATTGGCAAACCAGACCGCATAGTTATCCAGGATGCTGGGGAGAAAAGCCAGATCAATAATTGGTTTAGTTACAAGCCATCCAAGAATCCAAAGCAATACGCTGAACCAACCATGGGCATTGACTTGTCTTGCCAATTATATTTTCCAGAGTTTGAAGCTGAAAGAGATCTACCGTCAGGTCAGTCCATTCCGGTAGTATAACACAAGCCACCTACTGAGGAAACGGGCTGCAGAAGTCAAAAGCAGAACGCAAGGGAGCGCTGCATCTAGATTATCCAATTTCGTCAGTTGGCCAGCCTCTCATTCCCATAAGAGTCTTCTCCAAACAGTAACAGAAAGTCGGAGCAGTTAGGAAGATTTGAACTTTTCCGTTCCATTCAGTAATCAGGATGAAGTGAAACTGGTCCATGGGAGAATGCAGTCGCCATCAGAGAAGGTGGATTCTTGCCAGAACCAGGGTGGCCAGAAGAAAAGATGAGGAAATGAAAAATGTAAAATGAGCAGTTTGCTTAGATAGAAAATAGGGCATCTTGTGGGAAATTTTAGGAGTGTGACTAGATTTCTAGCCATTTGCTGTTTGTTGGTATTTGTAAAACTATCTATTCTTGATAGTTCGAATGATGGATTCCATCTTTAATGATGGGGGCCATCATTCAGAACCGGGGGGCATATGTCGTATAGAAGGCCTCAATAAAAAAAAAATCTTTTCGGAATCAGGTCGCGACATTGACGTACATATACGCATTCGTTGACAATGGTTTGAGGCACGTCTAAAAGTTTTTGCAAATATCACACTCAGTAAATCGAATGTGTTATAAAAGAAGTGTCGTGGTTCTGATTCGAGGAGATTGATAAATAAACCGTTGATCGGGGAATTGGAAACAAGTCCCTGATTGATGACAAAATTGTCAGATGTAGTCAGTAAAACGATTCTGCCCAATGGGGCAAGTAAATTCAGTGTTCTTTAGTGTTTATTTTGTAAGTATAGGTTTATATTGAATAATTGTCGATTTTTTAAGTGAATGTGAAATTTAATAAAGTTTGTATTTGTGTTTTTACCAACTGATTTCATCCTGGTTATCACAAAGACCATCTGAGCTATAATTCAACCCCAAGGAAGGACCAAAACTCCTACCTTACTTCCCGACAATATCTTGAACTATGGTGCAATCGCTACAATGCGTTAAGTGACTTTTAAATGGACCATTATTATATTATGTGAATGTTCTCATAACAAAAAGTCGGTGCAATAGGCTGTTAGTAATCTTTCAGGTAACCAATATATGACGGTAGAAATGAAAATTTCATTTGGAGTATTTGGAATTGGATGAACATTATCTTGTATGGTAGGGAAAAACAGAGAGAAAGGACTTTTGAATCATGGTCAAAGGTAATATACAAGAACATGTCTCAAAACGTTTGTGTTTTGACTATCGTATTTCCAGGTTGGAAAGTGAGTTTTCCTGATCAGGTGGGATATATTTACAAGTCGGTAACATTCTTTCCAAAGGGAATCTGTTCACTTGCAACAAATTGCCAAGATAGATTTTGACCTAATTTTCCAAAGAGAATGTTATCGATACGTCGATATGTCCCACCTGATGGGGAAAATTCGCGTTGAACCATCATCAGTCGAAGGTATCTCGTCGCCACTTTCAATATATTCAACCATGATAAGAGGGTGGAAGAATTACTCATTCGAACTGATAATAGTTGAAGATCTGAACAGTTACCTCCAACTTCACGCAAAAATACAATATATTGCAATGTTTTGAACAAGCGTAGTCGTGAAAACTTTAACACTAATGCAATATTTCATATACAGGGTAATATCCAACAATATAAATGGAAATCAAAATTCAATATGGATATCTGTTTGATATCAGATCAATAAATTTCAACTGGACATTCTCAGCTGCAATATTGATAAAATATCGATTTGAAAATTTGTTATTGATCTCAGAATAACAATATCTGACTCACTATTGCTTTCGTAGTAATTCCAGGCCAAAATTGTAAATAGAATGTTTTTCCAGATGATAATTGTTGTGATTATTGCTAGAGGAAAATCACGTCTGACATTTGGCCAGTTGTGAATCGACGCAAAAAGCATAAATGCCTTCGATAAGAGTAATTCCTCATGATATAAAATCTATTCAATCAATACACCCAAATATCCAACTCATACAGACGGACTTTGACGTATGGCTATACGAGATGTGGGTTGTAAAGATGAAGTTTCATAAAAAAGTTGTAGGGAATTCAAATTTTGTGATAAGTAATTTCTTGTACTTTGATCTGAAATGAGTATTGACTGAACAACAGGAGAAGACCCAAAAATAATATTTTTTATAAAACCAAAAGGTATTCCCATTTTCAAAATGACAACGTTGACGGCCCCTCGAACGTTTCAATTGAGATTCATATTCAGAAGACTCCTCCCCAATGATTACAAGAAGAGAACGAAGTTACTCTATTTCTGGAAATCTGAATCCCCAATATCACCTAGAGTGAAAGGCATTCGATTATAATCTGAATGGGAATACCGCAGGCCGACCAATCGATACCAGATATCTTAGCAATAGAAGTTTAATGGTTTGTGAAAGCATTATTCATCCACTTTCGGATTCACCACTTGCACAAAAAAACTTATATACCTTATCGAAATCAAGATAAAATCCCCATTTCCTGTTCCATTCCCTTCTTGCCTTCTCCTCTAGGATTTCTTGGGATTTTCTGTAAAAAAAAATATATTTCACAATTCTCCTTATGTGAAGATTTGAAATGTACCGTTTTCAGTTTCCCATGCAAAGCTCTCAAAATTTCGAAAATTGTAAATGAAATCAATTAATATCCTTTTCAAAAAAACAGATTTGTGAACGGCAGTTCACGAATGTGAGTTAGATCTCAGACTGAGAGGAATAAATGAATTATGAAATGTGAAAATTAAAAAAATTAACGAAAGTATTGGAATATTAATTATAACAAAATGGATGCAATTGTGCCGTCGTAGAAATATTGAACCAATAAAAAATGATCAATTCACTCATCGGAAAATTCAAAAATTCGGTAATATAAATCAGAGAAATCTCACTCAGAGGAACAATTCCCTACTTTATAAACGTTGAGATTAAAATATTCGATATGATAGTTGAAATTTTCTGTAGAGATCAATAATTACTCTCACACTAAACTCACAAATATCATTTGCACTCGACGCTCGTTTCGCTAACGAGGTCAGCAATATCAGGAGAATAAAACTGATATCGAATCTAAAGACAAGATTTAGCTATTTACATACTTCACAATCTAGGATAGATAAAAGGTATTTTTGTACTACCCTAGATTGTAATGTATATATATATATATATAGCTGACCCCAGTCTTCAGAACCAGTATCGGTTTTCGTCTCCTGAAGGTTAGCATCTCCAGGAGGATAAAACTGATACCAAATCTTGAGACTAGGTTTATCTATTTATATAATCAACAATCGCAAATAGATGTTGCACTACCTTATATTGCGAAGTCTATATTCAGCTAAACCTAATCTTTAGATCAGGAACTATTTTTTTCTCCTGAAGATGCTTACCTAGTTGGCGAAAACCACGTCAAGTGCAAACAATATCAGTTTGGTGTCAGGGTAATTGATCTCTACAAAAGTTTCGAATCTAATGAATGTTTTTGTCACAGCTTAATGCTTGGCGGGTGAAACTGTCGGTTCGAAAAGAACCTATTTCATCAGAAATTCAAGGTTTACTTCTTTTCTCAGTTCACTGATATGATGGGTTTGAAATCAGTGCTGAAGTGGATGGTTTTCTGAACATGTTTGGAATTTCTTGTGCTATCTCTAGAATTTTATTAAGATACTAACTCTTCAAAATTGCTGTGACAAAAATTCACACGTTTGGGATGATATTATCAACACAAACAGATCAAAGTTTAAGATTTTTTTATAGAGATCAATTACCCTGATATCAAACTGATATAACTCGCATTCGAAGCGGGATTTGCTGGCAAGGTTGGCATCTCCAGGAGGAGAGATCTGATACTAAATCGAAACACTTGGCTGACTTATTTATGTCGCATGATTTCAGGTAGTTAGAGGAACAACCTGAATTATTTTACCTTCCGGAAAAAATTGCTTTGATATACTACGCTTCCAATCAGTACAGAAAAGGTTTTACTTATCTACCCGAAAAGTTGCAGCGACAATGAAAACAGTTCGAATGAGAAATATGTTCTAGTCAGCAAATTTTCGTATAACTCAAATTCAATTGAAAAAAAATTTATTGTGACTCAATTTTTAGCACGTAAAAATATAAGGTTTTCGGAACATCAACAAAGATAAGTAATTTTAATAAATATCAGTTCATGTGTTTTTGTCGAATTGGAGTCACATGAGTAGTTGCTTGACTAATAGGATTGTTGGCATTCAGAAACAACTGGTTTCATCAACGTAGCAATTTTCCTGGATAGATAAGAAGACTACCCTTATTCAGATTCCTACATCAGTCCTTCATTTTTTGAGATATTGATAGGTTAAAAACCCAAAAATTAGGAATGAAAAAATTTTCTCCAATTGTTGCAAAACACTATATTTTCAAGAACGCATATTTCAATCATTCATCCTCCACACTATGTTACATCAAAGTTGAAACAAAAAAAACTTACAGAACCTCACTCCGAGATATATAATCGAATCTTCGATTCATAGCCACATCGATGTGAAATAGCACAATTTTGTTGTTCACACTAGCTATTCCGTCTGGAATAGTTTGATCAATATATCAGATACATGCGCGGCAATAGTGCGACGTGTAAATATAGGTGGTGTGGTCTGGAACAAATAAATCCCAGCTGTCGCAACTGAAATAAATTACAGAACTATTCAAACTTATGTAAATTATACCCAAATGCAAGTAGTATTTTCTGCTATACTCTCCTCGTTCTCAACTGATACTCCGAGTAAGACCAGAATCAGTTAAAATGATGGAAAGAGCAAAACTGATAGAATCTTGGTAATGACATTCATAGGATAATTCAATTTTATCAGATGAAATGATAACAAACTTCCGAATTCAATGTGGTTGCCAGCGTTTATTGGTAGTTACTGAAGAATTCGGTTTATATCTACCTGAAATGAAAGATTTCAGGGATATTGGGATCTCAAATTGAAACCTCAGCGCTACTTTGACGAGAACTTCACAAGTTCGACCTCTTTGACATTATTGTCATTGGTTGAAAATTCAACAGCATACGTAAGGGGGTAGATTAGCTGAATTACTGTTTTAATGGAGATTTGTATCCGAGTTCTTGATGAAGACTCCAGCATGAGAGTCGAAACGTCGAACATTCCAACAACTCGCACATGGATCAATACCCGAAAAGACTATTTTCAATGATCCAAGTCCATTTCCATATTCAAAATTATTGTATATTTTGCTTTTCCCCTTAGAAATTTCAACTGAGTGATTATAAAAAATTCAATATCAATTCCGAAAATCATATCATAAATGGAGTTTACATTGAAAACTCAGCTGAATCATTTGAATAAATTGGAATTCAGAAAAAATTTCAAAGCATAGGGAATCCCTCGTCCAGTAAATAACCAACCCTTGAGATTATGTTAAAGTCATTTGATATCTCGAAGGGTATCCTAATACGTTACGAGTATTCCTTGATAGTTGTGAAAAAGGGATTGATGTATTATCTGACCAAAAAAATAAGGACACATCATCTTATTCATTTATTCATTCATTTAATAGTAGCTCCCCTTGATATACAAGAATGTACAAAACTTTTCAGAGTTAACACATGTTTTCCTAAACCAATAACAAAGCTCAAAAGTACTTATTCAACTTGAATGAATAAAAATGATAACAGAGTATATATATTTATATATATGTATATATATATATATATATATATATATATATATATATATATATATATATATATATATATATATATTGCGTGAATCACTGTCAATTTATTTTAGGGTCAATTGAAGACACTGTCCCGAAAATTTAGTTTGCTACTATGACTAGTTTCTAGTTATTGATGACGGATTGAAGGAACTTGTTCACGCGTATATGTTACTAGTGGACAAGATTGTGATGAGCCATGACGGTTCATCCAATTTCACCTACCATTTAGGAACTGACTGAATATTCGACACATCAGTTACAACTTACAATTCAGGCATGAGCTAGATAAAATTCTCAATGTTTCTATAGTTTGACTTCCGGCACGGGACATAACTAATCACCGAAAGTGACAATAAACAGCCTTAAACGAATCCACCTTCCCCCTAGCAGCGTACAAGTAAACCATATCGGCTATCGGATACATTTTGATTCTGTCGTTGACGGAAAGTGAAAGGAAAAGAAAGATTGGGACAATTTACAGGGACTGAAGTTCAATGACGTTTGCAAGGCGTTCTTAGGCTACGGATGTTGTTTTGGAAATAAGAAATCATAGAGATTTACATTAAATAGCTATTATTCCTGTTATTATGAATAGGGTGGGAGTTTGAGATTATTTCGGGAGGTAAATTAATCTCTATTCCCGTTTGTTGTGTTTGATTGATTTTCCTTGGGTGGGTGTTCCCTAATTATCTCGATTAAACAAGGCCCTTGGACCATGAGTAATGTCTATTGGACTTGATACCGTAACAGTCTCCTAATGAGAAATGAAGGACAAATATTATCGGATACCTGTTTCAAAACGCCTCATCAGAAAAAAATCTGAGGAGTAGTCCTAGGGACTGACGATTCAAGGATTTCCAGATTTTTCATAGAATTTTTTATTATTTTGGATCGTGGATCATTCACGACCACCTGATCACTTTTGTACAACAACAAATATAACATTAGGGTCAGAATTTGGTTACAACAACAGTTATCGAGAGGGGCTTTGGTATAGTACCTTGATGATTAGTTTTCTACTTGACTATGATCAATATTTTCAGGTGCTCATCTGTTTGCAGCAAATTACAAACTCAGGTTTGCTGACCAAGCGTCTCACAGGGATAGAGTTGCAATCATTTTTCCAGAAATGCTGAGATGCTGGCCCATCAACACCGACATTATAAATAAGTATACCCAATTTACATTTTTTATTCATTCTGTTTGATACTGTCATACTGTCTGTTTCTAAAGTAAAGTCTTTTCAATAACACTTTTCGTAAATTGAGCACGTAACTGGCGCAGTCGACCCTACTTATTTAGCAGACAATTTTTCATATTAACTGATCATCAGCCTTGATTAGTTAGGTAGAGACTCAAACTCGAGGAGTACGAACTACCAAATAATGTACAAAAAAGGTGAACATGCATTATCAAGGGTAGGGATCAATCAATATTGGCCAATCTCGGAGATAAAAGTCTCGGAGATATAATCCACCACCACCAGAAGATGATGATCAAACTACTCACTCCGCTGTAGAAAACCCTATTCTAGAAATGCTATCACCGAACATTATGTTAACAAATACTCCAGATAAATAATATTAAACTAGAAAGAATCCGGATCATTTCACATTGTCTACGTACTAAACCCAATAATAGAAGCCATTTCCATCCAGCACATCATAGAAATTTCAGCCGAGAAACAATTGAAAGTACAAGAATGTATTGATAACAATGAATTCCGAAACACCCAGTATGATAGAAGGCCCTCAAGCTGTGGAACAGAAAAGAAATGATGAAGAGACACCCACTGACCATTCCCAAAATAGAAATGGATACAACAAACCCTAAAGAATTGGAGCTCAAACCAATTCATCTACAAACAATCGATATAAAGAGAATTCACGTATTTCAAAACGATGCGCGCCTCCTCCAAAACCGAGACTCGCAACCTCTCCACCCTGCAGCCTCCTGCAGCCTAGAGTATTACAAGCATCCCCATTACTCTCGCGGTCATGCTAAGATGCTGGCTAATCAACACCGACATTATTAATATACCCAATTGACATTAAAAAACACTTTTCGTATATCGGATACGTAATTAGCATCAATGATACCATTCAAAAATAATGTAGATGTATACTGATGATTTTCCACATATCTTGCATATCCTCCAAGGTACCACAAAACACTTGCTACAAGTACCCAATGTTCTGGCCCCTTACTTGCGAGTACAATAATATCCACTTGGAGTATGCAGTCTTCGATATTGTATATCACCCACAGCATATATTTGGTAGCATTCCTATATCTTGAGAAGGTCCGTAATCGTACAAGATCAGGCTCAGCATTGAGTTCGTCCACTTCTAGAATATTTGTTTCTCTCTTCGAAACTTGTCCTGGATATTTACAGCTGATAATTGATTACGGTGAATGTCTGTTGAATATTCCAAGTATTCCAATGTCAAACGGGGGAATTCACGAACATTGAGACGATTGATCGTGATTTTTCTAGCATTCGTGTTGATGTTTCAACTGTTCCTGACATACTCATAAGTGGACGGAACCGAATAAAATAAATATTCTTGGGAATGCTTGAAGACTGGCTTCAAATCAAATATTCAAAAAATGAACAATTTGTTCAGGCCAGCCTCAACTCACCTACACTATAGGTTAACGGACTAACACCCATTAGAAAAAAACTACTCCCCTGGCTAATACCACGAAGGGCATTGGATTACATCCAACAGGTGTTAGTGTGGGATTCTTCACAGAAGAAATTCCACATATGCTCTTGGCGATACACCACCAGAATTGATTTTCAATTATTGGGACGGGACACACTTGCAGACCGGTTTCGGGCTATTTGGCCTCTCGTCAGTGCAAGGCAGTGCCATCATCAACACAATAATAATATAATAATAATAATATTTATTTACCATATTACATATTACATAGGGTGAGTAAATGAACAAACCTAATAAATTTAATTAGTTATTTGGCGTGGGTATTCAAGTAAACAAATAAGGTTGCTACCACTTAAGCTCAGAATAAGCCTGTCTGTGGTTACAATTTTTTTTATCTAATGAATAGCTAGGTGTACAAGTTGTTTTTTGCTTTCAAATTCACGGTTCAGAGACTCTAAGATTTTATAATGCTTTATATATGTAATTTATCAAGAACATACACTTTTTTTTTGATAAGGAGCTATTTCGATACACTGGAAACTAGGGGGAAAATCATGCTAATGGAGGATCTATTATATTATGAAAATATTGACGACCCTTTCGGAGAATCCATTTTTTGAGATGCTTTCTTCGGAAGTCAGGGCTATTGATAGTTTTAATGAAAGTTGGTACAACATTGAAAAGTCTCGGGCCAATATATGTGAATACCCTCTGTCCAATAGTTTTATTTGCTCGAGGCGTGAGTACTGAGTCGGCATTTAGTGCTCTTGTCAAGCGATTGTGGGGAAGACTTTGTAAGTACTTCTTATTTTTTATTATAAAGAGAATAACGCTTTTGGAGAATAATTGTCTTAAGTCGAATATTTCTAGATCATTGTAGAGTTGTTCTGTAGGAAATCGATTATGTTTATGGTATATGATTTTTATAATTCGTTTTTGTATTTTTTCTAGAGGATCTAGATGAGTTTTATGGATACCGCCCCAGCCTACAATACCATACTGGAGAAGAGACTCTACAAAAGCATAATACAACGTTTTCAGCTTGTCGAGAGTAAGTATGCTACGTAGTTGATAAAATCTAAATATAAGTCCTCTCAATTTGTTTTTCAGATTCTGGACATGTACGTCCCACTTCAAGTATCTGTCAATTTCTATACCCAAATACTTCGCTGATTCAACAAGTTTCACTTTTTCAGAGTCTATCTCAATATGGCTGAAATCAGGTAGGTAAGATTCATATGACGTGAAACTGAGTACTTTGGTTTTTTCAACGTTGATTGTCAATAAGTTCGCTTTGAACCAATTACTTATTATTTTCAGGTCATTTTCAGCTTTGTATTTCGCCTCTTTCCAATTGTTTGCGACATACAGCAATACCGTATCGTCGGCAAATGATATTATTTTTCCGACAGAACGTGAGGAAAACAATGAGTTCAGATATATCAAAAAGAGGATTGGTCCCAGTACGGTACCTTGCGGTACTCCACAAGAGACCGTTTTTTCATCACTCAGCTCGCTTTCTATTTCAACTTTTTGAGTTCGACCCCTCAGAAAGCTCTCGAATAGATCATGTACCGTACCCCTCACACCAATGTGTTCAAGTTTGCTCAGCAGAAGGTCATGGCTTACGGTGTCGAACGCCTTTGCCAGATCTAGAAGGACACCCAGACATACTTTTTTTTCATCTATTGCCTTGTATACTATTGATGTTATGCCTGCTATAGCATCCTGAGTAGAACGATGCTCTTGAAACCCATATTGGCACTCTGACAAAATTTTGTTTTTTTTCAAGTATGACATCAACCGCAATTTCAAAATTTTTTCAAGAATCTTTGAAATCGATGACAATATGGATATTGGCAGATAGTTTGAGACGACATTATTATTTCCACCCTTGAATATGGGAACAACCTTTGCTCTTTTCAGTTGATTTGGAAATACCCCAGATGTTATACATTTATTTATGATGTATGAAAGTGGTTTTGAAATAAAGTCTACTGAAAGTTTAAGCAATTCATTCGAAATGCCATCTAACCTTGGTGCTTTATTATTTTTCAAAGCAAGTATTAGTTGTTTCACTTCGACAGGGTCAGTGTTCATTAAAAACATTGATTTCGTAGATCTTGCACTTTTATCTTCAAAATTAGCAGTGGGAATTTTTGAAGCCAGTGACGAGCCCACATCAGAAAAATATGAGTTGAATTCAGCACAAATATCCTTAGGATTTGTAAGCTCATCTCCAGTGCTACATTTTGGTTTTTGTATTTTATTTTTCATTTTATAATTTTGCAAGTATTCGTTAACAACTTTCCTAAGATTTTTCGAACAGTTTTTATTTCTGTTTATTTCGTTTTTGAAGTAACCAGCCTTAACTTTTTTGCGGAGAGAATTCAATTTATTTCTATAAGCAACATATTCGTCTTTGAACGTGTTATTTAGAGGGTTATTGACATGCTTCCAAAAGAGTTTATCGCGCTTTTTTATGGAGGTGATTAGACCGTACGTTATCCATGGTTTTTTTTCAGGTGGTCCTCGATAAGGTATGTATTTAGTTGAGCTGTCAATCATCGAGTGTAATTCGGAAATGCAAATGTTCAAACAGTCATCAGGATTTTCGGTATTGTGTACTCTTTCGAACGTTTGCTGCTGTACCAAGTCCAAAAATATTTTGTGATCGATTTTTTTTGATACCTTGAGGTTTTTATCAGCAATACTTTTTTTAGTTAGCTGATTTTTCAATACTACTATTGTGAAAGAATGGTCTGTTATGTTGGTTCTGATTATCGCCGAGGTGATTATATCTAAATCTAGGTTTTTACTTCTCCAAAAGATATGATCCAAGCAAGAACGTGAAGTTGTAGTTATCCGAGTGTGTTTGTTTATCAATGAGATGAAGCCGAACTCAGAAAGAATATTCATGTAATCATCTATGTAGTTAATTTGTTTTTTATCTTCTAGAATATTGATATTTATGTCGCCCACAATGAAAGTGTTTTCATATGCCCAAAATGTAAATTCAGAAAGATATACCATCAGATCGGTATTGAAGTCATTCACACATGTCGACGGTGATCTATAGATAGAAACTATACATGTTTTTTTCGGACCTGTAGTTAAAACTAACTTTATGGCATTTGTCACTCCAATTTTGATAAAATCATATTCATATAATATACCGGATTTTACGTAAATGCTAATGCCGTCATTTTGGTTCATTTGATCAACACTTTGTATCGCTTCATAATTCTGTAAATTAAAAAAGGAATCATTAGTTCTGTTCCATGTTTCCGACAGAATAATACAACTGAAAGTGTCCTGAAATTCCGACAAAAACACCTCAAACTCTTCGAAATTTTTTTTCAGGCTACGTATGTTACTGTGGTAAATAGATAGATTCTCAGATCCAGTATTCAATGTTGTTTTCAGGTCTTCATCATTGGAAATTTCCAGTGCATCGACAGGATTATTTTGATAGTCCCTCACGAACTGATCCATAATTTTTTATTTTATAATATTGAATTGATATAAATTGAGATAATAAATATTGATATCGAAAACTTAATTTATCTGTACATTAATGACTTGAATGCCTATTCGAAAAGAGAACAAAGTAAGAACACAATAGTTGATGTATTTTAATTTTTTCGATTTCGTAGACTGGTCTTCGTCACTTTGGGTATTGGCTGTATTTCTGGGTCACGTCCCTTTTCTATCTTTCCTTCTTCTTGCTCAGGTGAATTTTTAGAGGTTATTTCTATTTGGTCTTTCTGGGTGAAGGGGTTTTTCTCGATGTCTTTCAATGTCTCGTAGGAAAAGACTTGGTTATCGATCACTAGGCTACCTTTCTGAATTTTAGCTGTAGAATTGAGAGATTTAGCTTTTTTCAGTTGATTATTCAGAAATTTTCTTTTTTCGTATTCTTCTCGGGTGTAGTCCTGGCTTATTATTATTTGCTGCGATTTTAGTGTTTGGAATTTGTGTTTGGCCTGATTTAAAATATCCGTCTTCAATCCATAGTTGATGGTTTCAATTACCACTGGTCTGACTTTTCCCTGCTTATGTTGGCCTATTCTGTATGAATCTCTTAAATCACTCTTAGTGCAGTCTACCTCGAGAACTTCGTTCAGTAACTTTATTATTTTATCAGTGGTTTGTTTTTCGTCTCCCTGTATCCCGTATATTATCAAATTGTATTTTTTGGTTCTTCCTTCCAGAGTTACCACTCTGGACTTGAGTAGATTAATTTCTTCCCTCAAAACCTGGTTTTCTTGTTTTATCTTAATTATTTCTTCAGTTATTTCAGCTCTTGTTTGTTTGATTTCATTCATCAGTTCTTTTTTACTATTTTGTATAGCATCAAGAAGATTATGTAATGAAATTCCATCGGTCGAATTCGGCATGACTTATATTTATTTGATTAAATTGCGCTAGGATGCCACACGAACCTAACAGAATTCGAAATCTTACTGACGAATATCGAGTGGAATCAACGGTTCGGTGGTCGACTATTTCTTTAGGGAATTTTATCCAGGATACGTTTTTGTTCACACTGATAAGATGAGATATGTGGAATGGAATTGCAAAAATGGACCTTACTCAAGTGCTCCTTAAGGTTGATGGAACTAGTCTCTCTTCCGTTTCGTAATTTTCTCAGCCACTCACTCGTGTCCTGTTATTCCATATTATCACTTGAAATTCAACTTAGTTTCAAATTTTAGCTTGAGATTCACCACATTAATTGGCCTCTAGACGAGGAGAACAATTGATACACCTTCCGCTATGAACTCATAAGTCGATGACTTCCCATAATTGAAAATCATACTCGAGTAGAGCATCTTCCCTAGACCTAGGCTGATACAAACAACAAGCTAAATAGCCGTTGCTGCGCCATCTGCCCGTAGACTATTCCCAAGAATATTTATTTTATTCGGATTTTCCTTGTACAAGGAATTGGGACCATGCGGATATGCTCTTGGTTAGTACCTAGTCTACGGGCAGATGGCGCAGCAACGGCTATTTAGCTTGTTGTTTGTATCAGCCTAGGTCTAGGGAAGATGCTCTACTCGAGTATGATTTTCAATTATGGGAAGTCATCGACTTATGTTGATGATGCCACTGCCTTGCACTGACGAGAGGCCAAATAGCCCGAAACCGGTCTGCAAGTGCATATGTGGAATTTCTTCTGTGAAGAATCCCACACTAATACCTGTTGGATATAATCCAATGCCCTTCGTGGTATTAACCAGGGGAGTAGTTGTTTTCTAATGGGTGTTAGTCCGTCAACCTACAGTGTAGGTGAGTTGAGGCTGGCCTGAACAAATTGTTCATTTTTTGAATATTGGACGGAACCGGTTAATCGATGCACCAGCATTCTGGATGAAATTGCAAGTTGATCGAATGTGTGATTGACAAAGTGCCTTTGGAAAATTGACTTCAAGTGGCCATTGCGAGATTCAACAATCCATCCAGAGTTTACAGTTAGTAGTCAGAGTCAGTGGACGTGTATAAAAGTGCTCTCTAGAGAATTTGAAATTACTTCGAAATGGTCAACACTCGCACAAGGAATGGTGAAATCGAATCCGAGATGAGCAGTCAAGGTAACTCGCTTTTGACTGTTGATGTTTTGAAACAAATCATAACAACCGAATTAGAAAAACAAACCAAATCTTTCCTCGAAGAAATTAGGCTTCTCAAAAATGAGATTCACGTACCAAGGAAAACAACTGTTGATTTGATAAGGCTTCTGAGTGAAGGTCGTGATATGCCAAATAATCATTCGGAAAATGCAGAAACTGATAATTCCTCTGTTAATTCATGATTCAATGTTGATTTATCGCTGGGTACTATCATAGATAAAAACGAACAGCTGTCGAAAGGTGAAACCAATGAGAGATGGACTGAAGTGAAATATAAAAAGAAGGGGAAAAGATCATCAACAGATAGTTCATCTCGCCAGGAAATGTCTAGTCGACCATCGACACGAAGCGAAAGAATAAAACCTATTATTAGGTCTAATTCTGGTGCAGAAGCGGACGAGGATTTCGCAGGTGGAGATCCAATGGTTTGGTTATATGTAGGTAGATGCAAACCGCATACTACAGTTGACAAAGTTAAGGCATATCTGGTCAACAAGTCTCCAGGTAATGAATTTGAAGTGACGAACTAGTATCGGACGATTTTCATCATTTCGAGTTGGTGCTAATATGAACCTGAAGGACACACTCTATGACTCTTCCTACTGGCCTAAAAACGTTTTTGTGAAAAGATTTCAATTTCGCAGATCAACATTTCGAGATCAACAAAACTCAGCTGCCAACGATGAATTTTAATTCTTCACTGGTTGCCCGAAACAAATTTCATAATTTCGGAGTTCTACAGTTGAATATAAGATCATTAACCAATAAACTTGAAGAATTGGAACTGTTTGTTGAAACACCAAATGTGGATATCATGTGCCTTTCAGAAACGTAGTGCTCAAATAGCAGCATCGATTCTATGATTATTGCTAATTATAAAATCGCCAATTGTTTCAATAGACAAGAGCAAACTCATGGAGCGGTGATGATTTATGTTCGCGAAACTTCAATCTTCAAGAACTTGAATTGTATTAGATGCAAAGAGGATGAAATGCATATCAAACATTGCGGTATCAGTTTTTCACTTGGAAATGAACACTACTATTCAAATAATGTGTAAAGGCCGCCTAGTGGATCCATTGAAACTTTCATATGCAGATCATCTCAAATTTTGAGTTGTTATACTAGACGATTTAAACTTTTTACCTATGTCAGAATTTGAGGTACGGAGAGTTCACCTAGATTCCTTTTTTCAATCTACTTTCGTAAATATTGACTAGTTGATTTTTATGATTTTCTCATTTCGGCCTAATGAGAAACATACGTTCTTACTATCTCTATATTTGAAAGGAACTTCAACATGATTTTCTCACAAGTTTTTGTCAGTGTCAAATTCATATTGATAGGATCGGTTGTGCCTATGTCTTCGTCGAAATAATCGTAGAGATCAAATATAATATCAATTTCGTGATTGCTATTGAATTCTGGTAATTTTGGAACGAGAGCTCCATATCTAATATACTTAGGGCCAGTTGCACCGCTTTTCTTAAGTTGTGCTTTATCTAAGCCAGGCTTTGTTGCTGTGGATTTGCCAATCATCTTCCTTGTTCCTTAACTATTGAGCCAAGCTTAGTTGAATCTCTGCCAAGTTGAAGCGGTGCAACTGGCCCTTACTTCATAGAGTTTGATGGTATTTAAGTGGAAAATTTTGTGGGTGAATTTTTTTCTATTTTTGGTTGTCTTATAATAGATCAAGAGCTATACCTTTATCATGTGAAAAACCAATTTCGGGCTTCGAATTTCGATATATGGAAGGACTATGATACGCCCTATCAAACACTTTCATGAATGTGCCCATAAGACAGATATTTGTGGGGACAGGGGACGGCTGATATTCTCGAGCTTCATAATGGGGAAATCCCAAAAAATCGTACTGTGCTACCGGATCGGTGTATGTATTCGATCAACAGGTCTCATTCTGAGGATGGTGAATCCGAAAAGCAGGCACCAGTGTCACTAGTATTGTCAACCGAAAAAATCCTACAAAAAACAATTTTGGGTTTTCAAAAATATAAAAATTTGAACAAAATTGTCTTGTAGTCTGAGATGACATGTAACTGATTTGATCGAGGGATGCCATTTGACCATCGATGGAACTGTAGGGAGTTTCGTCAGTTGTCAGGCCTGATTGTGAGAAGATTATTTATTCATACACCAGTGACCCGGCCAATTCGTAGGGGGGTTGGTCGGTTAGATTACGTTACTGATAGAGATATGTCTCTAATTTCTTGATAATGGCTCGAGCATGAGAGTCGAAACATCAAATATTAAATATTTGACACAGGGAATAATACCCAAAAGGACTATGCAATCTTGTTGGGCAACAATGGAGAGATTCCGAATTTGTTAGAATAAGTGTATATTCTGATGGTCAACGTCGTTTTCGATACAGAAGCAAAAAATAGCGCTGTTCTTAAGGGTTGATATCAATGATCCGCTTGGTAGTGGTCACGAATGTGCATACCAAATTGTGAATATCACGAGATACGTGGTTTGGGAGCAACGTAGTAATGTAAAACAGAAACTCGACACAATATCTCAGTACCAATCGGACAGAAAAGATATAGATACTCACTTTCTTCATTAGGTAAATCTTCGGTTAAACAGATCATCCTCATAAAAAAAACTTACCCAATTTGGTGTCCTCTACTGAAAATCAAAACGAAATTTTGGTGTTTACGACTATATTCGAAGACACAGCTCCATTCGGAAAACTTCACCATTTTACACATGAAATCTCTGTTATTTATAACACAATTTATGTCCTTTCTCCGATCATAACACCACACACACCATTTTTTCTCATTTCCAACATTTTCGAACAGGAAAACCCATTATGGTCTCATAAAATTCACCCGTCTGCAGAACGTAATCATCAGTAGGTTCAGTTGTCAACAATAACAATGAATTCGGCAACATTGCAAATAAATCACTGTTTAACTATGATGTCCCAAGAAATTTCTAACGTTCTGAAGAAGGTTGAGTAGTTTAAAGCTCAAACATTTTCAAAACAAGTGATTGAGGACTTGTTCGGTGTTTTGATTAAAAGGACAACTTTTGTATGTTTTTAATGACAGAAAGGGTATCCTGGGTTAATTTAGTCGAGATGCCATTAATCACAAAATTTCTATTCGACCTGCGAATAATGTTAGCAAGATCAATTTTTTCTTTCACCTGCCTTATAAGGGTGAAAAAGTGATACTTTTCACGTTTTATTTTCTCCTGAAGTCTATCACTGGAAAAATTTCACGTATATAGAAGACAGTGTGGTCTTTTAGATGAAATTATTCGAACCTCCAGGCATTTGAAAAAATTATTTAAATTTTAATATTCCATCATTTCAACGATTTGCATACACAATATACCTACATCACCACACCGGTAACTTTCTCAGTGGCGGCACTAGATGAAAATACTTTTTTTATGAATTTTTCAAAAAAATTGTGTTATTTTTTTCCTATCGATTTCAACGAAAGAGTACAAAGTACAGAAATTTTTCAAATTGCCATTTTTCATAACAGTTATTTTGAATCGATAAACTGAAAAATATCGATCGAGTATATAGATGAAGTGATGTTCAATTGGGGTTTTAGCCGTTGAGCCAGAAACTGTTTCTACTGATTCTTGAGAAGAAGGGGTGATCACACAAAACATGTGACTTTTTTTAAGTGTGAATCAGTTCGGCTCAACATATAACTGTTACTGTCATCTATCGACTTAATTTTTTGAATTTCCAAATGGAATATCATGAAAATGAATTATGTTCTGTGTCTGGATTATTTGGATACGTATATTCCAATTTTTAAATTTACATTTTATAAGCCTTCTTTTCGATAGTTTTTCTTGCAAGTTTTATTTCATAAAATTTTCAGTTTAATTTTCCCTCATCACTATTATTACAATTCCGATTTACTTATTGACGTTTTTTCAAAGATTTATCAACTAATTCGACCTATCTGGGTTTTTTCTGACATGAATAATAATGAACTAAAAAGTTGAAGGTATGGGTTCAACCACTAATAATATAATCTACGGGGAATATTCTCAACCGAATCCGATTAGATGAAAGTTGCTATTCGAAGATCAATTATCCTAAGACCAAAGAGATATTATTTTGCGCTCGAGGCACGTTTGGTTAACAAGGCTAGAATTAGTATCTTCAGGAAGATCTTCTCCTGGAGATGCTAACCTTGTTGTTAGCAGAACGCGCGTGGGGTGCAAATATTATCAGTTTGGCATTAGGGTGATTGATTTGTGTCAACTTCTACAGCAAATGTTTCTATATCATCATTCATCATATTCAAAGAGTTAAGTTTTCTTGAAATCTTAAATGAATACCATTCGAGTGAATAGTAACACTCAGTGTAGTGATAGAAAGTCTGAATTGAGGAGTAACCTCAAGTTCAAAAGTATATCTGAGATGAGTTACCTTAATCTGTATTTCTTTCATTACAATTCCTCGGTTTTAGTGTGAAGTTGATGATTTTTTTTATATTTCTGACGATATATTCATCGTCCTTGTTATATACACCATGATTCACTCCACCTAAAATTCTTTCTTTTTAGATTTTTCCACTTATCAAAGATACTGAATTATGCTTTCATTGGATGGATATTTGGAAATATAGTTTACCAACAAGAGCATATCAAATATCTCAAAACTACTTTGAGCACCTTGATTCTTCACCCAAGTGAAGTCAGACCTTATACGAAATAATCAATGAAGAATGTGAGAAAATATGTTTTGATTTTACTCATGTTATATTTCAAAATAACACGATTATAACCCTGCATCAAACATATTGAAATTATTTATCAAAGATGGATGTGATTATTTATATTTTCCTCATCAAACTTTCGTGAATATACCCAGAAGATAAGTACAAAATATGAGTTATGTTGTTATATGCTCTCAAACTCCGATTCGACTTGCAGATTTTTGTATTGGAATCATTGGAAAACCTTTTTGTTTCATTCCATATACTCATATCTTAGCAAGCAAGAAAGAACATTTCATATTCATTTAGTGCATATGAGGTTAGTAAAAAGGTAAAAGGAACAGTGACAGCTGTTGAAGGCCAGAGCCAGAAACAGCTAGCTGTCTTGTGGTGGGCATTTCGAATTGAATGTAAATTGTGATGGACCAGAGAATTCGATAATCTATTTATCGGTTTCCTGATTCATCGGCTTCATAGCAATTCCACTTTCTATATATATATATATATATATATATATATATATATATATATATATATATATATATATATATATATATATATATATATATATGGCATAGTAATGGTTCCCAGGAATTAGGAAAGGAGTAAAGCGTATACACATTCCTCTACAAATCTCAGTCACCTTCATCTCATTGAAATTTATTTCGAAATCTCACTGAGTACTGAATATACGAATACAACGACTATACCAAATTGTCCAGACTCACATATTCCTCAACAATTCTGTCACCGTCAACTGAAATTGAAAATGATTTGAAACCATAATTTGATTCCAATTTTCAGTCGACTCATATTGAGATTGTTAAAAACTGTAATTGGGTACCAAATATGTGAATACAACGACTAAAGCATTATGTTTGAACAAAAGTTGTTACAGAACAGAAACGCTTTCGCATTGTGGCAAAAATAAAATTCCGACATCGAACTAATATCGAGGACGTTTTTTGAAAAAGTTTAAATACCTTCGGAAAAAAACCTGAAAAACACCTTTCTCTTTTTCTTCAAACTCAATACACTTCCGCACCAGGGATTTTTGTTATATTACTTGAAAAAAGGTACTTTTTTCTTGAAGGAATTCAGTTATTTTAACTGCCCGTGTGTGAACAAATTTGTAACGAATAAAAAAAATCGTATTTGTTGCAATCGGAGTGGGCCAAACTGTATAGATACACAATGGTAGTTCGAACCAATACCACTCCCAATCATAATTGATTGTGATAAATACAAAGTGAGTAGCCGTATTTCACCAAAATATCCGATGTTTCTCATTCATCTCCATGAGGTGTATCCGAACAGTTTTCGAGTTTCCAATAATCCCTAGAATACATACAAATGAATTAAAAGCGGGGGTTCGTGAAAGCTGCATCATCTTCCTAGATTTACTCAATTTCTCTTATTACACAGTATCAGTACAAACGGTAAAATGATGACCCAGCAGAAGTATCAAAAAAAACACCAGCTATATTTCATCTCCTCGCTATACCACTACATATCCAACTCCGATACAAATCCCACTAGGGTATAGCAAGGCAAAATGGCGATTACTCAAGTGGGATTAGACAAAAACAAGCAGCAGACGACAAATCTACCACACCAGGATTAAAATTATTTTTGTGGGACTTCACTGCCATCCGTTTTCATTTTCGTAATGAATTTCCATCATTCCGTATGCATCTCGCCGTGTAAACAGATAATCTCGGTTCAGAATTAGGGAGACAGGGATGAGCGTACTGCGTACGGTGTAGTTTATGCCAAAATTGACATGGAAAAATGTGAAACATTCGTTTTGGGGTTCAACTCGATTCAGACGAGATGAATAGATGTACGTTTCTCTGGATTACCGGGATAATGAAACGAAACTGTTGACTTAATTTGGGGTCAACCGATGAATCTACGACTGAAGTATTCGAAATGGAATGGCTTCATGAGTATGCAATCCCGATGGGCAGCGGTTATTTCGGAGGTGAGGAAAATTATACCTCAACTTCACCTGATTATGAAATCATCGATCTGCTAAATAGTGGGTGGGGAATCGACAAGATATCAATTAGGCAAATTTCGCTGTAGAAAAGGTAGGCGTATGTGAAGTTTCTATCGACAGATCGATTGAGGGAGGATGGTAAACTCGAATCAATTTCAAGGAATATGAAGGCAATCCGGACCCACCAGCTGGAAAAAAAATCAGGAAGTACCTCAAAATCTTTCACATTTTCAATTGGTTTATTCGATGATTCTACCTTTCTATGTGTAGGGGAAAGAAAATCCAGAAATGAACTCTAGGATAAAACATTTTATTGTGTGACATTCATTGGACAGTTTATAAATCCGCCAGACGCGTTTTACTATACAATTGCTTCTTGAGGCGTATTATATTTCTACACAAGCTGTTGGATTCAAATCATCGATATATTTCTCTATAATTTTTATCATTTTTAGTTAACGAACTATGGTGTATTTTTTTTAATTCTTTCATTTAACTTTGGCCTACTTCCGCTACCAAGGCTAATGACCGACGCCGGTGATCACTCTTGCCCCAACCAGAAATTTTGCCGAACCCTCTGGTATTCCAACCAGAGGTAGGGATCTTCAATGAGCCCAACATCCATGTACTCGGGACCGACGACTTCACGTCCCCTCCAAAGGACGGCAAATCCTCAATATATCTTGTGCTTATTTATATATTGTTTGCGAGCTATGATATGCTATTTTGCTGCAGCTGTACGGGCTTTCGACACGACATTTTCCTGCATGGTCACCCATCCAAGTACTAACAGCGCTCGACGTTGCTTAACTCCAGATAGCGAATGACTAATGACTGTCAGTCAACCTGAAGAGCTAGGTCATGCCCAATACTGGTGTAATCTTCTGACAGCGGACAGTTTGTGGAATTTTTCCACGACAAGAAGTTTGAGACATTTAAATATTCATTTGCGGATTCTTTCTCTAATTCTGGAAACGCCTCCCGAGTTGTAAAAGGTATAACTCCAGTACCGACAAAAAATTCCCCAATTTTCCACCCGAGTTCCCAATCCACATTTCTTATCCGATTTTCAATTGCGTTGTTTTTTATTCAATCCAATCGATAGTGGCGAATATAAAACTGCCAAGCGCCACGTAAGAAATAAATGGAAACAATAAATATCTCGATACACATATGCACCGATCCGTTACGGCAACCCTTTTTCGTAATTGGCACCAAACAACCCAAGGCAGTGCATCCCTCTCAGGAAAACAGATTTGAATCGGCCATTATTCAGGTCCGGCTGCATCGAATTTTGTATCGAGGTAGAATTATCATTGGGAAATGAAACAAATTTGCAAAACAATAATTTTAGAACGTCCATGAATGACTTTCAATGAGAGACTTCTTACAGGTATCGAAGGTCGGAATTCCTAAGAAAAGTTATCCAGTTTGGATAATATACTCAAATGTTTTGTATCCGTAGGAGATTGAAATTTGACATAAACAAGAAATCGACCAATTAGAAAAGCTACCTTTACGATTTGACACTTCCCAGTGGCGTAGCGTGTCTTGGCGGGGCACCGTATAAAAACTTATTTGGGGGCCCTCAGGAAGGGTAAAGATTTACCCAAAAAAACATCATAATATCACAAGAAATATTCATTCATCATATATAATAGGCGTGTCTCCTTACTTGAATTTAATAAAATACTGACTCAAATGTGAAAATATCTTTCATAATTTGTCAAAATCATTTATTTTTATTAAAATCGAGTGTAAAAGTTATAGCCTTACAAAGTTCACTTCTATTGTTTTTCTATCCCTTTCTGGAAAAACGTATTGTGACGTCACAATCACATATCCTCAAACAAAACGAAAACAATTGAAAAGTACACAAGATTTATATGGATTTATATGATAGTGACGTCACCACTCTAATAAAGTAATTTTTTATAAGTTTCAAGTTAGAAAAACTTCTTTCAGCAGTTGCTGTTGTAACCGGAAGGGTCATAAATAAACTGTTTTTCAAGCCAAAATTTAACCGAATATCAAGAAAAAACTGTAGGTTAACTTTTGAGGTATATCCTCTTTGATTAAATATTAAATTCAAAGTATATCTCCCATTTTAGGTACAGGGGGGTTACTATTTTTTTTTTCGATTGAGTTTTCGACGAATGTCTGCCATAGTCAAATTATTCAAATAAACAAACCAATATACGTTTGCGAATAATTGTAAAGGATTTTACTATGGAATACAATCATCGGAAACTCAATCGCTATCGCAAAAATATTATTAGTAATCCCCCAGGTATATGAGATAAATGGGTTGGATAGTAAAATTTTTACTTAGGGATAATACTTACCTTTGCAATCACTTACAGAAGGTGTCTGGAAAAATGAAGAAATTTTGGGCACTTTTTTATGAACTCCTTCCTTTTCTGTTTATTTTTCCTTTTCGTAGCTCCGCTGGGATAATCTCTTTTCCTTTCATTCATTGTTTTTTATAAATCTCTACTAACACTTTTTAATCAGGAGAACAAATTGTTTGTATTGTATTACAAAGTAATGTACATTTGAATTAAGCACTGCTCTCCGTGTTTCGTACGCAGATTAGACGTATTATTTTACGGGGGCATCCCCGTTGAAGTATCTGACTGAAACGGGGAAATCCCGCAGCCAACGATAATAACCGATGTAGTGTAGGGTGTTGCCAACTTTTAAAGGGGAAAAAACAATTTGTTTCTTTTCAACCTTTTCATTTCAGAAGTAGAATAAAATTGGGAAGTTTTTATTCATATTTGCTTACGCACGTTGGGGGCCCCGTTGGTTTGGGGGCCCCGTATAATTGATACGGCTGATATGGCGGTAGCTGCACCCCTGACACTTCCTAAGATTGCTAAATGAATGGTTTATATTTTGTTACGAATCACGATTTGCGAGTTCCGAGCTACGATTGCTGCATGAATTCGCCATTAGTCCATTCTAAAAGTGGCGCGATATAATCGGACTAGAACGACCCAAGAGCCTGAAGCTTCACAGACATGCGTTTTCCCTCGTCTTCAATAATAAAATATAATAGGTTTGTTTTTTTCTTCCAACAGGAAGCGTGTCCAGAACAATTCAAAGCAGTTGCTCATTTATTAACTGGGTAGTTTTAAGCGAGTCGGCTGCCTCGTCCATGTCTGTGCAACTGCTTGGAAATGTGCTGGACACGATTTCCGTCGGAAGGAAACCAAACCTTATGTAATGAGCTAACTGTGATAAGTGGACATTCCCACAACTGTTTGGAGTTGTTTTGTTATAGTTTCTTTACTATTATTTTTGATTTCTCCATGAGGTGTCGAAGGCGTTTAAGTATTCGTTTAATTCATCTTCAAGTGCTTTATTATACAGATTGCTTTCCTTTTCTCGTATAATCTGTTTTGAGTTTCCCTTCATTTTCTGATTGCTGTTGTTATCTAGGGTTTTCTCCCATAGGTTAAAGGAGTACAATATGTTATTCGATGGACTTCAGGGAGAGTAGATCGACACAAGATGCAATCTTATGATCGACGAATAAAATGTATAACACACTAGATGAAAATATTCCAGCAATATGTATCTTTGTCGATCTAGCCAAAGCAGCCTAAATCTTATGCGGAGCTACCTAGAAAAGGAACGGAGTATTAAGCGGATTCACAAAAGTCAATCATGGAGTGCCACAAAGAACCACTTTGAGGCCGCTTCTCTTAACTATATACTTGAATGAACTCTTTAACCTACGATCAGAGGCAGCCGTAATTAGTTTCGCAGATAACACTGCAGTTTTATATGAAGCGGGAACATGGGCGAACGTTGAAACCGATTCTTCAATTACCACACAATTTTTCAACAAAAGACTGCTCACAATAAATGAAACAAAAACACACTTCATTGCATTAACCATCCACACGAAAAATTCACCTGACCTGAAGAGCCTCCAGGTAAATGATTCGACAAAAATCATACGAAATACTAAGGCATATTCATATGGAATATTCAGCCACAGATATCCACAAAAAATTACGAAGTCTCACTTCAATATTCGAACTGTGTCAAAGTTTCTGTAATGACCCGGAAATGCTTTCTCTTTATTTATTATGCATCTGTCGAACGGAATAAGAGCATGGGAAGAGCTCATGAATAGCCACCTAGAAAAAATAAAGTCAACACAAAAATGAATCTTAAGAATGATACTCGTCAAGCCATATCGATATTCAAGCTGCAGATTATTTTTTGAGAGTGGAACATTCGACATCAGGCAACTTCATTCACAAGGATTGGTAGAATTCAAATTCAGAATCTGGCCTAGTTTTGAAAAGATCATGCACCATAGTATCAATTTTCTCCTACTGATGATGCGAAACGCGCGACGAGTGCAAATGATATCAGTTTTGTGTTGGGATAATTGATCTCTACAGTAAGTTTTAATTTTAACATCAAAGTTTTCAATCTCACCGATTATTTAGCAATACCATAAGACCAATCAGCAACATGAGTCCGTAGGATTTCATCGTTGAAACCTATCGTGCCTTGAAATGAGATCACAGAGCGTAGACCCGGCCTACTTGATGCAGCTGTAGATGCATCACCGAAGGTACGTTGGTGATTATTTTCGATGTCAATGAAATTGGTGCCATTCAGATGAATTCTATGATAAGTTTCGATTATAATCTTGAGATTGCTCAATATTGTATACACATTGCCGGGTGGAGTCTCAACTGGGCATTTCGTTCTTCCTTTTCTGATATGTTTATTATATTGGAGAGTTTCATTCGATTTACATTGTCATCTGAGTTGTCTCAATAGAGTCAAGATCTGAGTATGAATCATTGTCATCCGAGTCAGTGCCATTATTATAATGTAACGAAGTTACTATTTTCAGGTTACTTTCAGTGAGCATATTACAAGTATTATGTTTTAAACTACCCCTCGGTAAGTCGGTTATAAATGCTCCTAAAAATACCGTTCTTTCGGGAAAATGATCAGAGCGTCACCGCCTATCACATGCGCTCATAAATTCCGCTCCGCGCTAAACGGAACCCGGACTAATCCGGACCCCCCTGCGAATAACGAATAATTCAACGAAACAACTCCGAGCCATCACCTATTCCCGTACCGCACGTCAGAGCATCGTCATCATCGCAGACTATGAGTGCGCAAGTGGTCCGGGTATAAATTGAAACGCGAGCACAGAATAGGGCAATTCGTTCAGTTCACCGACCGTAGCAGAGCAACGAGACCACTGCAGAGAACCAACCGACCAGCCGATCGACCGCCACCGATACAAAGCAGCAGAAGCCGTAGTGACCCGACCGAAAGGTAGGAACCCGTAAGTTGTGTTTGCCTGTCCGCCAGCACCCCGAGTAAGTTGTCGAGAAACGCGCCGGGAATTTTTGTTGTCGCGTACTCTCTCTCTCTCTCTCTCTCTTCTTTCAACCCTTCGTGTCCGTTACACTGGGGTTTATTTCTTCCTTACCGCACTTCGTGTCAGTACACTGGTGCTTGCTATTTCTCCCTCTTCTTTCAACCCTTCGTGTCCGTTACACTGGGGTTACTGTCTCTTCCTTACCGCACTTCGTGTCAGTTACACTGGTGCTTGCTATCTCTCTCTCTTCCTTCAGCCCTTCGTGTCCGTTACACTGGGGTCTTTATTCCTTCCTTACCGCACTTCGTGTCAGTTACACTGGTGTTTGCTATCTCTCTCTCTCTTCCTTCCGCCCTTCGTGTCCGCTACACTGGGGCATACTGTCTCTTCCTTACGTCAAGCCTTTCGTGTCCGTTACACTGAGGTTTGATTCCTGTTCTTTATTCTTGCCGTATCGAAGCGTCGTGAATTGTATACAGGGTGAACAGAACTAAATATCGGGTTGGTGGATGACAGGCTATACCGTGGCACGAATACTGTAGAGCTTCTGCTACCCTGCTTCAAGTTGTCACCCTGCTTTTAGTTGCTACCCCCTCCCGCTTTAAACCGCATGTGCCAACCGTAATATTTCCCTATAACAGCGCCGAATTATATTAACTCATTTCGTTAACTAAATTCCGGTTTGTTTGCTTGATAATCGTTACACGCCCCGTCCTTCTTGTTTGCTATCGTACATCGCTCATAGAGAAGTAAAGTTCGTATTTAGAATTTTCACTGATCCGAAAATAAATTAGTAAGTTATACTTGGTGTTTCCTTTCATTAGTTGAGTTTTTAATTTCTTAATTAGCTGTCGGTAAACCAGTTTGAATCTCAGTAGAGTCAAGTAAAATCTGACTCTCTGACATCTGAAAGCTGTCAAGTTCACCAAGACCCCTGGATTACCGTCTTCACTGCAGCTGCCCGGTGTAGTGGTGCTTGGTGACACTCTAAAAACACCAGCTGGCGCCCGAGGTACCGTCCGTACCGATAGAGGGCGCTAGATATTGTTTAACGCGAGGAAAAGGCGTTACAAAATTGGCGCCCGAGCAGGGACCGTTTTTTTTTAATACTGTACCGTGACCGAGGAGAACACCAACTAAAACATACTCCGAAGTGTGGAAATAACCGAAATCCGTTGGAAACCGCTGACGTGTGATTTTTTTTTTGGAAGATTTTGGAAGTTTGTTGTTCCGAAGCTAGGACGCCAAGTGGCACATCATTTTATAGGTTTTTGGGGTCAACGAAGCGATTGCAATCAACGTTGAGCCGCTGGGAGTGACCGTTTACGTGACAACCGTGTAGAAGACTGGAAGAAGACTTTTCGTGGTGGATTCAGGCTGCTGAATTTAGAAAAAGTGTTGAAAACGTCCTAGGAGTTAATCAACTTGAATCCGACGTTCTAGACGTTTGAGACCGGTGCAAAACGCTTCCTGAGGGTCGATTATACCCAAATCAACCGAATTTGATCGAATCCGCTGACCTGTCATTTTGACAGATTTTTCAACTTTCTGAATTTGGAGATAGATCATCGAAAGACACCTCGTTTAATAGGTTTTTGGGGTCGCTGAAGCGAAATACGCTAACCGTTCGACGCTAACTCCTACCGTTTCCGAGATACCGAAGTCCTGAGTACGAAATAAGAGACATTTTCGAATAACCGCTGATACAAAGGTGAACTACAACCGTGAAACTATGTCTAGATCAGGAAGAGAATCGGGAAACTCCTCCGACGAAGAACTTCTGAAGGAGACGAACCTAGGAACAGAACCGAGTGATGTTAGAGTAAGCTGGGTTTACCGTCTACGGAAAGAAGACCTAGAGGCCGAGTTGGAAAAATTCCGATTGGAAGTTCCTGGAACCGTGGAGGAGCAAAGAAAACGATTAGTGAAGTTTCTGCGCGAAGGTCGATCGTCACCGTTACCTTTGATGACGTCGCCGTACCTATATCCACCTGAGGATGTAGTGGTCCAAACAACGTCCACAACGACTACCCCTACCACGACCATCTCATCCACCTATCTCAACACGACTCTCAGCCAGGGGACTTACGGGCGGACAACATTTTTGACTGGTGGAGTCTTCACAGGCGTACCGTGTTCATTGTCGTCTTCGTTACCGTTCTCCCTTCCAACATCACTGCCTCTTTCCGTGCCTCTCACATTACCGTATTCAGTACCGTCAGCAGCTCCGTCGTTCCTGCCGTCATCGCTACAATTTACAGCACCGTCTTCACTACCGTATTCATACCAACCATCACTGCCACTTTCTCTGCCTACTACCTTACCGTCAGCCGTACCGTCATCATTCCTACAGTTTTCAGTACCGTCGTCTCTACCGTCATTTCCACAGTTTTTCGTACCGTCGTCGCTCCCACCGCCATTACCGAATGCAGTACCGTATTCCCTACCGTCACTACCATCTTCACTACCGTATGCAGCACCGTGTTCCCTTCAGTCAACAGTACCGCCGTCACTCCCATTTTCACAGGCCATGCCGAACAGCCACATGAAAGTACATGATTGGAAAGTAAGTTTCAATGGAAAAGGAGACCCGGCCGCTTTTCTGGAGAGATTAGAAGACATTTGCGATGCTCAAGGAATCAATCCAGACAATCTCCTCCCAGTCATGCCAGAGCTATTAGAAGAAATGCCAGCAATGTGGTTCAGGAACAACCGAAACTCCTGGAGGACATGGGCAGACTTCGTAACAGAATTTCGAAATTTCTTCTTTCCGGTTAACTATCTGGTGGACTTGGAAGCCGCAATTGGGCGAAGGCTTCAGAAACCGAACGAAACAGCTGCTCAGTATATAACCGAGTTGCAGACACTCATACGCCGTCACGGAGGAATTTCAGCCGCTCAGGAGCTTCAGTGGTTATACCGCAACCTCAGACCGGAATACCGACAACAGATCCGCCGCAGTGACTTCACGGACATAGCCACATTCGCAACCGCTGTTCGGGAGTATGAAATATTGAAGGCAGAATTGGACCACTCTACCCACCCTTTCTCTGGAAATCGACAACAGGCACCGCCACGACCGATTGACGTTGACCGACGATCGATGGAAGCTGACCGAAGAGCTGGACACAACCGCCAGACGAGCAGTCGAGAACCTCCGAACCTCCCCTCAACCTCAGCCCCGGCATCCTCTCGTGAATGTTGGCGATGTGGACAGATGGGTCATTTCCGAGGACAATGCCGTGCTCCCGCGAAATTGTTTTGTTCTCGCTGTAAGAGAGAAGGCGTAATGTCACGAGACTGTCCATGTCAAAGGCCGGAAAACTAAATGGGTGCTGTACCGATGTGAGGCCAGGACAGCATCCGAAACAAGTAGCCTCATCTCCGTTAACCGTTGAAGATTCCGACAATCGGCCACATATAATCGTGGCGTTGCCAGGAGGCACCGTACAGGCTTTAATCGACACCGGAGCAGTGAACTCGTATATAGGGGACAGCGTCGTCGATCAGTGGCGAATGCTAGGGTTACGTAAGATAGACGCTATAGTTGGCACTGTGAGGCTAGCAAATGGCCAGGCCGTCCAAGTACCGGGCTCTTATCAGATCGAGATCACCATCGGTGAAATACGATTTGCCGAGACTTTTGGTCATATACAAGGACTTTCTTCGGATATGGTGATAGGTATGGATATACTCCGCCGACGAGGCTTTTCTCTCAACTTAGGAACCGGAGAGATTTTCTTGAAAGGCCGAACCATCCAACCGGCCGCACAAGGCAAACCATGCAGTCCGATAGAGGTTATGACGTCAGAGACAGCACTATCCATGCCGCCGCCCTCACTGGCAACCCCGAGTCCGCTTTCTGTCGTGCCCCCACCACCGCCCTTACCAACATTCCTGGAAGAGGAATTGGGGAAAGCAGGACACAAACAAGCAGGAAGTCCTGTCACCCCAGTGAACCAGGTGGGACCACAGCTCCCACAACCGGAAGTACTGGAGCCTGCGCCAGGAACGTCCACAGCGGACGATGCAAATCCCCTGACTCCTTATGTATGGTCGGTGGACCAGTTGGTGGACGCCCTCCGCAAAAACCCCAACCGAGCCACCTGGACTCCGGAGTTGCGGGACCAGCTCCGCCGCCTGAGGCCAGCCCACCGTCCCACTCAGGCGCACAAGCACCGCCTGAAAGCGTCAGACGGGACGGTGATAAGGGTCTGGTTGCCCTAAAACAACGCACGAGGCGATAGGACCTCGAAGGATTATTTATTTAGTTTTTTTTTTTTTTTTTGCTCAGGGCCATATTTATAGTTGTTAATTTTTGTTATTTTTATATAGAATAAATGTTTTGTTTTCCTACCGTGGAACATTATCGCCTGCTCTACTGCCCCATTCCCGTGTACCTACAACCCTGATCTAATAGAACGGCCGTTGCAGGAAACCAACACTGGACCTTGTAAGGATGGATGTCCTGGACCTGGGTTTAGAGCTGTCCTCACCAGACCAAATAGCCGCCGAGCTCCTAGAGGCCATGCAAGACACCGAACAAGGAATAACCGAACAGCCGTCGCAAAGCACCGACACAGTCTCGTCCGTCCGAGGAAATGAGTGAAGTCGCACCCGTGGTAACAACCCCCGCTTCATCCTTGGAACAGCCGGAGGAATCAGTTCCGGGAATACACCGCATCGTTGGAATTCAAGATGTCATTCCACTAAAAGGTCCGATCAGCCCGTCGTTTTCTGATACTCCGCCCGCAGCCATCCTCGAACCTCCGAAAACAACGAGTAAGAACACGTCAAATACTGCCCCATCGAGCAACCCGTCTCCTAACCACCCATATTTCATTGCCCACCCCGAATGGGATCCACGCAACGATCTGTTCTGGGCCAAGGACAGCCGGCGACTTACAGAACCGATGCCAGAATTAGAACCGTCGCCCCTAAAGAGTGGCCAATACCTGTCATTGCAGAGGGAGTTGTGTTGGCGGTGCGGAGAACCAGGTCATACTCGTCGAGAATGCAGGCGGAAAGCAAGAATTTTATTTTGCTCCCGTTGTGGACGTGTGGGCATTTTATCACGAGAGTGCGATTGCCCGAACACTTCAAAACAAGACCGGCCCCGACGTGATTCCCGCAGCCCTTCTTCCCATGCTCATCGGGAAGCTAAAGCGGCGAGAAAGGAAAGTTCCCGTAAGAGGGAATTTATTGGGCCCTGTCCGTCCTGCCGCTGCCCACACCCCCAAGCACACGTTGCCTGTTTAGATTGTGGATGTCCCCATCCGTTCGACACCCGTAGAAGCTCCCGATAAGTCAGAAGGATGGAAGAATAGCCGTACCAAGAAATATAATTTGTTTTTCTTTTTCTCAGTTTAATTTTATATGACATTGTTAGACCGCGAATAGTTTTACTAGGGTTTTAACAGACGAATCCGACCTGAATAAATTTTTTTTTGACTCCACAGGGAAGACGTCTGATTTTAGTTTTTTTCATTCGATTACCCGAATTAGGTGATGTAGGTATTTGATAAGATGAAATGTTAATTTAGGTACAATAATTGTAAGTATTTGCTATTTTCCCGAGACGCTTCCGCATTTGTTTGAAAAAAAAAAGAAAAAAATTTTGTTTAAGATAGAAGGGTATGCTTTACATTTTTTTTTCTTTTTTTTCCCGAAGTAGGAAGGGTGTGTAACGAAGTTACTATTTTCAGGTTACTTTCAGTGAGCATATTACAAGTATTATGTTTTAAACTACCCCTCGGTAAGTCGGTTATAAATGCTCCTAAAAATACCGTTCTTTCGGGAAAATGATCAGAGCGTCACCGCCTATCACATGCGCTCATAAATTCCGCTCCGCGCTAAACGGAACCCGGACTAATCCGGACCCCCCTGCGAATAGTGTAATTCAACGAAACAACTCCGAGCCATCACCTATTCCCGTACCGCACGTCAGAGCATCGTCATCATCGCAGACTATGAGTGCGCAAGTGGTCCGGGTATAAATTGAAACGCGAGCACAGAATAGGGCAATTCGTTCAGTTCACCGACCGTAGCAGAGCAACGAGACCACTGCAGAGAACCAACCGACCAGCCGATCGACCGCCACCGATACAAAGCAGCAGAAGCCGTAGTGACCCGACCGAAAGGTAGGAACCCGTAAGTTGTGTTTGCCTGTCCGCCAGCACCCCGAGTAAGTTGTCGAGAAACGCGCCGGGAATTTTTGTTGTCGCGTACTCTCTCTCTCTCTCTCTCTTCTTTCAACCCTTCGTGTCCGTTACACTGGGGTTTATTTCTTCCTTACCGCACTTCGTGTCAGTACACTGGTGCTTGCTATTTCTCCCTCTTCTTTCAACCCTTCGTGTCCGTTACACTGGGGTTACTGTCTCTTCCTTACCGCACTTCGTGTCAGTTACACTGGTGCTTGCTATCTCTCTCTCTTCCTTCAGCCCTTCGTGTCCGTTACACTGGGGTCTTTATTCCTTCCTTACCGCACTTCGTGTCAGTTACACTGGTGTTTGCTATCTCTCTCTCTCTTCCTTCCGCCCTTCGTGTCCGCTACACTGGGGCATACTGTCTCTTCCTTACGTCAAGCCTTTCGTGTCCGTTACACTGAGGTTTGATTCCTGTTCTTTATTCTTGCCGTATCGAAGCGTCGTGAATTGTATACAGGGTGAACAGAACTAAATATCGGGTTGGTGGATGACAGGCTATACCGTGGCACGAATACTGTAGAGCTTCTGCTACCCTGCTTCAAGTTGTCACCCTGCTTTTAGTTGCTACCCCTCCCGCTTTAAACCGCATGTGCCAACCGTAATATTTCCCTATAACAGCGCCGAATTATATTAACTCATTTCGTTAACTAAATTCCGGTTTGTTTGCTTGATAATCGTTACACGCCCCGTCCTTCTTGTTTGCTATCGTACATCGCTCATAGAGAAGTAAAGTTCGTATTTAGAATTTTCACTGATCCGAAAATAAATTAGTAAGTTATACTTGGTGTTTCCTTTCATTAGTTGAGTTTTTAATTTCTTAATTAGCTGTCGGTAAACCAGTTTGAATCTCAGTAGAGTCAAGTAAAATCTGACTCTCTGACATCTGAAAGCTGTCAAGTTCACCAAGACCCCTGGATTACCGTCTTCACTGCAGCTGCCCGGTGTAGTGGTGCTTGGTGACACTCTAAAAACACCAGCTGGCGCCCGAGGTACCGTCCGTACCGATAGAGGGCGCTAGATATTGTTTAACGCGAGGAAAAGGCGTTACAATAATATAGAATAAAACTTGTGATTTTCTCTGGAAGCATTCATGCGAGAACTCAATCAGATCATAGCAAATGATTTGGTCACAAATTATATTTGAATATTTTATTGCATTAATTAATATGATTTTATGATGAGGGCTGTGACAGAATTCAAAGTGGGACAACTAGGCTCTGAGAGTCACGTATGATCAAAAAATACTGACACTTAGATGCTGATTTCATACGTGTCAGTTCCATCGTTGTTGAGAAGAAGCGTTTAATCGCTGCAAAACTATGTTTTGGTTGCGTCGACTTCAACTTTTTTGTAATTCAAATGCATAGAAGAAAATGATCAGATAAATTCGTTTTCGAGATTGTCAAATGAAGTTTTTTGTGAAAAATTTAAAAATAATTAAAATTTCAGTCATGTGGTATTACTCTAAAAAAATTGTTGAATGGTTGGAAATCCGATCATTTCTTATATATATATGAATATATATATATATATATATATTCATATATATATATATATATATATATATTCATATATATATATATATATATATATATATATATATATATATATATATATATATATATATATATATATATATATATATATATATATATATATATATATATATATATATATGAGAAATGATATGAATTCCAACCATTCAACAATTTTTTTAGAGTAATACCACATGACTGAAATTCTCAATCAAGGCGGAAAATTTTGATCACTTCATTCTTATAAAAAATATGAACAGATATAGAAATAATGAGAGGACGTTGCGTTTTTTGCAAGTAATGAGAATACCGAAAGATTATATATTATATGAAAGGGGATCGGAATATAGAGCAATAAAACTTTTCAATGAACTTCCAAGTGAACAGAAGTATATATAGAAAATATGAACAACTACAAGAATGAAGCCGAAGCCTGCCTAATTGTCAATTGTTTTTACTCTCTCTTGACGAATATTTCAGCAAAACCGACATCTGAATGACCAACTTGGAATTTATATAGCATGCGTTTCATTGGTGAAATCAGAATATACAAGCTTATTTTTTCTTCTCCCACTATTTTGAACCGTTCATTACGTATTACGGCCGATTTATTTCAACATTTGTTTTTCAATGTTATTTTTTGAGGATGATGAAAACCAAGTTTTTAATAGTAATGTTTGAATAGGATAGCGACCGATGAATATGATTTTGATTGTCGATATGACGGGAATTTGGTCGGAATATTTGGAAAAAACTATTTGTTAAATAGTCGACGTTTCGAAACTGTATTTTTCATCTTCAGGGCTCTGAAGTATAAGAACAAAAACATACATATTAAAATGGAATTCTTAAACGGGGTTCAGAAAAAACAAAAATGAATTATCTGAAATAACAATCGTTGAAAAGAAAACAGTATACAGAAGAACAATATTGATTAGTACTTACATTCAGAGTGGTTCTCCGAGTTCAAAATGGATGAAACTATGAAATCGACATAAAATATAAATGCATGCACAAGTTAACAAAAGACGTTGACACAGACACTTAGAAATAAAAAAACTGAATTATCGAGGAATCTGTTCTTTCTTGTATATAAAAAAAAAAGCTATGATGGAAATGATGAAAAAGTCCCCTGCTAATGAACTGATTTACTATTTATGCTTTATTTTTGTATCAAATTCAAATACGAGGTGTTTAACTTTTCAATATGTATCATACACCATGATATTCTGATCCAACCCCACATTGTTTTATTCATATTCAATACAAAATTGGTATCTTGGAATTTTTGTGATCGGAATAAATTACGAATTAAATGTATAAATTCGAGAATTCGATGGCGGATAAAGTGATTTATGTCTCAAATGTAATCAATATAACCCGTACCAACTGTTATTGAAATCAATAATAATCGTGAACATAAAACTGTTTTATTCTATATCATAATTTTGTAAAGTCCTCAAGTGTTTTCTACAATTTTCTCTGATTTCCAAGCCCCTCGTCACTCTCGGATCAACTAGTTCCGGCAGAAGACAATTGAAATAAAATATCTTCAATTTGGGCACCATTTCATTTTTCCAGAAGTGTTCATCTCTGGATATCTGAAAAAAAATACATGGTCAAATGAAAAAGCGAGGGGTTGATCAATACTTACCTCTTCTACAAGAAAACCTTTTGAACTCCATACTACAAAAAAACATTTTTCTCTTTTTGTTATTGCTAATTGTCCTTGAACTTGGAAATAATAATTGTGTTTTCTATTCAGAACTAATGTATTGTTTTCAAGTTTGCCAAATTTGATCTTATTCGTCCTTATTCCCTCTTCTGGAGACATGTCCTTGATGTTGAAAGGACACTTTATCTCCACAATAGCATTATCATCCACCAATCCATCAGGACTTGCCCCAAAAAAATAAAATGTTTTATCAATGAAAAATCCGCTCTTCCTAACTTTCACATTATGTTTTGATTCAAAATCTTCGATCGCAAACGGTTCGTTCAATTTTCCATATTCTGTCGCCATGTTGCCTTTGAATTTCTTGTATAATAATTCCTTAATCGTATTGATGCTGCGAGTGTTCGATTTCATTTTACAAATTTTTCCAAAATTAGATACAGTGATCTTTTTTTGTCTTTCTTCCATCCATAAGATGGAAGAGGTCTGGTCCTTCGTTTTCTTTTCAATATCATCGATCTCCTCTTGCGATTTTTTAATTTATTCAGAAAATTAATTTCTTCTGTTATATACTCATCATCATTCATATCAGGGATGGATTCGTCAATATTTCCGTAGTCATTATCTGGAAGAGCGGACCCTTTTTTTAGGCGAAGCTCTTGTCTTGCTTCGTCTTGCTTGCCGTCGAGATTTTCTTCGAGAAAATAAACATTTTTCATGTTTGGTAGTACTTTCTCTTTTACTTATTCGACCCATTGCTCTTTCAACAAGTCTCACTTATAACAATCTCAAAGTTTCAAAACAAGAACTCAACACAACACTTCAGTTTCCAAGGGATGCACCAGAATAATTGTTTGTAGGTACGCATATGGTATTTATTCACAATTCATATCATGGCATTGTCTCCCAAGTACCTAACATCAATAACTAATCTACTTAATACGGAGAATGGAGGGAATACCCTTACTGGCGTACGAGAAAAGGATAGCAATTACCAATATTGTCGTATCTTCACGATGATTGCGGTATGAAGATTCTACAATGTTGCCAGTTGTGTTCAATGGTTCAAGTACTATGTAGGTGGCAGCGACAATCAGTCATCAATTTCGCGATCGTAGAATCGGTTTTTTGCAAAAACCAATGATTTCATGGAAGCCATATTTTTTGTATGGACTCGGTGGTCCCATAAAAATTCGGGAACTTCTTGATTTTTTCAATTTATCATATCATATATTTTTTTTTCTTTGAAAATCATCATTACCAAAAATCACTGAAGTTCCCAAATTTGCGAATACATATAGAATCATTTAAAAAAAACAAAAAAAAATTCAAGAAAAAATGAAGGCTTAAAACTGATTCCAGTTTTATCAAGGTAGTGTTGGCTCTTAACTTGATGACTACATTCAATTGCCCAAAACCAAAATTCAGCAAATGTTCAGTTCAAATCCTCTGTGGAATAAAATTTGAAAATCATATCCTCAGGAAATTTATTGTTCATCAGTTTGTGGATTGGTTATATTCATAGAACGACAAGCAATTGATTCACATACTTGCATGAGTCCAACTACATGCACTCGCACTCGTGGTTACAATTTTTCGCTCGTGTGTGATAGGCCACGGATCCTCCTCGTTACGTAAAATATTATCAATGTGTGTCTATGTATGTATATCGATATCTATAAGGCTCAACCATAAACATGACAACGTCAATATCTATTCTACTAGGATTATTATGATTAGACCTCCTTGTCGAAAGATAATCCAGCTTTGATTCCATCTATAACAAGCAGAGGTGCCTTCAAACCCAGTCTGTAGTATTCGAGGATAAATCTCCCTGGAGACAGCGTTTGTCCGTCTGGCTGAACGGATGCAAATGCCAGGGCGTCGGGGCGCTGTCATGCCGCAAAATGTCTTCGGTGCGGTTACAACCCGAATCGGAATATTTCCGAAGAGGGACGTTCGATGGAAAACATGTATTGAATCAATTTGATAACTGTAGTAAAAAACTCCTCTCAGAAAAAAAAATTATTTCGTAACCCTTAACTATCTCTCAGTCCCACTTTGAATATCGGGTGTTTCCGGTCAAATTTTGTATAACAAATCGACCATTCATCCAACATCATGTCGAAAGTGAGGTGAATGATCAGATCATGGAGTCACTAAAATTTGGTATACTTATGGGATGAAAAAGAATCAGGCTATTGAAATGTGAGAAAATAAGAGACTTTATCTTTCTATCCTAATTCCAACCGTGATCATTTGATTCAAAATTGATGGATATTGTATACAGTTCCAGGAAATGTTTTGATATCAACCAATTATTAGATATTTTGATCTAAATCATACTCCTACTCAGCCTGAGCTAACGTCATCGTTAACGCCTGTGTCGACAGACACCTTATATAACTGATGTAGCCAACACAAATGTAACTCACTGAAATTATGAACTGGAACCACTAAAACCGTTTTATGTGTCAAAAACCGACACCTAAGTTATCGCTTAATGTCTAACGTTACAAAAAATGTCACATCTCAATCAAAGCACTGGACTGTTGGACATATCTATGTGATGTCAGATTTCATGAACGCGTAACAAGGCAAGTGGAGCAGTAGCATTGAAACAACTCACACTTTGGACTCAGTTGATACCTAATCGTATTTCGAACGTTAAATTATGAGGTTATACCCCACATGAAGAATCAGTTGTAATGTACACAGACGATTCGTTCTCGAAAAACACCAATCGACATAGTAGGGTTCTCAATCATGTACCGGTTTGTGGATATATTAAAACTCTAATTTCACAAAAAAATGTATTCGAAAAGACATCAATATTGAAAAAACACCATTTCTTTTTTCGCTATCTGTCAAAATGAAAGACATACTTCTTCGAAAAAAGAAGAATATACATAAAGTTGACAACAAAAAAACACAAGAAATTGTATTCATCAAAATTCCTTATTCGTGCAGTCGAAATTATATCGGTGAAACGTCAGATCTCTGAAACTGTACAGTCAGATGTGTGGTCCTGATTTATAAATTTTTTCATTAAGTGGTACTCTTCCATCATCAAATACTCTTTCAGGTCTTTCCAGAAGGCAGAGCCTTGTGCGGGTTAAGGTCGGCTTTTGGGTGTCGAAGCGCTCTGGGGCATCTCACTAATTTTTACGGTAGCACATTTGCTATCTCAACAGTAGGGAAACCCAGAAGAACCCATAGTACTACCGGGTCTGTTGATGTATTCAATCCAGATATCCCACCTTACTATCCCAACGAGCCGACCAGACAGCAGATTGAAGCAGCAGTGAAAAAGCCAAAATAAATATAAGGACCGCGTCTCAAACCGCTTGGCCACACCGACCGAAACAAATTCTTTCTTCCGATGATCACGGGACGTCGTAATAATAATAAATAAATGAACGCCTAGATTTGCCGATTCAGTGATTGTCAGCGAAATTGTTCATGACGACAGAATAATTTTTAACAAAAATATCATAGTTTCCTGTACAATTTCCACTGACAATGGGTTTATGAAACCGTCAATGAGAATCGTACAGGAAACTGTGATATTTTTGTCAAGCACGACAGATTTTATATATCCTGCTTGGGGAAGCTATAGTATAGCGAAACCAGTGTTGCGGTTTTGTAAACTCATTGTCAGTGAGAATCGTACCGGAAACTGTGAGGTTTTTGTTAATGTGGATTTTCATAGAGTAGCGGCCAGTTCAATTCAAGGAGAATTTTATATATATATTTCAGAAATCTTTCATTGGATTCGGGCTTTTTCGTTTCTAAATCTCTAAAATAGGGGAGCCCAAGCGGGGGTTTCGGGATTCACTAAAGCGCGGCAGATTAATATACAATCTTGTACCCGGTTAAGTACTTCCACCATATATGAGCCCTATATATGTGGCCGCCCTTCAAGGATTAAGGATCAGATTAGTAAAAAAAAATTGATCATGTGGAATTCTCGATCGCGTCAGATTATGGTAGGGTGAGTTAGTTACATCTTGCAACGTGTATATTTCACTAATCTGACAATTCGAGAGTGACCTAAAGAAGGTGGATGGCTACAAAGTTGTGAAAAAAAAACGTCATCTCGACATTCTCGAGCTAGGCTAATTTCATTTTTATTTTGAAGGAAATAATTCAATAATTGCGAAAAATATATAATCTGACGATTTCCACAAGCCGAAATGATAAAAATTCATCGATAAAGTTTAATGCGTGCAGCTACGTGATGCCTGTATTCCCCTCTCCACATTTCTATTTCTCTCTCACTCTTTCTCTCTATCTATTGCTCTCTCACTCTGTCCCAACTCTGCTTTCTGTTGACATGACGACATGACAGTTGATCACACAGACTCGTTCGTAGCATGAAATCTTTTTCAACGAACATCCAACGTTTTAAAATTTTTAAAATTCCATTGTTTACAATTATTCTCTTATAAATACAAGTATTCTACTAAAAAAAGCATACACTTTTTTATTTGCATGCTTTTTCCTGAGATTTTCAATTAATTGAGTTCAATGATTTGAAAAAAAATTAAAAATTTTCAAATTGGCAGAATAGGCGAATCCCTCCAGATAATCGTCAGATTATGAGACTGCAACGTCTAGGGCGTAAAAATGAACCATAATTATATATATCTTAATCTGACGCGGTTGTGTATTTCAAAATGACGATTTTTTTTTCACATTCTAATAACGTCCGCGAGTCTGCGTCACATCTAAACCGTCAGATAATTATATAAGAGCTCTTTTTTCAGGTTCACTTAACATTCCCACAGAAAATCTGACGCGCTCGAGAAAAAAAATTTTGTTTTCATTTTCAACCCTTATGTACGACCACCCCCATCATGAAAACAATCAGACTAACATACGTACATTTTCAAAAATATGTAGGACATAGATGATATCAATATCTGACGCGCTCGAGTATGTCCATGCAACAGTTATTTGTTTTACATTTTTGAAAGTCTATAGCCGCTCCCCCACCGATGAAAAGGTATACATTAAATAATTTCTTTTTCTCATCTAAGCTTCGCAACCCAATAGGTCTCTATGATACTCGAGTAAATCCCGATTTAGCATCGTGGGCTCTCCTTCTACTAGTGATCAGTTTGACCAACGAAGGTCATTTTCGGAAAAGATGAAAGCAACACATCTCGTCTTCTTCAGAACTATAATGTGAGTACCTACTTCTTCTTTATTGATAAGCAATGATTTTAACTTGTTATTTTATCGATTCACTGTCACACACTGTATAAATTATGTTTTTGACAAATTTCTATTATTGATAGTATTGAGTGAATTTCCATTAGGTATCTCTTTTCTGTTACTTCACCAGGGTACATTTCCTATACATAGTCAAAATTACCTCTCGCAATCAAGTTATAAATTTGATGCCTGTCATTGTTTGATTGCCTTCATTTAGGAGGATGGTTCTCATCAAAAACCACTCGTGAGTCACGCCAATGGTCCGATGAACTTCTTTCATCATTTTAGAGTAAATTTCACTGATCATTTTGAACTACAATCATTCATATATTCTATTTTCAACGTGACATTATGGTGCAGGCATGTTATATTGTTTCATTTTCAACTGTCATCGTGAGAATATTGATGCAGTTCTCTATGATGAAATCGGGTATATTGTCAACAAATCGAAATTTTTGTTTCCTCGAATCCTTTCAATAAAGACCCGCTCTGAAATCTTGTCTTTGAAGATCGATCACTGTAAAATAATCCGGGATGTGGTATACGAACAATTTCACACACTGTTCTCAGTTCGTAGGGCAAGTTCACTTCGAAATCGTCATTAGTCAGAGCAATCAACGCAAACCGTCGTCCAGCTAATCAACTAGCCCCGAGTTCCTCCAACGGTATACGATTTCATCGCTCATCTTGCGAAGGACCTCGAGTCTCTTGACAAATTGCCGGAGTTAAAGTTTAGCTGGACTCATCTAATCTGTAAAGTGTCGCTTTAGTACGTTTTTCGCTTTTTTGTGTGTCTAGTTGGTTGCTGGCTGCTTGGCAATTAGTTCGACTGCAATCAACACCCGCTCGGGAAATACTTTAATTAATTTGCCCTTCGATGTTTGTTTCTATTTCGTGAATTTTTTTTATCGTCTAGGGTGGATATTTGTCGACTTCGCTCGATGTTTGTTGGAAAGTACAAACAAATAATTGTCGTAACATTCATTCAAAACCTGACTTTGCTCCACTAAATTTGGCATTCTGTGTGACTGTGAAATACTTAACAGTCTCGATTATTTTATTTTCCAATAGAAAAAGTATTTATAAACTCAAAAAGATATGTCATCTTCATGAAAGAATACGGGAGTCTGTAATGATTTCGATGATTTCAACTGAACTCGAAACATCCATTCATATAAATACCTTGCATCTTCTAAATTCAGGTACCGACAACGTATTATCGACTTGTGTATATTGGATCAAAGTTACAGTTGGTATCCCGTTTAATGAAAAATATATACTGCAATATTCTGAATACTTAGCGGCACTTTTCTTCAGAGCCCATATATATTTCATATTCGAATGGACTCACAGAATTCTTTTCATTTCTCATCCCTTATTAATTCCCAGCTCGAGGAATCATCTTCCCTTCGGCTTAAAGTTGACTATCGACTTTTGATCAATTATCTGAGAGTATCGTATATATCAGACAACTCCTCTATAAACAACTCATAACTAGAACTCTAAAGCACTGATTCCCAAAGTGGTCCAAGTAGACCCCTATGGGAGACTCGACGAGGGTCTATGTTGGTGCGACCAAAAAATGGGTGTTCACAATTCGTAAGAGGCGTCCAAGAAAATTTATATGGTTTCGATAGTGAAGAACTAAAATGTTGTCTCGACTTCACCTCAATGTGATAAGCAGATCATATTTTTTGTGCTTGGAATGTTGCACGAACTTGTTTCTTTCTTTACCAATATAAATACGAATGCCAAAGATAAATGTTAGTGTTTGCCAGTGTCAGAAAAAATGACCAACTTCACTTCCTTATCATCCACTCAGAGCACAATCAATTAATTTGATTGATTAACCAATCAATTATCAGTTTGTGAAAAGTGTTAATTCGTGGGTGGAACGCAAGTGTTACTCAAATTTCCATAGTTAGATATATCACATTCCACACATTTTTTGTCGAGTTTTGAGAACATAGTAGAATAATAGCTGCAGGGGGTCCACCGGAACCAGCAAAACTTTCAAAATGGTCACGACTTCGTTATCAGCCAGTACACAATTTTTTGTTTCATCGTACACTTTCACAGTCACACGTATTCATTTTCGTAAGGTCTAAAAAATAAGATTATCAGTTACTTCATTCGGTACGGTAACCACATCTCACTAAGACAACGTCACGTATAGCGCTGATTTGAAAAAATGCCCCGAGTGAGTCAAGATGGCAATGATAAATCTCAGTTTGCGGAAATCATAATTGAGAAATATTGTTCAATTTCACATTTGCGATTACGTTTTTCCACTAGAAGAGTCCAATTGTCGTTTCGGTGCCTGAATTCGTGTACAATTCCTCTCCGAGCTCAATTAGGATTGAAATGAGAAAATATGACCTGAAATGTGCTCGGCTAGCAGAAAGGGTTGTTTTTCTTCCTACAAGAAAGTCTTGCTCGGCGCCCTGAAATCGTACAGACAAGGTATCGCATGTGACAAATGTAACACATCTTTTGGAAATAATAAAGATGAAGGTTGAATATAAAACTTATCATAAATGACAGCAACAAGTATGTAACATTGAAGATGAATTATAAGGAGCAGAGAAATCGGTGGTACACGAAATTGTCAAGAATGTCTCAAAAAGTACATCGGCCAAAATCGACGAGCTATAAGAATTCGCTTCAAGGAACATTACGCTCACATTATTTTGCCCAACATACTCTGGATGATGACCTTCGATGTAGTGGCAGCAGTTTGATACTGATCAAAAGTGGACATGGAAGGAGGCTTCTCGATGCACTTGAAAGCAATGGAGAGCCTATTCCATATAACCGGCTATTCAGTCTCATATCAAGAAACAAGTCCTTGCCGAACCGGAAAAATCACCGATAGATGTGAACTAAAATATATAAATAATAATAAAGTCTAGTTATTATATTGGAGTATCAAATTTTTTCCCTGGAGACGAAAACCTTGCTAGCGAAACGATCAAGGACTACAAGTACTCCCCCGGTGTTTGGAAGTTCAACAATATATTGATGCTTTGATGGTAGAAGTTTTCAGATACTCTCCAAATAGCGCAGAGTTATTCCGTTGGAAAAAAAGTTCCACATGACTGACTCACTCATGATAATTACAAAAAAAAACAATTTAGAGGATATGACGATTTCATGTTGGAAAATTGCTAAATTACAGAATGTGTGCAAACAAAAAACGACACAATCTATTATATCATCACCTATATATAGAGATTCATCAACTGTATTACCTTCAGTGTATTGAATTTAGAACTACTTTAATTTGTAAAATGACTCTTCTCATTATTTGCGTGCTTCCAATACTTGCCCATGTGAGTACACCGGTTTCAAAGTAAACTGTTTTCATTCAAAAACGACCAAATTAATTCATGGAATGAAGTGAATATATAAAACTTAGTAGTTGGTAAATCTGATATTGTCATTGATGAGTTCACCTTCGATTCTCATACAGCTAACGATTCTCAGAATTTTTCGATGGAACGCTGCCAAATATGTGAAACATACGTCAATAAGTCATTGATCGATCTTCGATGGCGAAACACTTGTTGCCGATCATCAATCATTGATGAGCTTCATACTGAAAACGTTGGCAATAATAGAAACCAATGCAATTGATCTATAATCACAAGGTGGAGTTTTCTTCTTCTTTTCCATAAACTGTCTGAACCCCTGCTGATTTCCAGGACTTAGGAGAAAAGGAAAGGTTGAATGATTTGCAAAGTAGTGTTACCAATACGGGGCACGCACTTCAAGAACAATTGCTGTGATTTCATCAGATCTGAAAGTCTGGGTCGTATTCAGGTTCATTGAAATATTCCTTTCATTTAGTTGGTGAAAAATTATTTCAGGTAAATGACCGTAGACAGTGGTGATATTCGAGGGTTCTTCTGCTGATGAATCCAAAGTAGAATTTCCAGCAAACATATTATCAAATTTATTCGCTTTTTGTTGGGCAGTGGCGGCTTGTGATTTATCCTCTTTGGTTAAAGGGAAAAATTAACTAAAAGTGCCTGTTGTCCTCTTTCATCTGTTTTGTTTGAGAATTCAAGCTAAAGCCAATTATGAATTATTCGTCTCTCAGTGTCTTGTACTTGAACTGACGAGAGGCTAAATATACCGAAAATGGTCTACAAGTGTGGCATTGTGCTGTACTGACACCTGTCAATACATCTCAGAGAGGAAGTGTAATAGGCCAGTATGTCCCTCCAAAAAGTCAACAATATTTCAACGAAAATATTACACACATCAGTCTGTAAAATAATTGATCAAACCTATAATTTCATCGTTGGATGTACTTTATAATATTGCTCTTCGCAAGAAAATTTGCTCTCACAGTTATGGATTGATTTCCAAACAAAATCGAGCTATAGTAATATCAAAAATTTCATGTGACTATACAAAAAAGGGTACGTCATCGAATGGCCGTTAGTGTTTTATGCCCCCGGATTGGTTTGTATCAATCGTTCGTGTTCTTATTTCGTGTACTCAATAATTTCAGATGGCCAAGCGGCATGAAAGCACTTGGCTTTAACAAACAACATCCGAGTTGGAATCGAACTGCCAAAAATGACTCACCTGTAGAAGGAAAAATATCTCTGTCCTGGATGTCTGAAAATACTGCTGACCCCTTCGCAGGGGGGCGCTGCAAGCAGTTCCATCGGACCAAAGCTAATATAAAATCACTGTCATTTGAGCCATCATATAAACGTTTGTTTGAATGTGGTTGACAAAATGTTCCCCGCTGAGTGGTATGTTGGTTCGGACTTCCATTCTCTATTTTATTAACTCTATTGAAACCTGTTGCTAAGGAAATCTTATGAAATTGCAAATGGAATGATAAAGCAATCAGATCCAAACAAAGAAGATTGAAATTTATTTTAGGTCGAACAATAAAATCGGTTTTTCAGCGGCACCTCCCCCTTCCACCACCATAAGGAATTCGGATCTTTATAACCGACCATACCTCGAAATGTTGTCAGTCATCATCCGAAGACGACTGCGGATACAAGCGATCAAAACGTCGTGAGTACACTCAACTTGAAACTTAGTTTCAACATTTGTTTACATCAATTCATATTTCTAAATTTAATTTTTTCCACTCTGCTATATCTCTGTATATTTGTCACTAAATTATTTTCTTTGATCAATCGCTCCTTTAATTTCATTGTTCCATCAAAAATCCATTTCACTCTCTTTTATCTGGATCTAATAATTGCTTTGTTATTCGATTGGTAATTTCATGAGTTTCAACGTTTCAATACAGTTAATAAAATAGACAATGGAAGTCCGAACCGAAATCACACACCATATGAAGGTACTTCAAAATAACTGAAAGATCAGGTCTCCCTCACCAGAAAAAATTCTCATTCGATGAATTATTCTTTGGCTTCTTCTCCTGATCAAAAAATTGAAATTACGTTTTCTATGAAAGAAGAGAATCGAAGAAATTATAAACACTCTCTGTTGATAGACGCGTGTAATTTCACTTTCTTGATTCGAAGAAGAAACCAAAAAAAATCTTCGAACTCTATTATCTCCAGGAAAATACCCAAGTTCCTAAGAATCTTATAGTTCCGAAGGATTTCTCTTCCTCTCTTGGACCCAAAAGAGCATCAGAGTAAAAAATAATAGGGTTGGGAAAACGGAAAAATATATTTGGTGGAGAGTCTGATTTGGTGTAAGTCATGATGATCCCCTCGCGGGTTATAACTGGCGGGCGAATTGATCCAGTCACTTTGAGCATAATCGAATGCAAGCACTAATAACCACTACAAAACAAGCTTATATAGCGAGCGAACTTCAGATCAATTTTATCCTGATTCGAGCTTGTCAATATCAAAAGTATCATTTTTGAGGGAAGTATCATATTTTCTTGTGCGAATTTTATAATCATTCTGAATTTTGTCAGTTACAAATGATGAATAAAAAAATTGGATTCTGATTCCAAAAGGGGGAACACTTCTTCTAGGTACGAAATGTTTCACTTCAATTGCTACATATATCTCACTAGGATGCTCAGAAAGCAGAGCATTTTGAAGGCGAAGAGCTGATGATGCTCTCTAGACAGAGCAATCTGTATATCAAGATCCGGAAAGTTTACTACCGAGTCGTTTTTCTATACATATAAATTCACACGGGAAGGAAGCCCTGTAATGTTCAAAAAACACCGCGTGAATCAAGGGACAGATGATAAAAATTAATATTAGCTTCGGATTTTTGAAGTCTGTAAGCCTCACGAAAAAAGTTATGTTGGTAAGGAATTCCAAAGTACAGTTGTTTCAATGAAAAGAGATCCCTAGGCAAGAGAGATTCGAGACAGGTCTCCAAGCTTACAACAAAGAGATGGAAATTCTTCACTCATCGAGTCTTCCGTGTTGATACTGCCACGGGTAAAACGATTGATGAGAATTGAAAGTAGCAGCGACCGTAAAAATATCTATAGAAGAGAGACAAGTTTCCGCCCCTTCTACGACGCTTCAACGAAGTGAGCGAAGAATGGAATCAAACAGTTTCAATCAATGTTTTACAGACATGAGAACTATATTCAGCGAAAGGCCGTCTGTGCCTTAAAGAACTTAGAAGCTGACGAGAAGTATTTCTTCTCTCGAAATAGAAATCTAAGCTTCTGAAAAACACATTCAGCGAACGATCCCACATGGTTTCTGCTTGAGAGATTTTTCCTGATCCTAAGTCCTAGCATCAAGAAACTTAGCTTTGTAGGAATAGTTACTCCCTAGATCTCAATTTTAGATAAAGATAGATTGGCTTCCGTTGAGAAGAGACATGCCTGAGTTCTCCCAGCATTAAATTCTACCAAGTTGAAGTTCTCTCAGAATTTTTGTTTCTGGTTGTTTATGGGGACTGGAAGAGAAATTAGTATGAAGAGTACTTTCGTCCGCAAAACTCAGCATTGAGCAAGATGTTTTCTCTAGCAAATCATTGATATGAAGCAGAAACAAAGCGGGCGCCAGAACAGAACCCCGTCAAACACCTGCATTTATTGAGAGAGTATCAGACGACACTTACTCAATTGGTATTTTGGTAACACATCGCAGAGTGCCTAGCCAGATAAAAAAAAATTGAAATTAGCTACAAGTGCTCCAACTGTCACAACTTATCAAACGATAGACGAAAAAGTGTAGATAGGTGGGATTTGTTTAGATTATTTACTAAAACGAAAAATACCAAAATGTTAATGAAAGGCATTGACATGAAGTTAGCGTTGCTCTTTCGCGATCGAAAGATTCTGGGTTCGATTGATTCAATTGGAAATTTGAAGACTTTTTTTCAAAAACACCTTCAGTCACTTCATTGCTATCGTATGCATTTACATCTCTGTTTCAGATCCTACTAGTTGCTGGTGAATCAGGTTATGATGAAAGATATCCACCAGAATTCACAGAATGTATGGAAAGCAACAATATCAGCTTGAGAGATTTGAAGTTTTATGAGAAAGATGACAAACTGAACTGCTTCATCAAATGTGTGCTGGAAAAAAGGGGCAAAATCAAACCTGATGGGATACTGGATGTAGAGGAATTTGACGATTTATTTCCAACATTGACTGGAGATGCAAGGGAAAATACAAGAATATGTTTGAAAGAGATTGGAAAAATAGTTGAATGTGCGGATATCTCAAAATACCGAAATTGTTTTAGAGAGACATACTGAGTTGATTGCGAAAGATTATGAGTTTTAAGTGTCAGTAGTATGTCATAAAGTGTCGACGTATGCATCTAAACCAGAATTATTCCAAAAGCGATCTAGTATTATCAATGTGATCATAAAATACGGTTATTATATGTTGTCCAAGAACCCTCTATTCATACTTCATGAAACATGTATTGAACCAATCATGTATAATGCAGCTGTAGAAAGCTCTTCCCACTCAACTCTCGGTCGAAACTAGATACATGGGTCGGATAGACTTTCTGAGAAATAGACTAGTTGTTCTTGACCTACAATAACAACAAATTCTATTTCATTATAGATAATGAATTTCATTCAGAATTCACGTCAACTTATTCGAATTACCTCTAATTAATCTCCATCATAATGTCGACAAGCTTCGGCTTAAATTGAAACTGGTTAGAATATTTTTTTCAAAGAACTGTAGTCTTCACATACATTACATAAATGAACAAGTGTGGGATAGAAAATTCAGGGACATATAAAACAAAATGCTATTCTCCTTTCGGCTTCTTGTCATACATATAAATTCAATATACCTTTTTTGGATTCACTTCTCTGACATCACTGCACTTACATCTTAATTTGAAATCAGAACTTTCAATTTTGAAATGATTGCATTCGATTATCCAATGACAGATAGCTGTTACGACCTGCCATAGGTATTCTCCGTGACACTCGGCTGGATTTGCGAACACAAAAAATTCAGAACGGTTTGTTACTTACGAAACAAGAGTCTGATTCTGGTGCAGATGGTGTGAATCTCTAAGGCGAAACGCCATCTGCTGAATGACCACCAAAGACTAAAACTCCCACTTCTCCCAGTAGAAGAGACCACTTAAAGCGGAAGAGCCGTAACAAATTACCCGCCGCAAACGAAAAACGTCTTCGGTCTACTTGCAGAGGAAGATACAGAAAAAACATATTAAAAAAAATCTTGAGTAATATTTATATGGAGTATTTTGAGGATTTTATCGTAGAAAGTAATTGAAAAGGACCAAAAGTATGTTGGAATCATGGTCGAAATGAACTTGACATTTTCTTGAAACACCTTAACAAAGAAAAACCAACAATGAAGTTCACATTCGAAATGAAAATAATGATGAACTTCTTTTTCTAGATGTAATGATAAAGAAATGAACTCTTCATGTAGACACGAGCGAATATCGAAAGAAAACAGATACCAACAGATATTTACACTATACTCAAACCAACGTACAAGTTTCAAAAAAGTTACCTATAGTGAAATGTCTTGATGACAGAACAAAAAAAGTATGCATATTATAGGAAAGGGTCGATGAAGAGATTAATTACATTAATCAGTGTTGAAAGAAAATGGATGCCCAAATGATTTCATAGAAAATACATTGAATTAAATTGAAAATCGTAACAATCTCAACACACCCTACAATGAAGACATACAACCTGCACAAACTACACACCCTGTAACAAACATTATACCGTATGTCCCTCGGATTTCTGAAAAGGTAAAGCGGATATGCAGCAAATTCGATTCCGAAACGTTAACAACGATAAGTATTTGATAATCATTAGCTCATGTATTTTTTCGATTGGCGCATCTGAGTTATACGAGAAGTTGCTAACTAACAGAACTTGTTTCACTTTAAAAGGACTGATTTCAACTAACACGCAAACTTCTCGGGGTAGATTAAAAATCTGTCTTTCTTTACTTGTATAGATTTCAATATCAATTCGTATTCTTTCAGATTGAGGTATGTTAAGAACCCAAAAAAACTGAGGAGAAATAATTCATAGACTAGAAAATAATGACTTTCAAATATTAACGATTTTGTAATAAGTGGCAATATATGGTGTGATGTCAGAAATGTATCTTACAAAATGAGTGCATATGCTTTTGTGTTGTCTGGAAACTTACTTTTCTTTCGAAGTCAATCTTCATATCGATGGTTGAAAATTTTGAGGCAGTAGGTTCACATGAACAATGTATGATGAAGAGGAGATTGTTCCAAAACTGTCCAATGTCCATTAGAGGTTCACTTACACCTCTATTGAAATAACTACATTGGAATTTCTCATTAGCATAATAGGCTGAAGAATCAAGTTTTTTCCCAAAAATTTGTTATCTCATGCCCAGCACCTACGAGTATCACTTCCTTCGGCATATTAGCACACATAATCTCACCCAATTTTGTCAAGGTGCGACATTTTGAATACATCTTAAGGGAAAAAAACATCCTCCTGATATCTTCCCGATCCATCGTAGTTTCTATTTTATTCCAAAAATTATTCAGAGAGAAACTACAGGCTCAAGTGATCACAGACAAGTGTGTTGAATTTCTGCTGTCAATCATAATCATACTTGATACTTTCGTTTCAGAGGAAGTGAATCGATTCTATTGGTTAGGGTGAATCTCCAAAACTGTCGAAATGTGACTTCTCTTTCTCAAATTGTGGAAAAACTCATGCAATTTTATCAACTTCAACACATCTACAAGGATTGTGAATCACAAAACGTATATCTCTTTAAAAAAATCGGCAATGAACTTAATATAAATAAATGGACTAAATTTCAAAAAAAAAAACAAATATTCATCAGCATGACACTAGAATCAAAAATAATTTCCATTTGCCTCTAGCACGGCTCAGAATAACTTCCTATGCACCGGAGTACTTAGGACCGAAGATATATGATCATCTTCCAAATTATTTGAAGGCCATAAAGGGATTCGCTAAGTTCAAATATTTATTGAAAAATTATTATTTAGTGGAGAAATGTTGTTATCCATTAACAGATTCTTCACTTGATTCATTTTTCTTGTCTTTTGTATTATATTGACACTTCCTATACAATATATATTGTCTGACTGTAAATAAGGTATTATTATTATATTACTATATACTATTAAAAAATTCATTACTGATGAATTTTCCATATCATGTTTCATTGCATACTAATACTAATAAAGCTTCCCAAACGAAGATATTTTGGAGACAAGGCAGATAATAGAACAAAAAAACTGGGCTATAATAAATATTTTACGTGGAAAAAATAACATATTGCCTACTAATGCAAATATAGATCCCAACGTGTAAAACAACTTCTACTATACTATAGCAGAAAATATAGCATAAGGAATACCAACGACAATTCATCCATTTGAGTTTACGAAAAATTAAATATTCCAGATAACTCTCACCTATTTGATAGTGACATATACGAAGTGAAGCAAACTATAAATGAAATAAAGAACAAAACGTCATCTGGTTATGGTGAAATACGAGTTGGAATTTCAGGCCATTAATGAATCATTTCATTCTGGGAGATTTTTTGTCTTTATTGAGAATAATACAGCAGGTTCACCACAAGGCTCGGTTCTGGGTCTTATTCTTTTTCTGATTCATATGAATGATCTGGTAACCGTTGACATCAAATAGAAATTCATTCAATACCACCATCCTCAGGCGAGGGACGGATGAAGATAATCTCAGAGGGATTTCTATAGGGTTAAACAATGGTGCGATTCAAAATCCTTATATTCAACACAAGTCAAACGAGCATACTCTGATTCAAGCTCATTTCGACAACTTGCTCACCCACTTACGCTGAGAACTGAAACGAAGGAATATAGAAGGAGGAAATATAAGAATGTAGGCTTTTACGGCCGGTATTAATACATCTCTTGTTTTTCGGGTTTGAGGGCCGTGTAGTAGAATTTTTACTTCCGGAACTTTCGGCTACATCTGCGGCAGCCATCTTCAGCGGCGTGGTCTTAGTTGGACTCCTCTATGTGAGTTTACTACGACCCAGAGAAGAAGACTTGTCTCCGAAATTCAACAAGCCCAAATTTCCAAATAAAAAATACTCCAAGTAGAGACACGACGATCAAGAAATAGTTCTTAGTGTTGTAAATGCAATCTCATATGTACTTGAAACTCCTTTCCACGCAAATATAGCTGACTATAAGCACATGTTGCGCAAAGGTACTAGAATTATCTCTCTATGATGTCAACCTATATAGATCCTTCTTTTCATGTGTAATGTAGAAGAATTAATTAAGGAATTAAGTAATGTAAAATATCTAAGATAAAATTGTCTTTTCCAGATTTTTCATGTATAATTATGTGAGTGTTTTCAATGAAGAACAAAAAAGCATGATTATAAGAAAACTAAAAATAAAGGAACATTATTTTTTGGAATGTGTACGGATTGAACAACCTACAATATTAAATAGACGAACTTTTTTTGTGTCTGTGAAAATTGGCTGATTAGCAATATAGTTAGTTCAAGTTGTTTTTCCAATCATTATAAAAAAATTCTGCCCCAGCCATGAAAGAGAAGGCACGAGGTCGCGCCAGTGGCGGGTTAGCTATATTCATGTCGCTTTTCAAATCAAAACCTGAGCTTCATTTCGGGTTTATTTTTAAGATTGCTTTGAATGAAGTGTAGGTTGCCATGGATACCCTCTCATTATTTTGGGAGATTTTAACTCTAGAGTGGGGCAATTTGCATCAATACCATAAGAGCTTATGGAAAACACTAATTAATTCAACTCTATGTTGAATCTATATAACGTGGTTAATGCAAGGGGACGATCTCTCGTCGAATTTATGTTTACCAATAGCTATTCCCTCATTAATGGTAACGACAGACCTGCAAACGACACTTTCTAGAGGCAAAAGCACGCTAGATTTAGCTTTCTGTTGTAACAATTATCTTGATTCCATAGATAATCTTCAGGTTGCAAATAGTTGTAACACCTCGGATCATTTTCCGGTAATTCTGGAAATTTGGTTAAACATTCATGATAGCTCCACCCCTACAACCCGAACATCTAATGATACGCGAAAAATCATGAAATGGGATCAGTAAAAACCGCTCATTCACAAGAACACGATGAGTTTCTCCCCCAATGTAGGCATTTTCGACAATGTTGGCAACCTAATCCAAACAATTTGAAGCTTAACCTAGGAAATAGGCCTTACGTGCAATAAAAGTACCCAACCGAATTTTTGCAGAAGTAAGCCTTGGTTTGACGCATGTCGTTCCAGTGAAAAGAGAAAACTGAGAGAACTGTTGATACTTTGTAAAAAATATAGTTTCACCGAACCAAATAGTCTGCATTATATCACTCAGAAAAAATCCTACAAAACTTCACTAGTATAAAGAAGACTCACGAGAAGCATGTTTTTGGAAGGCTCGCAAATGTAAAAGATCAGTAAGAATTCTAGGAAACTATCAAGTCATTTCAACCAAAATTTCAATCATTTACTATAGGAATAGAAATCTGGAAAAAATTTTTGAGAGTCATTTATTTTGAGATAATTTTATGGGTTTCTAGATGCGCCTATTACATTTCCTGAATTATTGAACTGCATGAAATTTTTTAAAGATCATAAAGCCCCCGGAGAGGATGGAGTTCCATACGAGTTTATCAAAAAGCTTCCCCAAAACTGGTTGCTCTATGTGTGTCACCTTTTCAACAAAATTGTCAGTGAGGAAATATTTCCTGACACATCGAGTAACACCGTGTTAAGTAAAGTTTTTTCTTTGATACTTCAGAAAAGATCAACTACATGGTGTGATGGATATCGACAGTGTTTTTGTGCTCAGTTCAGTAATTCACATAAATCTGAGGCTCATGGGCAGAACAGTTTTATGCGCCTTTGTTGACTTCAAAGTGAAGTTCGACTCAATTAATCATAGTCTATTAGTGCACAAGCTGTACCGCCTAGGTATTAGTTCGAAATTGATCAGATTCCTAAAAAATATGTACGACAATTCAAACATGTGATGCTACAAAAAGGTTGCGGGGGAATTGCTATAGATAATGACTTGGTGTTATTGATGTACGCCGATGATCTGGTTCTGCTAGCATATACACCAATAGATCTACAGCGTACTGAGCCAGTATTCTATGAAAAATGATCTTGTGAAAAAAATCTTAGTCTTTACTAATGGAGGTTTTGCATCCAACAACAATTTGAGTTTCTAACTCTCATAATGCGTAGCCGTATGGGGAATGAGGTACCCCGACCTATTAGAACTCATTCAAGTTGCATTATATTATGAAATGTGTACTGTCATGGTTACAAAATGATGCCCTCATCCCGTCTCCCAAAGATATGTTTACTACGCCTTCAGGACTCAGATGTTCGGTTTGACTGTGCTCTACAAGTCAAATCCTACCTATCTCCATTGGACAGTAGCGATCTCTTGCGGAATTTTCAGCAAACTGATTTCGAACGAATATCTCAACACAACACAGATTTCTATGATCCCGTACTAAGGAGAGAAGATAGAAACAAATTGTCCAAATCTAACTACTCATATTTCTATAAAATTTTTCCAGTCCATACGGCATACTTTACTTGAAGTCATCATACCATATAACCTTTATCAAGATAGTTGCCCAATTGAGAACTTGCAGCAAAATTTTTACTAGATTTGCTGCAAATGGCTGTTTTTGCATAATGAAAACCGATGAAATTTGCACTATTTGTAATCTAGTAGTAAATGAAACTATTGTACACATATTTTTCGAGTGTCCTGTATATGAGAGCCTACGCTCGCACTTTTATTCACAAATCACTACTCTGGACGACTTGCTAGTTACTCTAGATACAGACAATCCGAAGTCCCTCAAAATGATAGTGAATTACATTTCAGCAACCCTCAAGCTGTGCTCATTTATCAGTAATGAATGATGTTTTCTCTACCTCTTTCTCTCAGTTACGTTTACCTTACGATATTTGTCAATTTCGTCAATCTCGAATTGTAATCATCCCACTCAAGAGTCAACCAAACTCTTTGTCATAGGGATTGAAAATTCTTATTTCGGACAACCCCCCTTTATTGGGTGCCTACGTCATACAAGGAACACACCCCCAAAGTTTCAGATCTCTACGACCAGCGGTTTGGGCTTTTTGTTCCCCCCGTTCCCTCATAATGATTTTCTACCCCATTTTAAACCTATTGCGATGAATTTCATTTTAATACGAAACACGTCTTCTATAAATTCTGTGAAAGAATGTTCACGTAGAATTTGGAGTAAATTGGAGCAAAGCATCTTGTTGTCCCATAAAATTTGATCTCGTTTCTCACCTCCTTGGGGTGGAACTTCGGAAAACCCTTTCCCATCGGATGCCTACATCTTACAAAAAACATAACATTCAAGTTTCAGCTCTCTAAGATCAGCGTTGCATTGATCTGTCAGTCACTTATTCAGCACAAAGCATTTTATATGTATAGATTCACAAAAAAAACTTTGTTGTGGTTCAAATATGAGAGCTAGCTGAATAATACTACGATCTTTTTTGTAGAGCTGATAGAGACCAAGAGAAGATATCGGGTGAAGCAGGTACGCAATAGTAATATCACACAGAATTTCAAAGTCTGAACTATTTATCGTTTTTTCAGATAGACGACTTTGCATATTCTTTGGTATTGTCTCTTTGGTTGCTGGTTTTGTTAGATGATTACATGTCGGATCTGACCTTCGAGTCAGTTTGACAGTTGAATATGAAACTCGTTTTAAATAACACCAACAACGATGTATATTCAAAAGTTCATCAGAAAGTACAGAGGAGTAGGTGATATACGAAATTAGTTGTTGAGATTGTCTCATTGGCCAAAGCCGACAAGCTATGAGAATTCGCTTGAAGGAACATTACTCTCACATGAAATGGACATGACCATTGATGAAGTGAATGCAATCTGATATTGATCAGAAATATAGATGATAGGGAGCTTCTCTTTGCATTCGAAAACCTAGAAATAGCAAACTCCAGTAGTAATATGAATAGCAATAGCTATTCAGTCTCATTAAAAGAAATAAGTCCTTGTCGAACTGAAAAAATCTCCGATAGATGATGAGAATGCAAATAATATTCCTCGCCTCCTTGGTGAGATATATGAAATACTCCATTTATCAGATTCAGTACCAATTTTCCTCTCCTGAAGATGCTTCGTACACAAAAGACGCATGGATTGCAAATACAGTTGGGTGTTGGGGTAACTGAGCTGGCCTTAAATATTTCACCTTTATGGTATTGAAATGTTCAACAGTATCTTGATGGTAAAGGTTTTTAGATACAATAGCGCAGTTAGTCCGTTGGAACAAAACATTCCACATGACTGATCAATTCATTATAACTCGGAAAAAATTGAGAGGATATGATTTAATGTTTGAAAATTGTCAAATTACTGAAAGTGTTCAAAACAGAAAACATCAATCATCTATTTTACCGTCACCTATATATAGAAATTCATCAACTGTAACACCACCAGTGCATGAAATTCAGAAAAGTGGCAATAGCTTCAAGTTGTAAAATGGTTCTTCTCAATATTTGCACGCTTTCAATACTAGCCCATGTGAGTAAACCGAATTTCATTTATTCTGTTTTCATTCGAAAACGACTGAATCAATTCATGAGAAGAAGTGAATAAGTGGTTCTCAATCTATAATCTTGTCATTGATGAGTGCTCTTCTGATTCTTGCAATGTTACTTTACTATATAATCCGTCGACAATACTCACTCAGTAATTTGGATTTTTTCAACATGTAAGATATGCTTTAAAGGAAAATGAATAAAGATATTCAGTGAAGCCAAAAATGAGGAAGCTCACACTTCTGCTTATGCTTTTCAAGACAGACATATCCATTTGATTTGATTTTTACTTCGTAATAAAAAATTGGGCGGTTTTGAATATTGCAGGTCACCATTATTTCCATGATTCCGAAGTTTATTTGGGTGTTCATAGTATGTTGGTGAAACGGGAATCTTTCATAATGATGATGAGATATGATGGTACCCTACGGAAAAAATAATTATGTCATGGAATGAAAATATCCGTTAATTGTTAATGATTAGTTAACTGAAGAAACAGATGTACTAATTTGATCTCCACATAGAACTTGTGGTCTCGGTGGTGTTGAGGTTCAGCAAGTGCGCTTTTCAGGCGGAAGACCGAGGTTCAAATCCCCACCATGCTGGGTAATCGCACGTTAAAAGTCGTGGCCTCGTTAATTTATTCCTCACACAAGTTTCGACTTCTGATTGACGTTTGTCAGCTGGTAAACGGAACGAACAATTTTGAAACAACAACAATCATGTGATCAATGCAAGGAAATTTTCAGTCATCATAGCTTCCTAGGCGAAAAGATATATTGGAGATCTTGAAGACTTCATCTTTTCTTTTGAAAGTTGTAAGGGGCCAGAATAGGAAATCTGCAATAGTTTCCTCACAGTATCCATTCGTACGAAAACATGAGAATTAAGAAATAGATCATAGAATATGAAAGTTTTATTCTTGCCATGCTTAGAACCTTGGACAGGTCTGAGAGAAAACATGTTGTCTCTTAGCTGTTTCAAAAGGTTATGGTAATTGTGATTATTTTTGTCTTCATTCATCACAGTGAACTCTCTGAGTGTGCTTCCATACACAATTTCAGCACAAGATGCTTGATATTCTCTACATGGGTGAATTGTCGCCTATTTTCTCGTTTGATATGTCTACCATCATCTGATGATTCTGTAGAAAGTCTGCGCCATATATGGGTTTGTCAACATGAGCCACAACAAATTGCCACAAGGAACTTTTTCTCAAGCCCAAACTCACAGTCAATAGTTTTTCACCGAAAGTTTCTATTTTTGTTTCATTTGCTTTTGAATGTGTTAAATTTTAATTCGATTCGCTCTCGATTCGTATTGATTGATGTAATATTCAATCAAAAATTACATATACGTTCGAAGATAAACTTTCGAAGTATTTTACTTGGTTCCCAAACTATTGGAAATAGTCGAAAATATTGAAATCATCGCATTTCTCTTCAATAGTGTCCTTCAATCTGTCATGCGTGGTACCAGCTATGTCTAATTTCAGCTTGTATGACTCGGGTCATACCAAGCAACATTCAAGTTCGGAATACCAAAAAAGACTCCTCTGTAGGAAAACTTAAGAAATTGTCTCTGGCCTGGATGTCTGACAATACTGCTCTGGAGGCTCACAAAACTGCTGACTCCTCCACAAGCGGTTCCATTGGACCAGAAGCTAATATAAGATCATTCTTGTTTGAGTCATCATATGAAGAGACTTCAAAATCTTGAATATATGGGAGATCCAGCATGGCTTTTCTGTTTGAATGATGACGAAAAAGCAGACCATGGAGCTTTGGGCCTGCTTCGCCAAAAAAGATTCTCAATGTTTGAAAGAGTTTCACTTTCACTCCGGACCTCAAAGATCATTCAAAAATAATTAATCGGTTTCGTAAATAGGCTGAATAAATTTGGTGAAGAGTACAATTTTGTGTGAGTCGCGATAAACCTCGTGGGATGTGAATGAAGGTCAGTAAATTGGAGCGTATTCAAAGTCCAAAACGGGGACAACTCCATCGTGATATAAATTGTTTCACTTGAATTGCTACTTATTTACAAACTCTTTCTTCCCAGCGAATATCTCTGGTACGCTTAGAAACCAGATCCTCTCGTGGGCAAGGAGCTTGAGTCAGTTCTTTCGCGACGTTCTGGGTCCGATCAATTCAATGAAAAAATTTAATATTTTATTCATTTATCAAAAACACTCTCACTGGTACCGTGAACATTCCCTTTTCCGTTTCAGGCCTTACTCGTTGTGGGTGAATCAGGTGGTCAACAGAAATATTTACCAGGATACAAAGAATGTATGGAAATCCACAATATCAGCTTGGTAGACTTGAAGGTTCCGAAGGAAGATGACAAACTGAACTGCTTCTTCAAATGTTTACTGGAAAGAAGGGGCAAAATCAAATCTGACGGCACACTGGATGAAGAGGCATTAGATGATTCATTTTCGAAATTCACTGAACATGTTAGAGAAAATATAAAAGCATGTTTAAAAGAGGTTGGAAAGATAGTTGAATGTGCTGATATCCCAAAATTCCGAAATTGTTTTAGAGAGGCAGTATTTTGAGCTGATCAAGAATGATCACGAATTAATTTTATTCAAAATATGGAATAAAGACAATTTGAATCAGTATTCTTATTTCATATGTCATCAGATCTATGTGAGAACTAGTTCGATGTGCATAGAAGAATTACATATTTATAATTAGTAGGTGAACTACTGATACACAATGCTGATACCATATTAGTTTTTGACGTGTCAGTGGTATGTCACAAAGTTTCGACATATTTTCTATGTCATGAATATTTGTTATCTGAACCACTATTATCCCCAAAAAGAGCTATCGATTATTATCGAGGTGTTCATAGAAATCCGGTTATTCCATTCGGGTTAAGAACACTACTGATGCCACAAGTTTCATTCATTACTAATACAAAATGTGTGTATTATACTTATGGTTTCTGCAGTATAATGCCATATATTATTTCCTCAGGGAATAATAGCAAGAATTAGTAATGGTCTTTATTCCCTCTTGTAAACCTATCACAAAATTTCTCGAATCAAATATTACCATGGAAACGATATAACCATGAACCCAAGTGTCAGTGTCTAACGCGTAGGTAGTGTTTGTGTGTTTGTATTGAGATGAATGAAACTGAAGAATCATTTATTCATGATAAATAAATTAGTCGTGAATAAAACAGTATATACTACTCGCAATAAAGACTATTATCATTGACTCGTGGTATGCTATACTATTATACGGTAATAATCAAACCTATCCCATACGAGATAATTCCCCCCCCCCTAGTCATGTTCTGATCAGGACAAGATACTAAGGTCGAAGTATATGAAAATTCATCAATTTTAGTAGTTTCTGCTGGAGAAATCAATAGTGTCACGTCACTCGCCACAGAGAGGGCGCTACCACATTTTTTCGATCGCAAAGGAAACTTTGATACCAAGTTCAGAAGGTGTTTGTTATATAATAAATCTTCCTGTATTCATGATTCTCTTGGTAACTCTGTTATGTACTTTTGTTCATTGTCAGTGTCATAAAAGTTGATGAAAGCCTTGTTCTTCCCGAGGTTATTTACTACAATTCAATCAACTTCCAATCTTTCCGGTTTGAGTAACTTATCCATAACTGTATGAGAAAAACAAAACATTCATCAGTTGAAAAAGAAACCTACGTTATTGCAGAAGCTCTCAGAAAGTGGCGACATTTTCTAATTGGCCGACAATTCCAACTCATCAGAGATCAGTGTCATTTTATTTCGACCACAATGCTTCCAGTGGAAAAAAATTAAAAGATCATGCATTGGAAATTGGAATTGTCTTGCTTCAGATATGATATCATCTTCAGACCTGAAAACGAAAATACGGTAGCAGATACTTTATCAAGGATAACTTCAACAGTCACCAGTGAATAGAGCAATAAGACCCTGTACAAATTACATAACTCTTTATGTCATCCTGAAGTGACCCGATTGAATCACTGGGTTTGATGCAAAAATTTACCATTTTCTTTGGAAAATATCCGAAAAATCACTGCATTATGTCCTATATGCGCAGAAGGTAAACCTAGATTCCATAAAAATCAACGTTCTCTTATAAAAGCAATTCCTTCATCTGCCTGCCATCTTCAACCAATAACAAATACATATTAACCATTGACGAATTTTCTCGATTTCCTTTCTCATGTCCGGATATGAGTTTTACAACTGTGATAAAATGTTATTCTGATCAAGGAACTCCACTGATATCTCAGGAAATGAAATCATTCTTGAAGTCAAATGGTATCGCCTCCAGCCGTACCACCGCTTACAACTCTCAAGGGAATTGACAGTGTGAGAGATACAATGGAATAATTCGGAAAACAATGGTAAGTTCTACAAGAAGCTCTTCATTCGATAATATCATTGTTATCTACGGCAACAAACTGCACTCCTCATGAAATGATGTTCAATCATCATCGACGATCACCTAATGGATCCTCAATTCCTTCATGGCTTTCAACTCCAGGACCCGCATTTCTCAAGAAACATTATAGGATGAGTAAATATGAGCCACTAGTCGAAGAAGTTGAACTTATCGAGATCAATCCTGAATATGCATACGTAGGATTTCTAAATGGCAATGAATCTACTGTTTCAACTCGCCATTTGACACCACTATTGTTGATTTTATTCTAAGGTTTCAGCTTCTGTTTATCATCTGGTACTATATGTCGTATTCTCGATTCGAATTCATCGATTTCCAATTCAGCATCAGTTTTGTCTATATATGAGTTTTTGAAAGATCGAGCAATTATCAAAAACAATTATTTCTTGGGTTTCAAGATACTTTTGTTGGAATCTTCAGCAAAGCCCATTGAATATTTTACAGGTAATTTGCTACTGAATACATACCTAACTGCTTGTTTTCAAAATATTCTGTTTGAATTTCGAAAGTCCCCATTCTGTTGTCGATAAAGTCTCAAAGTGCGATTTTTCAAATGAAATCATGGTTTCCAATGTAGGGTTATCCTAGGTCACTTGTTCTCCACCCATTTCATAACGAATTTCATCAAAAAAAAAGCAATTGCATTTTTTGAGACTTGCATGTGTTTGTTCAATTGTTTTGGATGAATCATCTTTCTATGTGAATGAAACTTTCCGCAATATCAAGGATCAGGAAAACATGACTCAGACAGATCATAAGCCAATCATCAATATTCCCAAGAAATATTTAGCAGAAGCCCCAGAATCTTATTCTCTTTCTGATTTATCGGAATGATCTGGTAACCGTTGACATCAAATAGAAATTTTCAATTTTTGCAGATGACACACCATCCTTTGGCGTGGGACAAATCAGAGGGATCTTTATGGGGTTGAACAATAGTGCGATTCAAATTCCTTATGTTTCAACACAAATAAAACAAGCATACTGTACTTCAAGCTCATTTCGACGATTTACCCATTTACGCTGAGAACTGAATCGAAAGAACATGAAAGGAGGAAAATATCTCACAATTTTGTACTTCATCCATTACCCAAAAATTGTTGAGGTGAGCCAATCTACCAATGGTCACAAGAAACGTTCCAGAGAAGAATACTTGTCTTCGAAATTCAACTAGCCCAAATTTACTCTAAGTAGAGACATAACGATCAAGAAATGTAGTTCTTGGTGTTGTAAATTCGATCTCATGTGTACTTGAAACTCATTTTCACGCAAATATAGCTGACTATAAGCAAATGTTGCGCACCGGTACTAGAATTATCTCTCTCTATGATGTCAACCTATATAAATCCTTCCTTTCATGTGTAATGTAGACGAATTAATTAAGGAATTAAATAATGTGAAATATCTGAGATAAAAATTGTTTTTTCCAGATTTTTCATGTACAATTATGTAAGTGTTTTCAATAAAGAACATGAAAACAGAGTATGAGAAAACTAAAAAGATAATTACATTATTTTTTGGAATGTGTACGGACTGAACAACCTACAAAATCAAATAGACGAACTTTTTTTGTGTCTGTGAAACTTGGCTGATGAGCAATATAGTTTTTTCAATTTGTTTTCCCAATCATTATAAATGAAATTCTGCCCCAGCCATGAGAGAGAAGGCACGAGGTCACGCCAGTGGCAGGTTAACTATATTCATATCGCTTCTCAAACCAGAACCTAAGCTGCTGAGGCAGTATTTTGAGCTGATCAAGAATGATCACGAATTCATTCAATTCATAAAATGGAATAAAGAAAATTTGAATCAGTATTCTTATTTCATATGTCATCAGATCTATGTGAGAACTAGATCGATATGCATAGAAGAATTACATATTTACAATTACTAGGTGAACTACTATTACACAATGCTATTACCAAATTAGTTTTCGACGTGTCAGTGGTATGTCACAAAGTTTCGACATATTTTCTATGTCATGAATATTTGTTATCTGAACCACTATTATCCTCACAAAGAGCTATCGATTATTATCAAGGTGTTCATAGAAATCCGGTTATTCCATGCGGACTAAGAACACTACTGATGCCACAAGTTTTATTCACTACTAATACAAAATGTGTGTATTATACTTATGGTTTCTGCAGTATAATGCCATATATTATTCCCTTAGGGAGTAATGGCGAGGGATGAATAGTAATAGTCTTTATTCCCTCTTGTAGTCCTATCACAAAACTTCTCGAATTGAATATTATCATGGAAACGATACAACCAAACTCCGAGTGTGAGTGTCAAACGCCTAGGTAGTGTTTGTGTATTTGTATTGAGATGAATGAAACTGAAGAATCATTCATTCATTATAATGAAATTAGTCGTAACTAAAAAAGAATATACTACTCGCAATAATGACTATTATCATAGACTCGTGGTATGCTATACTATTATACGGTAATAATCAAACCTTCCCTATAAACGTGATAACTCCCCCCCGTCCTAGTCATGTTCTGATCAGGACAAGATACTAAGGTCGAAGTATATGAAAATTCATCAATTATAGTAGTTTCTGTTGAAGAAATCAATAGTGTCACGTCACTCGCCACACCCTACCACCTTTTTTCGATCGCAAAGGAAAATGTGATACCATGTTCAGAAGGTGTTTTTCTTCTTGAGTTATTACTAGTTCTATTTCATTGTAGATTATGAATTTTTTTCAAAATTTGAATTGATCCAATCAAACTCCATCATAATAACGTTTCCTTCTGGGAACTGTATTCTTGAGGTAAATCCATATACAACTGTCCATATACAGCCATTGCGTAGTATGCGGACATCAGTTATCTTTTCGAATGAAAATAAATCAATAATCAGGCCCCATAAGTCAAGACTCGAGCCGAAGTAAACCATTGTTAAAATAGACAAAATTCACTACCGATAACTCAGTAACGGCTAGTCCGAATGTCAGAAGTTTGATGATGAATGATGAGATTGGAACCTTCACGAAACAAAAATATTCCAAACTAAAAATCGAGTTTTCCTGAATGTGGTCGACAATGTTACTTGTTAGTGGTATTGATTCGGACTTCCATTGTTCATATTATCAACTGTATTGAAACCTGTTAGTAAGGGTGAGTACTTTAAGACCTGATAAACAGTCCATTGAAATAATCGGCATTCTCAGCACCGATTATTTTAACGGACTCTTAATCAGGTCGTAAAGTACCCACCCTGAGCAAAAAAATACAAATCGTATAATCCAATCAAATCCAAACAATAAAGATTGAAATTGATTTTTTTGTCGAAAAAATTGAATAAAAGGTCTGTTTGATCGAAGAAAATAATATTGTGCCATAAAATTGAGATATCGAATATGAAATAGCAGAATATGTTTGCTCTCAAGCTCTCAATTGGTTACATTTTGCTGCATTTATTTCATCATTCCTATAAATATTTCGCGTTATATCGAACATCAAGAGGCCAAAGAGACGTCCCCACACACGAGACGTGTATGTCCTCTAGAAGACAAAAGCATCTTCTGCTATATCAGCGAAAAAAAGGATTATAGGGTAAGTGCGGTTTGAAATGAATAACAATCCACTCGAATGAATCTCAATCTCAAATCAATTATCTATACACTTTTCATGAAACTCTGAACTATTGACACTGTTATTCAAAAATATATCTCCTTACTCCGCTGGGTACATTGGAATTGTTATTTGTTGTGAATGTCGTCATCAAGAGCGAATATATTCCCAACGAGGTTTTCTGAAGGAGCAGCTACTCAGAAAGGTTCCTTTCCACTGCCACACAGAAGACAACAAAGAACCGAAGTAAGGCATTCTACGCCCGATTTACTCGACTTGAATTCCCTGCCAGTTATCGACACGTACTCGGATACAGCGCTTGTGTTGTGGCTTGCATATCGTCGATGGAAACGTCGTAAACGAAGAGGAAGTCGACGATCAAAGGCCGGTTTTTTATCAATTGTTAAGGAACTTGGCTGTCAGCTGAGTCCTTAACAGCCAATCGGATGTCTCGGTCAGCCACTTTAGCTTTTAGCCAACACTTAGCTGGTGATTGATAAACCGGCCATTAACGTGCATCAAATTCGATGTGACAGAATGACGCATAGTATGTTGATAACATTATACCCAAAGCTCTTCGGAATCACCAACTTCACAAAAAAACTCAACTATTTTTACCAGTTCCAACGTTTGATCACTCTATTGAAATAATCTGAAGATTCCATATCCCATATGCCTCTTGATATTGTGATCTGATCAACGAGTGAACTCGCGCGTTGAACGTCTCATCTGGACAGACTCTGAAGGAATGCAGAGAAAATAGATTAATTATTTTGTGTGCAGGTGTTGAAATTGGAGCGACATGTTGAGATGCGCTTTGTGGCCGAGTTAAGGAAATATAAGCTTTAATAATTGATCTGTGTATTTCCAGAGGTGATCGGTATGGGTATCGAGAGTTTTATTAGTAAAATATTTGTCAGGCCCGCCTTTTTGGAATCAAAAAAAACAAAAAACTAAAATGATTGATATGAAATATTTGTCAGGCCCGCCTTGTGGAATCAAAATCCAAAAAAAAATCGTAATGATTGATATGGGTTGAAATAAAATTCAAACAAGCAGTAAGTATTTGCGACGGCGTATTGGTGCCATTGCAAAAGAAAAAAACTCGCAATCGCGACTAATAATGATATGGAGGATCTTGATTCGGATTCGAATTGTTCGTTTGAAACAATGTCACATTATCATCATACAAGCAATAGCAATAACGTCAAGTTACCTACGATGGCAGTCCCAACTTCCCATGGATCATATGAGCAGTGGTTGGAATTTCATAACATATTCAATATAATCTTATTCATACTGATCCGAAGCTTTCCGACATTGAACTTTTTCATTATTCAAAAAATTCGATTGAGTACAACCAAAGTCATAAGCTCATCAGAAATTTCAGAAGATAATCACAGTGAGGCTTGACTTTACCCAAGGAACGTTCTGAAAACGAAAGGATCATTGCATTGAGTCTCATCGACACATTTTTGGGATTTGCTTTCGATTCACATTGTAGAAAATAATATCGATTTCAGTAGTAAAGGGGATTCTCGAGAAAGAAGTTTTCAAGCAATATTTTTCCAGAAATGAAAAAACTTCTCGGATATATTTGAACCAGAGTTGAAAAGAATTGTGACTTCAATTCATTTGAAATGAATTGAATTCATTTTCAGTGAATTCAATTCATTGGCTTCAATTTACTTCGAAAAAAAAGTGTCAATTGACATATTAGAAGTCGCAATTGCCAGATTGGGGGTCAGTTTTTTAATACAAGGATAAGTAAGTTATCTGTCAGATAGATAGAGGAAATGAGAGGGTGCGCTTGAGTAATAATTGGCAGTGATGTGGAAGAAAACTGTTGGTTAGTTTCATCTGACAAATGTCTAGCATTGGAAAACCGGTCCCCAATCTGTCAATTGACACATTCAATCTGTCAATTGACAGAATAAAAGTCGCACTAATACTCCGTATTAAATGTTAGTTATTGAATTGCGACAAAGACACGTAATGCTCTACACTGCCTTACATTGCAAATTGTATAACTAATTGATCCTAGTCTTCAGATTCAGAGTATCAGGACTCTTCTCCTAAAGATGATCACCTTGTTAGCGGAACGCCCGTCGAGTACAAATAATATCAGTTTTGTGTAAGGGTAGGTAATTCCTAAAAAAAACAACTTCCACAACAAAGGTTTCAATCTCATCTTCAATTTTCAATTGTTCAACCTGCAGAGCAAAGATCGTCGCTATTGTCGAAGCTCCACTATAAACAACATATCAAAGACATTGAATTTGCGCTGCTCTCGTCCCTGCTCTCATTGCCGCTTTTATCGTTCATCACAGCTCCAAGATGAACGTAACCTTAGGCCGTGTTCCGTTTCCCTGTCTGGTTGTGTCTGGTGAAGTGGTATTCAAAATGGAAGTAGTCCGACTTGGCGAATTCATTTTCAAAAATATTATCAAAGGGATAGATAACTTTTGAAAACTTTAAAAAACTTTCTCGTGACTAGTAGTCGAAAGCTTGGAATTGTCGATCATTTTTGTCTTGTGATTTGGAGAATTTCTTCGTTAGAAAATTATTCCTCGGTTCTTCAGATACAATTTCACAACGAATGAACAAAAATGGACGTGAATTACTAAAAACGAACGATTTCTGGGTTAATAACCAACTTTTCAGGAACCGGGTCTCGTTAGCAATCACTCTTCAAGCGGTCACTGTGGTAACTAGTACAACGGAACGGCTAATGGTAACAATATTTGGAAACGGAACACGGCCTTAATGTCCCCGTTCTTGATCCCTTTTGTATAGTTTTTTTTCCAACTTATATCCTACTGGTAGGTTTTTCATCCATTCAATAAAAACCTATTCCTGAGCGTATAATCACGAAACAGAGTCAGAAAAATCGAATAAAGAAATATATGAACAAAGTTTAAAACCAAGTTTCAAGTTGAGTATACTCACGATGTTTCAAGCTCAGGGCTGCAATTCTTGAAATAAATCCGTATACGACTCTGTGTTGCGTTGCAGTTCAACAAATTCAGTCCATATCATACGTAGTTCATACGTCACTCTATTCGTATGAAAATGAAATCCGTATGACCCAAGAATTGCAGCTCTGGTATCCGCAAGGGACTTCGGGTGATGACTGTGACAGTCATCATTGTCGGAAACATAAAATGGCACCACTGCAATTTCTCGCCTATAGATTCATTTCTTTCAGAGAAAGGTGAATGCGAGAATAAGAAGAGGTGATTAGGTACGTAGCTGAAGTCAACGGTGAACTCAGAGGTAGTTGATAATCAGTAAATTCAACTCGAGGTAACATTTGGTTAATACTCGACTTGTCGAAAAGATGAGAGTAGTAAAACATTTATAGCAATCCCATGTGAACCTCAGTGCATTGGAGGACTTGACTTCTATAAAGTGAATGTTGTATATAAAACTTCTAATAAATCACAACAGTGCCTTATTGGTAATCCAAAAGATGAACTGAGAAACACAGAGAAGTCGAGAATTTACGAAATCAGTTGCCAAGATTGCAACAAGAAATGCATTAGCCAGAGCCGACGTTCTATAAAAACCTGTTTCAATGGACATCAGGCAAACATGAGAAACGAAAGGGTAGACAAGTTCAATGTCGCCCAATATGCTCTAGATAATGATCCCTCAATTAGTAAAATAGATCTGAAACTAATTAAGGATGAACATGACACAAGGCTATTCGATGCATTTAAGAGTCTAGAAATAGCGAACTGTTAAAATAGTATAAATGGTAGCAAAGGCCCGATTTTAATTTTTTTATCAAGAAATCAATTGAAATAATTGGTAATTTACCGTGAAGTCCATATCGGACGAAGAAAAAACTCCGCTGGTAGTCTTGCACTACCTTGGATCGTAAAGTATTGCCAGCATTTGCAAATTGTCATTTGGAAGCAATTGGAAAAACTCAGACGTACTGACTAAGAGACAAAACTAAAGAAAGTACATACTACTCATTTCGCATTTTTTCTACAAAATCTGTCAGAATTCCATACAAGTGAATACTGCAACTGGCAAAAATCTGGACCATTGGTATGAGTAGAAACAAAAATAGAAATAACTCATTTCTCAGTGATTCATATTCCTGTTGAAATCCAGAATATATATTGAGATAACAGAATTTGAAACGCCATTGAAGAACACATACATAAAAATTCAAAGTAGATACCTACCTATCTTGAGTTCGCATTTCAAACTGCGCGGTAGAGACATCTCAATTTGAATTTGTTTTAGATGGACTCTACGTTAGGCCTACATTGTTCGTTTCCGTTATTCAGCTGACGGACGTCAACCTTCAGAAGTCGAAACTTGTGCAAGCAATGGATTAACGAGGCCTTACCTTTTAACGTGCGATTACCTAGCACGGTAGCCCGGCGGGGAATCGAACCCCGATCTTCAAGCTAACCTCTACACTACTGAGAACCACATGAATGGTTCCTATTTGTAAAGACGAATATTCATGAAGTAGCCAGTATTCGATAAATTTCTAGTTGAAGTCTGCAGCATTAATTTGAGACGTCGATTACCTTCATTATGTTGTTAAAGATTCCGCTATTACAAATATAACAATAACTTAAATAAAATTCAATAAAATGTTGTCAATTCTGAGCGGTACAACAATAATAATATTGTTTACTAGGTAAAAAAGACTCACATTTTTGGACGACTCTGAAGGCTTGCGCCTCGACTTAGCAACACAGTCCAGGAATGTTATATATTCCATCATCATTTATTCATCCTCACTAGCTCACAAAATCATTTTTGTTTCTGATGGTGGTTTAAATCAACTTATTTATTTTGGTAATAAGTTTTTTTTTTAATTGAAAATAACTCAATTTTTATTTGCTATAGACTTGGGTGGATCGCATTTTTTACCACCATGAGACCTGCTGTGTTAATGAAAAACTGTATAATTTCAAAGAAAATTTCATGTATACTGTTAAAACCTCCATAGAGCACCTGAATAATTATAATTTGACACGGAGTAAGTATCTATACAGGATATCCAGACCAAAGTTCATCCATCTGAGTTATTTTAGGTTATATGGTAATGATAAATCAGAAATTAATGATTCATCAATATCTCAATGTACGAACGAATAATATTATAAATACCAATGATAATGAGCATAATTTGTAGGAGAATTATGAATATTACATCTTGAAGGCAATAGCGTCATATAAAGTATCTGATTTTGGACACTTCCAATGCAATCAGTCACTTTTTTTAGCGAAAGGGTTTAATCTTCTCCACAGCTTATTATATTCATTCAATCGTATATCAAAATTATCGAGTTGGATGGAAAAGAGACTAGCATGTGAAAATTGGCAATTCCATTAGTGGGTGGATATTGGGTAGAATGTTTATATAAGGCAAGATAATAGCATTTCATTGGCAAAACTTCACGACATTCGCTTCTAGAGAAAATCATCACTTATGTGGAGTTATACTGAAGGCAACAAATTCAACATATCGCCAGTGCTACAAATTCCAAATGATGTCCCGCAGGGCTCCATTCTGGGACCCCTCTTGTTTTCCGTATATACTTCATCCTTCGCATAATGCATACGTCACAGTGAGTACCATATTCATGTGGACGATACCAAAGTACATAGTCCTTATTAAAAATCAGAAGTTGAACAGGCTAATATGGTGCTGAATGCCGATCTGAATGACCTTTCAACACTCTCAGAACAATAATACTGTATATCACTTATCCCACCAAATCACAGATAATTTTATTCGAGAGCAAGCCAGCCAGAATAAGGACTGGAGCTTTCGAAACGTTGAGAGTAATGGTATTTCATTGGTACTTATTAATACAGCAAAAATTTGGGTGTATTTTTTTTTCTTCAGACGTGAAAGCCAGACAGGTGAACCACATAACAAAAAATGCATTCTACAGTTTTTGGCTTATTTTCAATAATCGAAAATTCAAAAACTCATGCAAAACTCTGTACTCATTTTGACTACGCAGATACATTTTACGGCCAACGAAAATTGCAGAATCTCACAGGCAATTCAGAATAGATGTGCCAGTTTCATACAACACCCGAAGTCTTTTCGTGTCTACTTAACTGTTGGAGTTAAATGGCTACGAGTGACCAATAGAATATTTCACCACCACATGTACATTTTATAAAATCGTTGAAAATAAGTAACCTCAAAACCTAACATCCGAGATAGATTTCAAGACAAATATACATTATGACAATGTAAGAAGAAAACTTATCCTCACAATGCCTCATCATTCCAGTTCAATGTTCCAGTGATCATATTTTTACCCAATTTGTAAATTGATTCATGTCTTACCCTCATATCGTATGGACTTAAATTTCAAGATATTGAATAGAAATTTGGAAAATACTCTGTTAGGTAAAAGTAATATCACACCGGATTCCAAGGTCTAAGCTATTTATCGATTCTTTCAATTTGTGATAACTTTGTGTATTCCTAGGTATTGTATATTTGGTTGGACTCGAAACATCCAGTCTAGGTTTTGTTAGATGCTTTAATGTCGGTTCTAATTTGAGGTCATATTCTTTCAATACTATATCCATGTATATCGTCTTCTCATGTAAGCATTAGCACTCCATGAGCCAAACGCACGTGTGCAAAAAATATCATTTTGGTGTAAAAGTAATTGATCTCTACAAAAAGTTTCAACTTTCATAGCAAAGGTTCCAATTTCATCATTTATTTTCAGTTCTATAGTTTATTGAGCCAATAGAATATTTTTGATGATTCAAATTTGATATAATGTAAATGATAAATATTTTCTATATAGATAACTCCATTGGATCCTTTTATAGAATCCTATGAGGCAGTACTGAAACGGAGAGGACCCACTATCTGAATAATAGTATTCCTGGATTTACGATTATTCAAATTTGATATAATGTAAATGATGGATATTTTTTATACAGATAACTCCATTGGAACCTGTTATAGAATCATATGAGGCAGTACTGAAACGGAGAGGACCCAGTATCTAAATAATAGTATTTCTGAATGTGATTGACAATAACCCTTGCAAAGTGGCAGTGGTTCGGATATTCATTGTTGACCCTATCGAAACCTATTATAGAAACATATAAGATGGAAAAAATGAAATAAAAATGGATAAGTCACGAATAAAGAAACTGAGTATGATATTTCAATCGAATGAAGGAAGAAATCACGAGATGTTTCCTACGAGTTGAAAGGTAACGATTTTCATCATCCTGATTGCTTCTAGTGAGGATCTCCATATTCTTTCTTCTCAAAAAGTTGCATTCCCTTGTGTGAGCTAGCAAACATGGTAGTGTTTTCTCAATTTCTCTTTTCTTGGAAGGATTCTCCAACACATTGATGAACTCAATTTCGGTCCAAAAGAATTTTTTTTTGGTACCGTCACAATGTGACAAATTATCAATGAAGTTCATATGAGTATCTAATTGCTAAACTACATAAACTGGTGAATCAAATTTCAAAGTTTGATGATTCGTATGTCAATTTTTTTCATGTTTGAAACTATCGTGATGGCAAACTCTTATGGTTATTCACAACAGCGCAAATCCTTTCATATAACTGAATTACAATAATTACCAAAAAAAAAGCAAGTTCATATTGGGACATCATCATGATAATTTCAGTGAATTATTTGATGTGTGAATGTTTGCGAACAGGAAATAGCAATCATCTATTATATTGACACCTATAAAGTGAAATTCACTCACTGTAATACCATCAGTGCATACAAGTCAGAAAAGAAACGCTAACTAGAAGTTGTAAAATGTTTTTTTTGAATATTTGCGTGCTCTCAATATCAGCGCATGTGAGTATGACTAGAAAATCGCTGTTTCAAATTTTTCTTTTGTCATTTTTGAAAGTTTGAAGAAATTCCTAGGATGAAGGGAATGACTTTATGTACATTCTGACAAATTTCACTTTGTCTCTGTGTGCAAACAAAAAACGGAGTGAGCGAAACAACAGACACACACACATGCGTCTTCGGCACGTTTTTTCAATATCAAATAATTGGGTTATACTTTTGAAACTTTTCGTACAGATCAATTAACTGTAAAACCAAACTTTGCACTCGACAATATTTTTTATGATATTCAAACCAATGAATAAACAATTCATGGGTTCTTGGGGAGGAGATGAGTTTTGCACCTTTGATGACCCCTTATCAATCGCTAGCATCGAGTATTGTGTGGCCTAATGGTATATTACGTAACGAGAGGCATAAATAGCGTATTACGCACGAGCTATAAATTGTGAGCACGAAGCGTTAGCCTAGTGCGATAATTCGTGAGTGCACGTAATTGGCATTATCCCGGTGTCACGTACTTTACTTTTTCTAATCCCACTGTGCTTTCTTGCGGTGGTTTCTGGTAGTGTAGTACGAAATTATTCGCTATCACTCATTTTCAATAATTGACGAGACACTGAATTACAGCAAGTAGGTGGAACAATTGCTTCTCGATTTATGGATATAACTAGACATTAACAATCCACAAGCTGTTGACAAATAAATTTCCCGAGAATATGATTTTCAATTCAATCTTACAAAGAATTTGGAGCAAAAATTCAGCCTGTGGACAATTGAACGTGTATTCTGAATGAGCCATCATCCAACAGCTGTCAAATACGTAATGAACTGTTTCAAATAGTGGGAGCTGGAAAACGAATACTTTTATTGTAAACCTATGCAGCCTAATTGTGTCATCCGTTCTCTTTCGTTGAGGATCGAGTTCGATACTTTATAATGAACAGATGAAAAACAGTACCTACCAAAGCTGTCAGTTTCAACCATCAATTGTCGATTTATGAATAAACATCAATTTTCAAATCAATCACAGGAACATGGACAATGTTTTCGAATATTTCCCTCATATATAAAATGTCCCATAAGAGCAATGCAATTATCGAAAACGTACATCAGTAATTGCATTGTATCGAAAACTTACAGCGGTAATTGCATTGTATCAAGTCACCTTAACAACACATTTGAAACTGTATCACATACAACACAAATGAATGTCAGATAGACTTCAAAAATAGAAAAACATTTCGCGTTTAGGTGAGTACTCCATACAAGCTATAGAGGAAAGTATAAATGAACAAAAAATAACATTTCCTTGAGAATGTCTTTATTCGTGAAATATTCCAATGAATTACATTCGTGCATAAAAATGACCAGATAATTTTGCATTCAAGCGTGATATCTTATACAAACTGCATTCGGTTATTTTCATATTTTGTAAAAGAGCCCTCGTCCTTCGGACTCAGGCACTTTCACCGAATTATGAAAATAAACTCTTGCAATTTTTAGATATAACGCTTTCTTGCAAAATTATCGGTAATTTTTATGCACTCGTGCAATTATAACCGACAATATACCTGATAATAACAGGCACGAAATTTCGAATTCAGTGTAAATAATGCTTTCATATTCGTGGATTCATGCCATTGTGTTGATTTCACTTAGCCACCTATGACCTCCAGTTTCAATTTTTAACGAATTAGTATTTTGGTTCCTATATTCCTCGTGATATTCGTTTCAAAAACATCAGAATAAACTGTCGTCAATTAGTTTATTTTTCTGCTTATGAGTCTCTATTCCTAGCGCAAATAGCAAGAAATAAAACTGGGAACTAATCATATATCGGAAATCAACGGTAAATCGACCCCCCTTGTAGCGCCTACATCACATTTTCTGTTTCAGTTCTTACTAGTAGCGGGTGAACCAGCTGACGTCAACAAATTACCACCAGGAGTCACCGAGTGTAGTGAAAAATACAATTTCAACATTGATGATTTCAAAGCTATGAAGAGAGATGACAAATTGACCGAAGAACAATACTGCTTCTTCAAATGTTTTATAGAAAAATCCGGCAGAATTACCCCTGATGGGACAGTGGATATCGGTAAACTGGATGATTGTCCAATATTTTCGAAATTGTCCGAAGATGACAGAGAAAACGCAAAATCATGTTTGAAAAGTGTTGGAAAAATAGTTGAGTGTGCCGATGTCGAAAAAATTCGTAATTGTTTGCAAGGGCTAACACTGAACTCTTTTTAAATTGTGGGGGATTGCTTCATTCCCTAATTCCGGAATAAAAAAAATAACAATAAATTGGTATTCTTATTTCGTATGGACAGATAATAAAGTACATGGTAAGATTGTCGTTGTACAGATGAATTCAGTAACATGGATGGAAAAATAAAACTAGCATGAGGGGATAGATGTTTGTGATTTTGGTTTGTTAATAAAAAAAAACTAGAGAATATTTCACCTGATGTAAACTTTCGAACGATGTGTCACACTTGCATAAGGAGATGGCTATTAGGTTTAGACAAGTTCCATGGAATATCTGTGGTCATGCAATGCTTTGAGTGGCTGTTAAATGAATGGGTGACTGAGATAGGAAGAACTGTCACTCTCTAGTCTCTGTCGTGCTATGATTCCATTTTTTGATAAGATTCCTAGAAATTGTAGGAAGTGGGGTTATTCGTGAGATTTCAAGCTTCAGAATGTGCTTTCAGGAACTCTTATCAGATAGTTTCAATTGTTTCCAAAATATTTTTGTTCCCGATCCGAAGGAAATGTCCTTCATTTGTGCGTGATTGAATATAAAATATTCTATTGGAATTTTAAATGGTTTTTCGTTATTTTACAAACTTTCAGTTGGGGTGTCTTGGCGATTTTTTATATTTCCATCCATTCCAAATATATTCAGAGTGCGAAGTTTTCGTTGAAAATTCGTTCGAATCACACTATGTGCAAAAATGAAAAATCAATTGTAGTCCGCGAGATAATTTGGTATTTGAATGTATTGAAGCAACCCACCCAACTACGTTTACTAGGGGGAAACCCAATTTCATCCTGTCCACCATCTATGCCGGACAAACTGATAATCCGACGTGATGAATTCATCACTAGTTATATCAACTTACTATTTGTGTAAATTTCTATCGCAGATGAATTCGAATTGAAGGAAAATAGATAGAAGACATTTACAAAAAATGTCACACCTACTTTGGATATTCGAAATCTTGCTGAAAAATCTCATGCAAAAATTAATTGATTTTCAATATTTATATATTCGATATCAAGAAGGTGCTGCCAACATGTTTATACCGAGTAAAGATAAATACGTTAATGCAAACAAGTTTTCTGTTTGTTGAGGAAAGTAGCAACATATTTCAATAAGTATGTCGAGGAAGGGAAAGATAATGAAAGGAGGACAGTCGAAGTAATTCTGAGTGAGATGAAAACGAGAAGAAATATTTTCGACTCTCTCAAGAATAAATCTTGTCTGAGTTCTCGTGCATTGCCTCAATAATGGCCCTTCACATAATAATATTCTTGAGGATAACTTAGAGCGGCTGCTGCTGTACAAAGACAACAGAAACAATCCATGGAAAGTGAATAAAAGCTTCAAATTTAGATTTTGACCTCTCGTCTCTAGAGACCCAATATCCAAAAAGAAATCGGGTTGGGTTTTCTAGTATCCTACAAGAATATAAACTATGCCAAATTCAAAATGTAAAAATATATTCCAATGCATAGTGGCACACTTTCGATATTTGTGATTGTCACTAATTTTTTCATCATTGACCAGAGCACGTTGGGCTACATTTGCCTTTTTTTCCTTCCTCATGTTATGTGTGGATAATGTTCCCTGAAGTACGTTTCTATAGCTCGTCAAAAATGGCCTATGTATTTCTTTTTTCAATTTTGAGGCATGGAGCTGAACAAGATCTTGCGCCTGATAACATGCAACGAGAAGCATTCAAAAAAATATCTCCATTATTCTAATCAACTGTATATCGTATAGGAAATGTTTAATATGAGAGTGAAAAAAGAAAGTTCGAAAATGCCTATGAAACACTGATGTTACCTTAGCTCCGTGAAAAAATTACATTGAAACATTTACCTTATAAACTCAGATATTTATGGCATTGGGTTGAGATCAGATTCGATTCCTGCTCAGGAAAATGAATGAAGATGGACGAGGGACCCATATATCCAAAATTACCTTAATATCATCAGTACATAAATTGACCAACTAACCTTGGGAACAAATTCGATAAGCGCTTGATATGCTCCTAAGGGCAAAAAAGCTCAGACACGTCTAGTTTCTTCGGCGACACCGTAAATGTTTTTCAAAATTCACACTCATTCCACTTCACAATAATGGTAAGTTATCAAATAAGTATGAATGAATACATTATCGACATTACAGCCCGTTTCAGTGGAAAGCAACGCATAGAGATTCTGATGATAATAGGCTATGAAGATAAGACCCGTACGCAAGCTAAGGTTTGTAACTCATTCAATAATAAATATCCCGATAGACATATTACACGTTCGAGTCGAGGCAGAATTCTGAAATGTTGGCCATGTTGGTGATAATTATGACAGTGGTCTACCAGGCGTTATGGAAGATCAATATGTATTAATATTATTACAAGGAAATCCTCATAAACCTACTGGTCAAGTTGAAGCAATCTTAGTGTCAAACGTCTTAATCTTAGTCCAGTGAAGTAAATGACGATAAGGTGGTCGCAAAAGGTCCGGTCGATTTTTTTTTATTTTGTTCGGACCCTCAACCAATATTGAGAAACCAGATTTGCGATTTCCAAACTGCTGTGCGAGGGGCAGTGTACCCAGCAAACCATGAAAATCTGCAATTTTTTTTCAGTTTTTGCTCAATATCTCCGTGAAGGAAGGGTCAGATCGGTATAGGCACCGTACATACTTGAAGTAGACTAAATTCACCACAATTTGAGACTATGGCAAAAAAGTTGATTTTTTTAAATGGTCCCTTATTTTATGAAATATTTTCTAAAATGCGTATTCACGTCATATATTATATGAAACGAAGTTTTCATAAATTTTATTTGCTTTTATTCGAGAACTCACTTGTACCTGTGGGCCTATTGGATATCAGATGGCGCAATAACTTCGTTATTTGCATCAGATTTGGTCGGGGCTTGATACTATGAAGGATTTTGATTTTTAATTATGGGAAGTCATCGACTTTATGTTGATGATGTCACTGCCTTGTACTTACGAGTGGCCAAATAGCCCGAAACCGGTCTGCAAGTATGTCCGTCCCTATTGTTCAATAATTGAAGATCAATTCCTTCATTTGTATCACCAAAAGCAAATGCAGGATTCCTATCAATGAAGAAACCTGCACTGGCACCGGTCGGATATAATTCAATGTCCTTCGTGGTATTAGCCAGGGGAGTAGTTGTTTTCTGACAGATGCCAGCCAAAGCCTACTGTGTTGGTAGATTTGAGACTGCCCTGAACGAATTGTTCGATTTATCGCCAGTCTATGTCGAATGTTTAAACTGTTCTCACGTTTCTTTCATTGTTTTATCGAAGGAAACAGTTGAAATTTATTTCCAATTCAATCAATAATTCTACCAGTACTAGTTTTTTCAATTCCCTTTTCTTTAGTATTGCTGCTGATAGTTCCATGATGGTTTGTGTCTGGGTGTTCCACTGTATTGAAACCTTGGTTGAAGAAACTGTGTGACTTTCGTGATCTAATGTTTGTCGAATCCAACATCCAGGTCACCTATATTAGACCCAAAACAGCAATGATCTATCAAATAGTTTTCTGATTCCACCTGGAACAAATTTATTGTTCAATGAACAGGGAATCCGCACGAAATCCTCTCTGAACTCTGCCTTAGTTCCTCTTTCCAGGCAGACGCCGATAGATGCTAGCACTTGTATCGTTATGGATGGTGGCTACCTCCTGGACAAGGTAGTGTGGCAGCTGAAGAGCACATTTCGAGCACTTTTGCTGCGTTGTACCGTCTACGTCAGTAACCACTTCGAGAAGAACGTCTCCATCGTTTGTGATGGCTACCCCGAAGGTGCTACAAAAAAGCATCAGAACCGTGGAACGGCTCTTTCCTGTACGAACTGGCATCCGATGAATCAACAATGATTTGAATTGCTCAAGGGCATGTATTGGGCAATGAGTCAAAGCAAGCATTAAGTATAAGGGGATGACATCGAGAGGAATACTTTGGATTTCCTGAGGTTGTCATTTCAACGATAATTAACATATATCACCCAGTTTGCCACCGATGGAATATGCTGCAAGCTACCATGTAGCAAGGTGCTAGCCCCAAGAGCAGAAATGGCAGGGAGTCAACTTGACTCCCACTGATGAGTGGTGGAAGCTGTCTCCTCAGGGAATTACTCCCATCTCCACCACCATGGATTCCGCATCTCCTACCCTTCTGCAAAAATGCCTATCTGAATGACATGCTAGAACGATGAGGATGACCCGACAACAGACTGGGCGCCTCTCCCAGCCTCCCTCACAGTCATCGAGACATCAACTTCGTGCGAGCCCAAGCCTTGGCCATCTGAGCTGAAAACAAAGGCATGATTTGGCAACCAGAGTACAACATGATTTATATTCGTTTTAATTTTGTAACTGTAATTTGTCCTTATAGTAGGTACCATGATTTTTTTACAAGTATTCAGTTCCTAAAACAATATTTTCGTTCTTGGGGGAAACACCCTTTATACACTTCTGATTGATAATGTGTTTGACGTATGTATATACTTATCTATATACTTCTATGAAATTAAAAACATAATATGGCATAATGGTCGGCCTATATATGAAGTTTTCATTTTCAATAATTCCCAAATTATCATTCCAACTTTTTCCGAACCTTAGGAGTTTTGAAAGTATGTTGGTTGGTCTCCGAGTAGGCTAAGCGCCCATTTGTATTAGTTTGACTCTCCCCACAGCCGATTTGCTCGGGTTCGATATCCAGTCACGAGAAAAAAATTTTTGGCTGGATCTATGCAATAGTTCACTGTAGGTTGCTTGGATACCGATCTTGGTAGGTGAGGATCTTTGATCGAATATACCAACCGATCCTGTAGCACTGTGAGTTTTTCTGGTTGTAATTGCATATGTGCTACCGAAGAATAAAACGACGTTTTTCGAACTTTTCTGATAACTGTCTGTGTGTGAACAAATACGGTCGGTATATTTCTCGAACATTCCCTGTAAATCGCGATAACGTTTGATGGACGTGGTCTTCTCCGAATCACATGCATAGGCGTAGAGAAAGTCATGAGCATAGAGAAAGATTTTTATTGTTTTGCAGAATCGTTGTTGATCGTCGAATTCGTAACCATATATTTAACGTTTTGACAGAATCGTCGAAGATATTCAATATCACTACGTTTCGAAATTGCCTCATTTGTACAAAAATCTGTTTTGGGGTCTGATATATAATTTTCGAAAATTCACATTAATTTCGACTCACTGATACGAGTAAACAGGGTATTATGAAACGATATGAAGTTTTTAATATCCCTAAGTTATAGTTATAGTAGTATATGGAAGGCAATGAGGCTGCTGACTTCCTTGCAAAGGAGGGTGCTGCAAGCAGTTTCATCGGACCGGAACCTGTCATTGGCATCGCTTTAGGCTTTGCCAAACAGACATTGAATACCTGGATGGCAAGAAGATTTATGGACTTCTGGCAAAATCTTCCAGGATTGGCTCATTCCAAGGCGTTTATTCACCCTTCGAAGTCGGAAACCAAACAGTTGTTGTATTACAGTGGGGACGAACTACGATGTCTAACTGGCCTTGTCATAGGTCACTGTCATTCGAATCATCATATGCAGAGAATCGGACTGTCAGAAGACAGCTTGTGTCGTCTCTGTCTGGAAAATGATGAAACAGCAGAGCACATAATTTGTGCCTGCCCCGCTGCGGACCGAATCAGGTTTTCAGAGTTTGGTAAGGCTTCACCCTTACCATCTGACCTGAAAGACCACTCACCATACAAACTAAGCCAGCCAGAATGAGGATTGGAGCTCTCGAAACGTTGAGAGTAATGGTATTTCATTGGCACTTATTAATACAGCAAACATTTGGGTGCATTTTTTTTCTTCAGATATGAAAGCCAGACAGGTGAACCACATAACAAGAAATACATTCTACAATTTTTGGCTCATTTTCAATAATCAAAAATTCAAAAACTCATGCGAAACTCTGTACTCATTTTGACTACGCAGATACATTTTACGACCAACGAAAATTGCAGAATCTTACAGGCAATTCAGAATAGATGTTTCAGTTTCATACAACACCCGAAGTCTTTCCGTGTCTAGTGAACTGTTGGAGTTAAATGGCTTCAAGTGACCAATAGAATATTTCACCACCACATATACATTTTATAAAATCATTTAAAATTAGTAACCTCTGAACCTAGCACCCGAGATATATTTCAAGACAAATATACATTATGACAATGTAAGAAGAAAACTTATCCTCACAATGCCTCATCGTTCCAGTTCAATGTTCCAGTGGTCATATTTTTACCCAATTTGCAAATTGATTCATGTCTTACCCTCAGATCGTATGGACTTGAGTTTCAAGATATTGAATAGAAATTTGAAAAATACTCTGTTAGGTAAAAGTAATATCACACCGAATTCCAAGGTCTGAACTATTCATCGTTTCTTTAAATTTGTGATAACTTTGTGTATTCCTAGGTATTGTATATTTGGTTGGACTCGAAACATTCAGTTTAGGTTTTGTTAGATGCTTTAATGTCGGTTCTAATTTGAGGTCATATTCTTTCAATACTATATCCATGTATATCGTCTTCTCATGTAAGCATTAGCACTTCATGAGCCAAACGCACGTGTGCAAAAAATATCATTTTGGTGTAAAAGTAATTGATCTCTACAAAAAGTTTCAACTTTCATAGCAAAGGTTCCAATTTCATCATTTATTTTCAGTTCTACAGTTTATTGAGCCAATTGAATATTTTTGATGATTCAAATTTGATATAATGTAAATGATAAATATTTTCTAGATAGATAACTCCATTGGAACCTTTTATAGAATCCTATGAGGCAGTACTGAAACGGAGAGGACCCAGTATCTAAATAATAGTATTTCTGAATGTGATTGACAATAACCCTTGCAAAGTGGTAGTGGTTCGGATATTCATTGTTGACTCTATCGAAACCTATTATAGAAACATATAAGATGGAAAAAATGAAATAAAAATGGATAAGTCACGAATAATGAGACTGAGTATGATATTTCAATCGAATGAAGGAAGAAATCACGAGATGTTTCCTACAAGTTGAAAGGTAACGATTTTCATCATCCTGATTGCTTCTAGTGAGGATCTCCATATTCTTTCTTCTCAAAAAGTTGCATTCCCTTGTAGTAAGATAATCCAATCGACAAGTTTCCGATTATCATGGCATTTCGATTCTCCCTAATGTGACAAATTATCAATGAAGTTCATATGAGTTTCTAATTGCTAAACTACATATACTGGTCGATCAAATTTCAAAACAAGTTTGATGATTCGTATGTCAATTTTTTTAATGTTTGACAATATCGTGATGGCAAACTCTCATGGTTATTCACAACAGCGCATCGTAATTTTATGAAAAAAAATCCTTTCATATAACTGAATTATAATAATTACCAAAAAAAAAGCAAGTTCATATTGGGATATCATCATGATAATTTCTGTGAATTATTCAATGTGTGAATGTTTGCAAACAGGAAACAACAATCATCTATTATATTGACACCTATATATTGAAATTCACTCACTGTTATACCATCAGTGCATACAAGTTAGAAAAAAAACGCTAACTAGAAGTTGTAAAATGTGTTTTTTGAATATTTGCGTGCTCTCAATATTAGCGCATGTGAGTATAACTCGAAAATCGCTGTATCATATTTTTCTTTTGTCATTTTTGAAAGTTTGAAGATATTTCTAGGATGAACAGAATGATTCGATGTACAGTCTGACAAATTTCACTTTGTCTCTGTGTGCAAACAAAAAACGGAGACAATGGCTCTGAAAGAGCGAGACACCATCAAAACGGCCTTCGATATCATATTGGCCACAAAAAACATTTGGAGATATTAGATCAATATTCGAAAACAATGTAAGGATATAACGTTTTGACCATATTGGAACAATATTGTTAATGATATATCGACATAAAAGGGATATTCGATTGATGTCACTCAATAATTCTCTGTTGTCCTATTCGAAATTTTCATTTCTTTTTTAGCAAATAGTCGACTTGAAAACTTCACTCATTCACATGTACTAACCGAATACTAACCTTGATACTGCGGGACTTGAACTCACGACCTTCACTATTGAAATATCATTACGTCTTCGTCAAGCGTTTTCAATATCAAAAAATTGGATTATACTTTTGAAACTTTTCGCCCAGATAAATTATCGGTTATAATTGCATGAGTGCATAAAAGTTACCGATAATTTTGCAGGAAAGCGTGATATCTAAGAATTGCAAGAGTTTATTTTCATATTTTGGCTCTTTTACAAAATATGAAAATAACCGAATGCAATTTGTATTAGATATCACGCTTGAATGCAAAATTATCTGGTCATTTTTATGCACAAATGTAATTCATTGGAATATTTCACGAATAAAGAAATTCTCAGTAGCGGGTGAACCAGCTGACGTCAACAAATTACCACCAGGAGTCACCGAGTGTAGTGAAAAATACAATTTCAACATTGATGATTTCAAAGCTATGAAGAGAGATGACAAATTGACCGAAGAACAATACTGCTTCTTCAAATGTTTTATAGAAAAAAACGGCAGAATTGCCCCTGATGGGACAGTGGATATCGGTACACTGGATGATTGTCCAATATTTTCGAAATTGCCCGAAGATGACAAAGAAAACGCAAAAACATGTTTGAAAGGTGTTGGAAAAATAGTTGAGTGTGCCGATGTCGAAAAAATTCGAAATTGTTTGCAAGGGCTAACAGTGAACTTTTTTTAAATTGTGAGAGATTGCTTCAATTCATAATTCTGGAATTAAAAAAATTACAATAAATTGGTATTCTTTTTTCGTATGGACAGATAATAAACGACATGGTAAGATTGTCGTTGTAGGGATAAATTCAGTAACATGGATGGAAAAATAAAACTAGTATGAGTGGATAGATGATTGTGATTTTGGGTTATTAATAAAACAAACCTGGAGAATATTTCACCTGATGGAAACTTTCGAACGATGTGTCACATTTGCGTACGGAGATGGCTATAAGCTTTCAACAAGTTCCATGGAATATCTGTAGTCATGTAATGCTTTGAGTGGCTGGCAAATGAATGGGTGACTGAGATTGGAAGAACCGTCACTCCTTGGTGTCTGTCGTGCTGCACAAATGTAATTCATTGGAATATTCCACGAATAAAGAAATTCTCAAGGAAATGTTATTTTTTTTTCATTTATACTTTCCTCTATAGATTGTATGGAGCACTCAACAAAACGCGAAATGTTTTTCTATTTTTGAAGTCAATCTGACATTTATTTGTGTTGTTCACTGACGTCTAGCGATACGGTTTCAAATGTGTTGTTATGGTGACTTGATACAATGCAATTACCGCTGTAAGTTTTCGATAATCGCATTGCTCTTATGGGACATTTTATATATGAGGGAAATATTTTCTAAGACCAAACTGATATTATTCGCACTCGACGCGCCTTAGGTTAGCATCTCCAGGAGAAGAAAATTGATACAGTATCGATATTTTTTTGTGTTACTGTGACAAGCCTAATGAAGGTATCATATGGTGAAACAATTTTAGCGGTTTTTTGAACCTTCTACTGAAAATCATACGATGAAGTGTTATCCAATTGCTTGATAAAATTCCAAATCATTTACAGTATTCACATAGAACATTCACTTTTTGTCAACAAGCTTCAATAGTGAACGATATTTTCTATGATATTCAAACCAATAGATAAACAATTCTGGGTTTTTGAGGAGGAGTTATTTTTTGCACCTTTGATGACCCCTTATCAATCGCTAGCATCGAGTATTGTGTGGCCTAATGTATATTACGTAACGGGGGGGATAAATAGCGTATTACGCACGAGCTATAAATTGTGAGCACGAAGCGTTAGTCTAGTGCGATAATTCGTGAGTGCACGTAATTGGCATTATCCCGGTGTCACGTACTTTACTTTTTCTAATCCCACTGTGCTTTCTTGCGGTGGTTTCTGGTAGTGTAGTACGAAATTATTCGTTGTCACTCATTTTCAATGATTGACGAGACACTGAATTACAGCAAGTAGGTGGAACAACTGCTTCTCGATTTATGGATATAACTAGACACTAACAATCCACAAACTGTTGACAAATAAATTTCCTGAGAATATGATTTTGAATTCAATCTTAAAAGAATTTGAAGCAAAAATTCAGCCTGTGGACAATTGAACGTGTATTCTGAATGAGCCATCATCCAACAGCTGTCAAATACGTAATGAACTGTTTCAAATAGTGGGAGCTGGAAAACGAATACTTTTATTGTAAACCTATGCAGCCTCTTTATAATAATTGTGTCATCCGTTCTCTTTCGTTGAGGATCGAGTTTGATACTTTATAATGAACAGATGAAAAACAGTACCTACCAAAGCTGTCAGTTTCAACCAACAAATGTCGATTTATGAATAAACATCAATTTTCAAATCAATCACAGGAACATGGAAAATGTTTTCGAATATTTCCCTCATATATAAAATGTCCCATAAGAGCAATGCAATTATCGAAAACTCACATCAGTAATTGCATTGTATCGAAAACTTACAGCGGTAATTGCATTGTATCAAGTCACCATAACAACACATTTGAAACCGTATCGCTACACGTCAGTAAACAACACAAATAAATGTCACATAGACTTCAAAAATAGAAAAACATTTCGCGTTTAGGTGAGTACTCCATACAATCTAAAGAGGAAAGGATAAATAAACAAAAAATAACATTTCCTTGAGAATGTCTTTATTTGTGAAATTTTCCAATGAATTACATTCGTGCATAAAAATGACCAGATAATTTTGCATTCAAGCGTGATATCTTATACAAATTGCATTCGGTTATTTTCATATTTTGTAAAAGAGCCCTCGTCCTTCGGACTCAGGCACTTTCGCCGAATTATGAAAATAAACTCTTGCAATTCTTAGATATAACGCTTTCTAGCAAAATTATCGGTAATTTTTATGCACTCGTGCAATTATAACCGATAATATACCTGATAATAACAGGCACGAAATTTCGAATTCAGTGTAAATAATGCTTTCATATTCGTAGATTCATGCCATTGTGTTGATTTCATTTAGCCACCTATGACCTCCAGTTTCAATTTTTAACGATTTAGTATTTTGGTTCCTACATTCCTCGTGATATACGTTTCAAAAACATCAGATCAAACTGTCGCCAATTAGTTTCTGCTTATGAGTCTTTATTCCTAGCGCAAATAGCAAGAAATAAAACCGGGAACTAATCATATATCGGAAATCAACGGTAAATCGATCGATGTAGCGCCTACATCACATTTTCTGTTTCAGTTCTTACTAGTAGCGGGTGAACCAGCTGACGTCAACAAATTACCACCAGGAGTCACCGAGTGTAGTGAAAAATACAATTTCAACATTGATGATTTCAAAGCTATGAAGAGAGATGACAAATTGACCGAAGAACAATACTGCTTCTTCAAATGTTTTATAGAAAAATCCGGCAGAATTACCCCTGATGGGACAGTGGATATCGGTAAACTGGATGATTGTCCAATGTTTTCGAAATTGTCCGAAGATGACAGAGAAAACGCAAAATCATGTTTGAAAAGTGTTGGAAAAATAGTTGAGTGTGCCGATGTCGAAAAAATTCGTAATTGTTTGCAAGGGCTAACACTGAACTCTTTTTAAATTGTGGGGGATTGCTTCAATCCCTAATTCCGGAATAAAAAAAATAACAATAAATTGGTATTCTTATTTCGTATGAACAGATAATAAAGTACATGGTAAGATTGTCGTTGTACAGATGAATTCAGTAACATGGATGGAAAAATAAAACTAGCATGAGGGGATAGATGTTTGTGATTTTGGTTTGTTAATAAAAAAAAACTAGAGAATATTTCACCTGATGTAAACTTTCGAACGATGTGTCACACTTGCATAAGGAGATAACTATTAGGTTTAGACAAGTTCCATGGAATATCTGTGGTCATGCAATGCTTTGAGTGGCTGTTAAATGAATGGGTGACTGAGATAGGAAGAACTGTCACTCTCTAGTCTCTGTCGTGCTATGATTCCATTTTTTGATAAGATTCCAAGAAATTGTAGGAAGTGGGGTTATTCGTGAGATTTCAAGCTTCAGAATGTTCTTTCAGAAACTCTTATCAGATAGTTTCAATGGTTTCCAAAATATTTTTGTTCCCGATCCGAAGGAAATGTCCTTCATCTCGATTTGTGCGTGATTGAATATAAAATATTCTATTGGAATTATAAATGGTTTTTCGATATTTTACAAACTTTCAGTTGGGGTGTCTTGGCGATTTTTCATATTTCCATCCATTCCAAATATATTCAGAGTGCGAAGTTTTCGTTGAAAATTCGTTCGAATCACACTATGTGCAAAAATGAAAAATCAATTGTAGTCCGCGAGATAATTTGGTATTTGAATGTATTGAAGCAACCCACCCAACTACGTTTACTAGGGGGAAACCCAATTTCATCCTGTCCACCATCTATGCCGGACAAACTGATAATCCGACGTGATGAATTCATCACTAGTTATATCAACTTACTATTTGTGTAAATTTCTATCGCAGATGAATTCGAATTGAAGGAAAATAGATAGAAGACATTTACAAAAAATGTCACACCTACTTTGGATATTCGAAATCTTGCTGAAAAATCTCATGCAAAAATAAATTGATTTTCAATATTTATATATTCGATATCAAGAAGGTGCTGCCAACATGTTTATACCGAGTAAAGATAAATACGTTAATGCAAACAAGTTTTGTGTTTGTTAAGGAAAGTAGCAACATATTTCAATAAGTATGTCGAGGAAGGGAAAGATAATGAAAGGAGGACAATCGAAGTAATTCTGAGTGAGATGAAAACGAGGAGAAATATTTTCGACTCTCTCAAGAATAAATCTTGTCTGAGTTCTCGTGCATTGCCTCAATAATGGCCCTTCACATAATAATATTCTTGAGGATAACTTAGAGCGGCTGCTGCTGTACAAAGACAACAGAAACAATCCATGGAAAGTGAATAAGAGCTTCAAATTTTAATTCTGACCTCTCGTCTCTAGAGACCCGATATCCAAACAGAAATCGGGTTGGGTTTTTTAGTATCCTACAAGAATATAAACTATGCCAAATTCAAAATGTAAAAATATATTCCAATGCATAGTGGAACACTTTCGATATTTGTGATTGTCACTAATTTTTTTATCATTGACCAGAGCACGTTGGGATACATTTGCCTTTTTTTCCTTCCTCATGTTATGTGTGAATAATGTTCCGTGAAGTACGTTTCTATAGCTCGTCAAAAATGGCCTATGTATGTCTTTTTTCAATTTTGAGGCATGGAGCTGAACAAGATCTTGCGCCTGATAACATGCAATGAGAAGCATTAAAAAAAATATTTCCATTATTCTATCCAACTGTATATCGTATAGGAAATGTTCAATATGAGAGTGAAAAAAGAAAGTTCGAAAATGCCTATGAAACACTGATGTTACCTTAGCTCCGTGAAAAAATTACATTGAAACATTTACCTTATCAACTCAGATATTTATGGCATTGGGTTGAGATCAGATTCGATTCCTGCTCAGGAAAATGAATGAAGATGGACGAGGGACCCGGATATCCAAAATTACCTTAATATCATCAGTACATATTATATTGACCAACTAACCTTGGGAACAAATTCGTTAAGCGCTTGATATTCTCCCAAGGACAAAAAAGCTCAGACACGTCTAGTTTCTTCAGTGACACAGTAAATGTTTTTCAAAATTCACACTCATTCCACTTCACAATAATGGTAAGTTATCAAATAAGTATGAATGAATACATTATCGACATTATAGCCCGTTTGAGTGAAAAGCAACGCATAGAGATTTTGATGATAATAGGCTATGAAGATAAGACCCGTACGCAAGCTAAGGTTTGTAACTCATTCAATAATAAATATCCCGATAGACATATTACACGTTCGAGTCGAGGCAGAATTCTGAAATGTTGGCCATGTTGGTGATAATTATGACAATGGTCTACCAGGCGTTATGGAAGATCAATATGTATTAATATTATTACAAGGAAATCCTCATAAACCTACTGGTCAAGTTGAAGCAATCTTTGTGTCAAACGTCTTAATCTTAGTCCAGTGAAGTAAATCACGATAAGGGGGTCGCAAAAGGTCCGGTCGATTTTTTTTATTTTGTTCGGACCCTCAACCAATATTGAGAAACCAGATTTGCGATTTCCAAAGTGCTGTGCGACGGGCAGTGTACCCAGCAAACCATGAAAATCTGCAAATTTTTTTCAGTTTTTGCTCAATATCTCCGTGAAGGAAGGGTCAGATCGGTATAGGCACCGTACATACTAGAAGTAGACTAAATTTACCACAATTTGAGACTATGGCAAAAAAGTTGATTTTTTTGAATGGTCCCTTATTTTATGAAATATTTTCAAAAATGCGCATTCACGTCATATATTATATGAAACGAAGTTTTCATAAATTTTATTTGCTTTTATTCGAGAACTCACTTGTACCTGTCGGCCTATTGGATATCAGATGGCGCAATAACTTCGTTATTTGCATCAGATTTGGTCGGGGCTTGATACTATGAAGGATTTTGATTTTTAATTATGGGAAGTCATCGACTTTATGTTGATGATGTCACTGCCTTGTACTTACGAGTGGCCAAATAGCCCGAAACCGGTCTGCAAGTGTGTCCGTCCCTATTATTGAATAATTGAAGATCAATTCCTTCATTTGTATCACCAAAAGCAAATGCAGGATTTCTATCAATGAAGAAACCTGCACTGGCACCGGTCGGATATAATTCAATGTCCTTCGTGGTATTAGCCAGGGGAGTAGTTGTTTTCTGACAGATGCCAGCCAAAGCCTACTGTGTTGAAAGATTTGAGACTGCCCTGAACGAATTGTTCGAAAGGTGATTTGATTTAACGCCAGTCTATGTCGAATGTTTAAACTGTTCTCACGTTTCTTTCATTGTTTTATCGAAGGAAACAGTTGAAATTTATTTCCAATTCAATCAATAATTCTACCAGTACTAGTTTTTTCAATTCCCTTTTCTTTAGTATTGCTGCTGATAGTTCCATGATGGTTTGTGTCTGGGTGTTCCACTGTATTGAAACCTTGGTTGAAGAAACTGTGTGACTTTCGTGATCTAATGTTTGTCGAATCCAACATCCAGGTCACCTATATTAGACCCAAAACAGCAATGATCTATCAAATAGTTTTCTGATTCCACCTGGAACAAATTTATTGTTCAATGAACAGGGAATCCGCACGAAATCCTCTCTGAACTCTGCCTTAGTTCCTGAAGAGCACATTTCGAGCTCTTTTGGTGGTTTGTACCGTCTACGTCCGTAACCACTTCGGGAAGAACGTCTCCATCGTTTGTGATGGCTACCCCGAAGGTGCTACAAAAAAAACATCAGAACCGTGGAACGGCTCTTTCCTGTACGAACTGACATTCGATAAATCAACAATGATTTGAATTGCTCAAGGGCATGTATTGGGCAATGAGTCAAAGCAAGCATTAAGTATAAGGGGATGACATCGAGAGGAATACTTTGGATTTCCTGAGGTTGTCATTTCAACGATAATTAACATATATCACCCAGTTTGCCACCAATGGAATATGCTGCAAGCTACCATGTAGCAAGGTGCTGGCCCCAAGAGCAGAAATGGCAGGGAGTCAACTTGACTCCCACTGATGGGTGGTGGAAGCTGTCTCCTCAGGGAATTACTCCCATCTCCACCACCATGGATTCCGCATTTCCCACCCTTCTGCAAAAATGCTTATGTGAATGGCATGCTAGAACGATGAGGATGACCCGACAACAGACTGGGCGCCTCTCCCAGCCTCCCTCACAGTCATCGAGACATCAACTTCAGGCGAGCCCAAGCCCTGGCCATCTGAGCTGAAAACAAAGGCATGATTTGGCAACCAGAAAACAACATGATTTATATTCGTTTTGATTTTGTAAGTGTAATTTGTCCTAATAGTAGGTACCATGATTTTTTTACAAGTATTCAGTCCCTAAAACAATATTTTCGTTCTTGGGGGAAACACCCTTTATACACTTCTGATTGATAATGTGTTTGACGTATGTATATACTTATGTATATACTTCTATGAAATTAAAAACATAATATGGCATAATGGTCGGCCTATATATGAAGTTTTCATTTTCAATAATTCCCAAATTATCATTCCAACTTTTTCCGAACCTTAGGAGTTTTGAAAGTATGTTGGTTGGTCTCCAAGTAGGCTAAGCGCCCGTTTGTATTAGATTGACTCTCTCCACAGCCGATTTGCTCGGGTTCGATATCCAGTCACGGGAAAAAAAAATTTGACTGGATCTATGCAATAGCTCACTGTGGGTTGCTTGGATACCGATCTTGGTAGGTGAGGATCTTTGATCGAATATACCAACCGATCCAGTAGCACTGTAAGTTTTTCTGGTTGTAATTGCATATGTGCTACCGAAGAATAAAACGAGGTTTTTCGAACTTTCCTGATAACTGTCTGTGTGTGAACAAATACGGTCGGTATATTTCTCGAACATTCCCTGTAAATCGCGATAACGTTTGATGGACGTGGTCTTCTCCGAATCACATGCATAGGCGTAGAGAAAGTCATGAGTATAAAGAAAGATTTTCATTGTTTTGCAGAATCGTTGTTGATCGTCGAATTCGTAACCACATATTTAACGTTTTGACAGAATCGTCGAAGATATTCAATATCACTACGTTTCGAAATTGCCTCATTTGTACAAAAATCTATTTTGGGGTCTGATATATAATTTTCGAAAATTCACATTAATTTCGACTCACTGATACGAGTAAACAGGGTATTATGAAACGATATGAAGTTTTTAATATTCCTAAGTTATAGTTATAGTAGTATATGGAAGGCAATGAGGCTGCTGACTTCCTTGCAAAGGAGGTTGCGGCAAGCAGTTTCATCGGACCAGAACCTGTCATTGGCATCGCTTTAGGCTTTGCCAAACAAACATTGAATACCTAGATGGCAAGAAGATTTATGGACTTCTGGCAAAATCTTCCAGGATTGGCTCATTCCAAGGCGTTCATTCACCCTTTGAAGTCGGAAACCAAACAGTTGTTGTACTACAGTGGGGACGAACTACGATGTCTAACTGGCCTTGTCATAGGTCACTCTCATTTGAATCATCATATGCAGAGAATCGGACTGTCAGAAGACAGCTTATGTCGTCTCTGTCTGGAAAATGATGAAACAGCAGAGCACATAATTTTTGCCTGCCCCGCTGCGGACCGTTTTCAGAGTTTGGCAAGGCTTCACTCTTACCATCTGACCTGAAAGATCACTCACCATACAAACTAATCGGCTTCGTTAAGAAGCTGGGTTTATTTGGTCGAGTTTGAATGGGTGTGAGCCACAATAATTCCTTGTGGGTTGCAGTGGAGGGCCGAACAGACCCACTCACTTCTGACCTTACCTAACCTAACCTATAGTAGTATAATACATTTTCGCTTTAGGTTTTCCATTATTTTACTTTGCCTTCTGCTCCAAAAATGAGTTATACCTGGAAGAAGTGACAATTATAAATTTTGTGTTACTTACTAACAACTCACTCCCAGATATTGTTTGAATTGACACTGTTTGAAGGGAATGACACTGTGAGGTGCCCGGTCTCTACGAAGTGGCTTCCATTGAATTTAGAAAGAGCGATACAAAAAACACATCTCACTGAATTTCTCCGAAACACAATGAAAATTGTCAAAACGTAATCCATATTTTAGAATTTTCCCTCAACTACTGTCTTTTTGGTAGGAGAGTGTGCATTTTTTATATCATTATAAAGAAAAATACTCGTTGACCCCAAAAACACGCCTTGAAAATATTTCCAGATGGTGGATCAACCTGAATTATATATAAACTTCCTCTCGAATTTTTCTGTAAACGAAGAATAATAAGAATTACCGTTCAACCGATCGAAAAAAAAATTAATGGGCTAAAAGTACATCATGGAAATAGGCTATTGGGACTACCAAGTAAGAGATTGAGTCTAAAGGGAATGACAGTATGAAAAGTTCTGAATAATACAAATCTCAACAACGAAGTTTCATCACTCTTTCGTTATTGCAATTTCCTTCCTTTTTTTGGAATGTATAAAATCAAACAGTTCTGTAGTGATAGTTTTCTAGTTGAAGATGACATGTTGAAAAAACAATAATCTTTGACACCGATTCAATGAGACATGTTTCAAGCTTATCCGTCATCATAAAATCATAGTAGAGGCATTTGAAGATTACATAAATACTGTTAGATTCAGGAATCTTGTTTTCAATGGTAATTCATATTTCAATCGTTAAAACGTTTGTAGAAGCATAATATAGATATACATATGTAGTGTCTTATCTGTTTCATGATACAGAAGCTTGGAACTCGTTTCGTTAGAGTGAATAACGTACCACTGGTAATAAATATCAGCCGGTTAATTTCATCTCGACTGTATCATAATTTTGGTGAGTTTCGTTGAACTAATCTTCCATGTACTGATTCATTATAACAAATTCGACAGCATTTTGTAACAGGTACCATAATGGAAATTTAATGAATTATCAAATGTGTGAAAATCTGCAAACAGGAAACGATAATTATATGTTATACTGACTCATATATATTGAGAATTAGTAACATCAACTGCTATACCATTAACGTATATACATGAGGGAGACAATGAAGATAAGTCGTGAAATGACTCTCCCGCATATTTGCATATTCTCAATATTAGCCCATGTGAGTATAACAAATCTATAAGGAAAGATAATACGAAATAGGAATAAGATAATAGGAAAGACAAAAAACAGAGTAGTTCCGCATTTCGAAAATGTTGTCGAGGTCTATTAGGTAGTAACAGTAACTGAATTTAACTTCCTACAATTTTGTTTCAACGATGTTTTTGTACGGCTTACCGTTGAAGAACGATGAACAAGAAAATGGCATTAATAACTAAACATCCAAGTCTTGCGATAGCATTTTACAATAGTGGCTGCTTGCAATTGTGGATAATTTTTTGTTTTTTTGAATAAAGGGCCTGATCGATTCTTACAAAGCAGGTTTTTGGCCGAACTTTTTGATGAGCAGAAATATATAGATGACATTTTTATGGCTTTTTGAGCTCCCATGAATAGAAGGTGAATTATCCCAGAATAGTGCATTTTTTTGTTTCCTGTAACATATTTCATGAAATCATTTAATTCTAGCGGGCTTCTGGACGGACCCCATACGATTCACTAGTAATATACTTACTAAGGATAGTGAGAGGCTCAGTAGTAGTAACCTGGCAGCTATTTATTTTCGTAAGATATAAGACCATTTCTGAAAACACATTCGCAGGTAGATTTTGCCCTCAGTTATCATTCCTCAATAGTCAGGAATGTTACCAACAATATAGTTTGTGAATTCAGTATCAGTTTTGTACAAGTGCTATAATACTTAATGAATTCCGATAAGCAGAATGACTTTTCGAATAAAGAAGACGGAGTCGGTAAAGTGCCAAGGCTTACAAACTTAAAGTTAATGTTATTCGTACCTCCTGTTCCTTGATTCAAGCGGTGTTCTTCGAACATCACAGGCAGGGTACCGTTATATATAAAATAACGTTCGGCCAAGTTTTTTGCCGAATTTGTCTTCTTCTGTGTGAACGAGGATTTCGGTCACTTTCAAATCTGAAAGTAGATTTGGAATGAGCATATTTTCGAACGATTGTCAATGAAATGTATTTTCTGTTTCAGATCTTGCTTGTAACAGGTGAATCAGCTGATGACCAGGAATTTCCACCAGAATTTACCGAATGCATGGAAATCACCAAATATACCAACTTCACGTATTTCAAAACCAATAAGATGGCTGACAAACTGAGCGAAGAGCAACAGTGCTTTTTCAAATGCTTAATGGAAAAAGAAGGCTATATCACCCCTGATGGGACAGTCGGTATGGATGCATTGGATAAAAATCCAATATTTTCAATTTTACCCAGAGATGACAAGGACAACGCAAAAACATGTTTTAGAGGGATCGGAAAAGTACTTGAATGTGCCGATATTGAAAAGTTTCGAAATTGCTTAGGAGGTTTAGAATACTGAATATCTCGTGATCAGTGACATATTTCTTCAATTTCTGAGATTGACAATAGTGAATGAATCAGTATATTTCAATTTTGTTTGAATATCTATTAAAAGATACATAGTAACACTATTATTATCATTATAACTGAAAAACTATTAGTTTTCAAAATGTTGAATAGTGTGAAGGAGTTCTAATATCTATTTTTCATATCAAAAATAGTTCCTGATACCTCAATTGAAGGCGAAACCTGTCAGTCACTTTTGTAGTGTTCAAAAATTGAGTGATGCCTTTCGATGGGATTTCATGCTGATAGTATTAGTCATTTCTTGTTCCTATCATCGAAATTCAATATTATCATCTTCGGAATCGAAATCAATAATTCTCAAATATACTGAAACCACGTCATGTGATAAGATAATATTGATAAAACTTCGTTTGTTTCGTTTCGGACCAAGAATTCAGAAAGCAGAGATCCGAAGTGTTCTGAAATATTGTTCCTATATATATATATATATATATATATATATATATATATATATATATATATATATATGTAGTTCTGTTCTTATATTTACGCTGGAATCCATTTGGAAAATAATATGACATTCCATTCCAATTTTGCTCACTCTTCAAGAATACTGCAGAGAATTTGCGAAATATTTTTTTTCCAGATACATATTAGATAAGCATCTGCACTTCTATTTTTCTATCTTGAGTCTTTTTCAACATGGTGAGTATATCATTTTCCCCCTTCCTTAGGAAGCTTGAAGACCTGTCAAACTTTTCCAGCAGTAGAACTCAGTGTTGAATAATTCTTCATTAACAAATTGGTTAAGCCTTTCGCGGCCGAGGTTTTCAGTATTACTACTTTTCTTAGGGTTTGAAGGCCGTCGTTCTTTGGAATTACTTTCTGACGTTTCGCAAGCGCGAGTGGCTAGCTTCTTCAGAGGCTTCATCTTGAATATTATTGAGTCATCGGAATAATATTCAAGATGAAGCCTCTGAAGAAGCTAGCTACTCGCGCTAGCGAAACGTCAGGAAGTGATTCCAAAGAACGACGACCTTCGAACCCGAAGAAAAGTATCAATTCTATATTGATTCGAATGATGTGTCTGTCCCAATAATTGAAAATCATTTCTGTATCAACAGAAGTATATGCGAGTATTTCTTCTGTAAATAACTCTGTACTAGCCACCCTCAGATATAATTCAATTTCTGTGGTGATAATAGCCAGGAAAGTAGTTGTTTTTTACTGACCAGGTGACAGCTCATAAACCTACTTTGCAGGCAGTTTCGAGTGGCCAGAATGAATTGTTCAAAGGGTGATTTGATTTATCGCTACTCACCGCCTACGTCGAAGTTTTCTAGTGTTCTTTGCTTACTTGGCCGTCGTCAGCTTCTGCCTTGTTCAAGTCCTGATATGAATGCAGTATCAATGTATCATCGTGAAAAAAAAACAACGACTTCCGGTTGATGGTGGCAACTATCTTGTACTGACGAGTGACAAATTGAAAAATTATTGAAATAGGAACAAATGTGTAAAGGACAGACTCTCATATTTTCAGGCTGACAAGTTGACGAGGTTGTGAAAACTGTTCTTCCCGAGTAACGAAATAAAGAATTAGCTCAGCTGGAAATTGAAAATATTGAATTCAAAGTCAAACGCATCTTTCCACACGATCGAATCAAATTGCAGCTTTTGAAAGCCATCCCATTCTCATATCGTTCAGGAAATGGGAACTCCATATGTTTTCTGCTCTCTAACAATGTGCCAAAAATAAAATGTGCTATACATTTTTCAGGTTCTCTCCCCCCTGATAATGATAAAGAAAACATAAATTCTTATAATATGTTTTTGGTGCTACTTAGTATATTTGCCGCATAACGAAACCACAATACTATATAAAGCTCAATTGGTTGCTATTTTGTCAGTTCCGTATTGTATTTTTTTATGAATTTGGAGATAGAATCGAAAAAATATATTAAAAAATGAATAAACTTTTCCTTGGCCACACTTCGGAAGATAATCTGCTTCCTTTTTCAAGCCTTTTTGGATATTGATGGAATTGATATTTATTAACAATACTCATCTTTATAGAACGGAAGATGCATTTCTCAAATGAATAAGATACTCAGTTTTTACCAATACAATTAGATAACCCAATCAACAAAGTTGAAATTGGCCAGACTACAAGATCAGATCAGAACAATATTTTAGCAATATTAGGTACTAATGCTTTGGGGCTAAATTCTGCAAGCAAATAATGCAAAATTCAGTTCATTCGATATCAAACAACAAATCACACTCGCTTGAACTAAAAGCAAATCAACTGTTTTGTGTATTTCATATCATGGCAGTAGCTGGTGGATCAGCTAGTAACATGGAATATTCAGCAGCATTCACCGAATGTAGGAAATTACCAATGTCGACTACGAGATTGACAAAGTGTGGACAAAAAACGCAAACTGCCTGGGGCACAGTACTGCTTTTTTAAGTACTTGAAAAACCGCGTGAATACTCCTGAAGGGACAGTGTGTACGGATGCATTGGATAAATGCGCAACATTTTCTGAACTCTTTTAAAAATAAGAGAAATCACAAAAACATGTTTGAAAGACGTTGAAAAAATATCTGATGAACATTTCGATAGTCGTGGATTTTTTAAAATTTCTGGGATTGATGAATGAATGTATGAGTATCTTCGTTTCATATGTAAGTCCAATAGAGTATAGGTATAAAGTAAGAGCATATCACAAAAAACCATGAAGATATTGTGGACTGTTCCTGTTTTGATGAAATGAGGTCTGGCTGTTTTTTTATCAACCATTAGGCAGTGTGACCAAAGATTGGCCGTCAACTCATACAGACCATCTAAAAAAATTACAGTTGAGCATAAGCAACAAATGCTGCCATGGACAATGAAAGTATAGCCCATCTATTAAAAATTAAAAATGATGTTTTTTTTTCGATTCTTCATGCTTTTTGTAACGCCCCTCAAACTATTTTCAGATTGTTCTCTATACCCTGTACAATGAACATTCCTTCACGTCAAAATCTGCATTTTTGTTAACCAACTGTAAGAAATGCTGTTCAACCAGTCGCAAAATTATTCATGTCAGAGTATGTACTATGAGCTATAGGGACTTTCAGGTCAGGGGAAATTCTAAAGAGAAGAGTAGTAACATTCTGAACTATACAAATCTCAACAACGATTCGTCACTGTTTTGTTATTTCAATTTTCCATGTTTTTTTTGTCTTTAATTATTGTTCCTAGTTGAAGGTGGCACGTATATTCATCGAATCTTTGTGATGTGCAGTTCAATAGTATGATGTTCAAAATATGATATCTTCTTGCATGATTTGTGCTAACTATGGAAAGTCTAATACACGAGAGGAGCTGAAGAGTCATGAAATTCCAAATATTTCATTTCATAAAATTGATGCCGATTATAGCAGAGCGGGCTGGTGATAGTTATTTGGTTATAATCGACTATTATTCAAGGTGGATTGGAGTTTTTAAACTACAGAATAAAACGACTGCAGCTATGATTTCCAAATTCGAAGAAGTTTTCAGTAGACTAGGAATTCCACGTGAAGTAATAGCTGACAATGTTCCATTCGGTAGTTTTGATATGAATCTTTTCTAAAGAATGGAATTTCATGATTCAGACCAGCAGTCCTCATCATCATCAATCGAATGGACTAGCAGAGAAAGCGGTTGGAATTGTGAAAGTAATGTTGAAAAAATCCCATGACTCAGGGCAAGATTTCAGTCACTTTTTGTTGAATTACAGAAATTCTCCCGTTGCTGGTCTCAATTACTCTTCAGCTCAATTATTACAAAGCAGAGTGCTCAGATCTAAGTTGCCACTTACTTATAGAAGTCTGAAGCCTCAACTGGTACCGGAAAACCATTATCAACTGATGCTTCGGAACAAAAATTCTCAAAAAGAATATTATGATAGAAATGGTAAACTTGAATGTGAACTCAAAAATAATGAGAAAGTTTTATTACAAAACATTCATACTTAATTATGGGAGCCAGTAGTGGTAATTAAAAAATTATCGGCCCCAAGATCTTTCTTAGTTGAAGATAAAAACAAAAAGATACTAAGACGAAATTCGGTGTTTATAAAAAAATATGGTGGTTATTCAATGAATCATCGCAATGATAACTTCAATTCACCCAATGGTTCGAATGTAGAAATAATATGAATGAAAATTCAAGTAAAACTAGATCCGGAAAATGTTTCGAACCAATTTCTAATTTCTCCCGAATACTCCAGTAAAGGAAGTAAATTTTTTAGTAAAATGAACGACTAATTCGAGACCACTCAGATCAACTTAAATTTTTTTGGAATTTGTCAAAAAACGTGTCAAGTATCCGAGTAAACAAGTTTGGTTACTGGACAAAGCTCCAAAACGCTGTAAAACTTGGCCAAACTGTTTTTTTGGTCCAAAATTAATAAATATTTAATATCTCGGCCAATATTAAATGAATTTTCGTGAAAATAGGTACCGGGGGTTTTTTGGGTCACTGAGTACGATTTTAATGTCAGAAGTTTCTGAAACACCCTGTAAACCGTAAAAACTACCCATTTCAGGATTTCTTTTTTGAATATTTTGATTTGAAATTTGACAGCAGAATTCAATTGGCTTATCATCTAAACATACAGTACTGCACGAAAAATGTTCATAAAACTTATAAATAGAGGGTCCCAATGGATTAAATATAAGAATTTTATGTGATTGATGAAAAAAAAAGATTTTTCGGCCATAACTTTTTTTTGGTAATGATAACCAGTTGTACCTGGAACCATTTTAAAGCTAAGGTTATCGCCGAAATTTCATGTCATATGCAACATTTGAATTGGATGGGCCAATTTTTTTTATTTCGACCGACAAAAAAGAGCATTTACCATTATAAACATAAAATAGGCAGTTCTAAACGGACAAATTTGCTTACAGATGAAAACTTATAACAAGAAATTGAAATACAACTATCCTGGAATGAATGCTGAAAAATTTGGCTGTTTAAAATAAATAATGTTCACGCTGCTGGCCAAAAACTGAAAATGTTTCAAAAAATACACGATTTTATCCAACTTTAGCAGGCCAAAACATAAACAATGATTACCCGATAAAGCCAAAAATGGCTGGACATATTTGGGACGAAGTGTTCTGACTTTTCACCAAAGGATTTTTTTTCCAAGCACCTTAGCCCATATGGCGCTAAAAGATTGGCATTAAAAATTTTTGAGAAGAAAATTATTTTGCCCATAAATTTTTTAACAAAATGATAGGAATCATTTTTTTTGTAACAGTTATATTTTTCGAGATATTTACACCAGAACGATCCGGTTTCTTAATTTTTCGTTAAGCAACCATTTTTGCCATGTCATATCTCCTTTAATATTAATCGTACAAAAATAAAACAAAAACCACTTTATTTGTCAACTGAAATACTTCATATAAGTAATATATAATTTTTTTGTAATACTAACAGTTTTTCAGTAAATTTAAAAAACTTCAAAAACTTTCACAAAAATCACACTTTTCCTTGCGCTATTGCTCGAAAGTGGTGCATTTTTATGAAAAATTGCAATCAATGTTTTCATTTAAAAAAATGATAATTTATCGATTGGTTTCATTATTAATTTTTTCAACACCCCCCCAATGAGTTCCCCCTCCCACCCCCCGCGCTTTTTCCCAGTAACAGAAGTTGTTTACTCGGATACTGGGCACCTTTCTTAACAAAATTCAAGTTACTCCAAGTATCTGCAATTGGTCTCGAATTAGTCCAGCCAGTTTTTACTTCGATGTTCGTTACATGTTTGGGTATCTCCCAAAGGGAGAGATGTTTAGATACATAGTAGTTGTATATATGTTATTTGATAGGACAGTTCAGTTGTTGAAATAAAAGATATTCTGACATTGTCAATTAAAAATAGGAGAATTGTCAATGAAGTTATTTAAAAAAATATCTACGAATTTGAGGAAATCCCAAATATAAACAGGTACAAGTTCTAAGCTTCCATATATATATATATATATATATATATATATATATATATATATATATATATATATATATATATATATATATATATATATATATATATATATAAAGTCATACTAGAGTTGTTCACGAAAATCCCGTTAATTCAAGAATCCAGTTTTCAATGAAACTTAATTCTGAAATAAAATTGCACCAGGTCTTGGGACATATATTATATGGATGAATTGGAACAAAATAATTCTCTGGAATTTTCCCCAGCTAAATCAATCCCAACCATATCATAATTTTGTTGAGTGTAGTTGAACAAATCTTTCATGCATCTGATGGGAATTAAATGGATTATTAAATGTGTTAATGTCTGCAGGAAACGACAATTATCCATTATACTAGAGCATATATATTGAAAATTATTAGCATCAACTGATATAGCATTAGCATATACAGAAGAGACAAAATGAAGAAAAGCCGTGAAATGGTTCCTCCGCATATTTGCATGTTCTCAATATTAGCACATGTGAGTATAACAATTAGGGAAGAGAGATTATAGGTGAATCATTCGTTGCAATCGATCATATTACTTATTTAATAGGGGAGGTGTAAAAAGGGTACGGTAGCTTTACTTCTGGATATGTTATTGAGGTTTTTTAGGTAGTAACCAAATTTAATTTCCCACAATTTTGTTTCAAGATGTTTTCGCACGGCCAGCCGCTTGATCGATGACCCAAAAATGGCATCAACAACAGCCTCCAAGACTTGTTATGACATTTCACAATAATGGCTTCGTGCTATTTTGGAGAATTTTTACTGTCTCTGAGTGAAGGGGCGAATCGATTGTTACAAATCTTATTTTCCGCTGAAATTCATTACATTCTCAGCGATCGATGAGCAGCGATATATGGATGGTATTTTCATGTCTTCTTGGGATTTTGAATGATTGAGATACACGAGTTGTTCCAAAAAAAATTGCACGAGTTCTCACAAAAGAATTTGCCATGTTTGATAAGAATATTTGATTGCTCAGTAGTGATACAGCTCATCCAATCCATCCTGCCACAAATTCAGCTACTTTTCCAGTGGTACACTGGTTGCAAACTATGACAAAAAAAATACACCTACTAGAAATGAATTTCAACACAGTGATCACATAAAATATGTATTTTTTTATCTTACAATACTTCACAGAGATCGCTGGGCATATAAGTCATTAGTTATTTGCCAAGATAGATTGGATACGCTGTTCGTTGATATACAGTGAGCACCATATGTAGCGGATAAATTCATTTTATACGTTATAAGCCATTTTCAAGAAAAACCCCGAAACACGTCGATTTATGTATTCGAAAAGACACTCTGTGACATGAAAAAATCCCCCCTCCTTCACCCCCCTCAACGTGACAGCTATCCCCCCAATTTTTTTAAATGCAGGTGATACCTCATTTTGAAGGGTATTCAATTTTCTGTACAGCCATATCTTTATTTTTCAATTTCGTGCATGCGTCATAATGAAACAAAAAATTCCAAGTGTTAAAAGGTATCACGTAGGTATTCCATTGAATCCGTCCGCTGTACAATATGCCATGCACCTTCAATTTTTTTGTTTGTTTTTACCAACCGTTGTTTGTCAACCGTGACAGTTGAGTAAAAAATTTATGTTTTCTGTGAACGTGCTGGAGAGAAACAGTTTTGCATTTGTTGTTCTCGTTCAGTATTACTTTCAGACAATAGGCTGAAAGTTCTAGCAATGTCTCATTTGACTGAACGTCAAAGAATAGAAGTGTTGATAATGCTGGGATGTGGGGACAAAACTAGAACCCAGAAGAATGAAGAATTACCTTCAAAATGAGGTATCACTTGACCCCATTTGCATTTAAAAAAACTGGGGGGATGGCTGTCACGTTGAGGGGGGTGAAGGAGGAGGGATTTTTTTCATATCACAGAGTGTCTTTTCGAATACATAAATCGACGTGTTTCGGGGTTTTCCTTGGAAATGGCTAATAACGTAGAAAATGAATTCATCCCTGACATATGGTGCTCACTGTATATTTATTCTCGTAGATATTAGTTCTATTTGAGAATACTTTCGCATGTTGTTTTTTATCGTCAGTAATGAATATTACTGTCAATATGCTTTGTGAATTCAGTCCCAGTTCTTCTGCTGAGGATGCTAATTTTGTTGTTGACAAGCGCAAGTTGAATCGTTTTCAGTTTGGTGATGGGGTGATTGAGCTTAAAGTTTTTCGATTATTCGAAAAGGAGTGAGAAACCGTTTCATTGCCCTATCTCTACTGTCCATCGCACGATCCTGATCCTCAAAATTTCTTTTTGTTTGTGAATTATGAATATATCATCATCTTTCGCGATTCACGTTGTCAACAATATAGTAAGTTGAGTCCTAACTCCTACAGTCAGAATGGGAAAACTGCAATTGCATTATACCGACTTCAAAACATAATTAGTAGAAAACTGTACTCAGAACTCATCATGGAGCAGCATATTTTATTTTCAAATACCTCACAGTTAACATTTGACTGAAATTCTGGGCCCTTCGAAATCGTGAGGCCTGACCAAATTGTATGTTGGGAAGCGTTTCTAGTAGTGTAAAATCTATTTTTTTTTTCAGGTCTTGCTAGTTACAGGTGAATCAGCTAATGACCAGAAATTTCCAGCAGAATTCACGGAATGTATAAAAATCACTAAATATGTCAACTTCGAGGATTTCAAAACTAATAAGATGGTTGACAAACTAAGCGAAGAACAACAGTGCTTTTTCAAATGCTTAATGGAAAAACAAGGCAAAATTACCCTTAATGGGACAGTGGGTATGGATGCACTGAATAAATGTCCAATATTTTCAAAATTATCCATAGATGAGAAAGAAAATGCAACAACATGTTTAAAAGGGATCGGAAGAATACTTGAATGTTCCGATATCGAAAAGTTTCGAAATTGCTTGGAAGGTTTAGAATACTGAAAATCTCGTAAATACTGGCATATTTCTTCAATTTCTGATTCTGAGAAAACAATAATGAATGAGTATCTGAATTTTGTTTGAATATATAGTAAAAGATTCATAGCAGCATTGTTATTATTAGTAGTAGTTAAACACTGTTGGATGATCAATAGTAATAGTGACGAAGCTCTAACATGTATGTTTCATGTCGGAAGTGTCGGAAGAGAGAAATTCTACAATAATTTTCATTATTGTTCAGCCACTTCCTTCGAACAACATTAGTAAATCTTCGTGAAAATCACCCTGTTACTATGCTCCTACACCTAATGAGGAGCAACATGGTTATGTGCGGTCCCGTCTCAGCGATGAAAAACCAACTGGCGCGGTGTTGGCGTTGTCAGTTGAAAGACCATTCTGTTCAATCTCCATATATCGACAAAAAAACCCTTACCTCCATCTCAGGAATAACATGTGAATATTTTATGTTATATGAGCTACTTTCTCATTTCGAAGTGTTCATATGAATATAACACTGCATTGAATATATTGGTGCTTCTAATATATATGTGAACGTTTACTATGGAACAGTATGTTGGGTATTTCCCTATATTGAGAACCTGTCTATCCTAGATGTAAAGTATGAGAAAGTAATATCTTTCTTCAATCAGTTTGCTTTCATGAAACAACTGATAAATGTCATTTGAATACTTCCAGAAGTGCATACTCGAACTATTTTGTGAACATGCCTCTGCACACAATTGAAACTGATCTATTTTCATAGGTTGTGAGCAATTTTTCTGAATCACCAAGAGGGGAATCAATAGGAGCATTTCTAGATTTTTGGGGCGCTACTAGGGAGCTCCTAACAAACCGCTGTTTTTTTTCAGTCGAAAAAAAGGAAAAACGACCCAAAAACAACCCTCAAAATTTAATTCAAATATAGTTAAAGTTATGACGGTAATCCGAATTACTGATTTTCTTGGCAATTTTCGAGAAAAAAGTCTTATATTCACATCAAAATACGACCCAAAAATCTTTATAGATAGTGTTGCGGCACCTGTTCAATAAACTGCCCTTCTCAATGAAAAATCTGTTGAATAATCGTCGTTTAACTCAAACCATTTATGAGTAATCAATAGGACTGATGGATTTGAGCGATGCTCGACTATACCACATAAGCTATTGTACAGTGAAACTGTTGTAGCAGTTTGGTAAACTGTTTAATGAAAATCACACAGTGAGGTATCAGCTGAAATATCAGTAGTTCTCAGAACAATCGGAGATAAATCAGAAAAATTTGTTTTCAAAATTTGAACTGGGAGTTAGAGCGGTCGCTGCGAAACATTCCGTTTGAAAAAACCGATGACCTCTTTCTGATTGATGATTTGAGTTGTGGAAGACTTGGTGAATAATATTTTGGAGGTTGCCAGACGGAATTATGGTCCAGTTTTTTTTTCGGCCCTATAATAGGAGTTTTCGATTCCATCGCTGTAGTTGTGAAAACATATGTTGTATAGAATGCAAAAACCATTGACCGCTATTTCTCGACTGAGATATTTTTGCAAGATCCTTTCAAACCTGAAACTGAAAGTTGCCAGAATAGCCCGTTGTCAGTTTTATTATAAATCTCCTTCCCAGCGTCTCATACTTTCTCTCGCGTCGAAAATACTATGAAATTTTTACAAAAATTTGTTATACGAAACACCGGAAGATTTGTTTGCAGAAACTTCCAATGTCATACATCATGTTACAGAAATTACGTTTCATAACCAAAATCATCTAGTAACGAAAGAGGTCGACCAACAACAAACATCACAAAAACAGTTACTGGCTGCTTTTCACAAATTAATGGCGGATATAGAAGACGGTGTTTCGACGACCGCTTTTGAATTGACATACTTGGCTCAACGCGTGACTGTACTCGCTGAAGTAGAGGATGTAGTTGTAATCGTGATCTCAAAGTGATGCTGATCGATAAATTTGGTGACAAGGTTTGATTCCCATATCTTACTGAGAGGAAGCAATCTTCTTTGGTTTTCATGGCAGGAAGTTCATTAAGGAAATAGCTGAACGTGTACGTCGACTAGACTGTAGCAGAATCGTCATGTGTGCTAAAGAATTACGGAAAGAACTATCCACTACTGAATTTACACCAAAGGACAAGTTGTGCGATGAAATTCTTATAGAAGATGCCGCAAAGAAATGCACATTTACGCCGAAATGGAAGACTTCTATACAAGCCTCATTTAGCAGTCAAAATCTGATATTGTCAGGCAATATACTCCATGAATAGAAGCATTAGCGGTGTTCAGTGATATATATCAGTGTAACGAACAGAAAGACACCGCAACATACAGCTCTAGCCGAATTAATTCACCACCTACCTAACTGAATCGAAACATATTCTACACCTTTGAACAATCTTTCAAGGGAACATTAAGTGGCGAAGATTCTACGCACGTTACAATCATGATAGTTAATCAACAAAAGAATGATGAAAAGAATACCTCACGGGCATGGCCTAGCTGTTCAGGTTGACTAGTCATTCGATATCTCAAGCTAAGCAGCTGGGAAAGACCGCGTCGAAAGCTCATAAAAGGGCAGCAAAGTATTATAACTCGTAAAGGATCCCTACCTCTGGTTGGAATACAAGAGTGTTTGGCAAAATTTCCGGTTGGGAGAAATGTGGTCACTGGCGTCGATGATTGGCCTTGGTAGGGAAAACAGGCCGACGTTGAATAAATCATTCAAAAAAAGATCACCTCACGCACTGCTAAACTGAAACGGACTGAAAATATTTATATTAAGTCGTTCAACCAAAATCCCAGCTGGCTGCAAAAGGTTTTTTCTTGTTTGAAAAATAAACAGCAGCTCGTTCAATTCCTCCGCAAGTATTCTTCAACTTTTCAAAAATCAATGCTGAAACAGAACTTTTCCAAAAAGTCTTCAAGCTCCAAGGTAATAGGTCTTCTGAATTGCTAGACTTGAAGTCCAATCACCTTGAAGCAGATTGAAGGATTTTCAGCCATATTTTTGTTGCTGTTCGTGGAGAAATTGAACAAGTTTTTATGAATTGTGCAGATTCCCATGTTTTCGTACTCAACATCCACTTTTGGCATAAGCTATCGAATGGTAGTTGTAGAGAGATTTAGTTTGAAAGATCGGACAAAAAAACTCTTTCAAGCTGGAATTCAATTCGAATGTATCTGAAATTATTAGAACTTTTGATGTTTTGTATTTACATTGCTTGAGTGCTGCAATACATGGGCCTCCGAACTTACTCCAATTCAGTTATGGAAGACGAGATGGAAAGTTGTACCTGGTGCAAATGGCAAAACCATCTATGCCAAATTCTTTGATCAGGCTTTGCAAATATAATGCTGAATGCCTGATAATGTTTTGCACTTGTAGAAAGAGCGATATCAATTGTATTTCCCTTTGCAAATGCATCTGCAATTATTGTCAAAACTTACCTGAATGAATTTTTCACTACTTATTAATAGATAAACCACTTTTTTCATTAAATTTGTATTGAATTAGATCATGCCGTTTTTCCATACCTCACCTAAATCATGTGTTAATAGTCAATAACATTTTTTTTTTCACAGCTACAGCGATGGAATCGGAAACTATTATAGGACCGAAAAAAAAACTGAACCATAATTCCGTCCGGCAACCCCCACAATATCATTTAATAAGTCTTCCTTAACTCAAATCATCAATCAGAATGTGGTCATCGGTTTTTGCATACGGAATGTTCCGCAGCGCTTGCACTAAGTACTCAACGGAAGTGTTATAGGGTAAGGATTCTATTGAGTAAGATGGAAAGTCTGAAGGAGGTGATACTTCGGATCATTTCGACATCAACAAGGAACTCGGTTGTAAAGTCAAATATCTTATGGTGGATTTCTATCGAAAATAGCATGTAAGTATTATCATTTCTATTTTCAGATATGAAACCAGTCATGTCCTGGAATATTATCAAGTAACAAACACCAAAATATAACTATTCCATTGCTATTTTTGTGTTCATTTTAAAATACTGTGAGGACCTGGTGACGGCTGAAACGAGAATAACAATCGACCAAAGTTCATTATAAACCTGTGAAATGATACTGGAAAAAAAGCAGCAGTAAAACATTTTTGAAAACAATTCTGATTCACCTCTGTAAGATAGCTTAGACCCGTAGTTATCTTGGTAATTCTCAAAACTCGAGAACAATTTCCAGAGTGATGGTGAAAGCATCGATGAAAAAATATAAATCTACAGAAAAAATTAAATTTTGAAATAATTGTTAAATACGATTTTCAATAAGGCACGGCCCATTTCTGGCGTTTCTGAAAAATTACTTGTGTTCCTTTGGACTAGGTGAGATACCATCAGTTGAAACAAATAATCCAATAATTTCATGAACAACTTTTTTGCATCCAGAGGTATGAGAGCACTTCAGAAACTATTTTCCAGGAAGCTGGAGATGTAGAAACGGGCTCTTGGTCCGCTTGATCACTAGATTTGAGCTCTTTATATTTTTTCGTTCAGAGACGTGATCAGAGATTTCATTGGTTCACACTGGTGAAGAAATAACAGCAAGAAATGTACAAGTCGTTAAGAATCAAAAAGTTGTTGAGAGTGGTTGGATAGGAGATGCAACTGGAAACAACCACTAATAAATGGTGAAAAAGTTCTCCTAGCCCCATTAGAAATCGTAGTTCATATTTTGAGAACCAGGTATGAATTCTGATATCTTCTTGTTTCATTCATCTATACATATTTCGTCATTTTGATTTGTGTAATTGTCGTAATATCTACATACATCACTTCAATAGAAAAGGCTTTGTTCATTCAAAGTTTTGTATATCAGAAACCATTTCGTTTCAGAACCACATTACCTAAACATAAGAGGTTTCTTGAATTTTTCTTTTCATTACCGATTAATGATACAAAAGCTCAGAATTTGTTTCATACCATACCACCATTTAAATCAGCCAACTAAATATCAAATTTCAACGACTTCCTACTGATAACCCATTGAAGCGTATGATGATTTCGTTGATTTTTGTTCAACAAATCTCCCATACAACGAATTCATCCACGATAATTACCAAAAAAATATTCAAGACCATTTTTACATACCATGACGATGATTTCATGAATTATTAAATGTTTCAATGTTTGGAAAACAGGAAACAACACTTATCTGTTATAATGTGTCAAGGCATGATGTTCAACAGCTACATAGGCGAATTTTCTTTACAAAGTATGACGAGTATGGAATCAACCTTGTGAATAATCCAATGATTGTTAATAAAATAACAGGTTTACGAACTTCAGCAAAAGAAATATTTCCCTCTCAAAATTGGTCACCTCTGTCTACAGCATCGATAAAGAATATTATGCCCTCTAAATAAATGATGATGAGTGTATATCCTGTGAATTACTCTGATACAAATGTTAATAATAGTAATAATGAAGTTGGTACTGTTTGAATGTCATTATTTTGTAGTTGCTGGGTTGTTTTCTATAGTTTTTTGGGTTGAATTGAACGTGTTTCATTCAGAAGGAACAAATTTTTTAATATCGCGGCAACTTATCGTGGTAGATTGAAAATCTGCCCTTCTACATTTGTATAGATTCTAAAATCGATTCTTATTTTTTCAGATTGTGGTAGGTTGAGAATCTAAACAAACTAGGAGAAAAAATAACAACATGTGTTGTCCAACAGTTGGCCATTTGAAGGATGATGTCGTTTCCTTGATTGAGGTTGACATTGTTTTTTGCAAGGTGGACCGAAAAAACACTACTTAGGATAATGTCATTATTATATTGTATTGTGAAATCAATAGCATTCAATATCTGCGGTGATTTTGGACATTATTATTGAATCTGATCAAAATTATGAGAATATGATAGGAGAAGAATCGAAGGAAAGAAATTAGACAATATTTTTAGTGTTATAGGTTTCTATGACTCCATAACCAAAGTTTGTGGAGCTTCTTGATTTAAGATTTACTCTTCATTCATCCGTTTTTTAAATTTTTTTTCATGGTCTTATTCAGTGTTGATATTCCCTTTTTCAGAAATATAATTGTTATCTATATACTTGATTCGATTGTGTATTTTGCTGTAGAATAATAAGTAGTTTCGTTTCGGTTGCAGAAAATAAGAAAATGAGAGAACAATTGAACAAAATTGTCAGCATGACTGTACTTCCAACATTCATCCAAACTGTCCCAGTGTGCACTGGTAATTTGCTATTCCTTTATTCAGCATTGCTCCAGCCACTATCACGACTGCTGGAGTTTCCAACTCTCCGAAACACATCCAGAACACAAGTTCCCCCATTTGCTGCTTTCATATACCTGAACTGGAGGCAACGTTTGCCATTGCGATCACGGAGGTTACGTACAACAATGTTTGTTCTAGTCTAATGTCCAATAAATTTCTTCTCTGGGTTGTAGGAGACCGCTCCACCGACTTTATTTGCTTCTCCCAGTTACGTGAATTCGATTTACTATGCCACACGTGAAGTATGAAGAGAAATGATTTCGAACATATCGTAACAAGGGATTCAGAGTTCAGTGAATTATTTGTGAATATTATCAGTACCTAAACAGGGTGTCCCAGAAATTTCTGAACAAGCGATATCTCGACCATTGAAACAGACAGAATAATAACAAAGTGGCATCATGTCGAACATCGAATGGGCTTCCACATAACACTAAAAATACTTCGTTTTCAGTTGTATCCATGAAAATTCATCGACACCACTATTTTTTCAAATGGAACTCCCCAATTATTTTCGTAGAAATATAATCAATTCATCATTGTTCATATGGCGACAAACTTATTTTGGACATTCATAACTAGATTGTATGAATGTGTATATCTATGTACATAATAATAATAATTAAATATAAAAATAATAATGCTGGCAAACGTAAAGTATCCCTTGCCACCGTTATCAAAAGGAATTTAAGTCAAACCACAGTTACCTCTCCTGTAACTAACCAAAATTATAAGTTCATAAATTTCAAGTCTGCTATAGTAAAAAGGGTGAATAATAAGGTCTCGGATGGCGATCTTTCAGGAGCTGTTAAATTTTTATGTTCGGATGATGTTTTAGTAAATTTCAATAGAGAAACCCTCCTTGAACTTCAATCCAAGCATCCTCAGGCAAATAATCAAATTTCATATCAAAGCAATTATTCTCCAGCCAGTTCATTCGTAGTGAACGAGAATGATGTTCGTCAAGCAATCATGTCTTTTCGTAGCAGTTCTTCAGGAGGTTTAGATTCTTTGAGACCATTCCATCTACAAGATACGATAAGTTACAGTGCGGGTTCTGCCGCAACAAAGATATTATCATCGCTCACTGCACTTTGCAACGTCTTTTTATCAGGAAATGTGAAAGAAGAAATTTGTCCTGTTTTATTTGGTGCTTCTTTGTGTGCACTGAGATAAAAAGATGGTGGTCTCAGACCAATTGCTGTCGGTAACGTTTTTCGTCGTCTAGCTGCGAAATTGGCCTCATACAAGCTGAAAGAAAGACTCGGCGATCTCTTTCGTCCTATCCAGTTTGGTTTCGGTAATCCTGGAGGCTGTGAAGCTGTCTCACATGCTGCTCGACGCTATATTAATGAACATAGTTCCAAATATTAAAAACTTTTTTTAAAATTAGATTTCAAGAACGCTTTCAACATGCTCCATCGTGATCACATTCTAAAAGTTGTTCAAGATACTGTTCCTGAATTATATCCACTGATTTTCCAGTGCTACCATCAGCCATCTATTTTGTCATTTGATGGAAATATAATATCATCAGAACGAGGAGTTCAGCAAGGAGACCCCTTAGCGCCAGCCCTCTTTTGTATGGCAATACGTGATGTAATCAAACATATAAAAACCGAGTTCAATGCCTGGTATTTGGATGATGGTTCTTTCGGAGGAAATGCAGAAGAAGTTTTTGATGCCCTTTCATCGATTATTCATAATTCCAAGAAGATTGGGCTTGAGCTGAACTTCAAAAAACGTGAACTTTACTTCCTAAGCGAACCCGACTCAAATATTTCTTTCAAGTTCAATGAAATTGCTCCAGGAATCAAACTCGTTGATAAATTTGAGTTGACACTTCTTGGCGCTCCTCTCACGAATGAGGCATTTACTTCTTGCTTCGAGAAAAAAATTGATTGTTTGAAATGTATGTCCTCCCGTCTGAGTGAGCTTCAGAGACATGTTGCTTTTCACCTTCTCAGACTTTGGCAATTCCAAAGCTCATTCATCTTATGAGATGCTCTCCGTCTTGGGTTAACGAAGCACATCTGATCAAATTTGATGAAATAGTTCGTGACACACTTCGAAATTTATCAAATAATCAGATGGATAATAACTCATGGCTTCAAGCAACCCTTCCAGTTACTCATGGTGGCTTAGGAATTCGCACTACTACCGACCTATCATTACCTTCCTTTCTATCTTCATGTAATAAGGTGACTGATGTGGTAGATTCAATACTACCATTATCTTTTCCTGCAGACAGTACCTTGAGTGCAGCAGAACAACTCTGGATCACTCGAACTCATCTTGAATTTCCCAATATCGAAAGAAATATTCAGAAAACCTGGGATAGTCCTCTGGTTAACATAGCTCTAGAGAAATTGTTACATACGGCTAAAACTCCCACAGACAAGGCCCGTATGATGGCAGTTTCTTCAAGAAATGCAGGCGCTTGGTTAAATGCTTTACCAGTTTCCTCCCTCGGTACTCTATTAGATGATGAGTCGATCAGAGTTGCAATTGGTCTTCGTCTGGGATCGAATATTTGTGTTCAACACAAATGCATCAGTGGTGCAGAAGTGAGCTCCCAAGGAATTCATGGATTGAGTTGTAGGTACAGCGCAGGACGTATTTCTCTTCATCAAGCTGTGAATAATGTCATCAAACGTGCGTTAGTTTCGGATAAGATACCTTCGATTCTAGAACCTCCAGGCACTTGTCGTGATGATGGAAAAAGACCAGATGGCATGACCCTCATCCCTTGGCGAAGAGGAAAACCTGTTGTTTGGGATTTCACCTGTGTAGATACTTTAGCACCATTTCATATTCCATCAACTTCCGTTTCAAGTGGTTCAGCAGCTTCATCAGCAGAAATTTCGAAAAAACGAAAATATAAAATTTTGGAAGATAATTTCATTTTTTATGCTGTCGGAATTGAAACATTCGGTTTCTTTGGCCCTCAAACTTCAGAATTCGTTCAAGAAATTGGCAATCGAATCACCAAAGAAACCAATGATCCAAGAGCTACTTCATTCCTGATCCAAAAAATCAGTATCCTGATATAGAGAGGAAATGCAGCTTCCTGTTTCGGACAATACCTCATTCAAAATCTCTTGGTGAATTATTTTTGGTTCCCATGAATGAAGGAAATTCTGTAAACCCAAAATTATCTCGTGAAACAATCTTAAGAAACTGTCCGGATCGCAAAAATTCAGAGAAGATTTTGAAAAAATACGAGAGAATTATGGTAGCTGATGAATTGGATGAAGTAGAAAATGAATATGTCACATTAAACACTAGCTCCTCATCGAACCCTACCCTACATGAGCAAAGGACAAATTTTTTTGGGAAAGAAAAACTGAGGTCTATCGAAATTTTCGGTCTGAAAGGTTTGAAGAACATAGGTAACACTTGTTTTATGAACAGTGTGATCCAATGCTTATCAAACACAAGATGGTTGATGGAATATTTCAGAAGAAATGACTTCATGGGGGATATTACCAACAACATTTCTAATTCGGAAGAAACCCTAGTAGAAACGTTCGCCAAGCTGATAAGGGAATTATGGTCAGATGATTTAGCTAATAGTGTGGTGGATACAGCATTACTGAAAATCCAGATTCAAAAACTCGCCCCTCGCTTCAATGGTTCCGCCCAACAAGACGCCCAGGAGTTCTTACGATATTTATTGAAGGGTTTACATGAAAACGTAAATCGAAGGTGAAAGGAAAAACTAGAACGTATTCAGATTGAAACTAATGAAAATTCAAGTGACGTTGAAAACGCTCGAGCAACTTGGTTGAATGACACCGAAAAAGCACAAGAATCATGGTCGAGGTATCTGCACATGGACAACTCGTATATAGTAAACATCTTTGTCGGCCAATTAAAATCGACGTTAAAATGCACACATTGCGGGCACTGTTCTGTAACCTTCGACCCCTTTTGGGACCTGTCGATACCTATTCCACAGAGAACCGATCAGCTCAAATTATCTCAGTGCTTGGATTCTTTCACCAGAGAGGAGACGTTGGATGGGGATGAGAAGCCGACGTGTTCCAAGTGTAGAGAAAGGCGAAAATGCACGAAGTCATTATCGATCCACAAGTTCCCTCGTGTGTTGGTGATCCATCTCAAACATTTTTCTCCAACGGAGATCCAGATGAAAATTGAATGTCACCATCGATTTTCCGTTAGGAGGTCTAGACATGAGCAATTACGCTGCAGCCAATGGAGCCCATTGCCCTTACAAACTCTACGCGCTCTCCAACCATAGCGGCACTACGTACAGCGGCCACTACACGGCTTACTGTCGACACCCTTACTCCGAAACGTGGTACGAATACAACGATTCCCATGTGTCACCGATTTGTTCAAAATCTCTCGTAAGTGGCGAGGCGTACGTTTCATTCTATGAACAAGAAAACACTTATGAACAGCGGAAAACGGAATTTTCTACTTGACATCATTTTATATTTTATTCTACTTAATTTATTTTCATTTTTTTATTCATTTATTTTTTTTATTGTTTCAATTTTTTTTTACTTGTGATTTTATATATATATATATATATATATATATATATATATATATATATATATATATATATATATATATATAAGGTATCTTTTATATTTGGGTGTCGTAGTCAATTGGAGGGCTTCAGTAAATGAGAACTATTTTCTGATTATCCAAGCTTTCGGAAAATTTATTTCCTTTTTCAAGAATATCTACAAAGTAAATGGGTTTAAAAGTGATACAATATAATAATATGGTAGTAGAACTCACCAGAGTAAGATTATAAAATAAACTGGCAAAGTAAAGTAATACATAAGAACATTGTAAAAAGTTGTAAATTTATCAGTAAAATATTGACATTTGTCAGACTACTTGTTAAAGATATAAAATGAATATTCGGACATGTACAGTGTGTAAAGTACAGTTGAGTTGTAAAGAATATAGACTGAATTAGTTCTTCAAAACACAAATCATTGATCAAAAGTTAAAATGTAATTGTAAATTTTGCTTAAATTTTGAATCTCTGATTTTTTATTCAAATTGTTTGGACATTTACTTATATGTACCATTTCGAGAAATAATCTCTTAATTTTGTTTTGTTCAACAGTTAAAATTTTTGTATTTTGATAATCCATTATGTGATCTTTTGAAATAACATGGTCTGCTAGTCCACAAGAAGATTTGTTTAGCCTGCAGTCACTTTTATGTGAAGTGATTCTTCCAGAAAGGTTTCGAGATGTTTCGCCTATATAAACTGAATTGCAAGAAGTGCACGGAATACTATAAATAACATGAGATTTTTCTTTGGAACTGAGAGGAGTTTTAATTCTTGAATAGAGCGAAGAAAAAATCTCATGTTATTTATAGTATTCCGTGCACTTCTTGCAATTCAGTTTATATAGGCGAAACATCTCGAAACCTTTCTGGAAGAATCACTTCACATAAAAGTGACTGCAGGCTAAACAAATCTTCTTGTGGACTAGCAGACCATGTTATTTCAAAAGATCACATAATGGATTATCAAAATACAAAAATTTTAACTGTTGAACAAAACAAAATTAAGAGATTATTTCTCGAAATGGTACATATAAGTAAATGTCCAAACAATTTGAATAAAAAATCAGAGATTCAAAATTTAAGCAAAATTTACAATTACATTTTAACTTTTGATCAATGATTTGTGTTTTGAAGACCTAATTCAGTCTATATTCTTTACAACTCAACTGTACTTTACACACTGTACATGTCCGAATATTCATTTTATATCTTTAACAAGTAGTCTGACAAATGTCAATATTTTACTGACAAATTTACAACTTGTTACAATGTTCTTATGTATTACTTTGCCAGTTTATTTTATAATCTTACTCTGGTGAGTTCTACTACCATATTATTATATTGTATCACTTTTAAACCCATTTACTTTGTAGATATTCTTGAAAAAGGAAATAAATTTTCCGAAAGCTTGGATAATCAGAAAATAGTTCTCATTTACTGAAGCCCTCCAATTGACTACGACACCCAAATATAAAAGATACCTTTATCCTGATCAATATAGTCAAATCAAATACTACTTTCCTATATATATATATATATATATATATATATATATATATATATATATATATATATATATATATATATATATATATATTTGATCAGCTAGGCTTCCGCGGTCAGAAATGTGCTGGCTGTGGAACTCCCGGTTGATCCGCGTCTGGAATGATTTACTTGTCTACGTTTCGGCTCCCATTTCGGAGCCATTTTCAAGAATTAGTGACCTTGCGTCTAGGTCTGAGTTTTCTTACTAGCAGTGATGATAGCCAGCTAGTAAGAAAACTCAGACCTAGACCCAAGGTTATATATATATATATATATATATATATATATATATATATATATATATATATATATATATATATATATATATATATATATACATATATATAACTGAATCCGCTGCCTTTCTGAATACATATGCAAACTATTTTTCAAATGCCAATTTTTGTTGTTGAAAATTTTTGTATTGACATTTGTCAAAGATTTGATATCTGACATAACATTTTGTCCTTTAAGAGGGGCAGCCATCCGCGATCCATATCAAACGAACTCATAAAGATGCAATCTTTCCCAGGCAGCATGATGAAAGCAGATCACTTTGACTTTCCTATTCTGTCTTTGCTCTCTTTTGCGATCATTTCAATGTCATTCTATTCTACTGTGTTATCTCCATCGGCAGTAAGAATGTCCTCTGATAATTTAGAACCAACTGATGAACATACAGTGTTCACTCTTTTGCACTTCCAAAGGTCGAGACGATATATTTTTGCCTACACGAACAAGGAATTTGATTAATACAATTTTTTGTATTTTACGTTGTGTTATTTGGTTTGGTATGTGTCAGTATTGAACGTGAAGTATTTGTTGTTTTGAATGTTGTCCTAGAGTTCCGGTTTCGCGTTGGTAGTGAGCAGACGTGTTTTCTGTTCACGTAGATGGTACGTGGATACCTCGTGGTGCCGGGACTCCATTTTGTGATAGTCTTTTACGTGTTTTTATTAACTTCTTGAATTAATTTTTATACCTGATCTGGAGAAATTGGCTCCATACGGGAGCCAGAATCCAATAAACCTAACTAAACCTAACTAAACGAACGAATGTTGTCCTAACATTATCTCTGTTGCCGATTCGTTTTATCTTTTCAGACAAACGATGGACATATGGTATAATGTTTGTTACAGGTTGTGAATTTTGTGTCTGTTGTATATCTTCATTGTGGAGTGTATTTGGATTTTCAATTGCTGTCAATGTTTTTTACATAAAGTCTAAAATCTATTCATTGATTTTTCGTGGGCAACAAATATTTTTTTCTATAACAAAGGCAGTTTACTATATCCTTTTGACACTCGTGTGGTGGATTGAGGTGTAGTAAGGATATCTGTTGGTATGTGTTTTCTCTCGATATAGATACATTTGTGTCTACATGGCATGTCGATTTCTACATCATAACATCTAGAAATGGAAGTTCATCGTTATTTTCTATTTCGAATTTGAACTTTATTGTTGTTTTTTGTTCAATGTTCCAAAACTATGTCAAGTTCATTTTGACCATGACTCCATATAGCAAAAACATCATCAACCTATCTCCAACGCAACTTTGGACTCTATGGAGAATTTTCTATGAAAGAATCCTCGAAATACTCAATATAAATATAAGTATTAGAGTAAGAATCGGAGAAAGTGGTGAACCTATGACCATACCGAATTCTTGTTGATAAAAATCATTTTTTGATTGAAAAACGTTTATTCTATACATTCTTTCGAGATATCCATGATTGCATCTACATTCGATTTTGGTCTATTGATCAGTGTTCAATCATTCCCTAATTATGATTCGACTGACTATTTTCAAAGTTTTGATCGATGGAAGGTTGGTGAAAAGACTTTCTACATAGTGAGTTTCGATCACCATTTATATATAGCTCTACCTTTTAGCCTTCAGATCTCAAAAACTGGTGATTATTTAGGTTTCTGCTCGAGCCCTTTTTTATCTTGATGTACGTGGCAGGAATAATTGAAACATTTCACCTCCCTCTATATATATATATATATATATAAATGTATATATACATATATATAGAAATACGGAATGTTGTTGGGGATGCAGTCAAATTACTGGGCTGTTGTTTGAAGAATACTCTTTGTTATCTGGTCGAGCTTTCGAGAATGTTTATTCCCTTTATCAAGACATCTACAAAATTTTAATCATTATAAAACAGTTGTAAAACATTAAGAAAATGTACTTACTAACGTGAGGTTATAGTAAGAAGTCGGACGTAAAATGAGACACAGAAAACTGATACTTTTCCTCATTCGAAAAAGAGTCACACATTGCATTCAACATTACATATATATGTATAAAAACTTATATTAATTCAATTTTTGGAAAATTAAAATTTCACCGGCACGTGCTCGGAGGTGGTTACCAAAAGAAAGGAAATATTTGAAATTTGATAATTGACATATGACAAGACATTTGAAGTTTTAAATTTTGAAAATTGACAGAGACAAGTCAGGGTTACCAAAAGGTACACCACAAAACATGACCAAACTATAAAACGAAGTGTAAAATTGACCCTGAGTACAGTGCTGCCACTCTCAAACGCAGCAGCTCCACTTGAACTAAGAATTTGCAAAACTGCATTCAATGCATTCCCACCAAATCCTCACCCTCGTAATAATCTATTCCGAATTGAATCACATTATTAAAATGAAGATATATTCAAGACAACTCCGTTAGATTTTCCATTAAACATGAGGGTCGGTCGAAGTTGTGCTATTGTAAGGCCGCGGCTTAAAGGCAGTTCGATATTGCCACCAAACTTATCCTAACGCTATGCAGATTGGCTGAGAAACTAGCTGACTTGATCTATGCGATTCCCGTAATGGATACGTGAACGTGACTATAGATTCCTTGAGGTTGATTCTGATGGAAAAGCTGATACGTCAGCTGCTGAGTTTGATTGGACAGGAGTGAGATGTTCGATAAACTTTATTACCGAATTCGAGTTGCGTTTCGGAGGAGATTGAAAGCAGGGACAAATTGTGTTTGGACAGATATATTATATGATGGAAATGAAAGTAGTTGAGTGAGTGATCAGAATTTTGGAGTTTCCCCACACTATTTGCACTGATCTCATAGGGCATTTGTAGAGAAATATAACCTCGATAATTATATTATCAAAATGTCTGGTATCAGCAATATAGAAGAATAACCATCGACTCCTCCGCACATATCGGAGAGAGCAGAAAATGCAGTACAGAGTTTTTGACCACGAAAATCCAAAAAAGTGTACGAAAAACTTTATCAACGGTATCTCTGCATTTTCGATAACCAATAAGGTAGCTCCTGGCTAAGATGCCCAGGAAACCTTGGTGTATCTACTTATACCTGATTAATTCTGGGATAAATTTGGCGAAAACCGATTGCTTGATTTCTGAGATCGCAAAAGCTTCAGATCGCTATTGTAGATGGCGATCAGTCACATACCATGTGAAGCTTAATTTTCAGTAGAAAGGAATGTGCAACCGAATATTCTACCACTGTTTATTATTTGCTTACTGAGATTTTGACAGCCCTGACAGCCAATCACATGCGTTTCAGAAAACGTGCATGTAACGTGGGAACCTACCGTTAACAACCTGTCAATACTGTCACTGTCACCTGCTACCTCCACAAGTTTTTAGTGTTTTTATATCAGTTTGTAAGACTAGACTTTGATTCCGAGAAAATTTACTTTGCCCATTCACCTGAGAATGTACGACAAAGTTAATGCTAGTGTATTGAAAGTGATAGACTGTCTTGGAATTGTGGATACACACATAAGTTACGCAACGGTTCAAAATACGTATCACATCGATATTTCCTTCATTTAAACAAAACTTTGTTTTCAATATATCATTAAAAAGCTACAGATGTTTCCTCCTCGATATAAGACTTTCGCTCAAGAAGAAACGAATAAAATTAGCTACAATGCTACATTCATGTTATTATTTTGGGGCGATTTGTTTTGTACTTACCTTAGGTACTGAATAAAGAATATTTGGATCCCCAGATTTTGTCTGACCACACAAAATACGAAATATTCTACACATCGTGAAAAAGTACTTGTAATAACTTCAAAACTTATTCTACTTATATAGACTTTCAAACACTGTTGAATGCGAAGAAATAATTTCAGTGTTCATTGACAACAATAAACCTCAAAGTTATGTCAATCTGACAGAACCGACATTTGACAGATTTTCGAAAATGCTCATATAACGCCCCCTATACAAAAATTAGAGAGCTTTTGTAATCGTCGATTATTTTTCACCAATAAATTCTAATCAATATCGAATCACTAGATACACCAGAGTTTCCTAGTCATCTTACTCCTGGCGAAATCGAATCAAGCGCCTTAACTGGCTATTCGATTATTTTTCCTTTCGTTCATTTCCCATTGTTGGCAAAGTATTCCCGAATCTCAGTTTCAGTTCTTCTTGTTCTATTTTAGGCATTAAAAAGGTATTGTCAGCTTGCCTCAAATATTCCTCATCTTTTTTTGGATTATGTAAGTTAATATGCCAGTCACTTTTGTGCGTCGTTCTTTTATTTTTACACTGTTAGGTACAGTAAAGTTTTTCGCGTTTTTTTGCTTTATCGGATCCGATACCTAATCCGGCGCTGACTCACCGGATCCGGTAGGACCAAAAACACGCCGGATCCTTTGTGTCAGTCTGTCCTGATGCCTCGATATGAATTTCGAAGCCCAATATGAACCAGTAGTGTTGCTCGGGAATTTTGGAATATTTCTTCCAGAACGATCTAATTACTTTTTACCACCAGCCTGAAGTCAAAGCTCGTCAGTTGGCTATTATATTCACTAGCGGCCAGAAAAATGTCGCTCCTCTGCTTCTGATAGTATCAGCTGGCCTTCTGGTTTTTTGGTTCTGTTCCATAATGTTTTTTTTTGTTGGTGTCTTCTACATTTCGGCAGCAGCCTGATATGAAATTCTCCCAAGTTTGACGATATCATCAACAATCTTAGCTAATGGATTTCTACCATAGTAGGCATAGCACCACCCACCCCAGTTTGTTTTTGTAGACTCAAATACATCAAGTCAAATCAATTAAATAATTTCAATTAAGTATACTCACAAAAAAACAACACCTCCTCATAGGAAAAAATGTATATTGCCTGCTAACAAATAAATATATTACCGGGCAAAACACCCCACGAAAGACATGTTCCACTCAAATTATTATATCTGATAAGGAAGGAACTAACTTTAGCAACACGATTTTTTGGCATAAGCTTCCTAAGATAACACACTTATCTAAGGTATGCAAAGTGATTATCCCCAAATCTATCCACCTACTGTCCACTCACCTTACTACTTCAAGTTCCAAAAAACACAAATTTTGTGCAGTTCACTTAATTTCGCTGTAAACAACAGCTGTCAGGGAAATCATTCAAAATACCACCTCAAACTGAATGCGATGCGTTCCTGCAGAAGATGCACGTCAAATGTTGCCAGTTTATGAATATAAAATTTTGTTTTATATATTGCACCCTTGGATAAAGTAACACCGGTTTACGCGGTACTTACTCATTATTGGATGTAGCATAATATATGAGACTTCCAAACGTTCAACGACTGATTAATACATTTGGAAAAAGCAGCGGTTATGGAAATATCTATGAAAATTTCTTCCTCCGAATTTTCTGAAACGATCCAGTAGCTCTAATGAACGTTGCAGTGTCGAACTTCACTTATAGAAGCTGCATTCTAGGACAGGTCGAATCTGTTCACAGGATGAGAGGTACTTTATGGCACATTTCCTGCAAATAATCTTAAGTGCTTGGCCTTTCGAGCATTGAGATAGATGATGAAAGGAACAATAATGAACTCAGATAGCACAATAACCTATTTGGGACCAATAAGGGACAACGTCAAATCGTCCGTAGGATACCGGTGTGCATCCCAATCGTGTCACTAGGAAGCGGAAATGTTACCGAATTCCTACGTCCTAGGACATCCCCAAGATGTCCTGCACAAATCAGCAATATGAAACAGAGACTAAATGGGATATGTTGGGGATCAAATTATGATGTTTTCAGGAGATCCTGTATACTTACGTCAGAAGAATATAAAGCGGATTTTGTTAGGTCAAGCTCCGAATCATTTTCTCTATAAATATTATGTCCTGTGGATATCCTGTAATATATTGTTCATATTTTCCACCTTTTTTGGCCTCTATAGGGAATATTGGGAAATGAAAAAAAATACTGACAAATGAGCAGAAGTTTATTCATTACTAATGTTCAACAAGTCAAAGAAAAAACCCGAAAACTCATTCTGGAATATATTGTTCTTTTACTATTATTCTTCTATATTGCTGGTATCAGACACTTATTTTCAATTATAATATTGTATGGATTCAACACACACTTCATCAACACAAATAAAAATTCTGAGAAAAGCTTAAGATATAATAATGAATATATTGTCATGACCGGGATGTCATGACAGGTGACGTTCCACTATTTTTTCGTGCATGCCTTTTTAAGGCTTGATAACTAACCCTGAAATATCAAAGATAGGTTTTAGCTTCCCGCGCGTCCTCTTCATAAGGAAAAACGCTTTTCTTTCTGTGGAGAATCTTCCTTTTTTTCGTGATATTTTACTGCATTCCATAATTCCATTGTAATATACGAAAGTTCAAACTAATGGAAGCTCTAATAATTGATGGCATGCACCCCGCAGCGGCCCAAGATGATCAAAGGGTCATGAAATCCTGAAAAAAAAATTAAAGAAAATTACGTGTTTTCAAATTGCATGCCGATGTGAAGAATTGAGGTTCATGTAATAAAAACACTATGAAAAAATTGGCATGCACCCCTCGTAGGACCAACGGTGAAAAATTTCCGGAAAATTCTGTGAAATTTCAACACCGATTTTCCGTGATTCCGAGTCACTTCTAATAAGGATGAATATTAATTTTATAACAAAATAATTATCTTGGTAGATACTATTTTGAGTTGAAATACGAAATGGCATGCATGTAGCTCCATGAAAATTGTTTGAATAAACATTATTTCAAGTTGATGGCTGAAATAACATACATGTTATCACAGTCCAACATTCAAGAATTGTAAAAAAAATCGATTCAAATGACTCGAATCTCCGTATAATGTCGTATAGCGTATAGAAGTAAACAACAAGTTCGCTACCGTTCGGCATGATGTATCAGGTTAAGATTTTATATTTAGCTGGGCTCTGGCACCGTGTGGTGCGGTAAGAGGGTGTTGGCTGAAAGCATTCTTGACTTACTTGCACTCAAGCCTCAGATACATCGGCTGAGCGTTAAGTAAGAGATGGGGATATTAACCCAAATATGCGGTAGGAGGGTGTCGGCTGAGAGCATTCTTGCTCACTTGCACTCACGCCTCAGATACATCGGCTGAGCGTTAAGTAAGAGATGAGAATATTAACCCAAATAGGGGGCGAGTGAATTTACTTGCTGTTTACTTCTATACGGCGCCTAGACATTTTTCGTCTCAGTACTTGTCGAAACGCAAGTGAAATAGCTGTCCAGTACAAGTATACGTGCCATCTTGATCATAGTCTAATTCGGTGTATTTTTGTAAGTACCTACAGTAATATATCACATGGCGTCAATCGACACCTGTGGCTTATTTGTTTGCAGGCTATGAAAGTATTGTTATTTTTGATTTGCTTATGTGTGTGTGGGGGGATAGGTGTGTGTTTGTTTCACATTAACAGTGGCATATTGTGCATGCATTATCCTGAACTATGTAAACAGTTCTGCTTGTGGCATCATACATCATATACCCGAACCGGATACTCGAGCGGATAACTGAGCTAAAAAACCATTATTTCACTTGAATTCAAATTTTTTTCTCTTCGATCTGTATTAATGACCTTTTGTTTATTTAACCAATTGTCATAAAGCTACATGGGTGCTATTTTGCATTTCGTCTCAAAAAAGTATCTATTAACAAAATACATAGCGGCATGCAAAAAGAAGTCAAGGCATTTTTTAGATTTTTTTCCAATTCAAAAATTGATGTTTATCCAATTTTTTCACAATTTTTGTGTAATGGGCTGTAGCTACATGCACACAATTCACATTCATGACTTGAAATAAGATAAATCAATGAAATTCAAAACGACATGCAAAAACAAGTCACCTAAATTTGCTCAGTGTTTAACTACTTCTCTTCGGGATTGAAGGCCGTCGTTCTTTGGAATTTCTTCCTGACGTTTCGCTGGCGCGAGTGGCCAGCTTCTTCAGAGGCTCACTCATCTCCGATGACTCAGTCACAAGTAGTTATACTTATAACCTCGGCCGCGAAAGCCTGAACCATTTTGCTCAGTGTTTTTTGCAACTTTCGTCATGCATGCCTCTATTTTGCAATACCCTGGTGTGCATGCCAATTTTTCTTCTATTGATTAATGGTACGAATAAAGTATTTTTTCAATGGCATGCAGTTTGAAATCACGGAAAATCGGTGTTAAAATTTTACAGAATTTTCCGGAAATTTTCCACCGTTGGTCCTACGAGGGGTGCATGCCAATTTTTCCATAGTGTTTTTATTACATCAACTTCAATTCTTCACATCGGCATGCAATTTGAAAACACGGAATTTTCTTTAATTTTTCTTTCAGGTTTTCATGACCCTTTGATTATCTTGGGCCGCTGCGGGGTGCATGCCATCAATTATTAAAGCTTCAATCAGTTTGAACTTCCGTATATTACAATGGCATGCAGTAAAATATCACGGAAAAACACGAAAATTAGCTACAGAAAGAAAAGCGTTTTTCCTTATGAACAGGACGCGCGGGGGGGCTTAAACCCCGACTATCTTTGATATTTTAGGGTTAGTTATCAAGCCTTAAAAAGGGATGCACGAAAAAATGGTGGAACGTCACCTGTCATGACCTCCCGGTCTATATATCACAAAAAAAATGAAATAAATCCCAACTATCCACTTAAGTCCTCTCTTTATATCTGTCGTTTCTCTGGCATGACGCATAGACAGCTTTCAATTATACCCTCCAAAGAGGCTATTGTTTTAGGGATGGTATTTTCCTCATGCCCTCTGAAATCAGAATATTCAGAGTTCAGAATGGAAAACAAGTAATTGAAATTTGATTACATTTTTCGTGAAACAATGATGGTAACTCGAAATTTTGAGTCTTCGAAATACAAATTATCATAGCCCTCATCATAGGACATATCCATCTGGTCGTTCAGTGCAAATGATTCATTTCTATCTTCACTTTGAAAAAAAGGATGATCGGTATCCATAGCATAATAGATGTTCTCAATTCATTGTGATTGTCATTATAATATGTCTGGATGGAAATGTCTATATACTGGTGTTTCTAATGTTGCGATATTGTTTCAGACAAACCTGTGGACAAGGCGTGGTAGTTCATCAGTGGCCATGAGGGAGCGCTGGTAATCAAAAATTTCTATTAATTTTCGTGATCACACGATCCATGGAACACGCTGTTGCCAATTCTGATGTTTTTGTTAAAGGATAGAGAATTTATCGGGACTGGATATGTGAGGTTATTGAAAACACCACACGCACTAACGTGAATATTGGGCTGAATGATAGTGTTACTACTTCTTAACAGAGATTTTGATTTGAGATCACTCAGATTATGCATAAAAGTTGCTTGAAGGAAAATGTCAACAATCAACTAATTTTTTCAGCACACACCTGGCAACACAGGACTGTCATCTCCACTGCAAGAGTGCCGGTACTTGGCGGATTTTTTGCAGTACTACTACGCCTAATCATCAAATTTTTCAACAAGTTGGCCATATCGGTCGTCTGATTTGCTGACAATATTTTTATATGGAGTGGAAACACCAGTATATAGCCACCTTAGTCTGGATTCTATAGTGATATTTGAGTTTGATTCAAAGTCGTCATTTATGATATTATCAAGCTCTAAAAATATATTCCACGTTTGATTCTCATAAGACATGTTTAATCACATTTTCCTTCGGACATATTGATTCGAACTAATATTTAACTTACCTATTATTAACCTCCGCTGCTCTGCAAGTTTCTTGAAATTCAAATTAACCCAACACAACTACGAATTGAGTACGAACTACTACAAACACAAGCAACTAAACCAACGCCATTTTTTTTTCCATGGTATGCGAACTGTCGATTTCAACGCTAGACACAGACAGACTTGGTGTACTGTGCCATAGAAAAATAGGCTAGAACAAATGGGCTGGGAAAGTATAGTTTATATATTAAAGAAAGATTTGAAGCATTAGTGAGTCTACAAGTATTGTAAAAAGAATGATTCTGCAATGTGTTCCGTTCCTTAACTGAATACTTGTTACTCGTATATTCCCAAGTTAATGGGCTAAAGCATTCGGTTGTCACAAAAGTCTTGGGAATCATAATACAAAGGAGATCTACACTGAATAATTTTTATCACCACAGAGAGAGATAATGTAGTCCCATAGCAACCTCAGGATACGTCGAGGACAAGATGAGGACATTTCGACCGGTATTTTTTATACCCTGCACTCGAAATATGTGGGAAATCCTAAAGACAAAACACCGTACACCGAACACACTCGGGAGGTCCTACAATAGTCAACTTTGATGAAACTGGGATATCCTCGGAATCTTAGCTGGATGTCAACTAACTATAACATGTGGAGTGACTGACATCGACTTTGGGATAGGATGGGGATCAGTAAGCCAGGATGTTCTGCGGTGCTATATGGGCACTATTATAATATCCTACGGATATTTAAGGGATGATTTGTGAGAACTCTTTAGGTAAAAATGAATGATGGAATTGGGATATTTTGGGGAAAATATGTGCTATCTGGGTAACAGATATAAAAATAGTGTCGATACATCCCTATGAGAAAAACAGCATCCATGGGAAATGTATCGGATTCCACTCACAACCTAATAGATTGAACTACCAGACAGCAGAGTACCGGCCCTTCGTAAGCAATACATTTTTCTCGAGAGACATTATTTACTTTCCACCTCGTTATGTAATGTAATATTACTCCACCATCCACTAATGTCTTCTTCATATTCGATAGTCTTCGACAACGTTGTCTATGTAACTATGTTCGTTAAAACTCATTCGGATACCGTTTTCCAGTGATTCAGACTAAGACAATAAAATATAAAAAGTTTCGCCAGCATCAGCGCTCCAATTTGGTTGTAAATCTATTTTTCATGCTACAAGAATGAAATCGCCTTCACTCGAATGAATATTCAAAGCTCATTTTCATACATGTCCGAAGGCAACTTGATCTTGTTTTCGCTTTACTGCCATTATGCAAGTTACTCATTAAACTCTCCGGCAACTTCGCCAGTCATCTGAAAGTTAATATTCATTCAGGAAATCAAATTTACAGCTCTTGCACTGGAAAGTCTGAGAGAGCGAAAAAAGACAACCGGGTCTGTTGTAGTTGAGAACTTAAAGTCTACCTTCCACTCGGAAAGAGGAAAAGTTAAGAGACTAGACAAATTTCCAAAATAAATCCCCCGAAGGCAACGGAACAAAACTACATAAAAGTTGAAGCGTCCCGGTGCTAAACTTCCTCGACGGCAATCAGCAGCTTCCTCATTTTTTTCGAGAGTTAATCGCAATTTGAACCCTCGGAATGAGAACTGCGAACTATCTACCTTCCAAACTTGTGATAAATCAACCTTCCGATTCCAAACTTTGTTACTGCACGGCCAATTCCGAACAAATAAAACACAAATGCTACACTTGAATGCTGTTAATTACTTTCACACTATCTGTAAAACACGAGCCCACGGGCGTAGTTCACTTAGGATAATTAATTTCAGTTGTTTCAGTTTGTACTCTTGGCTAAGTTGATTTTATCGGGATTATATTTCAACTTAATTAGGTGAAGGAAAAACGCTGTCGGCAAAAACTTATCATTATAAGAAGGCGTTTGTTGAAAATTATACAGCGGTTGCCAAGAAGTCAGCACCATATGCAAGATTATTTTGTGTATCCTAAATATTTATATATGACTCAAAATCCAATAGACAAATTTTCTTATCGTATACGAGGGACGTCAAAAATGTTAGTGTCATCCGAGTGGACCCTGGTTTAGAGATTATAATATACGAAAAACACTGCTCAGATCTGCAAATGGAAGCAACATTGAAAAAAATATTCAAACGCATAGGTCCGTTTTAGAGCCGATTCTGATTTATGTCAATATGACTTAGTCAATGTTGACATCAATGGAAAATTTAGATTTTCTGCTGATGGCAACACAATCCTATGATACAACAATACAAATGTGGTTTCTTTTAGATATGTATCGGTGAGGGTATACTTGGAGAATCAAAGAATCGAAAACTTGAAAGAGAACAAACTTCTGGGATTTTATATCGATGAAAACTTGAAATTTGTTTTATACTTCTAGGGATACTGTGCTCAGTTTACTCTCCATTCCTCATTCAATTTACAAAAAAAGAGCCATCAGATATTTATGTAAACCCAGTTGCAGATACTCATTTTCACAAAAAATAAAGCAATTAAATGAATACTACATCAACATCAAGTATGCACCAATCACATTTTGTTAAGCTCGGTTTGGTTCTCGATAGTGTAGAGTGGTTCTCGGTAGTGCTGAGTGGTTCTCGGTAGTGCAGGAGTTAGCACGTGTGCCTTTCAAGCGGAAGACCGGGATTCGATTCCCCGCCGAGCCAACGTGCTGGGTAATCGCACGTTAAAAGGTAAGGCCTCGTTAATCCATTGCTCGTACAAGTTTCGACTTCTGAGGGTTGACGTTCGTCAGCTGGTTAACGGAAACGAACAATTTCAGAACTATTTTTTTTAGCTTCGATCCCTACTCGATCACTTACACAAAATTAAATCTTGAAAAATATATTATAAACGCGGATTCAGAAGGGAAGTGAAAGACCTTGTGCTTGCAAGGACATAGGTATATAGTATCGACGAATTCTGTCAAGAATCATATGTAGTTATTGTCTTATTTTGTCAAATGTATTTGTGTAGAATTTCATTCATTAAACTTTTATATTTTCTTATTTTGAAAAAAAAATGCTATATACTTGTATACACTGATTTTTTTTGATCATATCGTAGCTCGAATAATTTCTTGATTTTTGTATATTGACTGAATTTGTTTTCTTTTGACAATAAAGCACTGGTTGACTGCTTGATTGATCGTTTTTATAGATAATAAGAACATATGTTATTAGCTGAAAGATAATTATCTCCACTTGATTCATTAACAGTTCATAGGAAGATTATTGAAATTTTCTTCATATTTCCACATAAATTCAACAGCTTCACGAAATTAATTCCATTATGATTTTTCTCAGTGCATTTAATAAAAAGAAAACTTCAAAATAAGAAGTTGCCAATATATGGAAGTTATGTGGAATGAAATTGTGCACATTATTTTCACATAGCTCACAGATACTGGTACTTATTTTGCCGTTTTTTTCATCTTATGTTTACTTTGTACCAAAAAATCAAAATTACTCCATGCGATGAATTTCATTGAGCCAGAGAATTTATACAGAAATATAGAAAAAATCCATAAATTTCTAGAAATTTGATTGAAATGGAGTGGAAAGAATAAGTAACAGCAGATATAGTGGAGGTCAGTATATATCTACTATGGTGGGTATGGGTTTTATCAAGAAACAAGCCATGTACCAACTCCATAGGTTTTTATCATGGAATACAATGTTGGAAATCTGTAGAACGGGTTCTTCCATTTGTTCAACTAAATTCACCTTAATTGGTTTGTGGTATCTGCTAGAATGAATCAGTTTTCTGTACCAATTGATGATAATCTCGTTTGATAAGCTACCAATGAATTTTTTTCCCAAGAATGAAATGGTATAATCGTTGTTTTTACTTCAATTCACTTTCAGAAGAGATTTTATTGAATTCACCCAATACTTTTCATTCATATTTCAGTCCCCCTCTTAGACAACTGATTCCAATATCAATAGTATTGAAAATACAATCACACGGCGAGGTGTACTCAAATTTTTTGATTAGGTGGAACACTCACTCCCCTTTATTACAGAGAAAATGCACAGAATTTCCAAGATATTCAAACCTATTGAAAATATAGATTGCCAAATAAATTGCGTTGACAATCAATTCAGTTTTATTCTCCTGAATATGCTATCCTTACTAGTGAAAACCGCGTCAAGTGCAAATATCATTTCTGAGTCAGGTTAATAATAATTCATCCCTACAAAAAGTTTCAACATTCAGCTTATCATAATTTCGACAAGTCGGTCTATTCCGAGTTAAATCGTGCTCCGCTGTTTGTTCGAATTAAACCTAGTCATATTGTGAGTACTCCCGATATTTTTGTATAAATCTATAGATAATTGAAAAATGCACTCATTCATGATATAGTGAAATCAAATTTGAATTAGAAAAGGGCTCCAATCTTGGATATTTGTTTCATTGTCGAATATCCCAGCGACACTAAAAACTCGTCTTATCTCTACTTCAAGAAAAACGATTCGATATCTCTAGTAATAAATAACACATGGGACACGAGTTGAAATGGCTGGTATTACAAAGGAAGAAATTTATAAAATGTTCGAGAAGATAACCCAACAAAATGACAATCTCAGTAAACAGGTGGATAATTTGAAGGAAGAGTTGCGTACATATAAAGTTATAGCTCAGAAGGAAATTGAAAAATTGGAGAAAGATAACGAAGTATTGAAATCAGAAAATTCAAAGTTGAAAGAACGTCTCTTATTATGCGAAAGAAAAGTTAAGAAATACAATTTAGTCATATATAATCTTGAGGGTGAAGATGTCTACGAATCCATCCTGCATCTGTTACGACAGAAACTGAATATCAACTGCGGAGAAGGTTGTATTCGAGATGCATACCGATTGAGGTCCGGAGGAGATACAACAAAACCTGACCCCATACTATTTGAATGTATCAACAGTAAATTTGGATCGGACATCCTTAGCCATGCTAAAAACTTGAAAGGTACTGGAATATTTATCTCTCCTGATTATCCCGTCGAAGATTATCAGCAGAAAAAACTGCTCTATAAATATCAAAAACTCGCCAGACAGGAAAACCAGACAGCAAATATCAAAGGTAACTGTCTTCTTATTGAAGGAATTTTATACAAAATTGAAGAGCTGCAGTTGAAATATGACTCCAATAGTTCTCTGAAAGAAGGTATTCACGAAGATACTGTGAAACTGCACCGAAGTAATAGTACCTCCTCGGCTGGCAGTAACTCTTCACGGAAAAAGATCAACCAAGAAGTCGACCCCGCTAGAAAAAAATCTTCTAGAAATCCCCCCAAAAAAACTGCTCAGTATATCCAGTATTCCAGTGTTTATATTCTCGATAATACTATCTGTAATTTCATATTGCGTATTTCATAAGATTTTGTATTTCTATACCAATTTGTTTTCATAAGTTAAGCCCATATACTATTGTCGATTCATTAGGTGTTATCATTGTACTTGGGATTTCAGATTGTGTCGGTTTGTAAAAAACAGTTGTAAAGAAATAAGAAATGTTGATTTCTGTGGGTCATGTGAATATTTGCTCTCTAGTAACTAAAATGAATGAGGTCGAGCATATGGTACGTTTAAAAGAATTCAAAATTTTTGCTATATCGGAAACGTGGCTTCATTCTGGAATTACCAACGAATTCATGACTTTTGATGGGTACGATATAATCAGGAATGATAGAATTCTCAAACGTGGAGGAGGAGTTGCTTTTTTGATTGAACGAGGTATCAATTACAAAATCATTACTTCTGAAAATGAGTCCTATTTAGAACAATTATGGTTGGAAATAACAATTGAGAAAAAAAAATCGCAGTTGGCGTATGTTACAGACCACCAAGTAGTGATATTGTAGCTTTCTTTAATAATTTTGAAGATACTCTTATTGATATCCACTCCAATTATGAGCGTTTTATCGTCTTGGGTGATTTCAATATAGACTATTTGAATGTTCAATCGAATAATCTCAATGACTTCATGTCCATTACGGAATCTTTCAGTCTCGAACAAAATATTTTAGAACCGACGCACTATTCAGGAAACACGATGACACTCATTGACCACTTATACTCTAATTTTGAGGTGAACGATGCGGGAGTTATCGATACAAATGTAGTAAGACACTTTCTCATTTATTGTTCCTTCGAAATTTGCCCTGTAATCCCATTAAATAAAACTATTTCATGTCGCAATTTCTCTAAAATTGACTTCGACCTTTTCAATCGTGACCTAGAAAGTAAGCATTTAGATTATATCTACGAACTCGACAATATCGAGGATAAAGTTGAATATCTCAACAAAACGATTTCGGAAGTGATAGACGAGCATGCTCCTCTTGAAACATTTATCCCTAAATCCCACAAAAAAAAACAGCCTTGGGTCACAGATAATATGAAACTACTACAAAGGCTCAGAGATAATGCATTGAGAAGATACAAGAAATCCAGATCGATAGCCCACTGGAACTATTATAAGCAGCTGAGGAATTTCACATCATCATCTTTGAAAAGAGAAAAAAAAGCTTACTTTGATTACAAAATGAATAACTGTACTATTAAGGAAAAATGGAAAATTATAAAAAATTTGAATGTAACAAAAAAAACAAACTAACGAGATTCCAGAATCATTGAAAAGGGTAGAAGACTATAATGATTTCCTCATAAATACCTGTGAGAACAATGAATTGCCCGATGATGAACTCCTCATTCATTACAATCACAATGTTCATGAAAATGTGATCAATGAATTTTCATTCGAACTCATTACGAGTGATGAGGTGATAAAGCACATAAATTGTATCAAAACCAAAACTTTTGGCCCAGATTGGTTGAATATTCAAATTATCATTCTTTGTTGTCCTGTTATTGTTTGCTACCTCAATCATATTTTCAATGAGTGTTTGGAAAATAATTTCTTTCCGAACTCCTGGAAAAAATCGTATATTTTACCGATTCCTAAAATCCCTAATGCTACTGAATTCTCACACCTCAGAAGTATTAGTATATTACCAACCCTCTCGAAGGTTTTAGAAAAAGTTTTGGATTCCCAGATTAGATCGTACTTAGATGAAAGGAATTTGTTGCCCTCGTATCAATCTGGATTCAGAAGTGGATTCAGCTGTACATCTGCTCTTAGCAATGTAACTGATGATATACTCAGGTCACTTAATAATAATGATATTTCTGTGTTGATCTTAATTGACTTCTCGCGAGCTTTCGATACGTTAGACCACTCAATATTGCTCTCAATTTTGCACTTCATAGGTTTTGGTAGGGAGGCAATCCAACTTCTCAAATCATATCTCACAGATCGGAAGCAGCAAGTTAAAATAGATAATGTTATTTCAGGGAGTCTGACCATAAGACAGGGAGTTCCACAGGGAAGTATTCTAGGGCCGCTGTTGTATACTATCTACACGTCCAATCTTTACCGGCAATTCAGGCACTGTAAATATCACTTATATGCGGACGATACACAAGTATATGTCTCATTTAAAGTAAGTGACCTTCAGCAAGCGAGCCTGATGATTAACCATGACTTGAGTGCTCTTTTATCATTCTCTCAGAGACATCAACTCAAAATAAACGCCACTAAATCTTGTGCAATTATTTTTGGAAACGAGAGCCAGAAAAGTGCAGCGCGAAACCAATTGAAAGTCACTATTGGGGATGATATACTAGACATAAGCGATCTTGTCAAAAACCTTGGCCTATGCATCGACTCCAAATTGCGTTTCGATAAACATATCACTCAAAAACTAAAACCAGCCTACTGCTCCCTGAAACTCATATATCCACATCGTGAGAGCTTGAGCATTAGAACTAAAAAAATGCTGTGTGATTCCCTGGTACTATCACATTTTAACCATTGCGACATAGTATACGGGCCATTCCTCCGAAAGTCTGATGCTCACCGAATCCAAAAAATTCAAAACTCATGTATTCGACTGATTCATGGATTGAGGAGGAGAGATGGAATATCACATAAACTCAATGAGATGGCTGGTTGAGTATGTATAATAGGCGCAGATTACACTCTCTCTGTTTCTTTTATGAAGTACTTAAAACAAAATCTCCCGGTTATCTTGCCGAAAAAATTATATTCAGGGCAGATGTTCATAATTTGAATCTGAGAAGGACGAATGGAATCGATATACCACAAGATATCAGATTGCGTCGGCCGGTTACTTCTTGGATATACCAAATTTTTCTTTATCCATCAACTCTTTCAGAGCCAAATGCAAACGTATGCTACTACTGAATCAATAATCACTTCTAATTGCTTATAAATCACAGAGATAGTTATTGGTTATACATACAGAAGTCAACAATTGTTATTCTCCTTTTTTGTCTTTCTGTACTAGGTTATGCTATTTTTTGTTTATTTTAGGATTGTGTGGAAGAATTGGTCATTTGACCTAACACTTTACCCTTTGTCTGCTACATTGTTGCTATTTGAATCATGCATTCTGTTTTTCTGGTGGACAATAAAACCATTATTATTATTATTATTATTATAATATTATTGACAACTTGTGAAATAAATCCTCGAAATGAATAATCCTACTATAAAATGAGAGAGTCATATATTATTTTTTTTCGTATTATTTCAATGTTGGTACGCCATTTTGAAAAAATTAATTTGATAAAATCATCATCTCTCTTGTCGAAAACAAACCGCTTATTTCATTGTAATAATTAACATGGCAAAGGTGTAGAATACGTCAAATCGCCAATTTTTGTAATTTTTTTTGGGAATCGCCAGAAACGGCCTACAATCGAAAAATACATAGAAATTGTGGCGCGGAATTTATGAAAAACGATTTTTTCATGTGAAAAACTGAAATAATAGCCAAAAAACTAGTAATTTCTAAGTTGAAAGGAATCTCATTGTTTTGTTGCTTTAGTCACGAAATTTCGAACAAAATACAAGTACTCCCACTTTTTTTGATTGAACACATCAGAATTGAGCATGTTTTTTTCGAAATATCCATTGAAAATATCAAAATGTTTACTTAGAAAAATTCACCATTGACTCTGACAACAGTGACCAATGACTGTCATAGTGACAACATTTTACCGATAACGCACGTGATGTAAAGCAAAGTTGCCAAACTGTAAAATAGGACAATGTCGTATTCGAATTGCCATCAAAACATAGACTAACCTAGCATCACTTGAATAACGTCTGACTATTGAGAAAAATCGAAACAAAATTACCTAGCATCACTTGAATAAAGTCTGATTAAGATATAAATCAAAACCAAACCTAACTAGCCTAGCATTACTTGAATAACATCTGATTATTGAGATAAATGAAAGTCAAACCTAACTAACCTAGTATCACTTGAATAACGTCTGATTATTGAGAAATGTTGAAGAATGGGACCAAATGCAATTATGGTGCAAATCAAAAATTCTCAAGAGTAAATATTTTTCAATTTTTTTTTTGAGAATTGAATATCACACCATATCGAAAAACCAGCACCTAAAAAATATTTCAGAAATCGCGGTGGTGCATCATAATATTCGTCTATAACAGTTGTCAATTATTTTCAACAACCAATATAATTTAATCTTCTCATATATTATATATAATAAGTATATGAACAAAATAAAACTGATTATGATCCAAAATGTGCAATCATGTGAAAGAATAAGTCAAACCTAACTCAACACAGAAACTTTACTCAATTATTAAACTACTTCCACAGCATCAATAATAGTCGCTTCCATCCTCTTCCATTAAGTCTAAATCTTCAATCGCATCAGTCGAATGCAAAGAACCATCTTCATAAAAAATTCATCTTCATGAAAAAACATACTTACCATGAACTAAAACGCGTGTGATCCGAGAGATTTTGTAGCGCAGAAAAAGAAGGCAGAACAAGTCCATGTTAGAACTTTAAAGGATCATAACTCGCAATTGTATATATACCATTCGAATATGAACATTTGGAATTGTGGCAACATCGTACCGGTTATCTCTATGCAGCTGTCAATCAAATGACTGAAATTTCATGAATTGAGGAGGAGAGATAGAATATCACATAAACTCAATGAGATGGGCTGGTTGAGTATGTATAATAGGCGCAGATTACACTCTCTCTGTTTCTTTTATAAAGTACTTAAAACAAAATCTCCCGGTTATCTTGCCGAAAAAATTATATTCAGGGCAGATGTTCATAATTTGAATCTGAGAAGGACGAATGGAATCGATATACCACAAGATATCAGATTGCGTCGGCCGGTTACTTCTTGGATATACCAAATTTTTCTTTATCCATCAACTCTTTCAGAGCCAAATGCAAACGTATGCTACTACTGAATCAATAATCACTTCTAATTGCTTATAAATCACAGAGATAGTTATTGGTTATACATACAGAAGTCAACAATTGTTATTCTCCTTTTTTGTCTTTCTGTACTAGGTTATGCTATTTTTTGTTTATTTTAGGATTGTGTGGAAGAATTGGTCATTTGACCTAACACTTTACCCTTTGTCTGCTACATTGTTGCTATTTGAATCATGCATTCTGTTTTTCTGGTGGACAATAAAACCATTATTATTATTATTATTATTATAATATTATTGACAACTTGTGAAATAAATCCTCGAAATGAATAATCCTACTATAAAATGAGAGAGTCATATATTATTTTTTTTCGTATTATTTCAATGTTGGTACGCCATTTTGAAAAAATTAATTTGATAAAATCATCATCTCTCTTGTCGAAAACAAACCGCTTATTTCATTGTAATAATTAACATGGCAAAGGTGTAGAATACGTCAAATCGCCAATTTTTGTAATTTTTTTTGGGAATCGCCAGAAACGGCCTACAATCGAAAAATACATAGAAATTGTGGCGCGGAATTTATGAAAAACGATTTTTTCATGTGAAAAACTGAAATAATAGCCAAAAAACTAGTAATTTCTAAGTTGAAAGGAATCTCATTGTTTTGTTACGCACGTGATGTAAAGCAAAGTTGCCAAACTGTAAAATAGGACAATGTCGTATTCGAATTGCCATCAAAACATAGACTAACCTAGCATCACTTGAATAACGTCTGACTATTGAGAAAAATCGAAACAAAATTACCTAGCATCACTTGAATAAAGTCTGATTAAGATATAAATCAAAACCAAACCTAACTAGCCTAGCATTACTTGAATAACATCTGATTATTGAGATAAATGAAAGTCAAACCTAACTAACCTAGTATCACTTGAATAATGTCTGATTATTGAGAAATGTTGAAGAATGGGACCAAATGCAATTATGGTGCAAATCAAAAATTCTCAAGAGTAAATATTTTTCAATTTTTTTTTTGAGAATTGAATATTACACCATATCGAAAAACCAGCACCTAAAAAATATTTCAGAAATCGCGGTGGTGCATCATAATATTCGTCTATAACAGTTGTCAATTATTTTCAACAACCAATATAATTTAATCTTCTCATATATTATATATAATAAGTATATGAACAAAATAAAACTGATTATGATCCAAAATGTGCAATCATGTGAAAGAATAAGTCAAACCTAACTCAACACAGAAACTTTACTCAATTATTAAACTACTTCCACAGCATCAATAATAGTCGCTTCCATCCTCTTCCATTACGTCTAAATCTTCAATCGCATCAGTCGAATGCAAAGAACCATCTTCATAAAAAATTCATCTTCATGAAAAAACATACTTACCATGAACTAAAACGCGTGTGATCCGAGAGATTTTGTAGCGCAGAAAAAGAAGGCAGAACAAGTCCATGTTAGAACTTTAAAGGATCATAACTCGCAAATGTATATATACCATTCGAATATGAACATTTAGAATTGTGGCAACATCGTACCGGTTATCTCTATGCAGCTGTCAATCAAATGACTGAAATTTCATGAATGTTGATGCCAACTTTTTGACTTGTAGTAATTACATTCCGGCAATGAATGTAAACTGTATGAGCTGTAATATGTACAAAAACATAATATTTATTCAAGAATAGTATATGTAGATATAATTTCATGAATGTAGTGGTAAGTACAAGGATGATATAACAGTAAATCTTAGGTTTTTTTTCGTACCCTTTGACGTGTTCTACACCTTTAATTAACATATAAGTACAATCAATCAACGAAGGTATAATCCGATACAAAAGTAATTTCCCGAAGAACTGTCAGTGAAACAATTTTCAATTCCACTCGGAAAATCCCCAAGTGTTTCTCTTTTATTCAGCTGGAGTTAAATCTTCAATTCCCTCCTTGGACAGAGTTACCGAGAGACCAAGTAATTCAACTGCCAGCACAATTTCATCAAGCGCAACAAAGAAAATCGTGATAACGTGCGAAATACGCTTGTGGCATGATTTACACGTCATTTCGGCTGGCTGAAAAGTCACTCCGACTCGAAATGAACTCTTCGCATTCCCAAGACGGGCAGCGGTAAAACTGGGAAAACCGCAACTTTACAGTTGATATAAACTTCACAGATAAATTACTTCCGACAATACACTGTTGTCTAATATGGGAAGCATCGGGCGGATTGTCACGTTCCTTGCTATACTTTAGTTTATTATGAATTCGTGATAACCGTCAACAAGGGAAAAGCTTGTTATTCTTCGTACGTCGAAAGTGTATAACTTTTAGAACTGACGTGAAAGGTTGAAATTGACGTTTTTCTATCAAATGTAAATGATCTTTGCCGTGGTTATGTTTTACTTTGAATACTGCCACCATTAAGAGTTATAATTTTTTTAGTAGTCAAGAAAAATGACAGCTTCTTCATTTATAGAAAAAATCGCTTGGTTGGCAGACTCCCCTTCTGGAGGTCCGTAACATTTTTGACATTACCACGATAGGCAATGTTGAAAATAAAAATCTTTTTCGCCTTTTTATCAATTAACAAACTATGAGTTCAACCTGAACACAAAATTTCACCAATTGAAATGTCCAATCATATAGCATTATTGAATGATACCAATGAAAATAACCGAAATATGAACTCAAGGAGAAAAATTTTTCGTTCGAATTCATAATATGGCAGTGAATTCCATTATGTAGTTACTGCTGAAGTTGTTGATGTTCATATCGACATTATGTCTGAATGCAGACTATCGGCTTGGTTTTAATTGACACAAACCTTGATTATGAATATGCCAAGCATTCACAACGCCTTCCACTTAGATCATCTATTGCAAAAAAAGGTGAATTTTCATTGCGTGTTACCATTGCGACAGTTCCTCGATAATAGCTTTTTAGTTTTTCTTGCATTGCTTATAGTTGTTGTGTCGAAACTGTTACTGGTGCATAAATTGAGAACCTTTAAAATATGGTGTCACTCGACTTATAATTCCATTTGAGATGTGGGTTGTGATGAGAAGGAGGTGGCTGACAGGGGTTGATTTTTACGTAAGAATATGTTCCCTATAAAAGTAAATTTCACATGTTTTGCGATTTTTTTCGGTCTCAATATGAAATGACTCGTTCAAAGCGACTCATTTCAACTGGAATGCACTAATTGGTTACTATTTTCCAAGGTTTGTATACTTTGACAAAATGGTTAAGGCTTTCAAGGCCGAGGTTTTCAGTAGCACTACTTTGTATCGGGTTTGAAGGCAGTTGTTTTATGGAATTTCTTCCAGACGTTTCGCTGGCACGAAAGCTAGTCATCAGAGTCAAACTCAAGATGACTACTAACAATTCCTATTACACCGGGATTAGTGTAAATTTATTAGGTATTACATTGGATGAAAAACTAGGTTGGTACCCGCATGTAGAGACACTTAGAAAAAACTTGTGAAAACTATTTTTCTTCTCGGACAACTCAAGAATGTTATCGATGCTTCAATCCTGAAGACCGTATTTTCTCTCTATCCCATTCCTTTCTAAACCATGGAGTTATTCTTTGGGGAAATTCCACGCATTCCATTATCATTTTTTGCTTACAAAAGGAAGTCCTCAGAATTTTAGCTAATGCGTCTTGTAGAGGACACTGTAAACACTTATTTCATGCACATGGCATCATGCCTCTGCCAACTTCATTTTTGTTTAATGTTCCGCAATTCATCCATAGACAATCCAATACTTTCGAGACTCGGAGTAAGATTCACAACTATAACACCAGAAGTGCCATGCAATTTCAAATTCCCCGTTTCAGACTCTCCGTATCGCAGAAGAATTCTTTAAATATCAATATCTACAATGTTCTACCTCAGCAAGTAAAATTCTCGGATTAAATAAATTGAAGAAGAAAATAAAGTAATTCCTTCTCAAGCACTCATTTTATTCCCTAGACGAATATCTACATGCAAATAAAGAAGAATCATCTTCAGTTTAATGGGTATGCACTGGGTGTTTATCTAATACACTCAATTTTATTGATGTATACTGTTGTAATTTTTTTTTATCATTTTACTGTTTTACATTTTGTTTTCATGTCTCATGGTATTTCAAACTTTTTAATTCTAGAGTGTCTATGTACTGACTGTCATGTTTATTAATTGGATGTATTCATCTTCTCTTTTTATGACCTGCTACAAATGTAATGATTTTGCATAATGTGGTGAAATAAATTATTCTATGAGCCTCTAAAGCAGTTAGCCGCTCTCGCCAGCCAAACGTCTTGAAGGAATTCCAAAAAACGACGGCCTCCAACCCTGATCAAAAATAGTGGTTTGTATACTTTTGTAGAATTCGAAATAACACATATTCTAAAAAGTACGGATTCTACTATATTCAGCATAAATTTTTACGTAACCTACCTCATGAATAATTTGATCAGAAGAGAATAATTGCGGCTACTAACAACCAAATTGCCGATAGTACTCATTTTGAAACTCATTTTCAATATGTGATTTAAGTTTCAAATATTTAATTTCCTATTTCAATATATTTTTAATTTCATTTTTTGCCTTGTAAATTCTAATCTTTCACAAATTTTCACCACTGTATCTTCATTTTTTACATTTCAAATTTTTTTCAATACATTTTATTATATTTCTATTTCCAGTTCTCATCCTTATTTAATTTATTAAAGTTCTATAATGTCTTAGGTTCCTACTGAGTTTTGGCGGTCAATTAATACATCCGATGTATATTCAAAACACTGCGATTAAAATTGAACATAGTCAACACATCTCAAACAAAATATGACGGACTATGCAAGAAAAAATGTCCAATCAGCATTTTCTGCACCTCTTTCCGCAATGAAAATCATCAAAATGCAATTCTATAATGATTTCAATTCACCACAAATGTAACGAACACTAAATTTTTATTGAGCACTAAGTGTAGGAAAGCATCACAGAAAATTGAAATATGAAACTCTCAACAAATGTCTGCCGTTCTTCGTGAACCTCATCAACCAAGATAGAGGTGTGAAATTGTAAGGATTTGATTTTGCTGGAAATGAAGGGGTTTCACTTCCTACTGTTCCGTTTCGCTACCTTTTCCCACTGTAACGACCGGTAGGGTTTGTAATTGTTGTTTTATTTTTGATTGCTCTTCTAGGTACCCACCACAATAATCTCTCAATATTCTCTTTCTAACACTGTACCTCCATTTCAACCTATCTGTATCAATTTATGTTTACAGAATATACAGCTTTACAATTTACAATCCCTCCGCTCTATTACTAGTGTGGTAATTGCTGAAAGGGTATCATTTTTGTTAATGGCAGCGTGTCACCAGACGTAGATTTCTCTACGTCAAATTTTGGATGGTAAGGCTATTTCCGAAAGGAGCATGAATTCGGCCCTTTGCACGAAGAAAGGGTCTTTAGTGAGAAACCTAGGGTTTAATTTCTGCTTCCTCGTATTACTCTGAAATATGAAAATAGGAACTTACAAAATAGATTTAGAGAAAAAAAAAATATATAACAAAAGAAATATGAATCAAAAACAATTTATAACAACAAAAAAAAACATTTACTGTACTATTTAGTTTAATCAAAATATTGAAAAATGAATTGAGACCGGCAATGGTCTTCTCTATGCATAAGAAAAATGAAAATTCCACAAATAGAAAAATGTGTACTCAGAACACAAAAACCTGATGTACTTATATATATATAAATGCCTCTAAATTTGCCCTACTGGCTAAATGTATTTAATAGGCCGCCCTACGGCCCATCTCGATAACTACTCGATGTCAGAGAGAGTCAGAAAGATTTCTCAACTTGTGATTCGAACAACAGATATAAAATTAATGATGGCTTTCTCTTCCCAAAAGTGAATAAAAGGGTTATTTACGTTAACACACATCAAAATTGACATACCAAGTCTTCTGTCTATCTTGCATGGTTGTTTCCATTCCATAGATTTTTGGTATTCCAAGAAATGGCACTTTGCACCAGAATCAATTTGCCGTTATTTATTTCCCCGATTTTTCCGACCGTTATTAGATTCTCGTAATGAAACGCGCCCCCATAATTTAGGGAGGGATTACGAATCCCTCCCGCGCTTAACGCGCGATTCCCCGCTCGCGGAGATCACTCGATCTTCCTTTTAGCGCGACCTACGTTCAACTACCTAAGAGCGACCTTTTCTTGTCCACTCTCATTTTTGCAAATTTTGCATTTTCGATACTGCCGCTCACAGCATTGGCTGATTCCAAGCGATGGCGATGTTTTGTCTAACATCTCATATCTCGTCTAGGCTAAAACAAAGACATCTTTCATTGGGTGGTTCGTGAGAGGAATTCTCAAATGAAATTCCCATGCGTTTGATACATTGTATATGAGGCTTTCATATACAGGGTGCGAATGCTTATATTGAGTTCACTTGAAATGCTCAGCATTACACCACCACCGACGCGAAGGCTGGATTCGACATTTGTTATTTTCAGATGAAGCGCTTCCAAGAAAAACCAGAGGAGGTTAAGCAAAACATCTCATCTTCGTCTAGATGCAGAAATACTTGGGAAAATAAGTGCGAGGTATTGAGCGAAACAAATTTTACAGGATGGCGGCATCCCTAGTGATTTTCATTACAAAACAAACTTACGTTACAATTTGTAAATTTGACTGCATTTTTTCTGGGTTATTCAGGAAGTAATTACCATTGAATGTTCCTCTTGAATTCAAAAGTCTTCATGAGAATAGGTCGGGAATCAAGGATCATAAACTACTAGTAAAAAATAAACAACTAGACTTTTTTTTGTTTTATTAAAAACTAAGTATTGAAATTACTTCATCCCAAAAGTTTTTTGTGCGAACGCTGGAGGTAGCTTTTTGAAGATATCAATGGGGTTCACTTCCACAGCTACCATCTCGTTCTCTCCCAGCCACTCCAAATGAACCAAATGCTGAAAAAGTATTATTATCATCATAATTATCATAAACAAATAAACGATGTATCAGTTTCAGTTTTCTTCTCCTGAAAATGCTAACCGTTTTTAGACGAAAAGAATAACTATCTAGGTATCGCGAAAAGTCACTAATTGAAGTCTCGTTCAGAATACTATGAAATTGTGCAACGCCGTGGCCTTCTTTGACAAATATTAAAGAAGTTAGAAGTTAGCATATTATATTTCATTTTGAAACTTCACTAATTCAACATACAAATGTTATTTTCTACCTTGCGTTTTCTGATGACCTTAACAGCTAGTTCTTTATCTGTTTCCTGATTGCCGTTTTCCAAAGTTTCAATCTTCGAAACTTTACGATTGTTTTTGGGTGACATCTGAAATAAATAAACACAGTTAAATTCAGAGAGTCTCGAAAACAAAAATCAATGACAAAAAAAAGAGCCTATGCCGTCGCAAAAATTAGACCGTATCTATGAAATAATAATACATTCACGAATCAGAAGTTATTAACAGTATTGAATACCAAAAAATATATTTTAATAAGTTCTTCAAAGTTAATGAAATATATACGTTGTGGTAATATTCCATACCGCTTTGGAATTTCTTATGAATGCTGAGAATTAGCTTAATAATAGTTTCATGATCACTCCCAGTTACCTACACATTTATATCCCAATTCATAACCATTCGACTATTCTTTGTTTTATACAGATCCACAATGTTGGTAGAATTTTTTTTCAATATGAGTGACATCATTTCATTTAGTGAAATGAGCATTACTCATATTATATTACAATTAAAAAATAATTGTGAAAATATATTTTTCATTTCGTTTACCTTCATTTTTTTCGTGGGCTTCACGGCAGATTCATCATTCGTTTCCTGATCCCCGTTTTCCAAATGGTCCATTTTTGAACCGTTCATGGCCGTCATCTGGAACAAATTGAAAGCACTTCAATCCAGGGAATCAATCATTATCGGTGCGAGTCTTTATAATTTTTTTTTTCAACTTGATTCTTTTCCAAATATTCCATTATCAAGTTACAAGCTCCTTCGCCATACGATTAGCAGGGATGTACGTGGATCATACTCTACTATATTGTATGGCGAAGGAGCCTGGAACACAAACAAATCTTATGAATATAGAAATGATATAGACGTTGGCGATTATTTCTACAGGATGGAAAGACCAATGAAAATTTCCGAAACCACATAAATCAATAACAAAGGGTTTTTTATTTTATCATTCGATTATCATTCATTGATTATATCATTATCATTTAGCGATTCCATGATTGTTCATTATGTGTGATAGAGATTTGGTAAAACTTTATCAGATAATAGACCACATCACTTGTACAACAAAACTTTAAAGGCGGTGAGGAAAAATGTCGGATGAAGCACAACTTTTGTCGTACCAGTATAAATTATGTCGTTCCGTGTGATTGTGTGGTGAGAGCGAGGGCATACCTTTGAACGGTGTTGCTAATTATCAATCCATATAAGTTAATTTTTCGAAAACAACGAGAAACAGGGCACTTTGTCCTTACGATAAGTACTACCAGGTTTACACACAGTGCATTCAGAAACTTATATATCTGACATTACCCATTTTGGGTGTTCTGAAGTGAATCTGTCCTAGCTCCTAGCTAAAGTTGGCTCAGGGAAAAATTATCACCTATTGCAAACGAAATGAATCGAGAAATTGATAAATAAAGTAATTGCAAACGAGAGGTCTCTCAGCTTGAACAAGGACGCTACTATTTCATCTCTCATTTTCAATTGTGGAAAAACAATTATAAATTATCGCGTCGGCTATTGATGACGCACACGCAAACATTTCCAGGACCAACTGTAAATACGGGCTCTGCGGTGCTTGCGAAACAAACGAAGATGTCCTAGAAGTTGCAACGATGCGTCAATATCGGAATAATGGTCCCGGACATCGTGAATATTTACGACGGCAATCGCAATGCAAGAACGGCGATGTCAATATTTATGCATGACAAAGCGTTAAACAAATGAAAATGTCCCAAGTAACCACTATGTCTGGGACGAGTTTTGCTGTAATACAGCACCGGGATTATTTCATGTTCATTTCACTCCTATAATAAATTTTCCTATCCATAGAAGTATTATAAATGCAATAGCGAACTAGTATGACATAGTTATATATCATCAATCAGGCCAGAGACCTTCGGTTTTGTAAGATCGTGATAAATAACTATAATGATGGGTATTTTTTAAAGTGTTCTTTGGATATTAACTCATTTCTCAGTTCTCTGGGGTTTTGATTATCCAGGATCAAATATAATGAGCTGAAGAGTTGTTTCTCTCCAAACTCTAGGTTACATAAGACTGTAGAATACTTCTAAGTGGTAGGCTAGTCCAAAATAGCTCAAAGCACCTTTCGAAACTAAACCGAGAGAATCCCTACAACCTCCTAATCATCAGCTGAAGGTCCTCCGAATATTATGGAATCAAAACTTGTCAAACATGTTCCTAATATCCACACATACAAATTATTTGGTCGATAAGCAAAGCACAATTCAATAATTAGATTACGTGTAATAAAAAATATAATTTGGCAAAGGAAATGGTTGAACCATTTTTGCTCCCACCATTCATTCTCACAAAGTTACCGGGACCCCTTACCAGATATCCACCGGAATAGGGCACCTATAATTAGCCACCGAATCCTCTCCCATGAAGGGATGGAAGCCAGCATATACAGGGGCAGATCAAAGATAAAAACCACTCTTAAGTTCGGACAGAACGCCACTGAACACTGTGTAGAATTACTCAGGCAGAAGGTTGAGAACAAAGCCATTGCCATTTTCTCCGATAGCCAGGCGGAATATGAAGCGCTCAACTAGGGGGCAAGTCTTATCCCGACTTCTTGGGAGTTGTCTGACTGATATAGGCACCCACAATAGGGACATGAGAGTCATAAGGGAACCGAGAAGGCCAATGCTTCAGCTCGTGAAAGAGCATCTCAGGCCGTGATTGTTCCAGAACTCTTCTGCGAGTTGGCAAAGCCATGGTAAATCATCCATGAACTCGTCGGTGCAAGTCAAATCGCAAGATGAGTGAAACAAGTTCCGAAGAATGAGATAGGAGAAAAGGACCATGAAGAAACTCCAATTCAAAACCGTAATGCTGTAAGTGTAGTTGGTTCAAAAAACAAATGAGCATCATGGGAGTGGCTGCATGTTCTGTTAGGGAAAAGAAATCGCACTACATATGTTTTGGAAATGCGCAACTTCATTCAAGTAACAAGTATCGAAGCTATGGTGTCTCATCAAGCTAAGAGGTTACAAGCTCTAACAACCAAAGAGCATTACTCTATATATCTGCAAAGGTCGCAATGAATCAGCTCATGGAAAATATCAACAGTTGTTTTGAATTTTTGTATAGATTTCTCAGTTTGTTAAGATATGGGGTTTCTATAAACTATATCGTTACAATCAGAGGTGAGTAATATTTTTGACTCGGCGGTAAATATGTTTCGAGTTCATCAAAGTTTTTTAACTTAACTTAAAATTCAACTCGCAGCTATCAATTTTGGCATTATGCGCTGCTGAAAGGATAGTCGATTGTTGAAAATAACGCCAAATTTTTTTAATGGGAATTCAATTGTTAATAATTCTTATCTACAATAATTTTCGTTTTTTCTCCTGATTGTTTGCTTGGCAGTAATCTTAATAACTGTTGTTTGCCTCCTCAGTTGTGTGCTTTGTTAAAGAGTTTCTTGCCTGATAGGTCTCTGTATGTGGTTGTTGATGGAGTATCATTTGATATTCTCCCAACAAATGCAGGTGTCCCACAGGGTTCAGTTCTGGCGCCCACTTTGTACGTGCTTTATATCAATGATTTAAATTGTTCCAAAATTGTTCGTTCCGTTAACCAGCTGACGAACGTCAACCCTCAGAAGTCGAAACTTGTGCGAGCAATGGATCAACGAGGCCTTACCTTTTAACGTGCGATTACCCAGCACGGTGGCCCGGCGAGGATTCGAACCCCGACCTTCCGCTTGATAGGCAGATATGCTAACCACTACACTACCGAGACCACGCTCGAGAAAACATCTGGTTCAGTACATAGTTTTGCGAACGACAGTACTCTTCATACTAGTTTCTCTCGCAGAGTCCCAATACCAGCTGGAGAAACAAAAATTCACAGAAACATTCGCGTCAATAAAATGAACGATGACTTGGTAAAAATAATGAAATGGAGTAACATGAACTTGGTGGAATTCAATGGTAGGAAAACCCAGACATGTCTCTTCTCAAAGAAAGCCGATCAATCATCATCTAGTCTTCAGATGTCAGGAGTAACTATTCCTACAAAGTCAAGAATCTCGATGCTAGGTATTACGATCACTGATAATCTCTCATGGGAGAACCATGTGAGATCAATCCAGAAACTTGGATTTCTATTTCGTGCGAAGAAATATTTCATTACTCGTCAGCTTCTAATGATCTACAATTCTCAGATACGACCTGTCTTGGAATATAGTTCTCATGTGTGGAGTTTGGCACCAAAACATTCATTGGGGCTTCTCGTCTTGTTGGTGACTTCTCGCTCACAGAGTCGGACACTTGTCTCTCTTCTAAAGATATTTTCACGGTCGGTGTTATCAATCGTTCCACCCTTGGCAATATCTACACGGATGACTCGACGAGTACAGAATTTCCACCCTTTTGTTGTGAACTTGAAGACCTGTCGAACCTCTCTTGCTCAGAAATCTTTTCGCAATAGAACAGCTGAGCTTTGGTACTCCTTGCCGAGAGAGGTTCTTCCTGAGGCTTACGAACTTCAAAAATTCAAAGTAAATGTTAATTCGTATCTCCTGTCCCTTGAATCACAGGGCTTCCCTTTCGTGTGAATCTGAATATAAAAAAAATCATTCACAGTTGTCTGAATTTTGACACCACTATTTGATTTTTCCTGAATTTCCATAATTTATGATCCATCAATAGATATTTTGATTTGAGAGGCATCAACAAAATGTTTGAATTTGCAAAAAATCTAACACGCTCACTCATGTTGGCAACTCAAGCAACAGTAGCGGAACAATAGAACCTTGTGCGCAATAACTTGAAGTTCATTACCCAATCCAGCTTCCATGGTAATATATTCGGTATCGCCGGGATGAACTAGTTTGAAATTCATCATCCCATTGTTGCACCCTTGTTTGATGATCTCCCGCATCCGCTTAATGCCCACACATCAAAATTATTCAACGGAAACTCAATTAACGTCCGCAGAGTCCGATGAAAGATTAATTCTTCAGGTGACCAGCGAATCGAATGTTACGTACGACCCGCCGGCCGACCGCGATCGTACAATAGCGAGATACAACATGTAGAACGTGTAAACATGTTTGTGTGCTGTATTATTACAGCGCACCATCATCGAGATTAGGAGTGTCCATCAAGATTACGGATTTTGCTGACGAATGTAGTCGAAACGAAAGGGACAATTGACAATATTTTTTTTCAAACGTCAATAATACATGAGGTTATTGGCAATTTTGGGCGGAAAACCAAAATGAATTAGTATTTTCCGATTCAAATTGGCACTAACCACACCATTCGAGCGACTTTGATTATTCGTTTGGTTATATATCAGTGACGTCATAAATCAGCTGTTTAATGTCACGTTATCATCGTAAAATTTTGGTATTTACCTACCAATGGAGCAGTTTTATTTTTTCGGTTATAGGTTTTGAAAACATGTTTCGCAGGATTTTGCCATTTTTATTTTTGCGGTTAAGATTGGTTTTTATGTTATTTGGATTCCGATCCTTTTGGTGATGATTATCATCATGAATAAATACAAATACTTACCGTTTTTCAAATCTAAACTACGATGGTAATTATTACCAAATAGAGGTCTCGGATATTCACACTGAAAATCTGCTCTTAAATGACAGGTACCAAAATATTTACCCCAATTATGAATCAAGCTATTATATTATGATGGAGGATTTAAGATTTATAAGCCAGAGATCCTTTTCGAAAATTTTAGGAGTCATATACTTTTTTCGTTCGGTAGTTTTCTGAGTTTGTAACCTACCACAATCTGAAAAAATAATAATTAATATTGAAACTACGGAACAAATATTGATCCACCACAAAATGATGACGTTCAAACAATAATTCTTCTTTCGTTTCGAAAACAAAATAATTTGACTAAAAAAATGCTTTGATGTAGAATTGAGAATATCCTCAAAGAAAGCTGTCCTCCCATGAATACAGCAAGCTTTTTATTATTCTCCATTATTTTATTTTCCAATTGATTTTACATCGAAAAGTAAGAAAGGATTTGGGATTGGAAATAACGATAACATAACAAACACCCAAAATATAATAAAGAATAAACAAACCAGTCTAACCAAACAAATAACTGTGGTTTAAACCGACAGATTCAAGTGGTTCTAAGAAATGACATCATCAATTCGCACGTCATCTTGAACCAAAACTTAACCTCGGTAAATACCACAAAATTTTGGTTTGTCGCATAAATTTGCTTTATATTTGTTTGTTAGTTGGTTTCATGGGCACCGTTCTAGGACATGTACCCGAAGTCAGGTAATAATCTTTTTAGGGAAAAGTGTATGTGTATCAGGCTTGTTACCAACTCCCTACGCCTTACTCAGGAACAGCATGGTTATTCGCTGAGTAATTCTTCGGTCGGTATGAGCAGCTTTCATTGAATTTTTTTGTGGAACTAACGTAATTCAGTCTCCTCTACGAAAAATCCTCATAACATAAAAATTACAAATGAAACGAAAAGTGTGATCAAATGTGAATTATCATTGTTGACACCATGGTGACGTATTCTTCTTTTACTCCAATATTCATTCATCTCAACAATTTGTAGTGGCTCTATGAAATATGTAACGTTGAGTAAAATGATTATATTCAATAATCCGTGTACAAATTCAACGACATTGAATTCTTATCTCAATAACACTATACTATTTCCTACTTTCGCCATTGATTTTACAAATCAAATGTAAAATCGAAGGGTAGAATATATCAGTTCAATTCGAGAAAAATAGTAATATTTCGACAGTAATATCAAAACTGAAGAAGAACTCGAGTTCATTTACGAAAGACAATGTCTTAGTCAGATTACTTTTCAACATGGGAAATTAAGATAGTAAGACAAGATTTCAAGAAATCCAGAGAAGCCCCGTAATAAAATGCGAGGTCTCCAAAAAAAAGAGAATATCTCCAGGTTCATGTTGGGATGAAAAAATCAAGTGATATCTCTGAAAAGCCTTCTATATTTCTTCAACGCTGAAATGCTTATTCTTTCTCTATCGATATACCAACAACTCGAAAAAAGATTCTTTTGAGAATAAACCCGCATGAATTGTTGATACAGAAATATATCAAAAATATACAAGCCCAATTTTCACAAACCATATACTTGCATTTTCCCATTTACAAACGAACTCTTCTTTTCATTGTATTCTTGGAGCGTGTTACTTCTGTTCCCGTCATTCTGGAAAATCGGTGATTCACGGAAATTCCTAAACTTTCCATATCTTGGATTTCGATGAACACGATATTTTAGATGTACCCCAGAGAAATAATTCAAGTAGCGTAAAATCTGGCGACCATGCAAGCCATCGAATCACTTCTTGATTTTCTACCCATTTGTTAGGAAAATATCTAGTCAGAAAATCAAATACTATTACTCTTTATGAGGTGAAACAACATATTCCGGACTCGCGCTAATGGAATATTCTCCAACTATTCCAAACAATTGCCAAATATACCATGAAGCTAGTTTCTACAAAGTTGAGATAACGCACGCCATTCAGATCATAATTATAGATGAAAGGGTCTAATAGTTTATTGCGATACATCCTTGTCCAGACATCGAATATTAATCAAACCTGAGGTCGAACCTTTCTGAACGCTCTATAGGATTTTCGTGGCATCAAATATGAAAATTATATCTCATGAACTCCCCGCAATTTGTAAAGGGTATCAAGAATAAGGCTAGTTTATTCTTGGTATTTTTTACTTGTAATACCACTAGTGCTTAAATTTTTTTCGACAATTATTTCGAGCTCACGTATATTTTGAAAATCTCTCGAGCCGAGGGCGAGAGATAATTTTCTTGAAATATTCGTTAGCCAGAAAACATTTCCAAAATAATTTGGGTACGTGTGCTATTCGGTAAGGAAATTTCACACCATATTTAACCTCAACGAATTATTTAAAATTAATGTTTTAGGCCTTCAAAGGACGTCAGGATATGCTTTGGATTACATTACAGGTTTAACAATTGAATCGAAATTGCCATATTTTGTCATATTCGCAAAGACAAATAGAGATACCCCTCTAACTCTAATCAATCAAATCTAATCACAATGACGACCTGGACATCTGGTAAGTCTCTTAGCTCAGCGATGGGGCCTAAAATAATCAAAGTAGTAATCCCAGTTCCAGCTACAGTAAATATAACCCCAAATTTATTATTATTTCAGGTTCACCCGATTCAGTTCACCAGTTATTTTATGAAACAACAAGGCTTCACAACATCCGCACTCAAAGCAACGAAGAATACATATCCTTTTTTCAAATACGATGATAGTGATAGTGGAGTATCAGTGGCAAGTACATAAAGATGTGGATTAATATTGTATTTACATAAGTCTGCTAAATTTCTTAGTGCCGAATTTGAACGTTAAATTTTTTTTAACTTTTGGTCAAAGTGACATGTTATGGCAAACAAAATACTCTCTGCTTTCGTCAAAAAATGTCCACTATGATTCGCTGTAGGTTACCTATGCGGGAAAAAATTTCCAATAAAATACCTAAGTTGCTGATGGTAACGCAAAACAAAATACGCATTTTATTGGTCGAAAATTGTGGAATTTTCAAGATAATCTGCTGGCCAGATGTTCCCCGTAGAAATAATTTATTTGAACTTCCCAATGTACATCGGACTAATTCGGATATATTTTTATATTTCTCACAAGCATATCGAACAAAGGCAGGAACGTACGGGGATTAGGTTTTTCAACGTTTTACGCGCATATTGTTTCCTCCGAAAGATGTTTGCAAGCTCGAAACCATTTGTTTTTTCAAACACGTATCTCTTGGATTAAATGGATCGGAGCTTTCGAAGGGGATTATGTCCTAATGGATATGGTGCGTCGCTATTCAAACACTTATGTGAATGAATTAGGTAAGTGTATTTATTTCCGTTCGAGCTGAATGGACTTGAAAGCGAGAGTAGATCCAGGGGGGTCGTGGGTTCGACTTGAAACAAAAAAGTATCTTTTCTTACTTCATAATTAATATAGTGAATGAGCTGGAGCCTGATCTCGACAATGTTACCCCCTGGTTATAAGGCTGGGTATAACACCCCTAACGCCCTTGAGTATTAAGGGAGACAATTATTGTGGATTCACTTCGAATTGAATACTATGAATAAACTATTGTTAATCCAGTTATATCTCTGGATCCCACTGAAAAAGGGCACTGGTATAATTTGTTCTACAAGAGGCTTTTTTCAATGAATCAAGATGATAACCCATCTTTTGAAATTCCTTCAATGTTTTTTGAGTCTCGAATGGTTATCCTGGGGGATTTTTTCAGGAGAGGCGACGTATTATACATCACCTCTGATCAAAAACTATATTTTATTTTTTTTTACTCTCGAATGATTATCATGAGAGGTAGCATTTTTTCAGAAGAGAGATATATCACCCCTGAATAAGGACTATTTAAAAACTTCACGTTGAGGCAGAAATGTTCATGAGTTTGGTGCTCGAATAAACATTCGAGGGGTTATTCTTCAATCTATTCCAAGAATATATATATACGAAACGAAAACAATTCTGACCATATAAATTTAAAAAATTTTTCGTTTTTTTTCAATATTTCATTGAAATCCCAATTTTATTTTCAGATATTACTAATTGGAACTCTAAGAAAATACCATACAGATTATATTACACTAAAATAGAGAATTATATAAGAATAAATTAAAAAATCAATGAATTATGTAAAAATAAAATCTTATCTATATATCTGTAGATAAAAACAGAAAAAACGAAAAAAAAGAAGGAAAATTAAAATTGTTGAAGTGGATGTGTTGAGCCTTGCGTAAATCCAATACTTCCAGAGGTGCATTGTTTTCAATTCGGATGTGATTGGCCACTCTGAATAATGGTTGTCCAGTTGAATTATATTGTATACCTATTACAGAAAACGTCAACATCAAATTTAAATCATTATCACTATGATTACGTTTCACTAGAAGTGATTGATTTTTCTTTATAGGCAGTAAAAAGGAATGTTCTGCATTTTTCACGTTTGAACAAAAAAAAATGCATGCGTAATTCGAAGGAATAGTTAGTATGGCTCGTATATTTGACGAACCTCCTAGTCTCTCAATCTCCATGTTCTTCACACAAAGCATCACTTTTTCTCCTAATAGCACAAAATACCAGTGAGATTTTGAGCACGAATCAGAGATCATTTGTCATTTAAGATATGATAATTATATATCATCAATGAACGAGTTTGGAACCTTTGGTATAAAAGTCAAGACATTTTCCAGAGATCGATTACCCTAACACCAAAATGATATTTTTGAACTCGACGAGCTAACAAGGTTAGCATCTTCAGGAGAAGAGAATTGATAATCAGTGATTTAAGATATGATGATTATAAATTATAAATAAACGATGAGTTCGGAACCTTCGGTGTAAAAGTTGAAACATTTCCTAGAGAAAAATTACCCTAACACTCAACTGATTTTTTTTAACTCGACGGGCGTTTCGCTAACAAGGTTAGCATCTTCAGGAGAAGAAAATTGATTGATACTAGGTGATAGACTGTCAATTTTCTTCTCCAGAAGATGTTAACCTTGTTAGTGAAACGCGCCTCGAGTGCAAAAATATCAGTTTGGTGTTAGGGTAATTGATCTCTGAAAGTTTCAATTATATATCTTATTCAAAACATAGTATAGTTTCTCCAAGCGATATGTCTCTCTTTCACTGGAACGTTTCTAATACTATTTTTTCCACGCTTATTGAATGGAAATATGAATTGCGTTGAAAACATGAAATGGTATCAGCTTGTCAATACATCATCGCATGAATTTCCACTCGATCAAATATTTTTTTACGAAGTATCTCATTGGGAATTGATTGATGTGTAGCGTCGTTGGATAAAAATTGCCAATTTCCATTCGCCTCGTTCGAGAAATTCCATTATCGTTAGGAGCACTATATAATATCATAATCCACTAATCGGATCATGTATTTGTCTCATTCACTCCAGTTAAGTGGCTGGGAGCTACTGAATAACACGAACCCCTATTATCCGCGTAATCAATCATAGCGTCAGGACGCCGACTTTTTTTATGGGGTCTTAATAGCTTTTACCAAGATTTCCAGATGCGGCTGGATGTTTAGGTATCTGTCGCGCGTTGTACAATGAATTCAATTATCTCAGAAAGATATGACGGTTTTTCCTGTTGAAGAAAATTAGTTCAAGTGAAACTATGAGGCATTTCGATGAGATAAGTTTTCTTTGTGTCGCAAAGAAACGTCACGTTGAGGTCGACGTGAAAGAGCATTCTTAGAGTTGACTGAGTACACGCTAGGGAGAATGATAACGCGACTTTCATTGATTGTGTTTAAATGGGACAGTAGGAAATTATGTCGAAATAAATGATAGGGGAGCCCAAGCGGGGATTTCGGGATTTACTAAAGCGCGGCAGATTAATTTACAGGGGGATACCTTGTACCCGGTTAAGTACTTCCACCATATATGAGCCCCAAATATATGGCCGCCCTTCAAGGATAAAGGATCAGATTAGTAAAAAAATTGATCATCTGAAATTCTTGAGCGCGTCAGATTAAGGTAGGGTGAGTTCAGGCGAGTATACAGCTCAACTTTATAGGGGGGGGGGGGGGGTAATCACTGAGAAAATTATACGTTTCCACCATTTTATCAAAACACAAATGCATATTGGCCTCTTTACGAACTTACCTTTCACAATGACTTAGATTATTAGGAAACTGTGGGATAAAAACGTCAGATTTGTTTAATCTTCATTTTTTTCATAAATAAAATTGGAAAGTAGAGAGAATAATAATTTTCGATGAAAATAAGCTCCAGACTTCAGAGATAACTAACATTTGCCCTGTCAACGTGTCAAAATGAACCGTTATAATGATATTCGTTCATGTATTTATCATAATACATATCAATATGAGTAGAATGAAAAGTATATACTTATTGAACACAAGATAATGCAACAGAAAAATTAAATAATGAATTTCAATTTAGGTTTATAAATTTCTCCCGAAATACCAGAGACTATATAATGTTCTGAGATATTCTATAATTTTGATGATAATTTTGAATGTAATTACTGGATTCTGCGATCTTACAGGGTTACAGGAAGTAAAGGTGAAATAAAATTGTGACTGATTTTTCATTCATTCATTATATTTTTTGATATCTCCCTATATTTTTCAATATATATTGTAATATGTTATGTGACTGACTGATCATGGGAGGGGGGTGATTACCCCCTTTATCCCCCCCTGGTATACGCGCCTGGGTTAGTTCCATCCTGAAACGTGTATATTCCACTAATCTGACAATTCGAGAGTGACCTAAAGAAGGAGGGCAAAGTTGTAAAAAAAACGTCATCTCGACATTCTCGAGCGTGGATAATTTTATTTTTATTTCGAAGGGAACGATCGAAGAATTGCAAAAAATATATAATCTGACGATTTCCACAAGCCGAAATTATAAAAATTCATCGATAAAGTTGAATGCGTGCAGCTACGTGATGCCTATATTCCCTTCTCCACATTTCTATTTCTCTGTCACTCTTTCTTTATCTATTGCTCTCTCACTCCGTCCCCACCCTGGTTTCTGTTGCCATGATGACAGTTGATCACACCGACTCGTTGGTGACATGATATTGTTTACAACGAATATCCAACGTATTAAAATTTTAAAAATTTGATTGCTTTTAATTATTCTCTTATAAATACAAGTATTCTACTAAAAAAACATACACCTTTTTCATTTGCATGCTTCTTTCTGAGATTTTCAATTAATTAAGTTCGATGATTAAAAAAAACTTAAAAGAAATTGGAAATGACAGAATAGTCGAATCCCTCCAGATAATCGTCAAATTATGAGACTGCAACGTCTAGGGCGTAAAGATGAACCATATATATCTTAATCTGACGCGCTTGTGTATTTCAAAATTATGAATTTTTTTCACATTCTAATAACGGCCGCGAGTCTACGTCACATCCAAACCGTCAGATTATTATATAAGAGTTTTTTTTAGGTTAACTAAACATCCTCTCAGAAAATCTGACGCGCTCGAGGAAAAATTTTTTTTTTCATTATCACCCCTTACCTGAGACCACCTCCATCATAAAAACAATCAGATTAACATACGTACATTTTTGAAAATATGTAGGACATAGATGATATCAATATCTGACGCGCTCGAGTATGTCCATGCAACAGTTTTATTTTTATTTTTGAAAGTCTATAGCCGCTCCCCCCACCGATGAAGAGGTATACATTATGTAAGATTTTTTCTTTTTATCATCTAAGCTTCGCAACCCAATAGGTCGCTATGACGCTCGAGTAAATCCCGATTTAGCATCGTGGGCTCTTCTACTGAAATCTGAGAGTCCATAAAGCGTGTTGTCATGAATGCTTGCTCCTTCACCGAAGCAGTTACTCATTGACTAGTGATGGTAATTTTGTGTATAAACGAAATCTGACGCAAAAAAATGAAAATGTGTGCACATGAAAAAACTGAAAGGTACGCTCCACAATCTAATACTATAAAGAGAATAGGGCCCCTGATTGGTTAGAATTCTTGAAATTAGGCGAAACCAATGGCAATACCAATTCAACCACCACTAATTCCATAGACATAGGTCCAATGTAGCATACTCCCGCCTCATTTCCAACTATGGAGAAGTGGCCCGACCAATTAGACAGTTATAAATCCAGCCAGCTGGACAAACAAACGGATCTACAAATGCTCATTGTGCATTTGTGTTATATTTCAAAAAAAAAAATCTGTAATAACTCAATTTTGAGCGATTTTGAAGTTTCAATCCATCGATTTTCTTCTATTTTCGACAATAGATAGAATATTAATCCTCTTGCTGTTAAGAGGCGTGAATTGTGGATTCAAGCAACTAGACAAGCAGATTTAAGTACTGATAAGTTGAAATGGGCAACGGTATATTCATACATTTTGTATCTCAGAATTGCAATTATAATCTCATTAAATTACCATTGTTGTTTATGGAAATACGATTTGTTTGTCCAGCAGGCTGATGCGTGTGACGTCTTATGCCCGCGATCTATATGGTTATGAAATCTCCTAGCGCCGGCCCTGTCGCTCGTAAACGCAAATTAATATAAGGGGTCGAAGAACGATTGCTACATGCGGGATCGCGGCTCGCCGAGAAAATTCGATCACCGAGATTTGACTGAAAGATTCTCCGTAAGCAAGTATATATACGGAAGCGGATCATCGCTACGGGAGATAGTAATTCAGATAGTTATCAGACTTTTTAGCTTAATGCAGAGACGGAGAATTCAACAGAGTTTTTATCGGAAAGAGTTTTGGTATTGCTAAGTGCAGAAGTCGAAGTAGAGAATTTCTATTACAGAGAATTTTAGTACAGAGCGTTGGAAAGTTAGCGGCGCAATTTCAGTACTTGTATTGCATTGTGATAGTTGTAATAAAAGTAGGGAAGTGTTGTTCGGAATTTTACTAAACGAACCCAAGGACATATCGTAACAATATATAAATATCAGGTACTGTAATCAGAACAAATGCTCTCTCCAAATAATTCGGTGAATGTACTAATCGTTGACGATGAATTCGCACTGCTTCGGGCCTTCCCCCCTTCCGGCCCCTCGGAACGGCAGACAGCGTCGACAGTGACAAACGCCGGCGTTTTATCTGCTCCACGGGATCCCTGGACATCACCGCTGGGCATTGTGTCATGAATAAGTTATGCATTCGCATTGATTGCAGCAAAGTGCATGCACACGTGATATCAGCAGCGATAAACATGACGCGGTGGGACACGAGGGCACACGCAAGTTGGCTGGCCTACGTAGACCGTTTATGCGATACCCAAGGGTTTAGAGTTAGAAAAAAGGGGTGAAAGTTGCAAAAAAACACGATTGATATTTTTTCTGCAAATCGCTAAGAAATTTTGACATTCCAGGCAAAAGTTTTTAAAGAAAAAGTCAAGATTTCCTTACTGTAAGGAAATGAGGTTTCCTTACAGTTGTTAGTGCGGAAAGTAACATTTTTCACACGAGAGGGAAAAATCACTTTCGCACGTGTAATGTACACTATGTTTCCTACGACCACCAATTTATTTGAACAAAACATAACAAATATCAGATTGAGTAGCCTGACTTATCTTAAGCTATATTTGTACCAGTCTATTTAAATATTGTTTCTATGAAAAGTACACATGAATTTACAATTACTCTCATAGAGAAATGAACAAATAATGATAATCAAAGTTTATTTAAAAAAAATACAATACAGTAAGTACTTTGATGTGTCTTTCAATTGTTTTAAAGCCTACTTAGCATTTTTTATTTTCAAATATGTGCACGAGCCCGGGTCCCGATTTTCGAGAGCCAAACGAATACGCTTGTGATGTTCTATCCTAGTTCAGCACATATATGCCGTATCGCTTTACGTTATTCTGAACGATTCATACGTCCGTCGAACGTATAGGGCTCCGGAACACTGGTTGCCTATCTTAAATAGAGGTAGTTCGTATATATGCCTCAACTAACAGCAATCCGACAGCTGACAGTAGGTACCTAGATTGATGAGATGAATATAGATTTAATGTTTAATGGCGTCGGCCACGGCCAGAATCGTTGCTTCAATGCATTGATTTTTGTGATATATACTTATAATTTAATAATTTAATCATTAATATTATAATTGTAAGCTTTGAATAAATGAGTTGCCTTACTAAGGTTTTCTTGTGTCAGTCTGTCTGAATATTGTTTCTATTAAAGTGCCACTACTATAATTTGCAATAGCTATCGTAGTCAAATGAAGAAATGATGATAATTAACGTTTATTTGAATATATGAGAATAGGTAAAGTACTTAATACAACACTTCTTCTCTTTGTTTTTTATGCATAATTAGTTACCTATCAGTCTAGTTTTTATATAAATAATAACAATTAATGATTGCATCAGTGAATCAGGATTCACGGGTTTGACGGCTTATTGACAGCCGTGTGGAAAGTACTTTCCGCCCTTGTGCGGAAAGTAACTTTCCGCACGGATTAACATAAAGGTCACTTTCCATGGAAGTAGAATGTGTGATATGTGTTACTTTCCTAGGTGGTCGTAGGAAAAGTATTTTTTTATGAATTTAAAAGTACCATTAATTTGTGAATACAATTATTCTCTATTTTCCAGGAATGCATTGCTAAACAATACACTCTTTAATAACAGTACTGTGAGGAATTAGTACATTATGGAACGAGCAACGAGCATTACTCAATTTTCACGAGTATTACTGTTATAGTAGTTTTCACAATGAATGGTATTGACTGAAGGATTATAATAAAACCAATTTGACCCTCAAGTTGTAAAATCCGTGATGCACATCATAAATGTAAAAGGACCGGATTCAGGTAATTTTGTTTCTCAGAGAGGGATTGTAGAGGATTACAGCTTACACTTCTTGTTCATTTTAGTCTTTGTATTTCATTGGAAGTGTTCACTTGTGTTACGGCGTGCAATAATTTTATAACATTTATTTGTTATTACAGACATCAATAGCAAAGATTTTATACCCCAATGTACAGAATAGGCAGTATGTGGCGTCCGTGGATAAAAAATAATAGTGCTTCCAGTGGTTCGTTAAAGAAGAATCACTTATCTTGTGACGCGAAAATCATTATAAAAAATGTGTATAGTTCCTTACTTCAGCAAGGATATAACGCGGGTGCTGCAGCAAAAGTAACCAGTAATTTGACGAAGGTGCCTCTTACTTCAGTTAGACGAATTGTTGAAAATTCCATGGAATCAAGAAAAAAGCGTAAAGATTCTGGTGTCACAAAAAGTCTAGACTACTGGGAAAAAGATTTGATGAGGCGAAAAATCTACACTATGTACGATGAGCAGCGTGTCCCTACAATCAAAAGTCTGAAACAGCGGCTCATCAATGACGAAACTCACATCAACTGTGGCCTCACTACTCTTTGGCGAGCTCTGTCTGCAATGGGCTATAAATATCGCAAAATTGACAAGAAACAAGTAATAATGGAATATATAACGTCAATAAGAAAATACCGGTCTGAAAATCGGCCAATACTCTACCTCGACGAGACGTGGTTTGACACGCATGACACCCCTTTCAAAGGATGGTCTGATTCCTCTAAGTGTAAAACAAAAGCACCATCAAACGCTATGTGGCTTTCTGCCAAAAATATTAAGGACTATTGTGTTGATTATCACGAAGATACGACAGCAGAGCTTTTTGAAGATTGGTTTAAAACTGGTCTGTTACCCAACATTCCGCCAAACAGCGTTATAGTAAGTAATGGACAACACAAGCTATCATAGTCGACAATTGCAAAAAATTCCTGGCTCAAAGAATACGAAATTGGAGATTCAAAACTTCATGGCTGCAAATGACATATATTTTAAGGAAAATTATACAAAAAAAGAACTTTTACAAGTGCTGCAGTCATTTTCTTTAAAAAAAACGTATGTTTGTGATACAATTGCAGAAGAATTGGGACATACAGTGTTACGACTACCTCCTTACTACTGCGTGTTCAATCCCATAGAGCTTATGTGACACCAACTTAAATCGAGCGTGCGCGGAAAAAATACTTCTCCGACTTTAAGTGGTAGTGTGGTAGAATTAATTAGGAACTGTATGAATGACATTCCTACCGAGAGTTGGAAAAGTTCTGTTAGTCATGTTATAAATGTTGAAAACTCGTACCTTTCTGTAAAATCAATTGCGCCAATTACAATTAATTGAGATGAGGATAGCGATAGCGACACTGAAATAAATATAGAATAGAATTACAATTAATTTAGATGAGGATAGCGATAGCGACACTGAACTAAATATAGAATAGAATTGTAACATTTAAATAAATTACTTGTATATCTCCTAAATTATGCAAAATTCAAATTTCTTAAGTTAGACCCTGTAGCACATTTGCATCTTTTACCAGATGATTTTCTACACAATGGGATTTAATCGGGTAGTTTATTGCAGTTGATGAGCCAATACCATTTACTGTGAAAAATACTCTACAGCAGGAGTTCTCCCCAGAAAAAAATAATACAAACAATATAACCAGTTCTCAAAACGTATACTCGGAAGCAAGTTCATTATAAATGAACAGGAACCTGAAAACTATTTTTGCCCAAACATTTTTGTCATTCATCATTGGGCATTGCTTGTAGTGGACTATACAACACCGAAGTTAACATATATAACACGGTATTAAATAGAAGTTCAACAATTTATATACAGGATATTTATCTCTAACACGTCAATGAAGGGGTGCTAGATATACGAAGTGGCATATAAAAATGAACTTCTAGTAATTCAACACCAGTCGAGAATTAAATATAGTCGGGGGAGAAAAAGTATTCCTTTTGTGTATGTATTATCTTCCTTTCAACGAATAAGTGAAATGAGCCACGCTTATTCATGAACTTGAGTCTTCCATGTCATTCAACGATCAGCGATCCATATAGACAGGAAATAAATTGTTTCAGATGAGCTTTTCCATTTTTTTTTTTTCTGAAAACTTAGCCATCTTCAACTTACATGATGTACGCATGTCACCAGAGAATGTTAATTGATTTTCATGATATCTTGTAAAAGTTTATTATTTCATATTCATTCAGACTTCAGACCAGAAAATCCCATTCTCCTCTAGGTAAGCATTTGCCTAATCAAATGCAAACCATTGACGCAATCCTTTCAGTAATCATAAACCTCCAAGTACGCAAAAATCTGAAAACTATTCCAACTAGGATCCCAATGTGCCCGAACAATTCCTTAGTAATCAAGGTACCTACCCACAGCAATTATATAATGTAATGAATTGCTTGCAACCTACGATGGTCTCATATCGATATTGAAGACTGACGAGCAAACAATAAAAAGAGAAACTATAGTCAAATATTCGAAGGCAAATCTCTCCATACTCATACGGTAGATTGAGAAGCAAACGTCTTCCAGAAAAAGCTATTATTTTTCTGACGAATGCCACGAAGGATGGAACTCACTAACCTCTGTGCAAGTAAATTCACAGAAATATCTCATGCGACAAGAATTATAATAAATATCCACATTCGCTTTCTCTCTTGGATGTGAAGTGTTTTTTATGATAATTTTTTTATTTATATATACAGATTCACGCGAATGACAAGCCATGTAATGTTCAAAGAACACCGCGTGAATCAAGGGACGCGAGATACAAATTAACATCTTGAAAGCCAAAAAAGGTCCTCGAAACATTTAAATTGCATTTTTCAAAAAAGCAAAATCTCATTGCTCCAACAATTCATCTCTTTTCGAAAATAAGCAAAGGTAATCTACTCCTGCACTAGAAAGCAAAGTTCAGAATCCAAACAAACAAAACGAACAAGGACGAAAGACGCCACGCGTATCCATCACCCTCGAGTACTATATCGTTACTTTGAATTAGTAATTAGTCAGACAGGGCTAATTCTCTATGAATTCCACCACTTCTACAGGCGCAGCTGTAGGAAGGTACGAGGAAAGCCGCTGATTGCCACCTCAATAATGAATGGTTGCGAAAGGGTAACAACCTCGAGAAGGTAGCGACATCGGGGAAACGTGTGGCGAACTAATCGAATCAAGAAAACTTTGAAATCGAATTCGCGGCAAGGAAACCTCGTATGTGAGTGCCGTTCGCATCGAGATTCGGAGGGAATGTTGGTTGAATCCGTTTATGTACCGATGCATTTTCAATGCGTATATAGCGATTAAATTAGAACCGATAAATATAATTGGAATCTATACAAGTGTAGAAAGGCAGATTTTCAATCTATCCCGATAATTTGCTGCGATAATTCAAATATAGTTCCAACTATGAATGGAACGCGTTCAATAGACCGCGGGCATATCTGCCAGACAACAGTAAATGTATCATAATTGACATTGACGAACGCTACTTCTTTTGATATTATAAACTTGGCAACATTGCTGACGTTTCCGCCCGCAGGGATAGCGGGTTGTCAACACACAAGATGGCTATCGCATAAAATAAGCATGTATCCGTTTAGTTCAAAATAAACTCAGTTAACAATTGAAACGTGTGTTTCAATAATAATACATGGTGTCAGGTACGTGAACCCTGGAGTATTATTTTATTAATCTGGAGAGTGATGGAATCGTTATTCAAACCGCCAGAGCCGCTGAGCTTGCAAGGAAATGTGGCCGACAACTGGAGAAAATTCGAGCAAAGGTTCGATTTGTTTATGTTAGCAACAGGATTGAGTGAAAAAGATGGCGAGAAAAAGATAGCAGTTTTATTAAGCGTAATTGGCGAAGAAGGGTTGGATATTTATAATTCTTTCACATTAGAGGAGGAGGAGAAGAAATCCTTAGAGGCAATAAAAACTAGGTTTGCATCTCATTGTGCACCTCTAAAAAATGTGATTTTTGAGAGGTATGTGTTCAACTCTATAGTGCAGAAAGAAAGTCAAAGCTTCGATGGTTTTATGACAGAGTTAAAATTAGCTGTCAAGTCAACAGAATACAAGGATCCTGATGATATGGTGCGCGACAGAATAGTAATGGGTATTCAGGATAAGTTGACCCAAGAAAGGTTGCTGAGAGAGCCAAAGCTGACATTGCAAAAAGCAATAGACCACTGTAGAGCAGTCGAAGCAAGTAAAACTCAAGCACAAGCTTTCCAAAAAGAAACCACTGTGAATGCACTGAGGACTAAGAAGAAGGATAAAGCGCCTGAAAAATTTGAAAGAAAAAATGCGTTTTTTGTGGATACCAGCATGCCAAAGGCAAGTGTTCTGCCTATGGAAAAGTCTGCAATGAATGCGGTGGCCGGAATCATTTTGCTAGTGTCTGCAAGAAAAAAGAAAGGAAGATAAATGAGGTGGCAGTTAAGGATTCATCAGAGGACACTGACGGTGAAGAATTCTTTGTGAGTTCTTTGGTGAAAAGTATTGATGGAGTGAGGCCAAAGACTGAAGCATTCTGGAGCAAGAAAGTTGATGTTGAAAGTACACCAATTAGATTTAAGCTTGACACTGGAGCCGAGGTGAGCGTTATTCCATTGGACATTTTCAAAACGATTGGAAAACCAGAAAAACTTAAAGAGACTCGTATGACCCTGGTTTCTTATGGTAGTTCTGAGTTTAAAATTAGGCCCATTGGGGAAACTTCACTTCAGTGCACTGTTCATGATTTGTCTGTCCACTTGAAGTTTGTTGTAGTAGAAAGTAAAAATCAAATGCCTTTATTAGGGTTATCAGACTGTCTTGAGTTAAAGTTGCTGAAAAGAATAGATAATGTTCGAAGTTTTAGATTTGATACCTTATCGGATGTTGAAAGGGTTTATCCTAAAGTTTTTTCTGGCTTAGGCCACTTTCCAACAGAGCATAAAATTATTTTAAAGAAAGATGCACTGCCACATATCCAGCCAGTCAGGCGTATACCTCAAGCGCTTCATAGTCGAGTAAAGTTTAAGCTGGATGACCTTGAAAAACAAGGCATTATTAGGAAAATTGAAAAACCAACGGAATGGTTGAATCCTTTAGTAATCGTGGAAAAAAAAAATGGAGATTTGAGGCTATGCCTTGACCCAAAATATTTGAATGAAAATATACAGCGAGAGCATTTCCTAATCCCAACAGCTGAAGAAATTGCTAGTAAATTGACCAATAAAGCCTATTTTACCGTCTTGGACATGAAAGACGGTTATTTTCAAATTAAAATTGATGACCAATCCGCAGATTATTGCACATTTGGTACACCATTTGGACGCTATCAATTTCTTCGGTTACCCTTTGGGATTAGATCAGCACCGGAAGTCTTTCAAAGAAAAAATTTCGAAGTGTTTGGGGATATTAATGGTGTTGAGTTGTACTTTGACGATCTGATTGTAGCAGGAGAAACAGAAGCTGAACATGACCAAAACTTGAAACTTGTGCTTGATAGAGCCTTAAAATATAATATTAAGTTTAATCCAGAAAAGATTCAGTTCAAATCTGAAGAGGTAAAATTTTTGGGCCAAGTATTTTCAAAAGAAGGTGTTAAACCTAGTCAATCTCATATAAATGCCATTTTAGATATGCCTAAACCTCAAAATAGAACAGATCTTTTAAGATTACTGGGGATGGCAAAATTTTTAGGAAAATTTGTACCTAATATGTCAAAGGTGACTGCTCCTCTCCGAAATTTAACTCGTGAGGATGTTGAATGGGATTGGAATGATGAACATGATAATGCGTTGATTGAATTGAAGTATTTATTAACGAAAGCGCCGGTCTTGGCTTTCTTTGATCCTAATTTACCAATAGTAATTGAGACGGATGCATCAAAGGACGGAATGGGATCATGCTTGTTACAAAATGGGCATCCAATTGCTTTTGCATCAAGAAGTTTGAGCAAAAGTGAAATTAACTACGCCCAGATAGAAAAAGAACTCTTGGCAATACTGTTTAGTTGTCAGAGGTTTCACTATTATATATATGGTGTAAAGAATGTCAAAGTGTGCTCTGATCACAAGCCCTTGGAGTCAATCTTCAAAAAAAGTTTACAAACAGTATCCCCTAGACTTCAGCGTATGCTGCTTCAGCTACTTAAATATGACGTACAGGTGACATATAAGCCAGGAAAATACTTATTTATAGCTGATACTCTATCTCGTGCATTTCTCATGAAATCAGATGAAACACACGACTGTTATGAAGACTATAATGTTCATTCTCTCGCAAATTATTTACCGATGTCTGTAGAAAAAAAAGAGTTATTTAAAGCAGCTACGAAAAAAGATGATCAATTGCAATGTGTAATGAGGTTTGTCAAGTCTGAGTGGCCTGTAAATAAAGATCAAATACCAATGTTTATACGGCATTTTTATAAACTTAAAGATGAATTGTCAATTTCTGATGATCTGTTGTTTTTTAACTCAAAATTAGTAGTACCACAGGATCTTAAAAAAGATATGCTTAAGAAACTTCATGAAGGGCACTTAGGTATGGAGAAAGTTAAAGCCCGTGCAAGGCAAATCTTTTATTGGCCTCTTATGAGTCAAGATATAGAAAACAGCATTAAGCAATGCAAAATATGTGAAAAGTTTGCCAGGGCAAACCCGAAACAGACTCTACAATCATATCCAATTCCAGAGCGTCCTTGGGAGAGAATTGGAGTAGATATCTTTTCCTATGGTGGTAAATCATATCTAGTGGTAATAGATGCGTATTCAAATTGGCTAGAATTGGTTTCGTTAAAGAACAAATCAGCACCCGAAGTGATTAGAAAACTAAAATCTATTTTTGCTAAATTTGGATGTCCGGATTCGTTAGTTTGTGATAACATCCCATTTGGTAGTTTTGTGTTTAAAGAGTTCGCTAAAGAGTGGAATTTTAATGTTGTGTTACGAAGTCCAAACTACCCTAGGTCGAATGGCCTGGCTGAGAAAGCCGTTGGCATTGCAAAAAACTTACTTAAAAAATCGTTAGAGGAGGGCAGTGATATTTTTGAGGCCTTACTTCAGTATAGAAATTCCCCTCTTAAATATTTAGGATACTCACCTTCTCAGTTATTAATGAGTCGAATTTGTAAGACAAAATTGCCAATATTAGCAAATGCTTTGAAACCTGAGCTATGTGTAAATGTTGAGGAAGCGTTACGATTAAGGCAAAGACGCAATGAAAAATATTTCAATAAGACTGCAACTGATCTGAAACCTTTGGAGCCTGAACAAAATGTGACAGTTTTTAATCATGTGAATAAACATTGGGAGCCAGGGAAAATTGTAAATTATTCTGAAAACCCCAGGTCTTATAAGGTTTTAGATAGGCATGGCAATTTAGTTACAAGGAATAGATTAGATTTGAAAGAATCGGCCAACGTTTACCACCCGCAAACAGCTCTAGACTGTGATACAAGTGATACAAATAACATGTATCAGCCAGAGTGCGAAATAACCTTATCGAGTAGAAAATCCGAAATGCCAAATACATTAGACACTAAAAAAATGTTTGATGATGTTAAACACTCAGAGCTCTTGCCTATCCAACCTAGTAGTAACCAACCTGTTGTGAATGTACCAAAGTCCAGATTTGGACGTATTTTAAAAAAAACAGTTAAGTTAGATTTGTAAACTTAATCTTAAGAGGAAAGATGTATCATAATTGACATTGACGAACGCTACTTCTTTTGATATTATAAACTTGGCAACATTGCTGACGTTTCCGCCCGCAGGGATAGCGGGTTGTCAACACACAAGATGGCTATCGCATAAAATAAGCATGTATCCGTTTAGTTCAAAATAAACTCAGTTAACAATTGAAACGTGTGTTTCAATAATAATACAGTAAATGACAGTTCTCAATCCAGCCAGCTGGACAAACAAACCTGATTTACCTATGCTGAGTGTGTGTTTATGTCATATTTTAAAATCTTTTTTCTCAATAAAGCCTCAATTTTGTGCGATTGTGAAATGTGGAAGTAATAGCGGCAGAGATAATGTTTCATTCCATCGATTCCCTTCTATTTTCGACAATAGAAAAAAAGATTAATCCTCTTGCTGAAAAGAGATGTGAATTGGGGATTCAGGCAACTAGAAGAGCAGATTTAACTTCTTAGAAGTTGAAATGGACAACGGTGTGTTCAAAACATTTTGTAGGAGATATTTTCAAAGAATCTAGGAAACATAGGCAACATAATTTTTTTTTTTTATTTTAGGCAAGCCAAGTGCACTCAAAGATGTTGACAATATAGACTGGGTACAGAATCAATTACTTGTCTACAAAACAAATATCAATGCAGTTCAAAGCATTCAGAGATTATATTGTAGGGAGCAGCGTGATAAAAATGAGACCACAAATATTCCAGTTGATATGGATAAAGTTGATGATTCTTTGTGTGAATGACCCAGCTGTTCAAAACTTGAATATTATTGATGAGCAAAATCAAACTCTGAATGACATAAATTAACCAGTTGAAGAAGTGGAACATGCACAAAACTCTGGTAAACACCTCTATCCAGATATTGATTTCGAGATGCAGAATTGTTATCGTAAAATCCATCCTCTCCGGGAAACTCTGCAGACTTATTCATTCACATTGGAAAGTTTAAAGCATAACTCATCTAAATGCCTTTTTCATACATGATTACCATATGAAAAGATGGTTGTGGTTTATAATTTTGAAGAGCCTTATATATAACATACCCTGAATCTGTTCTTTCAAATTTATTATTTATTAAAGTACCATTTTCAGTATTCTTTTCACAAGCTTCACTCCAATCCTTCTAATCCGTTTAGATATGAACATATTGTATGAATCCAAACTTCTATAGCCTTTGAAGTCTTCTCCTGTGCATGCACTCTCATATACAAAATAGATTATAATGTCATACAATAGATTTGTTCTAGCAACAGATTTGACCGTTTGGAAATTAGTCTGAAGCAGTCAGAGGCATGCGCAAAATGAATTTCGCTCTCCAATATTCATCTTGCGCATGCCTCTGACTGCTTCAGACCAATTTCCAAACGGTCAAATGTGTTGCTAGAACAAACCTAACATGTCATGAAACTTTGAGAAAGTACTCCACCACAGCATTACTACAATCCCCAAATTTAAATAAATAAGGATCACATCCATTACTTTCCTTCAGTTTCTCTAAATATCTCTTCTGGATATCCATAGACAAGGTGTTGAAATAATCACTTTTATCAGTCATTTCACATAAATTTCCTTGCAAGCAGGAAGAATAATGAATATAGATTGCAATATATATATATATATATATATATATATATATATATATATATATATATATATATATATATATATATATATATATATATGTCGGGTACACTAAGGGTATACCCATAATTAGGGTAAACCCGAAATTTCTTCATAATTACGATCATAATCTTATAAAATTACCATTGTTGCTTAGGGAAGTACGGTTTGTTTGTCCAGTAGGCTGATTGACAGTTGTCTTGTGACGTCACATGCCCGCGGTCTATTAGTCAGCAACTTTTCGTATATCTCAAATCTGCCTATCAAAAAAAATACGAGAACTAATAGTTATCAAAATACTTATCATTGATGTTTTGGAAACCAAGTCCGCTCCCGTTTTCAAAACTTTCAGAAATATTCCTTTCTAGTTTCGTTTTCATGTTCGCTTTTTGTGACTGTCAAAAATTCGAGTTTTGGCATATGTCTCCTAAGAGTGACAGCAGTATTTTGATAAATATTAGTTCTCGTATTTTTTTGAAGAAACAATTTTTAAATTATCGCAGCAACGTATCAGGGTGGATTGAAAATCTGCCCTTCTACACTTGTATAGATCCCAATATTAATTTCATTTTTTCAGATTGTGGTAGGTTATGAACCCCAAAAAAAACTAGAAGAAAGAATCCATACACCACAAAATAATGACATTCAAATAGTAACCGATAAAAGTTTTCGAAATTGAGTCCAGGTCATCAAATATTTATGGGTTTGGTTCTATAATTCAAATCAGTAAATAACGCCTCAACATTTTCCAAGCAGTAAAATATTGTTGTTTTCTCAGAGCACCGGCATAATAAACAGTGCGATAGGCAAACATGACATGCCTTTCTGAAAGTGAATAAAAACCAAGTCAAACTTGAAATTGGCACCATTAAACAAAATCTACATAAAAACCATTTTTACAGTCACCAACGGCAGTAATACAAATAGCATAGGAATGCAGTTATTTACTCGATTCCAAAATATCGAAGTGTGCAATAGCAAATTTTATACTGAGGTTTATTGGCACTCATACCATAACATAATAACGAGAACGTTTATATTGTCGATCGATCGAAGAGTAATGGGTCTTCAAGTGAGTGGACGTCTCACAAGGAACTGAATGTGAATTTGAGGAAAAAGACTTATTTGTATAACAAATTCGAAATTTCCATTTCGTGTAACGAGTGTGACCGAATTACATAAGATGAAATTTCCTATCATGTTTCATACCAGATTTTGATTGATTGAGCAGAACAATGCTCTTCCTTATATGTCGAGAGCATTTTTGTGATATCTGCAAGCCATTATTCATCAGGCACCAGATTTTGACAGTTTAATTTATCCTGAAACTGTATACCTTATTCACAAGAAATATAAAACTCACACAAAAGAATCAAAAACCATCTCACCAAAGGAATAAGTGATTCCTCATGCATGAGAGCAATATCTAAAATCATATCTCTGTCAACTAAATTTCTTATCACAATAAAGCATATTATGAATCTGATTCTGAACATTTCATTATAACCAACCGTTGAATTCTTACTTATAATAGCCCTTGAATAAGAATTATTTCCAGAAAATTTTTCAAGTTGCTAATTTTTTGACAATTTTCCCGAGGTATCAGCGTAAGCCATTTGTTTTATTTTCAAAACACAATTCTGAAATGTGACACTTAATATTATAAAATAATTTGAAATCCTTTCATAATACCTGGCAATTCTAGACTATGTTTAGTAGTTTCTTTCAACTTCAAGTTCGTTCGTTTCCGTTAACCAGCTGACGAACGTCAACACTCAGAAGTCGAAACTTGTGCGAGCAATGGATCAACGAGGCCTTACCTTTTAACGTGCGATTAATCAGCACGGTGGCCCAGCGAGGATTCGAACCCCGGCCTTCCGCTTGATAGGCAGATATGCTAACCACTACATTACCGAGACCACCTGCCCTCAAGTGCAGGTGAAGATTCAAGACTTGTTCACAGAATATTTAAACTACTATACAGAAGCGAATCCAATGACCAATGAGAGCGTACTAAAATATTCTATTGCTTTTGCTTCAGTGAGTCAGATGGAGACAGCTAATTAATTTGACGCATGTCACTCGATTCTTCTCAGTGTAGTTTCCTATTGTTGTTATATATTGTTAGATTTTTCAGTTTTCATTCGCTAATGTCCAACAAAACAACCATCCATTCTAGACCTTAGAATAAAGTAATAACTCGAACGCAAAACAAGCTCTCGACTCGAGAGTCGAAACGTCGAACGAAAACACATCACAAACACGGAATAATTCACTGCAAAACAACGTTTTATATTCAAGCGTCTGTGAAAGCATCCATTCTTGAAATTTTCCAATAAAACGGGACTCAAAAACCAATGGAGCATCTAGCACAAGATCCAATATAAATTTTTCTCTGAGAGAGCCATCGAAAAAACCCAGTTTTTGTCTCTACAATCGTTCGAACATTCAGAGATGCGAACCGGGGAGGCGGAGTACATAAATAGAACGAGGTATATCCTGTCAAGCCCTATACAACTTCCCGCTTCCTACATTCGAATGAATTAATTATAGCGCACTCTGCAATTGGTCTCATTAAGGCTCATTTGCATGGGGACGAAACGCGTTCGCTATCACTGGCAATTGACGCGTGGTGATTGGTATCGATGGCGTGAAATAGGGAACACGGAATCGAACGAATTAGATTAGGGAACATTCTGGGAATCCGCAACGCTGCGATTTTTTCATTTTTATGCTCGGGAAATAATCAGTGCGACAATGATTTCGTTAGCGACGAAACGAACCGTCAAAGGACCAAAGAACGGAATGATTTCAGTCGTGACAGAGATGGAAATAGACGACACGAAATTTTCTGAATCGCGTTCACGTCATTTCATTATTTTCTACCGGAACGGATTTCAAAGTGTGATACGTGTTTGAAATGTACAGTTCGAAATTTTTTTATCTAATTATTATAGTAGGAGAGCCCACGATGCCAAATCGGGATTTACTCGAGCGTCATACAGACCTATTGGGTTGCGAAGCTTGGATGATAAAAAGAAAAAAAATGTTACATAATGTATACCTTTTCATCCCTTCAAAATAAAAATAGGCACGCTCGAGAATGTCGAGATGACATTTTTTTACAACTTTGTAGCCCTCCTCCTTCTTTAGGTCACTCTCGAATTGTCAGATTAGTGGAATATACACCTTTCAGGATGTAACTAACTCACCCTACCTTAATCTGACGCGCTCGAGAATTTCAGATGATCATTTTTTTTTTACTAATCTGATCCTTCATCCTTGAAGGGCGGCCATATATATATATGGCTCATATATGGTGGAAGTACTTAACCATGTACAAGGTATCCCCCTGTATATTGATCTGCCGCGCTTTAGTAAATCCCGAAATCCCCGCTTGGGCTCCCCTTCTATTATTATACAGATGTAGAAAATATTCAACGGTTCATAGCAATTTCAGTCGGCCAGCTTAAAATTGTAGAATTGGTAGCGACGGACTATCAATTTATACGGTTGACCTTCTCTATTTATACTTATTTTCCACATCTCTATAAAAATTGTTGGTTTCATGATGGATAAACAGAGTTGGTGTGGGACCATTTTTCACGCACAAATGCATGCTAACTAATGGCGATATCATATCACTCCTAAGCAACGCATTTTTGAAACTGAGCTGATTTGGAACTGCGAGCACCTTCTTAGACAATTGACAGAGATGAATCTACTAGCCGTGAAGTGGGTACCAGATCACATCGGAATCATCAGTCATAAAAAAGCTGATGACATCGCAACATTAAAGAATGACCTATTCTTTTGTCAAGCGCCGTTTTGTTGGCTCTTGAAAAGCCACATGAAGGAAGAGGAGATATAAATAACCCATCGCCATGGAAGGATGTTCAGCTTTCAGCGCTGAACAAATCCAAATAACATATGACATGATCCACTTTTTCATCCTCTCGTTCGCAGACCCAGATAAGGATGAATTAGTTATCACCAATCTGGGAAAATGTGCTCGTACCAAGCAATGTCCTGTCAGAACAGCCTCAGGTTCTTCCTGGACACTGACTAGTATTTCTGGGCTGCTATTCAATCGGAGTATCTCAGTATCTTCTTGGGGAGATGATATTTGACGTCACCGTCAAGCCAATATCTAGACCAAACAATATCTAGCATCTTTGGTTTATGTTTCATTTGGTTTAGACAAAGCAAATCCTTATTTCTTAATGCAAAAGATCTAATTTTTTCATCTGGAACAACGACACAGTTGGAAGCCGACTCATCATTATACTGCTTGGGTTGTTTGTACCATCATGATTACACATCTTTGTAATTGTAAATCTGTTCAGGGACTCGTAAGGAAAAGCCGAAGCACCATTCCCCCTTCCCCCCAAAAAAAGCACCTACAATAAGGTAACTTTGATGCTCCCTGATTTGAACTTTAAATCAAAGTTCGTAACCGAATTTACTCTTTTTGATCCGTCAAGTCAGATTTTGAATAAATATCTCCACAACGATACCTATTTCAATATTGATCACGCTGTTTTCCAGCCCCACACCAGCAGCATAGGCAAGTGTACGACGACGAGGTCTTTTTGGAGTGTTTGACTCACGTCCTCCGCGTTAATTAATCACCGGGAATTCAGGCGGCGGCGGAGGCGTCGAGGCCCGCGAGGGGCGGTCGGGGAAGGCCCGGTAAATGGAACTGAACATCAGTCGTTGCGCTACCGGACCGACACTGATGTATTGCACGTCCGATGTTATCGCACCTTATTCGCCGCTGCAACGGGATGCACTTAATGGCTTTCCAAATACGGGGAACGACGAGTTTGTGTGCACTATTACAGTGTACAAACGGCACAGTATTTGGAACAACGTGGGGTTTGAGGACGAAAATGATCTAGTTACGAAACGATCATCAAACCTATGGTAAACTATGCATAAGATGTCTAAACACTGGTGTTGCAATTGATACGATATTGTTTAGAATTTTATGGCGACACTCCTACAAGTCATATGGTTTTCAACATTTCATCATCGATAGATGACGTGAATTGTTAGATATTACGAACGTCATGTGATCTGATTGTTATTTGTTTCCAACTTAATTCGAGTTCTATTGTTCATCTTAGTTTTGAGAAGTTCGTTGTCTATAGTTTACTTCATTTTTCATCCAGTGGTGCGTGTGATATACTTTGTTCAACCATCCTTTGCCGTTACGTCATACGTTGTCCATCTTTATCCCTCATTCATGAAATAGATGAGACGGAATTATGACGTCATTAACGTATGTCTTATTTAATCGTGAATTTTATTTGTCATTTTCGACAGTTCAGTTGTCATAGTTTGATTTGTTCAGTATTTTTGGTCATTTTCGCCTTTTCAGTTAATTTTTTGTTGTCAAAATCTCTTTCCGGTATAATGAGAGAGAGCAAAGCTCAATTTTGAAGGTGATCGACTACTTTTCAAGAGAAAGAGATGGTGGAGTGCCACTTTTACCGTTAAATGCAGTCTACAACGTATGTATCTACCTATGTTATGCAAAATGTAAGTTTTTATTGATTTGATTTTATAAAATTCTAGCTGATGCTCTAGAAATATCTATTAGAACTGTTCAAAAACTAGCTACTAGTGGAATGGAAACAGATAAAGACTACAAAATCAAAGTTTATGCCAGAGATGCTTCTGCTCGAGGATCATCGATTTATATCATACATCAACATGCAATAAGAACACGAGTGTATGCGATGTATTCTGCAGGTAGGTACATACTAATAATAATTTTGAGGTTGAGTGTAAAATAACATTCAACTAATATGAGACAAACGTTAAACAGCAGAATACGTCACCGATTATGACGTAACGGCAAAGGATGGTTGAACGAAGTATATTACAGCTTTTTCTATTATGTGTACCTACCTAGATAGTCTGCAGCCGCAGGTAAAACTTTCCATTTGGGTGCAGTACCGAAAGAGAGTATATGGGAACCAAATCAATGAATGTAAACATACTTGTTCCGTAGTTTTATGGGTTTGTAACCTATCACAATTTGAAAAAATAAGAATTACCATTGGAATCTGTACAAGTGTAGAAGAGCATATTTTCAATCTACCCCGAAAAGTTGCTGTTTCTATTGAAAACCAGTTCTTTCTAGATAGAACAAGTCCAATTAGTCAGCAACTTCCCGTATATGAAAAATTTATATTCCCTGAAGGGTAAAGTAGGTGCAATGATGCAGATATCTATTTGTCAGTTTGACACAATGGTTTGACTGAAATATTGACAGAAAACTGATGAAGCTTCAATGCAGTGTTGACAATATATAAGTTTATACACAAAATAATAGTTTTAGCCTGAAGAAAAAACTCATAAAAATATAAATGATCTTCGATATTGATGAAATATTCTACGTCTTTCTCTGAATTGATTGCCATCTTTTGGCATTATGTATAAGTTATCAATAAAATGTGCGCTTGAAGTTAAGACATCCGTAAGAAATATAAAAGAAAACACGTGACTTGGAAGGGAATCTCTGCTGTCTATTTCCTGCCAAAGTAACCAAGATCCAAACTCCATAGTCGCTGATTGTTCTTACCTATGTTGGGAACATGCGTAGAGAAACTTTCAGCTTTTATAAAATAACGAAGGTCTGGCGGTCTGGCTCTTAGGCTATATGAAACACTTGAAGGAACGGATTAATAGAACAATCATCGGCACATATCAAGCTGCAAAAAGTTCAACGAGTACGAGGGTTTAATTTCACTCCCTCAGAACTAAAATGCCTCAGTAGAGTAATCTAAGTCACACACTTGTGAGCCCTAGCTGATTTAGAACTGCGAGCACTCCGCACAGACTAGGCAGGTGAATCATTTGTGTGGGCTCTTACAAAGTCACATGAAGGAATAATTCAATCTAATAATATGAAATATTTTTTGGTTCATAATTGTCGTTGAACAAAAAAGAACAGGTATTTGATTGATTTTCAGTAGGCAGTTTGTAAAACCGCTACACGCATTTTACTATGCAATAGCTAATTCTAGCATTTTATAGGAGCACAGTATTGTACGGTAACTATAATATTTTAGTACTATCATACACCTGAAGGAGTTCTTATATAGTAAAAGAAGTAACGATTTTGTAAACTATCTAGCGAAAATTACAGAATGAAGTGTTTTTTAATTAGTTTATCATGGATTTTTATCAAGTATAGGCCAATACCATAAATTATTTGAACAAAAACAACATTATTGTGATAACACGATATTAATCACGGGCATTTTCACCTCAATGTTATATCAGCCAGGATTGCCGCGAAAACTGCAGATCATCAACTTCACAAACACCAATATCTGTATCTGACACTGCTACTATAAGACTACAACTAGTCTTCTCCCCCCCCCCCCCCGTTTCAGAGATCAACTCCATCACAAGCATCTATATCCAGAGTTTGTAATAGATTATGGTCTAGGGGTCTAGAAGTCGTGGTACAGTGATGTGCTAGATATGTGTTCTAAATCTGTAAATGTGAAAGGGTCGGCATAGATTACACTATATTTCAAGGTAGTTTGAAATATTTTCAAGGGATATGATGTAGATGAACATCTCATTGGGAGATTTATCGACTAAAATGAGCCGATTCTGAATATTATTCGTCTCCTTGACAAAATCGTGAGACAGGTTCCCCCTTAAGTAAGCTCTACATTTTCATCTTTCTATTCACAGTCCCAGCAAAAAAAAAAGATTCAGTAACGATCATTCTAATATTTTCTCGTAACAAGCAATGTACCAGTAGCCAATCAAAGAAAGTTTAAAAGGACCAGGGTCTAAGGGTTCGAAACCGGCAGACATCGTAAAGAGAGCCGACGCAACTGACTATGGAAGTGGCATAACGTTAGTCCAGTTCGGAAAAACTAAGTTAAGGAGTTACTCAAAGAGGTTTTACTGAGTCATGGCGACGTTTATTTCAGAGCAGTGCTTGTTCGCTCTCGGTGATCTCGGTTTTTCCAGAACCCATTCAATATTTACGTTCTGGGATTTGTCGATCGGAATGAGACATTTTAAGGTGCAGTCTACACTACCATTGTTGTATCTATCTTGTAGGTATTGTTGAATGAAAAGTTAGGTGTAACAGAATCTGTGTTGGTTACAACAAATGCTTAATTCTACCAGCGATTAAAGGCGTCATTTTCAACAGTTGGGTCGATAGTGTCGATACCAACAGTCATTCGAGCTACCGCGTGACAGAGAAATCAAGGGGTGAGATAGAACATGAAGTTGATAGCACTGATCGACATGATTTTTTTATATCTAGTAATCTGTTTCCGGTGAATTATTTTTCGACTTTCTTCTCCGAATCGTGAAATAGAACTCACAATCTCTATGAAAGAAGTAGAATCTAAAAAAAATACAAACACTCTGTTTTGATAGGTACGTGTATATCATTCAAAGGCGTTTGATTCATTCACAAAAAGGAAGAAACAGTGAAACAGTCTATCTAAAACAGCTACTCTCCTGCCTATATGGCAACGACAGGCACTGGGTTATAATCACTTTTTCTCGCTCAATTTGTATACCAAGCATATGGAAATTGAATCAAATAGATAGTAGTAGTAGTAGTATCAGTAGTAGTATATATTTGGTGCTAATACAAAAGTTTACACAAGTCCAGTACAAGTCGAATGGGACAATGGGATGTTTACCTAAAACTAAACATCAAACCTACAGTCACATATAAGTAAATTTCAACATAAAATAATTAAAATAATTTGCTCAAATCACTGTATGGGTCATAGAAGCCGTTTGTTAACACTATACAGGCTTGGTGATGCTACAAGTCTTGAAAATTGTTATTAAAATATTCTTCTATACAATAAAATGCTTTTTTTATAAGATACTCCTCAATTTCATTCTTAAATACATTCAGTGGTACATCTCTTATATTTTGGTGAAGTAGATCAAACATTTTTGGAGCATAATAATTTACGTCACTTCTAGTTCTGTTGACTCTGTGGCCATCAAGATACAGATTTGTTTTATTGCGAGTACTATGACTATGAATTTTTTCATGGGTAGTGTATTCTTCAATATGGTTTTTCACATGCAGCAAGCATTATAATATGTATAATGATGGTAGAGTAAGTATTCTATTATTGATGAAGCTGCTTCTACAGTCCTGTCTATAGGAGAGATTATCAACAATTCTCACTGCCCTCCTTTGGATGCTAAATACATTTGAAGCACTGGGTGTATGTCCCCATACCAATATTGAGTGGGATATGTGTGATTGAATTATTCCATGAAACGCGGTTTTCAATACTTGTTTAGAGACGGATTTTTGCAAGTTTCTCATTGAGTATGTATTTTTAGAAAGTTGCGAAGAAAGTTTGTTTGATTGTAAGTTCCAGTTCAATTTGGGGTCAATATGAACACCCAGGAACTTTACGTATTCTGGATTATTTATGTGGGGCATTTCATGTAGGGAAAATGTAACCATTTTGCTTTTGTTTTTATTGAGCTTAAGATTATGTGTGGCAAACCATTCACTCATTCACTTATTAAAAAAAAAAGGTTGGCCCCAGTACTGACCCTTGGGGAACTCCAAACTCAATTGGGAGTGGAACTGTATGCTTTTCATTCAAGAATACACTCTGTTGCCTGTCTTCAAGATAGTTTGATAGTGACTATATTTCACACCATTTCCAAACAATTCCCAGAGCTGCCTGCACACAATTTAAGAGGGTTCTCCTTTCCAATTTTTACAAAATTCTCCTTTCATTTCTCCAGTTCATTAGGAAAATATATTTTGAGTAATTTCAAGTCAAATTTCAAGTCGGTTGTCTTTTTCATTAGATCAATTACTATAGAATGTTCCCACTTGATAGAATGAAAATATCATGACATAAGTTGCATTCAGAAGCAGGAATAATTTGGACACCAAGCTAGAAACTAGGTTTGGAGATGTGCATCTTATAATCATCTATCCATCCAGTATCTATTAATTAAGACTAATAATTTAATTTCATACATAGACTATTTCAATAAATCACTCACCTCCTGCTTGTTAATGACCATCATACTACTATCATCATGCAAGATTATAATATGGTCTACCCTTGGATCGAATGTTACATTTCTGATAGGGTATCCTCTGGATTTCCACTCTTTCTGCTCCAACTGCCTAGAGAACTGGGTGAAATGTCTTTTCTTAGCGTCATATTCTACAATCTGCAATAAATAAACACCATTTACAAACTTTACTCACACTGAATGTAAAAATGAAATAATGAAAAAAGTATTACCTTATTATCTGAATATACCACAATTAACAAAAGTGTCACAGGATGAAAGGCCATAGCTGTGGGAGGACACTTATATTTCGGTAATTTGCAATGCTGAGTCCATTGTTCATTCCTTAGTGTAAATATTACTATGTTACTCTTAGGGTCTCCTATCACCAGGTACCTGCCACATGAGGAAATTTTCATGAAGGTTATAGTATCCCAGCTATCTGTAAATAAATTGAAAAAAAATTAAAATCTCAAAAAAAATGAAACCCAATTGAAACAAAGAATTAATATTTCTGCCAGTTTCACCCGATTGGTCGACAAACTGGGCCACTTCTTGATGGCCTCTTTATTAGGTATGATTTGAGGGACTGGATTGGAATGGTCTGATTCTAAAGAATCTAATCAATCAGGGTCGAACTTAGAGCTGGCAAACTGGTAGAACATTACTCTTATCTGAATTCAAATCTCAACAGATAGAAATAGAATCCGAGATTGGATATCGATATTCTTCTCTAGGTTCAGATTTGTCTGTTTGACTGGATTGTTGACATAAAGCTAATGTAACTTCAAAATGATGTTGATATCACTTTCTACAGAAAATTATAGTTTGAGCTTTAAAATAATCAAATTCCACCTCTGTTTCGAAATTGATTGCATTTTTCAGCAATATGTATAGGTGATCAAGAAAATATGCAATTCAAGATACTTTACAAGAGAAATGTAAGAAAAGACTTGGAAACAAACTCACTTATGCCATCTATCTGTAAAATCCATCCCTTCAGATGATACTATATGTATGTATGGTTAACCAACTGTCCTATATAATTATTTATAGAGATATAGTTTGTCAATGCGTGTAAAATATATTCGAAACGTTCTTGTTATGCCATCTACAGTATAAAGTTGACATTTCTTTTTACTTCTCTTTACTTTTTGCACAACAATGTTTCCTACTCTGAAGGGAAAAATAGGTGCAGAGTTTTCCCCGCCAGTTCGACTGAAATGTTTCAAGAAAGATAGGAGTTTATAAAGGAAATGAAAGTTTAAGCATTGAAATAATATTCAAAACATTAATGATATACGACATCAACAAAAAATTCCACTCCTTTTTCTGAATTGATTGCCATCTTTTGGTTCTATGTATAAGTAATCAAAAAAGAGTGTGATTCAGGCTATGACGTCCATAGGAGAAACAAAAAAAAAAGACATGACTTGGAAACAAAATCACTAGTGCCATCTACCTGCAGTATACATCCCTTTCCCATGATATTTCCATGTGATTGACTAACTATATCTCTATAAACAATCCCTTTTCTTTATAAACAATGCCAGAAGTACATTCTGCAATAGTTCAAATTGACATGAATATATGTTACAGGATGTGATTGCTTTTATGTATTCATAATAATTATTCCATTGCTTCACCACCACTACCATAGCAAAATCTCAATAGAGTGAGAGAATATTAAAAGAGCATGATATGCTCATTAAATAAAGAAAGTGCAGCTGCATCTGCAGTTCCAAATGAATTATTCAATTTACATCTTTTCCCTAGCAACCCACTTTTGAATTTGATGAGATTCATTGAAGTTCTCAAATCTTCGACGATTTCCATACCTCCACAAACATTTATATATCAATAATATAAAACATAAATAAAGACAAGATTCACACCATATAATCCATAAATATTTTAATCTTATGACAATTCAATAATAAATCATCTGAAAATTCTCTTTGAATATTGTCACATCAATTATTATCACTTTTTATTAGCAAATAATGCTCTTTAGTACAATCAGTCACACACTTTGATATATTCAATACATTTTCTTTTGAACGAATTTAATGAATCACAGCTTTTTATATGACTACGCAAATTATTGAATGCAATAGACCAGAACTATATATGATGATCTAAATTTTCAAAACGATCATTTTTATTTACAAATGATCGTTTATATTTTCATTATATGATCATTCATATGATCTTTAAATCAGAATACATTCCTATGTTATCAAACTCATCCAAGATACCTCAATAACACAAGTAGTGTTATTTCAATATGAAAAATAGGAAGAGTATGGGAAATCGCAAAAATAATTGAAGAGCAAGCCTTTTTATAAATAATGTTAGTGGTATACAATAAATAGTCAGAAGAGGTGGCGTAACACATTAAGACACTACTCACCTGTTAATTTAACTTCTTGAGACAGTGTTGCTCTAGGTTCTTCATCTTGATGAAGGTCATATACAAGTAAACCACCTGTATTTGGAGCTGTTATCAACTGGCAGTTATTGGGAGTGAAGACAGCATGGACACATGGCACACCCCGATGTTCAAAATCATTTATTTTCAGCAGCTTGATCTTTTCATCTTCCTCATGAAAAAAAATGAGTCTCAAAAAAGGAATGATACTGTTGGCATAGAAAAACCAGTTTAACAGATTTTGTATGAGCTATTGAACATGCAAAAAAATTTGCTAAGAAGTGGGCCCGAAAAAACTCACATCTGAGCAAAAGAACTCATGAATAAACATTTGAAAACCATCAGAAAGAAGCCTTACCATTATGATTTTTGTGAAGTGAAAGCTGTGCTTGAAGGTGATAATGAACATACAGAAAATGACTTTCAACATTGCTTCTGATTGGAAAATGCATATAGAATGGTATAGGCATAGAGGAGAAAATATAATTGAAGGAGATAATTAAAGATATGGAAGAATAAAATAATAAAAATTCATTAATCTATTACTTTTTATCCCAGCCTTGTACAATATGTTCACTTAGTATTTCTCGAGCTTAAAGGGACATCCACCAATAAACAGTTCATTCAAAATATCAAAGTGCTGACTTTTAGTCTGGAGCAAAAAATTGCAAAACTTACATGCAAAAACCTAAACAACTTGGTTCCTGATATCGTACTGTTGACTATCCAGCAACCATCATCAGAAATGCAGCAATAAATCACAGCTTCATTGGCTTCAACGCCATCGTCATCTTTTTTTTTCCTCTGTATCTTCAAGAGCTTCTTTGGACCTTCCATCAAAGGAACAATCTTCCTATAGCTTGCCTCATTGTTTTTACTTATTCCTAGACTCCACACTTCTACATACTTGGTATGTCTCAACATGAGGAATCTGGGCTTTTGTGATACGTAAATACAGGGCTGTTGCAGTATTGGAGGCTGTTTGAGAAGCGTTTTTGGAGGATGAAAACTGCAGGCTAAGTAGCAGTCAGCTCCTCCAGAATAGAGTTTTTTATCACATATGACCAAGGCATTTACATCGTGTTCGTGTATTTTTCTCTGAATACTTCTCACCCATTTATTTGTTTCTCCTGCATAAACAATAGTACAATCAGAAATGAGCATACTGAATGCATTATGATTTTTCTTTAACAAAATATAGAAAAGTACTGTCTTTCCACATTTGATTCAACTTTCTCTTCAAAATTGATAAAAAAGCACTCAGAATTTTGAAATGGAGATAATCCAATAACATTCTTTGATACATTCAATATATCTTGTCGATATAGTTGGACATTATGTATGTGAAAGCATAATGATAGTTTGTTTCGCACCTGAACTCCAGGGATTATAAGGTGTGTGAGTTGAGGCCTAATATTTTTGTTTAAAAACTTTGTGAAAATGCTCAGAAAAAGTATGAAAGTTATAAGAACTAAGTGTACTGAAGACGCCAAAGAAAGGTCCTACATTTCTTTTAATTATATGTTTTGTTTTTAATATACTATGTATTCTTGAAGGAAATTTCAATTTCTACAACTAATTTCCAAATTAATTTTTCTTAGTCAAACGGTTTTCAAAATTTGATGAAATGTTCAATATATGATGTTACAAATAGATATTTGTCTTCTGTTGTAGCATGTAGAATGTGTGTATATTAGGCTGCCTTTTTGAATAAATTACTTTACTTTACTTAATGACACATAGCAAAATGTTTCATTTCAATCCCAACTCCACTGACCTTTCAACTATTAGGCAATCCAAATCACGTGACATTTTGACATTCAATATGGTGGATTGTTGGCACACAATCGATGTTATTCTTATGTGAGTTGGTTGTTGATTTTGTGAGTTGTGTTGTTTTGGACGTTTAACTGTATTTTTTTGGACTTTTGTTGGATCTTTTGTGTTTAGTTTATGGTAAGTATATAAAAATATGTATATACATTATTTCCAAGAAAATATTTTTATCTGTTTAGTGGCCTGTTTGACCATAGTAACTTTGGTTTTTAGTTTATGATGGCGTTTAAACAAAGCGAATATTTGTTTAATTTGAAGAAAAGTCATCCTGAAGTAGCTGCTAGGTATGTGGAAAAAGTCAAAGACCTGAACTGCGACCCTTACACCCTAGCTGAAGGTAGTTTTGACAATGGGCTTGAGTATGTTCCTCCCATTACAAGCATGGAGATTATTTGTTACCTTGTACTGACCCACAGTTTTTATACAAAGGAACAAATGCGAGCTTATAAGAGCCTAAATGCCTTCAAATATTTTGAAGCTGGTTTTGTAGAGAATGTTGGTTTTCAACTTATTAATGATTATGTTCTTATAGCTGGCACAGTAAGTAATTTTTCCTAAGTTTTTATAATACATTTAGTTTGTAATCATTTTTATTTTGGGGAGGGCTGTGTTACTCAGGTACAAATGATGGAATCTAGGCATTTATCTTCAGTGAGGTGTATGACTTACCTTCACTTGCAGAGAAGCACTGAAGATGACTGCATAGGTAGCAGCGCTCTGCATTTGGAAATAAAAATTACCGGTTTACACTATTTTGATTCCTTATACTTATTTTCTTTTGTTTCAGGTGAAGCATTCCATGAAAGCTGCACACTCTTTCGTATTTTAATTTTGATTCAGTAAGATCATCTCTTCTTATAGATCTTATCCACTGTTCTCTTCTTTTGGCAGACAATTCATTTGAATGGACTACATGCGGAAAATTTGTGACTTTGGGAACAGAAAAAAAAGATACCTTATCCCTATCTGCCCTGCTACCACAGCTCACAACAATACAAGTTAATGGCATTTTTCGTAGCTGCTTAAATATAAATAAAAAAATTTATTTAGACTTATGTTTTGGCTTCTTTGCTTATTTGTGGTTAAGAAATTCATTTTCATACTTACCTTGTTTGTCAAGTTTAGCCAAACCAGCCGATCCAATGAGTGTTATATTAAATAATAAATAATGAGTCAAAAAAAAATCATAAACTGCCCCAAAATGTAGCGAAAAGTGTGTTCTCAACAGATGTCTATATAAATCAATGTAAACAATACTAATGTGTGCCAACAATCCACCGTATTAGAATTTTTTGACAGGTGTCTGGATTGCCTGATTACCATAAGTTAGCTGCACAGTTTTTTTCTCTTTCTGAAAATTCAATCAAAAAGGTTTCAGCAATTTTTGTTCCAATGAGCCTCAAATGATATATTGAATTAAAATGAACATTATTATAATATTGTGTTATGTTATAGACTGTAGGAGATCCAACAAGCATCTCAACCTCACCATACTGTAACCTACAAGATCTTTCATACTTGACCCTGATCTATTCAAAGACCTGGAAATTGAGACTTCTGATGAAATTTATCGGTTCCCATACGTTTGAGGGTACCAATTTTAGCCCTTTCCAGGAACTTAAAACAGTTATATGAAGCTTTTTTTTATGTGAACCTAGAAGGTGTTTGGCTTTCCTTTGCAAAGGGCTAATATGTATTTTAGCTTATCTTTGTCCTGGTACTTCCTTCATTCCATTGACGACTCAGTTTTTTCATGTTACTTTTAGGCATACATAGTTTCCGAAATCATTTCAATTCGCTCGAGCATACACATCGCAAACTAATAGAAATTATTGGTATTTGGAAACCATTAAACAACCGACTCTCGCGACATTTACCTTTAACGTTGACTTTTTCATAGCTGATAATATTTGGATCTACACCAGCACAATACAGGATCTTATCTGACAGACTAATTGCAAGAATATCAGCTTTATGTGATTGATAACTCACTAGCTGAGATCCAGTGTTTCCATCCCAAAAAGTCAGATGACCTCTTGAATCACCACTGATGATAGTGAAATCTTCTGTGATAGCTAAACACCAAACGATGGTGTCCACATTCGATTCTGACCGTCCTGTTGGCGTTCGATGAATTGCCTGACCTACAAAAAAAATCGATTATTTCATTCACAGTTTGACAGAAATTGGGAAATCACTGAGGGAGAAGAGAGAAGTACATATGATTACAGGGGTCCGTGATACTGAAAAGCAAGGGAACAAATTGCTATCAAACTTGTAGGCAGTGTTGAGGAGATCTAGCCTAGGGTTTTTTACTGTTCTCAACTTGCTTAAAAAATTGTATTTCAACGGCAATAAGTAGGCACATAGCTAATAGCGGTAAAAATTCATCTCTGGAAAGTTTTGGGGAAAAAAGTTGTTCTCCTTTTATTAGTAAATAATAGACTTCAAAAAGTCACAAAAGGGCGAGGGGTATTCACTTTGGAAATCAGATGTACAAAATTCACAAGTAATCATGGAAATCCATGTTGGAATCCACTTGAAAGCCTGAAATAATCCTGATTTGCTGTATAAATTTTTCGGAAGTGAAACACCTCTAGCACAAGGGGCATACTTTACCTTAATTTCTTCTCCATTTAACCAAAAGTCTGTCATGCTACCCGAGCCTTTTGGAAAAACATTAGAATCATCCTACGTATTTTAAAGACAAACCTGAAGTGAAAAACTCGGCGCTCGTCTTTCATTTCAGAGTTATGGCCCTTCGAAATTCGGAAAAAGAGCGTACCATGGCTTCTTTTTTGCATCAAAGAAACATAAAACCACACACGTTTTTACTTGTCAAATGCTATTTACAACTAATCGCGTTCAATCGTTTTGTCGAAATCGTATCGGGATTTACTCTTTCAAGTTTTATAATGATGATGGCTATGATTCCGGTGGAACGTTGTGAAAATTGTGTAATAGGGTGTAAAGGTGGTGTAGATGAAATTGTGTGCATTCCAATTGTTTTTTGGTGCAGATAATAAGTAGAAAATACCTTTCCTCTGAGGCATGAAGAAGGTATATAATTTTTAAAAGGAAGAATATAAAATTTCCTTTCACCAGATATAGAAAAGCCAAACCTTCCAGAAGAATGAAGAACATGTGTGGACTTGTGGACAAAGAGGTTTTGATCTGATAATAAATTGCTCGGTTTGATGTGACAAAGTAATTTACTCTATACCAACCTGTCTGTACATCCCATATTCGAATTGCATTAATACCTCCGGAAACAACAAATTTTCCATCGTGGCTAAACTTCAAGCATACGATTCTTCCTTCTTGTTTGTCGAAAAATTTCTCAAAAAATACTTCTTCTTTGGATACACTGAAAACGTTCAAGTATCCTTGTTCTGTACCAACAGCTATTCGTGATTCTTCCTTGTTTACATCTATGCAACATGCTGCTCCACCAGTTACAGCCCATTCATGTTTCAAACATAGTCCATATAAATTATATTCCATTAATAGGCCACATAGCCCTACACTGAACAAACGGTCCCCACACCATACTAAACCTTCGACCCCAAGGTTTTCCACTGTTGCAGGTATTGTACGTTCTATAAACCAAACATTGTTGAGGTTCCAAATTTCTATGCTTGAATCAGACCTGAAATTGATTTGGAAATCAGATACAAAAAATATAATTACATTAAATTTATCACCTCAACACAGCCAATTTCCTTGTTGATTCTTGAAGTGACATGCATCGAATTCCCTCTGGTTCGGGATCATAAATGGACACATTATTTATTTTGCACTCAGACATTTCATATATTACTTATAATATATTTACAAATAAGACAAAACTAAAATTAATCACTTCCTACTGTTGACATCCTAACATAACCTCATAGAAGCACATGGAAATGACAGTAGTAGTGACAAATGACATTGAGACAGCATTGCCATCTTCTTCTTCTTAGGTGACCCCTTCGATTCCTTAGAAAAAATGCAATAGACCAACGCCCCCGTTTCTGTGAAAGCACGAAACTTGCCTTTGGGAGCATTTCATTGCACTGACAATGCGATAGGATAAATTCAAATTTGGACTAATCACATATATACCCACATATCGATACAGCCACTTTCCCCGACCATACCCGAATGATGCACTGGTTGCCAAATTCATCTGTCTTTTCGGTTAGGTTAGTTATAAGATGCCTAAAACCGTGGTCGTTCCAGTGATTAGATTTTGTTTAGATTTTTGTGGCGAAAAAAACAATCGACGCTTTTGAAGGTTTCCCCTATTTTTTCGGTAGATGGCGTTATGTTCTCATTTTTCAAATTTGATGACAAGTGTCAAGTTGATTGTCATATTGTCATGTCACTTTGAAATTTTGATGTGTACGATGTTTTTATCGTGTTTATTTGTTGATTTCATTGCTTTCAAATATCGAAACGTTGTTACTGGTATCTCATTGTCCACCCATTATCCTTTAGGTTGCGATCTCTTCTCACTAGCCAATCAAATGAAAGTGGTAAAACCCGACTGCACATTTTCACTTGGTGCGAATTTAGCTTCAGACGAGACTGACAAGAGCGTGTTGGCGACATCTGTTCGTATTGTACGGAAACCTCCAAAAACTCAATTATAGACCTGAAATCAAGCAATCCAGATTTCGCCACTTTTATCCCAAACTTTCACAGGTATAAGTAAACACACCAGGGTTTCTAGGCATCTTAGTTAGTTAGGTTAGGTAATAGGAAAATCGCATTGTTCGGGTATGTTCGGAGAATGTGGGTGTTACGAAATGTAGGTGTGACGTAGCGCACCCCTGCCTTTTACGTGAGTGTTGCATTTTGCATTCAGTGATCTTTTCGTTTTATGTTGTGTGTTGCGAGTAAAAATGGCTATTCCAACATTTTCACTCTCACTATTTCGCTGAGAAATTATCATTTCCGAAACCATTTTGTCAATACATGGCAACTTTTTAAAATTGAGCGATACTAAATTTGGTTTTTTTTTTTTTCAATTCAGGTATTCTTTGAGCTATCTTCCCCCTTTGACAATTTGCATAAAATTTGTTGACCTCATTTCATAATAACTGAGCAGAAACATGCCCGATGATTGTAAATTTCACCAGTGTTTTCTGGAATTAGCAATATTGGTAATATTCTTCATCAGCATGTCCTGGAAGGATTACTTGATATGATAATAAACGTCACATCAAATATGAATCACTGACAATAATATTTATAATACCACTTCATAATTCTTTCATGGAATATATACAGAAATTTGTCCCGTAGTTTTCTGGGTTTCTAACCTAAAACAATCCGAAAAAATAAGAAATAATAATGGAATTTTCATTAATATAGAAAGGCAGATTTTTAATCTACCCCGAGAAGTTTCTGCGTCTATTGAAAAACCGTTCCCTCTGGATAGAACAAGTCGGACATGTGATGACTGGAAATTCCGGACTTCCTATTGAACCGCGTCTGGAACTGTTCTTTGTCGACGTTTCGGCTCCCACTTTGGAGCCATTCTCGAATCTTCTTCGATCTGACAGCTTTCTGATTGGTCTTAATTGGTCTAAATTTCAATTTAGACCAATCAGAAAGCTGTCGGATCGTCGTACCATCGGATTTCGGATGTGTCTGAATTCAGCCAAAGGCTCCTCAACCCACAGCTCTCATCTCGACAAAGTGCGAAGACTATGGTTTCGTGGATAGGGGACCACATACTGGTCTGGTTTGAAAAGGATTATTCAATGGATTTGTTCGATGGGATAATAATGGTATTGGGAAGCCTTTGTGAGTCGTCTCGTTTGTTGGGGCATTGAGGGCGTTTTTCAATTTCTATTGTTTCGCGAATCATTCTGCAGTGGAGTGTTATTGCTGTGGCAATGGTCTTTGTACTTCGTACGTACTGCTAGTTAGTGCTCGTAGGACCTGTTTTATACTCGTCGGTTCGTCTGTCCTATGTATGTTCTCGGGCAGTCGTGCAAGGAATTCCATATAATCCTTGTGACTCGTTGGGTATTATATATTTAGGTGAGCGCAGGAAAGAGGATATTTGATTGTAAGTTGTAAACACTGTCTTGATGCCGTATTTTCTCAGTATTCGGCTCACTTTATCAGTGACTCCTCACTCCTCGAATGAAAGGAAGGAATGCTTTCGGGCGTTTAGCTGGGTCTTCCGGTGGTTTGAGAAGCGAGAAGCGGGTTTGTTGGTGTTGAATCGCTCTCTGGATCTGGGGGTAGAAATAATCGTTTCGAAGAAGGGCAGATGTGATGTGAGCTTTTTCAGCTCACTTAGGTCTGTTGTGGTCATCTGTGAGTTTGACGGATCTGTTGATGAGAGAATTTAGTGCGGAGTTCAGCTGGGCTGGATGATGGTGGGAGTTGGCATTGAGATATCTATTGGTGTGCGTGGGTTTTCGGTGGATAGTAAAATAATCGTTGGATTTTGTGACATGGACATCTGAGAAAGGAATAACGTTGTTCGTCTCCATTTCCATAGTGAATTTTATATCGGGGTGAATATTCTTAAGGTGATTGTGGAATCAAAGACATCATCTACACAACGCAGCCAACACGTCGGCTTCAATGCAGATGTATCAATTGCTCTAGCCTCTAAATCTCCCATGTAGAGGTTTGCAAGTATAGTATTTTTCACAGTAAATGGTATTGGCTTATCAACTGCAATAAACTACCCGATTTAATCCCATTGTGTAAAAAATCATCTGGTAAAAGATGCAAATGTGCTACAGGGTCGAACTTAAGAAATTTGAATTTTGCATAATGTAGGAGATATACGCAAGTAATTTATTTAAATGTTACAATTCTATTCTATATTTAGTTCAGTGTCACTATCGCTATCCTCATCTAAATTAATTATAATTGGCGCAATTGATTTTACAGAAAGGTACGAGTTTTCAACATTTATAACATGACTAACAGAACTTTCACAACTCTCGGTAGGAATGTCATTCATACAGTTCCTAATTAATTCTACCACACTACCACTTAAAGTCGGAGAAGTATTTTTTCCGCGCACGCTCGATTCAAGTTGGTGCCACATAAAGCTCTAAGGGATTGAATTCGCAGTAGTTGGGAGGTAGTCGTAACACTGTATGTCCCAATTCTTCTGCAATTGTATCACAAACATACGTTTTTTTTTTAAGAAAATGACTGCAGCACTTGTAAAAGTTCTTTTTTGTATAATTTTCCTCATTTGCAGCCATGAAGTTTTGAATCTCCAATTTCTTATTCTTTGAGCCAGGAATTTTTTGCAATTGTCGACTATGATAGCTTGCGTTGTCCATTACTATAACGCTGTTTGGCGGAATGTTGGGTAACAGACAATTTTTAAACCAATCTTCAAAACGCTCTGCTGTCGTATCTTCGTGATAATCAACACAAGAGTCCTTAATATTTTTGGCAGAAAGCCACATAGCGTTCGGGATCCAACCATTTTTCTGATCCTGCGTGTAATATTGTGATTCTCATCACTTTATTTGATGGTGCTTTTGTTTTACACTTATCAGAGGAATTAGACCATCCTTTGGAAGGGGTGTCATGCGTGTCAAACCACGTCTCGTCGAGGTAGAGTATTGGCCGATTTTCAGACCGGTATTTTCTTATTGACGTTATATATTCAGAACGCCAGTTTATTGAACGTGTGGATTCCATTATTACTTATCTCTTGTCAATTTTGCGATATTTAAAGCCCATTGCAGACAGAGCTAGCCAAAGAGTAGTGAGGCCACAGTTGATGTGAGTTTCATCATTGATGAGCCGCTGTTTCAGACTTTTGATTGTAGGGACACGCTGCTCATCGTACATAGTGTAGATTTTTCGCCTCATCAAATCTTTTTCCCAGTCGTTTAGACTTTTTGTGACACCGGAATCTTTACGCTTTTTTCTTGATTCCATGGAATTTTCAACAATTCGTCTAACTGAAGTAAGAGGCACCTTCGTCAAATTACTGGTTACTTTTGCTGCAGCACCCGCGTTATATCCTTGCTGAAGTAAGGAACTATACACATTTTTATAATGATTTTTGCGTCACAAGATAAGTGATTCTTCGAACCACTGGAAGAAGCACTATTACTTTTTATCCACGGACGCCACATACTGCCTATTCTGTACGTTATGTGGTATAAAATCTTTGCTATTAATGTCTGTAATAACAAATAAATGTTATAAAATTATTGCACGCCGTAACACAAGTGAACACTTCCAATGAAATACAAAGACTGAAATGAGCAAGAAGTGTTAGCTGTAATCCTCTACAATCCCTCTCTGAGAAACAAAATTACCTGAATCCGGTACTTTTACATTTATGATGTGCATCTCGGATTTTACAACTTAAAGGGTCTAATTGGTTTTATTATAATCCTTCAGTCAATATTATTTATTGTGAAAACTACTACTGGCAAAAGAATAGAACCCGTAGGGGCGACCTTTACTTGTTTGTAAAATTTGCCCTGGAACAGAAAGTATGTACTGGGCATACAATGACTAATGAGGTTGAGGGTGTCTTAGGAGATTTGATGATGAACCAATTATTAGACCATATTTTGTGGCCAATATCCAATGAAAATAATTGTAGTAACGGACTTCCACAAATTTCATGTCTTGTTATAATAATTCAGGTCTATTCTGGTGAATCTTGAGTAACTTTAAATGTAGAATATTGGTTAATGCAAATAATCAAGAACTGTTATAAAAAATATTATGAAGCACTATAGATTTCTGAAATAATTCGTAGGTACTGGTTTCCCGATATAATATAATATTCAATTTTCGAAAAATATTGACCATTGAAAATTTTCGCTGTGCGCCATAATTGCTAGGCCCCATTCTTGATTTTTTCTCAATAATCTAGTGATATTCAAGAATCCATAGGCTACCAGATTATGCTGTTCAAGTCGCGCTGCTATAATTATTTGCCAATATATATATATAGAAAGAGTTTCAACTTTTACACCAAAGGTTACAAACTCATCGTTTAATATCGTAGTGCCACCAAGACTTCAAGTAATAAGCACCACCACCACAAAACCAATTTTGTTGAATATGAAACAGGATCCAAGTGAATGACATCTAAAATTGTAAAATCTAGAGAATCTAATATATTGACCACAAATATCAGGTATTGATTTGTGTGAGCCGTCTTTTTTAGACCGTGTGAGTAAAGGAGTAATAGAGGACTTCTTTTGAGGACTCAGGGTAGCCAATTCCGAATAAATCCCTAAAAAATCACTAAAAACATACTGACGCTTTTTATTGCTTTCAGTCATCATGTTCGGATAAAAAACACCTCAATAATTACTATTCATTTGATATCAAACTGCATAATAGTCTAATTTTTCAGATATTGCAAAAACAAATTGCTAGGGAATTTCATTTTTTTCCCAGGGGGATTTCAATTACCATCAACCATAACCTATCACCTATGTCATTTGGATTTGTATTGTTTCTTATAGACTTTTAAAGTATTCAAAATGTTTTTGATTCTTTTTCAAGTTTTCATATGAAAATATATTTTGTTTTGTCACAACACAAGCTCCAATGTCTGGGTATGCGACTCTACGTGAGATTTTCCATCTTGAATGGTGGTTGTTTCAATGGCCAAGTTCGAGTCTCTTACAACATTAATGTTTGATGAAATATTTTTGGGGTTATGGATATCCGTTACAATGGCTCCATCATTGTCATTATTCACATTTTCAATAGCTGAACTGGAAATAGTGTTTTCGGTATTCTGTTCTGCCCCATGATTAATATTGTCCATTGAATTTTCACCTCTTGAACTGATAAATGGTATTGGCCCTTCATCACTGTATTTTCCTCTAATGAAATGTAAACTACACACATGAATATTTCTATTTATTTTAGATGGTATAAAATTTTCATTCCCACAAAGTGCTATCCATCTCAGACACTTAGCTGAATCTCTTTTAGGTTTAGGATAATTGTAAAACTTTACTCTTTTATTTTTAATGGTCCTTTAGTCACTTTCACAATTTTTATAATAACACCGATAAACCCTCACTGTACTGAACATACAAAAAAAAATATTGGATAAAAATGAAAATATCGATATCTTTTTGACAAATCGATGCAGATTTTGATATCACAGAGTACCCTTAAGATTTGAATTTGGCGCCAAAGCTGACAGAAAAGTCCCCAAAAAAATTAATGTCCCTATAAATTTGTTTTTATGCAATATCTTTCAATTCGAACTATTATGCACCATTTTGTTTATTGTACATGGTATTTCGAAGCGTAAAGCACCTTTGAATAATTGGAAATTATGAAAAAAAGCGTCAGTATTTTTTTAGTAATTTTTTAGGGATTTATTCGGAATTGGCAACACTGATTTCTTAGCAGAAGTCCTCTATTGGATTTTATAATGAGAACATCTGAGAATGGAAGGGAGTTATATTGGTTTTGAATTCCATTGTGAACTTTATAATCGGATGGATGTCGTTGAGGTGCGGTCAAGGAAATTTATAGAGGTTCAACATATCAAGAGTCTCCTTATTCTCCCCTTTCATCCTTATCACCATCAGAATAAGGCAAAAATGCCTAGGTACACACATAAATTCTGAAAAAATTATTTCGCCTGCTACTTATGTTTGATTTCGAATATGAAAACAATTAACATTCCTAATTCGCACAAAAACATTACAACTATTGGACTGGCCCTAAGAGAAGAGAGAGAGAGAGGACTTTGGAATGAGCAAGATAGAATACTTTACACTACAGATTCACAGCCCATTGGATCGACTTCTCCTTATGGGAATATTAGCAGGCTAATGGGCCATTAAAGGTCATTTAAAGTGTTGCATCGATTGCAACATAGTTTAAGAAACTATCGAATACTCATTAATATGAACCCTCACCTATCATAAAGAGTCCCTTTGTTAATGGTATCATAAAAAAAAGTCGGTGCAATTGGCTGTAAGAGAGGTTAAAAAGGATAGAGTATATAAAGTATAGGATTATCATTCTGTCCTTCACAATATCACTTCAATGTGGATATATTTTCTCTCTCTAATGTATTCTGCATCGTGTTACATGGACAACTGTCATAAAGACCAGTCCATTAGTTGTAATGTCTATGAGTGCGGATAACATATCCGAATGCCCCGCTTGTAGCGGGTCCATATATTGCATCATAATATACCATATCATAACGCTACATGGTAGAAATCGTAATGCGTCATAATGGTATAATATCAGAATCGTACTTTATAGAAATCGTATTTTATAGAAACGTATACTATCATTACGTACATTATCAGAACGTACTTCGTCATAACGTATTTTATCATAACGTATTTTATCATAACGTATTCGATAGAAACGTGACAAAATCATATTCGCAATATATCATAACGGGACACCATCAGAATCGTACAGGATAGAAATCGTACACCATAGAATTCGTAAAATATCATAACGGATTCTATCAGAATCGTAATCTATCATAATTTGGATGCGCGCGCATTCAAAATTTAATATATGGGCTGACGTTAGAATAATAATCTTGGCAACGTGCAATGAAAATAGTCTTATTCGAAGGGGCTAAGCCGTTCTGGCCGTTCTCGATTCATTTTGGAATCACTCAAGCGGTTATTGCTTTCTCTGTTTTATTCACACCAGAAAGAAATACCGCACCGCTGTCAAAAACTTGATACTTTTTATGTCATCATTTATGAACCGAATCTCTATAAAGATATAAAAAAGTAATGCTAGAATGCTAACAAATTTAATAATTATTAATAAAAAATATCGGTGGGACGTAACTCTTCAAGAAACACATGATTCGTAAGATCTGCACGAGGTTGACAAAAATTCATTTGAGTTGAACATGTCAAAGGATTCTTCAAAAATAAATTCAAGTATGTTGATTGTGTTAATCAATTAGCACCATAGCATGTAATATTTAACATGAGTTTCTCTGATTCCTTTTACCTTTCAATACAAGAGTTTAAAATAATTCAAAATATATTTTTTGCAGGTTAATGACAATGATAATCAACAAGAATCCACGTCTGAAATCGGATGGTGTTCTTTTCCTGAATCCTGAAGATACAATTCTAATATTGAAATGGCGAGCACCAAGTGAAACAATGACAAAAAGAGGTGACATTTCACAAGTGTTGTTCATAACGAAGACTTTCGAGAACAAGTTTTTAACGATGAACGAGAACGTTTCCTACTTATTCACCAAACTCAAAGACCTGTTCATACAGCTGCAGTTTTGAAAGAATGTATCATCTTTCCCACCAACTGATTTCCTGGAGTCTTTGAAGTCCACTACATACTCTTTAGGACAACAAGAGGATTGCTCCAAATTCTTGTTGAATACTCTTCGTGAGCAGGAAAATAGCAAAATCAATACTCCTGACCGCTCTGGATTGAGAAAATAGCAAAATCAATACTCCTGACCGCTCTGGATTGAATGATTCCGTACAGTCCATCTTGTCTTGTGTTTCTAGAACTTTTGTTGGAAAAATCCCCACTTTTTTACGTTGTAGTACATGTACAAGAGGTGGCAAAAACGTTTGCTTTCTGGAACTTCAAGTGGCGTTTCCCAATAAGACTGAAAACCAATCCTTGCAAAGCTTACTGTTGAAACATCTCAAGAAAGAACTTTTAAGGTGATCATCAACTGTATTGCCAAATATGTGCCAAACTGACTTACCATTATAAGACAACAAGTATAGCTGAGGCACCAGTCAATCTAATAATAACACTGATGCCCTTCAAACATGATTCAACCTCTGGAGGAAGCACCAAACTCTTACGAAGATTCAAAATAGATGAACACTTCAATCTAGCAGACCACTATTATAATCTTCATGCAGTCATTGTTTGCTGTGGTTCTGGCATTGAATCTGGCCATTATTACTAATTGGTCGAAAACGAAACGGACTGGTTTAAGTTTAACGATAGTTGTGTCACTAAATATTCTGGCGATATCTTGGATTTATTGAAGCCCCAGGAGACACCCTACATATTATTCTATGAATGAGAGGACATTGGCAGATCAAGATTTTCAGGTGATGTGGTGCTGCAGGTTTTTCTGGGTTTTCCTGCAGCTGAAAAAGAAAATGTGCCACTAGAATCAATCAAGTCGCCCCGGATCGCCAATTAATTTTTGTTGTTGTTTCATAATTTGTATTACTTTTTTTTTCTCAATAAAAACACTTTCATAAAAAATGTACTCAAAGTGTCTGTACAAATGTTCACTATTTGACTGATATTTGCTTACTAATTTTAATAAACGGCACATGAAGAAAGAAAAACTCTAGATTTCAATGCTTCATGATAGATTTTGTTTCAAGGAGTATTGCATTGAACTTATTCACTAATAGGATCTGTTGTGTATGTATCTTTTAAATAAAACGACGGCTGGAGATAGACTGTCATCTTTTTAATGTCCCATTCCACCGATCACAAAAAACACCTTTTGATATTCTTGTTAGAACTTTTTACATTCCAGTACAATCCAAAGTAAAAGCATTTTCATCTAGAGGTACAGTAAGTAGCATAAAATATATTCATGACAGGATCTTGCACCAATCATATGGAAAAATGGCTTTTGGCAGAATTATTTGAGTTGTAGATCTATAAAATAGCTCAATGACTTGACTCTTCTAAAATTCTGAGTCGCCAAAAAAACGGATTCAACGTGCTCTTCCACACTCTATAGGTATAGTATTCCATTTTTTTTAAATTGTTTCAAAAAATGTGTGCTGTTGAAATATAAGCACTTTTCTATATAGTATACCAGATATTCATATTATCAAATATCAGAGCCAGACAAATTGACATTTTGTATGGTGACTTTTTTTGTACTCAAAATATTTCAGACATTTTCAAATTAAATGAACATACTCAGCTCACAGATCTCCTGGATTTCTGTGATTTAGATATTGGTATTCCAATTGAGGTCCTTTTTTTTTCAAATGTTATTTTTTCTGGCAACAATTTTTTTTGTTAATGGTCAAGTTGTGAAGTTACACTGGACTAGGCCTCTTTGTGAATATTTGTTTTTTTATCAACATAATATTTTCCAGAATGATTAACAGAATGTGATTTATCAAATTCTGCACACTGTAGTATCGAAAATATCTAACTCACAGGTATGTTGTGTATCTGAATGTTCATTCAAGCTCTTGATCGAATGTATATGCCGTTCCTATACATAGACTTTTTTGAAACTGTTTCATAAACATTCTGTAATTATTGAGGTGAATAAAAATCCATTCTTATCAGAAACACTAATTTAGCTAAAAGACACATCCCAATCTGTCTTTTTGATTAAATAAATGTTATTTGAATACCTGCAAATTATGCTTTAATCCGAGTCGAAGAACGAATTTTTGTTCTTTTAGGAAAAGTCTAAGATGTCTATTTCAAAAAAAAATTTTTATTCATCAACAACATGCAATCATTTTTTTTTAACATATCAACCTAGATTTTCATTACAATTGTCAACAAAAAATACAGGGTGTAAATAAAATATAAGAAGTAAACCATAACAATAAATATTGGTCGAATGCGCCTTACCGAAGCAGGAACCTATATGACCACCCAAAGTAGAGAGATAGAGATTACATAAATATATTTCTACTAATGAATTTTGTTGGTAATAGAGGTAACTACATTCCACTATATATCTTGTACAATTATGATTAGTATATTTCCATTCAGCCTCAGTAAAAAATGAGACGACTGAAATAACTTAGTTGTGCTGTTTGTTTAAAGACTTCAAACAAAACTTCTAAGTCTCAGAACACCAAACAGATAACACTGGTCAACATTGTTTTTGTCACATAAACCTTGTGAAGTTTTTTGTTGGTGTCATAAATATATAATAATTTTTTCAATCACATCCAGTTTTTTGTGACAGCCATATATTCATTTCTGACCTTAATATACTTATATTTGTTTAAATAAAGTCATGTAGGCGGCTGCATAACTATTGCATCAACTAACATACATTTTATGCTACATACATATGCTATTAAGCCACCAAAGGGTTCTAATAACCCGAAACGTCGCCTAGGGGAAGTATATATGCATTTTTTGATATATTTTTTTGTTTAATTTCCAAATTCATAAAAAATACGATACGTACGTAACATGCTTGTATTAAGTATAAGAATTTGAAACTTTCTTTTCCAGGGGACAGAAAACAAAAAAAAAATCCAGGATGCAATATGTTAAACTTGTTAAAAAAAACAAGTACGATCGAGGAATAACGACCTTTCATTTTTTCAGATTTTAAATTAATTTAATAATTTCAAGAATCCTTGCTCCTTATAGAACAAATTTCTATTGAAGATCATTTGAAGATATTACTAGCAATTTGAACTATAGCAAAATATTCTCAATACATTTTTTGTAATTTTTTTAATCGTATAATAGAAAAAAAATTCGAACCTGGAACAGCATGATTCAAACAGCTGGAATCTTTCAGAAAAAACGTATTGGAAATATCATGTGTCTTTGATAGATCTATAGTGCAGAAAAGGACAAATCATTCCTATCTTTTGAAGGGAATTTAATTTCCCGAATGAGAAGAAGGTATAATTTGCCTTATATTTGCTGAGATACACAAAATACCTTTTTAGGGCCACCAAATAATATAATCTATGATGATTTCGATCTCAATTTTTCAATATCTTATAATCTAAGATATTAATTTGCAATGTGACAATATTGCAAATATTTTAAACATCAATATTTGACAGCGTTCAATATTCTACTTTCTTGTTTTTATTCTTTAATCTCGAATGTGTATTTTATAAAAAAAAAACTTTTTTCCATCGTTTCCGCGGAAAATTTTCAATGTCAATACTCGTTTTATGGCGTTTTTAATCGCCCTGAAAATTCAAAATCGGTTTGGACAATGCATTCTACACCTTTAACTACTCCTCTTTATGCATGCTTTGGCCCAGACAGACCAAATATGTGCAATTGAAGACAATTCATTACCTGACTACATTAGGGATGATGAAAAAGGATAAATAGTACCCTCAAAATCTTTGCCAAAATCTTTAGCAAAAGAGCAAGTGCTCTGAAAAATGAAATATCTGGATTGCCTGCTTATGAATTTAGCTCAAATAAACAGAAGGCAGTAGAAAAACCAATAGAATGTCAATGTATAGGTACTCCAAGATCCTGAAACGCCAACCTCCACCACTTGTTCAGCAAGCTCTGATGCTGGAATCATTGAAAGAGATGAAAATATGCTTGTTAATGATACTGATGGAAAAATTATCCATACTGAAATTCAAAGTGGATGAGATATCCAAAGACTTGAAGGAATGTAAGTATTTAAACGATGATGACTAAACTACCACACTAGTTTTTAATTTGAACAACCTATCTAAAAAAAGGCATCAAGTACCTATATGATTTCCTGTTTCAGGTAAAGAAAAAATCGTGGAAAAGTGCGCTGATATTTCTGAGCGTCTTGACAGTATATTGAAGAAAACGGATGAGTCATCTTTGACTGTTACTGAGAATGAGTTGCACATATTCCCAATTGACATGGTATCTGCCTTAGAAAAATTGGAGAAAGAGCTGGAGAGTCCTATAAACAAAATGTTTTTACCTGACCAGATGTATTGGATCTGTAATGCCATATAAAACAGCTTGTTACAAGTTGGCAGGTATCATTTTCACAAAACAACTTCTTACTAAATACTCATGGACAGGTATGAGTAGGAGTCTGGAGAAAAACACATTCAACAGGATGACTAAGATTTTGGATATAATTTATAATGTAATGTTCGAATCTGACTATTCCTTCACATACCCAGGAAGGGATAGTTTCTTTCGTGATTGTATACTAAAACACACTCACACACACCTCAAGTTAAATCAAAAAGATAAGACTGATAGAAAACGAAGAAAAATCACAAGGTATTGAAGAAAGTACCAATTCTATGGATGAAATTAACCAAGTAGCATTTGATGGGGTTTTTACTGTGGGGAAGAATAAGGAGCTTTTAGGAGGATGACCTACATTAATAATTTCTTGATTTTACTGATAGTAGTTATCATTTGATTTCTTAGTCAACATTTAGTCAGGTGAATTTTTGTATTAGTGTATAGGTCTATAAGAATTAAATAAGGTAGTTGTTGGTGTGGAATATTTTTTTGCTAACATTCATTTTCTGCTACTGTGGTTATAGAGAGGACTAGGTTTCAATAAAAAAATTAACAAACATAAAAACGTCTTTTTTATTTATAAAAATATGTTCCTCAGGTGGGTAATGGGTAGATACACAATTTCTCAATGTAATTTCAAAGTCAAGGCAGAAGTAACAAAAGAGCTACTCACAAGTCAACAATTTTTATTCATTAAATATATGAAAAGTATGAACAAGTGGTAATTGAAACTTCGTCTCCTCTGATTTTCAAACTTGTTTTATCACTACGGTCACATAGAAACATATTGTAAGCGTCTAAGTTGATTTCACCATCAGGAATGTCACAATCTAGACAACTTTATATCAGGATGATTATATCATAGATATATAAGCTTCTGCTTTGAATAACTCCTCAAGTTTAGTTTCCATGCCTCCAATATTGTAACCATAAATCTAGAGTGGGGTGTACTCCTGTTTACCATTTTTCTTTACTTTTCTCGGTTGACCATTGTATCAGATTAGGTTCAGCATTTAAGATTTTTGTTTTCAGTCCATCCTTCATCCTCTTGAAGTGTTCAATATGCATCTTTGTTCTGTCAGTGCTTATCTGGAAAGGTGCTTATTTGAGTTTGTTCGAAAGTCTCAATGCTTGTTTTTTTTCTCTAAGCCATCAAATGTGACGTTTGTAGAACATGTTTTGGCACTGGATCTATTGAAACCCATAATGTGATTCTTGCAATATTCTTGTCATTTATCTTGACTGAGAGTAAATTGAGAATCTCCTTGTTTTTGGATAGATCAAATTTATATGTATCTTCTGGATTGACTGATAAGGATTCTTCTAAACTATACATCATTCAGTTATTTATCCTGCTATTGAGCTGTCCTATTTCGTGTAGGATAAACTGTGTTCACAATACCTTGATTTTGTTGTTGCTTGTTCAGCTCTTCTTTGACCTCGTTTAACTAGCTTCGAATAATTACTACTTCATGTTGTAAGTCTTCATTGATTTTCAATTGTTGATCATGTGTCTATTCGTTATTATTTTCCATGTGTTCCAGTTTTTTTCATGGTATTTCCTAGTTCTGTCAAAACATCTTCGGTGTGAATCTGGACGGTCGTTGGGATATTAATCACATCCAACTCGCTCATCACTTTAACACTAGTTGCAATTTCATATTTTGCCACCTGCTTTTTTTCAATTCATCTTCATACAATTTGATATCTTCATGAATTAAGCCCACACAAGCAATGTGAAACCATATTGAACAGATATTACATCTAATACCACAAGTTTTTTGCAGCGATTTAATGCACACCTCACACTTGTCGTCCCTTATATCTTCTTATTGAAAACAAGTCTTACGATGTTTCCATTGCCAGCATCTACAGTTGTCTTTTGATGACAATTGATGATTATTATCAAATATTACGATTTTCAATTATTTGCCAAGTTTGCAATTTTCTGCTTCTGTAAATTCCAGTTGGTATATTTCTCGTTTAGGTTGTTTTTACTGAGTATACACTCTATTGTTAACTTTTTATAGTCCAGGTCCAGATGTATTTAGGTGTTGTTACTACATGTTTTTGATGAAATACGGAGTCTTTCTCTATGTTACTTGGACCTGAAAAAAAATACTTATAGAAACCAAACTAAAACTTGTAAGAGGATACATATGGAATCTTAGATCATCATAATAGTTCATATACCTAATTTAGCGACTCTGGAGTGAAAGTAAACAATTGTTCGCATCAGGAGCAAAGAATCGTCAAGGTAATAATTCTGGCAATATCAGTTTTTCCTCGCACAGATTCATGTAGCGAAGTAGGTAATCACCAGCCATTCAATCTTTTTAACACTTGATTTAACATCTCCGTCTTATTTTAGTGCATAAACTTTTTCAACAATTATGAATAATAACAATGAATCAAACAGACACATCACATAACAGTGCAGTGCCCACTTGACTGGCAACACTGCAACAGTGTCATGTCAATATAGGAATCAGGGTAGGCAACATTTTTTTGAATATTGAAGAATACAAAATATAAAAATTAGCTACAATAGGTGAAAAATAATGTTATTATTCAATTTTTCAAATATATTTAAGATCATAGATCTATCCTGGATTCCTAAATGACAGCGGATATCCCATTACCATATATTTTTATTAATATTGTGAGCAAGCCCTTGTACTATTAGATTATGATAGAGTACGTTCTGATACTTTACGATTATGACGCAATACGTTTTGATTTTTTACGATTATGATAAAGTACGTTTCTGATTTTGTACCATTATGATGAGTTACGAATTCTATGAAGTACGGTTATGATATTTTGATGTTCTGATATTGTAGCGATATGATAAGGTACGATATGACGAAATACGTTCTGAATATGTCCATTATGATACATTACGTTATGAAAGTGCAGCGTTCTGTTACTGTACGCTTCTATTTTGTACTATATGATAAATTACGATTTCTCTTATGTAGCGTTATGATAGCGTAAATTTCTTCGTTTTACGATTTCTATTTTGTACATTATGACGAAATAGGTGACCCCCTTGTGCTTGTAGGAAGGTTACAAGCTGTCGCCCGGACGATATTTTGAATGGCTACAACCAAGATCCTAGTGTGTGACGTCATATTTCGCCCAGAGTTCTCGCGCCGTGTATGTTTTTCGAACGCTCCCTTGTCGGTTTCTGATTCTGTATTCTGTTCTAACTTCAACTTCACACATCACCTAACAATTTGAATTGAAAATTGAATTATTTTAAAATTGGTTCTTGTCGAAAAATTATAGGATGTCCATTATAATCAAAATGTGAGTAATTTTTTCAAGTTTTTTCCAACTCTCATATTTCTTGTTGGTAGTTATGTTTGATGTTTGTCAAAGGTAAGGAAAAAGTTGGAGGTTGGAGAATACGAGAGTGACAGGTGTCAGTATTTGTAATTTATAATTATTCATGAATTGGTCACAGTCACAGTCACAGAAACTAGTGAAAATGGAACCGTGAGCATGTGTACATATTAGTTGTCTATTGTCTAAGCATAATAACAGTTATATTCCTAGTATACGCTTCGAATCGGTTCAAGAATTTTTTAACATCCGTAAAAGAGTTCCTTAATTGCCAACATGGGCCCCCCTAAACGTGGTGCTGCCGGTAGGAACGAAAGTAAACCATCCAAAAGACGCAAGAAGGAGGAGGAAGAATTGTGGACATATGAAGAGGAAGATACAAATGATAATGAAACCTCAGAATCCTTCGTCCCAGGAGCCGCAGCCAGAGATGCTGAAAAAAACGATTCTCAAATCCAAGAGGATGAGTTCGGCGCTAAAGACTATCGTTCTCAAATGATTTTGAAGCCTGACAACGCTTCTCGGCCTCTGTGGGTAGCACCTAATGGACATATATTTTTAGAGTCCTTTTCACCAGTTTACAGGCATGCCCATGACTTTCTTATAGCCATTTCCGAACCAGTTTGTCGCCCTGAGCACATTCATGAATATAAGTTAACAGCGTATTCACTTTATGCAGCAGTCAGTGTAGGCTTGCAAACCAATGATATAATAGAGTATCTCAAAAGACTAAGTAAAACTAGCATCCCTGACGGTATAATTGAGTTTATAAAGTTATGTACATTGTCCTATGGTAAGGTTAAACTCGTTCTCAAGCACAACAAATATTTTGTGGAAAGTCCTTTTCCTGAAATCTTGCAGAAGTTGCTGAAAGATCCAGTGATTCAAGAGTGCCGATTGAGAAGAAATCTTGAAAATGAAAGTGAAGATTTCATCAAACAGGTATGTATTTTTTTTCATACCTTCCAAGCAAGTGAAATCCTGTAATAATGAGAAAGGCAGGAAAATAAATTATATTAAACGTTTTGTTATGGTAACACTAGCCTGTTCAAGTTACCATTTCTCAAATTGTAGGTTCAAGATAAAAAAAACATTCCATCCTTCGGCATAAAAGCTGGCACGTCTGGAGATCAAGGAGCTAGTGCAGAAGGAAGTACTGTTCCTGATGATATTACCAATTTTTATGAAAAAATGGACAATGAAGAAGAAGAGGAAGATACATCCTTAGAGACTGTATCTTTTGAAGTGAACCAAGAAAAGATTGAAGTGATTCAAAAGAGGTGTATTGAACTTGAATACCCACTTCTTGCTGAATATGATTTCAGGTGAGATTGAAAATTGGGTATTGCCTGGATGGCTTGATACTGATTGAAATGATTGGTTTTGCTAGCCTCATCATAATATGATTTCTCGACTGGGACATTTCTTGTATACCTGAATGGGTTTTGATGTTTTATTTAAAAAAATATTTCAAAAAATAAATTGCCCATATATTTGTTAACACCAAAGTTAGGAAGGTGTCTATAATTCAGTTGCATTTTTATATTCATTATGAAAATAGCTGCTTTTTCGTGAAACTACTCATATAATTGTCTTTTGTAGAAATGATACAGTCAATCCGGATATCAATGTAGATCTCAGGCCTTCTGCAGTTCTAAGACCCTACCAGGAAAAAAGTTTGAGGAAGATGTTTGGCAATGGAAGAGCTAGATCTGGTGTGATTGTGTTGCCCTGTGGAGCGGGTAAATCGCTGGTTGGTGTAACTGCCTGCTGCACAGTGAGGAAAAGAGCATTAGTACTGTGTAACTCCGGAGTGTCTGTGGAACAATGGAAGCAGCAGTTCAAGATGTGGTCCACTGCTGACGATAGTATGATTTGTCGATTCACTTCGGAGGCCAAAGATAAACCAATGGTGATTATAATGTATATATGTTAATTACTTTCTTGAATCATCCTAAAATGGAGGAATATCTCTTGGTGATGATCCTTTAGTTACTTCAATGACATAACAATTTTTGATGAAAAATCACAATTTACATGAATAATCATAGTACCATAACCACATATAGAATAAATCAGGTCAAGAGTTGAATGATAAGTTACCTATGTTCCTATCATTATGAGAGATCCCAGTCACTCTGCAATAATTCTTTCACTTCGCTTTTAAATACAGTGATACTCCACAAAATTGTTCCTGTAATTGATGAGTATGTGACCATAGCCCTTGAATAAAACTAAAATTTGTGGAAGTTTTTCATGTGACTGGTTGTATAAACAAATTCTTTTATGTTCTGGTATTGTGAATGTGGTATTCAGAGTAATTTTTCTGTAAATAAGGTTGTGCATTTCCTTTGATATTGGGATAAGTTTGGAATGAGATCATATAATTCATTGCACAATTTTGCAGTTTTTACAGACAATAAATCTCATTCATGGTCAGCAGGAATAAAATGTTAGAATATTTGTAGAAGTGATTTTTTTTTCTCCAAATCAATGTGAAAAAAATACAAAACTTTTATAAAAGAAGTAGCAAAAAAATCTGTAGACACCTGAAATGCATAATATAGTGAATCATCATAGGTCTACGATTAGAGTAGTATAGAATAACCTTTATTTGTTCCTTTATAATAAAAATCTGTTTCCAGATGTGGGACATGTCATTGTGATATTTGAAACACAATATATACATACAGAATACAATAATACATTCAAATAGGTATATAGACTGAAAATGAAAGTATAATTTTATCACAATCGAAATTTTTATTGCTAGGACAAAAAAAAATTAACATGTCATATAATATAAAATTTTAAGGTCTGAATATTGATGAAAATATTTCATGGGATATTCATATTGATCTGATCCGAAAAAAAATATCACCAGTCATTGGAATTTTGTACAAGATAAGGAGCTATATACCTTTGAAATAACTAAAATTAATTTATTTTTTACTTATTTATTCGAAATTACAATATTTAATCAGCATGTGGGGTACTGCATCGAATACCATTCTGAAACCACTGAAGTCTTTACAGAATGAAGCAATCAAATGCATTTTTCATTTACCTTATTTGGAACCAACAAGGAATATTTATAAACCAAATCGTCTCCTCGACGTCAATTCTATTTATAAACTGAAAATATGTACTATTTTGCATTCTATTGTGACTAATAAGAAACATTCTATTATGAGATTTTTTAAATCTAACAGTGTACATAACCACAAAACAAGGCAGTTCAATAATTTGTTAACAAAAAATCTCAAGACGGAATTTTCCAGAAAATCTATTTTCTATAAAGGTGTTATCACATATAATGGATTACCCACTGGAATAAAATGTTTTTCTCAAATGACCAAATTCAAATATGCTATGAAGCGTTATTTGTTAGAATATTTTTTTTTGAAAAATTATTTAATTTTTTTATTTTCGAGTAGTAAACAATTCTGATTGAGCTTTTTAATAAATGTATTATATAAATATTCCCTATATAATAATATAAACTGTAGTTTCTTGGGAATAAATAACTGTTATTACTGTTATTAAGTTGAAGAACAGATCAAAATACTACATGTATTTGCTGTTACAATTCACATTTGATTACACTGGAAAAACAATTACACATTGTGCATGTATTCTAAAAAAAATCATTGACATGATAAAAATCTCTGAGTCAGAAATTCTTTACATGTCAGTTTGGTTTTTTGACAGGCATTGTTTTGCTAGTTTTCTTATTTTACTTCTTTTATGGGAGTTTCAGTTCTTTTTTCATCAATTTGAAGATAGTTTCACTAAACTTTCTTTTCTCCACAAAAATAAACAATAATTGAAATATGGTAATAAAAGAGTTAAAAAGAAATTATACTTCTTTAATCACTATAAACCTTAATATATAATAACCTTAACATAATATAGTTTTCATGTTCTTCGAAATTTAGTTTTCCTCGACAATAATACCTAGATAATTGAATGTGTCTACCACCTCAATTATCTGTCATTAATTTTTACTTGAGGCTTACTTACACACCTCTTTATCCCTGCTCATTTCCCATTACCATCAATTTAGGTTTTTGATATTTTTAATACCTTTTAAGTAGATGGAAGTATATTATTGGTCGGTGTTTTTCACTTTTACAATATGAACAATTGTCGAAACTCTAATATCACCGAGGACTTGGCAATTGTATAATAAACGATGAGATTTGAACCTTTGGTGTAAAAGTTGAAACTTTTCCTAGAGATCAATTACCCTAACACCAAACTGATATTTTTGCACTCGACGCCCATCTTCAGGAGAAGTATATTGATACTAAATCTAAAGCTAGGGTTAGTTGTTACTATAACTAAAGTTTTTATGGTCTGCTATGGACTTTGTTACTGCTAATTATTCTAATTAATATCTCAATAATAAACCAGTTCAGTCACTACCTGCAAAGTTGTCGTCTGTTATTATTCATTATTCTCATTACTTTCTCAACAATAAATTGAAAAGTGGGATGAAAGGGTCCCTTGTCACCATTCATGCTGTTTTTACATTTTGCTATTTCTAAACTCTCACATGCATCGAGTAGTCTTGTGTCATGCACATGCTTGATCAGTTTAAAATTGCTTTCACCAATTTTATGGTCATTGTCTAGAGCGGGTTTGACGACACTGGATTTTTCTACCCTTCCGTATTTCATGTGTGCCAAATGCTCCTTGAAACTGGTTTCAATAGCTCGTCTGCTCTGGCAAAAATATCAGTTTGGTGTTGGATAATTGATCTCTAGAAAAAGTTTCAATTGTGTGATAATTAAATTATGAAATACAACATACAACAACAAATAGTTCAAGATGGCAGACGTGTGTGCTGTATGTTCAAATACCACTGCTAAAACTTACTGTATTTGCTGCAATTCTTGCAAAAAATGGTTCCATGCAAGCTGTGTAAACTTAACCAAGGAAAAACTCAATTATTATGGAAAAGAATTTAAGAAAAATAGTGGCGAAAAAGATTCATATCGATGTCCGAAGTGTAATCCAACAAATGATGTTAAAGATACCAAAATAAAACCGAAAAATAGTGAAAATGAACCAACACTGTTGGATCTATTGAACAAACTAGATAACATGAAAAATAAACTGGATAAGATGGAACACAAATACGACAAACTGTTTCAAAAGTATGAAGAACAAATGGAAATAAACAAAAAAATGCAAAGTGAAATACGAAACATCCAAACACAACTAGATATCCTGACACAGGAGAAAAACACTTTTGAGCAAAAAAGCCTTGAAAATAATGTGATTATCGGTGGGATACCAATAGTCAGTGAGCAAGAGGACCTTGCTGAAATAGTAAACAGTCTCAATACTCTAATGGGAAAGTCGATTATTCCCCCATCGGACATGAAATGCTTCAGAATTGGAAGGAAACAAATAGGAATATCATCCCCAATAAAAGTGGAATTCGCTAGTAAAAAACTGAAGGAGAATTTCATACATCAGAAAGCCAACATTTATAAAAAAACAACGCAGGATTTAGGATTCCAAGAGAACAATAAAAATTTTATAAATGAAGATCTCACGAAGATGAATCAAGAAATATTCAAGATGGCATTGGAATTCAAAAAAAAAACGAACATGTAGGGACGGCAGAGGAGGAGGAACGGCGATATACTATAGAAACGCATATCAAGCTGAAAAAATTAATGAAGAGAACGAAAACGGAAATAATATGCTAATCATCAATATTCCTGAACTGAATTTGAAATTGGCGTCTTTCTACAAAAAGCCCAGTTCGTCAAATAATCAATTTCTCGAACAAATGGAGAACGTGCTGAATTCAACCAAAGAACTACTCCTAATTGGTGATGCAAATATTGATATTCGACAAAACAATAAATTATCCAATGAATACATGTCAATAATACAAACTAATGGCTATAAAATCATAAACAATCCATGTTCCGCTACCAGAATTGACGTTCGTAACAACACTGAAACTACTATAGATCACATAATTACCGATAAAGAAAATAAATTGGAAATGAAATTATCACCTTATCATGCTTCTGATCATGAACTGATCGAATTGACATATCACTGTGGAGCTGTAAATAAATTCCAGAAAGAAAGTTATACAACTGAACTATGCAATTATGAGCTGCTGAAAAAGAACGTTGAGAAAGTACTAGACTCGACGAATGTTCATTCCCTAGAATTCTATCAACTAGCGGAGGTAATCCAAAGTGAAGCAAGTAAAGTAACCACAAAAATCACAAGGAAGTATACAAACAATGTAAGAGAAGGATGGTTCACAAAGGAAATCAGAATAAAAATGAAAACAAGGGATAGAGCCTACAAACTATATAAAACCAACCCTAGAAATGACCACCTATTCTCACAATTCAAAAAACTACAAAAAGAAGTGAAATCGTTGATAATTTACAATAAAAAACAATATACAGATAGATGTCTACAGAATACAGATGGGGATCAAAAAAAACAATGGAAGATAATAAGTGATGCTATGGGAAACAACAAAGGAAAAAGCGAAATATCCAAGTTGACTAAAGACAATGGACAGGAAATTGAAGATACCTATGAAATAGCCAAAGAAATGAATGACTACTTTGCTAATATCGTAACTTCATTGAACATAACTTCTCCAAGTCAGAGTGTCTCGACCCATAACAGCTCCCAAAACTCATCATTATATCTGAAGAAGGTGTCCGAAGATGAAATATTAAAAATAATAAAATCTCTCAAATCAAATGCAGCACCTGGATATGACAAAATTAAACCACACCTTGTGAAAAAATTTAAACATCTGTTAGCTCCAGCACTAGCTACAATGATAAACCGACATATAGTGAATGGAACATTCCCTGACGAACTCAAAGTGGCAAAAATCACCCCTATACACAAAAATGGATCCAAAAACATCAAGAATAACTACAGACCAGTATCAGTACTTACAGTATTTTTCAAAAATATTTGAAATTGTGCTAAAAACCAGGCTTCTCAATCACTTAGAGAATATATGTTTCTTCAGCAAAAACCAAAACGGATTCCTGACAAAAAGAAATACCCAGACAGCAATTACCAATATCATGGAGTACTGGCAATGTTCCTGGACCTCAGAAAAGCTTTCGACGTTGTCGATCATAGACTGTTGCTGAATAAATTGAGTGTGATTGGTGTTAAGAACAAAGTGTTTTACTTATTTAATAGTTACTTGAGTAACAGGTGGCATTTCACAGTAATCAATGGCATATCAAGTAATAAAACGCTAGTAACCAGTGGTGTACCTCAAGGGAGTATAATTGGTCCAACTCTTTTTTTAGTATATATCAACGACTTATGTAACATAAGACTCAATGGTAAAATAACACTATTTGCAGATGACACTGCATTATTTTATTCAGGTACACCAGAGCAAATATTCCATTGTGCCCAGGACGATCTAAACTCCATAAATCGGTGGACAATGAAGAACAACATTCTCCTGAACAACTCCAAATGTAACTATATCTTATTTAATAGCAGCTCTGAAAACCGAAATCTGTTCATCAACGACAAAGAAATAAAGGAAGTTGAAAGCACAAAATACTTGGGATTAATCCTAGAAAAAAAATTAACCTTTGAAACGCATATTTCCAAACTATGCTCGAAACTCAACTATTTATGCTACAACCTCAGACATAGTGCAATAAAATTCAGTAAAGGTAGTAAATATCAAATATATTATGCCTATATACATTCGCACTTGATTTATCTAGCAGCATTCTGGGGACAAGCTAGGACCTCAATAAACTTCAAGTGGCGCAAAATAAAGTCGTTAAAACTTTGTTCAATCTTCCACATCGCATTAACACAGAGACGCTTTACCGAAATCTCAAAATACAGAGAGTGACTGATGTTATTGAATTGGACAGTGTTAAACTTATCTACAAAATAAAAAATAAATTGATTGAAACAGAAATCAACCTATTCCAAAATTGTGATATGCATCATTACAACACAAGAACCAATCAACACTTCTACTTACCACCATGTGCAACAAATGTTGGAAAGAAAAGAGCTACGTATCAAGCCCTAGAATGGTTCAATCAGCTTCCAGATGATGTGAAAAATATTGCTTCCTTGTACAATTTCAAAAAAATATGAAAAAACTGTTACTTCATAGAAACTCCTGATATGTGTGTCTCGACGTTTACATATACCGCGTCTTATGTTTATCAATTGATATACTCGTAATGGATCTTTGTTATCTTTTAGAGTTAATGAATGAATTAAAAAAAAAAAAACAGATACTGTAACATATTACAAAAACAATCTATGAAAATCACAATACTAATGTTGTCAGAATCACCTCATGTGCTATTGTACTCATTTTATGACCACTTGCTTGGAATAAGGATCAAAAGCTAACAAAATACATATTTTATGAATCATCAGTCGATCACCTCAAAAGTTTATTTATTTATTTTTCTAGTATAAACGGAAAGTAGTCTTTTGTTACAGAAAAAAACATTACATAAGAAACTATTCTAATGATTGTATATAGATAAAACTCAGATCCAGATCACAATGTTGATAGATAGATCAAATCATCTTTGGAACAATTTGATCAGGCCAGTCTTATACTACCCAGTAGGTTTTGGCTGGTACCTGTCAGAAAACAACCCTGGTTAATACCACGAAGGGCATTGCATTATACCCGACCGGTGCCAGAACAGGTTTCTTCACAGAAGAAAATTCTGAATTTGCTTTTGGCGATACAAATGAAGGAATTGATTTTCAATTATAGGGACGGACACACCGCAGACCGGTTTCGGGCTATTTGGCCACTCGTCAGTACAAGGTAGTGCCATCATCAACATAAGGTCGACTATGTCGAATGTTTTTGCCTTTTCCTCGCAGGAGCAATCGGCGAATTCGGTTTGTTTTTGGGATACCTCATCCATAGTTAGATGACTTTGTGTTGTTCTTATCAGCTTTGGTCGAGGCTTGATACTATGAAAAATGTTTGATTTTTAATTATGGGAAGTCTTCTACTTTTTGTTGATGTTGGCCCTACCGCCAAGAGCAAATGCAGGATTTTCTTATGTGAAGGGTTTTGCAATGGCACAACTCCGATATAATGCAATGCCCTTCGTGGTATTAGCCAGAGCAGTAGTTGTTTTCTGACAGGTGCCAGCCAAAAACTACTTTGTATGTAGTTTGAGACTGGCCTGAACAGACGCGTATACAGCTCAAGTTTATAGGGGGGGTAATCACTGAGAAAATTATGCGTTTTCACCATTTTATCAAAACACAAATGCATATTAGCCTTTTTACAAACTCACCTTTCACAATGACTTGAATTATTAGGAAACTGTGGAATTAAAACGTCTGATTTGTTTAATCTTTGTTTTTTTCATAAATGAAACTGAAAGTAAAGAAAACAATAATTTTTGATGAAAATAAACTTCAGACTTTAGAGATAACTAACATTTGCCTTGTCAAAGTATAAATAAACCGTTATTATGATATTCGTTCATGTATTTATCATACTACATATCAATATGACTAGAATGAGAAGTAAATACTCATTGAACACAATATAATGCAACAGAAAAATTTAATAATAAATTTAAATTTAGGTTTATCAATTTCTCCCGAAATACCAGAGACTATATAATCTTCTGAGATATTCTATAATTTTGCAAATAATTTTGAATGTAATTACTGGAGTCTGCGATCTTACAGGGTTAAAGGGAGTAAAGGTGAAATAAAATTGTGATTGATTTTTCATTCATTTATTATATTTTTGATATCTCCCTATATTTTTGTATATATATTGTAATATTTTATGTGACTGACTGATCATGGGGGGAGGGTTATTACCCCCTTTACCCCCCTTGTATACGCGTCTGGGCCTGAGTGAATTGTTCAAAAGATGATTTGATTTAACGCCAGTCTTCAAGTATGCCCATCGACTAAGTCGAATGTTGTTCATAGATATAATGGTGAAGTGATGAAATATTGTAGTGTTGAATGGTGGTTTAATTAAATTCTGCTTCATTAGCCTCCCTCAACATTCTTGACATTGGACCATCCAATCCATCTTTTCTTTAATGTGTATTGACAATAAAAATTGTTCTATCATCCCTAGTTTTCCTTTGTCTGACTCTGAGATTGACAGTGTCAGACAAACGGAGCTAAGGGCATCAGTTCATAATAAACAATTAATAATGAACAATTTGACAGGATATTTGCAGAAATTATTCTGCAAGCTCTTGAAATTGTTTTTTATATATGTTTAAGATTTAAGAGAGCTACTTACTATTCAGAGAAGTAGTTTTGTATGTTCAATTCATCTTTTAGGGATGCAGTATCTTGGTCACTACCTATTCCATGATCACCCACACACAACGGAGATCATGGGAGGCTGAACAGACCATGAAGTGGTTACAAGAGCAGGAGTGGGGCATAATGATTCTTGATGAAGTCCATACCATCCCGGCAAAGATGTTCAGGAGGGTGCTAACCATTGTTCAATCTCACTGTAAGCTAGGACTGACGGCCACATTGCTGAGAGAAGACGATAAGATTGCTGATCTGAATTTTTTGATTGGGCCCAAGTTGTACGAGGCCAATTGGTTGGAGTTGCAGAAGAGAGGTGAGGCACGTCAAGAATGTTTTATAGCGGTGAACTTCAACTCGCAAATATATCACAATAAGTTATATCAATATCAGCAGTTTCAGTTTTTCAAATCAGCTTCATGAGTTATAGAAAGATTTAGCTAGTACAATACCACAATGAATAGGTCAATGAAAGCAGCTAGTGTATTCAATTTGGTACCATTTTTTTTTAAATGGGTACGATTTTATGTGGGATTTTCTCTTACACATTGAGTATTAGACATGTAACTATCTCATCTCTTACAGTTTAAATCATCTAAATCAATTAAGACATGGATGCCTATAATATTTTTCCTATGCATTCAATGAAATTGTTCATTTAAAAATGTTTGAATCACTAAAATGATGTCATAATAAAGATTATATTATTTCAAAAATGATGATCAGAATAATTATATATCAGACTAATTCGTCAATATAAATATTCGAGTACCTCGACTTAGATGATATGGCTATGAATTTTTAACCTAATGAGCCATAAGCTCAGTGAACTATGCTTATCCATATCCACCAACATCCCCGGATCCAGAGTGTCTTAAACTGTTAATATGCTTGATATGGATTGTCATTTTCCTTTCACCGATACATTCCATGTTTATTTGCATTACAGTGTGTTGTTTCAAAACTTGTAGTATATCGCAGGATTCTGTCTACTAATTTTATAGTTCATTTCAAGCTTTCAGATAAGGGTTACCCTTGTATCTCTTGAATTAATAAATTATCAATTCCATACTCTGTGAGATGTAACAGGTTAAGTGTAAGAATAGTTTTTATAACTAAACTTTGCCCAATAAAAATTTGTTTATTATTTTTATTATATTATGTACCTACTAAATATGTACTTTTTCTTCACTGATATCACTTGTTTTTATTCAAGGGTATATTGCAAGGGTCCAGTGCGCGGAAGTATGGTGCCCGATGACTCCTGAATTTTATAGAGAGTACTTGGTTTGTAAAACCAGCAAACGTTTACTTCTTTACGTAATGAATCCCAGTAAATTCATGGCCACTCAGTATCTGGTCAGATATCACGAAAGGCGAGGAGACAAGACCATAGTATTCTCTGATAATGTGTTTGCACTTAAGCATTATGCAATCAAAATGAACAAACCCTACATTTACGGACCTACTTCTCAGGGGGAAAGGATACAGATCTTGCAGAACTTCAAATTTAATCCAAAGGTAAGAACTTTTCTCCAACAAATATTAAATTTTCTGAAAGTATTCAATCCATTTTCCAAATTGATATCACTTTACTGTATCTGTGAGAGGAGGTAATGCTTTTTTAGCTCCACCGCACTTAGGCCCCAGTAGGCCTATTGTGCTTCCTTCTTTTTATCTGTTTGGCTATAATAAGATGATTATACAGTAATCAACTATCAAGTCATCGGAGATGAATAAGCCTCTGAAGAAGCTGGCAACTCGCGCTAGCGAAACGTCAGGAAGAAATTCCAAAGAACGACGGCCTCTAAGCCTGAAGAGAAGTAGTTATACTAATAACCTCGGCCGCGAAAGCCTTAACCATTTTGTCAGTAATCAACTAGTTACGACAATGACGATAAAGGTCATATTATTTTCTAACTGCGTTTTATCAAGAAAAACACAACCTTGAGCATGGCGGACAGTCTTCTTTGGAGAGACGTTGGCCATTATCAACGGGTTTGTCGATAGCTGTCCGTTTAGAAGACGAACGATTTTTTTTGTCGACACTCCTCGGCTCGATGGGATATCACTTTGGAATGTCCACCAATGCCAATAGTGAGTCGATATCGCTTGAGATATGAAATAGAGACACGCTAACAAAGGTGCATTTTTCATAGAACTCCATTCTATAATTCGAAAAACAATTCACTCAAATTATTGCATCAACATATATGTTCACCTGTCCTGGTATCGTACTTGGTTTCGCTATTTGTGCACAACCACGCCGGTGGCAGTAAAACTAGACAATAACAAAAATGGGAGAAAATAGTAGTTTGTACAACAAGAGTGGATATGGTGGCCATATCGCACCTAGGCGGACTTTGAGAACGATGCTGTAACATTGAGGGCTCAAACGTTGAGGGCGATATGACCAATATCTGCAGTGTCCAACCTGACTGAGATTAAGATCAACGAACAAATTCTTCCTCGAGCAACTGAAAGTAAGAATTTGGGACTGTGGTTAGACTCTGATATGAGATTTTCTGCTCATGTGAATCATCCTTGCATTCTTAGGCAAATTTTTCCAAACCGAGACATCCTTTCAACAAAGCTCAAAATCAAATTTTTGTGAAGCCCTTATGATCTCTAAATTGTCCTATGTCGACAGTATTTACGGCCCCGCACTGACACAAAGAGACTCAACTCGCCTACAAAGAATACAAAACTCATGTTGAAGATTTTCGTATGGTATACGTAAATTAGACCACATCAGTGGAACGTTCAACCACTCTGGGTGGCTGAGGCTAGATCAACAACGTCTGTTACAACTTCTCACTAACGTGCATAAATGTTTGATAAAGAAAAAACCTGATAACCTATATGATAGATTGTTGAATTTTTCCCAAATAAGCAACTTCAGAACTCGGAACTCCAATGTCCTGGTTATTCCTCATCACAACTCCTCTATATTTACCCGAAGTTTCTCGTATAATTCGGCTAAATTTTACAACAAGTTACCCAGTGAATTCAGACACTACACTATCAATAACTTCAAGAAACGTTTGAAACCTATTCTCAAACACTGGTAACATTCAGTAATGCCAACTTCGCCATGTCCTTTGTCTTGCATTATTTATTGGTTTTACGTCAGAATTATATTATTATTATGTCATTGTGTTCGTACTGTAACTAATATTATTGTATTTTCTGTATATCTCACGTCAACGGTTGATTTGAAAAACAGCTTTCGCTGATAATCCGCCTTTTCATTTGATCCCCTCTCTGTAAATCTATGTTTTCCTTTGTAAGTTGTCTCAGATGAATAAAGTCGATTTATTATTATTATATCTATTCGAGTTGTACAGTTGATTTTTTTCTTCAACCTGGTAAATATTTCAGAACTCTCTTTCAAGTATCATATTGAAGATCAATTTTAGATAATTATTCATAATTTCAATGATTATGAAAAGCTCAAAGGGGAAGAAACTCAATTGAATCAAAAAATGAACGATTCAAATTAAATTAGTTATATAAAAAAAACTAGGTTTTGGTGAGACTCGAACCCACGACTATCTTCTTCGAGGGCTAACCCGCTAATCACATAAGCCACTTGGACCGTATGATTTCAGTTAAAATTATTGGTGTAAAGAGTAGATATAAGTCCTTCAATTCAACTTGGATTTCGTGTTTGTAGGTTAACAGGTCAGAATTGTGACGTTTCTACAAGGTTGTCCCTGGCAACCAAGTATTTTGTTCTCTGTGATTGGTGAAATTCATATCCTACCATGTGTGGATATGAAATCATATTCGTTCAGTTGACTGGAATCCCCTACTTATCCGTTTAGTAAACTATAAAAAAATCACCATATTAACGGGTGGGAGTAGAAAAACAATTTCAGTATAATGCCAGTCACAAAGCCTCCTACGTTTTTGAATCTTGAAAAAAGTAGTAACCTCTTTGTATTTTTTCCATCCAGGTGAACACTATTTTTGTAAGTAAGGTCGCAGATACATCTTTCGATCTTCCCGAGGCTAATGTTCTCATCCAAATATCTTCTCACGGCGGTTCTAGAAGGCAAGAGGCTCAAAGATTAGGTCGAATCTTAAGAGCCAAGAAAGGAGCGATTGCAGAAGAGTATAATGCGTTCTTTTATACTCTCGTCTCCCAGGATACTATGGAGATGAACTATTCCAGGTGATTTCTTGCACATTATTTTGAAAAACTATCTATCTGACCAACACTGACAAAGAAGTGATAGGGGCGGGGCGACAAGGGAAATTTTGCACTGGTATGCACCAGCCTTCAACCGAACCTAGTTATAGGAAAAAATTGGGGTAATTTGATACCCTTGTGACTGTTATTGTGGCTTGTAGAAGGTAGTAACCCTCCTACCAAGATGCATAAAAACCCTGGTGCATTGACTGATATGCTCATGCGATTTTTCAAACCTGCAATTTCAATCAAGCGACAGCTCACGAGTGAATTTCGATATCGACGGTCTCATTGTCCAAACTCTGTTTCATTTCACGTTCTACTTCCCACTATTTTATCGTTACTATTGATATTTTTGGGTGAAATTTTTAAATCTTATTTTATAATGAAGCATTTTGCATTTTGTTTGTGCATGGTTTAAATAGTGCCGAATCTGATATCCATCCCCATACTATATCAAATAGCCACCGCTGGTAAATTATTCCTTAGTGTTAGAAAATATATGATAGTTTCAACACACATTTCGAAAATAGAATAGTTATTTTCGCAAATCCTGCAATATTATTCTAACGATAATGAAAAGAAACTTCACCTTGAACGACCTTTCTCAACTTACTCTGGTAGAAGTTATATTTGTGTGATACACTGATTGTTTTCCACAATTTCCCAATTCAGCATATTTTTTCCAGCATGAGTGACACTGATTCTTACGTGCCTAGTAAAAAAGGATTGAAAACAATTGTTAGAATCTGTATCTGTAGAGTAGGGAGGGTGAGTATAGACCCACAGCTCTTAGGCCACAATATGTACATCCTCCCAAGGAGTCGCCCTCCTAGGACATTGTCCAACCTGCCTTATCCAGGAAGGAGGACAGGTCTCCAGGGGACATCTCCTTAATATCGGCAGGTGTAGGCCAAGACTCACCGAACACACACTCTCTTATCGACGATAGCTCCAGACATTCACATAAGACATGCCTGACAATTTCATCTTCCTGTTCACACATCCTGCATAGAGGTGTGTCCACTAGCCCCATAATATGGAGGTGTTTCCTTAGTTGACAGTGTCCTGTCAGAAATCCCACTGTTAAACGGAGGTTCTTCCTGGTCATCGCCAAATATTTATTCGGATCCAGCTTCTCAGGGTCGCCCAAGGTGATCCTGGCAAAACTGCATCCTTTGGTTTCATCCCATCTCTTGAGGGATTGAGTATGGGTGTAACGTTTGGCTAGTTCCGCAATTGTCGAAGTCGTCAGGCCATGGGTGTCACCTGGTCCCAAAATTTTCAGTCCAGCCGCCATCCTGGCCAAAGAGTCAGCAATGCGGTAACCTTTGCTCCTGTCGTGCCCTTTCACCCACATTAGTACGATATTATTATCTACCGAGGAGTTAGCTAAATCTTGGTGGCACTCTAGTGCTAACCTTGAGATAAAACGTTGTCTATTCAAGGTTAGTAGGGCTTGTCTACTATCAGTGCAGATTATTATGTTTTTGCCAGAGATTCCTTTTCTGGTTAGCTCTTTTGTGGCGATTGAGATACCAGCCAGTTCTTTTTGAACCACGCTGGTATTTTTTCCCATTCCCCACTTAATCCTTAGGCTAAGTGATCTGGAGTAAACTCCACATCCTGATCCTTCCTTGGTTTTTGAGCCGTCTGTGTATATGCGTATTGCATTTGCAGCATCCGCCTCAGTGTTCTGTTTATTTGTATTTTGTAGGGTTTATTAAACACAAACCTGGGTTCAATTGCGTCACCGGCTGCCTGTAGCAGAGGCACCGCAGTGAGTGCCTCCATCCACAGGCCCCGCCTCAGTTGACCCATTCCTACCTCGGGGTTTACACCAGCCGTGCGCAATCGTAGCATGGCCATTAGCGCAACCTCCTTGACGTGCAGGTCCAGAGGTGTCAGATCAGTAACTAATTCCATTGCCGCGGTTGGTGTAGTTCTCATGGCTCCTGTGATGATCAGGTGTGTTGGGGTGGGCATTTCTGTCCATCCCCAGTCACCGCCTTAGATTGAGGTGAGCATTTCTGTCCATCCTCGGGATTAGTTCTGTTTTGTTTTTCCTGGTCCATGTGTGTTCCCACGAGTAGCAGGGGAATATGGAATAAAAGTTATTTCAGGCGAGTGTTTTCGAATGCCTATAACCTACAAAACTGCCGTCGGGCGTGCAGAAAATGTGACGTTACGTTACCAGATTCATAAAGTGCGCCTCTGTTGCTTCTGTCGGAGGCATTTCTTTGGTTGAAATTGTTTAAAATCAAGAAGAGAGAAATTGATCTTACGATTTTTCAGATATAAATCAACACACCAGGGTTTTTATGCATCTTGCCCCAACTGTGAAGTGTATCCAGAGAATATATTGTTAAATATTGGCTGTATTCCACTGAATTATTTATGAGTTCACAATGATAACAAGTAATAGATATTAATGTAGATAATAGGCAAAACCATTCCAAATCAGGCCAAATTTCGAGGAACTCCTACCCAATCTTCTTTGTAACAAACCATATGAACCTAAATACAGCTTGTTTTGTTTTGAGGAGGGAGTTCCATCACTCTTGTCTCATCACTCCAATGCACGATTGGTATCATTTAGTGACTATTTGACTATCGCATTGCATTCATTATACTACTCAAGCATAGTATAATATTCATCTAGTACATAATAGCTGAACTATCAACCAAAAAATGGCCCAACGTGCTAAAACGCTTATCAACTTTGTCATAGCCTAGATAAAACCATACGCTTGAAAGTGATTTTCTTTGTGTACATTCTGATTTCAGGTTTTTATGTCATTTGATATTTTAAAATTTGAAATTGTCATTCGTTTATAATTCTCAGGGCTCTGAATTTCCCTCTCATTTGCTCCATTACAAAACAATATTTGAGATATAAACAATGTTCTGAACATTTTAATTGGTCTGTTGGCATAAATATATCTTTCCTTATATCTATAGCAAATTTCAAATCATTCACTCAATCGAGACATGAGAAAAATGTGACAAAAGAAGACCAAAATCTGCAATTAATTTGTCCATTGGGACTTCCACCTAAAATAATACTTGCTTCAAAGTAGGATACTTCTATAGCTCCCAAGTATTGTCAGAAGGGTTTGGAGATTAAATTATCCTTCAGATATAAGCATTTATCCTTTTCGTGGGTTCCTCTGAGGAATATCAGATGTGTTCTGCAGATGTCTGAGGAAGTGCAATGTGCAAAAATATTTGGGAGGGAGATAATGTGGCAATACGTCATATTTATTATTGAAAACATTTTGAACGAAATATTCATTTCATTACAGAAAGAGGCAGAGATTCTTGGTGAATCAGGGATACAGTTACAAAGTGATTACCAAGTTGGCTGGTATGGATGAAGAGCCTGACCTGTTGTATAAGACTAGGGAAGAGCAAGGACAGTTGTTACAGCAGGTTAGTTGAAAGGAATGCTGAAAGTGTTATTAATAGAATGTAGAAATCCGACAGCTCCTTCAAAACCAGAATCATGGCAAATACAAAAAATATTTTTGAAATTTTTGTAATATTAATATAGTATATACGACAATAATAATAACCTCCTCATCTACTATGACTACTGCCTGAGTTTGCCGAGAAAGCTCTTTAGCTTTTTTATATGGGGGGTGTAGAAAAAGAAAAATGATATATCAAAAAGAGTCACAAATTTTACAATTTAATGTGGTGCGACAGTATTCTCAGTAGAAACTTCGATGTGGGGATTCCCCAAGCTCAACACTCCTTTCATAAAGCGTAGTTATGTGTACTTTAAAGCCGCGGTGTTTCAACCAGCATCTTTCTTATAATTTTACCTCCCAATCTGACAAAAATATTATCACACCGAGTTTGTTTTGGATTGTTAAGTTTTCTTACATGTTTCTTACTGCAATTTATAGCTCTTTATCCAGGTTCTGTCATCTTGTCAATGCCGTAGAAAATTTATATTTTAATGGGCACTTCAAACTTCTATTTACGGTAGAATATCGCCAACACTATTTTGGAGTTTTAATAGCTTTCTGTCAACAATTCAGTCAAATCAATAAACAATAATCTGCATGTACTTTGCCTCTCAAAGAAGAAACTTTCCCTGTGAAACGTCAAGTACCAGCGGAAATATTGACATATTGGGCAGTATGAGGAAAAGGGCATTTTGAAACCTACAGGAAATTTCACTGGTCAACCAGAAGTGGGTCTATTTTCAGTCCTAAATGGGATAAGCTAGCTGTGCTTCAACCATTTCTATATAAATAATGCTTTGGCTAAAAGTTCTATATATCTATAAACAAACAACACTTGGGGTATGGTGACAATGCCTTCAATCAATACATGATCGTTTAACGTGCCGCACGAGTGTGGTATATAGTATACAGTACACCCTCTTACGGCGGTCCTGGAAACGCTTCAATTCGCAAATCACAAAAACTATTGGTGAATTTATTATTTGTCTATTTCAGGTTTTGGCAGCTAGCGATATCGACTGTGAAGATGAAAGAATGCCCGGAGAAGGTGGTACTAAAGGCTCCGCTGTCAGAAGGGTTGGAAATATGGGATCCATGTCTGGAGCAGATGATGCTGTGTACTATGAATATAGAAAATCGAACAATTTGAATAAACATCCTCTCTTCAAGAAATTCAGATACTGAGGGCGCTGGTATTCGTGTTGAGAATATGGTGGCTTGTTCATATCTTGTGAATATAATCTCATTTTTATGTTACTTTCGGCTATTTCATTTCGGGTTTTGTTTTTTGGGGCAGAGACCAAAATGCTTTCAACAGGTTTTTACTTGTTGAACATGATAATTATTTAGAGGTGTCTTTTACCGAAAAATATTTCAAATTATCAGGTTCCTGTGAAAGTTTTGAAAGCTTTCGTAAACTAGGTAAATTTGATGAAACTTGAAAGAACTTTTTTTTGAAATTGTGAAGACTCATATTTAGTGTGGCGTTGCAGTTTGTTTCAGTATTTTTGAGAAAGCAATGACGCTATACTTACTCTTTGAAAAAAATGACGGTTATGGAAATACCTTTTTCAAAACTAAATCTGATATTGATTGATTAAAGTACTTCGAATATGTTCGGATTGTGCACCATCGACAGCCGGCAATAGGCGAGAGTGGAAAAACCAATTTAAAAAAAGGCGTACAGGATTTGTGTAATGTCTCATTTGTCTGAAAGAAATTATCACTTCTTGAGATGTTTGCTATCCATTGATCAGGATATAAAGCAACGTGGGAAATTATCTAGAATATTCAATGAAGGCAACATATGCAGAACGTCTCAAACCAGAAAAAAGTGGTAGGGAAGAGCCTAGTGATTTTAGTTTCGTTTCAGAATTATGGAAGGAAAATGGATATATGTGAGCAAAAAACCAACATCTAGGACTTCTTGAGGATATTTGTTTTTCTGCTGATTAGTTTTATTTAAAATTACTCGTATGTCAATAATTCTTCTTCTACATTGTGATTATTTTTCTGCTAAGTGAAATTATCATCAAATTTACATGTCTGTGGGACATACCTGAACTTACCCACGACTGTGAAACTGAGAATAATTATTTATAGTTATTTAAGTAATTTTCTTGTGAGGTATACAAATTGAATTCTAAAAGGAGGCTGTGTCATATGAAAGCCATAATAAACCTAGGAAATGTCAAGCACACACTACAGGACAGATTTGGGGATATATAATAAAGTAACAGGGTGAAATTCGTGATGTGGGTTAGCCATCTAAGTCCAAACAGTGGCAGGGAGTACTCTAAAATATTTATATTTTCTCTTTCTGAAGCCTCTCTGATAAAAAAATCAACAAATAAATAATTTCGAATTAGTATTATTACTTTTGGTCGAGTTCTGACGAAAAAGGGGCATAACATATTTTTCTGATATTTGAGCTCGGAGGCTACGAGGAAGGGTTACTACTACTACTCTGCAAAATTAGCAAATTTTTCAAAAGCACATGTGTACTTTCTTTTTTTAAGGGTATGGTCCGAAACTAACTAGAATCATGTGTACCATAACTAACCACTTCTGTCCCATTTGTTGAAAACTAGTGTCATTTGAAACAGTTTCTTATAAAACCACTAAATTCGATTTTTCAGTAAAATCTGTCAAAACTGCCTGTTAGTAATTGGTAACTTTCGATTCATCGTCAATTTCCGCATATAAAAATTGTTATGTCATCTGAAAACAACCAACACCGACTTCCATGCATTGATGAAGGTGTTATTCAAATTTCCCACAAACTGCCTGTAAGGTGTCTGGTCTTATCTGCTGACATTTTCGTAGAATTCGTTCCCTTAGGTCATTTTGAACATCTGCGGTACATTTTCTATTACATTTCATCATTAGTATTCTATTAGAAAAACTATCACACAATTAGATACTTATCTGACCGAATATCACGAATGAGATGTCGTATGAGAGAGAATTAAATATCCTTCTAAAATAGGTATCACTCTACCCCTTTTTGTATTTGAAATAGTAAGGGTTGGTCCCACCCTTCCTAGAGGATAAAAGAAGTGTTAAAAATCGTATAAAAAACTCTCCCTTGACAAAGTATATGACCGATTTTTTTTAATGAACATGGAATCAGATGTTTCGTCTGTTTCGTTTCAAATAATGACCTATGTATTCATTATACAAAATATTTAAATTTCTTGTCCCATTTCAAGCTGCCTAGAATTAAGTCTATTACTATTTTTTCAGACCCACGGAGGGAGCATCAGAAGAATGGGCCATAATTGAACTTCAGGGAGACATCAAATCCCATACTGATTCTAATTTCGAGGGCCAATATATCGGCGATCTACATTTCACTAAATCTGGAACACCCTTTCTCATCATTGGCCATCACCTTATGTATGGAAAGGAAGCCAAACTAGAGAAACCATTTGCGTTACTTCAAAAGAAGAGAACGGAAGATAACACGGAATATTTGGTGAAGTCGATCATAAGAAATAAAATTATTTTTAAAACTCGGCCGAAACCCATTGTTGGGAAACAGGATTAATATGTATTTCTGAGATAGTATATCTACAGATTGTACAAATTCGATAATCTGCATATTTATTTTTGCTAGTATTGATAAATAATATCTGAAACTTTGAGGCTTGATTTTTCACATGACGCTGGTGGGGTGGATTTTGTAACATAAGGCAGAAAATAATGGGTTTTGCATCATTGAGTGAAGGTTATTGAACTTCCGTAAATAGGCAAAATGGTTAAGGCTTTCGCGGCCGAGGTTATTAGTATAACTACTTTTCTTCGGGCTTGAAAGCCGTCGTTCTCTGGAATTTTTTCCTAGCGTTTCGCTAGCGCGAGTGGCCAGCTTCTTCAGAGGCTTACTCATTTCCGATGACAAAACGTTTCGATTTCTCAAGGCGTATTTATATTGATGCAGGTAGTCTGGAGTGTTAATTACTTCTGTCGGTTTTGGGAAATAATCATCATTATTAGTTGCCGCACTACCTGCCGTGATTTCATTAGTGATTCTTGATTTCATCAGAATGGGATGCCAAATTCTGCTGAGACTCAACGCTTCTTCTTTTCTGTTGAAATTGTCCGCATGTTTTGGATCTCTATTGCCTCCCGTACCAGTCGGCTATGGTAACCCTGGTTGGGGGCAAATCAGCTTAGCATTTTCAAACAGAATCTGTGGTCACCCTCACTCAGTGCGTGTTCCGCCACCTTGTCGGTTTGCCCCAGCCTGCAGTTCCTCTCATGCTCTTTGAGGCTTGTTCCCATGTATCTTTTCGTGGTACCGATGTTAACCTTTCCACAAGTGCACGGACTATCGAACCACCATCCCAGTCAAAAGAGAGGAGTCATATCTACCCTAACTGAACGTGCTCGAAGAATTTGTGAACCAGAACATCTAGAACAGGAACTGGAACATCTTCAAGTGACCTTGAGGTCAAATGGATACAGTGTATCTGAAATCAACAGGGCCATGAAACCGAAGAGTTCCACGGTTCAGGACTCTCAGATAGTTGCAAATGCATATCTGCCATATATGCCGGTGTCACTGACAGAATTGGGAAACTCTTGGAGAAATATAACATAAAAACGGTTATCAAGCCGACCAAGAAGATCCAACAAAGCCTCAGGTCGGCTAAAGACAAAAGAGACCCACTGTCAGCAGCAGGGGTTTATCGCATACCGTGCACTTGTGGGAAGGTTTACACCGGTACCACGAAAAGATCCATGGGAACAAGGCTCAAAGAACATGAGAGAAACTGCAGGCTGGGGCAAACCGACAAATCGGCGATGGCGGAACACGCACTAAGTGAGGTGACCACATGATTCTGTTTGAAAATGCTAAGCTGATTGCCCCTAACCAGGGTTACCATAGCCGGCTGGTACGGGAGGCAATAGAGATCCAAAAACTTGCGGACAATTCCCAGAGAAAAGAAGAAGCGTTGAGTCTAAACAGAATTTGAAATCCCATTGTGAGGAAATCAAGAATCACTAATGAAATCACGGCAGGTCGTGCGGCAATTAATCTTGATGATTATTCCACGAACCCGACAGAAGTAATTAACACTTCAGACTACCTGCATCAATAAGAAATCGAAACGTTTAGTCATCGGAGATGAGTAAGCCTCTGAAGAAGCTGGCCACTCGCGCTAGCGAAACGTTAGGAAGAAATTCCAAAGAACGACGGCCTTCAAGCCCGAAGAAAAGTAGTTATACTTCCGTAAATAGGTTTCGGTGCCTTTATTTTTATATGAAACTAGACTCTTCCTGAATTATTTTCCAAAATGTAACATCTTGAGAGACCATAGAATTTTTGTAGCTTTCGATGACATTTTTTTTGCATGGCAAATAATTCTTCCTAAATAGTTTTTCAGAATATAAATTCTTGAAAGTCCCGTTAGAATAATGTTTTGTCGTTATTTCCTTTTTTTGTGGAAAATTAATTTTTTTCTCATAATTATACAGTCAGCTGTACGCTCAAAACTGGCAGTGCTATTAGTTATTTTTCATATAGCAGAATTGCAGCATTTGACCCCTTAAAATTGTATCATGAACTCATAGTCAACTATTTGAAAAAAAAGATGTGAATCACGTTGTGAAAATTGGAACAAGCTATTGATCGACAACAATGATATCGCCAATTTTTTGTCCAATTTTCGTAAAAAAATTATTGAAAGAGATTTTTCTTCGAGAATTTATCTCTGTCCTATTGGGGATTGACTCTACCACGTTTCATGGTTGATAGGTTCACGAATAACCATGCTGCTCCTGAGGTTCGCCGTAGGGAGTTAGTAATAAGGCCTACCAGAAATCCTGTAAATAGGTCCTTATGTCCCTGTTTGAATTTCTTCTACAACAGTCATTGGAATTTTGTACAAGATAAGAAGCTATTTACCTTCGAAATATCTAAAATTAATTAATTTTTACCAATTTATTCGAAATTACAATATTTAATCAGCACAGGGGGTACTGCGTCGAATACCATCCTAAAACCACTGAAGTCTTTACAGAATAAAGCAATTAAATGCATTTTTCATTTACCTCATTTGGAACCAACAAGGAATATTTATAAACCAAATCGTCTCCTCGACATCAATTCTATTTATGAACTGAAAATATGTACTATTTTGCATTATATTGTGACTAATAAGAAACATTCTATTATGAAATTTTTTAAATCTAATAGTGTACATTACCACAAAACAAGGCACTTCAATAATTTGTTAACAATAAATCTCAAGAAGGAATTTTCCAGAAAATCTATTTTCTATAAAGGTGTTATCACATATAATGGATTACAAACTAGAATAAAATGTTTCTCTCAAATGACCAAATTCAAATTTGCTATGAAGCGTTATTTGTTAGAATAATTTTTTTTGAAAATATTATATTATTTTTTTTAATTTTCGGGTAATAAACAATTCTGATTGTGTTTTTTAATAAATGTATTTTATAAATATTCCCTATATATAAATTGTAGTTTCTTGGGAATAAATAACTGTTATTATTATATAATTATTATAAAAGGTGGCCAACTTGGTTAGACCCAAGATCTACTGTTCACTGACACCCTGTGCGATCTACCAATTACATACTCGTACTTCTTGAAATCTTAAATGAATCAGCATAGTTCAGTACACAATTAGGTATTATTTTTTCTTTCATTAAGAGGTAAAATATTGCACTAAAAATTATTCTTATTTGTATTAATTTGAGCATTGCGTTTAAGCATCTTTCGCTTGATTGGCAAAATATGGTTTGTAGTTTGGAATTGCCAACCTTGAGGAATCTAATGTATGAGCTGACTTATAAATATGTTGAACAAAATATAAATGCAGATGTTGAACATATCTCTTCAAAGAAGGGTATTGTTGTATTTTGAGGGTTGAAGATCAGAAATAAAACTTGTTCAGCTATCTTCACTTTAGGTCGTCTATTGATAACTCAGAATTCAGTAAGTTACAAAATGCCGGTAGGCAAAATAACAGAAGTACACAGGTACGGTATCGATAATGTTATAATAATGATGACTGACTCCGTTTCAATGAATCAATTCTATTTTATAGCTGACGCTCAAGAGACGCATGTTCGTCATTAGGACGCTGTCGCGTGGTGATTCTAACCAATAGAAACTTGACATGCATAATAATATATGTAGCACAATAATAGTCAGCAGTTTAAGTTCGATTTTGAAATACAGAGTATCAGCTATAAGTAGAAAATTAGGATTGTTTGCAATATGACATCATGATTGAAAATATAATATTTAAACAGTAATAACAGTAGCACCTCGTAGAGGGTGTGAAGGGTACTTCACAACAGTATGCTTTAGATAGGAAAATTTGGGCCTTTTCTGAAGATATTTTTAATCGCTTTTGACTGCTTATAAATGAGTCACCGTAGTAGAACTTCCCTTGTTTTTTCAATCTAGTATAATTTATCGTATGTATAGAAATAATATTAACTTCTTATCAATTATTTTAAAAAAATGTGAAGAGGCAATATTGCTTTTCAATGATTATTTGTATGATTAATTGTCAGAACTGACATTTTCCTATTAGTGTTGTTGATTACAAATGAATGCATTTTCTTTCCGATTCATTCATTTAATTGAGTTATTCGGCAAATTTTTGATTTTAACGCTTTTTATATCTATCTATTTGTTAATTTTATATGGCTCCAAATTGGTTGCAATACCGGCAGTTTCTACTAGATATTCGAGCTCACAGAGATGTTGACTGGGTAGAGCCTGTAGAAAACTCACGCATTTGCATCCAATGCTATGCTTAGTTTAGGCGAGAAGGTGAACTAAAACAATGTTTATATCAGCAACATTGAAGAACTTTCAAACTTATTGTGCTCTTTCTCGCTGCCCTGTTACTGATCAACAATATCAAAAACTTAAAAAGCAAGAAGAGTTGAGTTGCTGGTGACAGTGAAGAATCGCATCAGTTTCTTCTGTGAAGAATCCCACACTAACACCTGTTGGATGTAATCCAATGCCCTTCGTGGTATTAGCCAGGGGAGTAGTTGTTTTCTAATAGGTGTTAGTCCGTCAACCTACAGTGTAGGTGAGTTGAGGCTGGCCTGAACAAATTGTTCATTTTTTGAATTTTTGATTTGAAGCCAGTCTTCAAGCATCCCCATGAATATTTGTTTTATTCGTATTTTCCTTGTACGAGGAATTGGGGCCATGCGGATATGCTCTTGGTTAGTACCTAGTCTACGGGCAGATGGCGCAGCAACGGCTATTTTGCTAGTTGTTTGTATCAGCCTAGGTCTAGGGAAGATACTCTACTCGAGTATGATTTTTAATTATGGGAAGTCATCAACTAATGTTGATGATGGCACTGCCTTGCACTGATGAGAGGCCAAAAAGCCCGAAACCGGTCTGCAAGTGTGTCCCGTCCCAATAATTGAAAATCAATTCTGGTGGTTTATCGCCAAGAGTATATGTGGAATTTCTTCTGTGAAGAATCCCACACTAACACCTGTTGGATGTAATCCAATGCCCTTCGTGGTATTAGCCAGGGGAGTAGTTGTTTTCTAATAGGTGTTAGTCCGTCAACCTACAGTGTAGGTGAGTTGAGGCTGGCCTGAACAAATTGTTCATTTTTTAAATTTTTGATTTAAAGCCAGTCTTCAAGCATCCCCATGAATATTTGTTTTATTAAAAAAATGTCTATTTCAGTTAAGTATTGCCTTAAAAATTTGTGCTGAAGAGCTTATTTGAAGATGTTCTGGAATGGTTTATGGTTCGGAAGCTGAAAATTTTGGGAGAATGTTTCCTTTTTATTAACCTAAAATTGTGCAAAATCTTATGACCGGGATCAGATGGCCCAGAAAAGCATACTCTCCTTTAGATAGTTCTCGTTGGAAACCAATATCCAGAATTCTCGACCCTGCCTTCAGAAGTAATAATTCCATTTTAAAGTAACATAAGGTCCGTTTGAAATATATCTGCAAATTTTGTAGCCAATTCATAGATAGCACTATGATCAATGGAATTATTCAAATCAAAAATCTTTATTTCCGTCGACCTGTGTAAGGCATGGAAAATGTCACATACAATACACGAACTCACTATTATAAAACTTGCTGAATAAATTTAACAGTTTGAATAAAATTAAAGAAATTATGCATACATAACAAAAAATAAGAACAACAATGTGCAGACAACGTTTACAATGAAGTCAAAATTAAAAAGTACAAAAAAATATTATAAATATTGGTAAACAAGACAATAAATATTTTGAAAATTAAAATCCCAAATCGGATTGAGAATATTCATCGAGAGAATAGAATATATTTTCACATGATAGTTTTCGAACGTTTGGTTTGAATATCTTTATACTGCTAACTTTTTTCACAGATGTTGGAAGTTTATTATATATTTTTATGGACATGACAGAGGGCCATCAGAGACCTTGGATATTTATATATATTGTGAAACTTTTCTGTTCTATATATAGTTTTCTCCTCAGTCCTAACCAATACACTACATTCAGTTTCCTGAATTGAAAAAAGAATGGTGTTGGTCTTGAGATTATTCAAAACCAAGCCATTCTCAGAACAATATATTCACATGTTGGATACCGCTTTATTTGCTCTAACTGACAATGTTTCACATATTGCACCACTGACAGTAAAAGAAGTGTCATCCGCAAATTGTATGGAGCTATTTGGATCACTGATTTTTGAAAGGTCATTCACAAATAGAATATAGAAAGTGTTGGTCCCAAAACACTTCCTTGTGGTACACCTGTGACTATGTGTCGAGTTTCAGAAAAAAATGTTCCAGTCTCGAGCTCAACTTTAACAGTTTGTGTACGACCTGTTAGATAAGTTTCAATCCACTTTAGACTTGAAGCTCGAACACCTATGCCATAAAGTTTATCAAGGAAAAGATCGTGATGTATGGTATCGAATGCTCGTGTTTTTTCACCATTTTCGAAGTTAGTTAGATAATACATGATTCTGAAGGGAAAGGATGGCATCTTGGGTTGACAAACCTATATGAAAACCAAATCGACTGTCGGACAGGATTTTGTATTTATTTAAAAAGGATACTAGCCTGTTTTGATATGATTTTTCAAATATTTTTGAAAATGGAGATAATAACGCAATACCCCTGTAGTTCGAAATCGCATGCTTATCACTTTTCTTGTACACTGGAACAACCATTGCATGCTAAAGACGGGATGGAAAAATTCCTTCAGAGAAAGATAAGTCTATTAATTAAATGAGAGGATTGATTATATTGGGAGCTACCTTTAATAAAATACACCCTGGTAATTCATCAATACCACTGGAATTTTTGGAAAAAGCTGATTTAATAATATCCAGGAGTTCACTTTCATCAATGGGATATTGAACAGATAACTGATGCATGAATTCCACCAACTTCTCCATTGTTTCGAAATATTGACGGAACGGCTATAGCAGAAGATTCGTGATGATGCGTGCAGCAGTTAGTGATTTGGATTAGGTACATTGCCCAGTCTGTTCTACGTATTTATATTTTTTGCCTCGCGACAATCGATTAGACTAATATGTCGACTTTAGAATAGTTGACTTCTCACACAACGAAGACCAATGCCACAACAAATCATATGCATTTCCCCCTTTCGAAAAAAATAACAGTAAATCTAAAATGATTTTTACTACAAGCCCAGTTTTGTCATATTTGTGGAAACACTAAACGACAAACGACTGTTTCTGTCAAATAAATGTGTTTTGTTTGACATGAACGTTTTAATTTATTTTTTAAGTTGATCGATATTCAAATTGTAATTATTCATCGACTTTGCTCTTCATGATTCAAAAAAGATTGAAATCTATAATTTTTGTTTGCTTTTCACGATATTTCTCAGAGTGTTCTTCAAATTCTAGTGTTGAAATGAAATCAAATAAAGCAGCCGACAGAAAACCGATGTAAGTATATTTTGTGTTTTCGTTGCTGTAAGAATGAAGAGGGGAATTCTTAGGGATGGGGTAAATACTTATTAATAATGATCTGTCTTTATTTTCTTAACAAACGTTTTGAAGTACATTCAATAACAGGAAGGGCGATATTGCGATATTCAATAGTGTTTAGTGTTGCTCTTCCATTCCATCCATGTCTATTATTATTCTATTATTATTCCATTGAGATATTTCATCGAAAAGCTGTAATATGAGTGTTAAAAACATACTTTTTATGCCACCATATAGAACACACATAACAACCCCCTCAAAAAGGTAGTTTACTCTTGCGATTTTTCGAAAAACTTTGCCGACGGAGGGTATTCAATTGAGATATTTCATCGAAAAGCTGTAATATGAGTGTTAAAAACATGCTTTTTATGCCACCATATAGAACACACATAACAACCCCCTCAAAAGGGTAGTTTACTCCTGCGATTTTTCGAAAAACTTTGCCGACGGAGGGTATTCCATTGAGATATTTCATCGAAAAGCTGTAATATGAGTGTTAAAAACATGCTTTTTATGCCACCATATAGAACACACATAACAACCCCCTCAAAAGGGTAGTTTACTCTTGCGATTTTTCGAAAAACTTTGCCGACGGAGGGTATTCCATTGAGATATTTCATCGAAAAGCTGTAATATGAGTGTTAAAAACTTACTTTTTATGCCACCATATAGAACACACATAACAACCCCCTCAAAAGGGTAGTTTACTCTTGCGATTTTTCGAAAAACTTTGACGACGGAAGGCTTTCAATTGAGATATTTCATCGAAAAGTTGTAATATGAGTGTTTAAAACATGCTTTTTATGCCACCATATGGAACACACATAACAACCCCCTCAAAAGGGTAGTTTACTCTTGAGATTTTTCGAAAAACTTTGCCGACAGAGGGTATTCAATTGAGATATTTCATCGAAAAGCTGTAATATGTATTTTTATGCCACCATATAGAACACACATAACAGCCCCCTCAAAAGGGTAGTTTACTCTTGAGATTTTTCGAAGAACTTTGCCGACAGAGGGTATTCAATTGAGATATTTTATCGAAAAGCTGTAATTTTAGTGTTAAAAACATACTCTTTATGCCACCATATAGAACACACATGACATATATTTAATAGTAGTCAACCATGACGAATAGAAATTCTCCCGGTGGAAGAGGGCCTAGAAAGTCTGCAGCTACTGCCACCAATGGTTGTGTCGGTAACTCACGTCGTTTCATGGGATTCGGAGGGTTTGGACCTGCAACTAGTGTACATTCTTTGCAGACTTTTACAATTTTCTTTGCGTCAGAATCTATTTGCGGCTACCATACCTTAGTTCGTAATCGATTTTTCATCGCAACTATCCCTGGATGGCCTTCATGAGCTGCTTTCAGAATTTCTGGTCTCAGCTGACTCGGTACAACTATTTTGTCACCTCGTAGTAAGATACCTTCGTAAAAACATAGCTCAGTTTGAAAAATTTTGAAATTATTCACCGAAGAATCCCAGTTTTCTCTGAAAATTAATTCTCTGACCTTGAGTATTTCTTCATCTGATTTGGAATAATCTTTGATGCCGGCATTGGTTTGGCATAGCTAACAATTTTGCAAACAAAATTTTCATCAAACGGTTTTGGATCAAGGTTAAGTTTTGGTAATCGAGACAACGGGTCGGCTGTTAAATTTACCTGGACAGTAAATAACTTTATAATTATAGGCTTGTAACCTTAGTACCCACCTCTCTATTCTTGCACAAGGTTTAGATTTCGAATATAGTTTCCAGTGGTTTATGGTCTGTAACCAACTCGAAGACGTCTTTCCCATAAAGATACATGTGAAAGTGTTCCACTGACCAAACCAACGCCAGAGCTTTTTTTTTGGTCTGACAGTACCTTCTTTCACAATCAGTTAAACTTTTATTTCCGAAAGCGATGACTCGAGGTCCACGTTCATTGAAATGTATGAGGACACATCCTAGACCAACTGGGCTCGCATCAGCTATGACTTGTGTTCTTGCATTTGGATCGTAAAATCCCATATGTCCAATTTTTGAGAGATAATGCTTCAGTTTTTCAAGAGACTCCCGTTGCTCGTTCAACCAAAATTTCTCGATATTCGTTTGTCTGCCTAATTTCATGCGGAGTAACTTTCTCATCGGTTCAGTTAAGGTGGCTAAATTTGGTATCCATTTTCCGATATAATTGACAAGACCTAAGAAACTTTGTATCTCCTCGATATTCTTTGGAGTGCGGAATGTTTGTATGACCCCAAGGTAACTAGAAAGAGGTTGGATACCATTTGGTGATAGCCTATGCCCTAGAAATTCTATATTCGAAAGCCTGAACAAACATTTGTTTTCATTCAATAAAACATTGTTGAATCTAAAAGTTTCTAAAACTCTGGTGAGTCGATTATCATGCTCTTCTACATTGGATCCGAAAACTAAAATGTCATCTATGTAATTGGTAACGCCTTCGCACCTAGACAGAACTCGTTCAAATAATTTTTGAAAAATTTCGGGGGCACAGGATATACCAAACATCAGCCTTTTATATCTAAGCAATCCCCTATTACTGATAAAGTTAGTAATGTATCGGGAAGACGGCGATATTTCGATTTAGTGAAAAGCATTTCTGATATCCAACCTAAAAAATATTTCAGCATTTCCAAATTTAGGCAACAATTGGTCTATGGTAGGAAGAGAGTGATATTCACGCAGTATCGCAGTATTCGCCCTGCGCATGTCAACACATATTCTTACCTCACCGTTTCTTTTCAGTATAGGTACTATTGGCGAAACCCATCTAGATGGTCTAATTACTTCCCCAATAATATCCTCCTCAAGCAATTCCTTCAATTCCTTACTTATTTTTTCCTCGAGAGGAATAGGAACTCTCCTATAAGGTTGGCATACGGGTTTCACAGTTTCGTCTATTGCACTTGCGTAGGCTAGGAAAATTTTGTTGGGCCTCTTAATCTGGTTGAACACTTCGACTTTGTTATTATTCAAATTTTGCCAATCTTCTAATGTTAGTAAATTGTTCTTGCTACCTGTAAAGATTTTTCCATTATTATTATTATTATTGATATGAAACAACTTCTGTCCCCCTTTTTTTCCAATCCGACCAATTGTAATCATAATCGTTATCAGTATAACTATAATAATTTTCAAACAGACACGACTTTTATTGTTATTATTACTATTATTATCATTATTGTTAATATTATCCAAATATCGTTTCAACCTCACCTGAATCTATAAGAAGATCCGTATCAATTTCGCCGATCTGACATTTTATGGTCTCATCTCCATCATCATCTACATGGAAAACGTAGTCTGTGCCTTCCTGGACCGTTTCTTCCATATCATGAACGTTTGAGGGATTTGTTTTCTTGAGTGCCTTGTGTGATCTATGTGACGCTGGTTTTTGATAGACCTTCTTGCGTTTCAATGATGAGGTTCTACACTGCATTTTGAAGTGTCCCTTGAGACCGCTCCTGTTGCATTCCGAGTTCAAGGCTGGTCAATTTGAACAGCTTGAGCTGTGTCCTAGTCTGCTACAACGTGTACATTCGCGGGTGCTATCGCTTGTTTGAAAATTGGTTGGGGCTCTCATCTTTATACAATATACACATCTTGAGAAAAAGAAGATGACACTCCCGGAACGTTGGAAAAATCTTCCAGTTGCCGTTTGACAGCCTCCAAAGAGTTGGCTTCGCTAATTATTTGTTCCAGACTGATTGCATCGCCAACTGTTAAAATCTTTTTCCTCAAGTCGACATTGTTTCCTTTTTCCACTATTTGGTCAATGAGATTTTCTTTCAGATTGGTAAATTGACATTTTTCTGCCTGACGTCTCAATTTTATGAGAAATTTTTCAAATTTCTCCCCCTCTTCCTATTTCATCAGTCTGAATATATGTCTTCCAAAAACTTTGGCTATTTTGAATGTGTCAGCATCAGGTTCATCCACATGTGCACCTGGTATATTATAATATATTTCTTGGAGGCCCAATAATCCCCCTGCATGTAAAAGAACCGCTCTCTTTCTTGTAGGGTTTTCGATGTTCGCAGCTTCCAGATATATGTTCAAAGCTCTCTTCCAATTCTTCCAGCGTTGCGCCACTGAAGAGGCATCACCCTCGCAATCGAAATTATCCAGTGTATTGAAATTTCCCACATTTATCTTATGTTGTTTCAAACTATCCTGAAAAATTATTTCTCGATTAGTTTGTGTGAGATGCCCTTTTTTTTCAGGAATGGAGTGGTAGTGAGCTTTAGTATTGAGTTACATTTTTTCTGACGTTCGTCCTTTCTTTCGGACCTACGTCCCTTGTTCTGGACCTTCATCCCTAACTCTGGACCTACATCCTTTCGTTTGGACCTATGTCCCTGGGTTTGAACCTACGTTCTTTCTTTCGGACCTACGTCCCTTGTTTCGGACCTACGTCTCTTGTTTCGGACCTACGTCCCTAGTTTTGGACCTGCGTCCATTGTTTTGGACCTACGTCCCTTGTTTCGGACCTACGTCCCTTGTTTTGGACCTACGTTCCTTGTTTTGGACCTGCGTCCCTTGTTTTGGACCTACGTCCTTTTTGTTGGACCTGAGTCCATTGTTTTGGTATTTTTTTTTTTAGAACCTTGGCATTTTCCACTCCATCGACTCACTTCATTAACTGATATGGTTTTCACTCTGTTATTATTTGTATCACGTAGATTATTCCACCATTATTGTCGCCATTGTAAAGTTCACTCTAACTTTGTACTTTCGGAGCAACAAATAAAACACAATGAATCTGTACTGCACCGATCCGCTATCACTCAGAAACTGTGCTCCAGCTCGTCGGTTTTTGTTTATTACTTACTGCCACATAACAAAAACTCCAATATCGGATTAACCATACAATTACTCATAATCTTATATCATAAGCTCAAATACAGTGTAAACGCTACACGTGTAATAACGTCCATTTATTGCGAGCAGAATACTATAGTTTTTCTATGACTATTGGGCGTTCAGTAGGCAGTGCGACTTGAAGAAAACTTTCAGAAGAAAACGACGTTGAAATTTCAACAAAACTTTATATTGAATTTTTGATTTTTTTATCAAATTCAAATTCTCCAGATGCGATATACCTGTAGGTAGCAGTAGAATGCGAAATGATTCGAACCCACGATCTTCGGCTCAGAAAACTGAAGTTCTATACATCTCTCGACTTTCTCAAATAGGTAAGTAACTGTCAATTATTCACATCCCTTCATTTCAACTCTCTGAAATGAATTAATTCCTCACGTTCATTGCAAAATATATTTCTGGTGTTCTTTCGTGAATGATCTCATGAAAATTGAAATTATAAATTATAAAATCTCAAGAGTAAACTACCCTTTTGAGGGGGTTGTTATGTGTGTTCTATATGGTGGCATAAAGATCATGTTTTAAACACTCATATTACAGCTTCTCGATGAAATATCTCAATTGAATACCCTCCGTCGGCAAAGTTTTTCGAAAAATCGCAAGAGTAAACTACCCTTTTGAGGGGGTTGTTATGTGTGTTCTATATGGTGGCATAAAAAGCATATTTTCAACACTCATATTACAGCTTTCCGATGAAATATCTCAATTGAATACCCTCCGTCGGCGAAGTTTTTCGAAAAATCGCAAGAGTAAACTACCCTTTTGGAGGGGTTGTTATGTATGTTTTATATGGTGGCATAAAAAGTATGTTTTTAACACTCATATTACAGCTTTTCGATGAAATATCCCAATTGAATACCCTCCGTCGGCAAAGTTTTTCGAAAACCGCAAGAGTAAACTACCCTTTTGAGGGGGTTGTTATGTGTGTTCTATATGTTGGCATAAAAAGCATGTTTTCAACACTCATATTACAGGTTTTCGATGAAATATCTCAATTGAATACCCTCCGTCGGCAAAGTTTTTCGAAAAATCGCAAGAGTAAACTACCCTTTTAAGGGGGTTGTTATGTGTGTTCTGTATGGTGGCATAAAAAGCAGGTTTGTAACACTCATATTACAACTTTTCGATGAAATATCTCAATTGAATACCCTCCGTCGGCAAAGTTTTTCGAAAAATCGCCAAGAGTAAACTACCCTTTTGAGGGGGTTGTTATGTATGTTTTATATGGTGGCATAAAAAGTATGTTTTTAACACTCATATTACAGCTTTTCGATGAAATATCCCAATTGAATACCCTCCGTCGGCAAAGTTTTTCGAAAAATCGCAAGAGTAAACTACCCTTTTGAGGGGGTTGTTATGTGTGTTATATATGGTGGCATAAAAAGTATGTTTTTAACACTCATATTACAGCTTTTCGATGAAATATCTCAATGGAATACCCTCCGTCGGCAAAGTTTTTCGAAAAATCGCAAGTGTAAAACTACCCTTTTGAGGGGGTTGTTATGTGTGTTCTATATGGTGGCATAAAAAGTATGTTTTTTACACTCATATTACAGCTTTTCGATGGAATATCTCAATGGAATACCCTCCGTCGGCAAAGTTTTTCGAAAAATCGCAAGTGTACACTACCCTTTTGAGGGGGTTGTTATGTGTGTTCTATATGGTGGCATAAAAAGTATGTTTTTAACACTCATTACAGCTTTTCGATGAAATATCTCAATGGAATACCCTCCGTCGGCAAAGTTTTTCGAAAAATCGCAAGAGTAAACTACCCTTTTGAGGGGGTTGTTATGTGTGTTCTATATGGTGGCATAAGAAGCATGTTTCTAACACTCATATTACAGGTTTTCGATGAAATATCTCAATTGAATACCCTTCGTCGGCAAAGTTTTTCGACAAATCGCTAGTATAAACTACCCCCAAATGAGGGTTGATTCAAGTTTTTTCTATAGTGGCACGAATATCCATTCATTTCTCACTCAGTTTCACAGTTTACCGTGTTTATATAAATCTCAAGGTTACTGTCGGCAGGAAAATTTTTTGGTCAGCAAATTATCCACACTCTGAAAAATCTTACGTAAGAGTCGTATACCCGGGTGCGCTGCGTAACACCCACATTTCGTAACACCCACAGTGCATAACACCCAAACCAAAGTGCGTAACACCCAAATGTCATAACACCCAAATTTCGTTATGCCCACACTCTCCGAACATACCCTAATGATGCACTGTTGCAAAATTTACCGGATATTCTGCAATTTTCTGTTAACTCAATCTAACTTAACCTAACTAACCTAACCTAAAAGAAGGATGAATTTGGCAACAGCGCATCATTCGGGTATGTTCGGTGAGTGTGGGCATAACGAAATTTGGGTGTTATGACATTTGGGTGTTACGCACTTTGGGTGTTATGCACTGTGGGTGTTACGAAATGTGGGTAGAACGAGATGCTCCCGTATACCCAGACATTGGAGCTTGTAACAAAACAAAATATATTTTCATATGAAAACTTGAAAAAGAATCAAAAACATTTTGAATACTTTAAAAGTCTATAAGAAACAACACAAATGGCACGAACGAGCCAAGACAACAAAAATAAACATAGGTTAGATGAGTTAGATGGTTCGGACTTTATAGATAGGTTATGGTTGATGGTGTTTAAAATCCCTGGGGAAAGAATGAAATTCCCTAGCAATTTGTTTTTGCAATATCTGAAAAATTAGACTATTATGCAGTTTGATATCAAATGAATAGTAATTATTGAGGTGTTTTTATCCTAACCTAATGACTGAAAGCAATAAAAAGCGTCAGTATGTTCTTAGTGATTTTTTAGGGATTTATTCGGAATTGGCAACCCTGATTCCTTAACAGACGTCCTCTATTGTGCGCAAATCGCACAATTACGCTCCGATTGGCAACACTGCTTGGCACGGAAATGATGACGTATGGCGTAGTGCGGGACGCGCAGCCATTTGAAATCCATTGTCAGTTTAGTGCGCAACCGGATGTGGTGCCAATAATCGTGTCAAGTTGGATTGGATAAGCTGCAAGAATTCGTCTAGCAGACAACACCCAGTATTGACAGTGTTTTTGAGCAGATGAACACGAATCTGAAACTAATAAAAATTTGGCGCTTGATCCCTTCGTTCAGAAGTTATACATGACATTCATAATTCAGAAAAGGGGCTCAAGCGTTTTGATGCGCAGAACACGAAACAAGCCAAAACCCAAAACGTAGAACAAAAATGTTTTACTCTTCAGGTACCTTTCACATTTCTGAAATGAGGGATAATTCTGAAAAAATTGAAAAACTTGGAATATGGACACCTGAAGAGTAAAAACGTGTATGTTCCTATCTTTTTTAGTGGTCCACTTGCAATCTTTGAACCTTTTCTCTTAATAATGCATAAGGGGCATAACTGTCGCGTTTTGACTTTAGATTTGTGTTCTACGTATTTAAAAAAACCTTGGACGTTTTCAAAAAGGGATCTGGAGTGGGTCACTGTAAGCTTATTAAAATTAAAGCGATATCGATTCGCTTAGAAGGTGACTGTATAAACTCAGATATAATAAGAGTCTTTCTTTTTTGAATGTTTTATGCTGAAGTAAATTTTTTTTATATCTGGTGCCATCCAAGACCAAGTTCCATTGGATTTTGATCGCAAAATTATCGAAGAATTTGTCATTTACGTTCGGATCAATTATAACCTAACCGATATATGTGGGATAATCAGTACGGAGTAGAATGGGGTGAACTGTAAAATTGATAAAAATTCACATTTCATGTCGTTTTCGTATGCTATAGAAACAGATAGGCACTATCGCTTTCTGGAGCCACTTCAAAATTGCTGTCGCAAATCATGAGGATTTCGAAGGTACTTTCTTTACAGACGATAACTACAGATTGTGAAAAATTAGGACATTTTGGAGATATTTGTTGCTATAAGTGGAGAAAATTGTTGACGAAACCTCTACGCGTAATTTCGATAATATAAAAATCGGCCGTAGTCAAGGAGAATCGCTTCGCTTTGATTGTGTGGTTACAGCAGAGTTCCGCTGGTGTCAGGATAGCAGTCGATCTTTTATCAAGCCTGCATCAAACAAGTATATAACATATATATAACTCATATAGAAAAATACTCAAGTGTACATCTACATCGATCTACAATGAGAACTTTGAGGTGAAGAGGTGGAATCATCGAAAAATATTTGACATAAAAGGTTCAGAATTATTCATCAATATATACGGTACTTCTCAAAATTGTCGTCATTAAAGTCATGTTTTTTTAAATAATATCATATAGCTTTTTATATTCAGACACCGCTTGAAAAGAACGCTGAAAAAGGTTTTATCTGTAAATATACCGAGCGATTTGAAAGTTACACTCAGAAGACTGCAAAAACGCAATCTTCCTTTGTCCATTTTCAACAAACACATCGGAGAGTTCAGTTTGTCATCAGTGAGTTTCAAAAACGTAACATGAATTACTGCAGATTTTCTGTACAATTCTCACTCATAACGAGTTTACAAAACCACGACAGGGACCTGCGAAGCTATTGCAGAACAAAAAACGTGTCGCGGTTTTGTAAATCGTTTGTTACCAAGAATCGTAGAAGAAACTAACTGGTATTTTGTGACGAATATGGATTTTCATCGAGTATTGGTCAGTTCAATTCAATCTAATATTTGCAATTACTATCTACGGATGACTCGAGTTATATAATTGCGATTGAACAACGCAGGTGGATTCTATTGATCGACCAATAAACTCTGTGTTTATGGGTGGATTATAGAAGCATTTCAAATATAATGAATCAGAAAAACACTCTCAGGAGAATTATAAGGTTTGTTCCAACATCTGAGGCATGCTCAAAATAAATCGCGTTCCCATCCCGATATACAGTTGCCCATGCTTCTGAATAGATTATGATCAATCAACAGGGAGGTTGGAATGAACATACGAGGTAAACGTTTCTGTTGAACGTGGTAGTCACTTGAATGACTCGTTTGTTTTGGAATGGTCTGGGCGGAGATCATTCAATGGGTACTTTCAGTAGGTTCCAGCGGCTCGGAGTGCTCACTGAGGAGTCTATCTTCTCAGATAGACTTCTTACTTAGCAGTCTCAGCTGCTGGAACCACAAACCATACATTGTATGAACCTCCTGAATGTACCCATTATTTTGTCATTGGTGATCGTGAATCACCAACTGTCTAGATATCTCTATCCGCAGTTGCCAAATTACTAAGGCCACTGGTAGAAAAGAAGAAGAATATCAGAAACAAAGGTTTTTTTGTGGTTAAGTGTTGATATGTTGATCATCGATTTGACTTTTGATTCCACTCTTATTATTATTGTACTACAACTTGTGCATTACCTTATACTAATATTCAAATTCTGGGAAGAATAAAAAAACAGCCTGAAAATGATCTCACTGCAAGGAATCAACCAATCAGGAATTCCTGATAAAATGTGGCAACCACCATTTGTACAATTCGATACTACAATGGGGGAGTTCACTGTTGAATTATATTGGAAGCACGCACCCCAAACGTGTAGGAACTTTGCAGAACTTGCCCGAAGAGGCTATTACAACAACACGATATTCCACAGAGTCATAAGGGACTTCATGATACAAGGAGGTGACCCGACAGGTACAGGTAAAGGAGGACTCTCAATATATGGACAGACTTTTAGAGATGAAATACATACAGAATTGAAACACAGTGGTGCTGGAATACTGTCAATGGCCAATTCTGGTCCAGATACAAATGGATCTCAGTTCTTTATAACTCTTGCTCCCACTCAATGGTTAGATGGAAAACATGCTATTTTTGGAAGGATACATTCTGGTATGAATATTGTGAAGAGGATAGGACTTGTCGAAACTGACCGAAATGATAGACCAGTGGATGAGATCAAGATACTAAGGGGAAAAGTTCTGAAAAACTGATTGGTCCATCGAGATAACCACGGAGTTTAATTTATTCATTTTTGTTAGGAATAGGGATATTTTTTATAAATACTATTCGAAATCGGAATGATCCTATTCAATTTATATGTTGGGTATGTTCTGAAACATGTGAAATAATAGCCCTCTTAGGCTGGATTCAGACAGATCCAAAATCCTATCGTACGAAGATTAGATAGCTTTCTCATTGGTCTAAATTCGTCTAAATTTAAATTTAGACCAATCAGAAAGCTATCTGATCGTCGTAACATCGAATTTCGGATCTGTCTGAATTCAACCTTAGGAGTATAAAGATCATCAACTCTGAAACAGATGTGTTTGTACAGATTTTATATATGCATGACCTGTGAGTGACTTTTCACTGTTGAATTTAAATTGTAATTGATTCCTCTTTTATTGCCGCGGCAATAAAATAACTGCTGCAGGCAATAGTAAAGGTGACAGTTCTGTAATTTCTTATTTTGAGGGTTTGCATGCCATTTCTTGAGACCATTGTAGAATCAAACATTTAGCAGTTTCAACCATCAGAAAAATATACATAACGAATATGTTTTTCTTTTTAAATCTGAAATATCAAGAGGCTCATGCAAGGGTATCCTGTGTATGAAACAGAAAGCTCTTCAGACTTCTGGAATGGACTTTATACTCTAAAGAACACTGTTGAAAGTAGTTCACACCGGATTTATACAACACTTTTGTAAATAACCAGTTTCAAATATCGAAGGATGAAGGTGCTTAGTTCCTTAACAACTTTATGGAAGTCCCTTTTGAAAAAGTAAATGTTGAACTTCTAGTAATCGTTTTTGTTATTTAAAACTGTCCCATAAACCCGTAAGTCATTTGGCTGTCAAATGAGTGCAGATTCAAACACGATTCAAATTCATTTTCATTAATGGTTTGAGGATATGTTGGAATTGGTATCATACTATTCATTATTTGTATTTAGACTATAGCTTATGTCCTCCAGTGCAGTTGATAGTTGTATTTTGTGATCCAGAAAATCAGTACCCAGGACTTACCATAAATGTGCTCCAGAATATATATGAAGAGGTCAAATTGAATACATTATTGATCATTGTATATTTTGAAATCACATTGGGTGGTTATGGTCGTTGATGTTACCGCCATCTACGATCTGATGGCTAAAATAATAAAAATTGTTTTCTTTGCTACCGGGCCGTTTCCTACTCTATTACCGGCTCTACAAGCAGTTTATAGAGAGATGTGATAGGTTGCCGATGCCTTTGTGAAATGCATTTGAACATTGTATAAAGAATTTGAAGGGTATTTTATCATATTACATCTATAGGGAAGAATATCGACCGATAAGGGCGCTGGTGGTGGTTAAACTATATCCACCATTTTGAAATAGTTACCTTGTTTACATTTGTGAAATAACGCGCCAAACTGAAATCCAGTCATCAGTTGCCCTCGCTAGACAAGATTTTGGTGTTTTTTTTGCTATATTTCCATTGTACGAAATTTTTCTCGTGAAGGTTAATATAACTGTGTTCATGATGCTTTGAATAGCCGCACAATAACATTCATTGGAGGTGAACATAGATGCATTGTGTTTTAAAATCTAATGATATTTGTTCCAGGACATTAGTGTTAGTGAACCAAAGAGGCTTTTATTACATGGATGATGAAGTGCGCCATAACTTCGCCTAAAAATAAACAAACAGACTCACCAGGTAACAAGAAATCATCTCTCTTGAAATACAAGTAACACACTAAAGCCGCTCTAGGTGGTGATTTATGCAGTTTCAGTTTAATTTTCCAAGCCTTGTACCTGTCTATTTTCTCTTTCAATCCACTTTCCGTAATTTTTCCCACCAAAGATGTATTTCTCTTTGGAAACGTGTGTAAGGACAACTTTATTGGATTTCGATTCCTAGAGTTGATGCAACTTGGCACCCAACACTTTATACGGCTCACTGAGCGATCTGCATCCATGATTGTTTGTTATTATTAATCAAAAAAAATTACAACTTCAGATGAGATTTCCTAAATCAACACCAAAGAACTCAATAAATTCACACACATAAAATGGAAGCCGTTTGTTTTTGAAATTATAGCAGTGCGTTATATTTCCGCCAGACGTCGCATAAAATTATGAACTTCACAATACTGAAATATTTGACATTCTCATGTCCTTGGCAATGTATAGCTTATCCAATCCATCTTGGCACAAACTCAGATACTTTTCCGGTTGCACACTGGTAAATTAGACCATGACGAAAGAAAAAACACCTAGGAATGAATTTCATCACGGTGAACACATATAATAGGTGTGTTTTTATCTTAGTATACTTCCCAGAGATTGCTGGGCATTTACGTTATCAGTTCTGTGCCAAGATGGATTGGATAAGCTGTACACGAAAGTTTCCTACTCTGAAAGGTAAAATGCAGGCTTCTATTTGAAACTACCATTTTCAATAGAGAAATAGAATACCTAGTTAGTACATGTCTTTAGTCCAATCAATTGGGGTTTTTGACTTACAAAAGGTAGTCTATAATTCTGAGTTTGACATTTGAGATATGTTATTGGATCAGGGACCCTGATGGAATATCGATGTTTTCGAAAAATTGGGTTTTTCGATTTAACTACCTACTTAACGGTCGACCCCATGACAAAAATGTTCAATCCGAATTTGAAGATGATAAAATTGCCCACAATTTTTGTAACCACTCTTTTTTCGTATGCCTAACGGGTAACGGGTGGCAAATTAGAGTGGACGAAACGGGAAAATCCTCGTTTTTCTCATTTTGCGAAATGAATTGTAGCTATTCGTTGAATAATTGTTGTTTCGTAGCTACACGTTGAATAATTATTACATTTTGTAAATCTAAAGCTAACTCATTTCCACCACCAACACACCAACACGAGGTAGAGCTACAGGCGCTTCGTTTTCAATTTTGGGATCCCCAGTAGGCCTGATGTGTAGATTTTTTTGTCCAAGTTTGATTCGTTTCTTTTTTCTTTGACGGCCTGGATCGGTTGATGGTGTCATCGTCGTCATTGTCAATGTAACAGTCGTCTCCGTTGTCTGCCGTGTGCTACGGTATGTCGTCGGCTTCATTGTCGCTGTCGAGGGCAGCTTCTCGTGTATTTTCACAGAATTTGCTATTGCAGAATCCGCACACAACGGAGCACTATAGCTCAGAGCCACATGCTGCACCAAATCCTTTACAATTGCAAAGGTAACGTTCAAGAAGGCGTCGGGGGCTGGTTTTTCCGTTGTTCTGATGAGGTGAAGTTGATAAAGTGAGCCGAATTCTGACAAAATACGACATCAAAGACAGTTTATCACAGCAAACAATCAAATATCCTCTTTCCTGCGCTCACCTAAAGATACAATACCCAACGAATCACAAGGAATATTAGAGCGGGCGCTGCGAAACATTCCGTTTGAAAAAACCGATGACCTCATTCTGATTGATGATTTGAGTTGAGGAAGACTTGATGAATAATATTCTGGAGGTTGCCGGACGGAATTGTAGTCCAGTTTTTTTTTCGGCCCTTTATTAGGAGTTTTTGATCCATCGATGTAGTTGTGAAAAAAAATGTATAGAATGCAAAAACCATTGACCGCTATTTCTCGACTGGGATGTTTTTGCAAGATCCTTTCAAACCTGGAACTGAAAGTTGCCAGAATAGCCCGTTGTCAGTTTTATTAAATCTCCTTCCCAGCGTCACATACCTTCTCTCCAGTTTTGGAGCGGGCCGCGTTTTTCTCAACAGTTTTTGTGACTTCAGTTATAGCTGAACTTCATCCATTATTATAACAGATACATTTTTCAATATTTAAAATAGCAGTGCATCGAATTTTGGGATAACTTTCTTTAAAGTGAATGAATATCGCTACAATTATTAGATTAAAAAAAAAGGCGAACGAAAAATTATACTGAACTGGTGAATGAACCAAAAGAAACTATTCAAGTGCAGCAAGTCGACGCAAAGAAGAAATCTCAGACAAATTTGAGAAGTTGTTTGATCCGAATGCTGATGAAGAACACTTCTCGTGGTATAAAAGTTGCATGGCCAGCTATATCGGCGAAGAAGAGATTCGTCGTCGTCACTGCATAGAGCGCTGGAAGAAAAAGCTTCATCATCAACACAGGGCGTAGCTGGCCCATCAACTGACCCGCAAATCAAAAAGAAGCAACAGCGATTCGTCGAGCGACTCATGCTGTTCCATTTGTGGTAATACGACGAAGAATCAAAATAAAACTGAAATTTCAGCAGCTTTGCTGTTTTTCAATACTTCGCTTCGATAATACTATGAAATTTTCAAAAAAATTTGTTATACGAAACACCGGAAGATTTGTTTGCAGAAACTTCCATTATCATACATCGTGTTACAGAAATTACGTTTCATTACCAAAATCTTCTAGTAACGAAAGGGGTCGACCAACAACAAACATCTCAAAAACAGTTACTGGCTGCTTTTTACAAATTAATAGCGGGTATAAAAGACGGTGTTTCGACGACCGCTTTTGAATTGACATACTTGGCTCAGCGCATGACTGTACTCGCTGAAGTAGAGGATGTAGTTCTAATCGTGATCTCAAAAAGATGCTGATCAATAATTTTGGTGGCAAGGTTTTATTCTTATATCTTACTGAGAGGAAGCAATCTTCTTTGGTTTTTATGGCAGGAAGTTCATTAAGGAAATGGCTGAACGTGTACGTCGGCTAGACTGTAGCAGAATCGTCATATGTGCTAAAGAATTATGGAAGGCACTATCCACTACTGAACTCATACCAAAGGACAAGTTGTGTTATGAAATTCTTATAGAAGATGCCGCGAAGAAATGTACATTTACGCCGAAATGAAAGACTTTTATACAAGCCTCATTTAGCAGTCAAAATCTAAAACTGTCAGGCAATACACTTCATGAAGCATTAGCGGTGTTTAGTGATATATATATATCAGTGTAACGAACAGAAAAACACCGCAACATACAGCTCTAGCCGAATTCATTCACCACCTACATAACTAAATTGAAACATATTCTACACTGGGACATTAAGTGGCGAAGATTCTATGTAATTTACAATCATGATAGGTAATCAACTAAAGAATGATAAAAAGAATACATCACGGGCATGGCCTAGCTCTTCAGGTTGACTAGTCATCCAATATCTGAAGCTAAGCAGCTGGAAAAGACCGCGTCGAAAGCTCATAAAACTGCAGCAAAGTATTATATCATAGCTCGCAGGAGCTATGACGTAAAGCCGGCGGCCCTGAGTCCATGGTTGTTGGACTCGTAAAGGATCCCTACCTCTGGTTGGAATACTAGAGTGTTCGGCAAAATTTTTGGTTGGGGGAAATGTGGTCACCGGCGTCGATGATTGGCCTTGGTAGGGGAAACAGGCCAACGTTGAATGAATCATTCGAAAAAAGAACACCTCACACACTGCTGAACCGAAACTAACTGAAACGGACTACAAATATTTATATCAAGTCGTTCAACCGAAATCCCAGCTGGCTGCAAAGTTTTTTTTTCTCTTTTGAAAAACTGCAGTTCGTTCGATTCCTCTGCAAGTATTCTCCAACTTTTCAAAAATCAATGCTGAAACAGAACTTTTCATTACCGGTGGATATGAAGACTTCAAAAAACCTATTACCTTGAAGCTCCAAGGTAATAGGTCTTCTGAATTACTAGACTTGAAGTCCAATCACCTAGAAGCAGATTGAAGGATTTTCAGACATATTTTTGTTGCTGTTCGTGGAGGAATCGAACAAGTTTTTATAAATTGTGCAGATTTCGATGTTTTCGTACTCAACATCCATTTTTGGCATAAGCTATCGAACAGTAGTTGTTGAGGGATTTGGTTTGAAGGATCGGACAAGAAAACTTTTTCAAGCTGGGATTCAATTCAAATGTATCTGAAATTATTAGAACTTTTGATGTTTTGTGTTAACATTGCCTAAGGGCTGCACTACATGGGCCTCCGAACTTACTCCAATTCGGTTATGAAAGACGAGATGGAAAGTTGTACCCGGTGCAGATGGCAAAACCACTTATGCCAAATTATTTGAGCAGGCTTTGCAAATATAATGCTGAATGCCTGACAATGTTTTGCACTTGTAGAGAAAGCAATATCAATTGTATTTCCCCCTGCAAATGCATGCAATAATTGTCGAAACTTACCTGAATGAATTTCTCACTACATATTAATAGGTAAACCACTTTTTTTATTAAATTTGTATTGATTGATATCATGCCGTTTGTTTCCATACCTAACCTAAACCAGGTGTTAATAGTCGATAAAAATTTTTTTTTCGCAACTAAAGCGATGGAATCGGAAACTGTTATAGGGCCGAAAAAAAACAACTGGACCATAATTCCGTCCGGCAACCTCCAAAATATTATTCGTCAGGTCTTCTTCAACTCAAATCATCAATCAGAATGAGGTCATCGGTTTTTGCATACGGAATGTTTCGCAGCGCTTGCACTATATATGAAATTCCTTGCCACGACTGCCCGAGAACATATATAGGACATACGACCGACGAGTATCAAACAGGTCCTACGAGCACGAACTAGCAGTACGGAATTCGGACATGACCTCGACTCTCTTCAAACACCACCACGAAACCGGACACAAAATTGACTTCAACAACACGAAGACCATTGCCACAGCAAAAACACTCCACTCCCGAATCATTCGCGAAGCAATAGAAATTGAAAAACGCCCTCAATGACTCAGCAAACGAGACGACTCACAAAGGCTCCCCAATTCCTGGAAGCCATTATTATCCCTTCGAACAGATCCATTAATTAATCCTTTTCAAACCAGACCTGTATATGGCCGCCAGTTTCAACAACGTCGGATTCTCATACAGCTATATATATATATATATATATATATATATATATATATATATATATATGTTGTTGAATTCGGGTTGAAACGCGTCTGGAGTTTTGTTCTCGACGTTTCGGCTCCGATTTTGGAGCCATTTTCAAGAGCAAATGTGACTTCACGCTGAGGTCTCAATCTGCCTACTCCTCAGGTGTTGTCACAGGGGGCAAGGGTTTGTAAATTGACAATTGACGCCGGGGCCCAATCTGCCTACTCCCCAGGTCTTGTCACGAGTTCTTTCTAAGGTCATATATATATATATATATATATATATATATATATATATATATATATATATATATATATATATGTAGAAATTGATGTTTTCACGGATCTTCGATATGCAAGATGAATTTTTCTGGGTTTTTTTATCCGTTAGGTGTCTTCTGATTTGTTCGACGTTTCGAATTCCATTTTGAATTCATTCTCAAGAACTGTGAGACGAATATCTGTCCATACCGTCCTGGTCAATCACTTCCCTTACGAAGCAACCAAGCAAGAGCAAGCAAAGACTTCAATTGTCTGTTCTCCACGGAAACTGGTATCTATAATGACTCTCCTCAGTCATTATCCGACTGGGTCCGATATTGAGGCTGCATCCTGCCCATCCAGGTATTCACGGATCTTCGATATGCAAGATGAATTATTATATAAATTCATCTTGCATATCGAAGATCCGTGAAAACATCAATTTCTACATAATACCTGGATGGGCAGGATGCAACCTCAATATCGGACCCAGTCGGATAATGACTGAGGAGAATCATTATAAATACCAGTTTCCGTGGGGAACAGACAATTGAAGTCTTTGCTTGCTCTTGCTTGGTTGCTTCGTAAGGGGAGTGATTGACCAGGACGGTATGGACAGATATTCGTCTCACAGTTCTTGAGAATGAATTCAAAATGGAATTCGAAACGTCGAACAAATCAGAAGACACCTAACGGATAAAAAACCCAGAAAAATTCATCTTGCATATATATATATATATATATATATATATATATATATATATATATAATGGAATGAAATTATAGCGGCATTCAGACAAATCATAAGAATTTGAGAAAAATTTACTTCTTCGAGCGGGATTCGAACCCACGACCTTCCGTTTTCTAGACGGATGCTCTGCCACTGAGCTATCAAAGACCCTGAGTTCTCCATCGCAAATTTCGGAAGTCATTTATCTCAAACTCTATTGTTAGTTGTTATTATTCAATCGAGAACCTTCGGCGGTTTTCGACTGACAGAGGTGTTAGTTGGGAAGGATACACATTCATTATCATATGGTCTTAGTACCCAATTGTACCTTTCAACCGAAGCGTCGTCGATGTTTATCGACTTCAGCAGGTATCAGGTGTAGATACCAACCAGATGATTTCAAGCCAGAAAATTTACACGATAGAAGTATTAGTGTCTGTGTGATTAACAATGGAATGAAATTATAGCGGCATTCAGACAAATCATAAGAATTTGAGAAAAATTTCGTGGGTTCGAATCCCGCTCGAAGAAGTAAATTTTTCTCAAATTCTTATGATTTGTCTGAATGCCGCTATAATTTCATTCCATTGTTAATCACACAGACACTAATACTTCTATCGTATATATATATATATATATATATATATATATATATATATATATATATATATATATATATATATATATATATATATGTATATGGTATGTAACTCCATAGGAATTATTACAAGCGACCTACAGTTTATCTCAGTGATCGCTATCAGTATGTTACATTGAACAAAGTTGAAACAGTTTTTCGTGCTACTGAATGGAATCCCGCAGGGTACCATCCTAGGGTCACTTTTGTTTGTAATATATGTATACCTCTCAATTCCCTCATTGCCCTTGCTACAAAAACTTACAGCTTACCCAATCCCTCTTGGCAAAAAAACACCTATTATATGTGTTCACTCTGTTAGCAGATTCAATGAACCAAGAATAACGGCCATCTGCTTGCGACCGGCCAATATCTCTCTGTCGCATTTCGGCAGGCCAGTATGGTCTTGAGTTCCAGGAGTACCGTTGGTTGGGAACCACTGAATAGTGCGAGTGGAGCCTGTGGAGTTCGTAGAGTAAATCCTTTCTCCGTTTTTCCCCCTGTGTTCGGACGATATTTGTTTCGGCTGGGGCCAAAAACTAATATCGTTTCACTTCGGTGGTCGAAAAGGATTATATCAGGCTTATTGGCTTGTATTGAGAATCTATTTTTGTAATATTCGTGGAATGAAGAAAAATATCAATGATGTGCATCACCATCAAACCGAAAAACCTGACATTCTTATCCTTAATGAAACTCAGGTCAATTCATACACGAATAAATTACATATGCTTTACCCTTGCATTCTATTCTCACTTTCGTTTCAAAGGTGGTGTTTGTCTATACTCTAAGAATGATTTTTCGTGCCAACGCGAAGAGGGATTGAAACCAAAAGATTCTGACGTGATCTGGTTTAAGATTGTCAATCATCAACAAAAAAAAAATGTCTGTTGTCTTTATAATGACTCTTCTGACAGACTATTCAAATTTCTATCGGAAAAGATCGACTTCATCAAAGAAAACCATCCAACTGCTGAGGTCACCATATTAGGTGATTTTAATGTACATAATTCGTAATGGCTTGAATTCTCGAATAAAACGGATGAAAGAGGACAACAGGAAGAAGCATTTGCTATTACTTATGATCTGGAACAACTGAGATCTACCCACTCGTATTCCTAATACGACTAGTCAATTTGACAATAACTACACTGAACCTGTTTCTTACTACTCCCGACGAATAAGGCTTGCGGATCTGACGGAAAACAGAAATAATTCTTGAAGTGTGTGCCCCCAAATTGACACCAATACTTTGCGATTTATTCAGTCTTTCGCATAACTTGAGGGTTTTTCCTAAGTCCTGGAGAAAAGCAAGAGTTCAGCCAGTTCCTAAAAAAGAGAAGAAAACTTCACCTTGTTATTATAGACCAATTGCATTGCTTTCTTTTATTTCCTAAGTCATGGAAAAAGCAATGAGAATGAGGCTTATCAAATATCTAAAGAAATCCGGAATAATTAATGATCCACAATGCGGATTTTGCCATCAAAGATCAATCAGTGACTAATTGGCGTATATTTCTCATATTTGTCAGAATTCCATCGAGTTTGTCATCGTGGTCTGAAATACCGTCTTATGGTTTGCCGCCTCAGTTGTGTGCTTTGTTGAGAAGTTCCTTGTCTGATAGGTCTCTGTATGTGGTTGTTGATGGAATACCACAGTGTTCAGTTATGGCGCCCACTTTGTTTTTGCTTCATATCAATAATCTGCTGCAGAAAACATCTTAGTTTTGCGGACGACAGTACTCTATTCATACTAGTTTCCCCTTCAGAGTCCCCGCACCAGCACGAGAAACAAAAATTCAATGAAACATTTACGTCAATAGAATAAATGATGACTTGGCAAAAATAATATAATGGTGTTTCATCACCTTTGTGAAATATAATGCTGAGAAAACCGAGGCGTGCCTCTTCTCGAAGAGAGCCGATCTGCTCAATATCTAGTATTCAGTTATCAGGAGGAACTATTCCTACAAAGTCAGGTATCCCGATGCTAGGAATTACGATCAGTAATGGGAAAACCATGTGAGATCGATTGCTAAAGGTACTTCCCAGAAACTTGGATATCTATTTCGTGCGAAGAAATACTTCACTTCTCGTCAGCTTCTAATGATCTACAAGGCTCAGATACGAGCTCTTGGAGACCTATCGGACCTCTTTTGCTCGGGGATTTTTATTCAATAGAACAGCTAAACTATGAAACTCCTTGCCGAAAGAGGTTTTTCCTGAGGCTTACAAACTTAAATTTGACAGTGAATGTTTATTCGTGCCTGAGAGAGGGGAATGAAAAGATTCAAAGAATTGGGCACTCCTCATTCTCCACAACGGACTCGGTATGCCCTGGAGCATGTGTCCTGTCTTTCATACGAGTGCCGAAGAAAATAAAAGCCGCGTTGTGGCGATGTATACAGGCCGAGACCGCATAAACTGCACAACATGACAGCAAATGTATCAATTTCTCGAGCGCCTGTCGGTATGACCTGCATCTAGTATGATTCTCCAGTCTCCGACTTCAGCTCAACTGACCTGAGGAAGGTGAATTTCAGCGCAACAGACAAGTCATGGTCCTCGATGTTCTTGAAGAAGACCCTATGCATGGGCTCTTCTATATGCACCTGCAGCATTTCAGCATTTTCTGCACCTTTGCCATGAGCCATGAGATTCAATGAACCACCAAGAACATATCAGAACCACCAGTTTGACAGAATGGTACGGGTGGAGCCTGCGGAGCACGTACGGTAAATTCTGATAATTTGGCCGTTTTTCCTCTTCTTTTAGGACGATATTCGTTTCGGCTGAGACCGAAAACTGAATAACGAATAGTATCTTACAAGTAAACATTTGTGTGGGTGTTCTTCTGAAAAGATTCAAAGCAGTGTTACATTTTGACAACTCAGAACACAAATTCCATAAAATGTATGTACGAAACTTAAGAATGGGAGCAGATTAGCTTTTAAAACCTTTCACGGGGTATATCAGAGAAGGCAATAAATGAAACAAACAATCATATTTTTCCCGGATTTTTTACTTGTTACTACATCTGAATATATACTGGAAAAAACCCCCGCCGTCATTACCTAGCCGCAATTGATTGAAAAAGTGGGAGAAGATAAGTGTTGATTTGAAAGCATACCGGATAGTGTTTGATCATAATGGTGAGTAAGGAATGGTAAGTACGTTCTTTGCAGTTTCTTAACCAAGAAAACAATTGCTTCAGAAGGGCGGGAGAGTATTTGAAGATACGAGTTTCCAAGATAGATTTTTGTGATGAATTAAGCACAGTTAACCAGAAGTAAAACTCATGATCTATTCACTGGATATCGTATATAGATAGATTTCTTTGTTTTACAATTTTTTTGGTATATTTGCTGGTTCAACACCCCAATAATTGTAGATGTTTATATTTTTTTGTATACGTTTCATCGTAATTACTTTATTAATTTATTCCAATTTACGGTACGTAACAACAAAAGAGTCAGTGAATTCAATCTATTCAAAATATTTCAATAACATATCGGGCTAAATATATACTAATTTACCCTAAAACAGATGATATAAGATTTCAACCCCTTATTCAGGGAGTAATTACTTACCTTTATCGTATTAGGAGTTGCACGTTGAAATTAAAGACCTCGTTATTTCTGAGTGGATTGGCGCATCGAATTCTGAAGAAAAGTTGATATTACAGCGAAAATCGAAATGAAATAGTTGAAATACTGAGGAGTTATGGGATCTCGGGGTTTTTTATCTGCATCTATCTCTCAAAAGCGCAGTTCTGTGTGGACGTTACATGTCTTTGGAATCATATGTGACGTCACATGTTACCATCAACTGATTTCATTATCGTATTTCTCGAGTGAATATCATTTCATTCAATACAAAAAATTAAGTCAAAATATCTTATTATGCGGTAGCAGGAGGACAGGAATACTAAAGAATTCTACAGGGTGTCGATACATCGATAATGCGAAAAGATATTAAAAAAAAGTTGAAATGAAAACCATAAGACACCCGGAAGGCCATATTTTGATATTAGTTTCACATGAAGAGGGTGTTGCAATTTTCCGTGAGACTGAGTGATATAATTTTCCCAAAAGGAACAACAATCTTGTTTCTCTGTCAATATAATGACAATTATTTTTTTTCAAATTCGGAAGTGAAGCCGGCTCTAAATGAAACAGATATTAAGGCATATTTTGTTGAAATATCTCACGAATTCATAATTTCATTCCTCCCTGTGTAGTAGCGACAGTACGGCAAACCTCCATTAACTGTTCCCCATAAATTAAAATCCATTTATGTTAGGTCCGGTGACCTCGGCGGACAAGTAATAGGTCCTTCTCGTCCAATCCACTTATCTGAAATAATATATCCAATCCCCCTCGTACTTTCTCCGAAAAATCTGCTATGCCCCATTCATCCAAAGCCACATGTAATTAGGCAGGTGATCCTTAGTCACCTAGAGGAATATTTCCTGAGGAATTGAAGAAACTCTCGTCTAATCAACATTCTTTCGATAAAATTTGGTTCGCCAACAATAATTTTCCGCAACACCGCTCCATACAGTAAGACCCTATTCATGACATGATGATTGGTAACATACGCTCTATCTAAGATGTCTAGAAGGATGGTGCTGGGACTGATGAGATATTGTTCAGAATTTTATGGCGACACTTATCTGTCATTAGTGTCATTTTTACGTATCGTGGTGTGTTTCTCAAATTCATCGCTAGTTGACGCTAATTGGAAGTGCATAGTCAACCTGTCGATCGACAAACTATATTCTTCGATTCGAGCAGTCAACAAAATGAGCAAAATCTAATGTCATACTCATAAAAAACAAAATCGAATGAAAGGAACACAATTATAGGGAATTTGGCCAGTATTCTGAACAAATAATATAGGTTGTTGATCAGTCAGCGTCCAAAAGTAAAAGTATAGCCAGCCGTCAGGTCGGCCGTTTATACATTTCCTAGGAAATTGTGTAACTCTTTTCGTTGCAAACGCCATCTGAACTGATTTGATGTCAAGGGGTCATGATGCTTATTATCATAGTAGGCATGTGTCGCCAAGTTTACCCCAAACATGCCCAGGTATAACTCGGTACACCATCCTTCTAGACATCTTAGCTCTATCTAAATTCTCGTTACTATAGTAACGGTAGTTGTTCCTGTTGGCAAATCCATACCCGTGGAAGGTTATTTCGTCGGTGAATATGATGCTCCTCAAGAATCTTTCATTTTCCATGATTTAATTTTAATTCGTTGCAGAATTGCAGTTTCTCAAAAAATCTGCATCTATCAAGTCCTGGGGTGAAATATGTTATTTTTGAACTTCTGGCAACTGAAGATTTTGGAAACTCTGAATCCTCTAGGTCTTGAAAAATCCAGCATTCTATTAGCTAGCGGAGATTTTTTCGATATGCTTCGAAAATTTAAGCCTTCGGTCGAAGGTAGTCAAAGTAGTTTTTGACATTCTTCCAGAGAAATGATGATGGAAACGAATTTTCAAATCATCTGCGTTCATATTAAACACCGAAAATTGGGATCTCTGGATGATATCGTTAATGAATATTAAGAAGAGAATCCAAAATCGACCGTTGAGGTACAGAAGACAATTGAAAAATTGGTTTCGATCTCTAGCCCTATATATCGAAGACAACATTAAAGCACTTGAACCTAAGTGGAATGTTTAGGAGAGTGGATGCCTTGAAGTGCGCATTTTCCTTTTCTCTGTCTTCCTTGGGATGATTGCAACTGAATATACTTCGCTTCAATTCCTATGATTATGTCAGCAGCGTGACATTGTCGCACTAGTTCACTTTTCTGGAACGAATATGAAGGGTACAGCTCAACGAATCCTTATTAAGTAAAGTGAAAGGATGAGCGATTCTTATAGATTGAATTCTCGCATGCTTTTTAATTATATTTTTCCACTGGAATAATAGGTTAGTAGTAGTAGTAACACTTTACGACAATCACGTTATCGACGTTCGCGGTGCGCATGTCCGCTATCAGAACTTAGAAGCGTCGCGCAACCCCTAACGACGTCTGTCGGATAGTTGTCGTCGCGACGCCTGTGCCGCAACGTGTTTCCGTCGAAACATGCCCTCTTGATTTTGTGCTGTGTTTACATCGGTTTTTCGAGAAGAGTAAGTTTTTATATCTGACGTCTTTGGCCGAGATAATTGTCTTTTCTTTGAGTTGATGCAATGTGAAAAAGTTTGTGGTATTTCTGATGTACTTAGAGGTGATTTCTTGGCGTTGTATGAGTTTGATGCAATAAATAAATAGATCATGAATTTTCACGTGCCGTTTCGAAACTGCCTCATAGTTGTTCCAATCATTTAGAAGGGTATTTCATCTGATATGCCACCTAAGATTATAGCAAAAGTAATTATTAGAACTTTTCACAATCTTTTGGAGGAGACTGGTATGTCTTTTAATAACTAAACAATACAAAGGAACACATTCATTAGTTGAACTTTGAAAAATTCTGGAACCCTTTGATCATCAATTTAGAATGCGCTTTCTTTAAGATTCACATTTTATTCACGTCATCTGTGTGAGCGTGATTACGTCATCGATGATTTTCCATACAAGAATGTGTTTTTTTCGTTATACATAATTTCAAAGGTTTCTATATAATAACTTCTAGTGATTGGTGTTCATCAACCGTAAACAATCCATTAAGTTTTGCTGTTTGGCTCTCTGTGAATATTGTAACAAAATGTTTAAGGCTTTCGCGGCCGAGGTTTTCAGTATCACTATTGTTTGGGTTTGAAAGCCGACGTTTTTTGGAATTTCTTCCTGACGTTTCGCTGGCTAGCCTCTTCAGAGGTTCTTACATCTTGAGTTTGACTCCGACTTTACGACTTCGTAAAGCATATTTATATGGATTCAGGTAGTTTGGAGTGTTAATTACTTTTTCTGAATGCTGAAAATTCTCTTATATTATATGTAATAAATATGGGAATCTATACAAGTGTAGAAGGTCAGATTTTTAATCTACCCCAAAAAGTTGCTACGTCTATTGAAAATCAGTTCCTTCTGGTAGGAACAAGTCCAATTAGTCAGCAACTTTCCGTATAACTCAAATTTGCCCATCAAATATCTTGTTGACCATCATCATATTTACATTTTACATTGTTTGTTTCCGTTAACCAGCTGACGAACGTCAACCCTCAAAAGTCGAAACTTGTGCGAGCAATGGATCAACGAGGCTTAACCTTTTAACGTGCGATTACTCAGTACGGTGGCCCGGCGGGGAATCGAACCCCAGTCTTCCGCTTCAAAGGCGAATGTGTTTGTATATACATATATAGTAGCTCTTATTATTTTTTTGATAGGCAAATTTGTGTTGAACGAGAAGTTGCTGACTAATTGGTCTTGTTCTAACCAGAAAGAACTGTTTTTCAAAAGACGCAGCAACTTTTCGGGGTAGATTGAAAATCTGCCCTTCTCCACTTGTATAGATTCCAATATTGATTCTTATTTTTTCAGATTGTGGTACGTTAGAAACCGAAAAAACTACGGAACAAATATTTATCCATCACAAAAAATAACGTTCACAGTTTCTGTTTTCTTCTCATCCGCCATTTTATAAAATTATTCTCAATTCTTATTCCACTCGAATATCTGTATGAATACGACGCAACTTAATAGCAAATTCCTAATCAACCACTATCAGCTATATCATTCATTTCTAGACGATACTCATAGTGACTTGGGAAAAATTATTTCTATTATGATGGTCCCGAGGAAAAATATCAGTTAAAAGCTTGAGGAAGTTTGTATTATGCCTCAGCTTTTCTATAAGAGCTCTTCACCTCTCTTCTGTAGTTGAGAAATTCAAAAATTAAAATTGTTCAGAGTAAAAATGTTATATCTATAGGAAGAGAGATTGATGATAATGATAATTGAGGGATTCAAGGGACAAAAATTGTACCGGCGTTGCCATATTAGGACCATATTGTTCTTTTGGCTTTATTATGAATTTCAAGCCAACCTCATATTTTTATGAAAATCCTCTGTATGATTTCAGTTATCGTTATAACTAGTGAATAATATCAATAGTTTTCAAAGCCGAATTGTTGTTTGTGAAACGCTGACCTGTTATTAGTTGATAAGCTCGCCATTGTACCGCACTGACAGTTGGTTTTTGATGGCAGGTTTGGTAAATACTCTCAAATTCAATTTACACGAAGATCAAATAGTCATCGATCCTGTGTGTGATGCTTCAAGCCATTGTGTACAGGCACATATGTTTGTTCTTTGATCGCAGTCCTTTTTTTTTATTATCTCCTTGTCAAATACTCTTACAGGTGCGCCTGGAAAGCAGAGACTTGGAGGTCAAGAATCGGCTGATTATATTATATGCCGAAGTGTTCTGGGGCGTCTTACCGATTTTAAGGTGGAGCATTTGCTATTCCAACTATATGAAAACTTAATAAAACCCACAGTGCTAAATGATCTATTATTATAGATGGAATGATAATCAAAAACCTTATTGATTTGAAATCTTGAATAATTTCTCTGTAGTCATGAATGTACAATTGATTTTTTTACATTTTCCAATGCGAATATTATGTTGATATGAAGTACTTTCCCATCTTGATCGCAGTGCAGTTGCTGAGACACAAGACTATTGCTCCAGAAATAGTCCTGCATGAAAAAGTTCCAGGACGAAAACCATCTTTTTCCCTTCGTGAAATGTTATTGAGTATATTTGCTAGGCCAAACAATAGAATAATTCGACATCATTATGTGAAGAGGAACATCATGTTGACTCAACTCATTTTCAATGCTCGTAATTTGATTTCAATCTATATCGCATTTGATTATTATTACAATTATACTTATCATAATTGAAAATGTTGTGATTCTTCAAGTAATACTCTGAAGTATGTTTCGTAATCAACACATTTTGACAAAATTATTAATGCTTGTTTGCGTTATATTTATGAGATATGTATCTTCAAGTCCATTGTTGAATATCTTGAAGTTTAAAAACTCATTTCTCGATATATTGAATACATTTGATATGTATATTACCACCAATAGACCATAGAGTCCCCAACTAGGATTACTAAAACAACTGAATCATTAATTGATAACTTAAGAAATGATTATTTTGGACTTAGCGATCACAACGGCCAAATAGTATCTCCCACCTATGAACTGCGAAGAATATTCCATAAAAAAACTTCTGTGGATTCAGAAACCGTCTTATGCAAATCGATTGGACTTCTCTCAAAATGAAACCGACAGAAATAAAGCTTTTGGAAAATTCCACGAAACTCTCACAAAATGTTTTTGTGCATGTTTCTCTCTGAAACGACTCAACATTAATAATAAACCTCCCAAAGCAGCATAGCTAACCCCTGCAATACGAAATTGGTGTAAAAATGAGCGCTGTATATTGTAAGCTTGAACTCTATAGCGTAAGATGGGCAGCTCACTCATTTTTTGAGTACTTTATAAGTGGGAGAACCCAATACGTAACATATAATAACAATACATTAGTCTGCAAGCCGATATCCTCAGGAGTGCTCCAAGGATCAGGTCTTAGGCCACAACTGTTCATAATATTTATGAATGACATCTTCTACCACATCCAACCATCCCAGTGCATCCTGTTCGCTGACAATATAAATTTTCACAATTCTGCGTTGAATCTAACAGAACTTCATCAAGAGGAAGTTGAAGTATCTAACAGAATCAGTGAGTGGTTCACCAATAACCAACTAATTCAGAATGAAACTAAAATACAACAAATCACATTTTCCTCCAACACGCTCCTTGCCTCAGACGTACCAGTTAAGCTGTTAGGTGTCAGCCTAGACAGCAAACTAAAATGGGATGAATACATTGGCATACAAGGCAAAAAGTTATCAAGTCGAATCTTTATACTCAGGCGATTGAGAGACACTGTTGATGAATGAGTCCTGAAAATGTCATACTTTTCACTGTTACACTCTCATCTAAGCTATGGCGTAATTTTATGGGGTAACTCTACACACGCAAATCGTGCCTTCATTTAGCAGAAATGAAGCAGTCAGGGCTATTGCCATAGCAGGTTTCAGAAACTCATGCAAATCTTCATTTAGCTTTATATATATATATATATATATATATATATATATATATATATATATATATATATATATAGAATAACAATTTCGTGACTGGTTCGAGTATAGGTCTTGCTGCAACCTCACTACAGCAAGACCTATATATATATATATATATATATATATATATAGTGTGTTGGAATCATTCAAAAAGCTCAACTCCTCTGAATTTAAACGAGCGTTCAAACAGCTTCTACTGAAGCATACCTTTTTTACACAGTGAATGAATTTATGTCAAGTGATTTATCAGAATATAATACTGTGTAAACACCTTGATATTTATGAGAATACCCATCTTACTATTCCTACCATATTTTAAACCACAATTTTTTGTATTCTATTTTATCCTTTCCTAATTGAAAAAAATACGAACATGTTGTTGTATATTTCAAACTACTGAAAAATACCGAAGAAGGTGATAAGAAAGTCGAAAGATAAACATTTCTGTATGGTATATTCGTCCAAGAATAAAATTAAGACAACATGGGACATCATAACTAAAAATCTAAAACCTGAACACAGAAAAAATAGTCCAGAAGCTATTTCATTAAAAAATCAATGATACTAGAATGCATGAGCAGTGTGAAGTGGCAAATGAATTCGTGTCATATTTTTCTGAATATTTCTAACGAAAATGATGAAAATAATACTTGTACATTTAATCCATCATATTACATAAACAAAGTCAATGTCCACCATGGAGGAGCTCTTTTCTTCAGACCTATCAACGAGTCAGATGTAGAAGAAACAATAAAATGGTTACAAAAAAAATAAGCTTACAGCATATCTCGATCTATATATCGAGACTAAACAATTTACATATAGTGTATGTCACATCAAACTTTCAAACGAATTTAGGTATCCAAAATTATTTGCTGATAAGCAGGGTACCGATTTAAAGCAAAGCTCAATGAAGTTATATTTTTCCGATTGAATCATTACCCATTGCTTTCAACATTCGTATTCACCTTGAAAAACTTTCAAAAAATATGGGATAGTATGAGTAGATTCTGAGCGATTCAGACGTTATGCTCGAATGAATTTGAAAAGCATTAACGTTCAACAGCAACAATTTTTCAAGGATAACTCCGTTAAAAGTTTTTTTCATGATGGAATCTTGAAGGTTTGAAAATGTAGTTTTTCCATTCTCGAATAAATTTTATTATAGTATAGCTTATAGTTCCCCCCTAACAGCTTTTTGTTTTCAATACTACTCAATCTGCAGAAATATCTCTGAAAATTAAGAGAGATACTGATTTGTTATTTTCAACAATTTCTAAGTTTGCTCAAACTGTAAGTTCAGCTGGAAATTAGGGCAACCTCACGAGAAGTATTCCATCGCTGCACTCTGCCTAAAGATTATTCTACACATGTTGTTTATAAAAGTTCTGTCTGAGGGTGTTACATGGCACGTTTATTCGTCTGACGTTCCTTGCCGCACCCGACGAGCATATTAACATGCCTGTCCGGCTTTGAGTCAACCCTCTATAGATTTTTAAGTGTTCGCAATCAATACTCGATGTTCTGTGCCATTATACGTATAGGGAGACAAGCCACAATGAAGGCCGCGGCTAATGAAATGCTTTTTGGGAAATTGAATCTGTCGCAATAATTGGTTATTCTCGTACGTATTTGTATTCAGAATTGCATATACAGGAGGAAGTAGACATTCTGAGAATGACGAATTCCTCAACAGATAAAAAAATAATTCATATATTTAGTACATGGAAGATTCATACCTATGGAAAATCCATTACTGTCGTTAGAGTACTGAATGAATGTTCAGACTGGGGAATTATAGCCATAGCTGGCCATCAAAGAGGTGAAATGTCGCGTTTTTCTGGTATCCATATATCGCTCCTTTCGGCAGATGGTGGAGACAAAAAACGATATTTCTCAATATTTTCTATGTGTGTGAAGATAGCAACGAATTCGTCAGCAACGATTTTTTTAAATTCGTTGCCAGCAACGATTTGGTAGGGCGGATTTCATGCATTTGAATTTTTTTTATTGTGTTTATCGAGGTGAGGAATCTCACAAATAGGATTTAAAATGAACCTACCTAATTGGTTAACAACCATTATTCAAGCTTTGATGGAGAGCACTTAGAATCCGGAGAAAATATCGAAAACTAATTTAAATCCCGTTTTTATTCTTTTTTCGATATCTACACTTATATCTCAAGAACTAGAAATGGTGTCATCATGAAATTCAACATAAATATGGAAAATGATGTGTTCTTTCCAGTTATGGTCAGGAAAATCTTCCAATTTCGGGAAGGAAAACGGAAAATGCTCGAAATCCAGTTTTTATCGTTTTCTTTTTTGATATCAACACGTTTATCTAAAGAACTAGAAATGGTGCCACCATGAAATTTAACAGATATATGGAAAATGATGTGTTCTTTCCAGTTATGGTCAAGGAAATCTTTCAATTCTGGAAAGGAAATCGGAAAATGCCCAAAATCCATTTTTAATCTTTTTTTTTATATAAACACGTTTATCTCAAGAACTAGAAATGGTGCCACCATAAAATTCAACAGTCATATGGAAAATGATGTGTTTTTTCCAGTTATGGTCAAGAAAATCTTTCAATTTCGGGAAGAAAATCGGAAAATGCCCAAAATACAGTTTTTATCGTTTTCTTTTTTGATTTCAACACAATTATCCCAAGAACTAGAAATGGTTCCACCATGAGATTCAACAGTCATATGGAAAATGATGTGTTCTTTCCAGTTATGGTCAAGAAAATCTTCCAATTTTGGGAAGGGAATCGGAAAATTCCCAAAATCCAGTTTTTATCCTTTTTTTTTCAATATCAACACTTATATCTCAAGAACAAGGAATGGTGCCACCATGAAATTCAACAGTAATATGGAAAATGATGTGTTCTTTCCAGTTATGGTCAAGAAAATCTTTCAATTTCGGGAAGGGAATCGGAAAATGCCCAAAATCCATTTTTTATCCTTTTTTTTTCAATATCAACACTTATATCTCAAGAACAAGGAATGGTGCCACCATGAAATTCAACATGTATATGGAAAATGATGTGTTCTTTCCAGTTATGATCGGTAAAATCTTCCAATTTCGGGAAGGAAATCGGAAAATGCTCGAAATCCATTTTTATCGTTTTTTTTTTCAATATCAACACATATCTCAAGAACAAGGAATGGTGCCACCATGAAATTCTACATGTTTATGGAAAATGATGTGTTCTTTCCAGTTATGGTCAAGAAAATCTTCCAATTTCGGGAAGGAAATCGGAAAATGCCCAAAATCCATTTTTTATCCTTTTTTTTCAATATTAACACTTATATCTCAAGAACAAGAAATGGTGCCACCATGAAATTCAACGGTAATATGGAAAATGATGTGTTCTTTCCAGTTATATCGTTTTTTTTCAATATCAACACTCATATCTCAAGAACAAGGAATGGTGCCACCATGAAATTCAACATGTATATGGAAAATGATGTGTTCTTTCCAGTTATGGTCGAGAAAATCTTTCAATTTCGGGAAGGAAATCGGAAAATGCCCAAAATCCATTTTTATCGTTTTTTTTTTCAATATCAACACTCATATCTCAAGAACAAGTAATGGTGCCACCATGAAATTGAACGAAAGTATGGAAAATGATGTGTAGAAATTTTCAATCCCGAGGAGAAAATCGAACGCCTCTACCGAATAATTCTACACATGATTCTGTGTGAAATAGCGATGGAAAAAGGGGTTCCCCGCTTGTAACGTTTCAGTCGTGGTCACTCCAAAAAAGGACGCTCCAAAGTAACGTTACTTTGGAACGGTATTCACGGTTCACACTTCATCGCCATTACGGCTCGTAGAATTATACGTTTTTGTCGCGAACAGTTTTTACGGTTCAATTATTGCTGCTTCACGCAAATTGACGAGTTAAGGATTCTCATAGCTTGAGTAATCAGGTGATTTCATCACAATATCAATTATTAGAAATGAATGAAATTATATACCAGTTGTGATAATGTAGACGTTCATCTTGGTAACATTCAGTGCTATTTTTTAAATTTGGCAATGCAAACTGACAGCTAGATGACATATCTCGCAGCGACAAGACGCCGCGAGAAATTGCATCATCGGAACAGGATGTTACCGTATGATCGTCGGCCTAGCCCTTATATCGGAGCGACTGGGCAAGTTACTTTCGTATTGAGGAACGCGACAACGCGACGGAACGTTACGGAAAAATACCGTTCCGTACCATTTTAACGTTACATGAGTAACGACCCATCTCTAGTGTGGAGTAGTATGAAATGAATGCATTTGTTTTATTGTCTTGGTTGGTGTGTCTTCGTATATGTATAAAAGGTTGGTGATTTCTATTCAATTCGTATTTATTTCGCAAGAATCGTTGTGAACTTTTGAACTGAGCTGTATCACCTCATGGTTGAAACTAGAGAGAGAGAGAGAAATAGCATATTTTGGATTATTAAATTCAATTCAATGTAAATTTCTTCCGTTATTTTCTCATCCTTTGATTTCTCCATTATTAGAATGAGTAATGTTTAAAAAGAGTATCAATTTAATTTGTTAGTTTCTTTATTCATTTCAGATTTCATTTTTCATAATACGTTTTTTTCATTTAGGCGTGAGGATAAATTCTACATACTACAGGATTTCCTCTGTTTATACCTAGTTCATTTCAATACGATTTTATTTAACAATAAATCAAACAATTGCTGTGAGTCATTCGTTCAGAAGGTTGTTGAGATGTCGAAAAAATATTTTTTCAAAAAATCCAAACAAGAAAAAATTCAGGAAATTGAAAAGTTCATCCTGAATAGAAATATAACTGAATCTCAATTGCGGGTGTCGACTAGACCTAGTGTGTCTGTGTACAAAGACATGTGCACTTGTTTCAAGTTAAAAAATACCCGCAATAATCGGCTGCATTTATACAATTTCATATACTTGCGGAGGAATGGGTTGGTTAACAAAATGTCCACACCTCTTCACAATGGAAATAGGCCAACTTGTTTTGATGTTTCTTCAATATCCGACATCATGAACGCCGATCCCATAACTGAAGTTAATGATAGAAAAAGTGATGAAATTTTGAGTGGTGAATCATTTCAAACGGAACAATCTGAAGAAGTTAAGTGTGATGATCGGATAAATTCCAAGAAAAAGATTGAATTTTCCCCAGAACCCGTCGGAGATATAAATATGGAATATAGCCTTTCCTCAGATAATCAAATTAGTGTGTCATCGTCAGTTTCTAATGCTGAATATAAAAAAGAAGGAACCTCGGATTGCGGTAGAGTTTTGGAAGGAATTATTTCAGATGGTGAAGAAAACAAAATGCTATTTAACGAAGTAACACCGGAGGGAAAAATTCCAAAGTCTCCTTTTTCTTCAAGCAGTGAAATCAATAGTATAAGACCCAAGGGAAGCTTCAATGATATGAAATCAAGAAGATATTCTAATAACTATCGTGGATGTGTTTATTTGGAGGGAACCTTTGATCTTGGAAAAGAATGTATGAGGAAGTTTTCTCAGAATGAATTCAACTATGTTCTGAGGAGAAAAATTCAAAGAAAAGTCAATAATGTATGTTGTCTGATTATTAAAAATAAAAGGTCGAATAAGTCAAATTATATGGTTTATGGAAAATGTATTCATGAAAAATGTAAACGGTTCGTGATAAAGATAAATAATATGGGTAAGGCATTTGTTTATTCCTCAGGAAAACATTTCATACACACCAGCAATAAAACAAAACAAGTCAGAGGGTTTGACAGGAAGATCGCTCGTAAAAAACTCATTTCACAAAAACCTTTGAAATATAAAATCTCAAATATTTTGAAAGCACGAAATGATTTGTTAACTGTCGGTAATATGCAAGAAATTAAATCGGACGTTGTATGTAGAAAAATAAGGAGTGAGGCCCTGTCCCAATTGGACAGAGACAAGGATGACGTGATCGATTTGATCAAAATGAAACGTGATCATCCTGAATATATCCAGTTTGTTGGAGAACCTCTTCAAGTTCATCTATTCAGCGTCGAACAATTACATATGATATCATCCGACGAGAAATGTGTTCTCCATTTCGATGCTACGGGAACTCTACCAAGGGCTCCGAAGAAAGAGAAAAAAAGGTGCTTTTATTATAGTGGTGTGATGAGAGTTGGCCCCAATAATAGAATATGTCCCGTATTGGAGTTACTTCTTTGCCGACATGATTCCAATACGATTGGATATGGGCTTTTGAATTTTCAAACATTTTGTTTGAAAAACAACCTCAAGTGGCCACCTTTCCAAACAATTGTAACTGATTTCAGTTTTGCAATGATGAATGCTGTGATGAAATTCTGTAACATGATGTCCCTTGACAATTATATTTGTGATACATATGAGTGGATAAATTCCGGTGAACCTTTGAAAAAAAGTATTATCAAACTACATATTTGTTGTTGCCATTTCATGAAAATAATATCGGATGATGTGAACAAATTGAAGAACAGAGGAACGACTGACAAAGGATGTAAGGATAAAAATCACGAAGAATCCAGGACTCTTTTGAAAAATATTTTGGCAGCTCCATTCAATATATCCGAGTATAGTGTTATGAAAACATGGTTCAAAAACACCACTATTGTTTTGAACTCGCAATATAAATCGGAATCATTTCTCAAGACATATAACGAACTAATATTGCTATGCATCACTAACGTTGATGATGTTAAACTATCTGGAAAAACTAGTGTAGATAACGAAAAGACATTCACTCCCGAGTACATAAGAAAAAACGCAAAGTATGAAAACAGTCCTTATTATCAGGAATTCAAGAACATTTTGTCAAATGCAGTGTGTAACATTGAACATAATTCGAGAAAAAAAAAAACAGAAAAAAACCCCCTATACTGTCCTGAGCTTCTTAAATTGATATTACAAAAGTATATTCCATATTTGCCATTATGGTCCGGGTTGCTCATTGACGGAAAGAGGTATAGCAACGCTCCAGTGGAATGCTGGAATAATATATTGAAAAATATAGTAATGGAAGGACAAAAATATGTTAAACCTACCAGAATAATAAGAAAGTCGAGAGAATACATTTTAAGTATTCATAAAGAAATGGCATTTTCCATTTCGAAATCATTTCTGAATATACGCAAAAAAAATTACATGATGAAATTGCCGGAGGAGAAATGGAAGAAGAGAATAAATGGTAAAAAGAAAAGAAATTTCGGATTTCACAAAATGATTACTTTGAAAAAATCGATGATGGATACAGAAATGAAGCAAGAGACAGAAATTGAAGAGGTGATTTGTGAAAAAGCCGAAGAAAAAGTGTGGAATACATTTGTCGAAGATAATGTCGGCGATAGCGAAAAGCCGTTACTGGAACTTTTTGGTAATGGGCTCGTCAAAAATCCTCAACATTATCAGTTTGTGGATGATATTGACTTTCCTGTGGTGAACTATGGGACATTAAAGCTCTATGTGAAAGATTTCACAAAAATGGAAACAGAAATTTCGAACATATCTGTTGATATATCGCTTGAAATGTTGCGGAGGAAATATCGGAAAAACGAATCAAATATTTTTCCTTTGGAAGATATCTCATATACTCATCGATATGGCGATCCACCCGACAACGACTGCCCAATTTATAAACCATTCGTTTTTGGAGATGATTATATGTTGATTGTAATTGATATGAATAATGAAAAAATACTACTCTACAATGGATCTTCAGATATAATCAAATTATTCATCTCATTATTTGATTCCTTCAAAAATTATGAACTCAAAGTTATAAAAAATGAAAGTGGCCTCAATAGTGGTTTGTATGTTTTACATACTATAGAGGAATCCTTGTCTACATTTTCAATCAACATTCAAAGGTACCCCGAGAATATTAGCAAGAGTTTATTGAAATTCTCAGACAATATGCGAAAAACATGCTTATATTGCTACAATAAACACGATTATCTGAAAATGACATGGATTATGTGTGAATGTTGCTGCCGATGGGTTCATCTGAAGTGCGCAAAAGAGCCCAATATATCTGACGTTGACTTCAAATCAATTGTGTTTAGATGCCATCTCTGTAAGCATTATGAGTTTGAAGATAATGGTTTGAACAATACGCAAAATTCAGTCATTGAGAATGCTGCTACATATTGCGAAATGAATTATGTTATAGCTCGTTATTTCGGCGATAACTTTAAACATTGTGAAATCAAAGAGCTTGATTATTCCGATTATTCCACCCTATCTCCGAATGGCAAAGGGAATGAAATGTGGTTGACAAACTTTGTCATCGATTTATGTCTCGGGTGTTTTTTAGAAATGAATCCTCATTCGACGAAAAATGTAACTCTAGTGAATTGTAACACCAGTTCCATTATTTTTCGAACGTTTTGCAAAAGTATCGAGGAAGCCGAGATATACACCGAAGGAGAATTAGATAAGATACCCCCATCAAGAGGAGTTTTAATCATGCCCACAAATACGGGTGGTAATCATTGGGTTTTAGCTGTTGCCAACACTATTGAAAAGACATTCACTTTCTTGGACCCTCAAGGGTCAACAAAACAAACGAGGAAGTCATATTTCACATTATTCTTGAATACAATGATCAGATACTATCAGAAAAATGATATCAACGAGTTTTCAGTCGACGGATGGAAAAATTTGGATCCTCCTAATCATCCGTTCCAAAAAGATAGCGTGAACTGTGGTGTATTCATATTGATGTTTGCTGAAGATATCATAAAGGGGAAAAAAATCAAAACGAATCTTGATCCTTTTTCATATCGTTACTACTTGAAGAAAATTCTGATTGAGAATGGAACAAGTATAAAACGTCCGCCACCCAATCATATAATCAAAATCGATTCAGAAGACCCCCTCAATTTCATTTGAAAAACTAAAGTGAATGGAATTGATTATCGATTTAACCAATTCGTTCCTTGCGAAATGAAAAACTCCCATTCGAACCTTGTGGAACTGTTTGAAAAAATATTTTTACATTTCAATTTCAGTTTCAAATTTCGAAAAAAAAAAATTATCCTACATTGAGAGACAGTTGAATTCTCTACGGCTAGCCGAGATAATTATCTTTACATTTTCACGCTAAGAAGCGACCCCATTGACATCACACCTAATGAATCTACAAGCTGCTGAAATGACTCCTATAGAAAATATAATAGACACAGGACTTTTCCTGAACAAGTACAGTTATCAAATTTATCTTTTGTTAACTGTACTATTCATAATCCAATTTTTTATGTCACTGTAAGAAATAATGACTCGCAGTAATGAATTTCATATCATCAGATAGACTTTTTGTGAAAAACATTATTACCAACAATTATTGTGTAGGATAAAAAATTATCTATAAACCATTGCAGTAAAGTGCTTTGGCAGGTCTCTAAAAATGGCCAGGCTCGGCTACTCGCCGTCTATATTTTCTTCCGGCCTGAAAAATGCCACTTTCTTCGAGGTGGATAATGAGATCAAAATTATTCCGATGATATTTGTCAGAGACGTTTTATAAAAGAAATATTATATGGACCATGCTGAAAACTGTATAAGAATAAGAATCACCTACCTTCGATTTCTTCATCTCATTAACAATTCTCAACTAGGTTCTCAATTGAAATTTAATGAAGACATTCTATGTGATCGAAAATGAAACAATAAATCAGCTATGATAGTGTGGTAAAAAATGTCAGCTTATTGGACATCACTTATCACTATCGTTTTTTATGCACATAGTGAGTCGTCGCCCTTGTAGAGAATTCTTTGGCTAATTGAATTCTCCTTCACCAACTACTACAAACTATAATTTGAAATTGGCATAACTTGAGATATTACGAAAAAACCAAAAATGTTCCTTAACAGTCTGGCGGGACCGTTGCGAACCTCGAATGGTTTGTAGAAAACCCAGATTCTTGCTAATGGCACTGTAACGAACCATTAATTTTTTTTTCATTTTTTACGGGGTATCCCACAAATTTCAAATTATTGAATGGCTGAATAATCTAACAGTGTTCAAAATGAGAAATATACAGAAAATATTGAGAGTATATCAAATAACAGTCGCTAACAGGTGGAATTCAATTAGCTTTAGTAGGAGAACCAACCAAGAAAATAATGTATGTAGTTATGTGTGTATGACTGAAGCGAAATTATGAGACTGAACTAATTATTGGGCTGTAACTATACATAAGTATTTGTAATCATAAAGTGTTTTTTCTGTGATAACAGTTTGAACTATGTACCTGAATAGAGAATGACTTGAATGTTGTTAATGCTTTTGTCTTTATTTAAAAGTATCTTAGACAAATAGTGAAGAAACCGAGTTTAAGATTGCTCAATAATTATAATGGTATAATTGTAGATAGTAACAACTCATCAAAACTTCTTGAATGTTTTCTATTCGCCTTTGTTATATTTTAGTATTGAAACCCAAAGTACATTCCATCATACAGATATACCTCATGTAGTCATTCATGTAAGTACACTAGGTTATATATTCTAGTAATATATAAGGCATCCTATTATATTGATCAGCTTGTGATGTGAGGAAACTTTATTTACATGACTTTGAATTCAAAATCAAATTGGATACAGTTTCTTGCATTGAAGCAATCTGGAATAATTTGAGAATAAGTCCTTATGTAAGTGTACTGCATGTAATTATATCCTATTGTTGATAAGGTCTTTTCTGTGATATGTCTTTCTGTAGAATATGGTACTCATGAAGTGATTATTGACGTTATCGCATCAATAAAACAATATAAACACCAAAAATGTCCAACTATAGTTGATGGTATTATTCAAAGTCAAGACGTTGCAACAAACCAAATTATGAGTCGTTCACATTTGAATGAGAGTTCCAGAGTTGTCTACAGTTGAAACTCGCAAACCTTCAGTTGAATTGAGTTGCCCGAAACGCGTCAGAAGAAATATTACCTGATAATCGAGTCCATTAGAAGTGGGCCAACCTTTTCCTGATACCACAATAATAATTAAGCGACGATCTGAGTCAAATTCATAGCAAACTTGTAGTGATAAGACACCATCCGATCCATTTCTTTGACAAATGTAACCCTCAGAAATGTTACACACTGACAGCGGAGAGTAAACATTCTGCAAGTTGTTAAATTTACAGACACGGGGCCAGAAGATCTTCGTATCAATCTGAGACCCTGTCATAGAATCCTGGATGTGGAATAACGTAAGTGTTTTTTTTTTCGTTTTAAATTGATTTCTGCGAAAATTGTGGTTTCAACTATGGCAATGTACTTTTCTGGGGTTGAGTTTACTAGTACCAGAATTATTTCAAATGGAGACCAAAGAATGGAATACCTCGATAAATTTTTGCATAATAGAGATTTTAATTTTATTTCAGTATAACGTTTGAATTATCTCAGATAACGGTCGATGACAAAACGAATTTATGGCATCATCAATAATTTCAGGTGCAAGAATTGGACCCATCCCTTCGACAACGAAGAACTTCTGAGGAGAACAAGAACAATTTTCGGAAACATCGAGAGTGTTTATTTTTTGTCAAATGTGTATCAAAAATGTAATACTTCACTTTCCTATGTATAATCTATATATCATCAAGTTGAATATATGGCAAAAACTATATCCTGTATCGCGTAATGATAATACTTTTGAAACTGAACAAGAAATAGTGAATTTTTTGTGGTAAAAATAAACATAATTGTTTTGTTGTTTTGGAAATGATTATTCGATTACTCCAATAATTTTCAAAATATATTTTGTATTCTTACCAAGGACTATAAAACGTATTAAATTAAAAGAATCCTTCGCCAATGCGTCTTCTTGTTTGGAATAATATAATCATAATTTGGTTCCAACCATCACAAACGACAGAAAAATTCGTTCTACTCAAATACTCACCTTCAACTTAATACACCCAAAACCGCATATTTTGATCCTCTATCTGGATTTATCTAATTTCCACTTTCCTAGACAAAAAGACCATGCGGTTTCAAATATTTTCGAAAAACTCCACTTATACATTTACATACCCTTCTTTCTTCTTGAGATTAACGTGTTGATATCGAAAAAAACTGGCTTTTGGGCATATTCCGATTTCCTACCCGGAATTGAAAGATTTTCTCGACCATAACTGGAAAAAACACATCATTTTCCATATACATGTTGAATTTCATGGTGGCACCATTCCTTGTTCTTGAGATATAAGTGTTGATATTGAAAAAAAAGGATAAAAAATGGATTTTGGGCATTTTCCGATTCCCTTCCCGAAATTGGAAGATTTTCTTGACCATAACTGGAAAGAACACATCATTTTCCATATACATGTTGAATTTCATGGTGGCACCATTCCTTGTTCTTGAGATATAAGTGTTGATATAAAAAAAAAACGATATAAACTGGATTTCGAGCATTTTCCGATTCCCTTCCCGAAATTGGAAGGTTTAACCGATCATAACTGGAAAGAACACATCATTTTCCATATTACTGTTGAAATTCATGGTGGCACCATTCCTTGTTCTTGAGATATAAGTGTTGATATTGAAAAAAAAAGGATAAAAAATGGATTTTGGGCATTTTCCGATTCCCTTCCCGAAATTGGAAGATTTTCTTGACCATAACTGGAAAGAACACATCATTTTCCATATTACTGTTGAATTTCATGGTGGCACCATTTCTAGTTCTTGGAATAATTGTGTTGAAATCAAATAAGAAAACGATAAAAACTGTATTTTGGGCATTTTCCGATTTCCTTCCCGAAATTGAAAGATTTTCTTGACCATAACTGGAAAGAACACATCATTTTCCATATACATGTTGAATTTCATGGTGGCACCATTCCTTGTTCTTGAGATATAAGTGTTGATATTGAAAAAAAAAGGATAAAAAGTGGATTTTGGGCATTTTCCGATTTCCTTCCCGAAATTGAAAGATTTTCTCGACCATAACTGGAAAGAACACATCATTTTCCATATACATGTTGAATTTCATGGTGGCACCATTCCTTGTTCTTGAGATATAAGTGTTGATATTGAAAAAAAAAAGGATAAAAAGTGGATTTTGGGCATTTTCCGATTCCCTTCCCGAAATTGGAAGATTTTCTTGACCATAACTGGAAAGAACACATCATTTTCCATACGACTGTTGAATTTTATGGTGGCACCATTTCTAGTTCTTGAGATAAACGTGTTTATATAAAAAAAAAAAATAAAAAAATGGATTTTGGGCATTTTCCGATTTCCTTTCCAGAATTGAAAGATTTTCTTGACCATAACTGGAAAGAACACATCATCTTCCATATATCTGTTAAATTTCATGGTGGCACCATTTCTAGTTCTTGAGATATACGCGTTTGAAATCGGAAATAAAAACAATAAATATGGAATTTATATTATTTTTCGATATCCTTTTCAGAATTGAGGAATTCTCTTGGCCATAACTGGTAAGAACACATAATTTTACATATTGCTGTTAAATTTCATGGTGGCACCATCCCTTGTTCTTGAGATATAGGTACGCGTTTGAAATCGGAAAAAAAATCGAATTTATATTATTTTTCGATTTTCTTCCCGGAATTGAAGAACTCTCTTGGAGGTAGCTGGGAAGTCCACATCATTTTTTATATTACTGTTGAATTTCACGGTGGCACCATTTCTAGTTCTTTAGATAAACGTGTTGATATCAAAAAAAAAAAACGATAAAAACTGGATTTCGAGCATTTTCCGTTTTCCTTCCCGAAATTGGAAGATTTTCCTGACCATAACTGGAAAGAACACATCATTTTCCATATTACTGTTGAATTTCATGATGACACCATTTCTAGTTCTTGAGATATAAGTGTAGATATCGAAAAAAGAATAAAATCGGGATTTAAATTAGTTTTCGATATTTTCTCCGGATTCTAAGTGCTCTCCATCAAAGCTTGAATAATGGTTGTTAACCTATTAGGTAGGTTCATTTTAAATCCTATTTGTGAGATTCCTCACCTCGATAAACACAATAAAATAATTCAAATGCATGAAATCCGCCCTACCGAATCGTTGCTGGCAACGAATTTAAAAAAATCGTTGCTGACGAATTCGTTGCTATCTTCACACACATATATTTACTGACTAATAGCACCTACTAATTTCGTTTTGAAGTTATACCAAAAATGAGTTGATGGAATTTTCTCTCCACCACAGAACAGACCTTCGAAAAACTATTGGAGAATATACATTTGAGAATTATATTTTTGTAAAGCTTGATCTTCCCCCATCATTTAGTTTTTTTATAAATTCCTGTTTGAGATGACAGAATGTTGATCCGGTTCTCTACTAGATATTCGAAAAATATCTATATTGTTTATAAACTTTTCAAAATCCTTCGATTATGTGAACCATGATCTGTTACTGTGGAAATTGGAAAGATATGGTGTGAGGGGTGTTGCCTTGAATTTGATGAGGTCCTACTTAGAGAACAGAGTTCAAAGCGTGAAGATTGGTGTTGAAGTAAGCAATTTGGCTAAGATCAAACAAGGAGTACCCCAGGGTTCAATTCTTGGGCCTTTACTATTCCTGATTTAAGCTAATGACTTGATGGCTAATTTCTGTAGTGAGAAAGTATTATCCAGTCTGTATTACGCACCTATAAACTGTCATTTATGATACGGAATCCTGAATTGGGGTACAAGCCATTCTACTGAAAGAAAAGAGCCGTCAGAATTGTAGCTGGAATAGGATGAAGGGACTCGTGTAGAGAAGTTTTTTAAAATCATGGAATACTCACAGTTGCCGGTTTGTATATCTATGAGTTATGTAGTTATGTTTACATGAACAAACATATATTTTCTACCCGGCAACATTGTTATCTGATACCCAACTCTCACAGGAACGACCTTATTCCAGAAAAGTTTTCTCTATCTCGGCCCTAAATTTTTCAATAAGCTGGATGAGTCAGTCAAGAACTTACCAACGTTGAGAAGCTTCAAGTATAGATTGAAAAAATGCTACTCGAAAAAAATTGTTACACACTTGATGAATTCTAACCATTTATTTATCCATGTATGTATGTATGCATATATAGTGTAATATTCTAATTTCTAATGTAAAAATGTTTTCTTTATTTACGAATAATTAATGTGTATTGTTTAACTATTTAATGTTCAGTATGTACTATAAGGGAGTTCGCCCCCTTTTTTTTAATGTGTGTTTTTTTGACGTCTTTCTTGTTATTGTATGAAAATAGTGTGAAAAATAGTTTTATACTTTTGAACAGGAAAAAAAAAATACTACTACTACTACTACTATCATAATTCACTCTGATTTGAACTACCTACATTCAACTACTATTTGAAGGACATTTCTATGAGAAATGAATCGTCTTCTATATAGAAAATAAAGTAGTAGTCCCTTTTCCCGTGCAGCGGAGGACTATATGTAATATATAATCTAATAGGAACGGGGGGGAGGGAGAGTTAGAAAAGAAGAGAGAGAGATACAGAGGGTGACATGAAAGTGGTGTGAGCGGGCAGAGAAAGGGGAAATGTAATATTGGATTTATGGCATTGAGTTTTATTAGTTCCACCTGAATAAGAAAGTCCATCAGGTTCATAAACTAATAGTAAAATGTTAATAAATTTGAACTAATTCCATGAATCTCAAATAAACAATTCCCTTGAAATGCCCCCTTGAGTACAGAGATTCTATAATAAACTTCAAGGTGTAATATCTCTCAGGTTTTTGAAACAATTCTGATTTCAATTTCCGCTCTAGTATAAACAGAGTTCTATCATAATTTTCATGTAATTCAGCGAACTCATCATCAGTCAACAATAAGAGTGGATTGATGGGCTAGCAGCTGTCGGAAAACACCTCCTCCCCTGGCAAATACCACGGATAATAGGTGAGTTCGGATCACACATGCCAACTTTCAATACTCAAAAACTTCCACCACTTGAAACGACATTTTGTTCGAAATCTGATCAAATTATCAAACTTGAATCATTCTATATATGAGATTTCGAGGTGCTTCACCTTTAATAACCGTTTCTTTCATTGACACCACGCAAGATGTTGCAAATCGATGAAAGGATGTTTAATTTTTTTTCATTATATAATTTCTCAAGAACACCGCTTGAACCAAGAGACAGGAGATACGAATTAACATCATATTTGAATTTTTGAAGTTTGTAAGCCCAAGAAAAAACCCCCCTTGGCAAGCAGTTTCAAAGTCCAGCTGTTTTATTGAAAAAAGATCTTTGAGCAAGAGAGATTCGACAGGTCTCCAATTATGTTGTTTCTTTCGATTTTTGCATTAGGAAAAATCGGTGGCTCAAGAAAAAAGCGATCGAATTATCCTCCTATCGCTCTTTAAGAAATAACTCAAAATCTCTTGAAAAACATTCTGTTGTTGCAGAAATTGGACAGATAGGAAATCAGAGCCACAAATACTTTCGTACATAAAAATGTAATTGTAATGGGAAGCTAGACCAAAGTTTCACCACAAAAACAGTCATTGGAAAGATTCACAGATGAATCCAAGTATATTCAATCCAAAACTTTACAAAAATATCATTCTTGAATAGAGGGAAGAGTTTTTCACTTGGCCAGGATCAGTTGAAAGTTGAAAATGGTCGTTTACCTGCTTTTCCAATTAAGTTTTTGCTGTCTGTATATACATGAAGCATTCACAATTATTCAACTGGGCTTTCATCATGCCCATCCTAAGTTTAGATGTCAGATTACGTAGAAAACATCTAGCTGGGATCTATTGTGATGATCCCCTGGTATAACGGTTGTGCAGCATTGTTTGACGGAAGATAATCTCCCACATTAATCGTGACCTTTTCCACCACATAACACTCATTTCGAATCTTTCGACATGACAAAAACGAGCGATTCGAGTGTTCGCAAGAACAACGCGTTCCATCGTTCTTAAACACCGTCGAGTGACCCTAAAGACCCTCATTCCTCATTAGTTTGTCACCCCCGCTTCTGCCGTTGAGTTTTTACGGAAGACGTAATAACAGCAGCCGGTGAAGTATTCGTTAATGAGAGTATTTATTATTTCACGGACGGAACTCTTGGAAGGTTTCATTAATGGTCTACGGAATTACAAGTGGAGAAAGGGTTGGAATGTTTGTGAATTATCAAATTATAATGGGATATGTTGTTGATAATAAACATAGAAGGTAATGGGCCATTACTAACTGAAATCATTATGTATAATTTCCATGTGAGGGGTATTTTTATCATTTCTATATACAAAGTTTTTCTGAGGTTAATATATAAAAGTTCATTTCTCCGAATATATATATTTTGATCATATTTTTTTTCTAGCGGAAATCCATTCGAAATGAAGGTTATGGGAAAATATCAACAATTTGAAAGATGTAGGCTTTCACGGCCGGTGTTGATACATCGCAAGCTTGACGGCCCTGTCCTGGAATTTTGAGTTCCGGAGCTAATGGCCATCAGTCATAGTAGACTCACAGAGAGAAGTTCAACTAAGACCACGCCGCTGAACGTGGCTGCCGCAGATGCAGCCGAAAACCCCGGAACTCAAAATTCCACGACACGGCGCTCGACAGTATTAATAGTTTGCTTGAAGACCGATTTTTTTATTTCCCATTATCCAGAGTTGATTACCGTGATTAAAATATTGAATGTTGTGGCAAAGACATTTTCCGATACAAAAAAATAACCACAAATGTTTATTTTAGGGAGAATAATGCACAATGCGCATACGAATAAACTGAACATGATCAAAATGAAGTCATTCATCAAGAATTCCAGTTAAGAAATCTACGATTCCTGAGAAACGTTACACAAATGATAAATGTGTCAAAATATTCTGTACAATGAACAAATAAATGTTTGTTGGGTAGGTGCCTTTCTTATGTTTTAATTCAATTATTGTAGGTAGCTTCACACTATAGTTACTGTCTTCATATTCTCTGTTTAATATATTGACGGTTCGAGTACTATTACATATATATTATATTTGATTGCTGCCTTTCGTTAGGCTGTAAATACCGATAAGGGTTTCCAGATTGCTCATCGCAGCCTTGGAAATCAAATTTGTGATACTGCTTTCAATATTATTATTGCAATAGACCTTTCCAGAATAACTTGTGCAGGTGATAGTTGCGCGCGTCACTTGTGGCCAAAGAATGAATCTTATTGGCCGTCAATATTCCCTGCCTTGATTCAATAATACTGACAATTGACAGATATCAGACAAAGAGAAGAGTTAAGTGTTTAGTCAGTCCATGTTCAGTCGGCCATTTGTTATTTATCAGTATAGAACTCTGGTCTACGTTCTTGAAAATTAAAATGCCTCAACTATGTTGTGTTTCCAAGTGCAGGTCTCTCTTTCCCTTTCTCTCTCGTACTCACGTTTGCGCATCTTTTAAAGCTGCCCACAAGTGACGAATGAAATGTACCTGTTTCTCTCTCAGACTAACTCACTTCACATTTTCCATCTCTGTCCCACTTATTCTGGAAAGGTCTATTTCCTTACTTGTTTGCTCAGATTGATGGAAGTATAAACCTGGCATTGACTTGGTCTGAAGCGAATGTAGATATTTATGGCATTCTAGCAAAGTGCGGATTTATCACTTATTGGGAAAGGAGTTGCCCATTTATCGCTTATTGGGAATTTTGTTATGACGCGTAATGGTGAATAAAAATCATCTGAAACTCAATATATCTGAGTTTTACACTGAATAGAAATGAGTTTGATAATTTCAGTATTTGTGAGTATAATGATATTTTTGTACAATCTTGCGAAACAACCGCATTGTTAGGTACCACAATTGACTACAATCTCACATGGACACCACATATTGACAAACTTCGTGAGAAACTACAACAAAATTGTTACGCATTGGAATTTTCGTCCGAAATTACTGTTGTAGGGAGATCTAGTTGAGGTTGATATTCAGGAAGCATACATTTTCATTTGCGATATAGGATTTTGATTTGAATTTTGCGCAGATTGGGTGGGGAGCCTTTTTTAGAACAGCATTCAAAGAACTGGAACTCTTCACGGTTGCTGAAACATATATTTATGAACTATATATTTTCGTTCCCAAAATCAGGACAAATTTTCTACTGTATCAGCCAATTCGCAGTAAGAAACACGTTCTAGAGATTTACTAGTGCCTAGATCGCATCGAACATCATTATATCAAAAAACCATCTTTTTCTTCGATGGAAATACTTTTTTACGTTACTCGTCGTGAAGTCTCATGACGGCCATTGAATATGCCCTTTAATTCCCTAGCCAACGATGGTTCATTTTTGAATTATTATTAGTCGAATTGTTGAGCTGTTAAATTGTGAAAACCGTTTTTGGGAAACACGTATGTGAATTTCTCCTTGTTGTGATATGCTCTTTCCTTTCAGTTGAAACATTATCAGATGAAATTTGGTTATATAGTGAAATGATGTTGGTATCCTTGGTGACTACGGCGTCGTCTTGCATTGTTTGTTTGGAAATATTTGAAAAAAAATTGTCGTAAACCAGCTGACTCACGATAACTTTCAGAAGTTGAAACTTGTGCGAGCAATAGGTTAACGAGGCCTTACTGTTTAACGTGTGGATCTCAGCACGGTAGCTCGGCGGGGATTTGAGCCCCGATCTTCCGCTTGATAGGCGGACACTACCGAGAACCTCTTCTTGGATTCCGATTTCTCACATATAGTTCAAACCGTGGTCAGGGCAGAAATTTTTCTGTCGAGTTGGTTATCCAAACACCAATTCTGGTAGATGGGATTATTTGATAAAGTACACCAATCGACTCTGTAGCACTGGGACTTTTGGGAAAAATATTAAGAGCCTCGAATATGGGAAGGTTGAATTTGGTATATTGTGGATGATTTTATTCTCTTATCCATTCGGAATTTGCTGATATAATTCATTGAAGAGTAAGAATAATGAGTGAAAATGAAAAATAAAACCCATTTTTTCTCATTCAGCATTATGACGAGTGTAGTCTACAGAATAGAATTTTGGACCACAACCAACACGAAACATTATCAACCAAACTCGAACTAACTGAACCATAATCGGCTAGTTTTTTATTTTCCTGTATCAAACAAGTTATTATGGAATGTAATAACTCGGGTGCCATTGAAATTTCCCATTTTTGTACATTCGTTTGACTCAATTAAATTTTATGCTATTCGCTTGCCAATTTCGAATCGAAACTGGCCATTCAAAATAATAGTCGTTTATTCATTTATCATTATCATGATAATATTTCAAGCGTGAATTGACAGATTCGAAGTCCGTTTTTGTATAGAGTTGCAAAGCTGTATCAACAAATGAACAAACAGGATTTAACGAGGCCCATAAAATAAATAGTGCAGTAATGCTGTAATATCACAAACAGAATATTTTGTTTTCATATCACGGTTTCAATTCATTTCCATCGAAAATGATTACAAGTGTTGATATGGTGACCTGGTTGCCTTCCTTTAGTCTTTTCATTGAGGAATTTTGGTCGTAGTGATCAATCGTACAGTAAACTACCATCACGTATTAAAGTCGTTTAACAACAGTAAGCAATTCTTGATTGATTGATTGTATTGATGCGGGTAGGGTCCTTCGATCAGCTGTTGATATAAAAGTTCAAGCGGCCTCCACGTTCCTTTCCTTTTTGTGATCAGCTTGAAAAGTTGTTGATGAAAGAAATAAGATACATCGAAACAAAGAAAATTGGAAATGGAGATGCAATAAAATGTTTACCTATTAAAAATGTATAAAACTGAAATAGAAACGAAAAAAAGGAAATTTTTCCAAGGAATGAAATAACTAATTTCAAAAATTTGAATTGATAAAACACTAGAAGTAAATTATAAAATTCAATCATAATTGGAACGAAAGTTATTTGAACAGAGTTCCGATTTGATTGTTCACATGTTACCTGGATTAGAAATAGTTGAAAACGTCTTTTGATTATCTCCGAGGTGAACTCATCTTAGATTGGTCCAACCGTTCATAGTAGAAAAGGCTGGCATAATGATTCACAGAAACTAGATGTATTAGCGGAAACTGGATGGATTGGTGCAATTATATTGTTCAGTGAGCCGGACTTTTGATTTCCACAAATTTTGATTTTCCACGCCCGCTTAACTGACTATTTATTTTCCTAGGAAGATGTAGACAACAACTTCTATTGGAAAATCATCTTTATTCATTCATCCATTCGAAATGTTTCCCGGGTTTCATCAGAAAACTCTCGAAGAATGAACCCTGCTTTGTGACTGGAACAAGTAGGTATACAAACACAAGTCAAAACACGCTGAAAATTTTTAGAAATCCATTCACCAGCTATGAAAGATTCCTGACATTTCAACGGCGTTAAGTAATATTGGATCGAAGTTCTAATGTTTATATAATTCACCGTACTGATATCCGCCAAAAAACTTATAAGATAAAAATATGTGGAGTGAAAATAATGAAAATCTCAACAGGAACATTGATATGAAAATTTGATCATATGATTGAAATATGACTTTAAATTGTGAAGATTATTTTGAAAGAGTATGCATCATATTGTAACAATACAAAAATCTATCAGAAAACCTTACTTGCTTGAAAAACCAAATTAAAATGAGAGTTACTAAAATTTAAACAAGACAACTGAAATGAATCTTGATCTAAAATTGAATTTAATCAAATTCAAATAATCACAAGAAGGAATGTAAATGAGCGGATATTCAATTCGAATAATCTTAAAGAAAATAGAGAGATAAAAACAACATCGACACCAACTTTCCAATTGAGTGTAGGTATTCACGACGTTTCGATTACTGGTATGTAATCGTCTTCAGGTGATGACTGCCTTTGTTTCAGGTTATTGAGAATGCTGAAAATTCCTTTTAGTCTTCAAGGTCATAACATTTTTGAGGGTACCCAGGCCCCAGTATGGATCATGTTTAGGACGATAGTATTATATGAAACAAAAACTTCTAGCACTATGCTGTCACATTTTAGCGGTACGGTTGGGATAATACAAAGAAAAAGTGTATTTTTACTTAAAAATGGAAACTTACGACCAAATATTTTTAGACGGTTATTTTCAAATTGGTAGATCCCCATTACCGTACAAAATTAACCCCAGAGAATTATCTCATGTATTTTTTGAATTCAATAAAAATTCATGGCTCCCAGTACCATTATTTTTGTACTGCACTGGGTTCTTCGTAATTAGTTCATCAGGATCTACCAATTTGAAAATAACCGTATAAGAATATATAGTCACAGAACACCCTATCTACACCGAAGCGCAACTTGAAGGCGGTCGCTTTGATCTTTTGGGGTCAATTTTTCGTAACCTTTATTCAAAGCTTGGCTTGTATAATGTCATTTCTTGGCGGTGAATTCAAACTGTCGGTTGATATAAAGTTCAAGTGATACACCTTTGTGAACTTTCTAGACTGAGCGTTTCTGCTTCTGAACTGAAATTGGGGCAGTTTTAATTCCATTTGAAGATACGACCCTAGGAAGGTCTTAATAATTTAGAACTAACATTTCCTCTCTCAAATTCGTCTGAATGCTTTGTTGATCAGCAATCTACATTACCTTATTCTCAACAAATATAAACGGAGAATTTGGATTATTACCAAAATAATTTCAGTGAATGGGCTTACTGTTTTTTGCACCTTTAAAAAAAAAGTAGATAGAAAAGTGGTGTAGGCAGCTTTTTAATTTTCAAATAGTTTCAGAGTAATCAACTGAATTTTGCAGTAACGAACGTTTAAAACTACTCTGATCATGCTTTCATCCGATATTAATGAAATTGATCAGTAGTAATAACCCAAGGACATTGATAATTATTCGAAAATTTTATAACACCCTAACAACACAAATGTGAGGTTGACAATATACAAGCCAAGCTTCCGATTCGGTCGGAACGCTTCAGTTGCGCTTCTGTGTAGATAGGGTGTTCTGTGATATAGTTCCCAATTTTGGGAAGGGAATTAAGTTTTCCCCTGCATTTAGTTAATTGTACTACGAAAAAGTGACAGCATTGGGCTAGAACTTATTGTTTCATATAGCAGCATCGTTCCGAACATGATTCATGCTACGTCATTTTATGACCCCCTAAAGAAGTGATATGGGCTTCTAGTCTTCTGTATCCATTCGAAATGTAAATTCGAAGATAAATAAGAGAGAAAACTAATTTCGTTTATGTTCACTTCGAATGGTAATTGACATCCGCTGCTCCATTTATTTAGTTCGATACCCCTAGCTCAATTATTTTCACTGGAATCCAATTCGACTACTCTGCGTTGGATTCGCAATCAGGACACCCACATGCTAAATTTCGTGTCCTTCTCGCAGGCAGTAGTGATGGTGACATGAATCATGCTAATGTTCAATTGAGGAATGTCATTATACATCTATGACCCCAAACTAGTGTTTATTGGATATTGGTTATTGAGATGTATGTACACCTACCTCTATAGAGCTCATTACCTTCGGCTGTATTACGATCAGGGGGTGGTCGACATTGATTTGTAGACGGTTGGATTGAGTTCAGATTGAATTTCAATCACCCGTACTTATAACAGGGTTGTATATCTCATACATATACAGAAATCCGAACTGAGATTATTTATTTGGAGAGAATGACGTGTTGAGTAACAATTTCGGCTTTTTTTCATATTTTTTCATCATATTATCCATTGTGTTGTTGATAATTTGTTTCTCAAATGCTTATCAAGGAATTTTGAACGCTAATGCTTTTGCTCTAGTGGGTTCAAATGGATTGAGCATTGACAGAAAAAGTGAATATGAAGCTTATCTGCTCTGAATTTATTAACTCGCTGGTCTCAACTATCAGTGATATATAGTTAAACTAACTCTTGAACTTTTCTAGGGAACTAGACTGTTCCTATTTGTTCACCCCTTTCCCCAGCAATTCAAAATTTTTACGTGATTATGAGCAAATGTGCTCAATTCCTGGGGTATCATTTGTTCATTTGTTGGAATTGCTCGGTAGTTCAAGTGAATAGTTGATATTCCTTCGTGTCCAAATCCTTGATTTGTAACCGGTTCGACTGTTGCCTCGTTCAAACTCTATTGATTTTGCATTAACCGATAATTATTTTCCACATCTTTTTATTCTATTGATGATATTTGCTCAATTTGAATTACGTGTTTATCATGTACAAATGAAAAGAGAAAAATGAATATGATTCAGCGTCCGTTGTCCCATATAATAATTCTGGAATCCATTTTTCGGGTTTCCTTCCTCTAGAAATAAAAAGAAAAATTCCCAAAGTTCTTGATAATTTTTTTTTTGAGCAAATTGGTATATTTGCCTTGATACGTAGTTGCAATATTAAAACGATGCAAAATGGAGTGACTATTTTGTTACTTATGTATCGTGTTTTTATGATTTGGAGATTTTATTAACGAGTTCAATGAAAATGTCGGCGTCAAGTTTGGACACTACGTAGCAAAAATTGCAATTCCATTGAGAATTTTCCAAATAGGCTTGAGAAAAGAGGCAGACTAGCTTCCGAAACGTCGTAAACGGGAAGTATACGCATTTTTCTAATACATATGTTGATCAAATCTCCGAATCATAAAAATACGATACCTACGTAACTTACAAAATAGTCGCTCAATTTTGCATGTTTGCAGTTACGAATCGGAGCAAACATTCCAATTTGAACAGATATTATCAGAACTCAAAGCTTTTTTCTTTTCAATTTTAGGGGAGAAAAAACCCAGAAAGTGGATTCCAGATCATTTCTACCTCCTCAACAGACATTCTAACAATATTCATATTACGATTGTGTTACGATATGCCTTGGGTCGTTTATTACAACTCCAAATAATACTGAACTACTTTTTATTATAACTCTTTTTTACAATACACTACACTTAACACTTATACTGCTTAGCTAGACTATCCAATGTTCTTTACCAAAACTCTCTCTACTAGAAACTTTAATAAACTCTCTACTTCTGAACTTAGCAATACCCAGCTCTCTCCACTAGAAAAACTTCTGTTTCGATAGTTGCTTCTCTGTTTATACTCTGATAGAAGCGGATCGATTCATCTAGACTACTAACTAACTCATCTAACTTCTAGAACATCGTTCCGAGAATCTGTCTCGGGAAGCGACAGCACTTTCGGGATCGCGCCGGTTGGCTTAGTTTGTTGAATACTGCTCATTATGGTCAGCGGCGGCGTTAGGGGATTTCGTAACAATACATTTTCAGATTCTTCATTTTTGTGTATAAATCTACTGCACTTGATTGATATGAATAGATCGCCAGATATTGTTTGCTAATTGAGGTCTTTCTTTCAATAGTTTAAAGGAATTGAAGCTTAAAAAACAAATATCGTCAAATGATTCATCACATCTTGTTCTTCTATTTCTTCATTGGTCAATTTCATTTTCAACTATGTAACAATTTTCGTCAATATTTAGAATTTTCGAAAAAGGGAAAAAGTGAAAAAATGGGGAATCGAAAATTGCTGAAACTGGATAAGACACTCTAAACGATGAAGTTGATGATGGTGGCCGAGAGATGAAACATCAAATGGAAAATCAACATATAATGGAAAATATAATGGAAATAAAGTGAAATTGTGCAATTTTCAAAATCTCGGTTTTTTTCCCTAGCATCCCCGAAAGTTCTAGGAATTATACGTGACTTTGTCTATAACCTAACACTTTAACAACAACACCTCGAAACATTCCCACTAATGACCTCGGCTAAAATGTACGAAACCGACGAGCAACAATCTCATCTGATATCTAACAAAACCACGGATTCCTGGAATAAGAGAGAGCATTAAACGAAGATAAAAGCCGAACAAAGGGCAGTGCGGTGAGGAATAGGGGAGAGATTCCCCGATCTTTGTCGCTTTTTGCGGAAAGACGTACCCGGAATACATTTATTAGTAAATACGGACCTCTGAAATATGTATCCAGTTGAACAATCAGAAGTGGAATGCGGGGCTGCTGCGAGAAGCAGCCTGAGGGGTGTTTCATTCACGGAGATTTCCGTTGATTCCAGATTTTACGGTGAAATCGCTTCGGTTAAGGATCGATGCTTTGTGCATTTGACGGGTTTTTATCGAAAGTAATACCACGAGATCTTAACATTTGATGGATAAATTTCCATTTTTTGACGAAAACTTCGTTACTCGATTGGTATTGCTCAAAAATAACAGAGTTTGAATTTGAAAAAATGGCCATTTATCTGAAAAATTTTTTAGGAAATATTAGCCGCTGAATACTTCGATCTGAGAACAAAACACCAATTCTCAAATTGAAACAATTTTATTATACGAATGAAGTGAAATTCCAACAAGAACATTCAACTGAAAGAACGGTTATTACATTATTCCTAATGATTCACAAAGGATCTCAAATTTATTGAATATCAATTACACAGACTATTCGTTAATAAACTATTTTCAGTATTGATTCAAAATGATAAATAAGAAGTGTATTTGGTCAGTGCAGTTATAATAGTACGTAAAATGACTAGGCTCTTACTTTTCAATAAGGGAATCTGTCGTTAAAATCTATCGAGCCTTGAAATTACCGCAGAGCTCAGAAACGGCTTACTTATATCGTGTATTTTTTTCGATTCGAACGAAATTGCTCCTATTTATATGAATGAGTTTCGATAATAATTTCAAGAGTTCTCAATATCATTACAGTGCTTCTCTTCAATGTATCCCCCCCATTATTTCTTCAACGTGTGAACTCAGAAATTGAAACTTGGGATAATGAAATTGATGCATGCATACTATATTTTGGAGTGAAATTTACAGATGAAAATTTCAAGATGGCGACTAGGCGCCATATGGAAAAAAAAATTAATAGAAAGGGGGGTCTTGCGACACATCATTTTGAAGCTCCTGACGAATACTTCACAACCCTAGAATATGAAGTCAATATCTTTACCTACTACAAACTGGCGAAACATTTAAGAACTATCTGAATACAAAGACATTGATATCGATATTTCTAGAAATATTAGTTTTTCTCTACCATATGGCAATCCCAACAACCCCGGTAAGATTTGATAGGTTGTTTTTTGTTTATAAAGACAATGTCAGGACGACAACGAACATCACTGTTCAGTTCCAATGTACTCATTTAATTTTTGGTTTCACAAGTAGATAGGTACCACGTAAACTATCTCCAAAATGGTTAATTGAACCAAATTTAACAGGAAAATTCTATTTGAATATGCTGGAAACTACTGTTGATCCTCTAATCACCGAAATCGTAGAAATGAATCCTAATGAATTCGATATGGATATTATTATTCCAACAAGATGGAGCACCACCACTCCACACAAGTAAGGAACAATTTGGATAATACTTTCCATGGTCGTTGGATTGGCCATCGAGGTCCTACGGAATGGCCAGCTCGCTTGGCAGATTTGACACCTTTTGACTCCTTTATGGCGCTATTCGAAGCAAAAGGAGTACGAAACTGAACCTGCTTAAATATTGGATATACGACAGGAAATAATAAATATTTGTAGGAATATCGACGTTATTGTATTCGAAAATGATCGACGTGAAATATCAAATAGACTGTTCTTATGTCAAGATGTTCAAAAAAACCATTTCGAGCATCTCCTGAACTAAACTCAGCTCATTTCCTCAAAGTATGAAGTTAAACCCTTTCCATTTAATATTTTTACCAGATGGCGCCCAGTCGCCATCTTGAAATTTTCATCTGTCAAAATATAGTAATCATGCATCAATTTCATTATCCCAAGTTCCAATTTTCTGAGTTGACATTGAAGGAAAGCACTGTATATATAATTAGTATTCAACGTGAAGATTGAATTGAGGGATTGTTGTTATATTTTCGTGAGGTTATGTGAATCAGTGAAGTTGGTCAATACGTTTTTCATTTGTCTCTTGTGACTGTGCTTTGTTTGGGTGAGTTTCATTTGATTTAACTTCATGAGTTGTCTCATTCGAGTTGGAATTGAGTTGTGCTTCCTTTCATATCAAATTGAACTTCTACATTTCTGTACAAGTATTCAGGTATGTGAAGTTCTGATACAGTCACAATCATATTCGGTTATTTGATTGCAATATTAGTTAATTGAAAATTAGATAATGATGCCTAACTGGGCCCTATCAGTCACCTGTGAATGAGACCTAAATGCTAATTTAGCAACATCTCCAACCGTACATTTATCATTCAAGAACTGAGTAGAAATCTGTTTCTTCAAGGGAGTGGAACGAAATAACTGTTATTCTCAACAACATACATTTCGAATTTGCCATTACTTCAACCTAAGTTCTCCTGATGATCATAACTAGTAAGGATCCCGTCGGCAGATTGCGAGATATAACTAATGGTACCGAAAAAACTCATTATTTTATATTATGTGAATAATTTGAAACACCAATTGGGAATTGAGTGACACTTTTAGAGAAGAGGCAAAAAGAAGTGAGACAAGTTCTTTATAATGTCGAAAAATCTCCCGTTTTAGTATTCCTGTTTGCTCTTCGTTAAAATACGCGCAATGCTTCCACTCATCAACACAATTGATCTTTATCGATTTTTTTTTGCGAAATCGGTGGCCCATTGAATACAATTTAATTTCAAGTTTTTGGTACCTATTAACACAACTAATCTACTCTTATTGTGAAACGAATCATCGATGAGTGATGAAAAAATTTATGAATGACATCAGTGTAAAATGATGAGTATTTCCAAAATGGAATCCAGGTTATATCTCCGTTCTGTGATCTATATCACTCAGCATCTCCCAACAAGGTTAAAATGTAGGCATAATCCACACATTGTTCCCTATTGACTGAAGTAATTTATCTTCAGTATTAGAGGTTACCCCTATTTTTGAAACAGTCACTATCCCGACTCAGTACGGTAATCTCTTGAAACACGGTTGATATATTTATGGATTGGTTTGTTCTGTTGTTTACAGAAATAGTTAATTCAGGCAATTGATTTATATAACCGAGTTAGAATAGGCTTATTGCTTGACAGCGATGACTTTGCTGTTCCCGTGGATTAGGATTTTGAATGATTGGTTCTTGAAAGCAGAATAAATGGAATCGGGGAAACGAGAACCGAAGTCATATATCAAAGCTATTGTTACGATTGGATGTTCAGAATCAATTTCATGTTATCAGATATACACCAATCAATCATAGTTGCGAATACCGATTTCACATTCTCAATACATATGGTTTTCCTGAAAAAAGAGGTATTATGCCTATGCGTTATGTTTTTTGTGTCCCATAAATATGCTAAGCTAGTTGTGCACAGTAATTGCAGTACATGTGAAACAAAAACAGGCTAGTAGGACTAGAATACACGTCCGTTAGACCATTTTTATTTCAAGTCTGACGCCGTAACCATCTGGGCTGTGAGGTATATTATTTTCATATGATTTTTTCACTGAGATAAGGTAACGTTAGTGTTTTTCATGTATGGTAGATGGAAATTAGGCGAAGGCAATCCCGAACTGGATAATCTGAACAGGATATACTTAGACGCATATCTATGGAAGATGCATATTTAGTACATTCATACCCATCCAGGACACTGCCATACAACTATAATATACAGTCATTGCAAAATTAGATCAATTTATATAGTATTAGTACTAATTTATGTTTGTATAGCAGATAGAGAGTTGTCACAGTACTGATACAGAGTTAGTGTTTCAGTACTCGTTTCACGACAGGAAGGTCCTGAGTTCGATTCTCCAATGAGGCATGATGACCCTACCATGTTCAATAGTTTATTAGGTCCCGAATAACCATGTTGCTTTCGACGAAAGACACAGCGAGCTACCAGAACTAGTCTTCTAGAGTTACCTTGAGGGAGGAAATAATCGACGATAAGTATAGGATGATATATTATTCTTCAACTTTTGTCATCTCTCACTTCGGTAACATTTTTCACAAGTTGAATCGTTCAAATTATGTGGAAAAAAGCGAGAATTTGTATTTATTCAAGTTTTTGATTGTTTTTGCCTCAGAAAATACTTATTGAGTATTGAGTCTACTTAGTCACGATATTAAAAAAAAGGGTGGAGAAGGTCGACAAATATCATCATAGAAGTGCCACAACTGATGAATATCAGTTGTTGCACTGCAACTGTCATGAAAATATCAAATCTCTAGAAATTCGAAAAATGTTATGCAGAATATTGTATGAATAAGAGTCTCTCTTGAAAAGATCTCAGATAAAAGCTACTCCCGTGAATACCTTGAAGAACATTGGTTCATTCCAGATGAAAGTACACTTCTGCCTTTTCCTCTGAATCGCAAGTCATGACTGTAATCAAAATACCGGTTTTCTCTCTATCTCTTGGAGGTCATTGCTTTTTTGTGACATATCCATTTGTTTTTTCTCAAGGATAATTCATCACCTTCCATTATGAGAATGATGGAGTCTTTTCCAACACCTTTTTTTTGACGCACTTCATTCAACAGAACGGTGCAGATATAGAACTAGTTACCAAAGAAAGCATTTTCCCTAGTTCACAACCTTTAAAAATTCAGAACTCACCCAAATTATCATCTTCCCATTGTTTGGTGTTACCTGAATATTACAGTATTTTCCTTAGATAACTCAGATATTAAAAATTGTTCATCGAGAAGTAAGATTTCCCATATTAATTTAAATAAATAACGGTCAGTGGTAAATTTTTGTCACACGCATACATTGTATGACCGAAAGTAGCGCCTGAATAGAATCAAAACAATCGAAGTATTTTTATTTCATGCTCATTATCCTTGTACTGTCTGTGGGCTATCTATATACATACCTACACGAGATCATTACATTTGTACTAGATCCTTCGCCATATTTTAAAAAATTGGAATTTTCAAGTATGGTTTTTTTACTTATCGAAAGAACAGGTAATGGGCGCTTACAGGCATTTCAAAATTAATTGGTTTTTCCTGTTACCAGGTGAAATAGTTTTTATAATCTCGGTTATGAAATATATAAATATTCAAAAAACACAGCGTGAATCAAAGGGCAGGAGATACGAATTGACATTCACTTTGAATTTTCGATGTTTGTATGCCTCAGGAAAACACACTCTCGGTAAGAAGTTCCAAAGTTCAGCTGTTCTGTTGAAAAAAATTCCTGGGCAAGAAAGGTTCGACAGGTCTCCAAACCCACAAAAAAAGGATGGGAATTCTGCACTCGTCGGGTCATCCGTGTTGATAGTGCAGGGGGTGGAACGATTGACTATATTCCAAGTCAGGCCGTATTTGTGCCTTGTAGATCATTAGAAGCTGACGAGAAATGAGGTATGTTTTTCGACCAAAATAGAAATCTAAGCTTCTGGGAAGCACCTATAGCGATCAATCTCACATGGTTTTCCCATGAGAAATTATTGCCGATCGTAATTCTTGGCATCGAGATACTTTTTAGGAATAGTTAAATTAGGCGAAACAAGAGCCTACGTTGTTTATTTACCCGCTGAATAAGAACACTGCATTTTTGAATTCAATTCTTCCATTGAATTCATTATAGAGATGAGGGAGAGAAATATGGTAACCTATTTGCCACAAATTTATAATTCTGCAGTTGACATATTTCATCTATTTTCTATTTTCAGTTTTTACGAATCTTTAAAATAATTCGCAATATGAACTTATAGTTTCTCATATTGATAATTGAAATGAAATGTGGCTTCCTCCAACAATACACGAATGCAAATAACTCAAACAAAAGTTATGCTGCTCTTGAGAATTATTCTTTTAAGTTTATTTCACTACTATTAGTGTACAGAATCATTATATGAAAAAAAAGTATCCCTTCCTCAATGAAGCTTCACGAAATATCAGATGGTGAAACATTTATTTTTCCAGATGATTTCATATACATTTGTGACGGATGTACCTCAAAAGTGAATTATTTATTGATTTCCTGAGTTGTCAATATGTTATCTGCTCCCTCTTGAGACTTTTGATGAATTCTTGCCCTAGTGAAAATAATTTCGATTATGAGTTTCCGAATATCTTTGGATCTTCGTGTTATTTTCGACTACCCATTGATGAGTTCAGAGATCATATTTTGCACCAAATACAGTTCAGAACAGTAAAATGAATAGATTTTATGTAAGTGGAGCATGATTGACACTTCGTTTTTTTTTCAGGAACACATCCAATTCGACTCTGAACCCTGAAAGAGGTGAGTAAAAATTCTGTTTTGGAATGATAAAGGTAGGGGACAGGCAGCTGTTTCACGAAAAAAGTCATATATGAAACCTATTTTACTTTCACCATTTCTGGTTATGAACAATTTGATTAGGATTAACATGTGCTTCACCCAAGGTGGTGAGGAATCTATCCAGATTTATTGTTATTGAAGACAAAACACCATACTGAATATATATATATATATATATATATATATATATATACCCCTATAGGGGATGGGTAGTCTTTGCTTTCCTAGTTTTATATATATATACTGTTGGCAACACCGCGCAAGAAGTGATGAGTCGCTGTCAGTCAAGGGACCCTGGCGACATTCGGACAGCCAGTTATTCCCGATGCCTGATGTAGATCGCCCACTCATCGATTATTTTTGTTGATGTTGAGGATAGTTCGCACGTTCAATATACGTTCAAGTTTGGAGTTGATTTTTATCATTTCTAACATCAGAAGTGAGATTCTTATCTACGTCATTTGTTTGTTTATTCCGCGAGTTTGTTAGTGAGTTTGTGAGTGCAAAAACAAAAATGGCAGGTGAAGCTTCGCAAGTGATCTTGGAGGAATTGATCAAAGCATTACAGTCGCAAAAATCTAATTCTACAGAACAGGTAGATCTGCCGTATTTTCGGCCTGACACTGACGATTTTAGTAAATGGGTGAGCAATGTTGAAATCATTCGAAGTGAGTTTGGTTGGTCGGACATTCAGACTTTAGTGAGAATTGGTCGTTTCTTATTGCATGGGGCTAAGAATTGGTTTGAACGATGGTCGCCCGAAACTCGCGATTGGAAAACATTTTCCAAAGACTTTATTGAAGGTTTTCCACCTAAAAGGAATCTGGGACATTTATTAGAGTTAGCATGTACCTTTACCAGTGCTCGCGTTAATACCTACGAAACATATGTTCACGAAAAAACCGCAAAATTAAAGAGCCTACGTGCAAATTGGTCGGAAAATGACTTGGTCGAACTAATCGTTTACGGAATTTCTGAGCTCGATGTCCGTAATGCCGCGACCAATCGAAACTGTCAAACTATTTCTGAACTTTTGGTGTTTTTGTCCTCGTTTATAAAGCAACAGTCAGGGGAGTACAGGGTGAATGACGATCATGTTTCTCGCAAAAGGCGATATCCCAATGACGAACTTCCAAGTACGAGTAAAATTTCCAAAAAATGTTTTCAGTGCGGGAAATCGGGTCATATTCGAATTAATTGCAGAAGCAAGCGTGTCGATTCACACTATAAACAAACGACAAATCATAACAAAGATGCTTCGTCTAGTGTGGCTGAGTCAACAAGAAGCGGACAATGCGCGTTCTGTGCTAAGACAGGTCACGATGTTTCCAAGTGTTTCACAAAGGCCGCTATAGAGAAACGTCGTAGTATTAATTTTTGTTCGGCTATGGAACTTATGAATAATGGGTTCATAGAAATTTTTATCGATGGGCACCGCTTTAAGGCGTTAATCGACACTGGTGCTGATCTTTCGCTGATTTCGGAAAAATATTCTTACCTGTTTGAAAATAAATTAGAATCATGCGATTTGTCTTTGAAAGGGATCACTTCTCAAGTGGTTCGTGCTAAGAGTATGTTCACTGCTAACACAAAGGTAAACGACACGCATACAAAAATCACTTATGTAGTCGTACCCGACGAATGCCTTGATTACGATGTCTTTATCGGTCGTAATTTGTACGAAGACCCTTCAATTATGACAATAACTGATTACCAAGGATCACGAGTATTACGGCGGCAACTTCCAGGCATAAATCGTATTATCGAAATAAGTGAAGAATCTGATATACAGGTTCCTCAAAAATTTCGTGACCAGTTACTGTCGGTTTTGTCAAATTACTTCGATATGTTTACCATTGGTCATAAAGTTGGGACTGTCAACAATATAAGTTTAAAAATCCGTCTTGAAAAAGACATAATTGTGAATAGGTCGCCGTATCGATTGGCACAAAGTGAACAATCTGTTGTGAATGACATCATATCTGATTTATTGGAAAATAAAATCATACGGGCCAGTGAATCACCATTTGCTAGCCCCATACTACTTGTGAAAAAGAAAGAAGGTTCTCTGCGCATGTGCGTTGATTTTCGAGAGCTGAACCGGCACACTATTAAAGATCGTTACCCCCTCCCATTAATCGATGACCAACTTGATCGTTTGGGTAAAGGATGTTTCTTTACATCATTGGATATGGCCTCGGGATTTCATCAGATACCAATCGACGAAGAATCTATTCACAAAACCGCATTTGTTGTCCCAAACGGCCATTACGAGTACCTGAAAATGCCGTACGGTTTGGCCAATGCACCAGCGGTATTTCAGCGTTCTCTGCACTTAGCTCTGGGTTCTCTGACAGACAATATTGCTTTAGTGTACATGGATGACATTTTGATTCCGAGCAAAAACCTTGATGAAGGTTTATTATTCTTGCGACAAGTCCTAGACGCCTTGCAATTAGCTGGTTTTTCGTTGAATATCCGCAAATGCAAATTCCTTCAATCTTCCATCGATTATCTGGGTAGAGAAATTTCGAGTGAGGGTATTCGACCTGGCACACGGAAAATGCAGGCATTGTTAGATTCCCCAGTACCTGAGAACGTGAAGCAAGTAAGGCAATTCATGGGCCTCGCTGGATATTTCAGAAAATTCATTCCAGATTTTGCAAGTCGAACAGCTTGCATTACTAGGCTTACAAAAAATAATGTGCCATTTGAATGGGGCCAAGATCAAGAAAAGGCAAGATCTTATGTGATTGGTCATTTAACTTCAAGACCCCTTTTAGTAGTCTATGATCCTGCTCAACCAACTGAGCTCCACACCGATGCTAGTAGTCTGGGCTATGGTGCGATTTTGATCCAGAAGTATGAGGATAAGCCCAGAGTTGTAGCATATTTTAGTAAACGAACTACTGATAGTGAGTCCAAATTCCATTCATATGAACTCGAAACGTTGGCTGTAGTGGAAGCATTAAAACATTTTCGAACATATCTGCTTGGTATCAAATTTACGTTGGTTACCGATTGCAATGCTTTGAAAGCTACGGCTACAAAAAAAGATTTGCTTCCTCGTGTAGCTAGATGGTGGGTGTATATGCAGGATTTCAATTTCGACATTGTTTACCGAAAAGGGAAAAATCTACCACATGTCGACTACTTGAGTAGAAATCCGTCAACCACGGTTCGCCGTATTTCTCATAATAATTGGGCCTACATAGAACAGAAAGGAAATGAAGAAATCCAAAACATGCTGACATTGCTTCGAGATGGAAAACTTGATCCCAATCAATATGTAGAAAAAGATGGGTTGCTTTATCATAAACGAATCAATGTCGATAAAACAGTTAATTTGCAGTATTTTGTTCCAAGGCAAAGTCGTTTGGGCTTACTCAGAATTTTTCATGATGAGCAATGCCATATAGGTACTGACAAAACATATGAGTCAGTAGCAACGCATTTTTGGTTTCCGCGTATGCGAAATTTCATTCGGAATTACATACGACACTGTGTTGTCTGTGCTGTGAAGAAAACACGATCAGGTCCTTTACAAGGGCTGATCTACCCTGTGGAAAAACCGAATGAACCATTTCATACGTTACATGCAGATTGCTTAGGTCCACTTCCGGTTTCTTCAGAGGGCTATAAACACATATTTGTCGTTGTGGACGCATTCACGAAATATTGTATTCTGATGCCCATGAAATCTGTGACGACTCACGAAGCTCGCGAAAAGTTGCAAGTTGTCATATCTCTTTTTGGCACCCCCAAGAGATTGATAACAGATGCTGCAACCTCTTTCAAAAACACCACGTTCCCAAAATATTTGAGTAAATGGAAAATTGAGTTTCATTATGTTACTCCAGATGTACATCGTGGCAATGGTCAGGTTGAAAGGTACATGCGAACAATTAGAAACTTATTAAGAATTGAAACACATGTAAAGTCAGAATGGTCGAGCAACTTGTGGAAAATTCAACTGGTGTTGAACACAACATTTCAAAAAAGTACGAACGTTTCTCCATTACAATTGCTGATTGGCATCAAAAGTAGCACCCCACTCATTAAAGCTTTGTTGAAAGAGATTTCTCCCGATTTATCGCCCATTCGTGACAGAGAATTAGATAGAAAACGGGTCGCTGAAAAGTTGTCCAAGAAAACCAATCTAGATGAAGTGAATCGACGACGAAGAAATAATTTAAATTTCTCACCCGGTGATTTTGTTTTGATGCATCGGGACTCACAGATGCATATTAGCAAATCAGATTATGAATTTTTGGGACCTTACGAGGTAGTTGCTTGCTTAGATCGTGATCGATTCGAAATCAAGAAGGTTGGCACAAATATTGTGACGAGAGCAGCAAAGGAACAGCTGAGGCGTTGGCCTTCTCAATGGGCTGTGTCATGTGACATGGAGAAAATTCTAGAATTTTTAGAGAGCGAGGTGCCAGTTGAAAGTAACTGTGATCGTGAGTATTAGTATTACAAGTTATGATGAGTTTTATTCGGTTTTTGCTAAAGTTACATGAAATTTCCGGTCTCTGTCCCGTCAGCGGTAGAGCCGAGGTGATGGCTGTGGTCTCACTGTGAAAGACTGAATTTATTGCATATCTGTTTTTGTAAAATTTCCGGTCTCTGTCCCGTCAACGGTAGAGCCGAGGTGATGGCTGCGGTCTCACTGTGAAAGACTGAATTTATTGCATATCTGTTTTTGTGTAATTTCCGGTCTCTGTCCCGTCAGCGGTAGAGCCGAGGTGATGGCTGCGGTCTCACTGTTGGTGATTGAATGATCTTAAGGATATGTGTCGGTCTCTGTCCCGTTAGAGGTAGAGCCGAAGTAATGGCTGCGGTCTCACTACTATAATGAAGGAAAGAAAAGATAATGGTCTGAAAATTTATGTTTCAGTTTCAGTTGGAGTTGCGGATGTCTCCGCTGCAAAGTAATGTTTCTGGTATCTTCGAGAGCGAAGACTACGTCAGGATGGACGTGTTGGCAACACCGCGCAAGAAGTGATGAGTCGCTGTCAGTCAAGGGACCCTGGCGACATTCGGACAGCCAGTTATTCCCGATGCCTGATGTAGATCGCCCAATCATCGATTATTTTTGTTGATGTTGAGGATAGTTCGCACGTTCAATATACGTTCAAGTTTGGAGTTGATTTTTATCATTTCTAACAATACATATACACACACAAAGTTGTTTTTTTCTATATCAGGGCTTCATACTAAAGAAAAAGATGACTCTTTTTAGCTACCCGAGCATTCGCTAATTTTTATTAGCTTTCTCGAGGGCTACAATATAAAATGGACATCAAAAAGTATAAATATAAAATATAAGGTACATACATGTGCTATTTGAGGTTTTTTTTTAAATGAAATGCAAAGATAAAACATGAGAAATGTAAATTTTGAGAATGAAAGGTGAAGTTATTGATTTGGAAATTCATAGTGTTCTTTTCACTGATAACAGTTATATACAAGATGTATTTTATTTGTTTAATAGAAAAGAATAAATTTTACTGAGGTTCTCAATATCTGATATTTTGTTCAAGTTTTTTTTTCTCGTTTTAATTTCAGTCATTTCCAAAAAAAGACATTTGTTCAAGTTTTTTCAATATGAAGAATTTTTGTGTTATTATAATCAATATATATATATATTAGCCAAAAGAATCTATATTTAACTTTTTTTTGAATAATATGAAATAAGTTACCAATGAATAACCAATAATGGAATTGAGTTAGACGGCAAAACAGTAAAATATATAGCTCGTTAATGACAAATAGGAATATGTAGAAGTTATTCAAAAAACAAAAATGAATAAAAAATCTACCCAAATATTCGGGTAGAAAAATGTAATTTATGTAATAAATGAAATTATAATTCATTCGATCGAAAAATTAATGTTGTGACAGGATATAAAATAATGAAATCAAACAAAAGTTGCATGAAAAAATATGAATCAATTTTCAGGTTATGACTGACAGCATCTCGAGATGTGGTCGGTTATGAAGACCAAACAACCTCTTCCTTCTGGTGGGGAAAGGCATTCAGCAAAATGGATTCATTGGAGAGAACAATGCTAACGTTTTGTCACTGGAGATCCTTATTGAGTAGTTTTCATAGTAACTCCTTTATCTTTCAATTTTTTATTTGTGTTTTCCATTGTAATTTATGAATTTGCATGAGTTGAAGATCTGCAGTGTAGCTAGTAGAAATCAACCAAAACTCTGCTTTCTTTGATGCTCTCATTTGAGAGCCACAAGTTTGATTCATTTTTCGTAGGCCTAAATATTTTGAAAGGCAAACAAGATTCAAAACCATGAAATTTGCTCGACTGGATGATAATCCGCTATCAATATTAGTGGAGGATAATAAGGTCCAATCAACTTTGGTATAATGACCAAAAATAAATCACCATAGTTGTTATTCAAAAAGAAAGTTCGTGGTCGTTATTTAATTGCAACAGCTGTTTTTCTTTCTGGTCACATCGAAGTATCATCAAGTATTCAGTATACCTACAGGAAATTTCCATTGTTGATGATGAACAATCAGCAGGATGCAAACCATTCCATTAGTCAATCCGATTTTCTGACACAACAACTGGGGAAATCCGATTCAACTTGACATTATCCGCATTACAGCAATGAAGTGAACTTGCGAGTTTGGAAAGTTTGTTAGAGCTAATTCGAGACATTTCGAATTGGTAGCTTCTAAAAATCACAATCAAAACTACTATACCCTGATTGTCGAGAGTACTTGAAATTATTATATTTTGATTATTCTTTATATATACAGATTCGCATGAAATGAACTCCCTCCCAAGAATACGGATTGCCTTTCTCTGAATAGACTCAAGAAGCTTCAATGAATGTTTTGCTGCTGAGCCCCAAACATGAGAACTATATTCCAAAACAGGCTGTATCTGTGACTTGTAGATATTAATAAGAGTTTCCGAAATAGGATAGGAGATAGTCATGGGCAACAATAAAAATACGTTCATCGTTCCCTTCGGTCGGTGTGGCCAAGCGGTCCGAGGTGTGGTCCCTATGTTCAATTTGATTATTTTACTGCTGGTTCGAACCGAGGTCGGGCGGGATTTTTTTGACCGGCTCGGTGCGATTGGCAATTGTTAATTGGCTAGATACCAATCCAGGTAAGTGAGATATCTGTATTGAATATACCAACCCGACCCGTCATTTTAAATAACAAATGCGCTACCGTGAAAATCAGTAAGACGCCCCAGAGCGCTTTGGCACTCAAGATGATCAGCCGACTTTTGCCCGCACAAGGCTCTGCCTTCTGGGCGCACTCGAAACAGTGTTCACCAAAACGGTAATTTCAATAAAGGAAATAATAATAAGCGGTCAGATCTTGTAATATCTAGTCATATGCACGAAAAAAATGTTTATTTGAAATGAGATATTTTTCTCGTGAACCCATCAATATTTTGTGGAATAACCCTACTAAATATGCACCATTTTGTGAAAATGGAGTTGAACAGACGCGATTGAAACCTCTGGTGTGAAAGATGAAACTCTTTGTAGGAATCAATTACTCTAGCACCAAACTGATTTTATTTGCACTCGACGAGCGTTTCTCTAACAAAGTAAGTGTCTTCAAGAGAAGATAATTGATACTGGATCTAAATACTGGGGTTAGCTATTTACATACCTAGTTCACAATTTTCAGATAGTACAGCAATGAATGGAATACTTTGGGTCTGATATGGACTCCGTTTGTTGCTACTGATTGATTATTCCGATTGATTTCTCAACAATAAAATGAAAGCGGCCTGAAAGGGATATGCCTCTTGTCACCATTCATGCTATTTTTACATTTTACTAGCCTTGTGTCTAGCACAAGCTCAATCAGTTTCAGGTTGCTTTAACCAATTTTGTGGCCATTGTCCAGAGCATGTTGGGTGACACTGGATTCTTTTATCCTTTCGTATTCCATATGTGAAAAATTCTCCTTCAAACGAGTTTTAATAGTTCGTCCACTCTGGCCACTGATATTATTACAATCTTGACAACTGATTTCGTCAATAACCCGACTTCTATGAACCCAGTGCTCGTCGCACGGAGAGAAGAAGCTGTTTGAGCTGGACTCTTTTTTTCATCTTTGTGAATGATTCAAACGTCTTTTAATTATAAACACGTACTTATCATCAGAGAGTATTTGTAAATGTTTTGATTTTACTTCTTCCATAGAAGTTATAATATCTTATATATAAATATATATATATATATATATATATATATATATATATATATATATATATATATATATATGATATTATTATAAATTCTATTCCAACATGTTCGTTCCTTATGACCGATACATCTAAAAATAGCAACTGTAGTCCTTTTTTTACTTCCTACGTGAATTTCATACTCTCATACCTGCTGTTTAGTGCATAATTGAAATTATTGAAGTCGATAATCCTTGACGTGTTCGCTGTGGTAGATACAAGGATAATCGATATTGAAAATGTCATTTCAGCAGTAAACAGTAGGTGTAAGAGTACAAAATTCACGTACGAAGTAGAAGAACTACAGTTGCCATTTTTAGATCTATTGGTCATAAGGGACGAACAAAATGGGAAAGAATTTGACATTTATAGGAAAGAAAAAACCTCCTCAGGTACATTCCTAACGACTCGAATCATTGTCCACAGCATAAAAGGACAGCACTGCAATTTCTCGTCCATAGGCTAATTACTTTTCTTTTGAAGAAAGATAAGTACGATAATGAAAAGAGAGTGATTAGGAACGTAGCTGAAGTGAACCGGCTTAACCGGCTTGATAAAATAATTAGAACATATTAATTTAGAGCAGAAAGTATATCTTCGACTTTTCGAGTCAGTGGTGAAAAGTTTATAGCAATTCCAAATATTACTTAATACAATAGAAAAACTGAACATATAGATAGAGGAATTTACGAAATCATTTGTCAAGATTGCAAAAATACATTGGCTAGAGTAGACGAGCTATTGAAACCCATTCCAAGAAGAATTTTGCATACATGAGATATAGGGAAGGGAAGAAAATCCAGTGTCACCCAACATGCAATGGACAATGCCACAAAGATGGTGAAAGCAAACTGAAAATGATTAGGCATGTGCATGACACATGACACAAGGTTACTCGAATCATGTAAGACCATAGACAAAGCAAAATGTGGAAAGAACATGGATGGCGATAAGAGGCATATCCCTTGAAGCCCGCTTTTTTATCTAATGTTAAAATGTGAATTGTAAAGTATATGAATAGCTAACTCTAGTATTTAGATTTCGTATCAATTTCTTCTCCTGAAAATGGTCACCTTATTAGCAAAAGGCGCGTCGAGTGCAAATAATATCAGTTTGATTTTATGGTGATATGGTCTCCATGAAATGGTTGGATATAGGGTGTTGACATTGAAAGATAGATAAGGATTTTTTAAATTTTATACATTTCCTTATTGCAGAAAAAACTATTATCTGAACGAAAAATGAAGTTCCTTTCACTATCCAGTTTCTTCCGAAGATCACCCATTATAGTAGTGGAACTGATGTGAATATATTTGAAAGTTTCACAGGGTCACATGCCATAGGATGATTTCCTTAATTTCATCAGACGACGTAATGACGAATATGAAATTTGTTTGTTCAGCCGCGGCAATACCATAGCAGTTATGTTCCATGGGGGTCTAAAAAATAATCAATGCAAATAATCCTTGGGAGAGACGAGCGTGATATGTATACTAATAGGATGGAAAACTAGGTTGAAACAAATTAATTAGTCCTTATCCAAGGTACTGGGAGTGAAATGGGGTAAAAAAAGGGGTTTTTGAGTATAATTTCTTACAATTTCCAGCAAGATGAGAAAATAGTTAAATAAAGTATATAATCTCCTCACGTAACCATTCGACCATTTGGTAATCAATTTTTCTCAAACAAAAAGTATTTGGTTTTCAATAAAATTCCTGAGATTGTACTCTACTGTTTCATCCATATACATGAGTTTTTTCGTACCAGAATACTCAGTTCTGAAAAAGACCTGCTCTGCAACCGAAAATTCCAACCGTGACCAAACTTCAATGTTTGTCCAATGCAAAACAAGTAAGTCGAAAAAATTACAATGAGGAGGACTTGTTAACAAACAGAACATGCTGAAATAATAAATACCTAGATTGAAATTGTCAAAGATGAAAGTGAAGCTGTCATAGTTGTGGATCGAGATATCGATCATTTGGTACTCAAGAATCATAAATCAATTTGCATAATATTATATTTACTTTTATTTCCACGAACCAGGTTCAGGTGATAATCATGTCTGTGATAGATTCGGGGATTTCAATTGGTTGGAAATGGAAAATTCCTGGAAGCTTCATCTGGCTATTTACTTGTATGAAGTTCTACTTGACGACCCAGATGACATGAAAAATGAGTTAGTGCCCCGGTCTCAGGTACATTTGGTCGACATCAGGAGCATTGACACTTTTGCTGTATCGCAACATTCTAAAAAGTTTTTTCAAGAAGGCTTTTGCTATAATTTTTTTGAACTCGCCAATAGTAAGCAGGTTTGTAAAAGCAAAAGGGAAGCAACGTTCATTTGTTTTGAAGATTATCTCTGTCTAACCCTAACCCATATACAGATTCTGTTATCACTTAAAATATTCAGATTGCTGTTTTCGATTTTTCCACCTATACTGTTATAATCAATTAAGTATCCTACATATACTTGCATTTCATTTTTTTCCCTCACATATGTCATATTACTGTTGACTGTGGAGATCCTTATGAGGTTGGTTGTGAGAGTAGCTTTGGCTAAATACTGATTTTTTGTCAAAAGTCATTTGTCAAGACGATCGTAATTATTATTATTGAATGACTTGACATCTCATTTCAATTCCATGATGCAAGTATAAAATGTTAACCCAATCCAAAGCAACTATATAATGATGGTAAAATTTTCATTGTGAGCGGTAAGCTTCTCAGTTTTTAGAGCCCGCAAGAGAGATGCCTCAAATCGCAAAATATGCAGAGACTTGTGTATTTTGTACATTTGCAGTACTAAGCTGGAAATCCTGTGGGAAATGGGGAAACTCTCGTATCTCGTTCGAATTTATTTTGTCACGTCCAAGTCTGGATTATCCACTCTAACACATAATATTCTCGAATTCTCACTGAATGTCTGACTGAACAAAAATACGTTCTACTGTAATGTTGTGTATTTGAGTAAAATTGGTGAATTCTGTATCTTGCTCTTCTGTTATACAAGGTGGTGTATATTCTGACTGGGTTTTTCAAAAGAGTGAGTTGTGAAACTGAATAAATGTTATTCATTTCTGATATTCGTTGTATACTTGGAGAATAGGCAGCAATTTGTCGCATATAATGGATATAGGTCTAATAATTATATTGCTACATCTGGAGTACCTCAGGGTTCCAATTTGGGCCCATTTTTATTCTCAATATTTATTAATGACCTATGTTATGAGATTTGTTGTAATTGCTTATGTTTTGCCAATGATTTTAAAATTTTCACTACAATATCATCTATGGAAGATTGCATTTTTTTGCAGTCTCAAATAGATGTTATTCAAGAATGGTGCAATAACAACAAATTACAACTGAATCCCACAAAATGTAGAGTTTGCACATACACTCGTAATCACCAAACGATTTTATATTTCTATAAAATTAACAACTCAACAATTGCACATGGTGTCTAGGTGTCACATATGATAACAAGCTCAGGTTTTGTGGTCATATCGAAAATATCGCAAGAGTGCAAAAAAAATGTTAGGTTTCTTGATTAGAAATACTAAGTCCTTTGCAAATGAGACATCTCTCAAAACATTGTTTTTTCGCTGGTAAGAAGTAAGTTGGAATACTGTTCAAATATCTGGTATCCTATTTATGAATGCAACAAACTGCCACTGGAAGACATACACAGGCGTTTTTTAAAATATCTGAATTTCAGAATATATGGCTTTTATACCGAACGCGGATACGATCACCGAACGCTATTAACTCGCTTTCATGTTATTTCGCTTGAAAAACGTCGTATAATTATTAGTCTTCAAATTTTGTAAGAGCTAATTGAAGATTGAACGACTTACCTGAAGGAAGTTCAATCCAAATTATACGAGGTTGGTCACATCCGAATAGATCACCTTGTAGTAGTACCTCTATGACTGAAATGCGCAAGTTGAAAGAAAGAATGATTCACGATGCCCCTATCTCACGATTCCTCACTCGAATATCCGTCAATATACCTTGCGATGATATCGCCTTTTTGGGTCGGGATGACAGAAAAAATAATATATAGGATTTTTTTTTCTTCTTTGAGATGGGTGGGTGTCTTTCTATTCGGATGTGACCAACCTCGTATAATTTGGATTGAACTTCCTTCAGGTAAGTCGTTTAATCCTCAATTATACTTCGGTTGGTCCCATCCGAATAGATCACCTTGTAGATGTTTAAAGAATTATTAAAAGGCGATCAAAATTTTATTCAGACTGATCTCATGCTAATGAAGTAGTCTAAATGAACTGTTTATTCTTCATATAATTCACCACTATAAACTAAGAATTTGATACAGACAGTATTTGAATGCTAATACAATTTGATGTTGCAAAACTCAAATAACCAGAAAACGTACACTCGTTTAATGAAACTGCGGAGGTAATCCGCAAATGTACCATTTGTAATTACTGGTCTATGTAGAATTTACCAAAAGTATTTTATTTTTCGGACCAGCCTACATTTGATCGTATGGTGTCCGTGCTCAAATCGATTTGGTTGGCCGCAGAAGTGGCAGCATGTCTTGTGCTGTGGCCTTTGAATTGATCAGTATCAACACCACCAAATTGCAGACTCATTTCCAGCAAACGGCCGAAGAGCTCAGGTGAAGCTGGGTGATGAGGATTTTTATAAGTAAAAATGAGAAAAAAACATAATTGAATGTGTGCGGTTTTTTAATCGATAATCGTGGATGTCATACACAATTCACGTTTCACCGTGGAAAATGGTGAGAAAAAACACATGTTTGTGGTTGTTGCTCTCTTGGTCTTCTGTGGATAATTTGGTTCTCGGCAGTGAAGAGACAAGCACGTCTGCCCCTCAAGCGGGAAGACTCGGGTTCAACTTCCCATCGAGCCTCCGTGCTGGGACTCACACGCCAAAATGCCTCGTCATACATTTTCTGCGGAAGATTCGACCTCTGAAGGGCGACACTTTTTTTTTTCTTTACTGATCATACAATAAAAATGCTACTCATTCTGATTTTGAATCATATTTGTACGCTTTAGCAAGATTTAGAGCAACCATAACAATAAGTTTTTTCATCTCCATAATTGAATGTTAATTCAGCTGATGATGAACCTATGTAGGGTCGAAACATGTACTGAATCACCTTCCTGACATCTTTTGAATATTGAATTGTGGAGACGACTTAGAATTTTTCTGCATCGTAAATAAGTTTGTGATATATTTTTCAAAATGAGGTTTTCCGATTTTTCTAATTTGGTCAACACTTGGTAAGGGTCCCAGATTTTCTCATATCGGAAGAAAAGTGGATCGTATTTTGAAAATAACCCTCTAAAACATTTCCATTGTATCATAGTTACCTGCATGAGATATCAGATTTTAAGCTGATCTATGTTATTTTCTGGTACTAAAATTTTTACCTGGCTGCACCCATGGGACGATCTACCTTATCCACATCTCCTTCACAAATATCCACCAATGAGACGAACACAAATTGTATGGTTCCATCGTATTTGCAATCAGTGATGCCATCAGAATCGCTGAAGGTTCACCCCTCAGTTTTTTGTCCTGGAAAATGGATGCCAGACAAAATCGGTTTACCCAGGGTGAGATGGCACCACAGTGGATGTAGGTGCTTAAACGAAACTGAAAAAATTATATATCGTTGTTCAAAATACAATATAATGGAATTCAAAATTGATATCAATTTGTGGAAACCAAGTTTGGGACTGCGATAACAGAAACACAAAACATGTTACTTTGTCCCCTTCAATCATTTTCAATATTCTAGGGAGAAAGTGAAAGTGGTGATGATTGGGAAAGCACAAATGTTTGTGTCAGACCAAGTTAATGTAATACATCAGTTGCATAACTTATGGGGTTTGGCTGTAAAGATAAAAATGTTTTACCCTATGTGTTGGAGTAGTTAGTAAACAGATCAACTTCAGGTTATCGAAATTTTTGGCCCGCTCTTGGAAGGCGTATTCTCGATATTGCATTCCGAAGGTGACACATCATGGCATTTGATCTGCTATAAACTCATATTTCGAACTCATTTATGAGACGAACATCACCAGTTGATAATTATATACACATATACACATATATATATATATATATATATATACATACATATATACACACATATATATATATATTGTCCACCAGAAAACTCAAGTTCCTGAATATCATTATGCTCAATTCTTCACACCACTTCCAAATATCACCAGCCAGTCCGTTGAGGTTTGGGTGCGTCATTCCACACATCCGCTTGATCTGCGCGTTGACGGTTTTGTTGTCTCTATGCGACAAAATGTGACAGGTTGAGAAGAACTGTCTGAAGGTTTTGAACAATGATGTGAAGTTTGGCCTGCTTCACTGAAACCTTTGGCTTTCTCGTTGTTGCATGTAATATTCTGGAAAATTCAGGTCTTGTTTCACCTTCTAGTTGCCCAACATAAAAAGTCACTGTGACACTGTGTGGAAATTTACATTATCAAAATCTCCTCGATCCGTCTGCAAGGTTATACATCGGTGCTCCTCAAATAGTTTTGTAGACGGCCACCTATATTCAACCACAAGGCAAACCGAAATCAAGTGTCGAATGAATTTATTTTCCATTAATATAGAATCCTAATGGTTACCAGGATACCTCAAATTTGTTGGATGTTTCCTGAACACTCCATTTTGGCAATACTAATTGAAAAAGATGTCGTCTAAATAGCTACAGATACAAAAAAAATTTCGAACTCGAAAAATGTATAACCGTTTCTGAGGATTTTGTTTAAATATATAAGGTGCAAAGATGAGTCAAAACACAAAAAATTAAAATTCAAAAATTTTGTGTCTAGATTGGAATCGCAAATACTTCTTATGTTTATCGGCATCTGTCGAATCCACTGACAAAACAATTTTCAGACATCAGATTTTTCACAGCTCCAAGTGAGGGGCTGTGATGAATTCATGCAAATGTTTCAGATTCAAAAAAAAATCTTTAGCTATCAGTAAGACTCAAACCTGAGAAAATAGCTGAACCAAATATTGCTCTTGACATTGACGGCTGGTTCAATGTAGTCAAATTCCAGTAATATATATAGCTAAACTCTCACAATAGAGGTTTAGCCGGCTGGGTGGAATTGTCGGGGTTCAGGTGCCAGTTTTTCATAAGGTAGAGTATAAAAATGGATTTTATGTCTCTGAACCCATTCCAAAATGTTGGAGTTGTTAGTTATAGATTGCCACGTGCTGTCAAATATTTACTGCGACCAGCGTATAGGTTCAAATATGTTACCTCGTCCATTTGTTATTGCACGTCGTGAACCGCTCTCACCATCCTCTGTTTTGTCTGCTTGAGGTGTCCCCCCTCTGTTGATTTTTCTAAGATTGCCATTGACTTCGATGAGCAGTGCCCTCGAGGTGTTTCGAAGGAGAAGGTTGTACCTGCAGGTCTAGTGCAAGCATAAATCTTTTGTGGTTCGACATCGAGGGAGGAACGTTGCATAATGGTTCATCAGCACCGGCTTTGTCAGACAAAGTAGTCTTGAATGCTTCAGCATATCGATCACTCACCAGGCACAGCTGTTCTGAGGGCTGAGAAACCTTTGCCCAACGAAATTTGAGGGTCCGGTGGAAAACCTCAACTCAGATGCCGAAAAAAAGGTCTGAACTACCGGATTCAGTTGGGGTGGATATGAGGTAGTGTAATGGCCTGGAACCTGCGCCAACAAAAATGAAATTGGTTTTCGTGCGCGAGACACTCGGCGAGCACAACTCAGGAAGTGTGCGGGACAAAAAAACGGCGTATGATGATTGAAGGTCAGCCGTAGAATGATCTACAAAGTAGATTGCCCCTGCCGATGATCAATGATCAGAAATCATTGTCAGTCTCAGCCGTTTCCAATTATACGTCCACTCACGTCTTTGGTTCCGTTCTAAAACGTGACAAAATATGAAAAACAAAGTTACTTACGACGAGTAAGAACGGAGTTTGTCCTCGAGTGTCTTTAGGTTCTTCCTTGTCGTTCTCTTGTCCTTGTGTCAGATAGGTACCCCACCGCAGTGCGAAATCATCCTGGATATAACTACCGTAAGACTTTGCTTCAGTCAGTCTAGTAGTAACAGCGTCATCACTACGGAAAGATTCACTGTTGGTGGCGGAAAATTCCGATGTCAAATCTGACGACGGACCTGCGCCAACCAAAAAGAAATTGTCTTTGGGCGCGAGACACTCGGCTGGCATAACTCAAAAAGTATGCAGGGCAGAAAATGGCCTACTATGATGAATAAAGTTCAGCCGTATGCTGATCTACAAGGTAGATTGCCCCTGCCGATGATCAATGATCAGAAATCATTGTCAGTCTCATCTATTTCCAATTATATGTCCACTCATTTCGTTGGTTTCTCTAAAACATGACAAAAAACATTAAAACCAATTTTACTTACTGGACGAGTAGTAATGGAGTTTTTCCTCGAGTTTCCGTAGTGTTCGCCAAATTTCTACGTTGTTTTCACTGAGCATCGTTTTTCTTGTTTACCATAGTACATATGGAAAATTTTCTTCAATTCACGTATTTGTAACCAATTTACACTTAAGAACTTATCACATTCAGCGCAAGAAGTATATTGACGGATATTCGAGTGAGGAATCGTGAGATAGGGGCATCGTGAATCATTCTTTCTTTCAACTTGCGCATTTCAGTCATAGAGGTACTACTACAAGGTGATCTATTCGGATGGGACCAACCGAAGTATAATACATAATTTAGGGGACTCAATTGAACTAGTGTAGTTCATTATTTTCACTGTACCGATATTGAATGCTAGATATAAAGCAACATTCCACCTAACCACGCCAAGAACTAATATTCTCATCAAGTGTCCCATATACATTATGTGCTCTAACTTCAACGAAATCGGATCAACCTGTGACATCTTTAGCATTTCCTTCTCAGAATTCATGACACAAATTCGTAATTTGGAAGACACTTCGATAAACTTAGTTTAAGATCTTTTCGTTTCACTTTTGATTTGATCATTTTTGTATTGAAATACATTGCTTTGGAAATAATTGAATGGTTGTCCTAGAATTGGATGTATATCTGTTGGGCAATTAAAGTATATTTATTCATTTATTAATTAATGAGAAGTGAACATATGTTTGCGTAAGAGTGTTTTTTTTATTCCCATGAGTATGGTATTTGAAACTGATACTCCGAAGGGCTGGGTAGTACTTAGTGTACGAGTTCCTTGTTTTCTTGCAATAGGAGAGGCAATTGTAGAACCGAATATTTATCCTGGAGTGCCACGTCAATCAACAACATTGAACGCTCTTCGCATTGTTATGATTTTTTATTAAACGGCCCCTAAAATTGAGGGAACCGAAAGAAGTTGAATCTGATCCGAATTTTTTTTCGATTGTATATGTTTCGAAATAGTATCGTCAAAAAATTCAGCGCGAATTCAAATACCGTAAAAGTTATTACCGCGTAAATTGATATCGCGTGAAAAAATTCCACCAATTTTTTCAGTGGAAAAATTCTGGAAATGATTGAGTTGGGTTGAGTAATGTCGAATCAGATTAGGTGAGGTAACATCCGCTCAGACTAGGAAAATTGCCATAATACATACTGCGCGATAAGTACCTTTCGCTAAAACTTTTTATTATATATGCAAACGACTCCTTTCATTTTATGGCTCCTAATGAATGTGTAGCATGTAATATGACACCACCTGCTTACTACTGGAAATAACATTGATGACCTTCATAACAAAATGGCTCAATATATGGATAGAGCATACACCTAGTCTAGTGCCAATAGTTCGAAATTGAACAGTGATAAAATGGAGGAACGGAAATTTTTCACAAATAGTGTAAGCAGTGTGAAGAGTGTTGAACTTCTTGGGATTACCATTGATGATCAGCTTTCGTGGTCATTGCATATTCAACAGTTGTGTAATGAGTTATTCAGTTCAATTTATCTATTGCGGACATCAAAAATTCAACTTTATTCCATCACTGTAAGAACATGAGATTTTTCTTTCTAACTCATATCATGCTATCAAAGTTTTTAGAATGCAAACCAAAGCAGATAATCATAAACATGTCAATAATGACAATTTCTCCATCAAACATATACGGTATCAGTATAGTTCTAGAAATACACCATAATAAAAATTAATTTTTGCTCAATTACGAATATTATACTCGTGCGGCAAATCATATGAGACCACCACGTTATAGGTTATCAGGTCACAGTTGAACTCTCTCGATTTCAAACTATATAATTATATGCCCCAATTGTTGCAGTTTCCCCCTATCTCCTCCTTGAAAATGAAAATAAGAAGTAAAGAAATAGAACACTGTTTTCATTGAACGATTATTTGGAGACACCTTTATGTCCCAGCAATTGATCTATAATATTAGTTTAGTTAATTATCTTTTGTATTACTCACATATTTCAATATGTTTGTTTTATTTATTTTTGACTTTTGATGTCGATCGAACAGCCAAACATGTGCGCCTAGAAGGTAGAGCCAAGTGCGGTCTGATGGGGCTGTGAGTTATTTTCTGTTTTTTCGATAACTCGTTCGATATATCAATAGTAGGAAAACCCAAAAAACACATTTTTTCCACGTTGCGTCGGTTGGTGTTAACAGACCCCGCCTACCCGGATTTAGGTCTAGGCAAACAAGAAATGCCCATCGCATTAGCCAAACCTGAAAAAATCCTGCCGTGAACGGGAATCTAACTCGAGCGAAACAGCAGTGTAGAGAGTGCATTCAATTCAAGTGATTACCATTGCCCGCTCTACATTCAACAAGCCATCTGAAAATAAGTTAATTGGTTACTGCGGTAACGACAATTTGAGTGAGAAAAATGTTACGATCTGTAGAAGTTTGAAGAAAAAATTGATACTCATCAGAAAACAACGTAATGCGAACGCCGAAAAAATGTTGAAGATCTTAAAATTTTTATGATTTAATCATTATCCTGTAAAGAGCTCACATCAGATATGTGAATCAGATGCAATTGGTCGATAATTGATGAAAATCCATGATAAAGTAATTGACACTTTATTGGGCGACATTCACTAGAGAGTTTACAAAACCGCAACACGTGTTTCACCATACGTTTCTTCAGTAGTACTACCTTCCTCCTATCATAATCACGGATTCGTCAATTAGAATTTCGATGAATAACCTAGTTATAATGAGAAAACTATGAGAACTATATCAAGTAGGTAGATTTTTCCTGGTGGAGCTTCACGTTTTCGAAAGAGCGCAAAGTATACAATCAAGTGAGTGGAAACCATATTCCCAGCAGGTTTCAGAGAAACGAGGAAATTTATCACAAAACTTTCGTCCGATATCAGACGAATTCCCACTGCTTTCCTGAATATATCCCACTCCTGACAAGAATATAAACAGTTCCGGTTCTGCATAATTAATCAAGGGTTTCAAACGGGTAGTGTTGGAACTTCAAAAGTTATTTTGGAGATGAATGATATTACTATCTGCCCTGAAGATTGGATATAAGGTCTTTCAACCGAAGTGACAGAGAGAAGAATTTGTTGTTCAATAGACTAATTCCATACAGTTCGAATGATTCATACACAATTAACAAGATTCGATTCAGTATCACTGATACGAATGAATGAATAATAATTTTATTTAATCAGGGCCACTCGAAAAACATTGTTTCATATCATAAATTGCTAATTGTATCAGTTCTTTCAGTTATCTCCAAATTTCTTATATTATATTAAGTGTTAATTTCAAGAGGTTAATATACATAGCCACCACATGGACATCACATTCTTCAATACGATTTCACATCTTATGATCAAAAATTTAGGTGATGTTTTTACTTTATAAAGTTCATTCAGAAATAAATGCTGGTGAAGAAGCCGCCGCGAATTTCTGTGATCTTTCGAAGGCTTTTGATTGCGTTTATCATGAAAAATTACTCATAAATCTTGACCAGAGGGGTGATAGAGCGGGCGCTGCGAAACATTCCGTTTGAAAAAACCGATGACCTCATTCTGATTGATGATTTGAGTTGAGGAAGACTTGATGAATAATATTTTGGAGGTTGCCGGACGAAATTATGGTCCAATTTTTGATTTCGGCCCTATAATAGGAGTTTTCGATTCCATCGCTGTAGTTGTGAAAAAACATGTTGTATAGAATGCAAAAACCATTGACCGCTATTTCTCGACTGGAATGTTTTTGCAAGATCCTTTCAAACCTGGAACTGAAAGTTGCCAAAATAGCCCGTTGTCAGTTTTATTATAAATATACTTCCCAGCGTCACATACCTTCTCTCAAGTTTAGGAGCGGGCCGCACTTTTCTCAACAGTTTTTGTGACTTCAGTTATAACTGAACTTCATCCATTATTATAACAGATACATTTTCCATAATTATAAAAATAGCAGTGCTTCGAATTTTGTGATAACTTTTTTAAACTGAATAAAAATCGCTATAATTAAAAAAAGTCGACGGAAAATTATGGTGAACTGGTGAATGAACCAAAAGAAACTATTCAAATGCAGCAAGTCGAAGCAAAGACGAAATTTCAGACAAATTTGAGAAGTTTGATCCGAATACTGATGAAGAACACTTCTCGTGGTATAAAAGTTGCATGGCCAGCTATATCGGCGAAGAAAAAAATCCTTGTCGTCACTGCATGAGAGTGCTGGAAGAAAAAGCTCCATCATCAACACAGGGCGTAGCTGGCCCATCAACTGACCAGCAAATCAAAAAGAAGCAACAGCGATTCGTCGAATGACTCATGCTGTTCCATTTGTGGTAATACGACAAAAACCAAAACAAAAAAAGTAATCTTTTAACTGAAATTTCAGCAGCTTTGCTGTTTTTCAATACTTCGCGTCGAAAATACTATAAAATTTTCACAAAAATTTGTTATACGAAACACCGGAAGATTTGTTTGCAGGAACTTCCAATATCATACATCGTGTTACAGAAATTACTTTTCATAACCAAAATCTTCTAGTAACGAAAGAGGTCGACCAACAAAAAACATCACAAAAACAGTTACTGGCTGCTTTTGACAAATTAATGGCGGATATAAAAGACGGTGTTTCGACGACCGCTTTTGAATTGACATACTTGGCTCAACGCATGAGTGTACTCGCTGAAGTAGGGGTTGTAGTTCTAATCGTGATCTCAAAGTGATGCTGATCGATAAATTTGGTGACAAGGTTTTATTCTCATGTCTTACTGAGAGGAAGCAATCTTCTTTGGTTTTCATGGCAGGAAGTTAGAAATAGCTGAACGTGTACGTCGGCTAGATGTAGCAGAATCGTCATGTGTGCTAAAGAATTACGGAAAGAACTATCCCCTACTGAATTTACACCAAAGGACAAGTTGTGTGATGGAATTCTTATAGAAGATGCCGCGAAGAAATGCACATTTACGCCGAAATGGAAGACTTTCATACAAGCCTCATTTAGCAGTCGAAATCTAAAATTGTCAGGCAATACACTCCATGAAGCATTAGCGGTGTTTAGTGATATGTATCAGTGTAACGAACAGAAAGACACCGCAACATACAGCTCTAGCCGAATTCATTCACCACCTACCTAACTAAATCGAAACATATTCTACACTGTTGAACAATATCAGACACTATGACAATGACTTTCAAGGGAACATCAAGTGGCGAAGATTCTAAGCACGTTACAATCATGATAGTTAATCAACAATAGAATGATGAAAAGAATACCTCACGGGCATGGCCTAGCTCTTCAGGTTGACTAGTCATTCGATATCTCGAGCTAAGCAGCAGGGAAAGACCGCGTCGAAAGCTCATAAAACTGCAGCAAAGTATTATATCATTGCTCGCAGGCAATATATCAATGAACACAAGATATATTGAGGATATGCTGCCCTTCGGAGGAGACGTAAAGCCGGCGGTCCTGAGTCCATGGTTGTTGGACTCGTAACGATCCCTTCCTCTGGTTGGAATACCAGAGTGTTCGGCAAAATTTCTGGTTGGGGGATATGTGGTCACCGGCGTCGATGACTGGCCTTGGTAGGGGAAACAGGCCGACGTTGAATAATTCATTCAAAAGAAGAACACCTCACACACTGCTAAACCGAAACTAACTGAAACGGACTGAAAATACTTATATCAAGTCTTTAAACCAAAATCCCAGCTGGCTGCAAAAGGTTTTTTGTCTTGTTTGAAGAATAAACTGCAGCTCGTTTAATTCCTCTGCAAGTATTCTCCAACTCTTCAAAAATCAATGCTGAAACAGAACTTTTTATTACCGGTGGATATGAAGACTCGAAAAAATCTTCAAGCTCCAAGGTAATAGGTCTTCTGAATTGCTAGACTTGAAGTCAAATCACCTAGAAGCAGACTGAAGGATTTTCAGCCATATTTATGTTGCTGTTCGTGAAGGAATTGAACAAGTTTTTATGAATTGTGCAGATTCCCATGTTTTCTTACTCAACATCCACTTTTGGCATAATCTATCGAATAGTAGTTGTTGAGGGATTTCGTTTGAAGGATCGGTCAAAAATACTCTTTCAAGCTGGGATTCAATTCAAATGTGTCTGAAATTATTAGAACTCTTGATGTTTTGTATTTACATTGCTTAAGGGCTGCAATACATGGGCCTCCGAACTTACTCCAATTCGGTTATGAAAGACGAGATGGAGAGTTGTACCCGGTGCAAATGGCAAAACCACCTATGCCAAATTCTTTGATCAGGCTTTGCGAATATTATGCTGAAGCCTGATAATGTTTTGCACTTGTAGAAAAAGCGATATCAATTGTATTTCCTTTGGCAGATGCATCCGAAATTATTGTCAAAAATTACCTGAAAGAATTTTTCACTACTTATTATAAGGCAAACCAGTTTTTTTATTAAGTCTGTATTGAATTAGATCATGCCGTTTTTTTCCATACCCCACCTAAACCAGGTGTCAATAGTCAATAACAATTTTTTTTTCGCAGCTACAGCGATGTAATCGAAACCTATTATAGGACCGAAAAAAAAAATTGGACCATAATTCCGTCCGGCAACCTCCAAGATATTATTCATCAAGTCTCCCTCAACTCAAATCATCAATCAGAATGAGGTCATCGGTTTTTTCAAACGGAATGTTTCGCAGCGCTTGCACTATGACGTACAATTGGTTCAAATCGTATCTCTCTTAGCGGAGTCAAATGGTAAGAACATGGGAGCTCTCAGGGAGCAGGACAATTACATCTGGTGTACCCCAAAGTTTTGCGTTAGGTCCAGTTCTGTTTCTGTTATAAATTAATGATTTGACTATGATAGATATATCTGGTAGCTTTACTCCCTTCGCGGATGATACAACAATATTGTGGAAGGAAAAGAACTCAACAGAGCTACATTTAGAGAATGTAGAAAATTGGTGTGATGCTGATTTATAATCCTTGAATATTCCCAAAACAAATATAATAACATTCAAATGCCTGCTGAGTGAACTCTCAATAGACGATGATATCTTGCAAAACAAATTGAACAAACAATTTTTTGCTGGGTTTATTGATAACTTAAGAGTAAAATCTCCTCCAGATGATATGGGGTAAGGATGGTTTCTAACGAGTCGGGTTTTCACACAGCAAAAACGGTTTACTTCGCTTTAATTGACTCCCAAATGAGATATGGGGTATCCATGTTGGGGAATATGCAGTGCAACCCACCTCTCTTCTGTTTTGATATCACAGAAGAGGGCAGTGAAGTGTCTCTATGAAGTCAAACCTAGGATATCATACTGAAATTACTTTGCGGCCAAAAAGATATCAACTGTCGTTGCACTGTTTATTCTTGAAACTGTATGCCTGATGGACAAACATAAAACAGGGTTTGACTTTGTTTCTTCTTCTTATGCTACTCGTAAAAGCATATTTAATATCAGACTTTCCATACCCAACTCAACATTAATCAAAGATTCCATTTTTTATGATGGTGGAACTCATTTACCAGTAGATATAATGTCTGCAAATCTGACTAACGTACAATTCAAGAAAGCAGTTAGAAATTTGCTAGCTAATATACCCTATTACAGCCAACAAGAATATTTTTATGAATTATTCAAAAAAACTTGTATTCCATTTTATTTTCATTGTATTTGTACTTTTTTCATTCTATTTTTTGTAAATTACCAGTTTTCTCAGATTTTTTTATACTTCTCTCGTTCTAAAAATGTTTGACAACAGCCTGCAAACCATACTTCATAAACTTCTTCCCAATTATTTTCAAGCCGTAAATTATACAGATTTCAATAAACGAACGGTGAATCAATATTCCCAATAAAAACTGCTACGCCTTAAGCCACGGCCGTATTGATTTCAATTTCAACGGAGTTAACTCGTAAATTCAGCTTCCGATGATTTTACGCAAAATCTGGCAATGCCCTCTTTCTATTTTCACTTCGAAGTACTCATATTTCCTCACAACCCGACATCTTATACTTATTACTTTCCGGAAAATCTCTTCGGTCGGAAATGACACTGCATTGAGGAGATATCCTTCCTATCACACATCAAAAGTTTATCGTTCTCCAGCCCAAACGAAAACTTATTTCATTCCTTTTATATGGCCAATCTTACCTTTCTCGTTCTTTTATGTCCACTCCACTGATATATCAGAAAACAGGACAAAAATGTTATTCGACAATGGAAGTCGTTTCTATGAAAAAGGTTTCCTCTCGAACACCCGTTCGACACATTCGTCAAATGGGAAATTCATCTGGTGGTAAATAAGATATGGACCTGAGTCTGGAAAGGAAGTATCGGAATTTGAAATAGCTCAATTCCATTATTCAGAGAACTCGAAAAAGTGTATAATCCTGAAAACTTGTTATTTTGCGTGGAACTGTTGGCGTCGAAAAAAAATCCGTATGAATACAGTTGTATTGTATTATTATTATTATCTCATCAATACATAGAAAACATTTGCCCTCGAAGCGTGTTGTCAGAAAAGAAATTTGTGATGAATTTATTGAATTCAAAATTATTGTTATTTGGAATCAACATATATAAGCTCTGGTATTCATATAACCGCTGCTGTCGAAACTTCTGCTTAGTATTGGTTAAGTATTGGATACTTCCAGTCCATACTCATAAATAGGAACTGTTGGGAATTATGTTTATGTCACTCTGAATATTGATGAGTTGTTTTATTGTGTGGTCATCTATAAAACAGTTGATTTGTAATATCCTGCATGAAATAAAGTTGAGCTTTTGCCTAATTGAAGTTTCAACTCTGACACCAAAGGTTCCATTCTCATCGTTACTTTCGCCTAATTTGAAAATAGAATCAGTTCATTCTATGTTTCCGACTTATTTCAAATTGCTCTGCTCTTTGGTTATAGGCCCAGGTTTAATATAAAATGAATCAAAAGTTTCCGTACCGGGTACTGTTCGAAAACTGGAAATACCAAATACACTGATATATTTGATAAGTAATCAAATATGACGTACAGCTTATCCAATTCATCCGGGCACAAACTCAGCAACTTTTCCAGTTGCACACTGGTAGTTTAGACTATGATGAAAAAAAAAACACCTACTAGGAATACATTTCAACACAGTGAACATATGCTGGGCATATACGTCATTATTCATGGATTGGAAAAACTGTACTTCAGTAAAGCAAGCAAAAAACCCCACAATGTCCAGCACCGAGAAGTTGAGAGCACAGATAGAAGCCCCCAAGGAAGAGATTGATAGAATCAAATCTACCATCATATTGTCGTCCGTTGGAGGTTTGGCTAAATCGAAACTCTTTAATTGAAGGCGGCTTGCCACATGTTGATCGCGGAGCTCATGCAACTCTTGAAGCAGAGTTCTGCTGGCATGTTGCTCTTATCAATCGGGTATCGCGTCCTCTAGTATCTCTTCTCCAGGCGCCTTCTGGTTCCGATGGGTTTTCCTATCTTACGTGTGATTTTACTTTGAAAGTTGTAACGCGGTACTATGAATCCATGCCGAAATGGTATTCTGACCGAAACTTTGAAACCGTTTCCAGTCGTATATCCTCCTCAGGTAGCCATCAGGATCAATTTCCCCTTTTAGTATGGTTAATATGATAGGGTTGTGATCCGAGAAGCCTTCTTCCACTTTACCACTAATGTTTCGTCAAAAATTGATAGTAGTGAAGTAAAATCATTGGACGTGAACAAACACTATCAAATTAGGAGGTAAATAATCAGCCAACCGATCGACAGCAATAGCATTTGTCTAGAAAACAATCTCTTATGTGTCACCTTCAAACAGGAATATTGGCAGTTGTCGGAACGCCACGATACATGAATAAACGCTGGATGAAAGGCTATACTGAGAATAATGAGCAAGAATGCAAGTTCGATCGAAAAAAAGAGAGAGGCTCTTAACGAACGGATCCTTCCTGATAAAACATTTCTCTCCCATTTAATTAACTAAATCATCCTTTGCCATTGTACGAGAATTGCCAAAAGCCGATTTGAACTTGTTCCAATCATTCCGGATACAAAAGCTGCTTGAATGAAAATAAATCCAATACGATTAAATTATGTACCGATGAATATCAATCGATGCAAAACGTTCATAGACTTCAGAGAAAAGGCACGTTTGATAGATCGAGTGAGGTTGAACCAAGTGCATCTGATGAGCTTCCTTCATCCATTAACTTCACGTTGTACAGCTATCTCACTGCGCAAGCTCTGAGACATCAAATTGTCTTTCAGTAGATTACCAAGGTTCTGTAAAATGGCATCGAGATAAATTGAAAACATTGTCTCGAAGACAAAAAAAAAACAAATCTGTAATGCAATAAGGAATTGACGTTTTGTAGTGGTTTGTAAGTTCATGTCTACTCCCTTCTGCCTGATTTCTCGCCGAACTAGGGAACACAGAAGATAGGCGGGGCCTTTTCCCAATGGGCCCTATTGTAAATAATCAGTGATGGTCGGAAGGAACCCGCAATAATCCAATAAATCTTATTGAAGAACGTCAAATTGGAAGATAATGAACACTTCGTCTCCCAGGCGGTCTGACTTTATGAAAATTCGTAATTTTATCAATGTTTACCGAACTTTCGTACTGAGTTATAACGTTCTCAACAAGATATTTGAATAATTAATGATAGTGAAAATGTTTTCATAACGTTCGTATACAATCAAATATTCTCTGCTGGAATAAGAAATGATAAATGTATTTATCAAATTCCTTGTTCGTGCGGTCAAAAATATATCGGTGAAACGTCTCGACCATTGGAAGTGAGAAAGAGTGAACACAAGATGTACATCAGGAACAGAAAGATAGGTGGTTCTAAATTATCAGAACACAATCTTACTGCCGATGGAGATCACACAGTAGAATGGAACGACACTAAAATTATGACAAAAGAGAGCAATGGCAGGAAACGAAAATTAAAGGAATCTGCTTTTATCATGCTGTCTGCGGAAGAATGCATATCTATGATTTCGCGTGATATGGATCGCGGATAGCTACCCCTCCTGAAGGACAAAACGTATGTCAAAATTAAGAATTTTTGACAAATGTCAATCACGAAGATTGCCTACAAGAGATATTTGCATTTGTACAGGAAATTGCGTATAAGTTTTGAGAACGGAAGCGGATTCAGTTTCCGAAATGTTAACGATGAATATTTTCAAATATATATTACTTCTTATTATTTTTTTGATAGGCAAAATTTGAGTTATACGAGAAGTTGCTGACTAATTGGACTCGTTCTATCTAGAAAGAACTGTTTTTCAATAGACGCAGCAACGTTTCGGGGTAGATTGAAAATCTGCCCTTCTACACTTGTATAGATTCCAATATTAATTCTTATTTTTTCAGATTGTGGTAGGTCACAAACCTAGAAAACTACGGAACATATATATATATATATATATATATATATATATATATATATATATATATTTATATATATATATATATACCGTGTGACACAAGACTCATGGTACACCCCCGTTTTCTCCTTTGTTTTTCTAGCTATATTTTTGAAATTCGGAACATTGAATATGCACACTGAACAGTATTTCTCGACATATCTGAAAGAAAAACACAACTTCCAATTTTTCCGGAAATAACATCAACTTTCGATTCTTGAATGGGATACCCTGTATATTGTTACATGATCGTCTAGGGATGATCATGGGGAATCCAACGATACCAGGTTGGATGATGTTATCTCCAATGACTGCGGAGATATCGCCTTCTATATTATCCATAAGCTCAACGAGTAGGAGAGAGAAACTTTTTCTGGCGGGTCATTCCAATTCTCTCTCCCACTCATTGAGCTTATGAATAAAATAAATGGCGATATCTCCCTAGTCATCGGAGATAATACCATAAAACCTGGTATCGTTGGATTCCTCATGATCATCCCTAACCGATCATGTAACAATATACAGGGTGTCCCATTCAAGAATCGAAAGTTGATGTCATTTCCGGAAAAATTGAAAGTTGTTTTTTTCTTTCAGATATGTCGAGGAATGCTGTTCAGTGTGCATATTCAATGTTCCGAATTTCAAAAATATAGCTAGAGAAACAAAGGAGAAAACGGGGGTGTACCATGAGTCTGTGTCACACGGTATATATATATATATATATATATATATATATATATATATATATTATATATATATATATATATATATATATATATATATATATATTTATATATATATATATATATATATATATATATATATGGTTACTTACCAACGTGAGATTGAATGATATAATAGAGGCAAAAATTGAACATGAAAATTTGAAGGTGACGTTTAATTGATTTCAGACATATGATATAATTTCACTCCTAGATTACGGTGGGAAAATCGAAATAGAGGGTGGTTTTTTTCTTATCCTTCTCATATTTTATCAAGAAGGTGTAAATTTTGCTAAGACCATTTAAATCTGTTTTTTTGTTAGATTATTAGAAAGCTATTACATATATATCATAGAAAGCAAGACGAACGGCTATTCAGGGTACAAAACTGCTGGAATAAACGTAAATCCGAAACGCTCAAACTCTGAATACCGCCGATGAATATCATAATCTTCAGAGAAAAGGCACGTTTGATCATATCGAGCGAAGTTGCAACCAATGTGCATCTGATCGGATTTCTTGGTCCATTAGCGCTGCGTTGTGCGGCCATCTCGAGCATATTCTTGAATCGAATTGTTGAGGGGTGGATGCCCCGGATTCTCGTCTCATATTATCCTCGAATTAATAGGGCCGGAAACTTTCGCAAATGACATTCGTAGACGGGGGCGAATACTTCATCTTCGGATGCGAGGGGCGGAATCGAGGGAGTTTATCGATATTCATGGAGATTATACACTTGAATGTGCTCATTTGATTTGGATGTGAAGTGGTATGAAAGGGGATGAGAGGGCGTTCTTGTTATAAGAATTGAGGTGCATAAGCATGTTTGAATGTTGAGTGGTTTGGGCTTCAATTGCCAATTTAATTCAACTCCATCGGAAACTATAAATTAAGTGAGCTGGTGAGAACCACAGCGGTGTAAGTCAGTTCTGACATTTCAATATGTAGTTTGAGCGATTTTTCAGGCGTTGTATGTCAACATTTTTTTTGTTTTTTTTCCTTTTAGAGTATTCATAAATTGGTATTGAAATGCACATCACTATTTTCATTCGAAGGTATATTTTTAATTAATGAGAAACAGCAACGTAAGGTCAAATTCCTGCATTTCGCTGCTCAACGTGACGTAGTTATTATCAGCTGATAACAACTCTCTTTGTATATGTCTGGATTATCTCCACCTGTCACTCTCCGAAGTATAATCTCATCACGTAAGAGTCATAAATTTGTTTGCTTGCAACACTAAGGCTACCCTGATATTATGTGGAATAACACATTGTGTTGTTTCTTTTCAGACACATTTGAGTGAATGTATTTCTAACCTTTTTGGTTAAGGTGTCGTATTGAATATATTCTGTTCACAACAGGATAACAATAGTTTCAAGGTTGGCACAACTGAAATAATTTTTTTCCCGAGAATCGTATTATTAGTTTTTCTGGAAGGAAAAACCCGGCTTCTTCCTTTTCTTGCTAACCTTCATGAAGGCATGTGCTTCTGAATTGCACCTGAAATACGGATAAGTCCTAATAAAACGAATTGCAGGAACTTCTTGGCCATTCGGATGAATGAATAGAACCTTGTGAAGTTTATTTCCTGACACAAACTTACGTTTCGAAAGAAACTCACTACGAGGCCACCCGGCACATTCACTGCTTTATCAATTTACATGCCATCAATTTTCCATTTTAAGGCCTCTTCTGCCTAGCTTGGCTTCACCTTCAAATATTCAATCCTGCCTGTAACAAAACGGTATGTTGCGTTCAAGACTTTCAACATTGAACTATTTCAACATTAGTTTTACAATGCTTTGTAAAAACACTTATTACTTCAGCTGAAACTACCGAAACGACATAAATTTATTGATTCTCCTATGATATTCCGTGGTTCTGATTAATTTGCCATGTGCTGATTTTTTCAGATGCAGATAACATCTTTATTCCCTTTCATGTTGGTTTCTTTTCCTTGAACGGCAGTTAACCCACCACCGACAAAACCCTGCGATTACTCGTAACACGCCTCACCATCAGTTGGATCGATCTCGCTTAGCTGAACTTCTGATGTACCATCTCCGTCTTGCTCAGCTTCTTGCTGGCCATAATTATTGAAGTTGACCCACTATTAGCTCACTGCTCTTTCCTTATTTCACCTTACTCAAATTATAAACGCTCTGCCTTAAATGTGAATTTACAACTCTTTCATTCTATTCTATTTCATTTCTAATCTTATCTCGCTCTTCCATAAACCCATTAATTATTAGCCCGTTATCAAGTACACCATAACCATTGTTCTTCAAGACAATATACGCATTTTCAACGCAAATATTCCACCCCCCCTATAGCAGAACCCCGTAGCAGCTCATATTCGAGATAACTACTTTTTTTTTGCAAATTTTAACTTTTGAGTATATAGGCTAGTGATGCAACGAACATTTGCATTCGCAATCACAAAGTTTGTGCAAGTGTTTTGCGAATAACAATAAAAAAAATAATAGAATAAAAATCCATTTGTATTTTTTTTATTATCAGAAAAATAACTTAACCTCGTAATCAGATCATCAGTCTTCACTTTATTTCATTATTCGGTATCATTTACTTCTACTCTGGGTAATAAAGTTGATGATTCAGATTGGTACTGAATAGAACATAGAACGAACCTTGGGCGAACGAGAGTGCCACCAACCCATAGACATACAGCACCAAAAATAACCTAAATTACTGCCGCAGATATTTTCATTGGCATTCGAAAATTTTCAAAAAATGACATTCATTACAACACTAATATACGTCAACCTAAGCTAACCCATAGGCCCGATATAAACTAAAGTTATTTTTAAAAAACCATGGGAAACACCTTCTTTACAATTATATAAAGATATCAAAACTTTCACATTAGATAAACTAATAAAATTTGAAAAAGCAAAATTTGCATACAAACTAACAAATAATTTACAAAAAGGTAATACTAATAATCTTTATTCCAAAAATATGTTCACAATACGACAATAGCAAAGAGAACACAGAGTGGAATGGACGTCACATATTAATAAATACTTCAATTTTCAATCCTGCTATTCAGATATTCATTCAAGTTATATGGTTCTATTCCTATGAGAAATTTTTCAATCTCTTTCTTGAATTTGTTCATACTATTGATAGTCTTGAGTTGGTCAGACAACCTATTGAAAAACTCTATGCATATATAGTTTGGGCTGTTTTCTGTTATTGATAGTCTATGATTTGGGTACATAATGTTTTTGGTTCTTGGTTGATAGTGATGTGGAATATGATCAATGAACAATTCTCTATTTTTGAAAAGATATAATAAGCACTCGTATATATAGATAGCATATATCGTCAATATGTTATTTGATCTAAACATCCCTCTACATGACATGTTTAATATGACTCGTAAAGTTCTTTTTTGAATTACAAATATTTTCTGGACATCGTGACTGATTCCCCAAAACAAGATTCCGTACTTTGCCCTCGATTCGAAATTGGAGTAATATATTATTTTCATTGAGTTCAAGTGAAGATATTTGTTAAGTGATCTTATAGCATAGAGTACATTATTAAGTTTTACTGTAAGTTTTTCTATGTGTCCTGACCAGTTGAGATTTTCATTAATATGAAGACCTAGAAACTTTGCGATTGGGGTTAAGTTCCTATCTATTCCATCTATTTTTATTGACGTACACTCTAACCTTAGCTGTATCGGACGAAACAGTACTACGTTGGTTTTTGACTCATTAAGAATTAATTTATTTCTGTGAAACCACTGCTTTGTTTTCTGAAAGAGATTATTGGCATTATGGATTATTTCAGGAAAGTTTTCTCCACCCGTCAATAGATTGGTATCATCTGCGTAATTAGTTATAAACTTGTCGATACCGATATTCATTGTACACAGATCATTCGTGAATATTATGAACAATATCGGCCCAAGGATGCTCCCTTGTGGTATTCCAATTTTTGATGGAAGTATCTGCGATTTGTAAGTTTTTCCTCCATTTTTTATTGAAACTCTCTGCCAGTAAGATATGAACTAGCCCATCTCAGAGCGTTCCCTCTGATACCATACTTTTCCATCTTATGCAACAAGAGTGGTCTGTCTAGGCAATCAAATGCTTTGGAAAGATCTAAGAACATTCCCAAGGATAAATATTTATTTTCCATGAAGTTCAATATTTGTTGAGTAAATTGAAAAATTGCCGATGTTGTAGATCTTCCTTGAATATATTGATATTTGCTAAAGATTTGACATTCATTGAAAAAGTTTATTAGTTGTGTAGAGTATGCTAATTCGAATAACTTTGAGAAACTAGGAGGCTGACTGATAGGTCGATAGTTCTCCATGAGTTCTATATCTCCATTTTTATGTATTGGTTTCACTAGAGACAACTTAAGTCGTTCAGGAAATACACCAAATTTCAAAGAAATATTAGTTATGTAAGTAAGTACTTCCTTTATATGTGGAATATTTTCTTTTACAAGATATGTTGGGATTTCATCATCTCCACTGCTCTGCTTATTCTTGAGCTTACGAGACAAATCTGATAGATCTTCTGTAGAGAGAGGTTTCAGATAAAGAGATTGCTTGTTTTCAGTTATATCGCACTGGAATGGTGCATCTGGACTATTTTCGATCATCTTAGGAATGGCATTCAATAAAAATGTATTATACTCTTCTGCCACATCTTGGGGATTCCCTTTAATTCGACAATCTGAGTTTTTATCTCTAAATCTCTACCTGTGAGTTAATTGCAGAAATTCATCATACATTTCGTTTTATTATCTGATTTTTTCAATTTTTCATGATAGATATCTTTTTTGGCCTTGATTAGTAATTCGTTATATTTCCGTTTAGTTGTATTATATTGTTCTTTGAAATTTGGTTCATTCCTTGACAAAACTAATAACAAATCTAATCTTTGTTTACATTCGCTTAACTCTTCATTTTTCTCGATATTTTTATAAGCAGGTGGTCGATTTTTCATATATTTGATCGGAAAACATTCATTGAAGATATTGACAAAGTTACTCATGAAGGACTGCCATTGATAATCAACTAATGAGGCACTATGACTATACGTTTCAGTCCAATCTTCATTTTTCAATTTATCACTAAACATTCTTTTGTTTGTACAAACTTTCTTTCAATGTTTCAACAGAAAATGTAATACATTGCGCATAGTGGTCAGAGATATGCGTTTTCACAACTACTGCTTCATATGAATCATCATAATTTGTGAATATATTATCAATGCAGCTGCTTGAATTATGTGTTACTCGGGTGTGGCTAGTTATAGTCTGAATGAGATTGAATGACCGGAAAAGTGATAGCACATCCTCACCTGTTCTATTTATGTCTCTCAATTCCACATTGAAATCACCTGCTATGAAGGTGGGTTTGTTTTCTTGAAAATTTTTTATCAAAAGCTCCTGTTTTTGACAAGAATATATCGTTAGGTGCACCCGATGGTCTATAGATTGAGACAATAATCATATTGCACTCACCAACAGTAGCTTCAATAGCTGCTATTTCAAACTGATCACTCACTGATAGTTTATTTAGATTTTTCCTGGATTTATATTTCACTCCTTTTCTGCAGTAAACTGCTGAACCTCCAGGTTTATTTGAAGCTCGACAGAAAAATGATGCTAGCTCGAAATTCTTCAGTTTGATGATTTTAAGTTGGTCTTCGGTCTTCCAATGTTCGGTCACGCAGAGAAATAGACAATTTTCATTTTCGTTCAACAATTCTTTCAGCTGTGGAGCACTATTTCCTAAGGACTGCACGTTCTGATAAATTAATTTGATGTGTTAAGTTTTTTCTTTTCTATTTTATTACATGGTATGTCTTTCAAAAATCCTCGGATCTCTGATAATTCCAAAATTTTTGGAAGTTGAAACGTTTAAAGCCAACACTTCTTGGCCATATGCTTGGTTTATATATTCCTTCCTCATGCTGGTAATCAATACCAAACATAAAACATTTGCTCTGGTTTTCGTTGGTTGGCAGTTCCTTCACTACTACCGAAGCATCTTTAAAAGTCGGCTGCCCTTTGATATAGCTTTCGATTTTTTCAGGTGTTATGTGTCTCTTGATCCTATAAAGATAAAGCCATACTTTTCTTTCTACTCCGAATTCTTCGTTTGTTTTATTTTCTCCCATTGTTGTTTTGATTATTTTCTTTCTATTGTGACGTTTATTGGTAACTACTTGAAAACCCTCTTCATCAGTATTATCTTTCGCCAAAGTGATTATCTCATTGATTTTATTTGAATAGGCTTCTTCAAGACTGCTTATTTTTGCTGACGACGGTCCTGAATATGTTTTTGTAGATGATTCATCTTTTGTTTCCATTGAGTTGGGAGTTCCCCTTACTGCGTTGTCACTGACCAAAGTTGGCATTTTTTCTGCTTGTATATGCCTACGTTTATTTGGAATTTTATCTGTTAATTTTTTGTTGGGCACAGTTTCTCTCACTTTTTCCTCTAGAAGCATTATGTTTTGTTTCAATAGTTTATTTGTATCGTATAACAAATTGCACTTTTGATCCTTTTCACACAATAATTTCTTCAACAGCTCGTTTTCCAGTTTCAGTTTTTCATCAACTGTTTTCATTGATTCTGCTTTGTTTGAGTGGCAGTAATTACACAACCATTTTATATTTGCACTGTCTTGTTTAAGCTTGATTAGTTGGCCCTTAACTTTAGCACAGTGGACATGATACGATTTTTCACAATAATTACAAACGATATACTTGGAATTAATAATAAAATTGTCAGCGCACTGATCACATACGTCTGTACTCGGTGGCATGTTGATGAGGTAATAGTCATTTAAAAAAAAAATCAAAATTACATAACTATAATATCAGAAATGCCAATAATTTCCACTTAAATAACATTCATTCGAATAAAGGCAAGAAGAATCCTATATCTAGTTGTCTAGAAACCTACAATAATCTTTCAGACGATATTAAAAATTCAAAATCCATAAATGTTTTCTTGAAAAAACTTAAACTAGAATTGATATCATAATGATGTTCATCAATCAATAAACATGTAAAGTTGTTTCTAATTGTTACTTTTCGTTTATTTTGAAATATTTGAACTTAATCATATACAATGTATTATCTTCCTTATACCAGAACTTGTTCTGTTCGGAAGATTTGTTTTGTCAATAAATAAATAAATAAATATTCGAAAAAGTCATAAACGACTCACATCATTGTGATTCCCACCAACTCAATAACAGGTTATGAAATAAATAACAAAAGAAATAATCTGAATTATGAGTTGACATTAAAAAAAAATCAAAATCGATGAAATAAAAACAACATGTCAGCACTTTCCCACACGGCTAAATCCTATTTTAGTCGCAGATTACATATTCGAAGGCAGAACTTTAGTAGGAATAAGTATAAATGTACCGAATTGGACATACACTAGATAACTTCTGTGGGACATTCCTTGTGGATAACATTTCAGTCCTTTTATCGACGGAACAGCGAAGGATTTGAATGGTCGTAATTAGGATGTTTTCTTGATGTGACTATGCGACATATATATATATATATATATATATATATATATATATATATATATATTTCATTCATTGTGAAATTGTATTATCTCCATTATTTACCATTGTCCATTAGACTTTGTACCATGGACTATTGAGCCATATCTGAATTTATGGCAAAATCATAGTGCGATTTGAAAAACAACTCACAGCAAACTGCATTAACATTATTTGATGGATTTTCATAATATTGACCAGAAAAAGTGAGAAAGTAGGAATTTCAACTCGGTCAGCTTGAATATTTTCCAATGCAATGTTCTGGAAACAGTCCAAACAGAATTCCAAATATTTCTCAAAAGACAATTTCGCATGGCTAATCGTCTACACTTATTGCCTCCATTTTCACCTAATTATCCGAACTCGTTTTGTTTCACAAATGGTGCTGTAATCTGTTACATCCAACTTGACTTCTCGAAAGACACTTTGCATAATAGCTCACGATTACTCGTCGTACCTTTGAATGCCAACCTATTGAATCAATCCTTAATTGCATTCGTTTATGATGAGAGCACCAAAGACAATTTTTAGACAAATGTTTTGTTATTCACTTCGATTGGTAGTTAATCATTGAACTTAACTTTTTTCCTTGTTTTAATGATCAACAGTTTCTTGAAGAATTGTGCCTGGAAGCCCTGGAATTAATGATATTAACGTCAAAATTTGAAACGAGTTTCAAGTCGTCGAGCTACTGGAAATGGTTTTCTATCATAATAATGAGACACAATCGTTATGGATCCCATGAAATTTCAGCATCACTCAACGCATAGATGAATATCACAAGATAAGAGAAACCTGAAATTGTTTGAACATATACATATTCACATACTCCTGGATACAATCGAAATTGAAGTATATCGGAGGTGTTAAATACTTTCTTGTTCGGTAATTTTTGCTGGTATAGCACACATTTCTTCGTTATCCCTCATTCTCCATGATCAACGAGAAACTGGATGACGGCAAGTATAGTCTAATTCCCAAATTGTAGATAGTGACTCATAGGTTCTACGGTTCATAATTGATAAGAAGCCGGTCGAGAGATAGAACTTAAAATAGCTAGGTACTTAGGTTTTCAAATCAAGTTTTACTGTGCCACTTTCTTACAACTGAAAGCCACAAACTTTTAAACACAAACTTCCTGGAAGTCTTTGCATGTGCGGAAAATCATTCCTATCATTCTCTTAGCGGAAGAAGATATTTTGTTGTAGTGATTGGAGAAATTGAGTTTGGGGTCAAATTCAATCCCAAGATCTCTAGTTTGTTGGCTGCACTCTAAGGTAATATTGTTGATAGAGTAGGAAAACTCAATAGCTGACTTTTTCAAGGAATACGTATTGGATTTGCATTTTTTGATATTCAATGGAAGTTTATTTTCGATACACCAAAGGTGAAGATTATGAATATCGTTTTGTAATGTATGACAATCATGAATTGATTCGATACTTCTAAAAATTTTTAAGTCATCTGCGAACAGCAGCATTTTACTTGAAATGTTGTTCCAATATCATTGATGAAGATCGAAAACAAGAGTGGGGCTAGATTACTGCCTTGAGGGGCACCACTTGACGCTATGAATTGATGAGATACGTGGCCTCTAAATTCAACAAAGAGTTTACGATTTGACATAGTCAGTGGGCATACTTGAAGACTGGCGTTAAATCATATCTTCTTTCGAACAATCTGTTCAGGCCAGTCTCAAATTACCTACACAGTAGGTTTCGGCTGGCACCCGTCAGAAAACAACTACTCCCCTGGCTAATACCACGAAGGGCATTGAATTATATCCGACCAGGTGCCAGTGCAGGTTTCTTCACAGAAGTAAATCCTGCATTTGCTTTCGTCGATACAAATGAAGGAATCGATTTTCAATTATAGGGACGGACACACTTGCAGACCGGTTTCGGGCTATTTGGCCACTCGTCAGTGCAAGGTAGTGCCATCATCAACATAAAGTCGATGATTTCCCATAATTAAAAATCAAACTCCTACACGAGTATCAAGCCCCGGCCAAAGCTGATGCGAACAACGAAGTTGTTACGCCATCTACCAATGGACGAGGTATTCCAAAAGCAAACCGAATATGCCCATTCCTCCTGCGAGGAAAATGTAAACACACTTGACATAGTCAGTGGGCATACTTGAAGACTGGCGTTAAATCATATCTTCTTTCGAACAATCTGTTCAGGCCAGTCTCAAATTACCTACACAGTAGGTTTCGGCTGGCACCCGTCAGAAAACAACTACTCCCCTGGCTAATACCACGAAGGGCATTGAATTATATCCGACCAGGTGCCAGTGCAGGTTTCTTCACAGAAGTAAATCCTGCATTTGCTTTCGTCGATACAAATGAAGGAATCGATTTTCAATTATAGGGACGGACACACTTGCAGACCGGTTTCGGGCTATTTGGCCACTCGTCAGTGCAAGGTAGTGCCATCATCAACATAAAGTCGATGATTTCCCATAATTAAAAATCAAACTTCTACACGAGTATCAAGCCCCGGCCAAAGCTGATGCGAACTACGAAGTTGATTTAAGATATGATTTAACGCCAGTCTTCAAGTGTGCCCACTGACTATGTCAAGTGTTTTTACATTTTCCTCGCAGGAGGAATGGGCATATTCGGTTTGCTTTTGGATTACCTCGTCCATTGGTAGATGGCGTAACAACTTCGTTGTTCGCATCAGCTTTGGCCGGGGCTTGATACTCGTGTAGGAGTTTGATTTTTAATTATGGGAAATCATCGACTTTATGTTGATGATGGCACTACCTTGCACAGACGAGTGGCCAAATAGCCCGAAACGGGTCTGCAAGTGTGTCCGTCCCTATAATTGAAAATCGATTCCTTCATTTGTATCGACGAAAGCAAATGCAGGATTTACTTCTGTGAAGAAACCTGCACTGGCACCTGGTCGGATATAATTCAATGCCCTTCGTGGTATTAGCCAGGGGAGTAGTTGTTTTCTGACGGGTGCCAGCCGAAACCTACTGTGTAGGTAATTTGAGACTGGCCTGAACAGATTGTTCGAAAGAAGATATGATTTAACGCCAGTCTTCAAGTATGCCCACTGACTATGTCAAGTGTTTTTACATTTTCCTCGCAGGAGGAATGGGCATATTCGGTTTGCTTTTGGAATACCTCGTCCATTGGTAGATGGCGTAACAACTTCGTTGTTCGCATCAGCTTTGGCCGGGGCTTGATACTCGTGTAGGAGTTTGATTTTTAATTATGGGAAATCATCGACTTTATGTTGATGATGGCGCTACTTTGCACTGACGAGTGGCCAAATAGCCCGAAACCGGTCTGCAAGTGTGTCCGTCCCTATAATTGAAAATCGATTCCTTCATTTGTATCGACGAAAGCAAATGCAGGATTTACTTCTGTGAAGAAACCTGCACTGGCACCTGGTCGGATATAATTCAATGCCCTTCGTGGTATTAGCCAGGGGAGTAGTTTTTTTCTGACGGGTGCCAGCCGAAACCTACTGTGTAGGTAATTTGAGACTGGCCTGAACAGATTGTTCGAAAGAATATATGATTTAACGCCAGTCTTCAAGTATGCCCACTGACTATGTCAAGTGTTTTTACATTTTCCTCGCAGGAGGAATGGGCATATTCGGTTTGCTTTTGGAATACCTCGTCCATTGGTAGATGGCGTAACAACTTCGTTGTTCGCATCAGCTTTGGCCGGGGCTTGATACTCGTGTAGGAGTTTGATTTTTAATTATGGGAAATCATCGACTTTATGTTGATGATGGCACTACCTTGCACTGACGAGTGGCCAAATAGCCCGAAACCGGTCTGCAAGTGTGTCCGTCCCTATAATTGGAAATCGATTCCTTCATTTGTATCGACGAAAGCAAATGCAGGATTTACTTCTGTGAAGAAACCTGCACTGGCACCTGGTCGGATATAATTCAATGCCCTTCGTGGTATTAGCCAGGGGAGTAGTTGTTTTCTGACGGTTGCCAGCCGAAACCTACTGTGTAGGTAATTTGAGACTGGCCTGAACAGATTGTTCGAAAGAAGATATGAGTTTACGATTTTTCAAGTAAGGTTGGAATAGGATAATAAGTTGTGTGTTAAAGCCATACTGGTTAAGTTTGCTCAAGATTATTTGATGATCGAGCTTGTCGAATGCCTTCGAGAAATCGGTGTAGATGGTGTCCACTTGAGAATGATTGTCGAGAGCGATGCTCACTGACTGGGTAAAACACATGAGGTTCGTGGCAGTAGATCGCTTGCTCATGAAACCGTGTTGGTCGAGTGAGATTATGTTTTTTAATTTAGGGTATATTATGTGGTGGAGGCATATCTCAAAACCCTTTGCGAAGTTGGAGAGAAGTGTGATAGGTCGGTAATTTTCGACATTATTAATTGCCCCTGATTTGAAAATTGGACAAATTTTGGCGATTTTCCATCTATCCGGAAAGCATCCGGTTTTCAAGGAAAGATTAAAAATGGACTGAAGAGGTTTGGCTAAGATTGCAGCGCAGTCTCTAACCAGAAAGCTTGGGATAGAGTCATGTCCGGATGTGTGTTTGGCTTTGAGTTTCTTTAGACCGTTTAGTACCTCCTTTTCTGTGAATGAGTTTACCGAGATGGTTGGATAATTGATTGGTGCGTTAGATATGTTGGCTACCGGGTCTGATATAGGGGAGTAGGCACTTTCGAAAAACTCGGCAAATGCATTAACTATACTAGGTGGATCGCTTAGTTCAATATCGTTAAAATATACAATACCAGGAATTCTTGATGTTCCCTTCTTGTTTTGAAAGTAAGACCAAAAATTGGATGGATCAGCTTTAATTGAGTTCTCTGCTGCAGTTCTATACTGATCGTATGCAGTAGATATTTTTGATTTTATTGATTTCCGAAGGTTTTGGAATTGTTGTATGTCGGATTCATAGTGTCTTTTTTTCATTTTCTTGAATAGTTTGTGTTTTTGTTTAATTTCGTTTATGATTACTTTGTTGAACCAGGGGGGGTATTTACTTGTGAAGTTGTTTCGCATGGGGACCCATGTATTGAGTATTGAGTAAAATATTGAGTAAAAGGTTTCTATGGCTGAGTTTACATCTGAGAACTGGTCTAAACATGACCAGTCGGTGTTAAGAATGGCAGAATATAATTCAGGAAAGTTTGCTTTGCGAAAATTATAATTCGTGTATTTCCTGTTGTAGGGTATTGCCACGTTGGTTTTGGGAAGCGTTACAGTGACTTGTAATGCTGGATGGTATCCATCTTCAAGGACAAAGGATATATCATCATGACAGGTGGTGCATTGCAGATTAGAGAAAATTAGGTCTAGCAGACGCCCTGATTGGTTTTGAACTGTATTGAACTGATTAAGGTCATAAAAACTGCTGAATTGTTTTATAGTAGCTAAGTTGGTGTTGTCGATATTTGCATCAAGGTTAGAGAAGTGTGGTTGGTTAAAATCCCCCATAATCAACATATTGCTGCCGTACAGATTGTCAAGTGATTCTAGGGTAGTAAATAGACTTTGGATGTGTAAGTTGTTTGCATTAGGACGAATATAAATGACAAATATAAAATAAGACTTGTGCTTGAATATTACCTTGCTTCCTACAATATCGATAGAGGTAAAATTGTCACGATATTCTGAGAGGTCTATTTCTGCTGCTTCACAGTCTGATCTAATGTCCAACATAACACCTCCTCCTCTTGAAACTGAATTTGCAACAAGATTTCTGTCACTTCGAAACAGCATAAAGTTGTTTGGGACTAGTTCTGAGCTGGAGACGTTAGCTTGCAGCCAGGTTTCAGTGATACCAATGATGTGATACTCAGAAGCTGATGTGGATTTGAGGAATTCATGAGTTTTGGTGTTGAGACCCCTGACATTTTGGTAATAACATTGAATGCTTGATTGTTCCTGATTAGACGTCTCTACTAGTTTTTTAAAATTTTCGGTTCTCTATGTATATACTTAATTTTCAGATCTCTTTCTCCTTTAGCTATACGTTCGTTCAGTGTTTTCTTGATTTCACGGTATTGCTGGGCTTGGAGAAGAGTTTTGTCAGAGGTGATGGTAATATTTTTGAATTGTTCGATTTTCTTGATTTCTTTTGCCTTATAGATGACTGACATAGCCATTTCCGGTGATTGAAATATTATTTTTACAGGTCTAGGTTTGGTATTGTTGCTGTCAAAACGTCCTACTCTGAATATTTTAGTACTACTTGAAGGAGTGTTTGGCTGGATTGATTCGATGACTTCCATGCTGAGTTTCTTGTCTGCGTCTCTATTGTCTCGATTTTCCAGAAGCCCGAACAGCAAGACGTTTTTTTTGCGAGATTCACGTTCCGAAATTTCTGCGATCATTTCGCTCATTTTGAATGCATGATTTTCTGCTTGAGTGGTCTTGGGTTGGGTAGAGCTGGAATTCTTCAGTAGTGTTATTTCAGATTTCAGTTCGGCGATAGACTTGATGATTTGAGGTATTTGACTGAGTCCGCTATTACAGTCGTTACAAAGGAATAGCAGAACTCTTTTTCTCAGTTGCATACATTTTACCTCTGATGCGGTAAGCTCAGAGCATGATGCATGACTATGTATAGGCCTTTTACAGGAGTCACACTCAAAGTATGAGTCATCTTCTATTTCTGTATCACACTTGGAGCAGATCTTAGACATCGCCTTGGTGCAGAAAAACGGCTGCACTGGTTTGTATTGACTTTGGTTGTTTGGAAAAGTTGTTGTTGGAAAACAAGCACGCCACTGGTAGTTTTATGAACGGTAAAAAGTACCAAAGGCTTGTGTCCGATTTTTGTACACCTGACACTTTTTGTAGCACAGTCGAGTGTTCACGGTGAATATATTCGTGGATTATGCAGTTAATTGCTTAATAGTTTGTATTTGCAATGTTTTGATACCACTAGGTGATGGATGAGCTGATTTGAAACACACTGATATAACTCTCAACTGATATTTCAACTTATTTCCAGTAGAAAACTTGACATAAAGCGAGAGCACACATTCACAGTTGAATTGATATAATAAATCTGAAATCAGAAGAAAGACGTACGAGAAAATTCGACAGTAACTTTTTTTTCGCTGAGACAATCAGTTATCCCTTGTTAATAGTCGATTGTATCAGTGAAAACTGACGACATAGTGCTACAAGTTATTGTTTCATATAGCAACATCGTCCTGAATATGTTTCATGATGGGTCATTTGGCCCCCCAAAAAGTGTTAAGTATTGGCTTGTAGCCTATTCCTTTCATTTCAGTTCACTACTTCAAAGGATATCGAACGCAAATGTTTCGGACCCCTATTACCGTCCAAATTCCAATCCAAGGTCGAAAATAACCCATTGTTATGAGTATTACATTTTGTACTACAGACTATATCGGGTATTTCAACTTTAACTCTCACTATTATGTTTTCGAATAATATAAGAAATACGAAGATGGTTGATTTGGGGCTAAGTTGCACATTTATGTAGCCAACAGAATGCCTTTCAGAAAGTTATACAATCTCGAGTATTAATGAATAATTCCCACTGTGACTGCGAAAAAGGAATTCTTCGGTACAAATCGTTCATCTGATGACGTCGTTGTCGAAATGCGATGTTATATATTTCGAGAGAGAAGGGCGTGTATTTTCTTCCTTCCTATGGCGAATTCTTCCTATGGCGAATTTTTCCTACGTCGAATTCTTCCTACGTCGATTTCTTCCTACGTCGAATTTTTCCTACGTCGAATTCTTGCTACATCGAATTCTTCCTACGTCGAATTCTTCCTATGTCGAATTCTTCCTACGGCGAATTCTTGCTACGTCGAATTCTTCCTCTACGGCGAACTTCACACAATGGGGTATATGGACCATCATCGGAAACGTTCGTGTTTCAATGACGTCAGTGGAGGGGATGAAATTCGCCGTAGGAAGAATTTGGCGTAGGAATAATTCGACGTAGCAAGAATTCGCCGTAGGTTGAGGACATTTGAATGGGATTTGAACTACGGATTTTACAAAAAATGCATGCAAATTCTGTTAGATTCTATTAAATCGCCACCTGAAATTTATACTGTACCCATGAAAGTCAACCTTACAAGTAGAAAAAATCTCATAACAGTATAAATTAGATTCGAGGAATTCAAAGTAATATATGGAACAATATTTGAGAGGACGATGATTGAAATTGTCACTTACGTTATATTGGAAAAATTTGACATACCCGAAGCAGAAAAAAATGAGATACAACATCCTAAAGAACGTAACTATTCCTTTTCAAAGGACAAACTTATAAATTGTAAATTTTTTTGCTAAATTCAATTGAAAAAAATCTCATGCAGAGATTATCGGGAGTAATTACACAAGTGCTTTAAAATTACCGATAATTTTCCATGAAAGCATGTTGTCTAAAAACTGCATGAGTTTATTTTCATATTTTGTCGAAAGAGCCCGACTCCGAAGGAGGAGGACTCTTTTTGCAAAATATGAAAATAACCGAATGCAGTTTTTTTACTGACAACATGCTTGAATGAAAAATTATCAGGTTCATTTTGATACACGAGTGTAATTCGGTAGAATATTTCCGGAGTTAAAACAACGACGTTTAAAATTCAGTATTTTTGCCTGTCAAGATGACAAATGTACATTTTAACAATCGTCACTATAGATACACGGACCGGGCGAGTATTTTTCGATACCTACCGGGTATTTACCAGCCCGAAAATGTCCCGCCGGGAATTTATCGGGTGCGTATTCCTACGTCGAATTCTTCCTACGGCAAATTCTTGCTACGTCGAATTCTTCCTATGGCGAATTCTTCCTACGGCGAATGTCATCGCTTCCACTGACGTCATCAAGATACGAACGTTTCCGATGATGATCCAAATAAGTGGAAAGTTCGCCGTAGGAAGAATTCGCCGTACGAAAAATCCGCCCTAGAAAGAATTCGACGTAGGAAGAATTCGCCGTAGGAAGAATTCGCCGTAGAAAGAATTCCACGTAGGAAGAATTCGACGTAGAAAGAATTCGCCGTAGAAAGAATTCGCCGTAGGAAGAATTCGACGTAAGAAGAATTTGACGTAGCAAGAATTTGACGTAGCAAGAATTCGACGTAGCAAGACGATCCGAATTTATCGCTGTAATTGATCGAAAATGTCCCACTTCATATGGGAATTTTAACGAACGATGGAAATATTCAATCTGATTTCAATCTTCCTCTCGAATACAGTTAACTAATCCTTTTTGTGTTTTCATTGCTGAGTTACCAACTCGTAAACAACAAATATACGAGATGTGTCGAGTAGATCAGGGCAGGGCTTGGAACTTCTGAAAATGTACGACATTGTTATCAAATGTATTCATATCCGTACTGGACATATTGACTAAAGTAACACATGCACCACAACGACAAATATTTATTGCTTGCGCGTGAAAAACGATTACCTTCAAAAATTTCGTGACATTTTGAGTTTGACAATACTTTCTTTGCAACGGTTGTACCCAACATAAAATTCAAATGTTAAAATTGGACTGTATCCAAATATTTGTATTGTAGATAACGGAATAACGTGACCAGAGGCCTCATGTTTGTAAGCGAACAGGGCATAAACATCAGGGAACGTGAATATTCTTAAGGAGAGAAGGAATATCCATGTTCTATCATGTACATTTTTCCAGAGCAGATAATTGATGTATCTGGTGAAAAAAATTTATAATTCATCCATTTGCCCAGTAATGAGCTCTCAAGGGATATTTTTCTCTAGATGCTTATTTTTAGAATCTACCGTATTCGTTGAAAATCCCATTAATGGTATCTGTTTGTTTCAAGTTTCGAGTGTTCGATATTCAAATTGAGCAAGAAAAAGTGACTCCTATGTGATTCAGCGCCGGTCGCGCCAGATAGGAAGGGAAATAGCTATCCAAGATAGACTCTTCCTTTTCTTTTGTGAATGATGCACGTCTATGAATGACAAGAAAACAGGTGTTTGATAAATACTTGAAGTTCCTTTTCTGAAAGAACTTTCGTATTGTTTTTGCATTGACTTGAAGAAAGTCGAAAACTTAAGTGCCTGTGAAATATCTGATTTTTTGATAATTGCATTAAATATATTAGTTCGAGCTATTCCTACTGAAGATGTTCTGGGACTTGATGCTTTCGGGAGGTGTTTCATATTGAAATACTCTTTGAACTCAACGAACCTATATCGAATACATAACCTCAACTAGTCTTCAAAGCATAAAAAATACATTTTTTTTCGAATGATACTTCCGAATTCGAAATTACTGCCAGCAAATGAGACACAGAACACAGCCTTCTTTATTTTAACTATGATTAAGGTCGAGAACCGCCTCATAAACCAAAGGAAATGAAGCCTGCAATTGAAATGTTAAGAATGACTTTCTTTCACGCATCGAGGGAACAATGGACATTCTGGGAACTCCATAGTTTTGATCGAGCATCTCACTGATTTCTTACTGCAGAAACAAAAAGCCGGATTATGCCGATTCTAAAGAACGGCGTGATTTCGTTTCTAGGTCAGAAACGCCGAAAGTGTGTCACCGACGGCTTGCAGTGGAAAGCAAAAAGTATTTCAGTATACAAGAGATGGCCGAAGGATCATTCATCAACCTGGTTTTCCATTTTCCATAACTGCTTTCCGCGGCGAAACGAGCCTAGACTGGGATTGAAAAGTTTCCAAACTTCTCGAGACGTTACCCTCACTGGCCATAAATGTATTTTTACTTCCGGGGAAATTATGGCGCCTCTCAACTTTTATCTCCAGAAGATGTTTCAGAAGTCTGGAGTGTTTGAGATTCAAGGAAAGATACTCGTAAGAAATAGTAGTGCATACATTTTTGAGGATACGGCGCTAAGATAGATTTTGGATTTAAATCATTCTTCTGCTAGATAGAAATTATAAAAGAAAAATCATCTTCAACAATGTCGAAACCATTCTCATTCCCTTTTTTATGTTTTTCCCTGTCAAACACTCAAGGGTTGACTGATTATCATGAGCGCCAAATCGCTCTGGGGCGTCTTGCTGACCTTACCGGTAGAGCATTTTCAACTGCAGGAAAACTCAAAAAAGCTCACACTGCTATCGGGTTGGTTGCAGGGTGGTAGCTAGAAAATTTCTGCCGAGATCGCAGTTCGAACCTGAAGTGAGAAATCTGAATCTAATATAAAACAAACAGCCACCACATCGTTTCAACAGTTATTCACCTTCAAAATTATACCTTGTATTTGAAAGAATGAACAGAGCTGCTTCTCTTTCCAATTCAAGGACTTGATATTAATATTTCTATGTACACGACTTATAAATCATTATTTGAATATACGGATAATTGTCTGAAAGTTTACAAAATAAGTCTTATCAACCGTCCGTTAACATTTCGCATCTATGACGTATGTCCTATTAAAACGTAACCCAAGATATTTCTCAAACATTCTGTAGCTTACGGAAAACTCTTCCAAATTATAACTAAGGGCCAATTTGTAGATTTCTGTTTCAATCTTAATCCTCATTTCATTTGAAAACCAAGTTGATTTTAGACATCAGTTTATTAGCATTCGGGGAACTACGTCTGTTTCAGTCTTCCCTTCAATGTTGTAATATCACCCGAGCAGTATATGATCAATATCCACAAAACTCGTCGCAATATAGTGCGGAACTATCATTCAAGGATTTTGGAATGAGGCAGAGATGTATAGATTGGCCCTAACCCATCGTTTTTTGTGCTATAAGTTTATGTTCAGAGAATAATATATTCGGCTTATGAAAACTGTTTTCAAGGATTCATTCCATTCACCTAGATGCTAGATGCGTTTTCCATTCGATTAGTGGAAAGTTTCACTGAAGACATTATTCGTTTAAACTCCAAAAGAAGCGATTCCAACTACAATGAAACGTAGACGAAATCCAAGACTTCACCCCAATGCTACGAATATTGAAAAAATATTCAATCTGATTCCACTGATGTCTTGAATCTGTCTCTTGTTTCATTCAAACAGGTGTTTCTGCAACACACTACGACACGGAATCTAGAACACTGGAGGATGAGCATAGCTCACATCACTTATGCCCATTCATCAAGTAGTTGATAATTCCGCTGATGGGTATCCCGCTCAGATTAAAAAGTGGGCTCAGTGCTTGTTGACCATGGATTTTCTATTTGATGAGAGCATCCAAGGCGTTCATATCGGATATGCTCAAGGTTCTCATCTGATACTCTATATATGGCAGACATATTTTCTACTTAAGATAAGGCAAGGAAAGTAGTCTTGAGACAAAAGGTTCCGAAATAAATATCAACACAATAAGGTCGAAAGTCACATTATATTTGAGTCCGAAATGAAACACTTTTGAAATTATTGTAATTCATGGATTTTTCAACAGAATGAACAGAAAAAATATTTTATTGAACACTAGAACCTTTTATTGTTTGATAAGATTTTATTGTTGTTAATAGCTTCCTGAATGATCCCTAGCCAATGAGAAATACTTTTCATTTTTGGCAACTCGTCCTGTATTTTGTTTAGGTATTTGCTGACTCGTCTTGAATCCCATCTTCCTGTTCAGATCTCAGATACCTCTATTCTGAAGAGATGTATACTAGGTGTGTGTCCTTTCAGGGCACCCGTAGTTATCCGAATATCCTTCCTGGGCATTGACAGGTATCTCTTGGTTGTTTGTGCATTGGGGTAGGTCAATAGCTTTCACAAGATATTGCGGTTAGGGGTTTCATCCAAGCGCTCCCTCGTGTTGGAATGGAAATTTACTCAAATGAGTTTAGCAGTTGTCGAAAGGGTCAGTCGTAGGGGTTTCAGACCGGCATCCTCCATGGGTTGAGAGTCTATATATTATGGATACCTTTTATTGCAATTTATTTTTCTCCTAGGTGTGAGCTCGGTTGGAGTACAGTGGCAAATGTTTGCAGGTCTCTTTCAACACCAAGTGAATTTATGATCCTTCATTGTTTTTATTAGCCATCCGTGCAGATATCAAAACACCTTTTACATTTAAGACGGATTTTGTAGAAAGCAGCATATTTTCATTAACTGAAGCTTCGGGAGAGTCTGGAATCCAATCGTGTGATTTGTCTGGTGTTATCGGGTTTTTTGCCAAGGCCATGGGTGAATATTCCTTTCTTGGTTCATGCTATCCGCTTAGTATAAAAATTATAGCCATAATTCGAAATCATTTCAAAAATTGCTTCGAAATATAACAGCAATCATCATTCACATGTCCAAACTCCTTTTTTACCAAAATTAAGTGAATAAAATTTGAGAGAGGTTTGAATACTCTCGAAGTCAACGGATCTTGTGAAGACATGTGCCTAAGAACTAACACCTGTTCATTCTATATTATTTGAAATCTTCTTCAACGTTTATACGACATTTCACTGAGTGATATATACCGATATCTTTCAAACCTTTCTGAAGGGTTTGGATGATTCATAAAGGGATTATCCCCACGACGGAAGGAATTCATCACATACCACCCTCTCAACATCGTTTCGGGAGAAATTCACCGAATTTGCTTGCAAACACAGTAAAGTAAATATCACCCTTTGAATATTGAACCTGGGTAATAACTCCTCATAAAGTTTGAAACGGAGCTAAGTACAAAGCTAATAGCCGTGTTTAACAATCTGAACGAACGAGGTGAAGCCATATTTCAAATTAATCTTGAGTTTTACCGTTGGCCCATTTGTTCACATACAGCACGAATTTTATCATATCTTTCGAATTGAATCATGAGCGTAGTTTGAACGGATTATTCCAAGGTTCTATTCGGTTTTCTGTGTGTCTATTCAGAGTGAGTGGAGGTGTACAAAGGAATTTATTTAGGAGGAGGATATTTCAGGCGTGAGAATAGTATTCAAACTCACAATTACTCGGAAATTTGTTATATAAAATCTATTTTTAAGTTGGAAAGTAGCCCATTGTTCACTATCAAGCTAACTTTGGCACGATTCAAAAGAGTAAAGATGGTGTGAACATGTCACTCAATTCTCAGTGTTGGTTAATCATCAGCAATACTAGTCCTTGTATTTTTCAGACTCCCACGACTCTCCCTGAAATATATAATATATGAGCATCGCAGTAAAGTTGACCTGATGCAAGTTTAATGAAATGGTATCAATTGTTTTTCATTGGGTCTCGTCCAATGAGTGTGGTCCTCCTAATTTTGCGTTGTGAGCTTGTTGACTTGAGAAACATCTCCTGAGAAATTTTTTATCTAGTGTCAGTAGCAATATCACGGAATCTGCATGTGAAGTTCGTGTAGAATAAAACAGAACCGATTTTTTTTTCATTTTGACAATTACGTGCGAAGTCCAAAGAAACAAACTGATAATATGCAATTGTTCTTCTGGCAGTATCGATGCCATCCGATTCATTCATATTGAATGAGATTGTTCGACAAATCTGTCGGTGATACATCAAATCAAACTGGGAATTGAATGAACTTGGCATCACTACCAATTTCAAAATGTTTAATATCGAATATCTAGGAGTTACTGAATTATTTATTTCTCCAAAGAAACAAACAACACCAGTGGATCGCGACCTACAGATTGGGAAACCCTGCACCAGATTATAAAATGAGAATTCGTTCACATTTGTCTTTCGAAATATTTTATTAATTTTCTTTCGAATATTTCAAATGGTATTTCTCTTCATAGGAAATATGATAAAAATTTGGTTGGGAAATAGTTATTTGTTTTACTAGGCATCGAAGTAGTTTGACTTCCGCTGATGATAGTCAATCAGGCAGTAAATCTACTTTGATGCCGAGTTGAACACATAATTTTTTCTCCGATTGTTCATAATGATATATGTAGAATATTTTATTTGCAAATTATTACAATTCTCACAATCTTTTTATTTTTTATCTAGTGATAAATTGAAACAAAGTGTTGGAGTGGTTGGTTGCTGTGGCAATGTATTTTTTCATAATAATTATAGTTTGACAACATTATGGACACTGATAGCGACTTAGAAGTACTTACATTCCCCAAGAATGCGATTCGTACCAATCCACCGCTCTCACCCTTTAGAAAAAAATAATTTCCAAAACATAAATAATAACATAATAATAATAAACGTGCGTCGAGTGCATGGAATATCAGAGGAAAATTGATACTCAACTATTAATTTTCCCCTCCTAAAGATGCTAATCTTTTTGAATTCGCGTAGAATGCCAAGATAGATCAATTTGGTATTAGGGTAATTGATCTCTAGGTGAAGTCTTAACTTTTGCACAGAAGGTTTCAATATCATCTTTCATATAATACTAACACAATGTTCGAATTTTTATTTTAATTGCATTGAAAGAACTCGTTCAGTGTTATCAGTTTCAGTATTTTGTGATGAAGCATTTTCAGGGTTGCGTAGTGATTATATTCCTTTACATGTTTATTTTTTATTTGAGGAAGAAAATATTTGCAAACAACGTATTTCATTCTCAGCTGAATGAACTCATATGTACACGAAGGAAAGATAAACACACACGTGTATCGAATTGTCGTTTATTCATTCACATAGAAATAAAAATGGATGCAGAATAAACCGCTAGAAACAAGAAGTATCTTGTTTCTGTAATGTAACTGACAAATAGATCGAGTTTTGTGGTGTGGCACTCATAACCTCCAGATATTGTTAAAAGATGTGCTCGATTGAAGAAAATACAAGTAGATTAACGATGCAGAAAAACTCTATGTCGTCTCCACAATTTAATATTTAAAGGATGTCAGGACGGTGATTCAGTACATGTTTCGAACCTACATAGGTTCATCATCAGCTGAATTTAGGTACATTTTATTCTACAATAAAGGAAGAGGAATATAATATTAGTTGATACTATGAAGTATAAAAATTACTTACATGGAGATGAAAAAATTCAATTGGAAAAAAGTTAACATGTTGAAGTTTAGACATTAGAAAAAATATATTGAAACGAATAATGAATATTTTGGTGATTAGGGGAATTTAGAACATCCCTAACACAATGATGACTTTAAAATTGGGAGGCTTGGAGCCCTTGTGCCCAATATGTAATATTAGAAATAGCCACATGAAAGAAACTTCGAAAAAACTACTACAGTTCACAAATTGAATTGAGTTGGAAATGAAAGAGAATCAACTGACAGAACTGTCAATTGTCGAAAAATTTCTTATTGTCGAGATGACATGGAAATGCGGCACAGGGCCTGGCACCTGGCACACACATTTCGAGTCATGTCCCGGGTGAACAGATCCAACACCCCCTATACATGCCCTCTCTTCACAAAATTTTTTATCTAAGTGAAAAATTATTGAAGATTGGGTTTAACTAGGATACATTGTAGTAGGAAGCGCAATCGCCATGATTAGCACTCTCATCTATCATCCATCCTTGGGATGAACAAGAGTTGCCAACCATTAAGCCAACAGACAACATTACACAAAGTCCACAATAATTTTTTAAGGAGGGGCATGTCCCAGCTCTTCAGGTTGACTGACAGTCATTCGATATCTGAAGTTAAGCAACACCGAGCGCGATTAGTACTTGGATGGGTGACCATACAGGGAAATACCGTGTCGAAAGCCCGTACAGCTGCAGCGGAATAGCATATCATAGCTCGCAGACAGTATATCAATGAGCACAAGATATATTGAGGATATGCCGTCGGAGGGGACGTAAAGCCGTCGGTCCCAAGTCCATGGATGTTGGGCTCGTTAAAGATCCCTACCTCTGGTTGGAATACCAGAGGGTTCGGCAAAATTTCCGGTTGGGGGAAGTGTGCTCACCGGCGTCGGTGATTGGCCTTGATAGCGGATATAGGCCGACGTTAAATAAAGAATTGAAAAAAAAAATTTTTATGGATATCAAGGCAGGAAAATTTTAGTTGAAATTAAAGGAATTGAAAAACTTCCTGCAGTCAAACTGTACTTGCTCATTAAGGCCCGGTCTTTTCACCTCCAGATATCCTACAGATAAACTAACTGACGGTTAGAATATTCTTTTGTTTATCGTTAAGTGATAACAAAAGCATATTCTAACATTCAGTCAATCTATCCTTAGGATATCTGGAGGTGAAAAGACCGGGCCTAAGAGAGACAACATTAGGGTTATTGGCAGCGGAATTGATTTCAAAAATTTCTAGAAGATTGAGTAGAATACCTTTTTGAATTTTTTCATCTCCATGTTAGTAATTTTTATACTTCACAGTATCAACTTATATTATATCACTCTTTCTTTATTGAAGAATTAAATGTAATTTCAGCTGATGATGAACCTATGTAGGTTCGAAACATGTACTGAATCACCATCCTGACATCCTTCAAATATTAAATTGTGGAGACGACCCAGAGTTTTTCTGCATCGTGAATCTACTCCACTTTGAGATACAATGGACTTTTACCACAGGACAAGTAGATAAGTTTCGCCACAATTTCAGCTGGTACCTAATCAAAGCATCGCAGCAGATAAGGATACGCAAGGGTTTTGAGAATGTCTGCCGGAGATGCAGACGAAAGTCAGACCCAAAAACCTGCAGACCATGTCTCAGTACCCGAAAACACCTAACAATTCATCAGTTACCGGCCGTGAAAGTTTGATTTTGATATTATTGTCGAGTGGTCGCTGTCGAACTGTTTGTAGCAAAATGTTCTGTCAGGTTTGGAGTTTCGTCCATATATAAATTATAGATATTGTTTGAATGTTTGGTGGGGAGGTAGAGATGTTCTGAAAGCGATTTCGTGGATTTTCTGTCCTCTAAAAATGAAAAAATTTCCATTGGCTTCAATGAAGCGTTTTATTTGCGCTTTCTACACTATAATGTCGATATTTCCGTTCACTCGATAATGGCACGACAAAGTTTTCTCTTGAAGATAAAAATAAAAAAAAAATCAATTCTTATTCTGAATTGATTGCCATGTTTTGCCATTACGTATGAGTAATCAAGTATGATTCAAGCCATGACGTCTATAAGAAGACTTGACTTTGAAACAAACTCCATAATGTCATCTATCCGTAGTATACATCCCTTCAAAGGATATTTACATATGGTTAAGCAATATATAAATAATAATGGAAGCATTGTTATTCTTGTCTGTTTTCACATTTTTCTCACAGACTTCGTAGGTAGAATCGCACAATTCCTTGATCACTTATGTCACAATGCCAAAATATGGCAATACATTCAGAAACAAGAGTGGTATTTTAGAGCTCAAACTTTAATTTCCTCCATAAACTTCTATTGTCAACACGATTTTGAAGCTTCATTAGCATTTTGTCGATGGTTGTCGTAAGTTTCAAGAGGGCGCATCATTTTGTGTTTGTGTTTGAATCATGATCAGAATATCATATTATTCGTAATCATTTGTTCAGATCGGACGTGACCAATGTTCTCTCAGAAGAAGACGATGTAGGAAATAACTTCCAAACCTCTTCGTCTTTTATTCAAAACGCCATTCTACTCAACGGAATTTATGAAGCCATACTCAGTTTTCGAAAATTAACCGTTGTCTCTTCATCAGCTATTTTCCAATACATTTTTATTGTTCAAAATGCCGCTAATATTTCAGTGATCAATCCAAACATTGCCTATATGCGGGAATCCTCGTGACAACTGAGATTTTTGCAATATCATTGGTAGGCCAAATGCATTCATTGGGAACAAACGAAAATTTACACGCATGTACCTGCATTATTATAATTTTAACCTCTACAAAGGTTAATAATATTCACCAACAATGACATTTATTGGGGGCTTCATTGAGGTCGACTATTCCCAATATGTTGAAATCAATCTCGCCAATATTCATTTCGTGTTCATTTCATGAAATTTTCCTGAATGATTGTGAAGGAAACCCCGGCAAAAGATAAAATTATAATATGATAGTATATAATATTCTATTTTCTACTCCCACTAACGACCGCCTTCAATTTACTATACAAGTGTATTGTAAGCGCACCTTCACATTTCAGCTGTCAATATCGTGGGAGTAGAAAAAACACAGTACGCGACTCGGGGATAATGCCTATTACGTACACTCGTGTATCATCGCACTCGGCTAACGTCTCGTTCTCATGATTTTTTTCTTGTGTCTAATTGGCTCTTATCCCCATCGTTACTTAATGTACTATTGTTTCAGTCTCTTTGTTTCTATATGTTGTAGAATATATGTGAATAGTTATAATTCAAGAACAGAGTACAGGATTAACCACATTCAACCCAAACATCAATATTTTCCACGTTCTGAAGGGGTATTTGCACTAAAAAAATGAGTACTGTAAATTTCATAGATCCCCTTACACACATGAAAACGCTCGTGAAACACTTAACACGTCAAACAAAGTATAAAGAATCTTAGAGATGCAAAAAAATCAAAGCAAATTATGAAAGTAAACGCTGAGCAGGAACAGAGATTCTCAGGGTTTTTATTGGGTGGATAAGGCTGGTATTGAAAGTCGAAATCTCGTTGATTTTATTTATTATTGGTATGCGAGTTGGTATGCGCCTAGGAAAGGTCCTCAGCTTGGCAACTAAAAGAAGACTTACATTTACACTAGTGTTTAGGCATGGAATAGAATAAAGACATTATAAAAGTATAATTTGATTTAACTTGGAAGTTTTAAGGTTAGCAGAATGCATGTGAGAATATAATGAAATGGTGTTGATTTCTTACCTAAAAGAAGACCAGCCAGCGTCAAAAAATACTGATGAGTATATTTAAACGGATCAGCCATAAAGGTTCTACTACATAGAATGCGAAGTTGAGAATGCTTCAAGTCCGTTGTGATATACGAATCTCGTGAAAATCTTCAGACGCTGATAAGATTGTTAGAAAAAATACAACAAAAAGCGTCGGTTTTGAAAACAGGAATTGAGTTTTACTGATGGGCCTAGTGGCGCCATCTTACGAAATTTATAGTGAACCACTGAACCGACAAGGGAAGAATTCTGTAAGTAATCCATAGTCTCATAGTTGGCGACGACAGTGGCAGATAGATGGATGATTGCAAATAATAAACAACTAGTTATAGTTAATTCACGAGAAAAATCATTAAAGGAAAAACACCAAACAAACTAACAAACTAATAATGACAAACTAACGGGTTGAGAATATGTTTCGCTATATCTACGTTCCCCATTATTTTGCGTGCAATAATTTTTGGTTTGGATGTCAAAATACATGCAAAAACTTATTGGGCGCATTTCTGGTGGTATGGCCGGAGGTGCGAGGAGTGGAAGGTCCCACGTTCTTTATTACCATCGAGATACTGTAACACGTAAGTATTATCACTAACGGTTTTTTCAATCCGGTAAGGACCTTCAAATAACAATAAAAATTTTTTGGTTTCAGCCCGAAGGACGGAGGATGTATTATTTGCCTTTAGTAGCACGAGGTCATTGGCCTTAAAACGGACTCCCGGTCTTCCTGGGTTGGCAGCGGCACGACGGGCAGCTTTTCCTCGGAGAGTGGCTTCCGCGAGAATTAGCTTGTCTTCATATGTTGGTCCAATGGCAGGACCTTCAGTTGAACGAAGAAAAGTTTCTGGTAGTAGGCGAAGCCTCTCCTTGCCAAACTGCAGTTCATCAGCTGTGAACCCCGTTGACTCATGGACCATGGAGTTGAGGAACTGTTCAAAACGTGGAACTTCATGTGCCCATCTAGCATGTTGATCGCTACAGAAACAGCGACAGAGGCGGCCAAGCTCCTTCATAACACGTTCTGAACTATTGCATCCAGGGTGGCGAACAGCAGAATAGACCAACTGTACCCCAGCGCCAGTGAGTGTTTCTCTCCACAACTTGGAAGTGAACTGAGACCCATTATCGTGTAGAACCCGTCGGGTTTTTCCATGTTTAGGGAAATAGTCGTGCACAAGTCTATTTACCATAGCTCTGGCCGTTGCCTTCTTCAATGGATAAAGTGTGACGTGCTTGGTGAATAAGTTGAGAATGACGAAGATGTAACAAACACCTCCCCTGCTCCGGATGAGTGGCCCGAAAATGTCCATGGCAATGATGTCCTCCTTGTTGGCAGGAATTATCTGCATCTGGGGTGGTTTTGGCATAGTGGCAGATTTGGACTTTTGACACACCTCGCAGGCAAGTACTATTTTTTTTACTGAGCGGTGCATATTATTCCACCAAACCTCATTTCGTAAGGCTACCCAGGTTTTGTAAACCCCAAAATGGCCCAAGGTTGTGTGGAAAGCTTTAATGAACTCGGAAATGAGGTTTGTAGGCACACATAATAAAAGAGAAACTCCATCTGAACTCCGTTTATACAAAACTCCCTCATGGATAATGAAATTTTCTTTCAACTTACTGTTTGTTTCCAAAGAATTTTTAATTTCATTCAGTTTATTGTCATTGGTTTGATGTAGTATTATTTTTTCCAAGTTTTTCTGGAACACAGCAGGAAGCTTCAATGAAGTAGTCGCAATCCTAAAATATTTGTCAGATGGGGTACTGAAGCGAACATTGGTATGCCGAGACAAAGCGTCAGCAATGACATTTTCCTTGCCAGAGAGATGTACCACACGGTATGTAAACTCCTGAAGGGCAAGCACCCACCGAGTGATTCTGGGAGATAGTAATCGGGCAGTCTGAAGGTAGACCATGGCTTTATTGTCTGAATGGACCGTAACCTCCCTTCCTAATAGGTAAATACGCCATTTGGTAAAAGCAAACACTACTGCTAGTACCTCCTTTTCATTAGAGCTATATCTCTTTTCCCTCTCTAACAGAAGGCGGCTGGCCCAAGCAACAACTCGACGCTTTCCATCGACTACTTGAAACAACTGGCACCCTAGGCCTACATCGCTGGCATCAGCTTCGACATGCCAGGGAAGGTCAGGGTTTGGGTGGTAAAGCAGCGTAGCTTTCTTCAATAGCTGCTTCACTTCCTGAAAAGCCTTTTTCTCTTCAGCCTCCCATTTCCAAGGTATGTTCTTTCTCAGAAGTTTGGTTAGGGGAGCCAAGGCTGAGGAGAAATTAGGACAGAATTGTCTGTCGTAGTTACACATTCCTAAAAAACGTTGGAGTTCTTTAGTATTCCTTGGAGTAGTATAGTCCACAATGGCCTGGATTCTTTCCTCGTCTGGTAATACCCCATTGGAATCAATGACATAACCCAAAAAATTTGGTTTTTCGCAAAAAAATGAACACTTATTTTGTTTGACAGTAAGCCCTACTTCCCTCAGTCTATGGAACACCATTTCCAAATGTTGGAGATGTTTTTCATAGTCCTCGGATATGATGAGCAAATCGTCAACATAGGGAATCAGAAAGTCGTAATCTGGCCCAAAAATAGTATCAACACAGCGGGTGAAGGATGCCACTGCTGTCTTGAGGCCAAACGGAAGGACTTGCCATTGGTAAGTAACAGTACCTACCATAAAGCCAGTGAACTTCTTATCGGATTCCCGTAAAGGAATCTGCCAATAAGAGTTGGTCAGATCTAACTTAGAATAGACCTTTTTCCCAGACATGGACTTTATGATTTCGTCAATGGGTCGAGGCAATTCGAAATCAGGCTCCATTACAGAGTTTAAGTGCCTAGCATCCAGGCATATTCTAACAGTTGCATCCCGTTTCACCGTGGTCATGATAGGTGAGATATACTGTGATGAGCTTCTCTCAATAACCTTCCACTCCAGCATTTGTGATATGGCTTTACTGACAGACTCTCTGTGGGCCAGAGGTATAGGGTACGGTTTAACAAAAAATGGATCTTTATTTGTTAAATTTATACAATGTTCATAACCTAAAACACGGCCTGGCTTATCAGAGAAAATGTCTGAATACTCTCCCAATAACTTTTTGCACATTACCTGATATTCCTCTGGAGTTGAGGTATTGGAGCTATTATTTTTTTCTAAGTATAATATTTTTGGCACTATAACCTTACTCTTTTGTATCACAGCTGACAGGTGAGCCGATTCTTGGTTAGAATAAAAATGATTAAAATTTATTTCAGGAATGATTTTATTTTTGCCCTGTACTTTGCAAACCAAATATTTTTCATCTAAATTGATACACACTTTGTGTTGCCTTAAAAAATCAATACCTAAAATAATAGGATAGGACAAATCCTTGATTAGTAAAAATTCGTGAGAAAATTGTAGGTCATCCAGAGAAAAGTTGATATGTGCTTGTAAAAGCACTCTCCTCATTTTTGTCTTAAATGCTCCAACAACCTTGACTCCAGTAGCTGGAAAGTGGGGGATTTTGTTATGCAAATTTGACAGCTGTACCCAAACTTCTGAGGAAAAAGCAGAAATCTGGCTACCACTGTCCACTAGTGCTGGGTATGAATAACCATATATGTTCATTAAAATAATGGGTAAACGATCATCTGCTAATGAATGATCAAAGTCACATTCATCATCCAAGAGTTCTTTTTGAGGATTGTTACTTATATATTTTATTTCATTGTTTTTTTGCTCGACTTATTGCCCTTACACTCCACGAGCTCAAGAATGTTGGGCTTCCTCGTTTTCCTGGTCTTCGTCATTTTCAAATTCCAGGAGGGAAACTTGTTTTATTTTTTCAGATTCCTTTTGTCGTGTGAAAGAAAATGGTTTATTTTTATTTTGAGAATAATTATTGTTTGATTTATTTATATTTGTTTCTGAATTGAAGTTTTTTTTTAAGTTTTCCCTTTTGAAATTTGAATTGAAGAAGTAATCAGCTTCTCTTAACCTTTCAAGAGCTAGTTCTAAACCATCCACTCCTATAAGAACAGCTGACACCCTAGGTGGAAAATGTCTACCAATTTTCGCCACTAGTTTTTTGTCTGTGAAACGCGGTTCTAAATATTTGGCCAGAGAGACACAGTGGGTAAAATGATCTGTATATGTCTCACCTTCTTTGCATATACCGTTTTCTATTTGGGCCCTGTATTTATCTTGTAATTGTTCATTCCAAAAGTATTTGACAAATGCATTTTTGAAAAGAGTGTAGTGATCATATTTATCTGCAAAAGCATCAAACCACACTTTGGCTTCATTAGCTAAACAATTGTTTAAAATTATTTTTACCTTCTGAAAAGGACTGGTATAGACATCAAGAGTTGATTCCAAAATTTTGATAAAATCTAGAGGGTGAAGTAGTCCCTGGTTATCAAATGTAGGCAATATTTTCAACACTTTGCTTGTCTCTTCTAGTGAAAAATTTGTCATTTGAGAGGAAAATCTGGGGTTTTCCATTATTGTTTTCTGATGGACATTAAGAGTTGGTAAATTCTGTCCTAAAACTTCCAAATTGTACATATTTTGATTTTGAGTTGGCTGAGGATTTACATTTCTTTTTCCATTTTCATTTAAATTATGTATAACTTGAGTTACAATGTTTGCAATGTCTATTGTGTTGAGGTTTGAAAAATTTGTTTTCGGTGGAGCAAACTGGACTGATGGAAATCTAGTTGGGGGCGCCGAAAATGTTTTTGGAATGGCTCCCAGATTCCGAATTTGACCTGGTGCACTTTGCGGAGGCGGAGAGAAATGAAGTGGCTGTTCGAATAATGATGGGCCCGAAGCAGCTTCACCAAAGGAGCCTCCCACAGCGGTAGGTCCAGACCTTTCTCCTCTACTCTCATTGAAAGAATTACAACTAGGCCTACCTTCTGGTTGCAGATTCGTCGTTCTTTGTACCTGCGGTGCCTGTTGGGAATTTTGAGACACCCGATTCCACTGGTCAAGAAGATTCCGTCCAGATGATCTCAAATTGTACTGTTGAGGGGTTTTTTCCACAACCATTTTATCACACCAGCCCCACGTTGGGCGCCAGATGAGCAGGAACAGAGATTCTCAGGGTTTTCATTGGGTGGATAAGGCTGGTATTGAAAGTCGAAATCTCGTGGATTTTATTTATTATTGGTATGCGGGTTGGTATGCGCCTAGGAAAGGTCCTCAGCTTGGCAACTAAAAGAAGACTTACATTTACACTAGTGTTTAGGCATGGAATAGAATGAAGACATTATAAAAGTATAATTTGATTTAACTTGGAAGTTTTAAGGTTAGCAGAATGCATGTGAGAATATAATGAAATGGTGTTAATTTCTTACCTGAAAGAAGACCAGCCAGCGTCAAAAAATACTGATGAGTATATTTAAACGGATCAGCCATAAAGGTTCTACTACATAGAATGCGAAGTTGAGAATGCTTCAAGTCCGTTGTGATATACGAATCGATCGTGAAAATCTTCAGACGCTGATAAGATTGTTAGAAAAAATACAACAAAAAGCGTCGGTTTTGAAAACAGGAATTGAGTTTTACTGATGGGCCTAGTGGCGCCATCTTACGAAATTTATAGTGAACCACTGAACCGACAAGGGAAGAATTCTGTAAGTAATCCATAGTCTCATAGTTGGCGACGACAGTGGCAGATAGATGGATGATTGCAAATAATAAACAACTAGTTATAGTTAATTCACGAGAAAAATCATCAAAGGAAAAACACCAAACAAACTAACAAACTAATAATGACAAACTAACGGGTTGAGAATATGTTTCGCTATAACGCACTACTTGGCAAAGAGGTGCGAAAAAAAATTAAAATCCTTTACCTGCCTGATATTATTGATATACTGGACCAATATTATTCGAGAAATGAGAATGACCTGGAAAACAAGGTTATTCCCATAATATCAAATCCATCTATTAAATTCTCACTAACTAGATTGCTAAATTCATTTTGTGTGCCTTTCCTAAAAATCATTATTATTCACTAGTCGGACATTAACAACCCAACAGCCAATTATTCGATTCATTTCAACATAATAGAATGAATATAACCATGGATGATTCCAGGAAATCTGATAATCAGGAAACTCACAGTTGGATTGACACTGTTTGTTTCAATATTGTTGGCGACGTTCTCTCAATTCTCCATTTCAATAGAAATTATGTTGTGAGCGTCCTGAAATCCATGATAGGAACTAGGAACCAATACAGGACTGCTGTATAGCAGACCGACAAAGAGATTTACGAAATTCGCCATGTCTTATATGAGTTAAGCTCTTAATCATACTAAATAAAATGTAGGAGAGGTTTGGGTTAAACAGCTCGGCCTGGTGAAACAAACCCGGCTTTAATTCCCAACAAATGGTAAGATCTATCGGGTATGACCAGATACTCTTGGTGCCTACCGATGCCCAGAAAGTCATCTACCAACCCTAGTTTCACTCTGGACAGCGTAACAGGTGAATGTGTCGAATTCTGAGGTTGAACTAAAATATTTTTTGTGCTTTCATTTCAAACAGTGGTTTTTCAGTTTACAGGCTAAATCAATTAAAGGTGGGGAGATTTAGAGAATGCTGAGTTTGTTTACTATAGTTGTTTTAGGAATTTGTTTTGTATAAAAATTTGTTCACATGTTTCAGCAATGTTCAGTTGAGTAAAACCGGACACTGTGTGGTTGGGTGAAACCGGATGTATTCCGAACCCGAAGGTTGGGCGCATGAAGCTTGTGCGGAAGTTTTTACCTGTGTATTCTGTCAGTAACATATTCAAAAAAAAAATTCGTGAAGCTTTCTTTACCCAGTGTGAAGAAATATGATCTTCGACATAAGAGTGATAGTGGACTCTATCCTGAGAGGTCTGCTCTCAGTAAACACAGTCCAACAAAAATTCTAACAACTGAAAGGAATGTTTCGAAGAGACTTTTCTTAGAAATGGCCTTCATTTCTCAATCTTCAAAATTTTCAAATGAAAGAACCGATCCCAACCATTTCAGTTATACTCAATATTAATTGATGGGAAGTCGGATTGTCTCATTAGCAATTCATGTTGAGTTACCTAATACAAATCGTTCGAAAATCTCAATTTTTTCACTCCTTACAGATTTTTTTTCACAATTTTCCAAGATTATCATTATTCAATTCAAAAAAAATCTCCTACCTCGTCCTTTGCAGCATGTGTAACTGTACTGAATTCCTCAGCGGCTCAGGACAAATTGTTTCTCACCAAAATTTTTGTGACATTCGACAAGTTGACAGATGACTTGTCGCCTTATAACATTTTAATTTTTATGCATTTATCTTATTCCGCATGGTGCTCCACACAATATTAGTTTTTAATTTTGCATAAATGTTGTACTGATACGTATCATTGTTTTGTAATATGTTTTATACTATGTGTCTGTCACCTGACTCAATTTTTAACGATTTCATTCATCCCCACTAACAATGTGAGTACGAGAGAAATGGAATTTTCTTCTTCAATTTTTCACTCTTCAGAATAACTTTTTGTAGATTCTTGATGACGACAATAACCACTTTTCGAAATATTGGAAATTCACTGTTATCAGAGTAAACTTTCGCTTTTGCGGCTGTTCCCAAAATAATTCCCAAGTTCTGTTCTCAACTTGTCAGCAACGACTTCCTCTTCTATCTTCTTTGTAGGCTACAAAGAAGCGACCCTTTTGGCCATTCCAAAAAAGAAATTTTAAATATTGTAGTGAAAATCAAACAGAAATCACTCCTCTGGTTTCGAAGTTCTTTTTCAATTATCAGCCACGATAAATCAACGTTTCATATATATATATACATATATATATATATATATATATATATATATATATATATATATATATATATACTAATATTCAATTTAATATTGCAGGTTTGAGAGAGTTTTTTATTTATCTACTGTACTTTATCAGCAGATAGTGCTGTTGATTGAATCTGCTGCTTCATTTGTAGAAATTACCAAGCGTAGTTCAAACATTGTGCAAACCCACAGCTAATTACTCAATACATTGTCGCTGCAACGTGAATGATATTTCGCTTTGAATTATTTCAGAGAATTCAATAATTCAGAAATTCATATGGGGTTGATATTGTGTATCTCAATATTGGCTATTATGTCCAATTCACCCAATTTTCAATTTGATTTGATGAAACGTCGTTAGTTATGGGAAACGACGTCATTCCATGCAAATGGGGCCGTATCATTTCCATTCATGATCCATGAGGGCGTCGTTAATTAGTGTGTTAATTAATTTATATTTTTGACGAGGGATTTTCTTTTTTACTGTATTAATGGCAATGTTCACCAACAATTTTTTTTGTGCTTTCGATTTTTTCATTATTTAAGCAAATTACTATAAATTTTTTTGCTTTAAATAGTATTGTTTCTCTTTTATATGTGAAAAATCACCTGGATGAATAAAGAAGAACATTTATTGAGAAATACTTGCGTATATCAAGGGTCGTGGAAACCTCGAACAGGAAATACATGTGAAGGGGAGAGCGGACCGGCAAGGTACAATGGAATTTTTCTGCTAGTTGAGTTCAGTGCTGCCGTTTCGATATAATTGAAATGAACTCAGGACCAACATAATGATGAAATTCACTATATCAGTTGAACTTTTCGCCCAAAAGACCATTTTCAGTACATCACCGTTTCCAAATCGTACTGACTAAACTGCAAAAAATATTGATGGTGGCAATAAAATATCAATTTTTTAATCAGAAATAATTATAATAAATCCTCTATGGGCGAAAAATAACAAAATTAAAATTCATAACGATGCTATTCCTGTTTTTTCATTCCATGAAGATGTGTCTTTGAAAGTTGGTAAAAAAAATCGAATAATAAAAATGAAAGCAGCTTCATAAAAATGTTGAGAGAAAAATTAGCTGACAACAATATTTTTACATGCCAAGCGAAAAGCGATGCCTACAAATTGATTGTTGATACAGCAATTAATTTGAAATAAAAAAATTATACTATAGTTTTAGGTGTTATTACCAACACTAGGGGGTGAGGATAAAGAAATAAATTTTCTGAAACCATCTGATGGCAAAGTTCAACAAAAAATGTTCTCTTCGAAGAGTTCAGGAAAATCGCTACCGAAGTGTAAAGAACTTTCTTTCTGCATGCTTTCACAGGCTGTGATACTACGTCTGTGATTTTCATCAAAGGGAAAATCAAGTTTGCCAGAAACAGACTGATTGACCCAACTCAGCAGAAGAATTTAAAAATGTCAAGAACTGAAGATTCGAATACATTGAGGTTTAATTCGCTCATTAGAGCAGCAGGCAAAAATTCATTCCCACCTACATGTGATGCAGCATTTGAACAAGGTCTACCTGCAAATCCAGATATGGCTAGGAAACTGGGGTTGTATTCCAAAACCTGTACGTCCCAATAACGATGAATCAACCACCAGCTCCGGATAATCTATTGCAAATTTAATTTTGTAAGTGTAAAAAGGAATGTACAGCTGCTTGTGGATGTCGAAAGAGTGGGTTTTACTGTAGTGTAGCATGTTTGAAGTGTAGCAAGAATAGTTCTTCCAACACTCCACCGATTTTACAAATGGATAAGGAAGTCGAAGAAAATATTTGAAATATAAAATGTTTATATATCAGAAATTGTGTAAGTACGTGTTTCTTCATATTCAATTCTCCTTGCTTTGCCAATTTTTATTTAATTTACATATCATTCTCAGAGTACGTCTCATTTATAATTAACCTGACAGATAAGTTCCGCTGCACATTGAAACTGTTGCTCCGTTTTCCCCTACACGTGTCATTTCCAGCCAAAAGTCTCTATTACCTTTGATACACATATGTAAAGGAGAGTTTGAACAAGAAATAAAATAAGAAATAAATTAAAATACTTAAGAATAAGGACAGAAAACGCGTTTTTATACAGATGACTAAAATAAAATAAGAAATAAGAATGAACCAATCAAGTTGCAGCTTTTTTGACAATGTATTCTGTGTCTGTGAATATCGCAATTTCGTTTTGACAGTAGCTACTGACCTCCTAAGTGTTGATAATTTGGATTTTAATTCTATTACATACAGCAATTAAAATAATTTCAAACGTGGAACGTTAAGTAAACAAAATATTTCCGTCATGCACATTATCAGTTCACAAACAATAGTGAAAGATGGCATCTTTTGTTGTTATTCTTATTTCCTATTTTATATTATTTTTTGTATGAGCACTTTCATAAAGATCTATGTTCAACTTTCTTGTTTTGTTTAAATTTGTTCCTTATTTTATTTTATTTGCTGTTTAAACTCTCCTTATCTTGAATCATTTCAACGAAAAATAATATCCAAATCAAAATTATATGGTGAAAAATGATTTTTCCTTAGAAATATGTATATAAAGTTGAAAGCACAAAAAACTTTGGTAAACGCCAGTTATACTATAAAAAAAACATTCCACATAAAAAATACAAATTCATTCCCTCTAACAGTAATTCGACGTTTTAACGAATTGAATGTTGCAGGCACTCTAAATAGATAAGCATGAAAATGTACCCTCACATATAAGCATTCAACGTAATCAATATGTTCAAGTACTCTGATTCGCATTTTTGAGCTATTTCTGTAAACAGGTAGACATATAAGAACATAAATTGAATTAGGAATTGAAAAAATTGAGTAGAACTTGTCGATACGCTATAAATAGACATTCAGTTTCCCATTCTCTCTATAATAATGTTTACAAAATAGCGAGACCCGTTCTGCTATACAGTAGCTTCTTCTAGCAGAAGCATATCTGCTTGAGGAAGCTATATTGGATATTGGATTGAAACACGTATCATTCTATTGAAAAAACCATATATTGTCGCAGAGTTGTAATCCAAATTGTAGTTAATTAACAGAAAACTGTACTGAGGTTCACAAAATCGCTATGCACGTGTTTCGCTATACAATGAAACCTCTCAGAGAAGCAATGTCATTCTAAAATGGACTAAGGGACATGACACAGGGATGATTGCGTCACCGACTTCTATTATATTGTTACGAAATGTCCTGGCGCCCGACTTGCCGCCTATGGATGCGACGGTTCGGGAAAAGATTGTGCCTGCGTGATCGCGGCTCACCCAGAATAATCGATTATCGGGATTTGTCTGGGGGATTCTCCACTGTGTGAGCGCCTATATAAACGGGAGTCGCTCACTACGACGGCAAAATTTGTATAACAGAGTTTGTCTTAGAGAGAGTTTATTAGAGTGTTTAGTATAGAGCGTTAAAAAGTTAGCGGAGCAGTTTAAGTGATTGTATTGTATTGTGTTGTGTTGTAATAGAAAGTTGTAATGGAAGTAGTTTAGTGTTGTTTGGAGTTTTAATCAACGAACCCAGGGATGAATCTTAACAATATTTAATATTTGGCCCCGTCGTCCAGCCAGTCCTCTGGAGCCGAAGTTTTTTCTTGCTTTTGTCACGATCTGTCCCTGCAGAAAAGTTTCAGTACGAAACTGGAGGCGAAGTTAACCCGTGCCAACATGAAATAGATAGGATGTACTTTTTTGTATCATTCATCACGTGATTCATTCAATTATCACTGGCATACTCGAAATACATGAATGCAATTTCACGGATTTTGTTTATATTAGAATTTCAATGGAAATGTGCACTCTCGCTAATGATTCGATTTCCCGTGATTTATTGGGAAATTCTATAGGATTGGTTGATACCCGAATATCGGAAAAATAATATTTACGGCCTCAACTCAGCAACTCAGAATGCGGATTTTCGGAAGAATTTGTGTGGTTTTGCCATTAGGTATCAGGATATCGTGAAGATTTGATATGAAATATAACTACAGGGTGTTTCAGAATTCGAAATAAATATAAATATCATAAATTGATTGACATTTGAAATGATTTGATATGATTCGCGGTTCCTTGAAAAATTAGAGTAAATATCTAATAGGAATTGGGTTGATTTGCACTTGATTTTGGAGAACCCCACCCAGATTTTGAAGTCATTCAACTTATATACGTGCGAAGATCCAAGAGAAGATATACTGAGATTTACCAGTGAGTAATAAGGAATATTGGAAAGTATGGATGACTTCGTTTTCTGACATTCAATTAATATTCCCGTCAGTGGTGGCGGGCACCCAGTGCTCGAGAGTTCATATAATCCCATGACCAAAATACAGCTCTCTGTAGATAGGGCTCGATAATTAATTTTTGAATATCAGACTTTTGTCAAAACGGTTATATTGAACGGAAAATTTCACACCGACAGTTTCTGACCAATGAAATGCGTATTTTGTTTCGCATTTCCATGGCAATTTAGGTATTTTATCAGAAAATTTTCCCGCATGGATAACCTACAGTTATAGTGGAGGTTTGAAAAGAAGTTGACAAAATGTAACGTTCAAATTCGCCACTAGAGCAATTTAGCAGACTTATGAAAATACAATATGATTCCACATCTTTATTTACAAGCAACTGACACTTCACTATTACTATCACCATGTTTAAAGAACAAATATGTATTCTTTGTTGCTTTGTTGTTTTTTGCATTACTAGCCTTGTGGCGTTGATATACATTCCGGTGATACTTACTTTCCTCAACAACATAAGTTTTGAATAAGTCGTTGAAGTTCAATATGGCGTGAAGTTTCCTTGCCGAATACCACGTGTACTCGGAATCATCCTTGGAATTTTTTTTGTCCACGAGTCTTTCAAGGAAATTATCCCTCGCCTTTGGCTCGGAGTTATTTACTAAATATTCGTGAGTTAGGAAAAATTCCCTTAAATAATTCAAGCACTAATGGTATTACAAGGAAAAATTTTTCACCTCTACTTTTTAACCAATAGGATGACTCAATTTTGACTAGCTCATGGCAAGTAAAAAATTTCTGGAATTTTTTTCGAGGCGCCACGATATTTAAGTGGAAATTCTTTGACAGTCAAAGAATAAACGTATGATCCCCACAAAGGATGTAGATATACTTGTGAATAATGCAAAATACATTTCTATCAACTTTAGTGACCTAAAATTATGGAAAGGCGATAGACTGAACTAGTACCTATCTGAGTTTTAGCATTTGGTGTAACACTAGTTGTTAATTTTTTTTATTCGAAGAAATATGGTCTGTATACCTACATAGAAATTTTTTCGAAATTGCGTCATGGTACTTGAAAAAATATATTTCTACCACCTTTAGTTGACTATAGTTACCAATGGGCCATAGACTGGGCTGGCACCCATCCAAATTATACATTTGGTTCAATTAAAGATTGAATTTTTTTTATTCAACGAAATATGGTGGAAATACCTATACGATTTTTTTGAACTGGGAATTGTTAAGCTTCCTGACAGAATCGGTTGAACAAAAATGACCAATCAACATATGCCAAAAAGAGCAATACCTACCCTGACCAACTTGAATACCACGTGAGCTTGAATTATTCCTGGGATTTTTTTTCCAGCACTAATATTTGAAAAAAAAACCTCGTCGCTTCGCGACTCGGGATAATTTTCGAAATACTCGTGCCCTCTAGAAAATCTTCGGAAATTATTTAAGCTCTTTTGATAATATGAATGAAAATTCAATTTCAGTACTTTTTAACCAATCAAAACGTGTTTTTTTTTGACACTGTTACCATGGTAACGAGCGTATTTTTTGGATTCTTTCGCTAGTATAGGTAACCAGGATTGAATTCAAGTGGACATTTTTTTTATGTCAAAGTCGGCCAAAGCCGTCTGTTCTGTTGGTATTTTGTCAAGGTGAATATAAAAAAAGCTTAATGGTCTTCATATATCTGTAGGGAGGTACTTACTGAATAAATGCGGGATTTAACAAATTCAGGCCTTTATTTTATAAAAAATATAATTTTTGAACATTTGACTTTCAAATTAAGATGTTTAAGAAAGATGTGATAAGAAAGAATATACTGTTATTAGGATAAAAACGGTATTTTGGTGTAACTACAATTCGTGAAAGTCAAGAATATATAGGCTAGAATTCGCCGGAGTACATACAATCTGAAGACATTTATGATTTCAATCAAAACCGTCTATGTTTGGCTGGTATTTTGTTAAGGCGAAAATGAGAGCAAATAAAATTTTGAAATTATATGTTCTGAATGGAATATGGTATGAAATTTTCTTTTTGAATACCGCTCGAGGTTAAATTATTTTCCTGAGAGTTTTTCTTGTTCATGAATATTTCAAGAAAATCATCCCCCGTCGGCGACTGGATGAATTCAAAATATTCATGAATTCGAGAAGATTTCTGGAAATTATTCAGCCTCTTGTGTTATTACTAGTGATAATATATACGCATCATTAATTAGGAATTATTGCCCAACTAGTTTCCATAAAGCACCAACTAGTTTCCATTAAAACAAATGCTTTCTTGCAGCGGTAACTTTTCGTGTATTCTTGAGACACCTTATAAACAACTGTACTGATACTAACAAAACATTAGAAATCGAACGATCCGCGTTTGCTCAATTGAAGTCTTCCACCCAGCGTTCACGTTCTCCTTTCGCCCAGGAGTTCATGCACTGAGGTGTCTGATGAAAAATGTAGAAATGATAAAGGTAAGTGCGCTCCGCCCAATTTTCCACTCACACTGGAAAATTTACTACTGCAGCTGTCGGGTCGAACAGAATTAGAATTTCTTTTCTGTCTGCGATGGCTTTCGTCTGCGATTTACTGCATTAAATAGCATCCTGTTATTTAGTATGCTCTTTCGATTCAGAATCTGAGGGAATTTGGAATACTTACTCGGTTGAAAAGAGTCCGACTTTACAGGATTTGAATATATGGACAAGCCACATGAACCGGAAAAATTTGTGGTGCATGTATGCAGAATTGTGACTGAAAACTGTAGTGAGTGTCAGTTTTTGAAACGTGATGTGTTCAAAAATCAGTCATCATTCATCACTTCGAAAATAAAAGCAATATTCATTCAACAATCATGAATTCCATTTTCTAAAAATTTTGAAGTTACTCGTTCGTTTATCGACGTTCAACTCAATGCACTGCAAGATAATAAGTAAGGCGTTTCCATACGCTCGCGAATAGCATCCTGTTTTTCATTATATTATTTCGATTCAGATACTGAGGGAGTTTGAAATACTTACTTGGTTGTTTTGAAGAGAGTCCGGGAATTTATAGCACTTGAATCGATGGGAAATCCGAATGAACTGAAATATGTTCAACACGTGATGATTTCAATATGAATTCATTTTTTAATACTAGGAAGATAATAGCAATAATGCGAGGTTTTAGTAGTGAAAATCATAAATTTCATTTACCAAAAATTAGGAAATTATTCAAACGTTCATCAACTCTCGACTCAAGACAGTGGAAGATAATAGGCTTTGGCTGAATTCATTGGTTCAAATTTAAATTTAGACCAATCAGAAAGCTATCGGATCGTCGTACAATAGGATTTCGGATCTATCTGAATCTAGCCTTTGTCGGAACGATTAAGAACCAGTTGAACAAATCTGATGATTAAGTTAGTTCTGACCAAAGAATGATATCGTAGTTTATCTCATGTAAAAGTTTTCACTGAAAATCTCTGAACTCGTTAACCCCTTCCATTGATGCTTGTAAAAATAACTCCTCAATCGACTGATAATATGTTGCAAGAGAACATATTTTATTTGAAATTTGAAAATGCGAATCAAATTACTGAACAATTTTAATCTCGAAGATTTTTTCGACATATCCAGTATAGGCCTCGGTGCCACAAGAAGTTTTCTGGCGCTTTTGTATTCAAATCGTATACATCCGATTGAGCCCATCGTAGGATATTCGTGTCCCATAGAAAATTGCATACATGGATCATATACTCATTATTCTCACGATATAAATGAGTATAATTGTTCAGTGAAATCAATGACTCATTCACGGTTATTCACATTTTGGTGTAATGACATGGCATTAAGCCCCTAACAATCATGTTCGTGAACATTCTTCAATTAAATTGTCGGATATGTCATTGCGTATGAAAATTACATTGAAATCAATTCAGTGAAGTGAACGTCATCGCCATTATTCAAATTATTATTATATCTTATGCAATTGGAAGTGTCTCGTTAATATTTCGAAAACTGAATATAACAGTCCGTTGTGATGAATGTCTGATAACTGTCATGCTGAGCTCTGTGCTTTGTGATCTACGGCGCTGAGTGTGAAAAATAAAAATTTATTGCAGATTGCAGTCTCTTCTGTAGAAGGCCAAGCACCAGAGCAAAAAAAGTTGGTTCATAATGCAATGTTCTACATAACGGATTTTTTTGTTCGAATATATTCAAGGATGTCTCCTGAATGTAAATCCTAGTTAGCGAAACAGGGGGCGCCCGCGTCAGCCGACATCTTAGAAAACATATTTTATCGAATATCTCGCGAACCGCGGCTCGCAAGCCAAAAATAGTGGAAATCATTTTTGAAGATAATGTTTGTCGTCTTTCTCATTTGAAAATGTTTTTGTATATCGCCTAGGTTTTCAATTATAGCGCTCCAAAATTTTTACGATATGGTTATTGCTAAATATATTGTCATATTATTATTATGTTTGTCGTTTCAACAAGCTTTGTCGGGTCTGTACTCCCTACTGCTCCGACCCAGTGGGCGAACGCGCTAGCATAATTAATCAATGACCACCTTCCGCACCGCGACTTCATCTTACATGAGCTGAGGAAGGCAAATGTCAGCTTAAGCCATGGTCCTCGATGTTCTTGAAGAAGACTCTATGTACGGGCAGATGCAGCATTTTAACATTCTCTGTAGCCTTGATGTGAGCTTTTCTCCGTGTGGGCTCCAACTCGGTGACAGAGATTTGGGTTACTCGTTCGGTGTCGAAGACTATACCAGGTTCATCAGCAGCGCGCCTTGCTGCCTTGAACAAGAAGGCTCCGATTCCTGCATGTTTATGGTCTCGGACCATGCAGTATGGGGGATCCGAACTCCTGATGACTCTACAGGCGCCATCCCGAACTATTCTGTCATGAAGACAATCCAAACTAAAAAGTTCACGGCCCCCTTGTTGTGGAAATATGATATAACCATGGAACGGAGCATTTCGTATGCGTGCTTCTGTGAATATGCATCATTTTACGAGTCTTCACGTCAATTTGCGGCAACTCCTTCTGTCCATTTGACTACTCCGAAGGGGTAGAGTAGAATTGGAATGGTAATCATGTCGGTGGCAAAAACTTTGTTTTTCTCGGTAGCTCTGAAGACCAAATCTGCCGTAGTTTCTGCCAATACTTCCCACGGAGAGCATTTTTTACCGAGTTTACCTCTTGGATGTGGCTTTCTTTCACACCCAAATAGGTGTATGTCTCTCCAGCATTCAAATGATGTAAAATGCTTCCGTCTACGAGTTGGGCATCTTCGGCGAAATCTTCGCATGGTCCTCTTTTGAGATGAACCAGTACATATTTGTCAATCCCGAATTCTACACCGATAGCATGCGTGAACTCCTGCACCGCCCTGAGGGATTGCTGTAGGTCCCGTTCTCCAGAGGCATATAGCTCGAGGTCATCCATATAAAAAGATGAGTGACCTTATGCCTTCGTTCTCCAGGGGTCCCGCAGTTATATCTCCGGGTTTTCCTGAGCGCAACGGACAATGTCATTGGTGAGATGCAGAAAAGAAGGGGCGAAGGGATTCTCCCTGAAAAACACCTCTCCTTATGATGACCGGCTCCGTTTGGACCCTGCTTTCACCTGATGTTATGGTGAAGTGAGTTCTCCAGAACGGCATCAGTTCGATGCATCTCACTATTTGATTTGGTACCGCAAGGCACTCAAGTACAACAAGTGATGTTGTATCGATTGTCTTGCGATAGTCGATTCAGGACATAGGAAGATTGCGCTAATACTGCACGGAGTCATGCGTGATGCATCTATCTATCAGCAAGTTCTCCCTTCACCCCGCAGAACCCCTCTTCGACCCTTTTAGCTCACATATCCGCTCGAACACCGGGTCAACTGCTTGGAGAGTACGCATGTACAGGATGCGCGTAAACATCTTGCAACACATATTCAAGCATACTATCGGTCTGTAATTCTTAGGATCCGACAGATCTCCGTTCTTCCGGTTCATCACGATTCGCCCTTCGACAAACCATTCCGGAATCAGCTGCTTTCCATTCAGCCAGGAACTTAGAACCCTCGAAAGCTCTCCTAACTTCACCCGTGGTTATCGGTTGACGCAGTATTTCGGGCTCAGGCTGTTGAAGCCTTCTACAGAAAGCTTCAAACTGCGTCGGGGCTGGAGTGTCTCGGTTGAGTGGTTGCGGATGCTCGTAGATACCTTTCCAGAAGGATTCCATCCGACAGCGCTCGGCGGATTATCCACAACACGCGGAGGCAATTGGAATAGGCGAGAGGGTTTCTCACGGAACTGTTTGTTCTCTGAGAAAGCCCTCGCCCGCCTCACTAGTGACTTTTTTGCAGTCAATGCTCTCGAGGAAATGCTGCTTGATGGTGAGCAGCACCCCTCGATTCAATGTGTGATGGGATCTCCGTACTTTTGCAGCGATTTGAAGCACTGCGTGCGTAAATGGTATTTCAGTCGCTAAGTAGTCCATCACGCATTGGATACGAGACGCGTGTTGTCTCGTCGACTTGATAATAGCCTCCATCTTGTGTATGCGCTGTTCATGCTTCCTGGAGGAGTCAAAGGATCTGTTTTTCCCTCCTCTCCGAGAAAGAGCCTGAACACAGTCATACACAGCACAGTTGATCTGCCAGATGTCGGCCTCTTCTGAAAGGGCACTACGAAACTCTGCATCCACTCGGGCCAGTTGTTCGAGCCTGAGGGGCTTCACTTTGGGAAGCATCCTCCGGGTCCCGATGTTTTGGGATCTCGGTGCTTCAGATTTCATTATTATTATTCGTATTGATATTCAACGTTATCCATATGAATACTGTTGGAATGTTGGGAAGGGGAAATTCTGAACGACCCGAAATATAACTACAGCTTATAGGTGCATCATTGATTAAATAGCATTATAATCTCGTGGACATTTTGCGTTTACTCGACATTTACTGCGCTATAGGTCATAAACTATGAATGCTACGGGAAAAAGTTTCGAATACAATTTATAGGATAGTTTATGCTCTACAAATTTGATTACCACCATTTTTGATGTATCATAAACCGTTGACTATATATTTAGTAATAACCATATTACATATTCGAAAAATAAATCCAATCTGTAGAACATTGCAAAAAAAGTACGCGGCGCTTGGCCTATAGGTAAACCTGAGATGATTCTCGTTTGTGACTAGGAACAGATTTTCATCACTCGGGATATTTGGAGTTTGAGGCTTTTTGCGGCATTCATCTGCTAACTAAAAAAAATATTTTGAGTGTTAGTACCAGAGTCCAGGATTCGAGCTCTGTGCTCTGCATTCTTTCGGAAGTAGAAAGTCTTCAGAACAGAAGACAAGTTGAAATCGGTATCAATTATTGTTGTATTTCAAAGCGATGAACCAACCTTCTTTTTAATAAGTTGCTTGTGTTTGGTATCCTCCGGACGAGTAGTGATTACCAATGTATCAGAAGTATCTGAGATGCCAAGAAACCCTGGTGATTCCACTGATAAGATTTTATTGAGATTTTTGTGGCAAAAAAAACAATCGACGCTTTTAGAGTTTTCCCCTATTTTTCGGTAGGGGACGTTATGTTCCCATTCATCAAATTTGATCTCAAGTGTCAAATTAATTGTCACTTCGAAATTTTGATGTGTACAATGTTTTTATCGTGTTCATTTAATGATTTCGTTGCTTTTAAACATTGAAACGTTTTTACTGGTTTGCTACTGGCATTTGATTGACCACCCATTATCCACTATGTTGCGATCCCTTCTCACTAGCTAACCAAATGAAAATGGAAAAACCCGACTACACATTTTCAATAAGTGCCAACTTAGCTTCAGACAAAACTGACAAGAGTGTGTGGGCGACATAAGTACGTATTGTACGGAAACCTCCAAAAGCTTAATTATCCACCAAAAATCAAGCAATCCAGATTTCGTCACTTTTATCCCGAACTCTCACAGGTATAAGTAAACACAATAGAGTTTTAAGGCATCTTAGAAGTATCTATTATATTAATGATGGAATGAATATATATATTATTGACGGCAATGAAGAGATTTAGATACCATTATCTGTGCTTTTACCACGATTGGTTCGACCTATGTACTGTTCTAATGAGTTTATGATGTGGACTGCTTTGATGCTATCATGTTCAAACGGCCACGATCTGTCAAGAACGTATGAGGCCAAACTGAATAATGAATCGAAAAAAGCTGGTGAAATATATCAAATAAGAACATCCCCAATAAGCCTGTGATACAGATTAAATAAATGCCATCGATCAAATGAATGAATTCGAAATTAGAGTTGAAATAACATGGATTCGATAAAATAACTCGAAATTGAAAAAATTAAAAGTGATAATATTTTTCCAAATCGAGAATAATCACGATAATACTCAGTTCCACACATGTATCATGTAACTAGAACTTTGTTTCAATTCTGTCGCATGTTTTTTCGTGTTCTCCAATTATAGTTCCATATTTCTCATTATTAATTTTGATATTATTGATAGTATCCCAGAAAATCATTTCTTCTGAATCAGTTGAAGGTTATTAAAAGGGAAAATTAGTGAATATTCTGATGAGCAAATGTTGGCTTTTACGGCCGGCGTCTCTATTTTTTGTGATATCTGGGTCTGATGGCCGTGGTCTCGGTTTTTGATGTCTTTAGCTTCTACTGCAAATGCGGCTGCCATCTACATCAGTGTCGCAATTGAAATCACAATTGATCGCAGCTCTTTCATTTCAACTACGACACTGGTGAAGATGGCTGCCGCAGTTGCAATCAGATGCGAAAAAAATAATGCAGGCGTTCCACAGGGAAGTATAAATTGTGTTGTTTTCATGTATGATATTTCAGAAATTTTGAAAAGAAAAATTATTCAGATAAGAAATTATGATGATAATACAAATTTATCAATATGAAACAAATATTAACCAGAGAATAAAATCCAACGAGTTGATGTCTGAAAATGAATATATGAGAATCCGTAAGAACAATCAATTTTGCCAATTATGAGGCATCGGCTAGATTTGCCATAATATTTTTCCAAAGTAACATAAACATATGGAAATCAGGGAATATTTTTGAATTGAATTATACATCAACCCACCGTACCACCTTCAGTAAAAACTAAATTTTAACAATATAAGTATTTCTGCGAAATAAAGATTATCAATATTATTATTATCTCACTCTTCTACAGAGTTTTTCATCTAGTGGAGCTATCACGAATCATTAGATTTGCACTCCAGCTCGTTTTTATTCTAATCAATATATTCAATTCCGGATCGAATAGTCAACAATTAATTTCCATTTTCGACATCAATCTGACTTAGTAAACATTCTGCTATGGAAATAATGTAGTTCAAAATAAATCAATAAAATGAAAAAATAGGAACTTCACTCGAAAATGTGTTGTAATTTTCACATTGTGAAATTCTGATCATGGCTTGTCAAATGGAGGCGATTCATAGTTTTATACACCGCGGGCATGTGACGTCACAAGACAACTGTCAATCAGCCTGCTGGACAAACAAACCCTACTTCCATAAGCAACAATGGTAATTTAATGAGATTATTATCGTAATTATGAAGAAATTACGGGTTTACCCTAATTTTGGATATACCCTTAGTGTACCTGACATATATAAATGTATAAATTTTGCAATCTATTTATTATTCTTGCTGCTTGCAAGGAAATTGTATGTGAAATGGCTGATAAAAGTGATTATTTCAACACCTTGTCTATGGATATCCAGAAGAGATATTTAGAAAAACTGAAGGATCCTTATTTATTGAAATTTGGGGATTTTAGTAATGCTTTGAAATACTTTCCTAAAGTGACATTTTGTAGGACATTATGAACTATTTTGTATATGAGAGTGCATACACAGAAGACTTCAATACTATAAAAGTTTTGATTCATACAATATGTTTATATCTAAATGGATTAGAAGGATTGGAATGAAGCTTCTGAAAAAAATACTGAAAATGTACTTTGATAAATAATAATTTTGAAAGAACAGATTTAGGATATGCTATGTTATATAAAGCTCTACAAAATTATGAACCAACCATCCTTTCATATGGTAATCCTGTATAAAAAAGGGATTTAGATGAGTTATGCTTTAAACTTCCCAATGGATTTCACGATAACAATTCTGCAACTCGAAATCAATATCGGGACATAGGTGTTCACCAGAGTTTTGTGCATGTTCCACTTCTTCAACTGGTTAATTTATATCATTCAGAGTTTGATTTTGCTCATCAATAGTAGGTATTCAAGTTTTGAACAGCTGGATCATTCACAAAAAGAATCATCATCAATTTTATCCATATCAACTGGAATATTTGCGATGTCATTTTTATCACGCTGCTCCCTACGATACAATCTCTGAATGCTTTGAACTGCATTGATATTTGTTTTGTAGCCAAGTAATTGATTCGGTACCCAGTCTATGTTGTCAACATCTTTGAGTGCACTTGGCTTGTCTGAAATAAAAAAATAAAATAAAATTATCAGTATCACTACTTTTATTCGGGTTTGAAGGCCGTCGTTTTTTGGAATTTCTTCCTGACGTTTCGCTGGCTCGAGTGGCTAGCTTCTTCAGAGGTTCATTCATCTTGGAATCCAATCCGATGACTGGAGATTGTTTCTTCGCAAGTTGTATTTATGCCGATTCAGGTAGTTTCCGAACCCACATGAGGTAAACAAGGTAATCAATATTAATGACAATTCCCCGAATCCGAATGGAATAATTAGCACCGCAAACTACCTGAATCGGCATAAATACAACTTGCGAAGAAACAATCTCCAGTCATCGGAGTGAATTCCAAGATGAATGAACCTCTGAAGAAGCTAGCCACTCGAGCCAGCGAAACGTCAGGAAGAAATTCCAAAAAACGACGGCCTTCAAACCCGAATAAAAGTAGTGATACTGAAAACCTCGGCCGCGAAAGCCTCAACTATTTTGTCAAAAACCTCTACGGGGAGGAAATATGGAGACTTTACAACCAACTTGATAAAGGTAGGAAACGGAAAGCACACTTATTGGAAACGTTGACATTCTTATGCCGCTGTCGGGACTCCAACATCATACCAAACTTTTTGAAGCTGAAACGAACTCTCAAATCAGCTCAGGCAAATCGAATCTATTCGAGAAGTGAGAAAGCCTTTCTACGAGAACGAATCCATCATACACGAGGCCGGCTAGCAGAGATAGACAATGCCTTGCTGAAACTACACCTAGAGCTCAGCAACCGAATGAAACCTGAAGATTGGGATAAATTAGATGGCATATCGTACTCAAAAGTGAGAACGGGACAGAGTGAATAACAACCACAAAGTGAAGTTTGACAAGCTACACAAGACTAGAAGTTCGGCCACCCCACGCTCAGACTTATCCAGAGTGGTCATAAACCGAACAGACCGGGATCTCACTGAAGACGAGATGTCAGTGTTAGCACGAGGCGGTAATTTCGCAATCATTCCTCGGCAGGTACCAAAAGAGGAAATCATCGCCAATACGGAAGCAGCAATCAGGAATTTACCGGATGAGAAAGCTGAAGAAATCAGGATTGTGACAGCAAATATCCTGAGCAAGGCACGGCTTCCAAAATGCAATATCCCAAAAAGAGAGATTGCAGCCTTAAGAAGCTTGAATTCTGATGAGGGGATCACGATTCTACCAGCGGACAAGGGAAATGCCACGGTTCTTCTCAAAACGGAGGAATATAATAGCAAAATTGAAGAACCTCTGGAACCTTCTAACTACCGCAAACTCGCAAGGGACCCAACACAATCAAAATTGAGGAATGTAAACAAACTCATTAAGTCGTCCTCACTGACCGAAACCATAAAGAAAACCATCCCCAGAACTGAAGCCGTTCCACCCAGACTCTATGGTCTTCCGAAGGTGCACAAACACGGCATGCCACTGAGACCAATAGTCAGTGCCCCAGGCTCACCTACATATCACTTGGCAAAACATCTGGCCTCGCTCCTACAGCCTCATGTAGGAAGAACAAACTCCTACGTCAAGGATTCGACAGACTTCGTGGGTAAAATTAGAGGCTTAACTTTGGAACCAACAGATATTATGGTCAGCTTCGATGTTGTGTCCTTGTTTACCAACGTCCCACTGGAAGACTCCCTGAAGGAGTTAGCCTACTTGTTCCCTAATGATATCGTTGGACTTTTCCGAGCATGTCTCACGGGGAGTTACTTTCAATGGAGGGGAAACTTCTATGAGCAATTGGATGGCGTGGCAATGGGAAGTCCACTTAGCCCAGTAGTAGCCAACTTCTTTATGGAACGGTTTGAGGAGAAAGCAATCGACGCCTTCGAATTGAAGCCGACCTTGTGGCTACGCTACGTGGATGACACATTCGTCATCTGGAAACATGGTAGGGACGCTCTAAAACTCTTTCTCGACCACTTGAACGCTCAACACCCCAATATTAAGTTCACCATGGAGACTGAACAGGACCAACGAATAGCATTCCTGGATGTTCTGATCGAACGATGTGGGGCTAGACTAACCCACAAAGTGTACCGAAAACCCACACACACGGAATAGGTACCTGCACGCGCTATCGAATCACCATCCCAGCCAAAAGAGAGGAGTCATTTCTACTCTAACGGAACGTGCTCGAAGAATATGCGAACCAGAACATCTGGGGGAAGAACTGGAACATCTTCAAGTGACCTTGAGGTCGAATAGATACAGTGTACCCGAGATCAACAGGGCCATGAAACTGAAGAATTCCACTGTTCGAAACAAGGAGGACGTTCAGATAGTTGCACATACATATTTGCCATACATCCCGAGGGTCACAGACAGAATTGGAAAACTCCTGAGTAAATACAACATAAAAACTGTATTTAAACCCACAAAGAAGATTCAACAGAGCCTCAGATCGGCTAAAGACAAAAGAGATCCACTGTCTGCAGCAGGGGTTTATCGCATACCGTGCACCTGTGGGAAGGTATACATCGGTACCACCAAAAGATCCATGGGAACTAGGCTAAAGGAACATGAGAGAAACTGCAGACTAGGGCAAATTGACAAGTCGGCTGTGGCGGAACACGCACTTAGTGAGGGAAACCACAGGATTCTGTTTGAAAATGCAAAACTGATTGCACCCAACCAGGGATACCATAGCCGACTGGTACGGGAGGCAATAGAAATCCACAAACACACGGATAATTTCAACAGAAAAGAAGAAGCTGTCAACCTGAACCGAATATGGAATCCCATTTTGAGAAAATCGATAATAACTGCAGGTAGTTCTTCAGATAATAATGATGATTATTCTCCGAACCCACATGAGGTAAACAAGGTAATCAATATTAATGACAATTCCCCGAATCCGAATGGAATAATTAGCAGCGCAAACTACCTGAATCGGCATAAATACAACTTGCGAAGAAACAATCTCCAGTCATCGGAGTGAATTCCAAGATGAATGAACCTCTGAATAAGCTAGCCACTCGAGCCAGCGAAACGTCAGGAAGAAATTCCAAAAAACGACGGCCTTCAAACCCGAATAAAAGTAGTGATACTGAAAACCTCGGCCGCGAAAGCCTCAACTATTTTGTCAAAATAAAATTATGTTTCCTAGATTCTTTGAAAATATCTCTTACAAAATGTTTTGAACACACCGTTGCCCATTTCAACTTATAAGAAGTTAAATCTGCTCTTCTAGTTGCGTGAATCCACGATTCACATCTCTTTTCAGCAAGAGGATTGATCTTTTTTCTATTGTCGAAAATAGAAGGGAATCGATGGAATGAAACATTATGTCTGCCGCTATTACTTCCACATTTCACAATCGCACAAAATTGAGCCTTTATTGAGAAAAAAGATTTTAAAATAAGACATAAACACACACTCAGCATAGGTTAATCAGATTTGTATGTCCAGCAGGCTGGATTGACAACTGTCATTTACTGTCGTCTGTCAGATATGCCCGCGGTGTATTGATACATTTCTCAAATATTGGTTGATAACCAAAATATCAAAATGTACCCTTCGATGGAAGTGTAATGTACAGGGATTTATGACAGATTATTCACAAGATTTAGTTCAGAATGAATATTCTAATATCCCCAATATGTTAACTTCATGAAAGAATTGAATCTTTTGTTATGAATCCCTTTTTCGGTAAGTTAGAGTTGCTCCATCTGTTGGATGTGTGGTTTACACACGCTCAAAGTATCACACTTGATTGACTAATTGGGCCGTTGTTGCACAATTTGACTATATCTTTTTTCAAAAACATTTCTGTATTCTGAAGAAGAAAATGGCACGACCGGCCGCCTTGGTAAATCAGTCCCTGCTTGAACCTTGAAGTACGATAACATTTATTTTTGAGAGAAGTGAAAAGTGTTAAGTATCCACATTGAAAGATGATATGTTGTTATTGTTTCGAAATTTGAGGTTGTTCGTTCGTAATGGGATGATCAATCTGGAAACTTTGTATATTTCCTCTCGATAAAAGTAATGCCAAAAAATTTATGATTGTCACTAATTTTCGTGATTGTGAAGTGCTTGAAAGATATCAAATCGTCAAAAATTATTTGCTCAAACTATTCAGCAGAATTGAAGATCTTCATTCCTGAACGTACCACAGAACTTCCTATATTTATGCATTGATTATAGAGATATAAATATAGCTGAACATATGGAAATATCTTTCAAAGACATGGATAATACGGGTTGATGGAACTGATCAATGTCTGGTTTCATTCATATTTTGAGGAATATTTTGAAGTCTTGAATTTCTTTTCGAGTATGAACTCCTATCGTCAACTCTATTTTGGAGCTCCATGATATTTTTTCAACATTTCAGTCGAACTATTGTTATAGAGTTAGTCAACCATACGGAAATATTATTTAAAGGTGTGGTTATTACGGGTAGGTGGCACTAGTGATTTTGTTTCCAAGTCATGTCTATTCTATCGTTCTTCTTACAGGCGTCGTAGCATGAATCACACATTTTCTTGATCACTTATCCATGATACCAAAAGATGGCAATCAATTCAGGAACAGAAGTGGATTTTTTTGTCTATGTCGTAGATCATTCATGTTTCGAAGATTATTTTAATACCTAAACTTTCATTCCCTTCATAAACTTCTATCGCCAACTCTATTCTGAACCCTTTTGTTTTATTTCAGTTGAACTGACAGTCAGAACTCTGCAGCTATTTTCCTCTTCAGAGTAGGACACTTGTTCAGGCATTGTCAAGTAAACGGAGATATCGACATTATACTGTAGATGGCGTAACAAAAACGCTTCAAATTTTTTTCCCACAGGCATTGACTAATTATATCTCTATAAACAATGGTCAAACTGAAGAACAGAAATGTGCACCTTTTATTCCTTTCAGAGAAGGAAACTTTGTCGTGCATCGTCAAGTAAAAGGAAATATTGACATGATGGGGGTAACAAAAACGCTTCAAATCCTTACTACTTAGTACTTTCAATTTTCATTGTTTCTTGAAAGGTTTCATTGAAGTTGATTTTAAGACTATGCAAGTTTTATGAAGGATGCTATTAGCGAAATATAAGTTTGAGAATCATGCCCTAACCACATGGCTGCCTTGCCTCCGTGGTGCGAAGTAAAACTTTTCGAAATAATTTCCAGATTTTGTCGAACTTCCAAAACAAATCCGATCAGACCCTTCAATCTAGCCGAAAATGGCCCTTCGACCTTGGCAACCCCTCATCAAAACTCCAAAACTATGACTATCTGATTCGGACCCGAAATGCCCAATTTAGCTTCCGATGATTCGAAAGTTATCTGAATGACTTGATCTGGCACCCCTCTTCGAGGAAATGTGGAACATTTTCTCTCGGCAATATTCATTTCATTTCTACGCCAGTTCCGAAATCGGAAGGAAAATATAACAGGGTTGAAACTCAATTACCGTTCCGACATGGGCTTTCGTCTGGAATTCTTGTTTTATCGAATTTATGCCATGGCAAATAGCTTATATTCTCTTTGTTATCCCTGAAAGGGACCACCGACCTAAGAGCTATATTTTGAGTTGTCGTATTAGAGTAAATATGGGGGAAGTTCTAATAATCGCATTATGGAGAAGCAGAAGTTTGGAACAGTGGTGTAGAGACAATCGTTCATCTATTATTCATGCTATTTCCTAAGACGGCCGTTTATAAAGATGACCAGTTAGTGATATCAGGATAATGATAGTATCGTTCATTACCATTGATAAGCTGTGTTTTGTGTCTCAACACAATGAGTTTAATAAGGAAATTGATTTGACTATTATCAAACTGATTTTCTTCCTCTTCTCCAAAACACCTATAAAGTACCTAGAGGGAAAGGAACTCAAGTAATAGTTCGATGGTTTTCAGCAAATTGAGTGCAAAGTTTAGGCCATAAGGAAATGTCAATGGATAGGCGGTGCATTTTTTTATGATATTGTACTACATTATTCATTATTGAAGCGTTTGAAGTTCTATTTACACTATATATCTTCAGTATTACAACTTTTTTTTTTCTCTTCGGGTTTGAAGGCCGTCGTTGTTTGGAATTTCTTCCTGACGGTTCGCTAGCGCGAGTGGCTAGCTACTTAAGAGGCACACTCATCTTGACTATTATTCCGATGACTAAACGTTTCGCTTTAGTCATCGGAATAATAGTCAAGATGAGTTAGCCTCTGAAGGAGCTAGCCACTCGCGCTAGCGAAACGTCAGGAAGAAATTCCAAAGAACGACGGCCTTCAAACCCGAAGAAAAAAAGTAGTAATACTGAAAACCTCGGTCGCGAAAGCCTTGACCATTTGTCACTATATATCTTGTAAATTTCAATGTCGAGCTATGTAAAGGAAATGACTCTTTGCCATGTTTGATACTTGATTCGAAAAAGGTCTGATAGAATATGTCCATAAAATTCAGATCTGTCTATGAATCTCAATCAAATTCTATACATTGTGGCATTCAATATTATTTTTGTGGGCAGATGAAAACTCAGAGAGGCAAGTGAGAGACGATAGATACTTAGCACTGTATTATGTAGTATCTGAGTGTGAATCCTATATGAGGTCTATAATGCAAATTTTGATAAAAAAAATACTTGTTATTCCTCAGGAGTCAGTTTATCATATGCCTGAGAATAAGCACATGGTTATCTCTTGAGAGTTCGAAGAACTATATACTGAACGAATGAAGTTGATATTTTTATACCGTGGGTTGAACACATTTTGGATTGGCAATAATTAAGAATTCCAACCTATACCTTCTACATAATTTGGAACATTTTACAATAAACTATGAATACATATTTTTATATGCAGATTCACACGAAAGGGAAGCCCTGTAATGTTCAAAGAACACCGCGTGAATCAAGGGACAGAAAATACGAATTAACATTTACTAACATTTCTGAAGTTTGTAAGCCTCAGGAAAGACCACTTTTGGCAAGGAGATCCAAAGCTCAGCTCTATTGACGAAAGATCCCTGAGCAAGAGAGGTTCGACAGGTTTTCAAATTCACAACAAACGGGTGGGAATTCTGTACTCGTCGAGTCGTCCGTGTAGATATCGCCAAGGGGGAAACGCTTGATAACAATTCGAAAGAGCATCGACCGTGAAAGTATCTATAGAAGAGAGACAAATCTCCGACCCTTCTACGATGTTCCAATGAAGTGAGCGAGTCTGTGAGCGAAGAATCCCAACAAGACGAATTGCCTTTCTCTGAATGGAATCGAGAAGCCTCAATGAATGTTTTGGTGCCGAACTCCACACATGAGAACTGTATTCTATGACAGGTCGTTTCTGAGCCTTGTAGATCATTAGAAGCTGACGAGAGGTGAAGTATTACTTCGCACGAAATAGAAATCCAAATTTCCATTGATAACATTTTTCAGAACAGTTAATGGCGTGAAATATCAGTTATTTCCATCAGACATATCACTCATCGCAGTAATGATGGGTCGTCCTCTGTTATTTCAACACGAGAGTCGTTTAGGATCGATCCGAAATAATTACTGAGGTTCTCAACCGATTGCTATACGTGGAACTTCCATACTCGACCTCTTCAAACGCATGCACATGACAGAACCAGACAACCACTGCCAATGAGTTAATTGCGGGTTTTTCTTCACCTTTGTCGAATTAATTGATCACTGGAGGGCTGTTCTGTCCAGTCGGTGCGGGTGACAATTTTGTACTCTATCGTCGGTGTATTTATTATTCATGATGGTGATTGAGTACTCAGTATCGATATGTTTTGAATTATTGATCAATCGAAAATATAATAGGCAACAGTTATTCATAAATTATAAATAGTTTTGCTAACTGATATGCGCAAGGAAATGAGTTTAAGTTAAGTGGTATTGGTAATATCTAGAATTGTATTGCATGAGTTCCTATCTCTAATATCTTATTGATGCCTGCTTGAAACACGGCGATTATTCGATATTGAGGAGTGATGGATTTGAAATATTGCATGGACTTTTTATTGAATTCACTGAGGAGCTGGTAAATCGTCTGGTTCACTGTAACCTTGGCAGATATCTTTGGTAACTACTTGTTCGTTATTTATCTTGCTCATTGATGAGACTCCACGGACCTGATAGTCTCTTTCATCCAGCTTTCACCGGCTAGTTTCTATTTCCCGCACAAAATGTGACTTCGTTCTGTTGATACTTTGCACTCTCAGAACACATACTGTTTTTTTAATATTTAATATCCAACACTTGATTTTTTCTGCCAGTACCATGATGTTCATATGTTTTTTGAGTCGACTAGAGTCTGTGACACTACCTTGAGCATGAATATCACCGATATATCAATGAGTTGATGACAGAGAATTCAAAAATTGATTTTTTTCGGTAATGATTGGTCTATCTGGTGAAAATGTTCTGATATTTATCCATTTGCGAACTGAGGTATTTTTTGCGAAACAAGATCTTGTCTGGGCTTGAATGGAATATTATACTAGTGAGTGAGATTATTTTACAAACAACTCCTTTCATTGTGTAGAAATTTTCTGTAAATGTTTTGTTCAATGTAGTTCAAGCTCCATATGCTTGCTATAAAATCGAGCCAGGAAAGGTTATTTCTATGCGATTCAGTGCCTATGGCGTCATATAGGCAGGGAAGTTGAAATGGACAATTTCTTTCTTTTTGTGAATCAATCATACATCTACGAATGATATATATGTACAGCTCATCCAATCCATCTTGGCACAAACTCAGATACTTTTCCAGTTGGTAGTGTAGACTGTGCAGACCATGACGGAACAAATAATACTTTTTAGGAATAAATTTCAACACAGTAAACACATATTATAGGTGTTTTTCTTGTCTTAGTATACTTCACAGAAAATCCTGGGCATATGCGTTCTCAATTCTGTGGCAAGATGGATTGGACAAGCTGTATCTATCAACAAAGAATCAAAATTCGATGTCACTTTCGTTCATAGGAGTTTTTTTTTTTTATATTTGAAAAAGAAAAAACCTGAAATAATTACTCAAAATTTAGCGTGTCAATTGAACAATTTTTCATGAACTATTGTCCTTGTCTGATTCATGGGAGCTCGTTCCACCATTATTGAAATGTAGTTTGCGTCTACAAGTGAAATTTGTCCCTATGCGAGCTTTGGATAATCCACAGAAGGGTTCAGAACCAAATATGATATTGGACTGTTTATTTTTGTTATAATTTTCCTGTCGGGGCACCGTATTTCAAGTGCAAAAGCTCACTGAGAATACTCAGAAAGATACCAAAAAGTCAGGAACAGACTTGGCAAGAATCGAGTGCCTTAATTTCCGATTGGCTGTTAGAGAAAATTGTCTTGTTCCTAATATTCTGCATGCGCCATCATCCTGCACAGTGTTTTTAGGTAGCTACTTCTGCCTGCCTCACAGGCGTGCTATTTGTGGCTATGTGTGATTTTTAGACTGTGACGTTGAAGACCTGACGGTTTTTTTACATCAAATAGCTGTCATCTCTTGAAAGAAGAAACTTGTGTGTATTGTGGTTTGATGTGGTCTCACGTTTCAGTACAATGCACGGGTACGGACAGCTGTTGGAAGTACCCTGTATTCACGATACCACTTCGCTAGACTTAATCAAGTTGTTGCTGTAATGAAAACAGTTGTTGTTGTTGTTGTTTATATATATATATATATATATATATATATATATATATATATATATATATATATATATATATATATATATATATATATATATATTTGTAATTCTGTCAATGTCGTACATGTTTAAAATAAAGTTATATATTTTCACCAACGAGTAAATATTCATTGAAAGTCTAAAAGGTTATGGGCCCAGAAGTCTCAATGGAATAATAACGCATTTCATCTGGATTCTTGCTGCGAAGTCCTTCTACAAATTATAGAACCAATGAAAAGGGATAACTATGATACATGGAAAGTCCAAGCCAAAGCAATTCTGATAAATAATGGAACCTGGGACTACGTAAATGGTACCAAGAAAAAGCTTACCACAGATGAACCTCTCCAAACTCAATGGGAAACTCAAGATATGAATGCCAAATCAGATTTGATACTAATCATTTCTCCCAGTGAACTCAATCAAGTAAAAAATTGTGATTCTTCGAAAGATATCTGGGATACACTTGAAAGGATTTATAGTAGTTCCTGCCCCGCCCGTAAAGCTTCCCTTCTCAAAAAGTTAGTGCCCACTAAATTGAAGGAAAATGGAGATGTTCGAGATCATCTAAATATTTATATGGATACAATCGACAAATTAAATGAGCTTGGAATCGAAATCAATAATGATCTTCTATCAGTTATGATGTTATAAATAAAGACAATATAGGAAAGAATTCAAGATTTGAGTTTCGATGCCATAGATGCAATAAGCCTGGACATATGACGCGAGATTGTAGAGCAAAAATGACAAATTATAAGAAGAAAAATGAATCTACATTCAAAGTTGAGCAATCATTAACTTGAACGAATGAAATACATCATGGAGCAATTCATTCATGGTGTTTAGATTCTGGAAGTACTTCTCATGTTTGTTCTGATGAGAAAGTATTTATATAAATGAAAGAAAGTGGAAGTTCTTCATTGAAGTTAGCAGCCAAAAGTCAAGCAACACCCATAAATGGATCAGGAAAAGTTAAACTGGAAATTGACAAAGATAATTAGATAAATTTAACCAATACTCTGTATGTTCCATCAGTTACCACAAACTTGTTATCAGTTGCCAAAATAACTGATAATGGATTCACCGTTCTATTCAAGAAAAATGAAGAAATCAAATATTGTTCACATCTCTCCGATTGAAGAATGGCACAGGAAACTTGGTCATGTAAATTATCAGGATTTGAAAATTGCAAGACAAAATGATTTATTACAAGGACTAGACTTCAACATCAACAGTAATATACCTGAATGTGAAGTATGTATCCAAGGAAAAATGATTAGACTTCCATTTCCAAAACGAGACCATGAAAGATCAACAGAAATACTAAATATTATACATAGTGATGTATTCGGTCCTGTACAAACTGAGTCGAATGGAGGTGCAAGATATTTCGTTACATTTATAGACGATTTTTCGAGATATTGTCAAGTTTATTTTCTTACACAGAAAAATGAAGTTTTTGAAAAACTCAAAGAATTTAAAAACGAAGTGGAAAAATCTACAGGGAAGAAAATAAAATATCGACAATCTGACAATGAAGTATCTGAATACTGTAATCGGAATTTTGATAAATACCTGAAAGAAAATGGAATTCAAAGAAGACTATCAGTCAAGTACAAGCCTCAACAAAATGGTCTTGCTGAGCGCAAAAATCGTACCTTAGTCGAAAAAGCCAGATGTCTTCTCATCGAAGCTAACCTACCACTAAAATTTTGGGCCGAAGCAATAAACACTTCAAACTATCTATGTAATCGACTTCCTTCATCTTCAATTGATGGCGACATTCCTTTGAAAAAATGGTCAGGAAGAATACCCTCTGTGAGATATCTTCATATATTTGGTTCTAAAACCTATGTTTTGAACAAAAGACCTAAGAGAGAATCGAAATTTGCACCTAAAACGATGGTTGGAATCTTCCTTGGTTATGCAAGTACTTCAAAAGCATATCGTGTTTGGATACCTTCAATGAACAAAGTATATATCGTAAGAGATGTACTAATACAGGTAATAGAGAATTTTGCTTTGCAAAATTAGGCAGGAGTTATTTTATTGCATGGATAGTTGCAGTCTGACGTACCCAACCTAAAAACACAAAATACTTACAAAAATGGCGAACGGAAGTGCCGCCATTTTGTGAAAAACCGTTTGGGCCTGTATCTCCGTAAGCGTGCACTTTAGGCGAACAATTATCAGGACCTTTTTTAAAGATAATTAAATTTCCTATCTTTTTTATCCAATAATTTTCTTCGTAGCACTTACCGTTCACGACTTATATTATTATTACTTTTTGTTTATTCACTATTTTACCGATATCTCTTCAAATAATTGTTTAAACAATAAATTGTTCGGAATAAAACTTTTAAATCGATTGATTTTCCACAACTTTTATTCAAAACTTTTTTCTCTAAAGTTTATATTTTTGAAGTTACAACGCGTTCAATGTCGTTCTACAGAGTACAAGGTTATTAAGAACGAAGTATGCATAGCGTAATGATGTAGCGAATCCGATACATAATACAAAAAAATTGATTTTAGAATTTTTTTGATTTAATAAATAAATAATAATTCAAGTTCTTACCTGCAAGAAATAGCTAATAACCATTGAAATTTTTTCTTTGTATTTTCTTTTATACAATTTAATATTACTATAATTAATTTAAAAACTACTACCATAATTACACACGCAAATAAAAAAATGGAATATTTATTGAAGAATATATGTGAAATTTATTTTTACAAATGTACACCAAAATGAATCATATGTCTTCTCTGACTCTTTGGCGTTTCGAGGGTGGTGAATTTTCGATGTTGGTTACATTCTCCTCTTCCTCTTCGTTATCTTCGTCAGTGGCATATAAAGATTGTAACGCCTCTATTAATTTGTCGTTAGAATCATCACCAATATCTTCATCGATGTCGCACAATTCTGTGTTGTTGACGATTACTTTCAGCTGATTAGTGCACGTTTTCTCTGTGCAGTTCTCATAGATTACCGTACAGTCCAATCCTGCTTTTTGGCACCCACAGGCTCTGCCACAGCCAGTTCTGCATTTGCATGAAATGCACTCTAGTTGATCTCCCACATACAAGACGATTGGAATTAACGCGTTGTAACTTCGAAAATATTAACTTTAGAGAAAAAAGTTTCGAATAAAAGTTGTAGAAAATTCATCGATTCAAAAGTTTTATTTCAAACAATTCATTGGTTGAACATTTATTTAAAGAGATATCGGTAAAAAAATGAATAAACAAAAAGTAATAATAATATAAGTCGTGAACGGTAAGTGCTACAAAAAAAATTATTGAATAAAAAAGATAGGAAATTTAATTATCTATAAAAAAGGTCCCGATAGTTGTGGGCCTAAAGTGCACGGTTACGGAGATACAAGCCCAAACGGTTTTTCACAAAATGGCGGCACTTCCGTTCGCCATTTTTGTAAGTATTTTGTGTTTTTGGGTTAAGTACGTCAGACTGCAACTATCCATGCAATAAAATAACTCCTGCCTAATTATGCATTATGGACACGAGTAGCTGGCTCCCTATTACCTGTACTATACGTGTACTAAATAAAATGTACATGAGTGAGACGAGCAATGTTGACTACAGATTTGAACATGAGTTACAAAATGGAAATGAAAATGAGTATGTAGAAAATGAATTCGACAGAAAACCACAAAATGAGGAAACTCTGAGAAACCCTCAACTTGAGTCTCACATAACTCCAGATAGAGATGAAGACAGAAGTGAAATGGATGCAGAAATAATAGAACTGGATGAACATGATTCTAATGAAATCGAATATTTTCCCGAAGAAATAGAAGCATCTAAAGAAGGAAGAATAGAAGAAATACCATAACTACACAATGAAGCATTCAACGAACAATTTTCAGATCGCCCCTTGAGATCAAAACGACCCCCCTCATGGACGAATGATTATTACATGGATGATGATTACACATTTCTATCATCTGTAGACGAGGAAATGCAAAAAGTATGTACCAAGAAATGGAATGGACAAAAACGAAGGAAAACATGTTGAAGATACGAGGATGGTTTTATCAGAGAAATATAGATAGATAGATAGATAATTTATTAATCTTTCAGATGTAAAACAGTACATAAATGTTCGTTTCACAAATAAGACACGTCAGCTTACAAATTCACAATAATTAAAATACATCATTACTTGAAGATGTAGGTGTAAAACAATAGGTAAAAAAATACAAAAAATGGTTAATACGAATAGGAAACAAAGTCTTTGGTATTTTGATATGATGCCAAATTAATTGTGTAGGGAAGTCATATATTCATCAGTAGAATAGAATGCACCTGAGATCAGGTGGTTTTTTTATGTATTTTTTAAAGAGATCGTTATTGAGAGTTTTGATTTTCGTGGGCAACATGTTGTATAAATCGATATTCAAGGAGTTTTTTTTTTATTTCTCTAATCTGAATTTATTTGGTCTAATACACTGACTACTCCTTGTGTAATGATCGTGTATATCAGCATTGAGGTCAAAATTGGTTTTATTTTTATGAATATCTAGTAGTGTTTGATAAATGAAAATACAGGGTAGAGTCATTATGTTGAATTTCAAGAAGAGAGGTTTGCAAGAGTCGCATTGCTTGGCTTCAGCAATAACTCTAATTGCCTTTTTCTGTAAAATGAAAACTTCATTTGCGTGTGTACTATTTCCCCATAGGATTGCCCCGTATGAAATATTTGAGTGAAAGAAAGCGTAGTATGCGCTGATTAGTGCATGCAGATTAATGATACCCCGCAGCCTGCGAAGAAGGAATATGTATTTCGAGATTTTAACGCACAGCTGCTCTATGTGAGCAGACCAATTCAGAGTCGTCCAGTGTAACACCAAGCAATTTAACGCATTGTCCCTTTGCTATGGCGGCGTGAGTGGAAAAATAGATTTCATGCGTCTTTCTGGCATTCAGCATAAGGTTGTTGCACCTGAATCAAGTGGTGGCTCTATCGTGGACTGTGCTAATGTCATTGCGTAACTCAGTCTCATTCTTACTTGAACTGAAAAGGGTTGTGTCATCTGCAAAGCATATGCATTCGTTTGGTGACATATAGGAAAAGAGATCGTTAGTATATATTATGAATAGGAGGGGTCCTAGGACTGAGCCTTGCGGAACTCCGTATTCAATATTTTCAAGACTTGACATATTTTCTGTATCGATTGCAATATACTGTTTTCGATTCGTTAGGTAAGACGAAAAAAGGGACAAAGGTAGTCCTCTCACGCCATAATATTCGAGTTTGCTTATTAATATGGAATGAGCCACACAATCAAACGCCTTGGTCAGGTCACACAAAGCAGCTGCTGTATGTTCTCTATTCTCGAAACCTTCAACAATTTTGTCAACAACTTTTCTCAAGGCATTTATAGTAGATGTTGATTTTTTTAAACCGAATTGATTAGGGTTAAACAAATTATTTTGGTGAAATTACATGTATAATCTCTTTTTTAAAATAATTTCAAAGATTTTCCCAAATATGGGAATAATCGCTATGGGGCGATAGTTTTCTATGTTTTGTACGTCTCCCTTCTTGAATATTGGAACAATTCTAGTTATCTTGAAAGCACCTGGAAAAGTTCCTTCCTCAATGCAAGTATTAAAAAGGATAGTGAGTGGATGAATCAGAAAGTCTGCCGTCTCTTTTATGAGCCTACTATTTAAGTTGAATACATCAAAAGATCTAGTGTTTTTTAGATCAGAAATTGCATTTATAACCTCAGTTTCAGAAATTGGCTCAAAGAAAAACGAACCAGATATTTTCGGTTTGGCCTCGCTGGAAACAGGGATGGCACCAGGCACATTTGTCATATCCTTTGTAATATTTTTCCCGACATTTGCAAAATATGAGTTGAACTCTTGGGCTGTGAATTTATAATTATTCTCTCTGACAGGTTCTTTTTTCGTTTCGAACTTTATTAGATTCCAGCTGGCTCTGATCTTATTGTCTGAGTTGAATATAAATTGATCATAGGATTGTTTTTTTGCTGCTGAAATCATATTTTGATATTCTCTATTTAGGGCTGAAAAATTATCTTTATGGGTACAGTCTTTCGTGACGTCGTACCTGGTTTTAGCTGCTTGAACTTTATTTTTCTTCATAACGAGTGTTTCGTTTACCCAACAAGTGGGCTTATTTAGTTTGCCAGACATTTTTCTCAAGGGAAAATGCTCATCAACAAGTTTAGTGTATGTATCTATAAAAAAATCTGTCATGTGCTGGATGGAACCCTGTTGAAAAAAATCATTCCAAATACTTCGCTCAAAGAACGGTCCATCTCTCTTAGCCCAACACTGTTGATAAACCTCATATTGTTCATTGGTTTGTCCTCGTATGAAATAGTATTTAATAATATATATTGTCCATAGTGGTCAGAGAGACAGGGGTCGATAACCCCAATTTTTTTATATTCACTACTCTGCAAGTTGATGAGTATATTGTCAATGCAACTTTTAGAATTATTAAAAACCCTCGTGTGACAAGAAATAGTGGGTTCAAGACCAAAAGAATTCAGTAGGAGACAGAGATTAAATTTGTTTGTCGAAGGAGTTAAAAAATCAATGTTGAAATCCCCTACGATTATTATTTTTGAAAACTTACTTGTGAGAAACATCAAAAGATCTTCAAACTTGCGCAAGAAAACTGCACAATCATAGACGCAAGCCGATCTGTAAATCGTTATAATTACCATGCGAGTTTGGGGGAATACTATTCCACATATTTCTATATCTCGTTCAACACACAACTCCTTTAAAACCAGCTGTTTCGCCTTAATTTTACTCCCCAATTTGACGAATATGGCTGCCCCATCATGTATGCTTTTAGTCCTACTATAGTTACAAATCAGTTTGTAGTTTGGAATTTTACATAGAAACAAACAATCTTCATCAAGCCAGTGTTCCGTTAGGCAAATAATGTCAAACTTATACTGCTCTAAAAATATATGAAGTCTATCAAGTTTATTCGTAATTGCTTGGATATTCAGGTGAAACACACTCATAGTTTCAGGTTCGTCAAATGTTTTTTTTTATTTCTGCATAGAGAGAATTTGAAAAGATATCATCTCTGCTGTAAGTAGTATTCAGAGTTGCTGTCTCTACGTCGTCTTTCCATGTCATACGGTCGTGGAAGGCGATGTCCTCTTTTGAAAAAACTTGCTTACACAAGCTCCATCGGGCCATAATTCTGGATTCATCGCTTTTTTGAAGTTATCATCAAATATCGTTACTTTGAACGATGTGTATATATTTCGGTGTAATGGATTCACATTTTGCTTCCATAAAATTTTTCTTCAGTTCAGCCTCTAGGGTAGTTGTTGACGTTTTACAGTCGATCCTTGATACGTGCGAGGTAACAAGTTTTTTCACCCCTTTTATAGAAGTTTCTTTGTTATTTCCGATTACTAAACGTTTTCTGCTATTCCTCTTATGTTGAACACTCCTCCACTCGTCGTTCTTCGTGATTATTTCATCATCCGTGGAAGTTGAGGGGCGGTCACTGTCGTCCTTTGTTAAGTTAACTATTTCGGCATATTTCATTTTTGTTTGCACGTCCAGTAGTTCCGCAGATACGGTTTTCTTGTTTATTTGGGGATTCCCAGTTTTTTTTTGTCCAGTAGTTTTTGGTGTTCCACTTGATTGTTGTTCAGTTGTTTTTGTAGCGCTAGGTGTTTTTGCTGTAACTTTCGATACGGCTGGGCCTGGTTTAGAATCACCAATTTTTTGTTCAATACCACTAGTCGATTTTGTTGGAATGTTTGATATTTCATTCATGAGTTCAATTTTTTTGTATAGTTGATTGATTTTTTCTCTGAGCTCCTGGATAATGATGTCCTTTTGCTTGAGAATATATGACCACATATGGGCGTCTACCTTTTTGTCAGAGTCTACTGATTCCTGAATAGCATCATAAAAAGCATTGTCGGACTCCTCGTGTCCATTGACCTTCTCACAGCATGTAACTTCACTATTGTCATCTGAGAATTTGACACTGACACAATGTCTAGCACAGCTCATATGGAACATGTTCGCACAGTCTTTGCACTTTATTCCGGTTACAACTTTGTTTTTACAACGTTTACAAGAGAGAGCTAAAGACGGCACACCTGACTCGTCAGTCATCTTGGATACAATATAAAATATATATATAAATCGAATGGTGAATTAGAAAGGAGAAAGGCGAGACTAGTTGCGAGAGGATTTGCTCAACGACCTGGCTTGGATTACTCTGAAGCCGGCTTCCAACGGCGCGGGACTTGGCGAGTGACTTGCCAAGTTTCGGTTTGGCAAACAGTTTGCCAAGTGGCAAGTCGACGAGCCGTGACTATTCCCACGGCGCGTTGAACAGCTTGCAACGTTACTCGCCAAGTTCTAAATTGCGCTCGAGACGTACCCATTGGATTGTTATTCTGGTGAAAACAGTGCAGTAGTTTGCATCAAGGAAAATGATGAGACGTCAACAAGAACAAAATCAGCGTATTGCAACTTGTGCTGCAGCTTTTATTGTAATGAGCGGTGAATATTTAAAAGCAAACAAAAATAGAGAAAAAAGAAAAAGACGATGGTGGATGACGTCTTTGTATGAAAGTCGAAGTAGGTAAGTAAATCATTTGCAGGATTATCTAGACTGTAGAGATTTCGTTTGTGAAGTGAATGCATTGTGTTATAATTTTTTAGCTGGTGATTGCACCAAATTTCTGTTTTTATGCTTCGAATCCTTTGGGATCCATATAGCTGGTTCCCCTCATATAGTTCCAAAAATTCTACAATCAAATCGTTAGACCACTCCATTCTGAAAGTAAAATTAAAGTGAAAATAGGAAAATTTTGAAACATTGGATGCACTAGCCACCTTTTGACAACACAATAACACAACGCCACTGAGGGAAAACTGCAAATGCAAGCATTCTGTGTGGGAACGGATTCACAAGCTCAGACAAGTCGAGCCTGCGATGCTCGTTCATCCTTTGACTCGTGCCAAATTTACCGACAACCGACGGGAACGCCAAGCCACTTGGCAAACGGGCGAGCCTTCGTATTTCCACGGCGCGTGACTCGCCCATTCGCGAGCCAGACTTGCCAAGTCCCGCGCCGTTGGAAGCCGGCTTGACACATATTCTCCTGTAGCCAAACTCAGTTCCATCAGATTTATTATCGGAATGGCAGTTGAAGAAAATTTAATCTCAAATCAAATGGATGTTACTACTGCATTCCTCGATGGTGAAATAGAAGAAGAAATTTACATAGAAAAACCCGAAAATCTTGAGAAATTCCTTCTAGAAATTATTTTAGATGAAAGTAAAAATGAAGACAATACTATATTCCTGAAAGCAAAAACAATGTTGGAAGATATAAGAAAATCTGAAACAGAACAAATTTGTAAGCTTCAGAAATCAATTTATGATCTCAAACAGGCAAGTCGACAATGGTTCAGCAAAACGCGTATTGAGATATCCAAAAGGAACCAAGAATTTAGCATTGAAATTTTACCGAACTGGCAAGACACTCATTGGAATGGCTGACGCAGATTGGGCTAATGATAAAACTAACTACCATTCATATTCAGGACACTGCTTCAAATATGGAGGAGCAGCAATCAGCTGGGAATCGAAGAAGCAAAAATCAGTTGCACTTTCTTCATGTGAAGCTGAATATATGTCTCTAGCACATGCAGCGAAAAAGGCAATCCATTTGAAACAACTAGCTAATGATAGCGGTTTGAATATAAAAACAGTTCCGATTTTGAATGACAATCAATCAGCCAAAAACATGTCAGAAAATCCAATCATCAGCTCGAAATCAAAACATATTCATATCAGAGAACATTTCATTAGAGAAGCAGTTACCAATGGAAGTGTGAAAATAGAATATCTACCAACTGATGAAATGGTTGCCGACATTTTCACAAAGCCTTTATCAGGACCAAAGTTCGTCAAATTTAGGAGTGATCTGGGCTTGACCGAATTTGAGACATGAAGTTAAAAAAAAAAATTGAGTCTATGCTCGTGCGGGGAAGTGTTGGAAGTACCCTGTATTCACGATACCACTTCGCAAGACTTAATCAAGTTGTTGCTGTAATAAAAATAGTTGTTGTTGTTGTTTATATATATATATATATATATATATATATATTTGTAATTCTGTCAATGTCGTACATGTTAAAAATAAAGTTATATATTTTCACCAACGAGTAAATATTCATTAGAATTGCCCTCCAACTTCTACGTCAGTTCTGAAAAGTGTCACTTGAATGTCAAAAAATATTTTTCAAGAACTCGAGAATATCTGTAGGTTAATGATTCGCAACGCTACAGATGAATTATTCTTTGCCGAAACTGCGAAATCATATTCCAGGAAAAAAAATACTTCAGTTGTCGCTTCTACCAGTTGAGGTAATAAAATAAACAATTCCACGTTTATTTTTCCCGCTAATTTAATTGAGCACGTCATGACTGAATCAGTTGCATTTCCACGACATCCACTCCGCAATGAAAAGTAAATGTTGGAGTTTGAAAAGTAAACCAGAAAGTTTGTTCAGCTGGGTAAATATGCCTTTAGAGCAACTTCGACTTTTTGTTTCGGCGGTTGAAGCGGTTGCTCACTTGGCTGGATTCCTGAAAAAGAGACAATGCATCGCGATCTGAACAAATATGGAGGTTTGCTTTGTAGTTGGTAGGTTGAATTGTGAATACTCGAGGACGGAGTTTTATTTGTCGAATGCTCACGGTGGGTTTCATTTCCTATGCAAGGTCGGAGCTTTCTTACTCATTTAATTTTCCTAGACAATATCAGAAAAATCGCAATGAGATTTTGAAATTGAAACGGTTGTTTTTTTTTCTGGAAAGAGCACCTTTACATCTTCTGAGTTCAACTCAACAACATCTCTTCAAAAATCGTTCAGGCGCATATACACGTCCGTCATCAGTCAACACAAATGCTAATTACTGAAAATGTTCAATAATGCCATTGGATATATAATGTGCGAATAATTACCTTCATTTTGTGAGGTAACAAATATAAGTCCTACGATGTATTCAGCAATACATAATTTATCTGAATTTTATTGTCGAACCTTTATAGATAGTAACACTTCTGTTATCGGTAAGATTGAAACTTTTGGTTTGGAATTGGAAACTTCCAACAGAGATCAATTACTTCAACCACTAGCTAGTCCCAGTCCGCTCACCAATTCTAAATTGTGAAGTTTAAACTTGAACTTTAATAGGGTGTGATAGGCTTCCTCGTCTTTGGACAGATGACAGGTTATTTGCTAGTTGTCAGCTTCATTTTCGCTATAGATATGATACTCTTGCCGGAGTTGCCGAGTTGTTAGTTGGAAACTCCATTGCACTGACGGTGGGTCGATAAGCCCGAAAAGATATGTGACTGAACCTGCTTAAATATTTGAAAACTAACTTCGGCACTTGGATCACAATTTCTTTTTAGGACCTTGCAGTGTCATGTGACGCGCCCGTTTGTGATATTTGCCGGGAGGTGATTATTTGTTGACGGATATAAGTCCTGCAACCTACTGTGCTAGTGAAATGAGAATGGTCCCCCAAGTATCACGTTCTAATATTTCAATTTAGAAATGTATTATTGCAATGTTATATATGATCAGTTGTTAGTCATTGCCAATTTTAGCTTATACGTAGATATCAGATTCATTGCCTAAATTATTGCTGTTTCCTGAAAAATATTTCAGTTTTGCCTTATTGAAGCAGATTTCATTGATATATAGTTAACTTGCTCCTGGAGTATGGCATAGAGACTTGGTAACCTTTGCACCAGAAGTTGGAGCAAGGATAACAAGGATAAGGGCTAGCTCACTCGGAATGGGTCGAGGTTAAATGATTCGCACAGTAATGCAGATTTTTCGAAAATCAAATATATTTAAGTAGATCGTTCACAGAGTCCTGATATCTACAGTCCCCCTAATGGTCCTACCACTCTTACTGATAACAACCAAGCCAGGTACCCCTTCTAATCGTTTTCACTTTAACATTTATTCCAGTATTCAACCTGAATGATAAGATAATGCAAGTTTAATGGTAGAATTTAGCAGTCGTGCAGGTAAGAATTATAGAGCAAGCGGGGTTAACGAATTTCTCATTTGTCCCCCCCTCACCCCAGTATATATACTGCAGGTTCACAATTTTGTTAATTTGTACAATAAGCTACCGTTTCTAAAGCAAGCAATTTCGTGCAATATTGAAGCTTATAAGATGCAAATTATATAATCTAGATATGCTCTTAAATGGCTTCCAAAGTAAGAAACAATATTACAGGCGCTCTAATTGTCTGAGTGAAGATAACACTGAAGCGGTTATGAAATACCCGTCCTTAAACTGTACTGCAGGAGGCTTGAAGCAAACTGAGGGTACTTAGTCGAGGACAGTAGAATTGATGTATATAAGGGTAGATCTTACTTGGAAGTAATGAAGTGAATGCCTCAAGCTTTCTCTGAATAAGCAGGTGAAACTGTCGTTGGTGAACAGCCAATAATAAAGAAGGTTCCTCTGAATCACACACCAAAGTAGGCAGGATGTCATGCACAGCTACTGATCTGAGGGTTCAAGCATCTACTACTATTCTATCTACAATGCAGCGGTAATGTGAGCAACAGCATAGGTAATAACCAGCACAAAAAAGGCCTGAAAATAAATAGGAGAGATGAGGGAGATTCTATTGAGTGGAATCCTAGGAAAATGTTCAGTGATGTACCTACCCAAGGTGTTGAGCGGCCAATAAGAGGGTTTTGATATCACATCGAAACTATTGTTTTTGTAGAGAGAAAAAACTAAAAATCCGGAAAATCGACTGGTGATCAATCCTAACAATTGATTGCACAATATCAGCTATTTCTCTGTAGTCTCTTTACCAAGAAAATCCGTCAATGACGATTTGAAAGCACACGCTTCTCGAAAATGGTAAATTCCGAAACAAAAAAATGGTGGTTATTCAAGTTCCTTTTCTGGAAAAATCGTAGCACTCCTACCTAGGGATCTCAAAATTCTTAGGTTGGTAACATCGTGCTACCTTCAGTGGAGAATGCGTCTACCACCATAAAGCTGCAACAGTAAATTTCATACTTGTGATGCATCTGTCATGGTCAACCCGTAGTATTTGTATGTGATGAAGCAAAAATCAGAGAGTTATGAGAAAAGCATTGGGACTCGTAACAAAGGCCTTACTTGTTGAAGGACTCCATTGAAAGTCGATGACGTGCAGTATAATTTACCATGAATCACATATACTTCTTCTATTTCACTTGTTTCAGTATAATACGGTTCATTTTCAGAACCGCAAATCACTAAAAAACCGAATCGTTGGAGATTGATTTCGTAGCAAACAATTATTATGTTGAATTTCAACTGAAAATACATAAACTGAGAAGTTTTTTTGGTGCTTTCAATTTATTTTTGACAAGCTAATGACGATATGCTCAGTCATCTAGGATTATATCAATTCGTTTTATAATCGGTCCCAACAGCACACAATAATTAACAATGTCATCTAATTTCTATTTATCAAACGACTGTCCTGAAGCTCCTCAACGTGTTCTCACAGTGAGAGACTGAATACGACCCATGCAAAACTGTACAAAGTTGAATGAATATACCGCGCTTTCTGAGCGGGTGATTCAAATATAATATGCAGGATTTCAGCCACCCATAGAGCTGTAATGGACAAGAGAAGTAATTTACACCCTTGCATAGAACTTCATTTCAGATCCTTCCCACATTGTATACACAAAGTTTGCCTGACTTCAAAGGGTCTCTAAAATTCATTAAATGATTCTCCTCGAGGGGAAAGCAGTCCTGTTTGTGTTGGATATACAGAGCGAAACAAATAGAAGTTCTTCGTGTGATTGTAATAATTGACTTCTTGAAGGTTCTAACAAAGGTGTAGATTAAACAAAAAAACATTGTAGAGGCATTTTCTCATTAACGTGACGTCGAGAATAAGTTCAATGATTTCATAAGAGTCAGATGCCTCTCTGAAGTCTTGCGTTATTGTTCGATTCAAGAGTGAATTTTTCTCCAAATGTTCCACTCAACTATCAGTTCTCTATGATGACTCCAGCTGGGGGGTCGGGACGTCAAACATCAGAACAATATTTTATATTCCGGTGTCCGTGGAAGCAATTGATTTAAGCATCATATCTGAACGGCAAGAAATTTTTCAAGAGCCATGAGGGATTGATCAATATTGTCTGGCGAGAGGAGTAAATTAGAATAGAATCGTAGGAGGTTTGTAATTGGTGAGATTGGAACATTTCTTGAAAGTGAAAACTCTTTTTAATAATGATCAATTACACTAACACTAAACTGGTGTCACTTAAACGAAAATCAATACTCAGATCTTCTATAAATTCTTGATAATTACCTGCGCTTGGGAGTAGGAACTTTCCGCACACGGATTATATAATAGATTATTTTATTCATTTCAGAGTTCGAGAAAACATTCACCTCAACTTGTATAAGGAGGGCTCCCTACGATTCGTTATCTGAATATATCAAATCTATACCATTATTCAGAATATTTGATGATACATATTTTTTTTGTTTCTTATTAATGATGTGGTACTAATCTTTTTTTTGTTTCTGTAGAATTCGATATTTTTTTCAGTTCATTCGTTTTCCTTGTTGTACATTATATAAGGTGATACAAAAATCCCTACGAAGATTTCGAGGCAGTGTTTCTGACGTGAAAAAAGCAATAGTAATAGTATATTATGCAACGATCGTGTAATAACCATTACATGAGAGTTGCATACGCTATTTTATCTACACCCAATAAATAATGAAGAACTAAAAATATTATATTATTAGGTATTTATATTGAACACAATAATAGTAGGTAATCAATCGTATTTCTTTGAAAAATTCTACAAAATTTCAATTAATGGTATAACCACGGAAAATACAATGGAAAATGAAGAGAAAAATATCTGCCCTGAGGTCAGGGATTGAACCCGGACGTAATTAGTCACTGTCCGCGCCATTGACCACTCGGACATGAGCGCTCATAAAAATTGGTTGAAAATAAAAACACATGTGTTGCATTTGTCACATGAAAAAATATAATCCTTTCGATTGTATTTTTTTCTTGCCTAAGACATCTGTGGAGGAATCGCTGAAAATTCTTCTATATCACTGCTATAAGACATTTTCATACGATTATCGAAAATTGACTAAATTCTTCAAAAATTCAATACCTACTGATTTTGACTTGACAAACGTCAAAATGCAAAGCTTGCACATCATGCTTGATTGAAAAATAATGGGTTTCTATTGGTTGAAAATCTGTATCGTAATGAAAATCTGTATCGTAATGGATTTCATTATAAAACGGGTTGTGGGCATATAAGTGTATTATTAGAGTACGGGTGTAGATAAATGTCATTTATAGTATTTTCATACCAAACCCCATCGACTTCGCAAATAAGCCTTTTTACTTACTCGCTATTGATTATTCGAGGACTCATTAAAAATAAAAAGTGTCAGAGTCATATTTCATAACGATAGAGAAGTGACATAGGTATTTCCGTCAATGATAGGAATTTATGATTACCAACACCAGATTTCTATCACAATTCCGAATACTTCCTCGATAATAAAATTCATTATTTGCATGCAACTAATCCCCTTTTGGAATCAGGAAGCATTAAACAAATATGCTGACACATTATTTTCATAAATGAAAGAAATTAACATTCAACATACCAGTCGTGCATTTTTTATGGCCATATAAATCGCATTTGCATAAATATCCTGCCGAGAACAGGTGGCTTTTCCACCAAAACAAAAATACCGAAACGCTTATCAAAAGTAAATTAACTTTCAGGAGGAACAAGTTGGCGAGGGAGATAAATGAAAGCGATAAGGGGACAAGACGAAGAAATATCGCAAATCTCGATTCATGTATAAACAATGGCTCTTTCCTGAATGCCATTATCAGGCCGCTCCGATCCTTGGGGCTCGCTTGCTTGATTTCATTCCGTTGTCCAATCTGAGGGTTGTTCGGCAGATAAGGGTTCGTTTGGTGGTGGATGCTGAAAAGCGACGGAAAATGCGTCCCTTCTGGAAAAATTTCTCGAGATAGAAAAACAAATGGATTCCCTCATAGACGTGTTTCGCTTTCTCATCAAAATATTATTTTCAATTTCAGTAGAAAAGACTAATTCGAAATCGAGCAATTTCGATTCGCAGTCAGGTCGTTTAAAAAAAACATTAAGAAGGGATAATGTATAGTAGTTTTCACAATGAATGGTATTGACTGAAGGATTATAATAAAACCAATTAGACCCTTGAGTTGTAAAATCCGAGATGCACATCATAAATGTAAAAGGACCGGCTTCAGGTAATTTTGTTTCTCTGGGAGGGATTGTAGAGGATTACAGCTTACACTTCTTGTTCATTTTAGTCTTTGTATTTCATTGGAAGTGTTCACTTGTGTTACGGCGTGCAATAATTTTATAACATTTATTTGTTATTACAGACATAAATAGCAAAGATTTTATACCCCAACGTACAGAAAAGGCAGTATGTGGCGTCCGTGGATAAAAAGTAATAGTGCTTCTTCCAGTGGTTCGTTAAAGAAGAATCACTTATCTTGTGACACGAAAATCATTATAAAAAATGTGTATAGTTCCTTACTTCAGCTAGGATATAACGCGGGTGCTGCAGCAAAAGTTACCAGTAATTTGACGAAGGTGCCTCTTACTCCAGTTAGACGAATTGTTGAAAATTCCATGGAATCAAGAAAAAAGCGTAGAGATTCCGGTGTCACAAACAGTCTAGACGACTGGGAAAAAGATTTGATAAGGCGAAAAATCTACACTATGTACGATGAGCAGCGTGTCCCTACAATCCAAAGTCTGAAACAGCGGCTCATCAATGACGAAACTCACATCAACTGTGGCCTCACTACCCTTTGGCGAGCTCTGTCTGCAATGGGCTTCAAATATCGAAAAATTGACAAGAGACAAGTAATACACACACGTTCAATAAACTGGCGTTCTGAATATATAACGTCAATAAGAAAATACCGGTCTGAAAATCGGCCAAAACTCTACCTCGACGAGACGTGGTTCGACACGCATGACACCCCTTCCAAAGGATGGTTTGATTCCTCTGATAAGTGTAAAACAAAAGCACCATCAAATAAAGGGAAGAGAATCACAATATTACACGCAGGATCAGAAAATGGTTGGATCCCAAACGCTATGTGGCTTTCTGCCAAAAATATTAAGGACTCTTGTGTTGATTATCACGAAGATACGACAGCAGAGCTTTTTGAAGATTGGTTTAAAAATTGTCTGTTACCCAACATCCCGCCAAACAGCGTTATAGTAATGGACAACGCAAGCTATCAAAGTCAACAATTGCAAAAAATTCCTGGCTCAAAGAATACGAAATTGGATATTCAAAATTTCATGGCTGCAAATGACATATATTTTGAGGAAAATTATACAAAAAAAGAACTTTTACAAGTGCTGCAGTCATTTTCTCAAAAAAAAAAACGTATGTTTGTGATACAATTGCAGAAGAATTGGGACATACAGTGTTACGACTACCTCCCTACTACTGCGTGTTCAATCCCATAGAGCTTATGTGGCACCAACTTGAATCGAGCGTTCGCGGAAAAAATACTTCTCCGACTTTAAGTGGTATTGTGGTAGAATTAATTAGGAACTGTATCAATGACATTCCTACCAAGAGTTGGAAAAGTTCTGTTAGTCATATTATAAATGTTGAAAACTCGTACCTTTCTGTAAAATCAATTGCGCCAATTATAATTAATTTAGATGAGGATAGCGATAGCGACACTGAACTAAATATAGAATAGAATTGTAACATTAAAATAAATTACTTGTATATCTCCTACATTATGCAAAATTCAAATTTCTTAAGTTCGACCCTGTAGCACATTTGCATCTTTTACCAGATGATTTTCTACACAATGGGATTAAATCGGGTAGTTTATTGCAGTTAATGAGCCAATACCATTCACTGTGAAAATTACTATAACTTTGGACTTTGGGAACTATTTTTCGGCTTTGTTTCTCCGTATGAAGAACGAACATTCATAACTTCTATGAAACAAGTAAACAAAACACTTATAAACATATAGGGAAGGAAGAACTGTTTTAGGCTCTTTTTTTTGCGAATGAATGAAACGTCTATGTATATCACGCACGTACCTATCTGAGAGAGTCCTAAATGATGAGATTGAAACCTTTGTTGAAAAAGTTGAATCTTTGTAGAGATCAATTACCCTAACATCAAACTTATATTATTTGCACTCGACGCGCGTTTTGCTAACAAGGTCAGAATTTTCGGGAGAAGAAAAGTTATATCAGTTTTTCTGTTCTGAAGATGCAGAACTCGATTTATATCACGAAAATCATTCAATTTTTTGATTCGGTGGAACAATATATTATATTACAACTTGAATAACTTCCAAAAGGCATGTTATATAAATATATACGTATTGATGAACTGAAATGCTGGCGTACAGAACATACGTTCATTGATTCTGAACTAGTGATATCGGAATGAAGTAAGAGGAATCTTCTCGGTCTGAATATTGTTACGATATTTCTGTGATCGTTCAATGAACACTAAACAACTAAATTGTTCGTTCCGTTAACCAGCTGACGAACGTCAACCCTCAGAAGTCGAAACTTGTGCGAGCAATGGATCAACGAGGCCTTACCTTTTAACGTGCGATTACCCAGCACGGTGGCCCGGCGAGGATTCGAACCCCGGCCTTCCGCTTGATAGGCAGATATGCTACTCACTACACTACCGAGACTATTTTAATCAACTTTACTTTTCAAATAAAACTACTGCACTGGCTTTGAATCGCTTACAAAACACCTATACTTCTCAACTTCCTATCATCCAACACTCTTTACACCAAACTGCTCACAACTTCCCTTTCATGGAATTATATTTTTATTATTCTCAGTGGCGGAGTTAGGGTATCTATTTCGATTTTATAACAATGTTATCAGAAAGAAAGGAGATTATGACAGAGATTATTATTGTCATTCCTTCAGGATGATAGCCAAGGACCTCACGAAGAGTTTCGTGAATTGTTTGGTGAATCATGAAACTTTGTATAGATGTATCAATCGAATATAATATCGTTTGCCTGGCCTACCTGGGTACATCAGGTTCTGCGCGTTGAGGTCAGGTGCAGAAAAAATGTTTACAAAAAATGTTTGAGCCAGGAAAAATATTTGAAGCAGGATTTTCGGTGGGATAACATTGATGCCGACATCCCTTATGTTAAATTTTCGAATAGAACCCACTCATCGACTCATCGATTTGCTTAATACTTAACAAAGTTTGATGATGCATCGAACACCCTATGGAACTTACGCCATAAGGTCGTACACTGAGCATTATACATTTGTGTTAGATGTTAAGTGTCAATATATGCTGAATTATTAAGGAATTGGTATTCAATTGTAGATGAAATGAACTTGAGCCATTTTGATGAAGATATGATACTGTTTCGTGTTTTTGAAAAGGTTCTTTTTATGAACATCAATCGTAATGAGGCGAAAGTTTTGTGAGCTACTGTTTAATGAGGTTTCACTTTTTACCGTGCGATTCCTAGTAAGGAGAGTCGATGAAGTAAAAAACTATTAAGAACGATTAGTATATGTGTAACCTACGACGAACACTATCAGATCACACACCAAATCGGTAGTCGAAAGATAAATGGAAAAATTGTTGACGACCAACTTTATACTGAGTCATCGTGTCAGTTTCTTGTCACATATTGAAATGACCCACTCAAGTGAAAACATTACTGATGTTTGACTGAGACTGGGTCTGAGTAGATAGATAGGCCTGTGAGTGCTGCTTCAGATGACATCAGACGTTATTTAGCAAATATATACTTTATGAACGATGGGATTGAAACATTTGGTGTGAAAGTTGAAACTTCTTGTAGTGATCAATTACCCTAAAATCAAAGTGATATTATGTGGGCACCTGACGCGCGTTTCGCTAGCGGCGGTTAGCATTTTCAGGAGAAGAAAATTGATACTTTTTTTCATATGCTATCAGTGCTAGAATATTTAGTTTGCTGTACCGATACTTGATTTCTAGTTTCAAATATTTTTGTTTTTTTAACAAATTTGGAAAAACTGACCAGAGTAGAAATGTTTTCAGAAACCAAATTTCAGCATTCACCATTATAAACCCAATTCTGTACATACAAATTCAGTTCCGTTGACCTGTTAGCCATCACAAATAAATGATGAGATTGGAAGCATTGTTGTCAAAGTTGAGACTTTCACATAATATATGATTTTAATTTTGGGCTACTGTTTTCATATTTTTCCATGGTTCTTTAGTTTGCTGGGTCGATATGGAAACTATACAAGTATAGATTCCACCTCTACTTTTAATTTTTTCAACTTGTAGTGCTTTCAAATCCAGAAATCTACTTGCTAAGAATCAATCTGCCACAGAGAATGATAATCAAACGGTATATTCGTCATGTTCATTCAATTTGGGATATATTTTTGATATGATTTTCTTGATTATGAGCATTTTCCTGATGAGTCCGCTATTCACATGAGTAACAGCGATATATCGTTTGAGCTTATGGACTTCAAGTACTTCGGATTTGATAGCTAGGCTTTTCCTCCCGCGGATAGTCGAGGAAAAAAATATAGCTAACCAAGGCTGAAAGAGGTGAGCTATCTTTTGCCGATGTTTGCATACTATTTTATTCACATTCATTCGAAGTAATTTGACAAAATGATCAAGAAATGAATATTTGTATGGAGAATTTCAGTACGTATTGTGTTTCGAAAAAGAAATTGCTAAACAAATTTCAGGAAATTTTCTTGAATGTGGTTGACAATGTTCTTTGCTGAATGGTAATGGTTCAGACTTCCATTGTCTATAATGTCTATATTATTAACCCTAGTGAAACCTGTTGCGAAGAACGAAATGATGAGAAATACAAATCAAGTAAGGAAATCAAATCCGAAGGAAGGGTTGAAATGGATTTTTTGGTCAATAATAAAATAAAGTTCTGATTGACCAAAGAAAATAATGTTGTTACAAAAAATCGAGAAATCGAATATGAAATATTAGTTGAAAAATTTTTAATAAGGAAATAAATGAGTGTCACCGTTTTATTTAATTTATTTCTTTATTTAAATTTTTTTTGACTAATATTTCATATTCGATATCTCGATTTTTTTGTAACAACATTATTTTTTCCTCAATCAAACCTTAATTTTGTAAGTGACCAAAAAATCCATTTCAACCTTTTGTTCTGATTTGATTTCCTTACTTGATTCGAATTTCAAGTCACTTTCACAAATATTTTCATTCTTTGTAAATGTCATTTGCTTACATAGCATTGTTGCAAATAGCAACATTTGGATAACTTTCTGAAATACGACAATAAAAATGGGCTCGCCTTGAGTGACGAAACCGACTTGATAAAAAAGCTAATAAAACGCTAACTATTTTCGATCCATTTGCGTTCATTTGGTATTTCCGTTACGGCGTTCAATAGTACTATAAAAAATTGAAAGTAAATGAAATATTCAAAGAACGATTCACTCGAAATTGGTTCACGATACGAAACCAATAATCATGCTTGAAACATCATTACCCAGTATGCTGAATATACTGAGGAATGTCCGAGAGTGGATTATATTCATTCGATTCATTATTTATAACGTAGATGTTTATTCGGTTTTACAGGGTGTTTCAAATTCCATCCTCATCATTGGGATCTCAGAAACTATGAGATGAGAGATACGAATATAATTGAATTGGGGAAAGTTGCGCATTTAACTGACTAACAATATGCCGTTGGGAAAGTGTTAGTCAGTTATACCCGGAGTATATCCGGAAAAAACAGAAATTTCGAAAAATGGTTTTTATTTTTGTCTTGCTTTATTCTTCAAAGGATTGGGAAATAAATTGTTCTTCCACATTGTCACTTCTTTTCTGCTACATAAAGGTGTTTTCAAATTTGCTATCCGACGTTTCGTCTCGGACACCACCATCAGCTTTATATTTCCTTATGGGCGCTATATGAACCAAACTTGGTGAGATTTTGATCCAATAACTTGAACAAAGTTCGATGTAGTTGCCGTCTATCTGGATACGAGTTTAAATACATTTCCGATGTCTTAACACTGCTTCTATCGAATTTGTAATAAATTTGTATCGTACCTCTTTTTTCTTCATTCGTGAAAAACATTTCTCGACAAAAATTCAATGACTCGTACAATTACAAAATGTCATTGAGTGTAACAGATTGAAAGTCAAATTCAGAAGAATCAAAGTCAAAGCCTATCGTGATAAGAATTATTTTTTATGTTCAATATCTCCAATTTTTCGAATAAAGAATGATAACTCATGCTACATCATTGAAAATATAAAATCTGGTTCTATTCAAAACGGAAAGAATCCAATGTAGCCCCTGTAAGAAAAAATAAAGTTGATGATGGTGGCCGGAAGACGAAACGTCGGATATCTGAAAACATCATTATGTTGCAGGGAAAACGTGGCAATGTGAAAGTGTAATTTATTTTCAGATCCCTCGAAAAATAAGGCTAGAAAAAAATTAAAATCATTTTCCGAAATTTCTGTTTTTTCCAGATATCTCCGGATATACTCGGAATTTCAGAACTTTCTCAACGGACTTTTCTCAAAAGTACTTTCAACTAGTTTAATTGATTTCTACATAGTAGACTATCGTGTTACATTGTATTACTAAATTTCGCAGTTTTTTCGAATAAAGATCTACACCTGCTGGCCGGCATTGTACTTTTCTACCCTTCTTTGAAGCGGGTTTTTATAGCTCGGCAACCTCGACCAATAAATCTGCAATTTTTCTGTATATTCTCACTCATCTTTTGTATCACCTCGGAGTTTTATATGCAATTTTGATATTTGTTTTGTTTCAGTCCTCTACTGTAATGAGGTTCATATGAAATTAGTATAAACTTCTTATAACAGTAGGATTTACGAAAAGTCGAAGATTCACGAACAGTTTTCCTGAATTCACATTTCCCAATCAGCTTAATCACCCTCTCCTCATTCTCCCAGTTATCTTGCTTTGAGAGAAATGTTCAGAGTATATAAACGACAAATTGCAATAGTGCAATTAATGCTGTAGACAGTGATTGTAGCTATTTAGAATGTACCCAAACGTACTCGTGTCTTTACTGGGGATGTTCATTATGACCGGAACATCCGGAAATGGCAACTGTTGTTTTTCTTTACTTGGTACTTGAACTCGATTCATTGTCTACTTACCTTTCCTTTATTGAAACCTGTTGAAAAACATATTGAATAGGAAAACTGAACTGAAATGAGAATAGTTAGTAATGTCGAATCGAAATGCACAGTCGAATTAAAATATTAATATCTGAAAATGGAAGTAATGTATTGGAATTAGCAAAAATGAAACGAAAAGCATTGATGAAAATAGAAAACGCATCAAAAACCAAATTGAAATGAATATGCATTGAAATCGAAAAAAATGCATTTGATCTCCATCAAGAAATGAAAAAATTAATGATGAAATATTCAGAAAAAAAAATGTAAATGGGCAGAAATCGAACTGAAATCCATGTTATAATTTTTCTCTCATCTGAAGCAAAATTGACCGACTATTTATTAATATAAAAATATATTGAAACTTGGATACACTTCTTCTTGGTGGGTAGTGTCAAAATGTGACACTACTTACCAAACAACCAGTCTTGATACAAATTTTCAAAAAGGCTTGAAAAATGAGGCAGAGTGGCTTGCGAAACGTCGCCAAGGGAAAGTAATCAATAACATTTATTGTATATAAAGAAGATAATTCTTATTACAAGAGTGTTTGATTACAGTCAAGCAGAATTAAATGTAGAGAAAAAAAAAGTATTCCAATTCGATAGGCAAATCATAATCTAGATTACAAGATTCAATTTATGTGCTAGTAACGATGTTATTCCAGATAACCATGACGTTCACTCATTAATAATAAAAAAACGTAATTTCAACATATTCATCAGAGAAAAGACCAGTTGTTTCAAGCACTGAAAAGATGCACAATTGAGGAAGTTTATGAGGTCATTCAGATCATGCAATTGCTGAAATATCTGACATTCCCTTATTCCTTCAAAAATTGGGCAATGAAGTAGTAGATGTTCTAATGTTTCCTGTTGTTGTAAGTTACAAATTGTACAGAGCTCTTCTGCGTTGATGATATAACAAGAACCATTAAAAGTGAATTTTAAGCGTTTTCTATTGCTAGTTCTGATTTGTGCAATTATTCTTGTAAAATATATTGGACAAGACACCTTAATGTATGTCTGACCTGTGGGACTTAGCAGTAGGGATTGAAAAATTAAAGGATAGCTTGATAATGACAGTTTTTCTAGGTCGTTTCTACGTAGTGTGCTTTCATAACTGTCTAGAATGCTTTGTGTTTTTGTCTTAGTGGGATTGTCCAGAAATGCATCCCACCGATGACCTTGGTCCGAGAAAGATAGGTATTCCTTCACTTGAAGGGCCCAGTTGAATTTGGGGTCTGAGTTCAAGTAACGCAATCGAAGGAAACACATTTTTGGTAATCGAGTGTTTTTCATTTTGTTTATTCTTGAGAGCCATGAGAGCGATGATTTTAAAATTACGCGACTGAGGTTATATGTTCCAGTTTCGAGGCGAACAATGTAGTCAGGGGTATTTTTAGACAGAGATAATAAACGCTTGAAGAAAAAGACTTGTATTCGTTCGATTAATTCTGGGTAGCGTAAGCCCCAGATGTCTATTCCATATGACAAAGACGATAGGATGATGGAATCATATAATTTTATCCTTGCATCCCAAGAAGTTGTTTTCGTCCTGCACATCAAGTTCATGACTGCACCGATTGCCTGAGTAGCTTTTGCTACTGCTTCCTTAGACATTTCTAGAAAAAAAGATGAGGACGAAAATACAACACCCAAATAAGTGAAATGTTTGACAACCTCAAGGGGCTTATTGTTAAAAAAAAACTTACATTGATAGTTTGATTTGTATCCCCCTCTACTGAATATCATTATTTTAGTTTTAGTCGTGTTTACTTGCAGTTTATTTTCCTGGGAGTATTCTTCGAGTACCCTTAATTTTTTATTTATATCTATTTGTGAGTCACTTAATAGGACAATGTCATCTGCATACAACAACATCATCACATCATGCTTGCCGTCTATATTTACCCCTGAGAGACCTCTGGAGTGAAAGTAGTTCTCGATGTCAGAAAGAAATAAAGAAAATAAAAGTGGGCTTAATGATTCGCCCTGTAATACGCCTTGAGATATATCATAAGTTTTAGAGAATTCATTGTTCACTTTAACAGACATTGTGGCGTGATCATACAAATTTTTGAGAATCCTAACATATTTCGAGCTGATACCTACCTTGTATAATTTGTGCCATAGCAGGAGATGATTGACAGAGTCGAATGCCCTTCTGAAATCTACAAAGGCGGCATATATTTTCCGTCCACGGAGTCTAAGGTGTATTTGTATTATCGAGTTCAGTACGAAGATATTATCAAGGCACCCCCTATTTTGCCTGAAGCCAGACTGACATTCTGGTAGAATTTGGTTCTGTTCGCACCAATTTGACAAGCGTTCTAACAGAATGGATGTGAAGACTTTAGCAAGGCAACTTATTAATGCTATGCCACGGTAATTATTCGGATCAGTTTTAATTCCTTTTTTATGTACCATTGTTAACACAGTGTCGTTCCAACTACGAGGAATCTTTTCGGTACTCAAAATGTTGTTGAAGAGACTGCAGACGTATAATTTCCAATTTTGAGGGAGGCTTTTTATAAATTCATAGCTGATACCATCTCTACCCGGAGATTTACCGTTTTTCATTTTACATAAAGTGTTATCGATCTCCTCACTAGTAATAGGGGAGTCAATATATTCATGAGCTGCATCAAAAAATGTTATATCTGACACAAATTTTGGTACAGTAAGGTCATCATAAAAAATTTCCCATTCCTCCAAAGTTATTGCAGATACATTCTGCGTGAATCTGAATGATTTTATAGTTTTCCAAAAGGCGACTTGGTTTTTAGTTTCGCTAAGTTTGCTCAGAATTAGTTTATCATAGTTGCTTTTTTTTTGTTTCAATAGATTTTGATATTCTTTCTTTGCTTGGTAATAATAAGTATTGAGAGGTTCTCGGAAATTTTGACTTTTACAACGTTTAAGAGCATTTCTGCAGTGTCTTTTCGCGAAATTACAATCTAAATCGAACCAAGGTTTATTTTTGTACATGATGGGATGCATATTCTGCCTTCTCACAAGATCTATTTGTTTTGCAATGTTCCATATTGAAGCTTGAAGATTTTTATCGTATTCATTCAGCTCACCCTGAAATCCCACAGCAGGAGAAAATTGCATCAAAGTAGCATATAGAGAAGCTTTTTCATTATCCCAGCACAAAATGTCAGTATCATTTTGACCCGACCCTACAGTGACAGAGGTAAAGGGGGTGAAATTCAATTGAAGAGATATGGGAAAATGGTCAGAAAGAGTAATATAATGTTGAATTTCAAATTTGTTTACAATATCTAGCTTATTATTACTGCAGAATATCAAGTCAATTACACTCTGACCTAGCGAGCTAGCGTAGGTGAAATTTGCGGGATGGTCTGATGGTATGCAGCCATTAATGAGAGAGAAATTATTAGCTAACATGAAATTATAGAGAAGGCGTCCTTTCTTGTCAATCACTTTATCAAGACTTGCCATACTAGGCAGTAAATTTGTATTTTCTAATAATTGCATAGGTATCGTGCCTATTTCGCCAACTCTACTATTAAAGTAGCCAACTACAATGTAAGCATATTCACTGAAGTTTTCAAAAATATAATTCATTGATATTTGTAAAAGATCTAAGGCATCGTCGATATTGAGAGATGGTTTGAAATAAATTGTGCATACTACAAATTTTGTATGTTGATAGGAAAATAGACATATAATCCACCAGGGAGAAGTATCGAGAATTTGCACATTGAAATAGTTTTTGTAAAGGATCGCCAGGCCACCACTGGCTCGCCCTCGAGACTTCTCCTTTATAGCCGGAGAGCAAATTATCTCAAACTCATCCGTCATACAGTCTGGTATTTTAACGTCACTGACAGCCCATGTTTCACAGAGACACAAAATGTCATAATTATCAGCAGTTACCTCGTTTGAAAGACAGTCGATGTTTTTGAATCCATGTATATTCCAGAGAGTAATATTGCCTAGGAGTTTTTTGAAGAATCTATTTTGTTAATTTTGTGCTGGTTCGACTTTGGTGATCGTTCTTCTGAACGGGACCTTTTAGCGCGATCATTGTTGAGATTTTCCACAACCACTGGCATATTATTCACGTACCGGATTACCACATTGTCACCACGGGTCTTCCGTTCATTGAGTTCCTTGTACACTACCTTAATTTCTTCCAGTTGCTTTGGAGTTCTATCCATTTTGATTTTTATATTGGGAAGATTTGAAGGTATTTTGGATTTGTTTCTGATAACAGTAAGCGCATCTATTTTATTAAAAAATTCCACCTTTACTGGGCGAGGTTTGGTACTATCACTTCGTCCTAATCTGGTGATAGTTTTTATGTTGAGTTCATCCGGGGATGTAATTTGATTCACAACAGCTTTGATGGAGTCTTCCGTTGCTGAAGTCTCATTCAGGCCAAAAATAATTATGTTGTTTTCACGCTCTATGCGCATTTTAATTTCATTATACATTTCAGCGTTATTGCGAGATAATTTGTTGTCCAGTTCCTTCACTTTGGAACGCAGCTCATCAGTCTCCTTCTGAATGGCTTCGATCTTTCCAACGCAGAAATCGAGTTTTTCACTTTGTGATGCTAGCATCTGGCGTATGTCTGCCGAGTCTTGTGTTAATGCATTTAGTTGTGATATTATAATTTGAAATTGGGCCCCTGTTGGCCCGCCGTCACTGGAGTTGTTCATCCTGTGTACAAGTTTCTATCTGACGAATCACGAAGAAGGAATTTTATCTGCTACACTACACCACAAAGCGTTGACCCTTTTTTAAGGTTTCGTATGGATTTGCGATGAACTATCGTGAGCAGATAGATAGATGTTTATATTAAACTTTTTTCCAACAGTTTTTAAAGGGTGAATTAGAGTTCAATCCACACACAATGTTTTCACAGCAGGTTATAAAGAATACAACTGGCAGTAAAACGTTCTTCTTAAGATATTAGAACACTTTTGCAGGAGCGACACGCGAGCACGTCCGTACGGTATGAATCCAAGGGAAAGTATATTTAATTTTCAATATATTTTTTGATTAACTTTTCTAAATTATAAAAAATTCAATGCGTTACTAGTAAAAAATAGTCAGCCACTTTTGCTTCTTTGAAAAATTGCCGTTTGGTATAGGGGCAATCACATCAATTTGCCCTAAAAACATATTTTATAAGAATTCAAAGCTTTTTCATTTTCAGAGGAGAGAAAACCAAAATAAAATGAATTCTAGGACATTTCTAGCCCCCAAATAACATCCAAATAAATGTTCCGTAGTTTTTTGGGTTTGTTATCTACCACAATCTGAAAAAATTAGAATTAATATTGGAATATATACAAGTGTAGATGGGCAGATTTTCAATCTACCCCGAAAAGTTGCTGCGTCTATTGTATAGATTTCAGTATTAATTATTTTTTCAGATTGTGGTAGGTTACAAACCCAAAAAACTACAACAAATAATGTTCCACCACAAAAAAATGACTTTCAAACAATAATCCAAATAAAATGTAAATTTTAAAAATCAGTCGAATCGAACCAAATAAATGGGAAAATTAAGAAAATATGTTGAAACAAGTTTGTAGTTGGGTGTAATCACGACGTTTTGATTACACGATCATATACAGGTGATGTCTTCAATTCTCAATATTTAGATTTCATTGTTTTCATTTTAGCTGATTTTTCCAATCCGAGATTCACTTGACATGCTTCAATAGTGTAAATCATATGAAAGTTCGTATGTCGTTTGTAGGTCATTGATATATATTGTTTTGAATCATAGCATAGTGAAATAAAAAATAAAGACAAATCAACACCTCTTTTTCAAAGACGGTTGAGTGCCAACTGAATCGATATTTGAGATGAATTTGTGCTCTATGGGGCATAATAATAGAGATATACTCTTTAAAATTCAAATACAGAGTGATTCAATGGTTGCACTTGAAAGAATTAGTACTCCTTAGAAAGATATGAAATACCGTTTTTTCACACAGTTGTTCCTTAATTGCTCTCTGAACTGCGAATATGAAGCTGGTGAGATTCATAATTAAAAAAAAATATCACCCAAATCTTCTCTTAGTCGTTACTGTTGTTTGGTCTGAATATTTCTACTCGTTATGAATACATAAAAAATAACAGTGGATTGTTGTTAATACGGAACTAAATGAAACGGTCATTGGTCCAAAACGAAATGTTGGCTAGTATTCGCCAGAAAGAAAAAGCAATTACCTTCAAACCGCTGGAAAATTAAATCTGCACCGCTTCTCCTCTGGAGGGAAAAAAAGCATTATTTTCGTTCTCTTTTTATTAATTAAACGTGCGACGTAGCTGTTCGCCCACCTGAACATGATTCGGTTGCTGACCTTACATTTTTTTACCGGATCCCTCCGTTAAATCAGCAATGGCAATAGTTAGGAGACTTGAATATGGGGTTGAAGTTTCTCTTTGAGTCACTCCGAAATCAATTGACTCTAACAACTGATAATACTTCCATTACAAGAAAATTTATCGTAACTTCCTCTGCTGTATGTTACAGTGAAAACAATTTTTGAGATACCAGAGCGATAAAGTGTATAATTTTCAATTTGGGTTAAGGGGAAGTGGGCTTTTTGTTCTCCAAGTCAATGCAAAAAGAATACAATACAACGAAAGTTCTCATCTTAAACAGCTACTCCCCTGTTGATATGGCGCGCCAGGCGCTACCCCGCATATAAGTCATTTTTTTTTAATTTGTATACAAATCACTCGAAACTTGAATCGAACAGATTTCATTTACGGGACATTTCTACACGAATAATTTGCAAAAAATATTCATCGAGATAACACTGCATGGAACTTATTCACTAGATATACCAACCATTATCGAAAAAGTCGATGTTGAGAAAATCTCCGGATTAATTTCTTTCTTCCTTTTTGTGAATGGTTGAACGTCTATGAATGATTTACATATATCAACACACACTGTTTTCTGAATATCAAATGTTACTTCTTTTATAGAAATTTTCTGAAAACTTCCTCCTATCAACAAGAATAATCGTGTTCTTTAATGTCAATGGGGGTTTTGACTGTATAGAGTTTCGAAATTTCTCGATACAAATATTTTTGTCCTTTGTTTATAGGAGAGAAAAGACGTGAGAGAATCTGATAATAGTATATTTATTTGTATCAATTCGAGAAAATACACAAAAATGTAATGTATATATTATATTCTACTTTTCTACATAAGGCATACCTAATTTTTATCTATTCCACCTGTCTGTTTCTGGGTGGTTCATCTTCGGGAATACTGTTTCGAACATGACCATTCTTTCACTAACAGAAAGCTGCACTATCCAAGAGAGATATAGGCTATATTTTATTATGATCGAAGAATGAATTCAGAAGAAATAACAGTATTTGTAAATCAAGTTGGAGAACGGCGGGCGAGATGTGATGCTCTACCGGCTTGCGCTGACTGGACGGTTTGGTTCAACGCTTACGTGGACGAAATCGCGGGCAACAGCTATTAACAGCTATTACTATATAATGATCAGGTATTCCTGATGTTGGTGCTTCATTTTTCAGGTCATGGCTATCAAACTGCTGTTGAAAAACTCAACTGTCAGCTAAGTCCTCAATGGCCAATCGAATGTCTTAGCTAAGCACTTCGATTGGCCATTAAGGACTTAGCTGACTGTTGAGTGTCTCAACAGTATATTGGGAACACGGCAGTGAGAAAAGCTATATCTAACTATTTTTCATTTTCAGGCAACAGATTCAACTTGTTTTCAGTTAAGTCCCCTTGTAATTGTTTGATGTCAACGATGAAGCTGACATTGTTGACAACTATCTGTCATTTCTACATACAGTAAAAGCATATACATGGGGATATCAAATGAAAAAATTGTTCATTTTCATTTACGAATGATATAATGATCTCTTTGAAGAAAAACAGTTCGAATTCTCGATCGTTTTTAGTGAAAAAATGTTTTTGCAAATTTTGTCCATACGCATAAAGATCTTCAACTGACGCAAATGTATTTCTTGTCGAATAAGAACACGTTCTGAACGAATTTCCTCAGATCTATCTCTGAAAGGGCTGGTCGCATTGATTGATAATTCTTTTCTGAAAGTTTAAATTCCACAGTTTTGGAAAAATTCATGACTATCACACTACAAGCCCAGGATGAGCCACCAAGTTATCGACCAATCGCCTGTATATGTAATGATCTCTTTGAAGAAAAACAATTCGAATTCTCAGTCGTTTTTAGTGAAAAAATTTATTTGCACATTCTGTCCATACGCATAAAGATCTTCAACTGACGCAAATGTATTTCTTGTCGAATAAGAACACGTTTTGAACGAGTTCCCTCAGATCTAGCTCTGAAAGGGCTAGTCGCATCGATTAAATATTCTTTTCGGAAAGGCTAAATTCCACACTTTGGAAAAATTCATGACATGAGTCAGTGAAATACGGTATTTAGTAAGCTTCCATCCTAGGAACCACACATTTTAGACAACCAACTTCATAATAATATATCTTGAACGTTCACAGCACTTGCAGAAGATAATATTATTTTATGGTAGAATAAAAACGAAAAAGCATTATTTTCGTTCTCTTTTTATTAATTAAACGTGCGACGTAGCTGTTCGCCCACCTGAACATGATTCGGTTGCTGACCTTACATTTTTTTACCGGATCCCTCCGTTAAATCAGCAATGGCAATAGTTAGGAGACTTGAATATGGGGTTGAAGTTTCTCTTTGAGTCACTCCGAAATCAATTGACTCTAACAACTGATAATACTTCCATTACAAGAAAATTTATCGTAACTTCCTCTGCTGTATGTTACAGTGAAAACAATTTTTGAGATACCAGAGCGATAAAGTGTATAATTTTCAATTTGGGTTAAGGGGAAGTGGGCTTTTTGTTCTCCAAGTCAATGCAAAAAGAATACAATACAACGAAAGTTCTCATCTTAAACAGCTACTCCCCTGTTGATATGGCGCGCCAGGCGCTACCCCGCATATAAGTCATTTTTTTTTAATTTGTATACAAATCACTCGAAACTTGAATCGAACAGATTTCATTTACGGGACATTTCTACACGAATAATTTGCAAAAAATATTCATCGAGATAACACTGCATGGAACTTATTCACTAGATATACCAACCATTATCGAAAAAGTCGATGTTGAGAAAATCTCCGGATTAATTTCTTTCTTCCTTTTTGTGAATGGTTGAACGTCTATGAATGATTTACATATATCAACACACACTGTTTTCTGAATATCAAATGTTACTTCTTTTATAGAAATTTTCTGAAAACTTCCTCCTATCAACAAGAATAATCGTGTTCTTTAATGTCAATGGGGGTTTTGACTGTATAGAGTTTCGAAATTTCTCGATACAAATATTTTTGTCCTTTGTTTATAGGAGAGAAAAGACGTGAGAGAATCTGATAATAGTATATTTATTTGTATCAATTCGAGAAAATACACAAAAATGTAATGTATATATTATATTCTACTTTTCTACATAAGGCATACCTAATTTTTATCTATTCCACCTGTCTGTTTCTGGGTGGTTCATCTTCGGGAATACTGTTTCGAACATGACCATTCTTTCACTAACAGAAAGCTGCACTATCCAAGAGAGATATAGGCTATATTTTATTATGATCGAAGAATGAATTCAGAAGAAATAACAGTATTTGTAAATCAAGTTGGAGAACGGCGGGCGAGATGTGATGCTCTACCGGCTTGCGCTGACTGGACGGTTTGGTTCAACGCTTACGTGGACGAAATCGCGGGCAACAGCTATTAACAGCTATTACTATATAATGATCAGGTATTCCTGATGTTGGTGCTTCATTTTTCAGGTCATGGCTATCAAACTGCTGTTGAAAAACTCAACTGTCAGCTAAGTCCTCAATGGCCAATCGAATGTCTTAGCTAAGCACTTCGATTGGCCATTAAGGACTTAGCTGACTGTTGAGTGTCTCAACAGTATATTGGGAACACGGCAGTGAGAAAAGCTATATCTAACTATTTTTCATTTTCAGGCAACAGATTCAACTTGTTTTCAGTTAAGTCCCCTTGTAATTGTTTGATGTCAACGATGAAGCTGACATTGTTGACAACTATCTGTCATTTCTACATACAGTAAAAGCATATACATGGGGATATCAAATGAAAAAATTGTTCATTTTCATTTACGAATGATATAATGATCTCTTTGAAGAAAAACAGTTCGAATTCTCGATCGTTTTTAGTGAAAAAATGTTTTTGCAAATTTTGTCCATACGCATAAAGATCTTCAACTGACGCAAATGTATTTCTTGTCGAATAAGAACACGTTCTGAACGAATTTCCTCAGATCTATCTCTGAAAGGGCTGGTCGCATTGATTGATAATTCTTTTCTGAAAGTTTAAATTCCACAGTTTTGGAAAAATTCATGACTATCACACTACAAGCCCAGGATGAGCCACCAAGTTATCGACCAATCGCCTGTATATGTAATGATCTCTTTGAAGAAAAACAATTCGAATTCTCACTCGTTTTTAGTGAAAAAATTTATTTGCACATTCTGTCCATACGCATAAAGATCTTCAACTGACGCAAATGTATTTCTTGTCGAATAAGAACACGTTTTGAACGAGTTCCCTCAGATCTAGCTCTGAAAGGGCTAGTCGCATCGATTAAATATTCTTTTCGGAAAGGCTAAATTCCACAGTTTGGAAAAATTCATGACATGAGTCAGTGAAATACGGTATTTAGTAAGCTTCCATCCTAGGAACCACACATTTTAGACAACCAACTTCATAATAATATATCTTGAACGTTCACAGCACTTGCAGAAGATAATATTATTTTATGGTAGAATAAAAACGAAAAAACATTGCAGATATCAGAGTTATGGAGAGATGGTGTGATGCGAACTGTATGAACAAATGATTTAGTTGAGATTCATGATAATCCTAAATTTATTGGTAACTCTTTCTCTCTTCCTCTCTCTCTCTCTCTCTCATCAATAGTTTGGCATGATAGAACATCATACTTGAGGGGTGTAACTTTTACGTCAATCTGTCTAGAGTAGCTTATTCTTGAATTGATGTAGTTGAGATTCATGATAATCCTAGATTCATGGGTATCTCTTTCACTCTCTTTCTCTCTCTCTCTCGTCGATAGTTTGGCATGATAGAATATCATACTTGGGGGTGTCATTCTCTCTAGAGTAGCCTATTCTCGAACACTCCACAACGGTTAATTGCATAATATGTTTTCTTGATAACTTCCACCTGTATTTGTGTATTTTGAACTGGGTTGTATTTTCGTTGTGTTACTATCTGTATCAGACAAACAGAACAAGTAATAAAAAATTTTATTCAGTAAAAGTTAAGGACTTCCGACCATGAATTATTCAATGCTTTATTCGCTTGTAAAAAATCCAGTAAACAAGAAACTACTCTCTTTCATTATCCAAGGCGGAGTTATTGACGTTCGTGAAGTTACACACAAAATAAACACTCGAGTAATATAAAAGTTTATATCATTGGGTGCGCTGGAAATAATAAACCATAAATTCGAAAATGCTAGCCTCAGTTGTTCACACGTCATCGAATGTTTCCAAATCACCATTCGGTTTACCACGCAATCTGTTCGTAATGTTCTCTGATTGATGTCACAAAAGTCAACCTTTCCATTGTCATTATTTTGCCATTTGGATTACATATATGTTAATAGTATGGAAAGTGGGAAGGAAAAATAATGGTCTATGGCGGAGTGATATACAATGGTATCAGTACTACATTTTCACGAATTTTTGCATTTCCTAATTATCATTTTCATTCTGTTATTTCCACATTTTTTACATAGTGTGAGTACGCACAGAAGGATATTACACTTTTCCTTTGGAAAATAGGATTCTCTGAAGTTGAAATAAAATTGAAATGTTGGTGTATGTTTATCTTTCGAAGTGGAAGTTTTAGTGAACATTACTGTTACCTAAATCCACCTTTATATGGCCCCCTCAACGTACATTTAGCACATATTATTATGAGAGAAGAAACGACAGTTTTTGAGGCGACACAAAAATATTCTGCCCGAATTACACATGATATCTTCTCTTCGAAAACCATCACTTTTCACAAGCTTTTATTCAACTTGCCATGTATGGATGCTTGTTCGGGTGGAATCTTGCAACTCGATTTTGAAGCATATATGATTGATGTGAAATTATTTTCACACGTTCAGTTTGGATGACAATGCATGGTTAGCTGTGTGGCGTCATTCTAATGTGGTGGAACACCCAAGATGGCGAACTAGTTACTTTCAATGCGTCCCTACAATATGGGTATCAAATGAAAGGGACTGATGAGAGTAAATTGTAAAATGAAGTGATGTCACCCTGAATAGAATATGGCAGCCTTCTAAAACTCTCACATGGAAATTTTCTACAATATAGGTGTCATATTGTGACGACCGGGTATAGTTGGTTGGCAAAAAGGTGAGCGGTCCTTGAGATGTTAAATACCCAGTCGAACATGATTATTTTTGGTTCGTGGATTCTTGGTGGAAATAATAACAATTGGCGGAATGTTCAACAATTTTTAATCTGTTTAGGATAAGCGGCATCTCGAATATTCAGTTATACAACGAATGAAGCAGGGAATATATAAGGCCAAAATCGATGATTCCGTAATACAAAATACGTCGAAAAGTCAATAGAACTCACACAATTTCGTTCATTACAAATCTCGTACACGGTACTTGAATAACGAAATTATCGCTTCGGTTTTCATAGCTAGACTTACATATTATCATGTTATTGAGTAGTTGTCTCTGGAGCGCTTTAAATTGATGTTTAGCACTTCTGGCGTCTGATTTATTACTGCACTGAGTTGTTTGGTCACCGTCTTTACTGTACTTTCAGGTATATACTACATCACTCGAACAATAGAATTTTGATACGGGCCACTAGATTCTAGACTACTAGACGCAACATTACTGTACTCAAGACTGCTTTATTGATGAATTCGCAATTTGCCAATGTTTTCATATCCCCCATCGAACAAAGAAAGATTCCTTTCAGTTGCGAATTTCGCAATCTTCAGGAAGTGGCTTGAACATCTGCCCCATTAGATTTTATGGGTTTCAAAACATTGCATAAATAAGTCGTAAAAATTGCGATATTAATTGCCAAGCTCCCCATTACTTTTTTGGTTTTCAAAACATCACTGAAGGTAAGGGTCGAAAATTTTAATATTCTGTATAATTCTATAATACAAACTTCATTGAATATTTCGGCCAATCGTTGAAATTTTGATTTAGAATTAATTATGCAAGCGTTTCTGGAATTCTTCATAAGTGTTAATACTTTATTATGATTTCATAAACAAAATTTTTCTTTTTGTTTCACTTGAGTAAATACATAGTTGAATCAACTATGAGCAGATTTTGAAACAAAACCTAATTAGAAAGCTTTTCCTTGAATGAAGACTTTTATGGAATCGCGTATTTTTTTGTGAATTTATTTCTTTTGTTGACGGTGGCATGGCACCACAATATATAAGGACTCCGAATGACCTGAACAGAATAAGAAACCTGTCCAGCGGTAACAAAAAATTAAAAAATGAATTGAAAGTGAAAACACCTTATTCAAAACATAATTTCATTTGGTCGCGTTATAAAGATTAGAATAAACTTTTTTAATTAATATTTTTTGTAGTTTTTGGGATATTAACCTATCACAATCTTAATGAATCAAGAATCAATATTGTAATCTATAGTTTTTGGGATATTAACCTATCACAATATTAATGAATCAAGAATCAATATTGGAATCTATACAAGTGTGGAACGCAGTTTTTTAATCTAACCCAGAAAGTTGCTGCATCAAAAAACAGTTCCTTCTGAATAGAACAAGTCCAATCAGTTAGCAACTTCTCGTAAAGACTTGATTTGAAAATACTTATCTCTGTGAATGTTTCGCAATCAGGCTACGTTTTCGTATTTTGGCGCATTTGCACGACCTTTCAAGAATTCTTTCAATACAGAAGGAATCACCATATTTATGACCTACCATCCCACCAATATATGACGATTATTTTGAAACACCCTCAATTTATCCAAACAGATTAATGTTGCAAAATGAAGATTCGGAGTTAAAGTGCTGCATGAAATACCGATATTTTTCTTGAGAAAATTGCAAATATGAAGTGAAACTCAAAATTGAAGCTGTTGCATGCAACTAGGGCGGCAATGAAATTGTCTGTCGTTATGAAAACTAGGCAAACAAACACTATTATTTTGCACAAAATACTACTATACAATTATTCCCAGTAACAGACTATGAGACGATGCCTCTAAAGACCACGCCTGTATCTTGAATCGAAGAAAATAATATTATTGAATCATCGAAATTCAACATTTTCATCAAAAATATCCTTGAGAGGATTAGTCCCTCTCCATTGTAGCAGAATCGCAATGGATTGTAATCAAATAAACCGAAACAGATTATGTGAAAACACAAAAAGGGGTACAAACGGATTTCATTGGATCGTTTTCCCACGGAATTGAGAATTAGGTCACAGTATGTGAATTTTCCTTTTGCTAAATCACATGGAGAGATCCAAATAATCGCAACGGATTGATCGCTGACCTGTTACCCCCAGTTGTTCAGTTTTACGCGATTCGATTTCTTGAAAATGGATTACTTCCAAGGGATATTTTTGAAAAACTGCTCGGGGATACCCTTTCGAAGAGGGTGCAGTGAAAGGAACATTTATAAACGAGTTAGTACGTCGACTTTCATTTCAAGACAAAAAGCATTCTTGCACTACATAACTTCGTAGAAAATGCTTGAATAACTTATTAACAGGGTGATTCTTATAGTTAAGGGGGTGATTTACTATGGAAAAAAAAAGAATAGTGTGTGCCTCTCGTATTGAATCTACCCTGAATCTGAGTTGCTGAAATTGCGAATTCAATCGGCTTTGAACAGTATATATGCATGAGACTTCGTCTGTTATATCAAAAAAAGGTCTGACTGTTTTGCTTTTTTTGTCCGAACAGTTTCTCACATATTCCAATACTATGAATATTATTCCTGTGCAAGTCTTCAGAGATTACGATACATTTGAGTATATATGATAGTTTGAAATACTTGAAGCTGTGATGTCGCCAGGTGTTCCACCACCTGACTTCGCTATCAAGTGCTAACTCATGTACACCCTGAATAGAAAACTTAAGTAGATTTTGGACGCCAGCCCTTCTTTTATTATAGAAAAGGGATATTTGAGAGTCTTACTCAGGTACCCACAACCAGTTTTAACGGAAAGCAAAGCGGTTCCTACCTACCTATTGGCCGATTATGCGGTCTCCGCCCATTGGTTATACCTGAATACATCTCTATTTCAGTGAACTTCGTATAGGTCGAATAATATAATCGTTATGACATTCTTCACCATTATGCCTTTGTTAACATGTACGAACCTCTTTTTCAATGCCATGATGATTACTATAATAGTACTTGTTTTAATTGAGTTTGTATGTTCTTTGAAATGTTTGTTCATTAAAATTACTTTAGTGTTTTGATAAATTGTGGCTCACTACTAGAGTCTAACTCAAAGCGATTCATGAGCTGAAAAGCATTTTGATACCAATAACAAATCATACATACCGAGGTGGAAAGTTCATACTGGGAAAATTCAGGCATTTCTCTTCTCGGAGGAAGCCGATCAATCTTTATCCAATATTCAGATGTCAGGAGTAGCTATTCCTACAAAGTCGAGTATCTCGATGCTAAGAATTACTATCAGTAATAATCTCTCATGGGAAAGCCATGTGAGATCGATCGCTAAAGGTGCTTCCCAAAAGCTTGGCTCTCTATTTCGTGCGAAAAAATACTTCACTTCTCGTCAGCTTCTAATGGCTCAGCCATGGGTTCCAATGGTTGCTCTTCCATAATTGATTTTTATCAGTCACAGAAAAGTCATTTATCTACCTAATGTTAAATCATAAAAAAACTTGTTTAAATTCATTATCTTGCATTATAACAATCCATTTTCAAAATAATCAATTATTAGTTTCAGTAAGGACATCTGTCCCCTGAAGACTGAACCTTCAAACTTTTTATAGTTCTCTTGTTTTTGGATTATTTGGTTTGCCCCTTTACCCCTAGGTGCCTCCACTTGTCTACTTGATGATTATATCTCGGTTTTGTTCCACGATTTCGCCCATTTTGTTGTCTACCCACGCCACATTTGCATGGTGTTTGTTAATTTATCCAAGTTGTGATGCAGTTATTATCATTCTGGGGGTCCACCCCTATCTTATAACATATACTTCAACTTCTTGAACCACTTTGGTTCTTGAAAGTAGTATATTGATACCTAATATGTAGTTTGTCAATTTTGATCTCCCAACTTTCGTAAGTATCATGTAAAAAAATCACTTCTACTGTTTTCTCATTGTTAACTCTATTTCAGCCTTTTCGTGCCTAACTGAAGATGAACATATATATGTTCGAAACATGTCTTAATTAACTAGGACATAGTTCGTTTAGGAATTAAATATGTTGTGGAGATGACTTCGTGTTTCCTTTTTCAATAAAATTGGTCTTCCACTTTGAGTATGGACTACTACCTTCGTATGTAATATTTTTGTTGATATAGATTTTCATCAAGAATCGGCCAGTGCAATTATTCAATGATCGTAACTCTTATTCTTTGGGGATCGAAACGTCATACTCCTACGTAGCCGTGTCAGGATTAGCTTCTCTTGTTTAGCTACTTCAGTATATGTAAAGGCTAGAAAATATATGTACATAATGTACGGGAAGTTGAATAATTCATATGAGCCCTATGAAGAATATAAAACGAGCTGAAAACAAAAATTAGTAAGACTAAAATAGTCGCTGCATTAAAACAGCGTTGGTATATGCAGACGAACGTCACAATGCCATAGGGATCAGTGCCATATTCAACATTCAACAACAGGAGTGACTGAATTTCGCAATGAATTCCAACGTTGCCAAACGAACGAATTTCGTATATTTCAAATATAGGAAATATTACTTTCTCAAATGAGCAATAGAAAAGGGGATTTCTGCTTGGGTTATAAGTTTGGTTTGGGTGGGTTAATATCAATTATTACTATAGGGATTCAAATTGGATATAAATTTGAAAATCGGCGATGAAAGGAAGATTTCTGCAAAAGATCATGATATATTGTTTTTATCATTTTACAATTTCAAACGCATATATTATGGATTGATACCTCATCATGCAAATTTTGATGTTGGGATAAAGAATAACCCTTGAAATTTTCTGTAATCATTAAACTTTATCTTTGATCACTTAGCAGAGTTGAATTTCATTGCGATATACAGTGACTACTTTTAACCCCTATCAATAGTCTATTACTTAACGAGGGGGATAATTGCAAATTACGTATAAGCGACAAATTGTGAGCACGTGGCGTTAGCGGTAATTCGCGAGTGTAAGTATTTGTCCTTATACCCGAGTCGCGTGATATACTTTTTCTACTCCCACTCTACTGAAAGCTGCAACGTAATGACTCTCTTACGATACGTTGTATTGTGAATTAATGACGGACGCTAGTGGGAGTAGAAAAAATGTATATACACCAGTGTATCGAAAGCTCTTATTCTATAACGTTATCAAAAACTCAAAACGAACTTTCAAAAAGTAATTCCGTCTGGTAATATTCCGTTTTCACATTGGAGTTAGCGAGTTTCTCGTTACCTCACACAAAGAAATAACCAAACTCCCGCGGTGTAAAACTCCGCCACGATTTTCGATGAGATCGGTAATCGGGCGTTTATAGTATTAATCGAATTTGCGAAGTTCACACCAGATTGAACAGCAATCTGCAGAATTCAATCAACTCTAATTAACGTTGCCGGAATGATGGCCTGGTGAGACTTGATGTTTTCTTTGAGGCAAGAATAACAGAAATCGTGGGTGTTTTTGCAATTTATTCGTAATCGATCGGAATAATTCTAGCCATAGGCACTGGTTTTCATGAGAAAATTAATTTTTGTTCACCAAAAAAAAAAAAACCTTCAAACAGCGCACTCTATTTTTATCCAGTAATTTAGCTGATGATTTTGTATTTTTTACATAAGAAATGATGAATGAAATACTAATATGAGATTGTATCTGATAGTTCACACATATATCGGATGATTCAATGAAAACATTGGCTCAATGTTGTGAATATTTGATTGTTCATAAAAAATGTGAACATTTTGCGATATTGCAATATAGTTCTCATGTGAATTGTCATCAGTGGTTCCACCCTTTGTTATGAGCTTGGAGACTTGTCGAACCTCTCTGGCTCAGGGATCTTTTTTCAATAGAACAGCTGATCTTTGGAACTCCTTGCCGAGAAAGGTTATTCCTCACAAACTTCAAAAACTTCAAAAATTCAAAGTGAATGTTAATTCGTATCTCCTGTCCTTTGACATTCGAAACTATTCATTCGCTACCTACAGCCTTCAGCCATATATACTCACCAAAAAAGTTATCTGAAAGAGAAAAACTGGTCGACGCAGGGATTGAACTCACTACCTCTGATTCCACAACCTTACATTTTGTATTAGTTTCTAGGAGGTTCGTTTCATAGGTGTTGTGATTCTGAGATAATTTTGGGGAAATTTTCGAAAACTGAGTAATCATCAAACTATGTATGAAAATAATAAGATCGAAGTATGGGAGTTGGGAAGTTCGAATTGAAAAGACTGAGAGATCACGGTTTTATGTGACATTTGCTTGGCAAAAAGTTGTCTATGTTATTTTATTGGCATTGATATTCACTTCATATCGGTATTTCAGTTTTTGATATAGCTTTTTCTGACCAATTTATCGTTTTCAGAAAACTCCTATATGGAAATATTTAAAAAAAAAGTGAACTCCGACCTTTTATTAATCGAAATTCAATCATGAATTTGAGAAGCAAACTCAAAAATGGAGGATAAAACAGAATTTCAGTCATCTGTTACCAAAACGGATGCTTTCTCTAAGATCATGTTAGTTTTCTATATTAAATATATGAAACATGCACATGTAAATATTGAAAAATTTACATAAAATAAAAATATATAAAATAACAATAACTACAAAATATGAACAAACAGTTATATTTAGGGGCTACATTGGCTGCATTGTTCATGTCCAGACCTACTAACTGAAAATCTACCGTGACGTTTATTTATACAAGAAGATGTTTTCCCCCCAAAAAGAGTACTATTTTGTTCTATAATATATCTCATGAAATCTAGTATTCTGGTTGAATATAAAATGAATTTGTTTACTACATTTTTCCACGGAGAAGTGGATGTGAAACACTTCAAGAATTGTCAGTATCTAGATATGTAGATATTGAAAAGAATTGGACCCAATATGGTACCTTGAGAGACACCGTATTCAACTCTTTCCTCAGTACTGAACATTTTTTCCAGTTTCACAACCTGTTTTCTATTTGAGAGATGATTTTCAAGGTAATGGTATGTATCACTTTAGCTTAAATTTTTTCAATTTCTTCATGAATTTTGATTCCTCTATTTCTGAATAATTTCACCCATGAACATTTATCATTTTATCTCGATTTGATATTTTTGCCCCAGTCTAATTGGATTTTTCATTGAAATTTCATGTATATTATTTATAATTTTCTTGAGGATACTACCATTCTATTATAAACTCAAACAAAATTATTGTATGTTCTCGAATATATTCAACGAAAGACCATAAAATGAGGTAACTCAGCGAACATTCTACCGAATTTAATCGTTCAACAATCCCTAATTATAATCCTCTCCCTTAACGTCCTAGTTTATTAAACGTCTATAAAAAAACTGCTCCAGGTGAGGCTCGAACTCACAACCCCGGCATTGCTCACGACTACTGCCTTATAAGTACCGTGCGCTAACCAATTGCGCCACTGGAGCGATGGAAAATCTGTCGCGACGAATCGTACACGGAATTCTAGTGCAAACGAGTATGCCACCCTGATAAGAGTGATGAAACCAACGCTTTGAGATTATTTCTAATGAGGACATTTAACGATAACAATGGTTCGACCTTTGACTTTCATTCAAAAAATTTGAAGATTATAATGATATGATGTTGTGATACCGATACTACAGTAGGTAATTAGGTAGTAGATAAAAAAAGGGATAATATAGGTAGTCAAATTATGATTGAAACTGCTGGGAATTTTTTGAAGATATTAGAATATGGGATCCCAGAAAGGAGAAATATATGGTTTGAATTCTTGAATAATTGATTACTCACTTCAATAATTATGAAGGACTTTCGATGTCATGCGGTGTTAGTCAGAAAGGGAATGGGCTTCCTAGTAGCCGGTTTGGAAGATGCAATTTGTCGCTGCAACTCCAGAAAATTGCATGTGTTCAATCATGCAAGTTTTTCGTGTTGCAATCTTTTTTGGTGCGATAAGTTGCAGCGACTTAGTTTTCTATGGTAAATTTGTTGCCGCAAACCACAAATATGTAGTGGCATGTGGTGGCATCGTTGTGAAGAATGTTGATTTCGAACATTTCAATTATTTTTCGAAACGTAAGGAATCAAGTTGAGTAATAAGGTGATTTTATCACAATGTCAATTATTAATAATGAATGAAATCATATATCAGTGGTGATATTGTAGGAGTTTATCTTCGTAGCATCGGTGATTTTTTTTTCAATATTGGCAATGCGAACTGACAGATAGATGACATTTCTCGCAGCGACAAGTCGCCGCTATAAATATAAATTGCAGCGACAAATTGCATCGTCGAAACAGGGTGTAGATAGATTGCATATTAAGTTTTGATTTTTCATTTCTTCGACAACGAGGGGTATTCTTATTATATTTTTGTAGTGATAATACATCATGTTGATATCAAAGCGCACCAATGAAAATGATTCATGAAGTATTCGGTATTCTCAAAACAATTGCTCTATTCACCTGAAGAATTTGCCTTCAAAACATCGTTATATATGTTACCGGCAAAGTGTAATATTAGACATTGTATAGAATACCTAGGCATTCTATACATTGCCAAAAGTAAGCAGGCAAAGTGTGAAATTTTAAACATTTCATACTTTGCCTAGGCATTCTATAGAATGCCTGCTGGAGTTCAGGCAGAGTTAAAAATCTGTCTGTTCCATTGTTTTCAAGTTAAGGTTAACCTAACCTAACCTAACCTAAGCTAAGAAAATGAAAGCTAATTATTCACTAATATTTCACTTTTAAATTTTACTCTAGTAAAATATGAGGATTTTCAGATCCTATGTTTAATACATTTCATGTTTGTTATTTGCAATAAACAATTTTCAAAAATGTTGTTCATTTTATACTTTGCCTGCAAAACTTTCGACATTCTATATAATGCCTAGGCATTATACACAATGCCTAGGCAAAGTTTGTACAATGAGGAACCGGAATTAAAAAAATGTTCCCTTTTTTTTTATTTTATCTGATAGAGCATGAAAATCTGTTCACAAAAATACCCTTTTGACCTCGATCCTTCCACTATTTTTTTTAAAAACCTCTACTATGTAACGAAAAATATCAAATGATGACGTCAGCATTTACTCATTCATAAATGCTCTCCATCTCCTTCTAGTTACGATAAAATACTACGAAATACTATAAAATATTTAGATTTACTACGGTGAGTTGGCAATACGAGATTAATTTGACAGCAGCTAAATTCACATCATTCAAAGTTACAATGGCGTCTGATTGTTGGTTCAGAGTTTTTGAGGTTATGCTGTTGACAAAGGCGCCAGTTAGTGATTCACATTGGAAAAATTAGTTCATATTCGCTATTTCTATCATTCATTCGTTGGAAGCGGGTGTCTCCGATCTCTGAGCTGTTTCATTATTTGTGTAATGGCAATAATGGCTGTATACTTACGAAGTCTTTTCTATGATAATAGTTTGTACGTGACTCGCTGAGTTTAGTGAGTTTATTTGAAGTCCGACATTTAGTGAAATTATTTCCTATACAGTGCGATTAGTGTGTTTTTTGAAAAGATTGATGCTGTGACCATGTTCAGAATCATTTCAAAAAATCCAGATTTTGTGGGTCTAGAAATAAAGGGATAGAAGATCTTGAGGTAAGTTTCCTTTTCCAAATAATCAGTTACACTGTTTTATGCAGCAGTTTTTTGTTATAATAAATAGGTAATAAGCTATAAGAAGTTCAACATTCACTTTTCAAAGGGAACGTTTATGCACTTGTCCTAAGAAAGTTGGATCATTTCTATTTCTCACCCTGGATTTATGCAGCAGTTTTAAGTAATAAGAGTTGGAAATTATAGACTTTTTTATGACAAGTGCATATAAACGTTCCCTTTCAAAAATGAAGGTTGAACTTCTTATAGCTTATTACTTATTTCTTATTACTTAAAACTGCACTTGTCATCACAAAGTTGGATAATTTCCATTTCTTATTACTTAAAGCTTATTACTTAAAACTTCATTTATAAATCTGGTGTTTTGTTCTACACTTAAAGCTTGCTATTGTACTTATTACTTAAATCTGCTGCCTAGTGACTGAATCCAGTATTAAATTCACGTGAGAAAGAGTTACCATTAAAGTTCACTTTGAAGTGGATTTTGAAATATTGCTAGAAAGACAGTATTCATATATTTTTGGCACACTTGAAAACATTTTATTTTGCAAGGCATCGGAACGCATTAATCGGTATACATAACAGTATGATGTGATCAATTAGCCTCAATATTTTGACAAATAAACTTTGAATCTATTATCGTTGCCTATCACAAAATCTGAAACTCCTCGAATAATTTTTCTATATATTTTCACTAGGTATAAAAATAAAATGATCAACTCCATTCTGAACTCCGTATTCTGATCGAGATTTTGAGGCCTGTTGCAGTTGACTATAACTCTGCTGAAATAAATAAATTACCTACCTATTGATAACTAGTTGTATGATTATAAGAAGGAAAATCATCCTTGAACAATTCGTTCAGGCCAGTCTCAAATTACCTACACTGTAGGTTTTGGCTGGCACCTGTCAGAAAACAACTACTCCCCTGGTTGATTTACTTCTGTGAATAAACCTGCGCTGGCACCGGTCGGATATAATCCAACGCCCTTCGTGGTATCAGCCAGGGGAGTAGTTGTTTTCTGACAGGTGCCAGCCAAAACCTACAGAGTAGGTAATTTGAGACTGGCCTGAACGAATTGTTCTAGGATGATTTGATTTATCGCCAGTCTTCAAGTGTGCCCAACGACTATGTCGAATTATAAGAAGGAAATCAATATGTGGTGAAAAACTGTCCTAATTGAATGATATATTGGAATAATTTTGTCAATATAGTAGGTACCTAACTACTAACGTCCAATGAATGTTGAATATTACAAAAAAAGTTATAAATTATGTATACAGAATTTGTTTGAATTATTCATAACAATATTGTAGGTCTGCACGAGAGAGTTATGGAGACAATGCTGTTGGTTTTGTTCAGCTGAAACATGACACTGTCAAACGTATCTCTACTGTCAAAGGAAAAATTACTCCTGAACATAACGTGAGGAATAAAGCATATTCAGTTGTAATGGAGTTCAACTAAGAAGAGAACCAGATTAACTTTGTCAAATGCGAAGACTGTGCTGCCCATTGAAGTGAGTTGAAGATAATCTGTGGTATGCAGTATCCTTTGGGCTAGAAATAGAACTTGTATTTTTGATCTGTGTGTGATCAGTTGATGGGAAGAGGAATTTAAATGTTTGAAATGAGACAAATCACTTGGACCTAAAGGGTAGGATGCTAAGAAAGTGGCAAGATAGATGGAGAGACAACTCAACAGTGACACAGAGAACAAAAGTGCTCATACCTGATATGGAGAGTTGTCTGAAATGTAATACCTAACAGGGCATGCTTCCTTCACAAAATGCACTCACAGGATTGGGAAGAAGGAAAACTCTTGTAGCTGAGGTAATATATGTGATGAGTGTTTTCATTGATATTACTTTCTTTTTCATTTTAGTAGTATACACAATTATCTTCTCTTCCTGTCCTACCTCTGAACAAAAAAAATATGAACCCCTTTTCCTTTTTATATTTTCTGTTTCTGAATGCCTAATCGTCTCAAGTAACTTTGTAGTAAGAGAGGAGAATCAGAACTATATTTGTTTGGATTCAGAACTCACTTTCCCTTCTTAAAAATATGAAGTAGAAGTATTTCTGAAGGTGGCTCATTCTTTTTTCTAAAAATCAAAATATGATTATACAAATGCCTTGTAATACTTGTGTATCAGTGTGTCTTTGAGATGAAACTGAAACTGGTCTGAAGCTAGTGTGTCTGAACTGAAAAGGGTTCAATCTTTTTATTGCTATTTTTGCAGAAATTTGATTTAATATTGAAGATGTATGTATGTATGTAATAATAATTATAATTAATTATTAAGTATTGAAGATGTATATATGTTTGTATCTATGTATGTATGTAGTTTTTTTGCCTTTTTAAAAATATGTGACATTTCACCTACATATTGTTGTGTGAGAATAACATTCCCCACTATAATTTGTTTATACAAAACATAAATTCACTTTGACTGTTTTTTAGGGGGATTGTACATAAGCAGTGGTGCCCATTATCTTGGTTTTCCTCCGACTGAAAAAACAACCTACCAGGATTGGTATCTAGGCAACCAGTTGCAGAATTACTTTTGCCGTGACCAGGATTCAAACCTAGCGAACTACCTGTGCTCAGAGTCTGTTGAATTCAAAGCGTACACTTCTACCGAACGGCTACAACCACACCCAGTATGACTGTACAGAGTGTCCAATGACAGTGATTTGAATTTGAAGTAAAAAGGCCCTGACATGTAAAATTTGCTTTTTAAGGGGACACATTTTGACATATTCGTTAACCTCTGCCTTCAAACCCCTAGCGACGGGGAGTCACAACCCTAAAATTTCAAATGGTGAATGGGGTCGAGTGATACATCATGTGAAAAGGTACAAACTTATCTTCGCAATGATACCCTATTCATTAAAGTTCACCCAAACGCTCAATGCAGAATCGGCTGCTATTTTCACATCAATTCTCTAAGTAAAGTACCCCACACTTTTCTTATGTCAGTCAAATTTTTTGAAAGTTTGGTATATTGTTGTACTCGACGTAATCCTATGGCTATTTTTCTAGAATTGAAGTTGAAAAATGCCCACTTTTTCGTTTTTTTATTATTGAAAGTTAGATTGAATTTCTGTTTCATGTAGGCGTTTATTACATTTTCTGGTAGTGAATCAGTGACTACGCATAAATTCTAATATTTATATAAACAAGTTCATTAACAAATGTATGACAGTCCTTTTTTTGCAAATTCTAACATTTTTACTGTGACATCAGAGAAGCATATTTTTGAAAGGTTCTACTCGTTATATTGTTTTGACTATGCACACTGCACATTTCTTATGCAGGGTATTTCATAGAGAACTACTAGACAAAATTATAATTTTTTTAGATTAATTCCAAACCCTGAATAAGTCTAAATGTGTCCTCACAATCAAACTCTACTTGTCCGACATTTTTGCTTTGAATTACAAGCAAGAAAAATGATAGATGTATAGTTTTGTCGCCCCCATGTCGCTTTCAAAAAAAGTCCGAACCCTTTTGAGTTATAATGAACATTAAAATGTTTATACAATTTGTGAATAATTTTTTCTCCTACTCTGATTTTTTAGTTCAACGAGTTCATATCATTTCTGAGTTGATTTTTTGTGAAATAAAGCATAATACTGAATGTTTTTTTTTGATACTTTCCAAAAAGTTTACTGAATGAAAGAAAAAACTGTTTTGGATTTCATAGTTTATTGAAATAATAATGAAAAATAATTTTGTACCAAAAATTATTAGTGGGAAAATAAGAGGTGATGCATTTGCTGTATTTTGAGAAGATGAAAATTTGCCTACATTTGAAGCAAAACAATTATTTCAAGGAAAAAAATTGAAGTGAATGCTTTCAATTTCTCAAAATACCACCATGAGAAAAACCCACCAAAAACTCATGATATCACCTACAAAGCAATGATTACAATTTTGTCCTATATATGAATAATCTAAGAACACATTGTTTTGTTTTACTGGGTTCGTTAACCGTGGCCTGCAATTTTTAGTGCATGTGGTAGACATTTGTGGGTGATAAGGTAAAGGACGCAGTACCAACTTGTCAAGCCCTATAACAGTAACCAGATCACTACGTCATTACCTTACCTCCTTTAAAAGTGTTCAAGGCAGTTGTAGATGAAACGTCAGTTATTCTAACTTGAAGGCCACGGCCAACAAACCATTATGGCTTTATATTTTTATTCAAATTTATGAATTGATATCACTTAGGAGGTAAATTTTCAAACATTCACTTAAAAAATATGTTAGTGATGAGATCGAGGATTTTACTGAAAATTCAAAAAAATCATTTTGTCATACATAAAAATCTGAAAGAAATTGTGACGTTCTAGCTAAAAGTAAACTTTAATCTTGAAAAAACAAAATGTTCAGGTGGTGACGTGAGACACTAATGATAAATAGGATTCCTTCAGAAACAAAGGACCAAGTAATAAAATAATAACTTTTCAGGATTAAATGGCAAGATTTAGGAATGAGAATCTAGAATTGTAGTTATTTTATTATATGTTTGTATTCGTGAAATGTTTTACTGTCTCATTCAATTTACATTGTGGACAGAATAAAAAAAAACAAAGAGATTATTTGATACTCGATTCAAAGTCCAAATTTTAAAAAAGATCTTTTGAGCAGAAATTCAACATTTTTCTTTTTCAACACTTCACAATGGAAATTAATCTTCATAGAGTAAGTAAGTGAACATTTCACTCAATAATCCTAAACAATTCCAAAAATTTATACAACATATTTTAGTGATGTGTCCATAAATATTTGAGAGGCTGATTTTCATTTCATATAATGATTTATACTTTCACTACATTTCGAGAAAAGGAAAAATTTGCCAAAAATTCTGTTTGGAATAATTCTATTATAAATATTTTTGATTTCAGTTAAGGGTATAAATCAGTCATTAAAACTAAGTACATTACCAGTAAAAGCCTATCTCCTATTTTATTACAAGATTGATAATTTCAGAAAAGTATACACACCACAGTGAGCAGCAAAATTGAACGAATTATTTATATACATATAAAATTTTGGTATTCTTGAATCATGGATGTTTTTTTCATTGTGGGTTCTTGGATTTCGGATTTTATTGAGAAAACGACTTCATCTCTGGCCATGAAGACCATCAGTTTATTGTTGAAGTATCATTCTATGATGTCATGAAGTTATTATTACTTGAATCGCGTTCAGATATTATTTGTGGTAACATTTTATATTACACTCAAATCAATGCCACAAATATTTGAACGTCATTCAAATAATAATAACTTAGTGACACCATAAATCATCTTACTTGAACAACTAATAAAGAGAAAAGGATTTGTAACTCAATACCGGGGTCCCAATCTCTCTCCTTATAATATATATATATATATATATATACATATATATATATATATATATATATATATATATATACATATATATATATATATACATATATATATATATACATATATATATATATATATATATATATATATATATATATATATATATATATATATATATATATATATATACTTATATTAATAATTGAATTAGTTTCTATAAATATTAATACAATTTCAACTATGTTCATATTGAAAGCAATTTTTTTTTCAAAAGGATAGTTCATTTAGAGCATAAAAAATAATTACCAATAAAATGAAATACATGAGTGAATAAGTAGTAAAAAAATATACCAAAAGTAATGATGCAAAATTATTAAAAGATATACAAATAAGCATTCAAAAAATTATACTAAACAATCAATCAATTTTCAAATCAGTTTTATATTTCAGTTTACCATGAGATGATATTTCAAATGATTGAAAATGAATAGAATTTTATGTGGGCATGTTATATAAATTGAGGTTTGAGAAAAAATATGAATATAAAATCTATTTATTTGTACACAGTTTTCAAATTTCAAAATAGGTGATAATATTTCTGATACATGGTACCCTGAGCATTTCATGAACATAGTTTTGGATTACATTTGTGTATTAAACTAGTATAATAATACAAATTTTTTATATATAAGGTAAGTGGTAAGCAGAACGTATGACTAATGAACAACTCGACAGTGAATAAATTAAATTGGACAGTTAAAATACAATCACTATAAAATTATTTCATAAGAGATAAAACGTTTTCCATGCTATAGCAATATTTCCCACAAATTATCCTGTTTAGAGATATAAACATTGAAATGCAAAAAAAAGACCTTTGAATTATTCAAAAACTCAATCACAATACATACAACTCATCAAAGTATTCAATATGAGGATTTTTTCAATATTCAAGGAAAAACAATTTTGAAATAAATCGGTTACTCGGTTTGCAAGCCATAGTGCTAAACAACTGACATTCCAAAAAAAACACCTTTCACACAAATAACTGCTTTGAAAATTACACATCTAAAAGTGTGTAATCAATTTCTGAACAAAGGGTCCTGAAAATTAATAATTCCACAAGCAATGACAACAATATAATCCAATAACTGTATGTGATTATGATCTATGCAAGAATGGGGTTCTAACATTTTAAAATTCCTCAGCCTCCCGATAACTCTTTCGACATGTATTCTCAAAGCATCTATTCTCTTGGATTCCCTCACTTCTGCAGGTGAGAGTATGTTGTAGAAAATTGTGGATATCACCACAAGCAGAATCGGAAGAATCAGGGTCATAGTCAGAATCTTTATATGTTGCTGATCTTGTATCAATACTGCTTGCAGAGTAGGTGGAACTGGATAGTTTTTGACTATGCACATCATTGCTCTTTGGACCTCTTTCACATTTAGCTGGCACAGGTTGCTCAAGATGGTCCTTGTTCACCTGAAATGTTTGTTGATCTTAATTGAGTGTTCAGCAATAATGTACTGATATAAAAACTCTGGCGAGTCATGAGTATATTGTCAGAGAAGAGAAAATGAGTCAGCCACCCTTGCTTTGAGAGAAAGAAACAACATTAAATGCAATTAATCTGAATGGTATGCAACAACGAATAAACGGTAACACATACACCTCCAATAACCACAAGCTGGTGGTAATCTTTTGTCTGTATTTATTCTACTCTTACAATATATGTTTTTATTTGTAGTTATTCCAATGGCTCTGTTAGATTACATCCAAATGATGATACATTTCATCGATAAAAACTCCATTGAGTCATGAGTATGTGAAATTAAACTTGAATTTCATTAGAAAAGGAATAAACGAGCCACTATAATGAATATAATACATAAAAATACTTCTAAACAGAAAAACTGTGAAATAGCATAAGCAGCACTATTATTGGAATTTGTTGGGTACTTACGAATACATATTACTCAGTCATTGTTTCTTTTCGTAACAGATCAATGGGCCAGAATATGAATTCAAGCTGAATTTTTTCACTCACCTCAGCTGGTTGTTTTCGTTTCATTTCAACTCCATTCCATTCTCACCCGGACCAGACACAGATATACTTGGCACAACATCCTTCTTCAATCTAGGTGTATCATTCATCAATTTCACTTTCAAAAAATTCTCTGCATCTTCTTCCCACTAAAAAAAGGTATGTGATTTCGAATGTGATCTTGCTACAATACCTTAAAGCTAAGCCTAGCCAAATTCTATAATAAATATCAATTCAATGAACACTTTCTTGGAGTCATATTCATTATTATTTCTTATAGTAGTAGTTACAACTACACGAACGTGTTTGTGGATGGCTAGTTTTGAACTCTAGTTATAATTTGGATTAATTTTTAGGTATTGTTACAGAAACAAGCAATCAGTTTAAGAGTATTTTATACGATCAATTCCTAAACCGAATCACAATTTTCAGTTACTTACGTTGAAATGATCCTCGCAAACGTAGGCCCTAACTTTTTAGAAACCCTATCACACCCATTCAAAGCAGTTAACCAGGCAACCCTCCTCGATGAATCGAACGGCAACAGAAAAAAGTACTTATTTGCGGAAACTTTAGAGTTGTTCTTGCACTCAGTTACCAAACGAAACTTCACAAAATCACTCTTCGATGCCATAATTTCGGGAAATTTTCCGTTGAAGCGCGAAATAACATGAAAAATGGCGAATTCTTCCCCATCGCAAAAGAATGTCAACAGTAATAAGTTCCTGCAACTTGTAAAAATGAAATTCCTCTAAGATATTCATTCATTAAATAGGAGGGGTGTGGCTTACCAAAACCTAACTTCATATGGTTGTATTTATGAATGAAAGTGTTGACGTCAGCATTTGATATTTTTCGTTACATAGTAGAGGTTTTAAAAAAAAATAGTGGAAGGATAGAGGTCAGAAGGGCATTTTTCTGAACAGATTTTCATGCTCTATCAGATAAAATAAAAAAAAAGGGAACATTTTTTTAATTCCGGTTCCTCATTGTTAAGAAATGAGTTTATTTCATACTTTGCCTGGATTCACTCGGCAATGTATACAATGCCTAGGTATTCCATACAATGCCTGAATTGTACACATTGCCGGTAACATATACATACATCGTACATTTCTATCTTTCATTAAATCAGTTTTATCAATTTTTTTTATTGAATTTTCATTGTTTTAATTTTTCCTTTCATTTCCTGACCAATTGTGTCCCTTTTTTTGATTTGAATTTTTTTATAATTCACCGCTGCAATATTTTATTGGACTATTTCCCTCAATGTGGATAACCGATGAAAAACTTGAAAGTTAGACTGCTTTTACAGAGTTTTACAGCGACTAATTGCACTAGACCTTTTTAACCGACTATATTATTTCTCAATCAGAATTCTTGAGTTTATCCTCGTTGGATTTATGATATTTCAGTTTTTCGATGCCATGAGCTTTCTGTGGACAAGTTACTTTGACTTTGGAAATTCCATTCTTATTTGTTAAAGAAGTAAGCGTCTATGAATGATATCAACAGAAGATATTTGATAATTATTTGATTTTATTCATTTTATAAGAACATATGTCCAACCTTTCTCCATCGGGAGTTCATAATCAATATTTTCGTTCACTTTGACCCAGGAATATATTACTTTGTAGGCAGAGTAGAATAGAGGTAACATAAAGTGGAAAGTTGAAAATTCAGTGGGTTGTTTTATGTTTCAAGTTACTATCGATTTCAGTACTAATGGTTATAAATATTCCTAATTTTGTGATTTACACCGTAATTTTATTGTGTGGAGAAATAAAGTTTGTTAGATGTTTTTTCATTTCAGCTGCCTGTACTCTTATGAAACAGAGGTAATTATTTCGGTTTGATGATTGTACCAAACACATGCGGAAACTCCATACATGAACAGAAATTGACTGTTTCCATAATCTGAAACAAAAACGGTGAATTTCATAGAATGCAGTTGATGTCATTGATGTCAACGGTTTCAGTTTTTTCAATTGAAATTGAATCCTACCACTTGAAAAACTTTGAGGGCATGAGAGAATAACATGAAATGAATAATAGTTTCGTTTGCGTCCTTGCGAAAAACCGTTCAAACCAGTCCAAAGTAGTCTTCCATATGACTTTTGAAAATTAACTCGAGTGTAACCTACCACATATAAATCGTATGGCTGTTTCGAATTTGTTCTGCACATTGATTGTTGGAAACAATTGAAATCATTCGTTGATGCATGTTGAAATGCAACTCATCAGTTTTCAATAATTTGAAATTCAATCCCATAAAATACCAACTATACAAGTCGAAGCCAAACCGATATTATCCTCAGATATGTGAAACTCTAAATCATGGGAGATTAAAACGGGATAAACCTATCCCAACGAATGAATAGCAGCCAGTTTTTCATTCGGTGAATTTCAGCAAAGCCTCTAGGTCAAAATGTTGCCGCTCCAATATATTGATCTGGTCCATGATTTATGGATGGCAATTAAACGGTCTATTCAGAGGTTTTGATACTTATCTGACAAAGAGTCCTTTATAAATGACCACGGATGCTCTGTTATTTCATCAAAATTTCGGGAGCGATTTATTGAAGGCCATTATTTTCGGCAGAATGATCGAGACGAAAGCTAAATGGTCCGCGATATCTGAAGCAATATTAATTTTACATTAGAGCCTGAAAGTGAGAGCTTAGCTCGGATCAGGACCGTTCTGGGAGGAGACTGTTCACTGTTATCTTCCAATAATTTATACGCTCTTCCTGTACCCGCACCCGCTAGAAGAAAAACTGTTTATGTCAAGTACACAATCATTATGGATAATCGTTCGTTCATGATATTAGAAGGAGTAGTGGTTCATGGAAATTGAGAAATGAGACTCCTTTCTCTGTATTTATACCACTTATATTTGAAACCAGCGGTCCAGTATGAGATGATCACCAGATTAGTCTAATTCTGGATTTGAATCCTTAACTACTCTGGTGAAATAATAGAACGTTGGCACTCCAGTGGGGTCCTCTATGACCCCAGCAATAAAAAAATCAGGAATAACATTTACGTGCAAAAATGTTCAAATCCTATTGTCGAAGAGTTGAATTTTGATTCTCGTAGCACATGATGAAATAATTACATGCAATTTTGACAAAAGGCAATTCTGTGAGTCGGAAAAATATAATTTCTGACACACAATTTTCTTTTTTGTGTCTATTTGGAGAGTACAGTGAAAACATTTTGCTTTCCTAGTTGGTTCAGTTCTGATAGAGTGTGCTGAAGGAGTTTTGGAACTTGATATACCTAAATGAATACCAATCTATACATTTGGTACGGGGGAATGAAACTTACTTCAACACTCTGTTGGGGTATGCTACAACTTTTTCTTTCATAAATCACAAATTTAATTCAACAATACAGTTTTCTCCCTCACAAATAGTCAAATATGACATAAGCAAATATTAGCCAAATTCTAATATCCTTCTATCAATAAAAAAATAAACTACCACCAAATTTATAGTACTTGGGGACTTACAGGAGTAGTAAGGGGTTAACAAGTTAGGCACTTGAAGTGGCGTCAAAGTTCACTCAGTAACACAAATAATCCAAATGTAGGGTTATAAAATCAAAAAGTGATTAATTATTACTAGGTATATGCTTTTTGAAAAAGAATCAGATGAATCAGCAATTATTGAGCTGTAAATATATCATCAGAATTTAGCGGTTAAACGAGATTTAGAAGTCACATCAGACGAACATAGGCATATAAAGAAGGTGGGTCATCAGCTAATGTGGTCTGGTTTCGCCATAATAACGCCATAATATAATATGGAACCATTGTATTGCCAGAAAAAAATTGTTGTTCCCTTTGAAATTATATCATTCGCTCTCACGACAACCCTATTCATCTAAAATTCATTTTGAAATATGGTCTTAACACAATAAAATTTTTAAATTTGTGAATAATATTGAAAATTCGTATTCAGTCGGCTTTTCATTCATATAAACTTTATCTACAAATTGTAGTTCAGATGTCTGCCACATAGGGACAGGAAATTCAAAATCAGTGGCACTTTATGAGCCACTGATAAAAAACATCGAAATCTCGATAAGTTTGAATTCACAAGTTGATAATTCTTTCGAATATTTTCAAACAATGCACACATTTGAATTTATATTTAGCCCATTGCATTGTGAACAATGAATTTCAAAACAACTTCGTGTTCAGATTGAATATGCTTTTTTGTCTGGAGAAAAATTTTTGATGATAATGCTTGTTAGTATAAAAATTATCTAAAAACTAATAATTATTGTCACAATGAACACTGAAAACACTTTATACTCCTATACGTGCGCATCATGTGTCTCGCAATGATGCGCACTAATACTAGTTAATAATGCCCTCGTTTTACGGTAGCTTTTTTGACCCCTAAATTTGACACCCTATCTCTTACCTCAGGAGCAGAATGGTCAACCACGGAACGTGATGAGATCATTCCCCAATGCGACAGCGAAACATTCTCAGGAGAAAAATTTCTGCCCCGTTGGAAGATCGAACCCTCGACTGTTGAATCATGTGCCGCACAAAGAACCACGGTGACATCTCTTTTGCCTGTTGACGTATATACTCTCAATTATCATTACGTATTGTCAAAATTTCAACTCAAGAATATCTGAAGGCTTTATGATATCAAACTAAAAATTTGTAATCGAATTCATTTGTATACTTTTTGACGTCACTAATAATAATATTAGGCGACTAGGAGATAACATAATAATACAGATAATAATATATGCATTTTTCTGTCTATGCCATCATTCGATTGAAACAGTCAATTCTAAGTATAGCAATCTACCGAAAATAGCGTATGACACTGGCGAAATAAAAAAATATTTGATTCAATTGGAAAGAGTGGTGACGATTTTCGTTGAACAAATCATTGAAAATGAATATGTAAAGCATTGCTCATCGATAGATTTCATAATCTAGAATTAGAAGCGAAATCCAACCTGCATTTTTACTTCCTCCGTTATGACTGGAGACTTTTTAATTGGTAACCCATCACAACTGAATCTCAACAGATTTTTCGTCAAAATGTTCGACTCTAACAATTCAGTCGAAGGTAATGACTAAACAGATGAGAGCAGTAATTGATGACTTCATTACGGACTACTAATGAACTTATAAATAGCACTCGATGAATCACGACTGTAAAGAATATGTTGAAGTGAACCATGGTTTAGTATAACACAGGTAGGCAGAAAGTGCATAATTGGCATTAGTTGGCATTATCAAGAATGTGAATGATCCAAATTTGATTTTCCATATCCAGAACCTCACAATCGCAAACCACGTATCCATATCAATGTTGCATTTTCTGCAGCAAAGGCCACCGTTGTAAAGCTTTATTTCGTTCAGTCGTGTTGTGAATGCCTTGTTATTATCGTTAGATGTTCAATGTTACTTTTAGGTTACCTTATAGTATTTTTCCCATGGTCCCTTTATGAAAGTCGTCCCGTGACTACTACTGTCTATTTTTTCCAGATGAACGTTGCCTTGATGAGTTGTGAATTTGTTACTTATATTTCTTTACTCTAAATGTCCTAATAGTAATCGTATCTAAGGAATACTTATAATTAATTCGCGGTAAGGCAGATGAAAAGAAAATAAATTCATTTTGTTTCAGGTGGTGACTCAGTTCTAGGATCTTCCGCAAGAAAACTTGCAGTCTTTCATCCAACAAGGTCCATGATTTGAAATATTTGGAAAAGATTGTGAGAAGTGAGTATACATCAACACCTTGCTGAATATTTGGGAGTTCTTCGGTTGATATCATACTCGAGTTTTTTTTCATTCGACAAAAAATACGTGTGATACTCTTATCAAATGATCATCAGCAAAATATCAGTTCATAGCATAAACCAAAGTCACTTTCCGCTGTCTGTTTCTTCCTGTGTATGCTTAGATCTTTGAAAATACGCAACGTATTTCTATGCGTTTTTTTAAATAAATAGTGATTTAGAAGGAAGTTTTATATATATGCAAGATGAATTTTCTGGGTGTTTTATCCGTTAGGTATCTTCTGATTTGTTCGACGTTTCGAATTCCATTTTGAATTCATTCTCAAGAACTGTGAGAAGAATATCTGTCCATACCGTCCTGGTCAATCACTCCCCTTACGAAGTAACCAAGCAAGAGTAAGCAAAGACTTCAATTGTCTGGATGGGCAGGATACAACCTTAATATCGGACCTAGTCGGATAATAACTGAGGAGAATCATTATAAATACCAGTTTCCATGGAGAACAGACAATTGAAGTCTTTGCTTACTCTTGCTTGGTTACTTCGTAAGGGGAGTGATTGACCAGGACGGTATGGACAGATATTCGTCTCACAGTTCTTGAGAATGAATTCAAAATGGAATTCGAAACGTTGAACAAATCAGAAGATACCTAACAGATAAAAACCCAGAAAAATTCATCTTGCATATCGAAGATCCGTGAAAACATCAATTTCTACATAATACCTGGATGGGCAGGATACAACCTTAATATCGGACCTAGTCGGATAATAACTGAGGAGAATCATTATAAATACCAGTTTCCATGGAGAACAGACAATTGAAGTCTTTGCTTACTCTTGCTTGGTTACTTCGTAAGGGGAGTGATTGACCAGGACGGTATGGACAGATATTCGTCTCACAGTTCTTGAGAATGAATTCAAAATGGAATTCGAAACGTCGAACAAATCAGAAGATACCTAACGGATAAAAACCCAGAAAATTCATCTTGCATATCGAAGATCCGTGAAAAACATCAATTTCTACATAATACCTTAATGGGCAGTATACAACCTTAGAGAGCGGCTGACGATATAATCATCAATAATATCGGACCTAGTCGGATAATAACTGGAGAGAATCATTATAAATACCAGTTTCCATGGAGAACAGACAATTGAAGTCTTTGCTTACTCTTGCTTGGTTACTTCGTAAGGGGAGTGATTGACCAGGACGGTATGGACAGATATTCGTCTCACAGTTCTTGAGAATGAATTCAAAATGGAATTCGAAACGTCGAACAAATCAGAAGACACCTAACGGATAAAAAACCCAGAAAATTCATCTTGCATATCGAAGATCCGTGAAAACATCAATTTCTACATATATATATATATATATATATATATATATATATATATATATATATATATATATATATATATATATATATATATATATATGTTACAGTGAAGGTTTTCACGGATACTTGAGTATGCGAAATTGGTATTCTGGGAGTTTATCCGTTGATTTGTCGCTATTGACTTTCGACGTTTCGCCAACATCTCAGTTGGCATTTTCAAGAATGTTACTGCTCCTACTTGGTGCTAGCAACAAGTAGGAGCAGTAACATTCTTGAAAATGCCAACTGAGATGTTGGCGAAACGTCGAAAGTCAATAGCGACAAATCAACGGATAAACTCCCAGAATACCAATTTCGCATATATATATATATATATATATATATATATATATATATATATATATATATATATATATATATATATATATATATATATATATATATATATATAAAACATTGCAAACACTGGCTGCACCCTACGAGAACGATCAAAATAATGTTCCACAGTATTTTACACCTTCAAAAGGTCTACAAAAAAGTCCGTGATTGTATATGTTTATCTCTCATGGATAACCAACAATAACCATTTTTTATCTGTGGGAGGCCGGGGTTGGACGTTAGTAAATAATAATATCATAAAGAGGTTCGTTTCTGACTTCAACTAACAGAAAGCTACACTATTCAGGAGTGATGTAGTCTATATTATCATGCTTGAACAAAAATTCAGTGTGAAATAATGATATATGTAAATCAAGTCGGAGAACAGCTGGCGAGATGTGATGCTTCAACGATCACCATCTTGTGTTGTGTACTGCATAATCATTGGGTAACTTTGAACGTCTGGGTTTTGAAAAGGTACTATAAAACGATGCCCAATTTCGTCGATTTTACTGACTCAAATATTCATCATCAGAGTCGCAAATGAAATTTTGTCTTATAAAGGAACTGAGCAAACCAACCTACTGCAGTCTCAGTCTTGGAATTTTGGACTATAGAAAGCACAGTGGGCGCCACTTCATTGTTATTCTCCGAGTATATCTCCAGAAATAAGCTGTTAACTTTGTTTACAGTCAGGCGAGGGAACATTGGAATATTATCATATCAGAAATGTAACTTTCAAGAGAACCAATGTATATATATGTATATATATATATCAGTTTCTATTTCAATTTTCATCCAAAAAGTTCGATCCTCATTCATTCTTGATACTCTGCCAAATCTTCTTTAGGAAAATTGAATTCCTATAACCACAGCAGAGATAAACCATGTTATATGCCGGCAAACTACTCGGAAAACAGTATTTCCATATGCTTTACATACGAAAAAGTGGGTCGTGCAAACTCCAGCACCGGCTTGGTATCATTAAAAGGTAGTGTGCCCCAAATACGAGAGAATTACCTATAAAATGTAATAGGTTGAATGAAATTCCCAATTCATGAATAATTCCTATCGAACATAAAAAATAAATACTAAAATTTGATTAATTCCTAGAAGAGATGATTGTAAGGATAAATATGGTCGTGTTATTTTAGTCACGATTGTCAGGTATCCAATCCCCAACATCATGTAGATATTTTCACACGTAGGTATAGGTTGACATAGAGCGATATACAGTGTGTTGAACTGCAACTCAACGATAATATCGTATAGGTTTCAACTCAAGCATACAGCCTCTGACAGAAAACGCTTATTTTTCCGGTTCATCACTATGCCAGCATCGATGGGCTACAAAAGTCGATTAAATGTTTTATTGATGTTGGTGAAATCGCAACTATAAAATTTGAATATTTTATAAAATACATTGTTACGAATCTCCTAGCGCCGGCCCTGACGAAATCGTGAACGCAGATGAGGGATCGCGTCGTAGCGAACGTCATTTTCCAGGAACCTGTAAATCGCGTGTGGAGAATTCGCGAAGATTCTTCATAGTGTACGCAGGTATATATACGGGAGAGACTTCGTCGCGGGCAAAGTTAGTTATTCGGCAGTTTTATTCAGAGCTAAGTGGCGAGAGTTATTGAGAGCTAAGTGGAGCAGAGTTTATTCGCGAAGCAGAGTTTGTATCAGAGAGAATTTTTAGTACAGAGAGTTTTAGTACCGAGCATTGGAAAGTTAGCGGAGCAATTTTAGCGAGTGTATTGTATTGTGTTGTGATAGAAAGTTGTAATAAAAGAAGTTTGGTGTTGTTTGGTGTTTTAATCATCGAACCCAAGGATATATCGTAACAGTAGTGTCAGAAGTTGGATTTCGCAAGGAAAAATCGTAACAATATTCTGTAAAATCTGACATGTTTGAAAGTGAATGAGATTGAAAATTTATATAAGAGTGGGGTTCAATTTTTTTCAATTGAATTGATATTTCACTTGCAGGATTTTTCCCGTATACTACTTTCCAGTTACTTTAATTCCCTTATTATCTTTGAAATTTCAAATTGTGTTTGATGTTTTTTATATATGATAATATTCGGTTCAGAAAGATTTCCGAATTGTAATTATTCTAGATCATCCCATTTTTATTTTGATATTCGAAAGATATTTTTGGTTCAATATAAGGCAACTCCACCCATATGTCTCCCTGCAAACAAAGTAACATTCTCCCTCATTTTTTCTTCTGTTTTTTTTTGGCAATAACTAGCGCTTAGTACCTGTACAAGTAAGGGTATCCTAGGTTGGAGATTTACAAAAGAATCTATGAGTACCTTTCAATATCCTTTATTCATCATCATTGAAACTAATTAAGCCTTCATAACTCAAGGTTATTTATTTGAAGCAGGTCTTTTTTGATAAACAAGTAAAATTATTGTCGAATATCAGTGATAGTGTTACAGTTTTCAAATGATATTTGATTAGAGAGCACGATAGCATTCGTGTTGTCAGCATGTATAATTTCAGTATATATATATATATATATATATATATATATATATATATATATTTATAATATAATTTGGAGAATGATTCCCTGTAAGCAAGTACCGATGGAAAAAGAGCCAGCTGTAATTTTCGATACTTCTTAGAGATGGACGGGCAGAAAACTTATGAGCGCGTCTAGAAGATAAATCCTTGTGCGAACAAGGGTGGGCTAATGATCTTGATCGTTGTAGCGACCCAAAGCGACCTACTCATTTTCAGTACCGCATTCGATATTTTCACTGTAAGGAAACCCGGGAAACCTACTGTGCTTCCAAGAATACAAACAACGCCAATATACGACTGAGGATCATCTGGCACTAAACAAGCGGCCCTTACAATAGTTTCCAGATCACGTTCACCTCTATCGTGCAATAACAATGAATTGTGTATATCGTAACATGTTGGTTTGGGTTTATTACGAGAAATGATACCTTCGGGCACGTACGACCAGGGTGTGCTATACACACTGGAAGTGAAAACAAACAATCAAAGGAAGTCAAACGGATAATAGCATTTTTATAATTTAGCGTATGCTCAAGAAACAAGTCTAAGAATCATTCACAGATCTACTCAACAACGTGTATCTGCTCTGGTATCTCGTGAACAGTAAAGCGTTGAGGCAGAGTTGTCCATTCAGAGATGCTGTCGAATAATAGTAATAATTGACCGTTTCGGTTCGGGAGACATACGGTACAAACGAAAAATTCAATTTTTTTTTAACGCTCTTTCTTTATTATTAGTAGAGATATTCAAAATCAGTTCACACTTTGAGATAGTCACTTTTGAAGAGCTTTGAGAGTATGTTCTTGAAACTTGAAAGCTGTTGTTCGACTTGAGCTGCCTTCTACTTTGAATCAAAAGTACCTCCAGAAGTTTTGCTGAGATCAGATAAGAAAAATACTAGCCGACCCGTGCCCACTTCGTTGGGCGGTAATTATTATTGTGAAGCAATTATATTGTGAAGTTCTTAGTACTAAGTGCAATGCAGATGTTGAACTTGGGACACCACAAGGTAGCATTTTGGGACCTCTTTTGTTTCTCTTATACATGAACGATCGTCCCTCCCATGTGTCGAAGGGAAGGTTGTTCATGAATGCTGATGATACTACCATTATTGTGTCCGCAAAAACAGAAGATGATGTACTTTTCAAATCAAATACTGTTCTCAATCAGCTAGCTACTTGGTGTGAGAGAAACCAATTAGTGATGAATATAGAAAAAACTGTTTACATGCGATTTGTGGGCCCTCATAGACGAACACAAATCGACATGCTCAAATCTGATTTGAAATTTGATGATAGTCCTATAAAACTACAAACAAATATAAGGTTCCTTGGAACAGATGTGTATTGTGACATGAGCTGGGACAGTCAAATCAGCTACATCTGCTCTAGACTTAACAGATGTTATTTCGCAATTTTGACCCTTAAGAGAAATTTAAATGAGATATCACTCAAACAGTATTACTTTACAGCAGTGCACTCCATCATATCATCCAACATTGTGTCTTGGGGACAAGCTGATCAGAAGGATCGCGTTTTTATTATAAAAAAAAAAAATATTACGAATAATGTTCAACCTAGATTGTAAAGCATCCTGTAGGGAAATCTTCAAATTGCACAAAATCCTCACCATAACCTGTACTTATATCTTCAAATTGATACTGTACACAAGACACAATATTGGCAATTATACCAAACATGGTGATATGCATTCATACTCAACTAGATAAATTATACATCAAGAAACACAATCACAGTTACTTAAAAAAATCACCTGAGGGTGCTGGTGTACAACTATACAATATTTCCGAAATAAAAAATATTGGATTAAACAAACTTTTCAAGAAAAACTTAAGTCTTAATTGCTTCTATAGCCTTGACGAATATATGACCCACTGCAATAATTGTCTTTGAACATATATTTTGTATATTCATCTAATCAATGTTGATGCCTTTTTTTAAACCTTTTTACTTTATAGATATATATTTATACCTCTTTCCACCATTATACTATTATGTATTGTGACAAAAAACGAATCCAATCCATTACTTTGTAATTGGCGTATGGTTGATCAATAAATGAAATGAAATGAAAAAAAAAATTTTAGCAAGTCATCACAGGGCTCTGCCTTCTGGGCACACTCGAAAGAGTGTGTGATAGGAGTCAAAAATGTTATAAACCTCTATTACAATCCGTTAAGCGATGAGTTTCAATAAAATACGAACACGTCTTTCATCTATGGTTTCAGAGAATGTCCATGCAAAATTTGAAATATATCGAACCAAGGCGTCAAGTTGTCCCATACAACCTTTACCTCGTTTTTCACCACCTTAGGAATGGAATTCCGGGAAACTTTTTTTTATTGGATGCCTACGTCAAACAAAGAACACACCCTTCAAGTTTCAGATCTCTACGATCAGTGGTTCAGGCTGTGCGTTGATCAACCCCTAAAATAACTTTCTACCCCTTTTTAACCCATTAGGCGATGATTTTCAATAAAATACGAACTCCTTCCATCATTTCTGTGTAAGAATGTTTTTGCAAAATTTGAAGTAGTTTGGACCAAGGCATCACGTTAACCAATACAAACTTTGAGTCCATTTTTCACCCCCTAAGGAGTGGAATTCCGGAGTATCCTTTCCCATCGGATGCCTACTACATACAAAGAACACATCTTCCGAATTTCAGGTATCTACTCAACGGTTAATGATGTGAGCTGATCCAACAGGCAGTAATTCAGGACAAATCATTTTATATGCATAGATTAACAAGAAACCCTTTGTAATGATTCAAATATAAGAGCTAGCTATCTAGTACCTACCACTTACTTCTTCGTGTAACTAATAGAGAAACATTTTTGGAGAACATTATTTCGTCTATACCGAACTGTTTAATCAGCGCACACCTTTGAAGCATCACATCTCGCCAGATTTTCTCAGACATGATTAACATATACTATTATTTCTCATTGACTTTTGTTCAATCGTGATAAAAATAGCCTTTATCACTCCTGAATAGTGTAGCTTTCTGTTAGTGGAACAATTTTCATAATCGGCTCAGTATTTCTGAAGATTACCTACAAACAAACAAAGTTTGAAACAAACCTCTTTATGGTATAAGTTTAAACTAACGACCCGCTCCGGTTTCGCACTTATAAAAAATGGTTATTGTGAGTTATCCCTGAGAGATAGACATATACCATCGTTGAATTTTTTTAGACATTTCCGAAGTCTGCAATAATGTGGTATATTATTTTGATCTATCTCGTAAGTTTCAGCAAACGTTCGCAATGTAAGCGCAAAAAAAAGTTTATTTACAACATCACATTAAAAACCTCTGAAATTATCAGTGCTTCTCTACTGTATTATGTATGTAATATACACATAAACCTTCCCCCAATCACTCTATTCATTACAAAAAATGCATCAAAATCCGTTACGCAGTTTTCAAGATCTTAGCTTACATACAGCTTGTCCAATCCATCTTGGCACAGAAATGATAACGTATATGCCCAGCAATCTCTGTGGAGTATACTAATATGAAAAAACACCTATTATATGTGTTAACTGGGTTGAAATTCATTCCTAGAAGGTGTTTTTTCTTCCGTCATGGCTCACACTACCATTCTGCAACTGGAGAAGTATCTGAGTTTGTGCCAAGATGGATTGGATAAGCTGTACATAGTATCATACTATGTAGTGATGCCGTTTGAGTATGAACAAATGAAGCGGCACGCATTTAAGATTAATTTCATTGAAGGCTTTGTTTTTTCTACGAATTGGTATATTTATTGGAAGATTCGCCTGTTTGAATGAATGATCCAATAATTCATTACTATTGAAATAGTGTGTTCGGGAACGGTTCGAAATAGTTGGACTGTTGAGGCGTGAACTGTCTGTCTCGAATATATCTACAATAATTGTGTGGGTGACTACTTTGAACCGCCCTATTTATGGCGAACCCGAATAGGGCTATTGTCAGGAATCCTGTTGTTTATCGATCGAAATTAACTTGCAATTTTATAGTATAGTTCATGAAAATCAACTATGGTACAGAGAGTTTAGTGTTTTGATTTATATAAATTTCATTGAGGGGACATGTTTATTCCTTCCGTACTAGCACAGTATTCTCTTCCATGATTTGTTTTGCGAAGAGAAGGAAGTTTTGAATCAGTGATTTTTGGCGTTTTCTCTTCCTCGAATCTCCCTTCTATCCATAAAACTCATCTAAATATCATTACCGAGCGCTCAGTTTACTTATTCATGTGACTGAATGTGTCATTGAAATGTCTTTTTATTCTGAGCAAGATGGCTCAAAATCGACTTTTTCGAAAGTATTTGTGGTTCTCGGTAGTGTAGAGCTAAGCATATTCTCCTTTCAAGCGGAAGATCGGGGTTCGATTTCCCGCCGGGTCACCGTGCTGGGTAATCGCACGTTAAAAGGTAAGGCCTCGTTGATCCATTGCTCGCACAAGTTTCGACAACTGAGGGTTGAGGTTCGTCAACTGGTTAACGAAAACGAACAATTTTTGAACAATCTACTCGGAAAGCTCTCTAATTCATCTATATGCCGACTGATGAACTGAAAATAAGTTTTCTCTGATGCTGGTGAATCAGTTATCTGCAAAATAGTCCCTCTTCATTGAATTGATGAATGTCGGAGATCATCATGGAAAATGAGAGATAAACATTTCTGTTTTCCTATCACTTACACCTTACACATGGTGGGCCAACAATTGGAGATCGGAGAATAGCTCCCAGACCACTGTAGGTAAACAATATTTCTCAACTGGAGATTAAATGGCACTCAAATGACTACCTCTGTAAAAAATGTTAAAGTATACATAGGGTTCCGTGAGCGGGTGACCTTTTTTTTAATGACCCACCTCGTACTTTTTTCCATTCTTGAAATAGTTTGAATAATAAGCTATATATCAGTTTTTGATTTTTTCAATTGTATGCGAGGTTGCCGAGTTATTGCATTTTCGTTGAAAATTTTTGAAAAATCATTGTTGAGGGCTGAATTCCATAAAATCTAAGCACTAACAGAAGTCCCAAAAAATTTAATAGCTTCCAGTATAGGAATAAAGACATTCAATGAATCTTTGAAAATTGTTCAGAAATATACAAGACGCCAGAACTACAGATTTCAAAAAATGGAATTATGTTTTTCAAATACTCTGTATATTTCGATTTTTTTTTTAAGTTTATCCTTTGGCTTTCCATCGATGTAATATTTCCTCTATCTAAATTCATTAGCTTCCGCGTTATTGCGGAGATATGACATTTCTCTCTATTCCTTAATCCCAAACCAAATCCCTTCTCTGTTTGTTTGGTCACAGAATAATTAACTACTATACAGAAGTGAAACGGTAGCCTAACACAATTGGCTCAAAATATTTGATCTTGATCAAACTTTGTCACTTTCAAATTAATTAGCTGTCTTCATCTGAATCACTGAAGCAAAAGCAATAGAATATTTTAGTGAATTGATAGAGCAAAATTTATCCTCTTATGGTTTGGTTGTGTGACAATTGATAGAAAATGGACTTCTCAACAATGGTAATCATGAACGAAATAGTAAACTGACGGAAGATATGCAAAAAATGTGTGAAAAGTAATTATTAAATTGTATAAACGAATAGTTATTTGAATTTTTCATTTACCATCAGTGACGTAGGTACGTATGAAACATTTTTTATTATCACTATTTCAAACCGTTAATTACGTGTTTGACAGCTGTTAGGTAAAAGCTCATTTAGAATATCTCTAAACTAATGGCGGTCGCTTCCAGAAGTTTTTTTTTCTAAATGATGTGGTATGTAACATATAACCTGATAAATTTTATCTCACGATCTTATTAAATTGTCAAAAAGCGAAATTCAGCGAATTTTTTCTCCAAATTCTTCGTGAAATTGAATTGAAAATCATATTTTCAGGAAATTTATTGTCCATAACTATTATGTGAAAACAAGCTATGATATGCAGAAATAAGTGAACGTTGCTTCCATTCAAGCAGGGCTGTGATAAAAAATCGATAACCTTTCTGATTGAACTCACTCCTAGTTCCTTGTCTTTTACACCAAGCAGCATCTTTGATTTTATGAAGAGCATACGATTCCGTCAGAAATTCAAAACGTGACCTCTCATCCAGAACTTGAGATTGAAAATGGGGTGATATATACTAGTTGCAACCATTTTCGACTTCGGGGCAATTTCAAATTTTTTGCAGTATTCCTCCTTGTCGAAGAGAAGCTTAAAATACCACACGTTCCATCCAGTCCGGTTCTGGATACCTTTCGGGTTCAAACGGATCTGAATGTGTCAAGAGAAGCGGCTGCACATGAATGTTTTTCCATATGAATGAAGCCGGTTCGAAGTTGAAAACCCAACATTCAAATCAGATTGACTGTTTGGCGTAATTACAGTTGTTGTGAACACTGGAAGTCAGAATGTTCCCGATAAAAATCATCGGTGACAAGTGTTCAGGATTCAGAGAGGCAGTTATACGATCCAAATTGTTTTTCTGCGTCATTGGCACAGTTGCATTTAATTTGATTGAAAAATAGTAGGCATGCTAGAGTTTAAGCACAGAGTGATTTATTTGATTTATTACTGTCGCTTCGTTTCGTTGCCAATGTTGTGTATGCAGATTGGATTTGATATTGAATGCTCCTACATGTCATGTGGGTCACCTTCCAGCAAACAGAAATAATAATAATAATAAAAATAATATTTATTTATCCTTTAAGGCGTTAACAAAACGTATAGGACATGTCAGTCAAAGCAACATCAATAAGATCGTCACAAAAATCGTGTATATAAAGTAAAAATGTACGTATATGAAAAGGTAAACATATTTAAGTATATAAAAAGGTTTGAAAGAAGCTCAAGAAAATCATTTATGTTAAATGGAAGAGAACTCCAGATCCCAATCAATCGAAAGTGTCCGAAAAAAATTCATTAGCACTGTAATAAGCCTTAGATAGCAATAGAGCTTCAATTTCTGTTTTAAATGCTGAGATGTTTATGGTTCTATAGTGGTTAGGTAGGAGATTGAAGAATCTTATTCCCATATACCTGGGGTACTGTTCGAATTTCTTAGATCTATGCCTAGGGATACTTAACAATTCAGCATGTCTGGTACGGTAGCTGTGGTAGAAAGAATTTTTAGTCAATCCATCTATGCTTTCCCGAATATATATCATACATTTGAATATATAGATGCAAGGGAATGTTAGGATTTCATGGGATATGAAAAATTGTTTGCATGAATCCCGCCATGGGATACTGAATAAATTCCTAATAATTTTTTTTTGAGAAATAAAGACCCTATTTTTGTTCAAAGCATTACCCCAAAGTACCACATTGTGACCTAAGTGACTATATACTACCCCTGTAATAAACTTCCAGGAGTGCCTTCAAGTGCATAGAGTTTTTTATTCTAGAAATGGCAAAATATGCTTGGTTTATTCTTTCACAACTGGCAAGTGGCGTCAATGCGATCATACCATCTCAAACTGTCATTCACCATAATTCCAAGGAATTTTGTACAATTTGTTGAAACCGGTTGCATTCCGTTGATGTCTAACACAAATGAATGCTTGGGAAGACTCTTGATGCAACTGAAATGAATTAATTTTGTTTTGTTCAAATTGACAATAAGATTATTCAATCCGCACCAGTCTAAGAAACCTGATATTAGCCTCTTTGTTGTCGATTCTAATTCTTTCTGGCTCCGTGCTGAGACCGCTAAAGAGGTATTGTCAGCAAAGAGAGGTTATTGCTATTGATGTTGAAATAATTTGGAAGGTCATTGACAAATAAAAGAAAAATTAGTGGTCCCAGCACAAAATCCTGGGGAACACCCGAATTTATTCTATAATGCTCCGAAACTTCATCCTTTATCTTGACAAACATTTCACGGTCTCTTAGAAAATTCATGAGCCACAATATCGCCATGATACCACGATTCAACGTGTGATGTCACATTTTAAGGATATCGCTACAATATAGATGCTGCATAATTTTTCTCGACAATATAATCTTTGCAAAATTTTAGTTATATAAAATATGTGGTATAATGTAAATATATGTAAAATCATGAACGAATACAAATTAAGGTTCTTGGTAGTATAGTTGTTAGCACATATTATTATGATTGTCATGCGGGAGGCCGGAATTCGATTCCCCGTCACAGGAGAATCGTGCTTGGACTTACACGTTGAAAGTTTCGTTAAACCATTGCTCGTACAGATTTGAGAGTTGACGTTCGTAGGGGGCATCAACTGTGACAATTGGTACGGCAGAATCAAAGAACTTTATTTTAACAGACTCAATGAATCACCTGAACAACTAATACACGACTCAAGTTATCAATTATTAATAACTATGGCACTGCATCGCCTATTGATTTGCTCGATCATGATTTCGGTATTCACCCGACTTCCGCCGTTTTCTCTTCCAGCTATATTTATGTCCGTGATTCTGGAATGTTCCGTCGTCGAACGGGCACTGACGTTTCTTGAAACTTCGTCATAATTTTCCGTGTGTAAACAAAGGCGGTCTGTATATTTCTCGATGAATCGCGATAACTGTCGATGGGCGTGGTCTTCTTCAAATCACTTGCATAGGCGTAGAGAAAGTCATAGGCGTAGAGAAAGGGTTTCTGTTTCCCATAATCGTTGTTGATTGTCGATTCCGTAACGATATGAATAAAATGAAGACAAAAGAATTACACATTGGCTGTTTGAAACTGAATTCTTTTAAATTTTAGCGCTTGCTCGGGTCGTTTCCCACTGGGTTTTTGGTATGGTATGAGTGAATCGGTCCAATCAAACATATCATTTTTTTAATTTCCAGTCTAAAGTTTCATCTATAATCCCAGAAAATGAATTGATTCCATCCATAACTGACTCAGCAGTTATATACCTAATATAAGTCTTCAGTTGCTCATTCAATCAAGGCACAAAGAAGTCTTGAGTGATATAATCTATATAAACAGCTGCATATAAAATTTTATATTTTATGGCAATGAAACATAAATAATTTTGTTCACGACAAATACATAATGTAAGTATCATACTTATGGCTTCTGCAGTATAATGCCATATATGAGGGGTTCAATGCTGAAGTGAACCAAGTCCATTTATGATGAATTTGAGTTATGAAGAATTGAAGTTTTTTGTCAACGATTAATTCCTATATCATCTTTTCTATTTTTTTCGACTGAAGATCATTCAGACCATTCATAGTTTAAATAAGAGTGCTATCATATGAACAGAAAAATAAATAGTTTGAGATTTATAATTCTTTTTCTCTCCTCATGTTGGAGGTCACTTTTCCGGTGATTATTTCCCTCAATGCGAATAAACGATGAAACAGTTGAAGGCTAGACTGCTTTTACAGAGTTTTACAGCGATTAAATGCACTAGACCTTTTAACCGATTAAAATGTTCGAAATAAACCGGGCGTTTGGATCACTTTTCAGGTACTATCTCTGGTACTATATTGTTCCTGTGTTCGATTTTGATGTTTCCTGAGTTTACATGTTTTCTGGAAATAATCTAAACATATATCCCTCCTTCACCAAGTTCAATCGACCAAAATGCGTGCATTTCCATGATTTTCAAAATTTTGCTTTCAAGCAAATGCTTTCGTGTATAATAATTAAAAATAAAACCCCTCGACCTGCGGTCTCGGGATTTTATCAAATTATCATACACTCAAGTCATTTGCTAAGCAAAATTTTGAGAATCATGGAAGTGCAGCACACATTTTAACCGATTGAACTTGGTGCACTCGGGATATACCCCCGAAGATTTCATGAATACAGAACAAGCTCAATATGAATTCATTTAGTGAAACGGGACCAATATAATAAATTCTCCAAATCATCATAAACCCATTCGTCATCGGCAATTTCAGGTTGCAGTTGAGTGGCTCGCGTGTAAGTTACCAATGGTAGATGTTGGAAGTAGTTGTGGTACACTGGAGGAATGTGAGGAAGCAGACTGATCGTTTTTTTTAGCTGAAGTTATACTCCGAGTAGTATAAAGTATATCATGCAGAGTCTATCATAAAACATCGCTATAATGGACTTGGTCCGCTTCAGCTTTGAACCCCTCATATTATCCCCTCAGGAAATAATGGCGAGAGATTAATAATAATAGTCTTTATTCCCTCTTGAAGTCCTATCACAAAATTTCTTGAATTGAATATTACCATGAAAACGATATAGCCAAACTCAGTGTCAGTGTCAAACGCGCAGGTAGTGTTTGGGTATTTTAGTGGCGGATCCAGGATCAGGTCAAGGGGGGGTCTATAACTCAAAATTTTTATCTATATAGCAACAACTAGTCAAGATCCAAAAAAAAAAGGTGAAAGAGATTGACATGAGCAAAATTTGAAGGTGTGGCCAGGAGGTAAAGTAGGTTCGAAACTTAACTTTTTTTTAATCGAATCGAGTTGATTTAACCCAATCAACAGCATATTCTACTCATACATAGTATATTCAAATCGTTACCGGCATACACAATACTCATCACAAATGTAACAAGTCTAATTTTTCAAATACTGCGCCAAAAAAGGTCCAGTGGCAGCACTGTCAGAAATTCCTCGAACTTTTCCTCGATAAGCCTGACAAGTGTCAATTTTCTTTGAATTTTCATCGAGAAAAATTGCAATTTGATAGTTAAAAAAAGCATTTTATTTTGAACCTACAACAGGACTCTATTTTCATATTTTACTCGGCTTGATCCAGCGTCTGAACCGACTGAACCATAAAAAAAAGGAAAGAACAATCGGTGAGTCCAAAAATTTCAAGCGAAATTTGTTTGTTTGTTTGGGTAACATTCAATCCAGATCTTGTTTGTACTATTTTTAATTCTTGAGAATAATTTTTTTTAAGAATTGGAGGATTATTGAATTGAATAAATTGATGAAATTGGTTGTTGAAAAAAGAAAATTCACTAATGTTTAAATGTAGCCTGTAGCCTCTCTAGTTTTCAATGGAATGTAATAATAATTATTGAAGTTCTTCAATTTTAAAGCAAAAAAATTTATTCTATTTTATTTTTTTGTCTTGCTCATGTGACATTTTTTCGTTCCCTAACAAAAATTTGGAAATTAGGAGCCGATAAAAATTGAAAAAAATAATCTCTGATTTTCCCAATGGGGGGGGTCCGGATCCGAAAACCCCCCCCGTGGATCCGCCACTGGGGTATTTGTATTGAGATGAATGACACTGAAGAATCATTTTATTTATGATCAATACATTATTTTGCAGTGAGAAAATCATATTTGACCACTCAAAAAAAGGGAATCTGTGTCTGACTGATTTCCACATGATATATTTTCATGGAAATGTTGTATCCTCAACAACATCAACTCCAACGAGTCCTCTCTTTTCATGTTCATTACTTTGCTTCGTTAATGAATTGAAAGACATTTCGTTCGGAATATTTTCTCCAGATCCCGAGTTCTCTCCACGGATGTGGAAATGAGTTGGAACTCGACGATATCATCGATTGCATTATAACAGATTTATTCGCAGACTGAGCAATTACCGCTAATTGGTTACGCTTACCTTTGAACTTTTATCGAAATGAAAGAATTATATTTTAATGACTCAAAGGAAAATGCTTTCACGCCAACATGAAAGTACTCTGATTTCGTATAATTCTATCACGGTATATAGAACTTTCGACATAAATTTTTCGTCTTTCACTTTGTGACAGAAATATCTAAATTGAGCAGAATGACAGCAGAATCGTGTAGGAAAGAAATCATTCAGTTTCGGCAAGACATGAATTCACTTGTTTCCTTCTTGAGAATGATACTAGTTACGAGCTGAAGAATAGAGAGGTCTAATAAAATGTAACAATTGTAATACAAACTGGTTTGAGTGAAAATAATGACATGTTTTCTGGAATGTTCAGTTTTACAATTACTGATCGAATTCACAAAATATAAGTTCCTGCTCTTTCATCGAATGGTGTTTCAAGAACCCAAAATTAATGCATACTCCCTCCTTCATAACCTCATTACCAAAATATATTCTCAGAGTGTTTAAGTTTAGGAGTAATATCTGGAATATCGTGTTGGGACAATTTTATTTCTCAATATCACCTTTTGAGAGTTAAGTATAATTGAAAATAATATGCCTTTCTCTGGAAGCAACAGGAATTTCAAAAATTTTTACTCATCCAAATGGTGGAATATATGTTCATCAATGTACAGCTTACCAATCCATCTTGGCACAAAACTAATGACGTATATGCTCAGCAATCTATGTGAAGTATACTAAGATGAAAAAACACCTATTATATATGTTTACTGTGTTGAAATTCATTACTAGAATGAGTTTTTTCTATCGTCATGGTTAACATTATCAGTGAGCAACTGGAAAAGTATCTGAGTTCGTGCCAAGAAGAATTGGATAAGTTGTCCCTACAGGTACATTGAAATAATAAAAAAAAATCAAATGAGAAAATAAACATATTAGAAAAAAGAAGTAAAAATTAACAACATGAAACCAAGATAAATATTTATTTTACTCGATATTCAAGTCAATTATGAGTTTTTAATGTGAATTTAATATTCTATTTCGAAAATTTGAAGAGCACACGGGAAAAACGAGTAATGTCCAAAAATCATAAATATTCGGAAAAGCGTTTTTTAATTGGAATCGGTTCATTGGCAAGTCAGTTTTGACAAGAAAAAAAAAGAGTCCCTTCCAATATTCTATCTGATTTATGTGAATACGCGTTTAAGCTATCGTAATTATCAGAAGATATCCCTCGAAATGCAATATGATTACCTTCATTGTTTTTCCCAATATTCAGTGCAATTTTTCTATAGACGGATCACTACAATTTCTCGTGAATCTTTCGATGAAAATAAAAAATAAGGCGTTTTTACATCTGCATAATTTCGAAAAGTGTCACTTTTGTGAAAATTCAAGCAACGAATTGGTTCATTTGTCATTTCATCACCTGGGTGGTGATTTAGTTGAAAAAGTCGGAAGATACAAATAATGCCAATTATAATAATTGACTGATTAGTTGAAGTGAAAATAACCATGTTTCCACAACCGGCTTCGTATGAATGATATCTTGAAGTCGAGTTATTCTACTATTCCTAGTATCTTTTTTTAAACCTTGTTTTTATCGAATGCATAATCCCCTTTCAACCGAGCGCCCCATCAGAAGCGTTAAAGTCGGATTAAACGCAAAATTTGTTATAATTTAAACGCAGAAAATATCGTCTGAAACACCTCGTACAATATGGGATCAACTTATTACCCATAAAATGTACATTTTGGATCTGCCAGGGCCAGCATGCGAACGCTCGTTGATTTAGATGGCTATTTCCTTTTTAATTTCCACCAAATAACCTGCAGGATGTGGAAGAGTCTAGAAGGTGAAATGTAAACGGCTCACAACACTTTTCTAATGGGCTGCTAACAGCAAGGTTATTGTGACTTCTGATGGAAGAAAAGAGAAGCTCAGTTCATCCAAGAATGGATGGTATTTCTGAACTGAATGTTTTCAATGAGAGAGTGAACAGGAAGGAAAAAAGAATCACTCTGGAGTAAGTCTTCTTGAATGAGATACAATATTCGTTAGTATAAAATATTTCTACTCGAAAATAAAATTATTCCACTAGAAATGAACAATACTATGTTCTGCATCAGTTTATGGGTAGGGTTTCCCAATGTCATCTTTTGGTAAGCGACGCTTTTTATTCAGAAAAATAGTATATTTCATTTTTATTATTTCATTCATAGTATCTGTATTTTTCATCAGAAAGAGAAAGGACAAATGAGTTGTTTCATTTGTACATCTGGTACTGCAGTTCATTGTCAAATGTCAGCAAATTTCCGGATTACCTTGAAATGTTCTGGTACAGTAGTTCTCTTGGGAAAACGGCTTCCAGATACAGCCCAATCTTGATTTGAATACATCTCCTAATCCTACGCACTTCGTTAGTCAATTGACGAAGGCAGCAATTACAAATAATATTCTTTTACCATAGTGTGACAAACTACAACGCATCTCAGTGTACTTAATTCATACCGTTTTGTAATGTTATTGATTCCTGACAATTCATAGATGTCTAGAAATTCGTAGATACTTATATTTGAGTGCTAAAATTAACGCAATAATGTTTTGACTGCACTTATCTATCGCTGCTAAATGAAGTTTTGGATTTTCCATGAACAGACAAAAATCACTTCATGCAACTCGTGCAAAATATATGTTTTTTACGTCGGTGCAATAATTATTTAATTTCTGTACTTGTATGAATAATGGTCGGTTTATGCACCACACTTTTACTTTTACTTTATCTTTTACTTTTACTTTAAGAAAGTTCTCACAATGTAAATTAATCGAGGCGTTCATACACGGCACTTTTACTTTTACTTTTAGTTTAAGGATGAGAACTTTTACTTTAAGAATGAGATAACTAAATAATTTTAGGGATTGCGCATGCGTGCATGTGAAGTCATCACAGCAAGCAGTGCCACCAACATCATAAGGAAATGTATTCTTCTGAATATTTTACAGAAATGATATAAAATGGATACTCTGTGAAATATCTGTCATTATCCGACACAAAATAGCAAATTGCAAATGAAAACAATGACATAACCCACGATTACTTCTTCTTCTTCGTTTGTTTTTGATCACTGCGCGAGCGTCCTGTTTACTTTAACACTGGTGTATGAACGGTCCAATTCCATTCTTAAGGTAAAAGTAAAAGATAAAATAAAAGTGAAAGTGTGGTGTATGAACCGACCATAACACTTTTCTGCAATTCCATAACTATTTGCCAAATTCCATTGAGAAAGAATTAATTGATTTGCTTACTATTTCTGACCGATAATACTTTATTTGAAAAAAAAAGTACAATATTTCACTTTATTACTGCTCAATCCAAATTATAGTATAAAAAATAATTAGTTTTCGAAGCTTGAATTATTCCGAAATAACAATGTTTTCCTTTGGCAATCATTGAATACAACTGAAAAACCAGAAAACTTCAGATTACATTAGGATCCTAATGGATTTCAAGTCAAAATTTCTCTTCTGAGTTGAATTATTTCTCAGAATTCATGACCAATTCGATTCGATATGTTTCAGGTTGTTAGTTGTATTCATGGATTATAGAAATAACACTGCGTACATAGTTTTTTGGGCTCTTAACCTAACCCAATCTCAAAAGTTGGAATCTATACCAACGTAGAAAGGTGGATTTCTAATCTACTCCAAAAATTTGCGGCGTTGATAAAAAACCAGTTCATTCTGAAATTCGACTATCAAAAACTAATTTTTATCAAATACTTATCGCAAACGTTTCGGAAAAAATCTGGTTCCGTTTTCGAAACTTGTTCACAAATATTCTCTTATAGGTTCGTATTCCTAAATGTTATGTTTGAGATTTGACATAAGTCTGTCAAGAGCAGAGGGGTGTAGCCAGATGCAACTCATATCAACTGAACTTGTTGAGATGCAAGTATCCGCAGACAGCATGTTAAAAGGAGATTCCTTCAGCTTCCGTCTCCTGCAATTGCAGTGAGTAGGTACGGGATCTTAAAGGAACTTAAAGGCTGTTGTCCCAAGAAAAATACTCTACCACACCAATAATTGAATTTTTCGATTTCTCATTTTCCAAATTCACATTCCCTCGAGGTGCATATGACAGATTGTTCATCTTCTCTTTAAAAAAAAATAACAATAAATATTATCCTAGTTTGATAAGATCTTGCATATGGTCATATGCCAAATGGTACAACTCTTTCAATTTCAGTTCAAAAATTCATTTTTCTGCACCATCCTTTTGGAAAATGTTTCTGACAGGCAACGCATGACAATCAGTAAATGAATTTATTCATGCATTTTCAATCGATCTCAAGCTAAAATCATCATTCATGAATAATGCACCACTATACGAAATATTACTCACCTATCTCAAAGAGTAGTGTGGTTTCCTTCAGAGATGGTCCATCCTAACTCTCCAATGATTGAATAATGAAATGTGCCGATGATACAGCGAATACTTTTTCGTCAAGAAAAATAAATTAAGGGTGTTTTTCAATCAAGTTAGCATTATCAAGAGACTAGTCTTCATCAGAAGATGGATCAAATTAAATTGTTGTTCGTTCCGTCAACCAGCTGACGAACGTCAATCCTCAGAAGTCGAAACTTTTGCGAGCAATGGATAAACGAGGCCTTACCTTTTAACGTGTGATTACCCAGCACGGCGTCCTGGCAAGAATTTCAACCCCGGTCTTCCGCTTGAAATGTGGACGTGCAAATCTCTACACTACCGAGACCATATATACTTGAAATGTACATGAAAAATGATGAAATCTTGTATTCCGTATCATCATCAGCGCAAACTGAATAAAGTTAAATTTTTTTTTTGAAATTATGGGTAAATAGAGATCTCATTTGAAAAGTATTCAATGAAAATTGAGTTTACTTATGCATCAGGTGTACAAGAGACAAAGCTGTAGAAATACATGTTTTTGAAGGACATAGAATTATTCAGAAAATTGTGAGTATATTACAAATTTATTATATTTAATCCTGAACAGAATAATTATGGATAATAACAATGGTACCAATGAAGTCTTTTGAAATTGCAATTGCGTGAAAATGAATTTTGACATTTGATAGTATCTGACAGATTGACAATGACAATTGAAGACAGTGACATGCAGCATAAACTAAAGAAGAATATGTATCAAAAGGTAAATTGACAAATCAAGGAATTACTTCATAAGGAACCCGTACAGAGGTCTGAAAATGTCGATATAATATAATAGACCAAGAGCCAGAGCCCAAAAAATTCTCTGAATTTACTAAGCCTGTTTTTTTCATGGCTTATTGCAGTGGTTGTGTACACAAACATACTGCGGTCAGTCAGGCGAAACTGAGAACAGGCGTCTCAGGTACGCTATCGAACCTGCCGTACCTGCCGAGGTAATAAAACGAATTTACTAAAGCTGAAAATTGTTATACACATTGTATATTGCATATACATAAAAGGTACGACAGTCAGTCAGCTAAATATGGGGACGGAGCTGGTCAGTCGGTCGCAATGTATGTACAAAAAATAAATACGGTGCAATTAATTTACTACACTTCAAAATTTTTGTGAGGGTATTAAATGCTATGTGAAACATAAAAAAAATGATCAGTTATCGATTTTGAGGGACAAGGCCCGTCAGTCAGCAAAAATAGAAACGAAAATTTCGCGCGGGCTTGGCGTTGCAGGTGGCGGTTTGCTTTTCTCTTTATTATTTAATAAACGAAATAAGTAAGTAGGCCATTTAGTATTTATTTATATTTTATTTAGTATAATAATATAACAATATATAGCAATTATTATACTTCTAGATAATATTTATTACAACTAATATTTGCTTAATTTACTCTTGCTCCGAATCATCAAATTCATTCATTTCGCTCTCACGATCAGAATTGTCAAGCAAGTGATATTTGCATTTAAACAGGAATTTTGGTATAAGATTTGAGAACGGAAACGGATTTAGTTTCTGAAACTCCGACGATAAGTGTTTTCATATATATTAGTTCTTATTATTTTTTGATAGGCAAAATTCGAGATGACGAGAAGTTGCTGAGAATTGGACTTGTTCCGACTTGTTCTATCCAGAAAGCACTATTTTTCCATTGGCGCAGCAACTTTTGGGGGTAGATAAAAAATCTGCCACACTTGTATAAATTCAAATATTCAATCTCATTTCTTCAGATTAGGGTAGGTTACAAACCAAGAAAACTACGGAACAAAATTGTATACTCTGCAACCGCAGTTTCAAGGTGCGATTTGAGTTCACCAGACAATTTGTTTTTACTGCATTCCATCTATTCAGTAAACCTGAATCCCATGAGGCAATTCGTTGCTGCAACACTGGAAAGTTGCATGTAACTCGTACACTTGTTTCATGTTCTTTCTCCATAGACGGTGAATACACTTGAAAACTGGATACGAATCGAATCATCTGAAGGAAAATAGGTTCAGACCAGACTCAACTTTCCCTACACAGTAGGTTAATAGGCTGCCACTTGTCAGAACTATTTCCGAGAGGTGTCAGTGCAGGAATCTCTACAGAAAAAATTTTCGCATGTTTTTTGCGATATACGATATAATTGCCGGAATTGTTGTCAATTATTGGGACGCGTACACTAGCAGACAGGTTTCAAGCAAGATAGGTCTCTTACATACGAGTATACCTGCGCTCAGTCCGATACCACAGCTTAGTTGTTAAGCTGTGCCGATACTCTGATTTAAAATCGCTTTCAAGGCTGAGCGCGCGCGCGAAATTTTCATTTCTATTTTTGCTGACTGACGGGCGTTGTCCCGCAATATCGATAACCGATCATTTTTTTTATGTTTCATATAGCATTCAATACCCTCACAAAAATTTTGAAGTGTAGTAAATTAATTGCACCGTATTTATTTTTTGTACATACATTGCGACCGACTGACCAGCTCCGTCCCCATATTCAGCTGACTGACTGTCGTACCTTTTATGTATATGCAATATACAATCTGTATAACAATTTTCAGCTTTAGTAAATTCGTTTTATTACCTCGGCAGATACGGCAGGTTCGATAGCGTACCTGAGACACCTGTTCTCAGTTTCGCCTGACTGACCGCAGTATGTTTGTGTACACAACCACTGCAATAAGCCATAAAAAAATCAGGCTTAGTAAATTCAGAGAATTTTTTGGGCTCTGGCTCTCCGTCTATAATGAGAACCTACCATATTCAGTCCTATTCAGAGATAAACCACATAGGACTAAACATGGTAGGTTTACATTAGATCATGATACATATTATGTTTCATTTCATGATCCATGTCACTGCCTTCAATTGTCATTGTCAATTTGTCACATAATGTCAAATTTCAAAATTTATTTTCACGCTATTGCGGTCTAGTGGAAACTCATATGAACTATGGAATGATAGGGAGGTGTATTACAAATTCTTTTGAATATGCTTGAAGTATCCCAATAAGATTTCTCAAAATGATTTCGCAGAAAGATTCAAAATATCCTAGCGATCTTCTTCACTCTCAAACACAAATAATGGATCTTAGACAACTTTACAAGTATGTATAAAACAATATCTCGATAAAGAAAATCTGAAGAAAAAAATAGGTATGTTATTCCGAAAATGGGACATTGGGACGAAAAAGTTTTTATTACATAGCTCCGAAAATGTTCAATTACCTACCGGATGCCTTGAATAATGAAGCTGAATGACTAATGAATATAAAAAACAGCTGAAAAGTTCCATATTACAAATAGAAAGAAAGGAAGTACATGAACTCATAGAGGAATAAAAAAGCATACTGAAACTCCTCTTTAGAATTTAAATGTATTCAACATCGTTGTTAATTATTGTATTTTAATTTGTGACCTGCTTGTGTTACTACTTTTCTCGTAAAATGATTGTTATTTTTTATTGTGTTTATACTCATACATAGGTTAGTGCTTGTCTTATATACCTTTATTTTTAAACACTTTTTATTAATTTTTTTCTCACCCACACACAGGGTTACACCCTCAGTAGGGATATCAGTTCATTAATTATACGATATTTGTATTATTACCGATGAATAAAAATTTTTTTAAAATTATTATTATTGTAATTTCAATGGTTATCATTGGTACCATTTTTATTATCTAGGAGACTCCTGTTCAATATTGAATATTTTCAATTTGTAATATTTTCACTATTTTCTGAATTCTATGTCCTTCAAAAGCCTGTATTTTTGTGGCTATGGCTCTTGTACACCTGACAAATGAGTAACCTCAATTTCCATTGAAAACATCTCAAATGAATCTCTATACACCCACAATTTCAAAAAATTTCCAAGCATTACTTACTTTCAGGTAGGCAATGATGATGACTTTTCAGTCGAAAGCGCACGGTTACAATTTTAATGAATACTTTCCTGGACGAATTACAAAAGTCCTTCATTTTCCAAGTACATTGGAACGTGCACACAGCTTGACAATTTTCACTCAAATTAAATGTTACTAGAAAAAAATTCATTTTAATTAAATTAAATAAATTTTCCGATTTGAACTTGACAATATTTATATCCGATGTGAAATGGAAAATACACCCATTTCTCGTTTGTAGTCATTGCAGTACCTTCGATGAGACTCGACCGAGAATACAAATCGGAACCCTACCGAATGCATCCCCACACAAATTTCGCCATAAAGTCGACTATCGCGAGTATCTGCACTATCGGGTTACTGCTCCTTTGAGGAATGCACTGGCACTTCCACAATTGCAAACCCGCCTCCGTACGGATAAACTTCCCATCGCATGAACTTGGAAAGTAGATTTATTATGTAATGCATACCTACAAGATACGCTTACACGAGAGGCCAGATTCTGGATACAAGGCAATCATCTCATTGTATCCATTTTTCCTGGAGTGCTTATTCAAAAATTCACATCACGTCATGAATAATCCACCAGAAGTTTACGTCGAATAAAATATCTCAGAAAATGAGCTAATTAAATTTTTTTCAGTGATATTCGGGTTTGATGGTCGTGGTTTCGCATTCTTTCCGAGGTCACATACACCAAAACCCTACAAAATCCTCTACGGAAGTGGGGCATAGCCAGATGAGAATGGTATTTATGATATCTACCTGGTTGGATAGAAAACGAGTGAAGATTTAGGACGTAGGGTTTACTTACGAACTCTGAATCCTAATATCGAATAGACCTTGCAAAAATTGCAGCAAATGAAATAACTAGGAAAGGTATAACTGGTGAAACTCTCCACATCATCAATGATAGCAGTCAAACACAGCTAGCTTTGAAAGATCATGCGTCACATCAATGATTCCATGCGTGTCGTCCATTCTGAGTTACACCAAGAGCCTCCACATCGAATAGTTATTTATGTACCAAGATTATAATAAAGTGAATGGTTTTGTTATGAGGGACAACACAAAGCCGCGTATCTTTGGCTGAGTCGTCGGAGGGGATATATCTCACACACATTCATCAGACTGGTTAGTTATCGCATCAACAATTGAAAAAACTCAAAAACTCCATTTTGATGATTTCAACCAGATACTGTGGTTGCTAGAGAAATACGGTGAAAATTGCTTTCGTGGTTGACTTCACACAGAATAAAGAACTAGTATAATATAAAATTGATTGCGTCGCCTTCAAAATGCATTTGGATAAAATCACCATCTGAATCAATTTATATATATATATATATATATATATATATATATATATATATATATATATATATGCAGATTCACAAGAAAGGGAACCCCTGTAATGTTCAAAGAACACCGCGTGAATCAGGGGACAGGAGATACGAATTAACATTTACTTTGAATTTCTGAAGTTTGTAAGCCTCAGGAAAAACCTCTTCTGGCAAGGAGTTTCGAAGCTCAGCTGTTCTATTGAAAAAAGATCCTTCAGCAAGAGAGGTTACGCCAATGCAAAAATACCCTTCATTGTCTAGGAATAATTCCCAGATAACTACGAGTGTTTTAACAGAACACTGCAAGCTACGTTAACACCTTCAGAAAATAGGGGTGATGGTGCTGGTGCTGTGAAGATGAAGATGAGAGCTTATAGGACAGCTGATAAATTCCTATTGGGGACCCTATCAAATTCAGAGGAAAAACATTAAACCTGAAAAATTCCGTGAAGTAAGCTACGCTCAACCAGCAATCTTCCAAAATCCAGAAGGAGGACATGTTAGCTCTTCGACTAATATGAAATATAATAACCGAATAATCCAGGAAACTCCAATCGGTTTCTGTCGCAACTTGAAACAGTCCAATCTCTTTTCTTTCCAACAATGCAATGTAACGAATATGATCCTAATGAAGCGTAGTTGACTCGTTTCGTCGTTTCAGAATCCTCAAAGCTGTAATGAAGGAGTCCGGGATAATCGATTATGCAACGAAGATATTGAACTTTCGGGAAATATGGTATGGAATTTTATCGCAAGTGGAAAATGATTAGAATAGAATTTCTTAGCGCGTATACTCCTGCGGGCTTTCTGGTGAGAAGCTTCGAATGTAAGATAAAATTAGTATTCAATATCTGAGATTATTTTTTCACTTGTCAAAATGTGACGTTTTCGGCATTTCAACCAATAATAGCGGGTTATTCTAGCCAATCATTCGGTTTTATACTGATAAAACTGCCTGGTCCCTGATAAAACTTTGTTTACCTTTGAACTGTCAAAATTATAAGGTTTATCGCGTCGATTTCATTGAACTGGCTCACATACAAGGTTAAAATGATGATCATGAATGAAAAGATACCCTATTATCAATATCACTATTCACTTTGTCAGCACAATAATGACATAAACGACAGATATCAATAAACACTAAAATTTCACACACGTAAGTAGGTCACGAACATAACCAAGTTTATGGCAGATATTGACCTTGGTCGTGAAGAAAATTGAAGACCGATTGAAATGAAGATGGCATACGATTAATTTTTGATAAATTCAGTTTGTTTTTTGTGGTTTGAGACGAAACCGTTGTTTGAAGATTTTCATCTTCGAGGACATAACGAATATTTTTTTTCTTCTGGCTCGATTTTCAATTCATAAAAAATTTTCAATTATCAACCTTGTACCATTGTTTATAGAAATATTCACGCGGTGTTCTTTGAACATTACAGGGCTTCCCTTTCGTGTGAATCTACATATTTGAAAAAAGATTACTTATACATAATGGCAGAAGATGGCAATCAATTCTGAAAGATAAATTTTCATTTTTAGCAATTGGTTTGTTTTCATACTTTTGCCAAAAAAAAGTTTTCGTAGAAAAATAAAAATTTATCGATGAAATTTGAAGGACTCGTTGTATTACCTTTGATAAAATTTCAGAGATTTTCATTTTCAAATAGTCTGCACTATGGTCCTATAGATCATATTCAATAATTTTCTGTAAAAGTAGAATATTCACATCGTATCATTTTGTTTCGGCTGTCTGTTCAGATTGTTTCTTGTCTCTTTCTACATTATTTCAGAGTGTTGAATTTGAACTGAATTTTCTCGTGATAATATTGTCTTACATATTTTTTCAACAATGCATTTCATGAAATGTGCCTGAGCCCGTGAAAAAATGGAAGGAAATATTTGAAATTGTTGGGAGAGAACGAGAAAAAAACATTTTATTTTCCTAGGGTTATTGGAATAGCATTCGTATTAAATCTGCGCATAATTATTTTTCATGGACTGTGTAACTGAGGTTGTCAACTTTGTGTATTCAAGTTTATCTGTTTTATATCGTGGCTTAGACATCTGACAGATATTATATCATCAGAAATAACGACTTCCCAGAGTTCAAGTTAGTAGAGTCAGTAGAACTTTGAAGATACTGTGTCTTACACGTCTGTTGCTGAGAAAGCCGACCACTTTTTTTTTCCTCGTGGAAGCCTTCTGACCTGTCCACTCCAAAATAGGACCCTGGGAGATTGAAACATTCGTTTGATTCATCCGTTTCAACTCAGATACTGTATTTGTACTTGTAGGATTTTTCAAATGTAAGTGTTTTTATAAACGTGTTTTCGAGAGAAGATATGCAAATATATAAGGACAGCAGTGGCATAATTTTGAATCTGTTTAAAAATTATTTTATACCTGATATAAGATGAAGTACTTGTGACAAATAACAACAGTTAATTTCAAAATCACATGTCAACCTGACAGCAGTATTCAACCGATAGATGATACATTGGAAAGAATCGAATAAAAGAAGTATGAAAATCTACTTAAAACTATGATAATAATAATACTCCCTATTGATCATAAAAAATACAAATATACATGTACAATAGAATAATAATAAAACAATGATATTAGCATGCATTTCATTATAGTGGCAGAGAGAAAGGTTACCCAAAAAAGTTCTCAAGAATTTGTCTATGGGAATTGTGGACCTTTTTACAACAGATTATAACCTTATAAATGATATTATCGGATTCCCTTCATTCACCAGCTCAAATATTGACATACATCTATACACATGTGTGTACATATACATATTCCGTTCGATGCTATATTATGAGGGCATATAGACCATGTATAGTGACAAGAAGGAATATCGCCAAGTTGCTTTATGAAAACAAATTATTTCAACATATTTAATATTGAATACGAATCAATGAGGTTATGAAATGTGTATCTTGCCTTCGACGAGATTCAAGCCTTCACTTTTTTTTATACAAGCTCTTCGAGTTGATCGATTTGAGTGAATGAGGTAAGAAAGTCTGCAATCTGGGAGCTACATACTGATAAGATCTTTGTCCGAATGACTTTTGGGCACGAAGACATACTTCTATTGCAGTTCTCTTTCCTCTGGTATAGTAGTGGTGTTCTGCAACTGAAATTCCTTTTTTTTTATAAGTGAACAAGGATATAGTCTTGCAATAAAGCTGTCGTATATCTAATAACTGAGCATCATCGAAGAGATGGTCAGAAGAGTAACGTGGTTGTTTATTTAGAATTATTTTGAGAATTCGTTCCTGAAAAGTTTACAGTAGTTTTAGCTTGGTTTTTCGGATTTCCCCCCACCCTATTATACCGTATTGCATTATAGATTCTACCAGAGAATGGTAGAGCGATTTCAGATGACGTATTCCCAATTTTTTTTTAGTTAACTGACTTTGTAGATGAGACGTCGCAATTTATTCACAACACTCTGGACATGAAAATCCCATCGGAGAAATAAATCAATCATTATACCGAGATATTTAACAGAGCTTCCTATTTTAAACTGATTATTATTGATTTCTATACTATTATACGTCGTAAATGGTGTCACATTCATTTTACTATGGTTTATTGTTAACCGTTTTTCCTGAACCATTCAAAAATATCATGTGCGAATCTCTGATAGCAGTGTCTTTTACTTCATTTCATGTCTGTCCTTTATAAAGAACAACCGTATCGTCATCAAATGAAACGATCGTACCCTTCGAATCTAGATTGAGTAGTTGATTCAAGTATACAATAAAAAGAATTGGTCCAAGAACAGTACCTTGCGGTACGCCACACGTGGTTGTTCTCTCCTAGGTCATTTCATTTTCGATTACCACAGTTTGCTTGCGATCAGATATATAGCTACGGAACAAGTTCAGAACACTACCACGAATTCCTATGCCCTCCAACTCATCCAGCAATAGCCTATGACTGATAGTGTCGAAAGCTTTTGCGAGATCTAGAAAAACTCCTGAACAAGCTCTGGAATTATCTATTGTACTATAAATCCGAGAAGTTAAAGTAGCTATTGCACCAAAATTATACAATAGTATTCCAGAAAACATAAAAACACTAATCAATATAAATCAATTCAAATGTCAGTTGAGGAATCACCTATTTGAAATTGGTAGATCTATACATCATTATTTCGATAACTGAAAAATGCAAAAACTTCACCATGGTATTTAAAACTGTGTTTACTGAATGCTTACATCTCTCTGATATTTCTTTATTAAACTAACCTTGTCTTTCAAACATATACACTACTTTTTATTATTTATGTGTTAATTTTTTATTCAAATGGATTCTTTAATTATATGTATCAAACCGAAACAAGTGTTTATACACTTATCGGATTATTGCTTTGTTCCACAAACAATGTGATAAATGTTTTAATTTTCTGTATTTTATTTGTGTGAATAAAAGCGTATTTATTATTATTGCATCCTGAGTTTTGCCTGAATCCGAACTGTTTTGATGGAATGATATTTTTTTGGTTAAGACAGATGAACAGACTATTTTTAATAACCTTTTCAAATATTTTTGAGTCATTAGATGTGAGAGAAATTGTTCAGTTTGTTACTGTTCTATCTGCTTTTCTGTATCAGAAAATAAATACAGCATTTGAAGAGTAACCTCAAATTACAATATCAATGTCGGCATGGGAATAAAATAACAAATAATTAGAACTCTTCAAAAAATTCTTGAAACATAACACACCTGCTGATCTGGTAGAGAGAGAGAGAGAGGGTATTTGGTATTTTATGCTTCATTTGCTTGATGTAATAGTATATTATGCAACGATCATGTAATGATGGATATTAATACACGATCATTTACCGCGAGTGTATTAATAACCGTTACAAAAGAGTTGTATACGCTATTTTTTCTACCTCCGATAAATATGAAGAACTATAAATATTATATTTATATTTGTATTATGGGTACCAATTATCCGAAAGTGAAAGGAATATTTACATTTTTTTCATTATTGCTAGTCTCAATAGAGTTCGATATTTTCAGTTGCTTTTATTCTGAACCGAGTTTTTCTTTCCGCAACTGAATTGGATTTTCAAATGATTAAAAGTGTGTCATCATAATGACAGATCTGTACCATAATGAGCTCATAAGAATACATATTTTTGATTCATTTCTTAATGGACCCCATAATGAAATAGATTATGGGCATATGAGTATTATAGTACAGGTGTGAGAAAAAGTTTCAATTTGGCCTGTTATTCACATTCAAGGTGCTCCAAACCAGGATTCTACTATACCATACTTAGAATCATCGTAACGACCAATCAAGGTTGTATTATCTCCAAATTGAGCACATCTATTCGTTATATTTTAGAAATTGATGCAACAGCCCGAGGACCAAACTTTGTAGCAGACACCTAACGTTGAGATCCAGAGCTACCTAACCTAGATGTATCAGGAAAATATCATAAGAGATACAGTCGAATACTTTTGCTGAATGAAATAACATGATGTGTGGCAACATTTTTCAATTGCCCCATTCATATCGCTCATGACACTCAGCAATACTTGAATTGAGATTGAGTAAATATATCAGCAAGAACACCAGTCGAAAGAACTAAATTGAAGTTAGTGGAAGTTAGATTATTTCAGTGGTATCCTTGATCATTGTACCGTTGAAATTGTGAACATATGGGGATGAGTTATAGAAAGAAGAATTTAAGGATGAGCATAGTTCGCTTCACTCAAGCCTTATAAGGTTCACTTTGCCCTCTTCTCACTGGCTAGAGGTATCACCCCACTCAGAATTCTATCAACCCTGAGGAAGATCGTGATAATCCGGGCATTTATAATTTTTCGAAGACCTAACCGTTCGGCGAACTTCAATATCCGTAACAAGCCAAAGAACATATTCAGTTTACTGATAGTTTAAAGTCACTTCCTGCATTCAAAATATATTTTTTCATCACTACCGCATGACCAAAAGAGAGTGAATGTGTCCAAAATTCTCGCCGCTTATTCATCCATGGAATGTGAAGAATTCTGTAGCATTTGCACCAGGAGGGCTATAACTTCCCCGCGAACATTATGCTCTCACCGCTATCTAAAGGGTTGATTCTGAGGAGTGAATTATATTCGGATCTGCCGCTGTGGTGGATATTTATCTAACTGCTAGAAGCAGGTAGTCATTGGCGGGTTTAGATAGTATAAGAAGGAGATTCAGGAGATTGGAATCAGCTAGATCAGGAACTTACCATAATATCAACAAATATTGAAGGGCAGTTGTTATTTTCGAAACAAATTCTGAAAATAATCGAGAGCGGTAAGTGAAAGTTAACGCCTGAATGAAACAAGTTATCTCCTCACTGCGGTCTTTCACATGCACCCCTACTTTTTCTTCAAATCGTGAGGTCTCATCAAGATTTTTTTTCTGAAATCTTCAGTCATTTCTTCACTCGAAAAAATGGCGGTGGTATATGTATTTCGTTTGAAATATGGATACTAGGAACAATTATCGACAAATAAAATTTTTCCTGAATGATGAATCATTTATTATGTATATAGGTACATGTTTTTTGATATAAATAATGCTGGATGTATCTAGCTTTCCATGAATTAACTTTGATTTCTCTGTGATTTGGAATAATATTTCTCTTCGTTTTGAAAGTTGATGAATATGCAAAAATACTACAAACTGACCGAAGGAAAATATGAATTTTAGATAATAGTGTTATTACTCAGAAGGAAATTGGGTTCATTTCTCGTGAAAAGTGTACTAGGGGTCAATATGAATGACATAGAACTCATTTTTTGGCTTTTTTCTTCCCTGAATATAAAAGAGCATTAAATTTCTATATTATTTGTTCTTATCGAAAATTTGTATATTTGTATCGAAACGTAACTGCAATATTATGAAAAAAGTCAAATGGACTCACTATTCTATCAGTTACGAATCGTATCTTTTATTGATTTGAAGATTGAATCAAAAAATTATGTCAAAAAATTTAATATGACATTGAAATTACCAATTCATCTCTACCAGGTGATGAGGTTGACATATAATTCATTAAAAATAGAATATTCAAAAGAAATTTTCGAAGGGCTTCAGAAAGGAAGTAGACTAATTACCGAAACGCGCCACGGGAATGTATAATAATTTATTGATATATTTTTCAATTCAATTTCCAAATTCATGAAAAATACGAAACGTAACTGAAGATAGTCTGTTGAGTTGGTGGTTCGGATTATAGCTGTTCTCGGTGGTTCCAATTCGATGCTACTCTCGAGACTAAAGACTATACCCGCATGCCGAAATGCGACAGAAATCTTGGCCGCTCTTATGCAGAAGGCCGCTCTTCTCGATTTGTTGTGTTTTCTCAAGACTCAGGATTCCCGGAGCCAATGATCACATACCCCGCAGTGCGGAAAGTGGTCATTGGTTAATGACTAGCGCGTTCGCCTACTGGGTCGAAGCAGTGGCAAGTACAGACCTGGCAAGGAAGATTGTGTTGAAATAATAATGATAATAATTATCCTCTCGACAATATGAATTGTATGGAAATCGTCAGGTAAAAGAAATACTGAAATATTTCAAGGCACAAGCACGAAACTATAATTGAATGGATTCGATGATTATAACAAATGATTTCCAGATAAAAACAATCAACAGAATATATGCTTTTCTGTGAAATAACTTTCCTCAATTTTTTTTTGGTAATAGTCGAGGTGAGAGAATCGATAAATTATTGAATATCTGATATCCTAAGATATTAGGAGATCTCCCTTCTTATCTATAGCTACTGATACCTGAGAAAGATTTTATTTTTTTGTATCGTATCCATACGATACTTCTTTGTCGATCTCAAACCAACATTTATTCGAATATACATAAACATTTCGTATATGATAAACCTATCGACGACAAGGTCATCGGAATTGTTACCAATCTCTCTCTGAGCACAATAAAAAATCGGGTGCTTAACGAAACCCTGCATATATATATATATATGACAGGCAGGATACAACCTTAGAGAGCGGTTGATGATATAATCATCAATAATATCGGACCTAGTCGAATAATAACTGAGGAGAATCATTATAAATACCAGTTTCTATGGCGAACAGACAATTGAAGTCTTTGTTTATTCTTACTTGGTTACTTTGTAAGGGGAGTGATTGACCAGGACGGTATGGACAGATATTCGTCTCATAGGCTGCAGAAGGAAATTATTTTATATATATATATATATATATATATATATATATATATATATATATATATATATATATGCTGTTTCGAAACTGTTTTAAAATTTGATAAGAAATATTATTGGAATGATCATTAGAACCATCAGCAATCAGGTGATGGTCTGTTATGCAATTATCGTGAACTTCAACTTTCAAATTTGGTGTAATCTAGGTTTTATTTCTCAATTCCGAAAGTTTCGAGTCGTTTCAGCCAACTTTTTTCACAACTTTTTAATGTGTTCTGATGAAAAAAAAAAATTAGTTCAACTAACCTCCTGTAAGTTTTTTGCAACTGAACATGCCTGTTTCAATGCAGGTTAAATAGATCTTAGGAAGAAGATTTTTAAGTCCCTCACTAGATTCTGCGAGATCTCGATTAACCCCCTTTTCAGACTGTTCATTCATGTGATTCATCAAGTGTACAGTGAATGAATTCGTTGTTTTCGTTCTCCCGAGTTCATTTATTACCGAATCAACAGGAAAATCGCCACAATCTACTCGATGAACTTTGTGTGACTTGTATTATAAGTTGGTTGGATATAACTATTGGACTGTTATATTTTCAAACTTTCTGTCTGGGTATGCAAAATACTTTGATTCACTCAATAAATTTGTACAGTAAAGTAATAACTATTTCATGTGCAATGATGAGGTATCTATAATTTTTTTGAAGCAGAAACGCATGTCCATATTTGCAGTATCTACGCACTGTATGTCTCCAAAGTATTTTGTTCACAATAATATATTTTGTTCCACTCCTCTCGAGAATATTGAGGTTGATATTTTCTGATAACAATTGTGTATCTTAATGTCAGGGATATTTTCCTCATATAACCTGAATCAGACCAACATCACGCTCACAGTTGTACTTTCCTGCAAACTTTCCACATAAAAAGTTACAACAGGAATGAAAGCGCACTTTATCTCTAGGGTAGTTTAATTTCATGAATTTCCGTCAGTCGCAGTACGAAATAGAGGAATACTTGTGGTATGTGAATGCTTCCTTTGCTTTTAGTTCTATTGCTAACAGTCTACGGAACTAACTTCCGTTACGAAGTTGGCCCTTTATCTTGGTATAAACAAAATCATTGGCATGGAAAATGCTTCAGAAGCTTGAAAGGCATTCGTAGAGAAACATTTTATTTTCAGCGGCACTCAACATATAAAAACAATTTCGATTCAAAGGACCATTTGTGTTTTTATAGAAATGTGATATTGCGAGTGAATAACATAGGTAAAAATGAAAACTCGTGCCACTCGTAAAACATATTCACTGTCAATAAGAATTCTTTCAACAAGTTGAATAAATGTTCCAAAGGATTTCAAAGAATGCATTGAAATGAGAACTACTATTTGAAAAAGCCAATATCTGAAAAACTATTCAGGTTAGGTATAGGGAACCCCGATATGGAATGAAAGATAATTGAATTTAATTTTGTTCAGACCAAAAAAATACAAGGTGTTCCATTTGAAATAACAAAGTTATCTTTGTTCGAAATTGTAAAAACGTTACTATGATTTTTAAGCATTCTGTATAATATTGAGAAATGAGTTTTATAGAAATCAATAGCCCAAAACCCCTTTATGCAATGCCAAGGGATGATTTATATACATTTCGATGTTATTTAGTTTCCAAATGTACCTAGCATATTCATAAATAAATCAATAACTCGAAAACAGTTATAGTTAGGTACATAGTACCTTATATGAAATCATATTATATTTTCCTGACCTATTCAAAAGTGTAACTAAATGCAGGGTGTTCCATTAAAAAAAAACACAACTTTGATATGTCTCATTTATTGAACCACCCTGTAGACTCCAAAATAATTTCCTTCTGCAGCCTGTGAGACGAATATCTGTCCATACCGTCCTGGTCAATCACTCCCCTTACAAAGTAACCAAGTAAGAATAAACAAAGACTTCAATTGTCTGTTCGCCATAGAAACTGGTATTTATAATGATTCTCCTCAGTTATTATCCGACTAGGTCCGATATTATTGATGATTATATCATCAACCGCTCTCTAAGGTTGTATCCTGCCCGTCCAGGTATTATGTAGAAATTGATGTTTTCACGGATCTTCGATATGCAAGATGAATTTTCTGGGTTTTTATCCGTTAGGTATCTCCTGATTTGTTCGACGTTTCGACTTCCATTTTGAAGTCATTCTCAAGAACTGTGAGACGAATGTCTGTCCATACCGTCCTGGTCAATCACTCCCCTTACGAAGTATCCAAGCAAGAATAAGAAAAGAATTCAATTGTCTGTTCGCCATAGAAACTGTTATTTATAATGATTCTCCTCAGTTATTATCCGACTAGGTCCGATATTATTGATGATTATATCATCAACCGCTCTCTAAGGTTGTATCCTGCCCGTCCAGGTATAATGTAGAAATTGATGTTTTCACGGATCTTCGATATGCAAGATGAATTTTCTGGGTTTATATCCGTTAGGTATCTTCTGATTTGTTCGACGTTTCGACTTCCATTTTGAAGTCATTCTCAAGAACTGTGAGACGAATATCTGTCCATACCGTCCTGGTCAATCACTCCCCTTACGAAGTAACCAAGCAAGAATAAGCATTTATAATGATTCTTCTCAGTTATTATCCGACTAGGTCCGATATTATTGATGATTATATCATCAACCGCTCTCTAAGGAAACTGAAAAGCTTTAGCGGGGTTGCAGTCACAATTGTTAGGGCGTCGAAGAAGACTCTTTGTTTTCGTCAAGCTTTCGGTAGTTTATTGCTACCTTCCTCAGGACAACTGTAATATATATTAAAATACAATATGTTGGTATAAACGACACTATGAACACTAACAAACGTGAGGGTTTCTAATAAAATTTGAATTTCTAACATAAGGAATCTTGAAATGAAATGTGGAAATGAATGGCATCATCTGAACATGTCAATAGTAATGATCATCAAATGGACTACGACAATACCTCAATATTATGTTCAGAAACTAATACTGATAAGAGAGTTTTTCTTGAGATGGTTCCCATAAACAATAAAGAAAAGTCGATGAATAAAAGAAAAGACTTGAATAATCTCAGTAAGATATATTCCTAGCTTCTCAAATATCAGAAAACAAAATTAACATCACCCTGTAATCAAAATTTTCCTCCTTGAAAAAATGAAAATCAAAAATTGTCACCGTCATTCATTTCCACATTTCGTTTCAAAATTCTTTATGTTAAAAATTCCAATTTCATTAGATAACCTCACGTTTGTAAGTGTTCATAGTGTCGCTTATACCAACATATTGTATTTTAATATATATAACAGTTGTCCTGAGGAAGGTAGCAATAAACTACCGAAAGCTTGACGAAAACAAAGGGTCTTCTTTGACGCCCTAACAATTGTGACTGCAACCCCGCTAAAGCTTTTCCAGTTACTATACAGCCAGTCAAGATTATTTACAAGTATATACAGTGTGTCCCTAGACCAGTGGGACAGTTGAATATCTCTAGAACCAATAGGAATTTTCAAAATATTTTAAGTTCACATTATATCGCATTAAAAGAGCTAACTTCAGGAATCACTATTTTTTATACGAGGGGCGCAAGAAAGGCTCACGAAATCGAACATCAATTTTTTCAAATGGAACACCCCATATATTTCAATATATCTGAACTCTCATTCCTTTAGGCTGATTTTTGGTTTTTTATTTTTGAAAATCCGACAAGGCGTTGCCAAGTTATACTAGTGGTTCATGAAATGCAGACATTTTTTTAGACAAACCCATTATTCATCCTACGAAGAATTTCTGGAATCATTCAAGACTGTTGGTAGTCGGTAGCATATTCTAGAATATGGAATACTCATCTTCTTCGAGAGCTATACAGGGTGGTCAGAAATATTATATGATTTTCACGAAATTCAAACTTTCTTCACATCAATTTTTCAAATAGTGCACCCTACAATATGAATTATTTTATAGCCCATTGGTGTTTTGATTGCTTATGGCCAATGGTTGTGAAAGAGACATATAAATTTCATCATCAGCAAATGCAAATAAAATAATGCAGTAGACGATTTATGCATTCAACTGTCCTAAACAAAGTCTCAACAAAAAAACTGTTGACAAATAATTAGGGACGATAATATTAATATAAATGTTCGAATTGTCTTTCGTTTGCCGCAAGGCACATTTCGAAATTTTTCATTGAATGATTTCTTGTGACGTTCTCCAACATTTGCGGTGTTTTACGTAGTTTGATGATTTTTTTTTTGCATTTTCTGATGATGAAATTCACATGTCTCTTTCACAAACATTGACCATAAGCAATCAAATCACCGATGGGCTATAAAATAATTCATATTGTAGGGTGGACTATTTGAAAAATTGATGTGAAGAAAGTTTGAATTTCGTGAAAATCATATAATATTTCTGACCACCCTGTATAACTCTCGGAGAAGATGAGTATCCCATATTATAGAATATGCTACCGACTACCAACAGTCTTGAATGATTCCAGAAATTCTTCGTAGGATGAATAATGGGTTTGTCTAAAAAAATGTCTGCATTTCATGAACCACTAGTATAACTTGGCAACGCCTTGTCGGATTTTCAAAAATAAAAAACCAATAATCAGCCTAAAGGAATGAGAGTTCAGATATATTGAAATATATGGGGTGTTCCATTTGAAAAAATTGATGTGCGATTTCGTGAGCCTTTCTTGCGCCCCTCGTATAAAAAATAGTAATTCCTGAAGTTAGCTCTCATAATGCAATATAATGTGAACTTATAATATTTTGAAAATTCTCATTGGTTCAAGAGATATTCAACTGTCCCACTGGTCTAGGGACACACTGTATATATATATATGTTTGGTGAATTCTCCATTTCATTATCACTTCCTAAGGAAATGGTATGACGATAATTCAACATTATTGGTGGTTTCAACGAAATTCTGGAATCTGTAAACTGACTAGGTACGTTACGTCCATCAATTTCATACTGAAAATCGCGAAGTAAATGAAAGGAAGAAATGGACGAATACTCCAGTCTCTCCTAGCGAACGAAATGATGAATGACCTAATAAAAATAAGGACATTTCTTGCCAGCGATCCAATTTCACAGAGTAAATATGTCGTATGCGATGCCTTTCATTGCCTAACATATCGAATTTCCATTGGCAATCTTTATTGAATACTCAACCTTGGCATCAGAACTAAATAGACTTCTACGATAAATCCTTTTAGGGATTCATTTCATTTCAGGAAAGGTCATAACTTTCAACGTGATCCCCATTATTCACTAACAGATTTTCGGTAAGAATCGATTTTTAACACAGACTGAAATCGTTATATGAAGAATTTCATGGCCTGAATTTGCAACTATGAATATGAAAACTGAGCGTTGTTCAATTTTCTCTGAATGATATTCACCAATAACCACTGAATATTTTCTTTTGATTCGAACGCTGGGTAGAAACTGTTACGAATATTTTGGGTATAACATGTCATCGTTGAATGAATTGAACAAGCACTTCTAGTCCAAAAAAGTGTTGAATTATTATTTGTACGAAAATACACGAACTAATTCAAATTCATACATCTCAATGACTTCCTAACCTAAAATTAATTTTAAATCATCGAATGAACACTCCATCGTATTTTAATGCTGCACTGCTGCACGCGTTTCATTATACAATAGCTTCCTCAGAAGTGCTATGGTACCACAATACTTCTGAAGTAGCTATTGTATAGTGAATAACATGTAGCGGTTTTGTTAACTGTCTAGTGAAAATCACTCGAAAGGATGTTTTTTTGAATCACGTCATCATAGATTTTCATCAAGTATCGGCCAACTCCATCATTGAAGTTACTGAATACTCATCGAATATGGAAACTTGTTTTCAAGAGAATCGCAGACGATTGTTATTTAATTTTTTTATTATTATTTGGCTGAGGTGAGCGTTTTCGGAAACTATTTTCAAATCTTCATGGGGGAATGTTTCAAGGATATCATAATTATTTCTCGAATAAAACTGTTTCTGGAAATGTACCATTTACGGAATGAATGTTCCACACAAAAATTGCCGGAAGCCGCCAATCACTATTTTTTATTTTCTGAATTATATGTATATCAGTGTATGGATGTGCATATGATAGTTTTCGTTTGAGGTTTGAATACCCATAGTCTTTTCTATTATATTGTTCAAGTAGAATTGAAAAACTACAATGTTTTAAAATCGATAGAATGATCTGTCATCTACCAGACCTTATCCTTCACCAGAACTTCTGAAACATCTATATATCATCATCGTATTGTTACGATATATCCTTGGGATCGATGATTTAAGCACCAAACTACTTTTATTACAACTTTCTATCACAACACAATACAATACAATTACTTAAACTGCTCCGCTAACTTTTCGACGCTTTATACTGAACACTCTGATAAACTCTCCCTAATATAAACTCTCCGTTGTACAAATTCTCTTCGCGAATAACCTCTTTTCCACTTAGCTCTCGATAACTCTCGCCACTTAGTTCTGAGTAAAACTGTCCGTCTCCGACTAACTAACTCTTCTCTGAATAAAAACTTTCAAATAACTAATTCTGCTCCGAATACAAACTTGTCTCCGCCGCGATGTCCCGCTGCTTATATATCTGCGTACCTATGGAGAATCTTCGAGAGAAGCCCCGATGACGTGTCTCGAATTCTCCAGGCGGCAATCAACAGTTCCTGGAAAATGACGACGCGACCCCTCATCTGCGTTTACATTCTCGTCAGGACCGGTGCTAGGAGAGCGCTAGGAGATTCGTATCAGTATAATACTCCTGATATTATCAGATGAAGAACTATTTTTTGATGATAACATCAAGTTTGTATCACAATTCAATGTCTTGCAGTAGAGGTAATCAACTTTCTGTAGATCAATATTTTCACGCATGGCCGATGGTCTTCAAATTTTCAATATTTTTATCAGTCCCTCTCAAATGATGAGGAATGGAAATTTTTTTTTCGTTAGCTTATATTATAAATATACACTACGGGTAGACTCGGTGATGATAAAACCCAATTCGAAATATCTCAATTCCATATATCTATTCATTCCTTCGAAAAAATATAAACGATTTCTGGGGACTGTATTTCTCGAAAAAAAAAACATATTTGTCCCATTGATATTTTGTATGTACATTCTATTTCCTCTGAACCACATATTGCTCTTTCAATAGCTGTCGTTGGATATGATGAAAAAAAATCCCCAAAAAATAGTCAATTTTATATAAATAACTATCTAGTTCCAGCAAGAATCAATTTTTTTTTTTTTGGCCTTGGGTAGTTACCCATTCGGCCAGTTAGAACTTAATTGGATCACTATAATTATCGTATAGGGGTTGAAATATGAATTTAATTAGTGAATATACAGTCAGGAATTATGTCGAGAAGGACTACGGTAGCTGGTGCCGACCCTGAATTCCTCAATTATTAATGAATGCGAAGTTGATCGAGAATTGAGCATTCCTCTCTTTCGGAAAGTCCTGTGAAGGCCAGACTATCCACACGAATATAGCCTCTAAACGAACCCCAAATAAAGGAATCTTTTGCAGGATTTTCTTTTGTTTCTCTGCTACGTTCTTGATGTAGATGACCCCAGACTGTGTCAACGAAATAGGGAGACCTCGCAGTTATCTTACAGCGACTCGTATTACCATCGAAAGATAAATGGTGGAGCTTTAAAGTAATTAAGCGGACGTTCATTTACTTAATTACTGAAATGCTCACTTATTTCAGACTACTACATGATAAAACCGCTCAATTTATAAAGTTATCTGTTCATGTCCCTTCTTGACTGGCTTTAGGGTACCTCAAGTGGTCGTTGAGAGAACGATTGATTATATAGTGTGTCAAGATTGAATTCAGCAAATTCGATTGTATATCTTGACTAGCATTTTGTTTTGGTAGGGATAAAATACACCCGAATATCCTAGGGAAATTTCAGAAACATGATAGAACAAATTGAAGGTGTGGGATCACATTGAGTTTCAATATCAAAATAAAAACGCGAGCCCTGAGAAAGAAAATTTCGAACTCTTGATATTAATTAATAGAAAACAGGTGAAGAGAACGTACTTTTTTTTTTTAAATGCAGATTCACACGAAAGGGGAGCCCTGTAATGTTCAGAGAATACCGCGTAAATCAAGAGACAAAAGATACGAATTAAAATTCACTTTCAATTTCTGAAGTTTGTAAGCCTCAGGAACAACCTCTTTTGGCAGGGAGTTCCAAAGCTCAGCTGTTCTATTGAAAAAATATCCCTGAGCAAGAGAGATTCGACAGGTTACCAAATTCACAACAAAGGAGTGGGAATTCTGTACTCGTCGAGTCATCCATGTAGATATTGTCAAGAGGGGAACAATTGATAACAATTCGGAAGAGCATCGGCCGTGAAACTATATATAGAAGAGAAACAATAAGCCTCCGACCCTTCTACGATGATCCAATGGAGTGAGCGAGTATGTGAGCGAAGAATCACCAAAAAGACAAATTGCCTCAATGAATATTCTGGTGCCGAACTCCACACATGAGAACTGTATTTCATGACAGGTCGTGTCTGAGCCTTGTAGATCATTGTAAGCTGAGGAGAAATGAAGTATTTCTTCGCACGAAATAAAAATCCAAGTTTCTGGCAAGCACTTTCAGCGATTGATCTCACATGGTTCTCCCATGAGACCACTGATCGTAATTCCTAACATCGAGATACTTGATTTTGTAGGAATATTTACTCCCGACATCTGAATACTAGATGATGATAGATCGGCTTTTCTTGAGATGAGACGTGTCTGGGGTTTCGTAGCATTAAATTCCACCAAGTTCATGTCACCCCATTCTATTATTTCTACCAAGTCGTCGTTAATTTTATTGACGTGTATGTTTCTTTGAATGTTTGTTTCTCGAGCTGGTATGGGGACTCTGGAAGAGAAACTGGTATGGAGAGTGCTGTCGTCCGCAAAACTATGTATTGAACAAGATGTTTTCTCGAGCAAAATTGATATGAAGCAGAAACAAAGTGGGTGACAGAACTCGATCAAACGCTTTTGAAATATCGAGTGAAACAGATATCGTTTCTACGAATTTCTCGATTGAATGCTGCCAAATATGAGAAACATAAGCTAATGAGTCACTGGTTGATCTGTTAGGAACTGGCTGAACTCTTGCTGTCCTCCAGGACTTAGGAAAAATGCCCAGGTTATATGAAAAGTTGATTCATTCGCAAAGTACTGGTGTCAATTCGGGGACACATACTTTCAGTACAATTGCTAGGATTCCATCAGATTCGCAAGCCCTATTCGTCTCAAAATATTTCTTATATTTAGTTGGTGAAAAATTATCTCAGGCATATGGCTGTCGACCGGCTGATATTCGGGGGTTCTTTTCCCGATGTGTCCAGAGTAAACAAACATATTTGCAAATATATTTGCTTTTTGTTGTCAGTGGTGGCTTGTGATCAATCTTCTTTGGTTGAAGGGGGAAATTAACTAAAAGTGAAATTTTTGCAAATGACCAAAACGAACGAGAACCGTTTGGACATTCAACAAGTTTTGAACGAATTTTTTTATCATGTGCTGCTTTACCGTCCCAGTCTGCTGATTTGTAATGCCAGACACGACATACGGGTAATTTACCACTCATTAGAGCCAAATTCGAAGAAGTTGTTGAAATCAAAGTGTGATCAGAATAACCCAAGTGGGAGTGAATTTTGATCTGATAAATATCAGGATGAGTAGTTATTTTGATGGAGTTATATGAATAGAACAGCAAAAAAGATAAATTTTACAAGTCACCATTTTTGTGATTTATTGGTGAGTTGGTTAGAGGAATATAGTAGATTTTTTCAGTTGAATCTAAACACTTTATTTTATGTTCAAGAAAATCCTTGAGTAAGCAATAAAAAATATCTGGTAGCAGTAAGGTAAAAAATCAGTCGCGTAGTTTTCTCGGAATATTTTTGTAAGCAAAGTTTGATGAGGGATTCCAAAGTTCAGCATCTCTACGTTCGAAGAAATAAAGCATATGTGATTTTGTGCTTTAGAAAACGAACTTAGTGTGGCTCGCTTGAGTGGCTAACTCTTGTAATGGTCATCCGTCGATCTCCATGTTCTCCACACGAAGCAATATATTTACTCCTAATAGCGCAATAAACTACTCTCAAATACATACGCTACTTTTCACGGGAAAACAAATGATCTGAAGGAACAATAATTCGTTCAGGCCAGTCTCAGCTCATTTACACAGTAGGTTAGTGGACTGATACAAGTCGAAGAATACTTACTTCCCTGGATAATACCACGAAGGCCGCTGAATTAAATCCGACAGGTGTCAGTGCAGGATTCTTTGTGGAAGAAATTTCTGCACATGCTTCTGACGATACAATTGTCAGAATTAATTTCCAATTATTGTAACAGGCACACTTTGAGACCGCTTTTGGACTAATTGGCCCTAGTTAGTACAAGGTAAATTCATCAATTTCAGAAGGTTGAACATAAAAATCACCAAAAAAGCCTCCATCACGCAATCTACCCATAGACAACGAAACAACAATAGTACAGAATGGTAAAACCTCGAAATTTTTTCGTCCATCACCGATTTGTACAAAATTTTGGGATTAGGCTTCTACACCCTCTAGTCCATTTTCTATATTGTGCCGTTGTACGCTTTTTGTTTTTTAGGGGTGAAAATTACCCCTAATTGTCGATAATTATAAAATAACATTAAAAACCTAAATATGGGTAAAAATAGTTAAATAATGATTGTTTCCTGCTTTAGAATACAATTTCATAATCCTTCAACCTACCCTTCTTATAAACTACCCTTGAAAACATTGAAATTTTTATAATATGTCTTCGAACTTTAGAATACACTGGTGAAAAATCAACGAAATATACACTCATACACGCGAGCAGATTTTTCTTCTTCTCTGTCTTCCATTATGAATGGAAGAAGTGGAACATATAACGTGTAACGGCCGACTATACCGGTTAGGTAGATTACTACGCTCCGAGGCGGGTAATTCAAATTTTTACAAAAAAAAAATTGATCGTTTTTTAAGCCTAGCTCCTTCATTATAGGTGATAGAAAATTTTTTTCAGAAACGATTTTGTAGAGCTTTTCAAGAGCTATAAGACTATTTGAATAAAATTACTGATGTTCGATCGTAAATGTATTTGTTAAACGGCTATATCTCGCCGAATATTCACCTTACAAAAAATCTGCACACAGGAAAATTTTTGTCATTAAAAAAGCTACAATTTAGTACTGTATCGTTTTTTTTTCGTATCTCTAGTATTTTGAGAGATATTAGAAAAGGGTTAAAAACACGAAATTGAAAAAAAATGTTTTCTCATTAAACTCCAATTTTTCTAAAATAAGGCATTTTGAATTGGTTAAACTTCATGGGTGTATTATTAGTACATATATAAAGAGAATCACAAAAGGGTGGCGATCAATTTCAGTTAGGGGGTACTTGGAGTTTGTTTTCACAGATTTTTTCGTAGAAAAAAGCGGGTATGATCTTATTTTGATCATAAGTAGTCAATTTTCATGCTAGGGAAAATTTTTTTCAGTTGTTTGAAAGCTCTAAATGAGTACTTCAAAAACGATTCTATGAGCTTTCTTCGAAAAGTGCAAATTTTTCTCGTTATTCCGCTTTAAATCTTCCAATTTATACATTTGACGAAAAAAGCTAAGCATTAATCTGCTGTATCTCAGTTCGTATTATGTGTCTTAGGAGAATTATAAAGGATGCATTGTTTTTTTATCTCCGAAAGCTAAAATTTGGCTCTCTACACTTTTTTTGATAAAATGTATAGTTTTAGAGTTATTTGCAAAAAAACATTCAAAAAAGTCAATTTTTTCGTCAGAAAGCTGTTACTTTCAACTTCGAATAACTCAAAAAATAATACTTTTACGAAAAAAACGTATGGAATATTTTTTTCTTAGAATCACTTTTTCCGTCGATTCCCACAGTTGAAATGTAATAAAGAATTTCCACCCCCGTGATGGAGTGGCGACCACCCCCAAGGCTCTAGCGCTCAGCGTCATGATATAGAAAATGATCCTTGAGCTATTCCCTACCTTCTGTGGAAATTTCAGGTGAATCCATGGTGGACGAAAAAATTGCGAGCCGAAATGCCTTATTTCCTGAACTACAAATGCAAATCTATGTGCGACCAATTCATCTCATAAGAAAACGTATACATATATAGTCGGTGAGCAAACTTGAAGACTGACTACAAATCAAATCATCTGAAGGTTGGTCTCAACTCACTGAGATAGTATCCCAATGAACTAACACCTGTCATAAAACAACTACTTTCCTAGCTAATATCGAGGATGGCGTTGATTTACATCCAACATCTTCCTACGAGTTATACTTACCATTTTTCCGCTGGAAGTTCACCGTTATTTCACCATACTTCCGTTGTCAAGAATCAAGAAAATATTCTATCACAGTGAAGGATAGTACATTTTTCACCTAGTAGATGAAGTCCCACATTCCTGGAGGACTCGGAAGATTACAAGTCTTAAGCAGAGGCAAAAAACATCATCATACAGATACTATTTTCCCACCAATCGTTCAATAATAACAGAAGAAAAATTGGTATCTTATCGAGTTTTTTGATACACTTCTGTTGAGAAATTCTAGGTGAAAGTCAAAGTTAATTGTGAGGAATAGTATATTGTTTAACGAGCAAGAAATGATAGCCATTTCCCACGAATGGAATTTTAGCATTTCATGCGAATTATACACTATACTTTTTCTACGCCTATAACAGATAATATCAAATGGATTTAACAAATAATATGAACCCCAAATATCCTGTCATTCAAAATTTTCATTGTCATCGCTTGAAATTTGACAGTCCATAGAAGATATGATGTAATAATGACTACAACTGTAACACAATGAAGTTATCAGGCAAGGAAATGAAGTTACAGACATACCATGTACCGAATTGTTTTATCAAAAACAGTTGAGATAGAGCAGTTTCGTGTTATAGTCGTAGAAAAATAAAATTGCCTCACAGTTACTTCTTGTTGCCTAGCAGCAACTACATTCATGAAAATGTTGTCATTTTCCTTCGAATATGAAATGCCAATATTTCGATTCGAGGAAAATGATATTCTCTATGAGGTAGTCTTTGTTGCTTGATTGAAAATATTGATTAATTTATTGTAAGAAATATCAATGTCTCAAAACGATTCGATTTCATCTTGGCAGTAGGTACAGATTCAGTCAAAATCTTTCTTTCATCATTATATGTTTGTTCATCGGAATATCAACATAGGTCACCCTGGGTGCAAATGAAAATCAGTAAGGATTATTTCGACCAAAGCAATTCCAAAGTTGTGCTGCTGAGTCTCTAGTTGCCATATCGTGGATACCTAAATATTATATAGAGAGCTCTTGGATGGAATCGTATTCAGAACATAGTATCAAAACAAAGTCGCTTCCCGCTGAGTGTCTGTCCCTATGTATGCTTAGATCTTTGAAACTGCGCAACGGATTCTGATGCGTATTTTGATAGATGAAGTGTTTCAAGAGGAAAGTTCATATGTATAATACATGCATAATATTGTAGAAAAACACTGATAATTTTAGAGATTCTTAATGTGATGTCGTTAGTTTTTTTGCGCTTACAATGCAAACGCTGGCTGAATCCTAAGAGGTAGATCAAAATAATGTGCTACAGTATTGTACACATAGAAAAGGTCTATAGAATAGTCCGCCATGGTGTATGTCTATCTCTTATGGATAACCCACAATAACCATTTTTTATCCATGCGAAGCCGAGGCCGGTCGCTAGTAATTCACAGCGCAGAAATAGGCAAGGCCATTTAGTATTTCAACAATGATATTTTCAACTAGATGGTGACTAGAAGTTTGGAGTGCTCACCATAGTTTCCAAGAATGATATCGGTCAGTACAAGCCTCCAAGTCCTGCGATGGCATCTTGCAAGAATACTGCGTGTCGTCATAGAGGATTTCTTAGACTTTTGTACGAAGAGGCTTTTCGAATATTACAAAGAGGTTGTTTCCTGCACTTCATCTCTGGAAAATATTAGCAACGATGGCTTTGTAAGGCATTTATAAATGAAGTAATGAAATTATTCATATCCTGCAATATTTTAAATAAAACAATTCCTTTCGATCTGTTTTCTAACAGCTGACCGACTTTTGCAGTTAGTTTTCCTCTGGAAAGAATTGTGTCGATTGTTGTTTACCCTGGAATCTAACCATTAATAGTTTCTATGTTCAGTATCGATACTTTTTCTGATGACTAGAACACATATTTTGAAAAATTGTCTCTACATACCTAAATATTCTATTTTTCATGGTATATTTCGCTGAATATAAACAGTGATATCAAACTCGGCCTACAATTTATTCTTGGCATTTAATAAATTTCCGGTACACATTTCTCGAATAGCTTCTGTAGTAAATTCTTCTCGTTCGTCTTACAGGAAAGTCCATTTCTCAGAATAATATTACAGCCGGTTGTTCATCCAGTTGAAAACCGGACATGAACACAACTTCGTTAGTTCATTCCGGCAACAATAGGGTATGACAAGTTGATGGTAAACGGACTTTAAGTGTTTCGGTAAAACGCTTTCCGCGTTGTACGGCCCTAAATTTCTTCTATTCGTGAGGAATTTTATGGCGAATAGCAGGCTGGTCGCTCATAAACTATCAGGTCAGTGTTGTTTTTTATCAGTCTCTGCACTGAAATGAAACATATGAAGGATTCTGTGAACATTTAGAACAGAGCTGTTTTTTGGCGTTGAACCGTATTCAATAATGTTTTGAAAACATATTCAACTTTACGTCATTGATTGACTGATCGCAAAAACGTAATATTTTTGAAATAGTGTCGTCATTCGTCAAGTGACAACAGACAACACTCAACTCAACTCTGACCAGTAGGTTAGAGGTTAGGATTTGTGATTTTTGTGTTTTTGATTTGAAATGAATTGTACCATACTCGCCCTTATAAATGAGATGCATTTCGAGTAAGAAATGCAAAAATATTTTCTGTTCAAATACTGGAGAGATGCATGTAACGAGGACGAATCTGTAATTCCAACATTAGTCTTGTCCACAAACATAAAACATATACGGGCACCAGATTATTATGAAGAGTGGCTACAGCAGTATCTTGATGAAGATTTTTTCAGTAATTTTCGTATGATAAGAGCCACATTCGAAAATCTGTTGATAGACATTAATTGTCCTGAAAGGGAATTCATTGGTGGAGTACAGCCAGTTTCTATTGAGAAATGTTTGTTGATGTTCATTTGGTGGGTAGGAAAAGGAGACACCCTGATATCTGTGTCTGATAGATTTAATGTAGCTATATCCACAGTGTACAACGCAATCGAGTTGCTTCTTCCAAGAATCCTTGCGCTGCAAACAAAATATATCTCATGGCCGAATCAACAAGAAGCAGTTGATATTGAGAGAGCATTCAGAGATAAAAGCGGATATCCAGGTAACAAATGAAAAAGTCTTAAAACGTAATATTTAAATGAGATTTATTATTGTTCAGGGGTAATTGGAGCCATAGATGGTTGCAATATCAAGTTTAAGTGCCCAAACCTCCAGCAGGAAAGCTATATAGATAAAAATAGAAACCACTCAATCAAGCTGCAGGGAATAGTCACCAGCAATAAAATATTCACCAACATTATGGTTGGTTTTCCTGGATCTGCACACGATAGTAGGGTAATGAAATATTTTCGGTAATATTTTTCCAGTAAACTCAATTTTTCCACTCAGCTATTATTATTATTATTATAGTTCCCACTTAAACATTTTTTTTCTTAATTTTGATGTTTTAAATTGCAGGTATTCCGGAATTCTAAAATTTATAATGATATTGAATACAATGGGATGTTCAGAAACTATTTTTTTGATGACTATCATATTGTTGGTGATCAAGCCTATTCACTGAGAAAGTGGGTAGTGACACCTTATAAGTAAGTATATCCTATATGTTCAATATTATTTGTCCATACATTTTGTTCATTTCAGAAATGAAAGAAACAGAAATCAGATACATCGATACCACAATACAGCTCACAGTAAAACCAGAGTAGTAGTGGAACATACGTTTGGCATTCTCAAATCGAAGTGGAAGATACTGAAGGCGATAAATGTCAATTCAATAGAAAAGGCTATAAAAATCATAGCAGCTTGTTGCATTTTACATAATTTTTGCTATGTCAACTTAGACATTTGGAGGGAATTTGAAATAATTCCCGTAGAATTCAACCAAGGGGATGAAAATGCTGAGATCAATATGGAGATTGAAGGAATGATTAAAAGGGACCATATTGCAAATATTTTGTGGAGGAATAGAAATCTGTAAATTTCTTAAGGTTATTTTGTTCTGTGATAATGCCAAATAATTATAATATGGTGCACTAAATTGCCAGTTCTGAGAAAATATAAAATTTCAAATAATCAAACGTATTTGATTTACATTCAGGACACTACTTTAAAAATATCAATAAAAACGAGAGAAAATTGAAAAAGATTTATTGACCACATTCTGAAGTAGAAACATTGATATTGTAGATTGATATGAATAAAAAAAAATAAGGGTTCTATTACTACTACAAATGATTAGTTGCCTTCTATGTAACTGATCATCATTCATAAAAAAAATAACAAATCAAATACCCTAGGAAGAAAAGGACCTCAAAATATCCGACCAATACCAATTGCTGATAAATAGCATTCATATTCATTCATCACTACTAGATGATCGCTTTCTTTTCTTCTTTTTTTCCCCCATTTTTTCGATCAGGCTCAAAATTTGTTTATTCCTCTGCTCATTTTGTTCTTGAAAAAAATTCATCATAGTAGTAAAGTCTTTGCTCCTAATGTCTTGATTTTGTTTCTGAATGACAACTAGCTCTTTTAGAGTTTCTAGTTTGTCTGGTTTAGGCCTCACTGTCCTTTTAATGGTATTAAATCGATTGTGTGATGATATTTCTCCTTCAGAATTAGTGTAGTTACTTGTAGAGGAACTTGTGGTACTACCTTTACCTGAACTAGTGGAAGCACCTTTACAGGAACTAGTGGAAGCACCTTTACAGGAACTAGTGGAAGCACCTTCCCATGAACTTCCACAATGAATTTCATTTTTTCCATTGGAATTCTCATTCTCAGCAGGAGTTGTCGAGTCAATGACCAAAATTGGATTTACTTTATGTTTATCCCCAAGTATTTCATCCAATTCATTGAAATATTTGGGTATTTTCAGTTTACCCTCCCCTGTCATTTTTTGTGAATCACAATATTTAATATATGTGGACTGCAGGTTAGAAAATTTTTGCCTCACTTTCTCTCGTGCTTCTACACCTTCTCCTACGAAAAATCCAATTTCATTCAATTTTTGGGCAATTTTTTCCCATATTTTATTTTTGTGAGTTTTTTTATCTTTAAACTCATCATCACAGGAATGTCTCAACGCTATAAGAGCCAGTGTGGCTTGATGGTCTTCCTCAGTTGGATTCTTTGGACTTGTCCACAAGTTACTTTTGTTCTGCATTCTATTTTTCGGATTTTCCGGTACTTCTTTCAATATTTCTCTTTTGACTGCTGATATATACATATTTGCATACTCAGGATCTGTAATAAAAAATTAAACTCCAATGATAGTGAAGGAAAATTTGGGAGGAGAGTAAATAAATGGTATGAAGAATAAAGAAGACTCACCTTTCAATTGTTCTGCCGTTTCCTCATCAACGGTCAATATCATGTCATCGATTTTTACTTGATACATTTCAAGGCAGAACGGGTAGAATTTATTTCCCAATGGATACGAAAAACAGAAAATTTCAATTTTGATTTTTTTTGAACGAAAACAAATAAAAACAACACCAACAATGACAAGTGACAGCTTTGAATCACTCAATTCTGTGGTTTCAAAACAATGCCAAGAGTTTTAAAATATTTTTTCTACGACGTCACCGTTTCAACGTTAAAATGTAAAGTTTTTAAAACGGGCCAAATATTTTTAAAAAAGTGGAACAATAAAAAACGGCTCAGGTCCATCCGCAATCCTATTTCTAATACTTCACGTAAGTGGTTCTGTAATATCCATTGCATATTTTGATAAATATGGAAGACTTCCATATTATATGAAGGAAGAGTTCGGGAAATTATATGGACCTGCTCATAACATGTGTCATATCCAGAGCCAGCTCCTGCGTAGAAATGCAGGCGAAATAGTGCAGTCTGAAGTGAACTGAGTTCTAGAAATGTGGATTTTATAAGATCAAAGAAACTAATAGGCTTGGGGGCTCGCTTATGAAATCCAATAATACAGGATGTGATCTCTAATATAACTTCTACAAGGGTAGCGTAGTTTTTTCGTTAAAGAAAAATGAATCGTTAAACGTTTAGTAGAAAGCGAGGACTTCAGAAAGAAATGAAGAACACCAACTGAAATAGACAGGGAAAGTGAGAATAGTTCAATATCGCTTCATCCCAGTTCAATGTTTAATATGACACTGGTTGATTTTGAAGAAAAAACGCAAGACTTCTGCCAGTACTTTGATCTTCCAATCTCTGAACATTCGGCGAAATTATGATATAAATTGTGGAAAGATAAAGGTAAGCAAAGTGAAGATCTAAAAATAATATACTTAACAGACGTATTAAACACCATCATTATGTCGTTGGCAGAGCCGTGTACAACGAGCAATATAGAGAGGTTATTTTGACTTTGCGACGTTGTAAACGTAGTTGAGGTCTACGATAACAAAAACCATTCAAACGTTTTATGTATGCTGAGCGTACATCAGAAAATTGTTAAAAAAAAAAAGTAAATTGCACAGGAAATTTCGAAAAGATTTTGTGAAGAGCTGCGTAGATTGATTCTCAAGGGATAAAGCTATACCTGATTTTTATGTCATTATATTTTTTAATTATTCCACTGCTTATGTGAATCTTTCATATTGGAAACAACGATCGAAACAATATAATCTAGGATACAATACTATACTACGCCCTTGGTGCTATATCTCATTTTTCATTGGTGAATTTCCAAGCTTTAGGATCAGTAGGAGGTGGCATTGTCCTGAGAAGTTGAATTGAATTATAATATTGAACAACCCAATTCTATCATCTGAAAAAGAATTAGAATGAACATTTCATGATATTTGTTTGACTTCAAAACAAAATAATAATATTCAGAAAGTTGAGAACCAGATATACATCAATATGGAGTGTTTGTTCTTATTATTACTAAACTAATATTGGATATTTTGGGTGATCCATCTGTGCAGGAACTTCATCGGAAGGACGTTGTTCATTTACTCGATATCAATACATCAAAATGATTTTGATGACATTCGAACGAAGGATAGACTTCCTGTGTTTTAGTTTCCTTCCCAGCAACCACCAGGCAGTACCAGTTAATTCCTATGGAACTTTGCGACTAAAAGCTTCCATGCGAATTCTCATGAGCTACCTATTCCGCTCGCATTCGCTGCCAAATGTCAGCCGCATTAAGTTGAAGACTAAAATAACTGAATGTCTATATGCAATCACTCAAAGATGTCTATGCGATATTTTTCCTGAACTTCTATGTTAATTCTCATTTCATATTTATGAGTGCTCATATCATCACATCCTAAGTCGAATATTTTTGAATAATCAGAGCATCAATTTTGATCTCTATATGAATTCATTAGGAACTCGTTTTTAGGAAGTCCTCTTAAATCCTCTATTGGACTCACTCATTGTTAGATTTTTTGACAAGGATCAATTATCGAAATACTTTATTGATATTACTCTCATTCGACGTACGAATTATCGTTTGCAGAAGAACAAATTGATGTTCTTCTCATGAAGGTACTACTGAATTGGTTAGGTAAAAGCGATTCGAGTACGAGTGATCAATTTTGATGTTAGGGTCATTGATCTCTGTTAAAAAATTCCACTTTAACACCGGAGGTTCCGACTTACCTAGTGACGTATAGAATTTGAACAGTACGATTTCAAAGATGCTTTGAATTTTCCAATACATTGATTTCCAACATCTAGAAATGAAGAAAGCATATAGTGAAATGAAATATAACTATTGAAGGAAAAACATTCGAAAACTATATTATATATATATATATATATATATATATATATATATATATATATATATATTAATTTCAGTGTTATATATATATATATATTAGGTTTTGGTAGGTTCTTGAATCCTGTTTGATTTAGTAGTTGATTTTTTTTTGGGATTTGGATTCTTTTGGGAGAATAAAATGTGCATTCCCTCACAGAAAACCGTCCATGTAGCTATGAAAAAAAATTTTTTCAATGAACAATTGAAAAAGCCCCTGGCCAGGGGCGAAACGTTTTGTATACAAATAAAGAGAAGACTTTATTATTTTCCCAAATATATATATATATATATATATATATATATATATATATATATATATATATATATATATATATTGAATAATTTTTTGTAATATATATGTATATATATATATATATATATATATATATATATGTATATGTATATATATATATATATATATATATATATATATATATATACATATATATACATATAAATGTTGTTGTTGAGATTGGGTTGAACCGCGTCTGGAGTTTTGAGAACTCCAGACGCGGTTCAACCCGAACTCAACAACAACATACAACTGACCGCGGAAACCTATCCGAACACACATATATATATATATATATATATATATATATATATATATATATATATATATATATATATATATATATATATATATATATATATATATATATATATATATATATATAATAGGTCACCCGCGTTTTGCTAGCCAAGTTTTATTGCGGCAGATATATCTTCTTTTACAGGTACCTACCAAAATAAAAGCACTATTCGTTCACAAAGAATTGGTGTGACAAGTGAAGAACTATAAGTGATAAATAGTAAATTTTCATAGTAAAAAGCATTTAGTACAAACCAATAATATATAGGTATTTTTTGTATCGTTTTGCATAATCCATAAACGAGCAAATACGCACTATTGGCACACCCTATATATTCAAAATGGGAGTATTTGGATATAATGGCAATAATGATGAGAATTCAATCACATTGGGACTACTTTCGATTAATATGTTTTCTATGCTACATTTAAAACTGTGCTTGTTGAAGCATTCGCGATATTCCGTAAAACTTCTCTTATAACCAAACATATTCGCAAATGTGCCAAGAACAGAACATCCATAAAAAGTTGTCTCAATTTTATTCGATTCTGTTCAACAATGCGATGGCTTCAAAAAACACATGTTTTGAACGCTTATGCGATATCAGCGTGAGATATACTCATAATTTACCATTTGTTACTTCGCCATTTTTAATGCATGCGATGTAACGTGTTTGTTGGATTTTCTCATTACAAGTCTCAATTTTTTCATCACGATATGTTTTCTTTGCAGATGGCTCTTCTCTCTGGCTTGACTTCAATATATGGATCGATATTCATCCTGTCCCTACTTCATTCTGTTGTACTAACTTCTCATATCAAGGTAAGTCCCCTGAATGAATATGAATATAATTTTGTCGGGTTATTGCTTTGCTTTCTTTGTCATTATCTTTCTGTATATTCGAATCAACGCAAAACTGATACAAACATCAATGAATCAGTTCTGAAAAAAGACTGTGGAATCGTTAAGTGCGATCTACAAGTTGTTTTATTTTGTTTCATTTCATTCATACTCTTTTCAACCGAACACTCTTTCGAGTGCACTCAGAAGGATGAGCCTTGTGTGGGAAAGGGTCAGCCAATTGTCTTGGATGCCGATTCTGATTCGAATTATTAATTTGAGACGTCCAAATTGAGAATGTATGAATATCATTTCGTCAGTACTAGAGAAAAGTGCCTAGTTTTTTATTCCCCGTTTACAAAAAATGCAAAAAGACATTTTGGAAATGTATTACGATTTTATTTATTTTCGGTGAATATTTTGGAGGGCTAAATGTATTAGGGCCTGACTTAGGCACCTTACTGATTTTTACGGTAAGGCATTTGGTATTTCAACTGTAACGGGAACCAGAAAGTACCACAGTGTTCCCAGGCCCAGGCCTGTTGGTGTATAATTTCAAGATATTCCACCTACCAGAATTGCTATCTCGGCAACCAACAATTGCCTAACGCACAGAGCCAGCCAGAACAATTCTGCCCCGACAGCGGATTGATATGTGCAAATATTTCAAATCGAAATTATTTAAGCTATTTTTGGAGATCGCTAGCATGTAGTATTGTTAAAAATCATTATTTCCTAATTAAAAAAACACTTCATTGTGCGATTTTAACTAGATAGTTATGACAAAGTAACACACAGAGAACAAATAATAAGAGTTATTGAAATCAATAGAAGTTTTCAGAATAAATTTTTCATGACATTTAGGAATTCTTGTTAATTTGAGAATCATTGAAAATAGAATAGAACTAGCCCCATTCTCAAAAACAAAACAGAACTGAAAAACCTTTCAAACAAGGTAGCGCAATACCCCCCTTCTATTTGTGAAAACAACTTGGCGACTTAACTCTATCGATTCATTCCTCTACCAAGAAGTACTAAAAATAATGCTTTCATGGGTAAATTTTTCCGTACTCGATATCCAGTCTCTTCAAAAATTTAAAAGAGGTGAAATTCACCGCCGCACTCTATGGGATCTTTCACTGTATATGCTCGAAAATGATTAATCTTTTTCAGCTTCACCTATACCCCAATATTTCACGATTCCCATAAAATCGCACCTCTATCCCCGAAATTCAATTTCACTTCATGAAATTCCTCCTATCCATCGGCAATAAAGAAATGTGTCGAAGCCATTCCGATGTCTATCGATTGAATATTCCGATGCTGATGCATGTATTGAGGAGAGAGCGTTTTCACGGCATATCAAAAAGAACACAATACTCCCGGGATCTGCAGGCTCGACTCACTCCTTCCATTATCTATTTTATAAGATTTCAGAGAGAATTCTGTTATGGATATCCAGCACTATCCTGATCTGAGTGTGATATAGGAAGAGGCTCGTTAGCTTTGAAAGTTCTGCTGAAAGATTTTGTTGAATATATTCGTTTTGAACATAATATCGAAGTATTATCAGAGTCCAGGGTATCTCAATCTCTGAGTCGCAACCCACTGCTGGGTCGCGAGCGAATTTTTAGTGGGCTCTTGATACCGAAATAAATTGAACATATCAAACGCACTGAGATTTAAAGTTACTCTATTTGAAGTTGATGTCAAAACTGTAATGGTGGAATAGGAAACAATTTCATCCTTTTCCCTAGAATGCTTTTTGTGGTAGTTATTCAATTTATCAAAAATTCTATTTGAACTTTGTTTTTTATTTGAAAAATCTCTTTATTCATATTGGTAGTGTTCAAATTTCCTAGAGGTGGGTCTCGAGTTTGATAACTTGTTTTAGATGGGTCGTAGTCCAGACAACTTTGGGAACCACTGTCATAGTCCATTCGATGATCTACATTGACAGATAAGTGCAACCCTGCGATCACTCCTATGTGATATAATACGACTATTGAGAATTCTCGATGTCTTACCAACACACGTTTTGTCACGAACCCCACATGGAATTTTGTAAATACAAAAAATTTATGTTTATTCGGAAATTGGAGTTTTTATTTTATTGTATAAGTTTGAAAGATTCCAAACATTGTCACTTGCAATTTTCATATTATTGTTTTCGAAGACAATTGTCACTTTGAGTTCTTGTACGGATAATCATCGCTGAAGTAAAGTCTTGTCTAGCCTTTCTGGAGGGTTACATTTCTACCGGTATACTTGCTTCGCAATCTCTTCGAGAAAATGGTCGTTAGTTTTGGAAGTTTTGCTATGGATTATTTCGTTGAACTTCAAATTATTCAACTGAATTATGGATGATTCAGGTCCAGATTATATGTACATAACATAATTAACAATGAAAACAAATTTCCAGAAATTATTAATGCTCTAAGGGAATTATAAGTGCAAATTTTAGTATCTTCGATTGAATAGTGTATTACATACCTGTTCCTGCAGAAGTAGTTTATTAGTTCTGTTGTTGGCGTTTGCCCTTATACTAATTTTTGTTGAAATGTGATTTATATGATAATTTTGAATAGTTGGCGAAATAAAAAGTATATAAAGATATTGTCAACGAAAAACTGTCTTGTCACTGACAAATTATTAAAAAACCAATTTAGTTTAAATCTAAAGGCTTTTAAACCCCAAAAGTAACCGGAGTCCGATACATAAGTGGTCCTTCGATCTATTGCAAGAACCGTCCTGTGGAATATGGCTGAAGAGAAATCTCTACCTCTTAGAAGGAGTGAAAGGAAAACAAAAAGTATGCCACCTGCAAGATATGCCGACGTCATGGACTTTGACAAAGTGAAACAATCATTGATGAATACTAATGAAGTTATCCAGAAAACTCATGACAAAACGGAAGAGAAACTTCATGAAAGTTCATCAAATACTCACAAAAGCAGCAAAATATCGAGCAGCAGATCCAGGAGACGAAGGAAATTGGAAATTGAACTGGAAAAAGAAAAAAAGTTGGCGGAAATCGAAAGAAGACTGATCGAACGAGAAGCAGAAATGAAAATGGCTCAGCTAGATAATTGTACAACCTATAGCGAATGTCCCAATGATGATGAGGTAAAAACAGTGACTAGCAAATCATCTTTCATTCAAGATTGGGTTAATTCATTGGAAATGATTCCTGAAAGTTCACAATGTGTAGAAAATATTCCAAATCAAGCTGATATTCATGGAAAATCATCCAAACAGACTACAGATACTCGAGGAGATACGACGGAAGAACTGAAACTTCACCAATTTGTGGCCCGGCAATCTTTCAGTAAAGACCTTCCAGTATTTTCCGGGGAGCCTGGAGAGTGGATGAATTTTATTCATCAGTTTCGTGAAACTACAAAACTTTGTGGATTTTCCAACGCTGAAAATATTGTACGCCTTCAGAAGAGCCTTAAGGGTAGAGCTAGGGAATGTGTGAATGCCTTGCTGATTTTCACTCAAGAAGTGGAAAAAATAATCAACACTCTTGAAAAAAGGTATGGCCGACCCGAAATCATCATTCAGAATCTGATAGATTCAGTTCGAAAAATTCCCGATATCAAAGAAGACAGACTAGATGCAATTTTAGACTTTTCTTATAAGATTCAGGACTTGGCTGTTACTATACAGAGTCTGAACTGCTATGATTATTTAACGAATCCCCAACTCTTGAATGAAATTGTGAACAAAATGAACACCAATTTGAAAATTGAATGGGGAAAAAAAGTTGTGGAATTGAAAAACTGTTACAAGAAAATTTCCATCGCAGAATTCTCCATATGGCTCGTAGAAACAAGCGAGGCAATCATGTATGTTGTTAGCCCAGAACACGACCAGGACAAGAGGAAAAAATATGTTTGCACCACCAGTCAACCAAACAATACCATTTTTAGGTGTAAATACTGCAAAAAAGACGGACATAAAGTTGAGAATTGCAAAAATTACAAAAAACTCGACATTGAAAAACGTTGGGATTGGGTTAGAGATAACAAAGCTTGTTTCACATGTCTTGGCTCATCGCATCACACCAAATTCTGCAGAAGTAAGAAAAAATGTGAAATCAATGGTTGTCTCTTCAAGCATCATCCTTTACTTCATAAAGAATTCGACAAAAAACCTGCTGAAGTAGAGGAGCAACTGAATAACCACGTGAACCATACCAAAAAAACCGAAATTCTGTTGAGAATTGCACCTGTGGAACTCATCGGTCCCGCAGGTAAATTAAATACCTTCGCTCTTTTCGATGAAGCTTCCACTATCACAATGATCGATGCTGAGCTAGCAAATCAAATAGGAGCAACTGGACCATCTGAAGCATTGAGAATAAAGTGGACAAACTCAATGACATCCGAGGAGCAGAATTCAAAAAGGGTATCCTTGAAAATCCGAGGTCAAGACGAAGATATAACATATAATATGACCAATGTAAGAACCGTCGAAAACTTATCTCTTCCTGTACAGTCGGTAGATATGAAAAATATTTCCAAGAAGCTAGAGTATCTACAAAAAGTGAAACTAACATCTCTGACAAACGCAAAACCACGAATTCTCATTGGGCAAGACAATATTAGTTTGATAATTGCCAGAGAAGTTCACGAAGGAGGCAAAAACGATCCTGTGTTGTCCAGATCCAAATTAGGTTGGGTTATTCACGGCAATCTGACAAAAAACTATTTTGGCCGAGTCGATGAAGAATTTTCGTTTTTCGTGAACCACCAACAAGAAGACTTGCAGTATTTAGAAAATCTTGTCAAAAATACATTCAAAATTGATAGTTTGGGCGTAAAATACTCAATTGAATCCCAAAAACCTGAAGATATTCGAGCCATAACAATTTTGAAGAATACTACAAGAAGAATTCATCTCAATAGATGGGAAACCGGACTTCTGTGGAAAAGCGACCATCTTCAACTTCCAAACAGTAAATTCATGGCCCTTAATCGACTGAAATCAATTGAGAAGAAAATGGACAGAGACGAGGAATTTGCAGTTGAATATGAGAAAAAGATATCAGAATATCTGGAAAAAGGGTATGCCAGAAATCTGAAGGAAAACGAAATTGAAAGAAAAACGGAAAATATCTGGTATCTGCCTCATTTTGCAGTTAAAAATCCAAATAAACCAGGCAAAATACGTTTCGTGTTCGATGCAGCAGCGAAATCCAGCGGTATCAGCTTAAACGACGTTCTTCTCAAAGGTCCAGATTTGTTGAACTCTCTGCTTAGTATCATATTCAAATTTAGGCAGAGAAATATAGCGGTATCTTCTGATATACAGGAGATGTTTCATAGAGTTGAAATTCGTCCAGAAGACAGGTCGGCTCAGCGTTTTTTCTGGAGAGGAAGAGAAAGAGGTAGACAAAACCCCTCAGAGTATGAAATGAGAGCAATGATATTTGGTGCAGTATCATCACCCTCTTCGGCCCAGCATGTAATGAGAACCAATGCACTAGAGTTCAAAAATGACTATCCAGAAGCTGTAGGAGCTATTTTAGAGAGCCATTATGTTGATGACTACCTGGATAGCTTTGATACTCTCGAAGAAGCGGAAAAAATTACATCTGGGGTAATCAAAATTCACGGTAGAGGAGGATTTATTATAAGAAATTGGTCCAGCAACTCAAGAGACCTATTAAAAACGATTCCAGAAGAATACCGTGCAAAAAATGAAAGAGATTTGGATTTCGAGAAAAGCTCGCTACCAGTTCAAAGAATCTTAGGCCTAATTTGGAATCCCAATGAAGACACATTTGTCTTTTCAGTGAAATGGAACCACCATGACCTCCAAAAGTTAGCAGAAACACCTGTTACAAAAAGAGATGTACTAAAAACTGTCATGACAATCTTCGATCCATTTGGATTCCTGAGTACCTTCACAATAATCGCCCGAATTTTGCTGCAGGATATATGGCGAACAAAAATTGGTTGGGACGACAAACTCAATGAAGATATGATGAACAAATGGAAAAGATGGATTGAGAGAATCAAACATTTAACCCAATTAACGATCCCCAGGTGTTATGCTCAAAATTTATTCGAGGCAAGTGAAATTCAACTACATGTTTTTTGCGATGCCAGCGCTCAGGCTTATGCATGTGTTGCATACTTTCGTATCACAAAAAAGAAATGTATTGAAACCTGTTTCGTGATGGCGAAGGCTAGAGTAACACCCCTAAAACAACAAGTCTCTATACCCAGGCTCGAACTGCAAGCTGCAGTATTAGGAAGTAGATTGGCAGTTAGTATCAAAGAAAATCACAGCATCAAAATCGACAGATGTTTCTACTGGACCGATTCGAAGACTGTTTTGGGCTGGATCAAGGCAGAATCGACAATGTTCAAACCGTTTGTAGCACACAGAGTGGCCGAAATCGTAGAAACAACTGATCCAAAGCACTGGAATTGGATCTCGACGAAAGACAACGTTGCAGATGAGGCCACAAGGGAAAATAATCTGCCACATTGGGAGTCTAATAGTAGATGGATGGAAGGTCCTCAATTCCTGAAGTGTTCGAGCGAAGAATGGCCAAAAACCCAAATCGATGAAATCGACCACTCCGAGGTGAAACAACGTTTTGTTGGAGTCACTTCTCATAGGAATGAGAATCTGACAGAAGCCTTACCAGATATCACCAGGTTTTCATCATGGTTGAAATTGATTCGAGCAACAGCTTGGGTATTGCGATTCATCAATAATTCGAGGAAAAAATCGCCAAAAAATGGAGAAATCACCCTTGAGGAAATGAACTTTGCCGAAATTTTGTGGTTGAAATGCGTACAGAAAGAACATTTCCAAGAAGAAATTGATTGTTTAAAAACTGGAAGAAAAATTGATGTTTCAAGTAGGTTGTACAAACTATCACCTTTCATTGACAATGAAGGAGTTATTCGGATTCAAGGTAGAGTTCTGTATTCAGATGATATGGCTGATGATACGAAATATCCTATAATCCTAGAAGCTAAAAATTACTTTACTAGGCTGCTTATTCTCCATTTCCATCTCAAAGCTGCATAACGGACAAGAGCATGTAGTCAATGAACTTCGACAGCGCTACTGGATTCTGAATATTAGGTCAGCAGTAAGTTGTTGGAGTAAATGTCAATTCTGCAAAAATAGAAGAGCTAAACCTGAAATACCCGAAATGGCTCCCCTTCCAAATTCCCGTCTCACTTCATTCGTGCGGCCATTCACCGTAGTCGGTATGGATTATTTTGGTCCAATGTTCATATCGCTAGGCCGTAAAAGGGAGAAGAGGTACGGAGTACTATTCACATGTATGAGTACCCGTGCGGTTCATCTTGAATTGGCCCACTCTCTCAGTACTGATTCAGCGATAATGGCTATCAGGAGACTCATCGGTCGTAGGGGATGCCCCAAGAAAGTATTTTCGGACAACGGCACAAATCTTAGGGGAGCAGCAAAAGAACTGAAGCAAGCTTTAGATGATATGGACAAAAATGAAATCATATCAAATCTAGCGGTCAACAGAATTGAATTTCAATTCATTCCTCCGTCTGCTCCGCACATGGGAGGCAGTTGGGAGAGACTCGTCAGGTCAGTCAAAACCACACTAGGTGTCATTCTCAAAGGGAGATTTCCTCGAGAAGAAGTCCTGCAGACTTTACTCATAGAAGCTGAAAGCATCGTCAACAGCCGTCCGTTGGTTCACGTGTCTTTGGACAAAGCAGATAGTGAAGCATTAACACCAAATCACTTTTTGTTAGGCACTTCGAGTGCCACTCAGATTCCTGGTAAATTCGAAGAATGTGATTTGTTCACCAGAAAACAATGGCGGATTTCTCAGCTACTATCTGATCATTTTTGGAGAAGGTGGATAAAGGAGTATTTACCTGTTCTGACAAAAAGGACCAAGTGGTTTACATCTTCTCCAAGGAAAATTAAAATTGGGGACATAGTCATTGTAGTTGACACTCAGTTCTTGCGAAATACCTGGCCTAAAGGTATCGTAACCGCGGTATACCCAGGAAAAGACGGGCATATTCGTGTGGCAGATGTGAAAACCTCAATGGGCACGTATAGAAGACCAGTAACAAAGCTCTGCATACTCGACGTAGATGAACCAAATGATGCAAGGTAAAGAATCGGAGTTCTTTACCGGGAGGGAGTGTTCCTGCAGAAGTAGTTTATTAGTTCTGTTGTTGGCGTTTGCCCTTATACTAATTTTTGTTGAAATGTGATTTATATGATAATTTTGAATAGTTGGCGAAATAAAAAGTATATAAAGATATTGTCAACGAAAAACTGTCTTGTCACTGACAAATTATTAAAAAACCAATTTAGTTTAAATCTAAAGGCTTTTAAACCCCAAAAGTAACCGGAGTCCGATACAATACCGTACCCTAGACAGAAATGATCAATTTTTCCGAGAGAGATATTACTTTTTTGTTGAGGTTTGTCAACAATGTTATTTTCGATTATTCGAAAACACCTAATTCAATGGAATAGAAATATTTTTTTGAGGTTAATTCAAGAAAATTTGACGAACAACATAAAGCTTTCAACCTTGGTGACTTCATTATTGTCATTCTTCGTAAAAGTAGAGATGACATACAAATCAAATCTCACCAATTTTAGATATGTTCAACAAGCAATGGTAGTATTACCTATCAAAACATGAATCAGAATTATTTCAGAGGCTTGATCTTTTTATGGGAGAAACGAAATATCTACAGGGTATCCCAAACTCAATGGCCTATTAGACATTTCTAGAAAACGAGACATAGGATTATTTTGAAAATTTGAATTCTTGGGTAATTAGTTCTGTTCTATCGATCTAAAATATTTTCAGCGCTGCGACGTTGCCGCTTATATTGAAAAGTAGCAACAACTTTGATATTTTAAATGGGACACCCTATATATTATTGCACTTCTCGCTTATTTATTGCTTTTCGATTATTTTTGTATGATACTTCTCTATACCTATCTCTAGTGGTTTTCGAGAAATTCATTGATTTCCTTATTCTTTGTGCGAAACGTAGCTTTGATCAAATGCTTATTACTGTGGTATTTGGATTCGAAGACAGCTGAAATTTTGAATGTAGTTTGACAATGCCCTTTGTATTAGTTGTGTCTAAGGAAATTTTTTCTCCAATCTACAGGGTCGATCAAAATTTGTGATTTTAATGATACATACAAAAGTGGTGAAAAGTGCATTTTCTCAAATGGAACATCCTGTATATTATCGAAAATCCTGAAAGACAATTGAAGTTCCTTTCAGATGATGTGTCATGTTCCTATACCTAAATAGTCAGGTTCCCGAAATAAATACAAGTTTATATAAAAATTGTATTATTTCGACATAATTTGTATTAGGTGGCTATGAAATGTCATGGAACATTTCATTATGAAAATTCGACAATTAATGCATGTGATCAAATTATAGCAAGAACATGCAAAATGTTCTGTTTCATTTACTTCGTCTCCAGTTATCGGCATGATTTGATTTCTTGGTGCTTCAATATTCCCAAACACAGCATAATTCCGTTCAATTCTTCTAAATTTTCTTCTATTCATATGCGGTAAATTTGGATAAAGTTTATTGAATTTTCTGATGCATGTTCTCGAAACAATTCTTTGGCACTCACCGTGAATGTAAAACAAATTTGAAATATCTACATTTGAATATGTATTATAATCCATCTTCAATACTTTCTTCTGACAGAAACACTATGAAAATCACTGCTTGTCTAACTTAAAGTTCGTTTGACCATGAAGGATATTCAATTTCATCAAAACTTCATTTGAATTGTTTTTGCCTTCCATTTTGGTTCTTTTCTAATCAAATTTACGTTAATGACGTTTCGTTATTGATGCATTGATTGTCGAATTTTCATAAAGACATGTTCCATGACATTTCGTAGCTACCTAATACAAAATATGTCAAAATAATACATTTTTTATAGAAACTTGCATTTATTTCGGAAACCTGACTATTTAGGTATAGGAACATGACACATCATTTGGAAGGAACTTCAATTGTCTTTCAGGATTTTCGATAATATACAGGATGTTCCATTTGAAAAAATGCACTTTTCACCATATTTGTATGTGTCGGTGAATTCACAAATTTTGAACGACCCTGAATAATGGAGAACAAATTTCCTAAGACACAACTAATACGCATTGTCAAACTACATTCGAAATTTCAGCTGTCTTCGAATCCAAATATCGCAATAATAAGCATTTGATTAAAGCTACGTTTCGCACAAAAAAATAAGGAAATCAATGAATTTCTCGAAAACCACTGAAGATAGGTATAGGGAAGTATTATACAAAAATAATCGGAAAGCAATAACAAAGAGAGAAAGGCAATAATATATAGGGTGTCCCATTTAAAATATCAAAGTTGTTGCTACTTTTCAATATAAGCGGCAACGTCGCAGCGCTGAAAATATTTTAGATCGATACAACAGAATTAATTACCCAAGAGTTCAAATTTTCAAAATAATCCTTTGTCCCGTTTTCCAGAAATGTCTAATAGGCCATTGAGTTTGGGACACCCTGTATATCTTGTCTGCTAATTGGATAAAGTGATATTATCTGAATTGGGTTGAGGTTAGCTTGTTTTTGATAACTACGTTGGTGTTCAGGCGTTAGCGAAGATAATGTTTCTAATGAAAAATTTTAAACAGTTCGAGAAAGTAGGATGAAATTGATCACTGAACAAGAAGAGTAAAGTCCTAGCGGAACTGGTTAGAAAGCTGGTTGCTTTGGAGAAACGCTCGCCAGCCGTACCTGCCACCAATCGAAAGTGGTGGCCGGAATGCTACAACTGTGGCAAAGAGCGGGGCATCTGAGACGCGACTGCTGGGCTCTGTAAAGGTTCGAGGATGGAAGGAATTGGCGACGTACAGCACCCGAACAGAAATAGGTCGGTCAATTCAAGAGAGCATACATTGGCTCACCCATCACCCATCTGAAGCCTCCAGGTTCTGAATTTTCACAATAAGACGCAATGGCGATAGTCAAATTGCTGATGGGGTTCTGTACGACCATCTATGCTGTTTCACGATACGGGAGCTACAAGGTCAGTGATGAATGGCAACACCTCCAATAAGCAAAACATTAGGACTACTGTGCTGATCATTTTAGAATCTTCCACTAGTGATAAAATCACCGTGTTCGGAAAGGGACAAGTCAGGATTGGACTTGAGAACTTGATGACAAAGGCTAATTCCTGGTGGTTGATCGAATTTATTCTTGGAATCGACATCATGACTGCCCATGGATTCGTAGTCGATATAAGGAATATAACCTTGATTGTCGGAACCTCTTATTCTCAACTGTACCCGACCAACAACCTGGAACCGTTAGACTTGTGGAAGCAGAAGATTCCAGAATCCCTCCCTACTGCGAGATGAACGTCGCTGTCGAAGTCGTTGGACCTGCTAGATTCGAGATAACTGCGTAGCCAAATGCCTAGTGTACTGTAATAACAAAGTGAGATCAATGGATAAGAGGAATATTATACACAAGCACAGAGGTTGGATCTATAAATATTAACAAGTATTATTAGAAACCTATCATACACATGAATACTTTATGAGTCAATCTTCTCTGTTTTTGGTGCATTCAAATGAGGCCAATATATTCTGTGGTTTGAACGCACCCGCTCTTATAATTTTCATTTTCTTACGAAACGTTTTTCTCATGTTGCAAATCATGAACGCAGACGTTAATTCATAAACAAGATTTCCATATAATTTCAAGCGACGCTGCGGGGAATAAAATCTCAAATATACATATATTTAAATAAATCCATGAACGCCTACCGAGCTGCCTACATAATACACCAGTGCCCCTCCAATTTGGAATTCAAAGCGTGATACCGAAAGCATCAACAGTGTTCCATGAATATCCGCACGATTTACCCCTAACACGAAGCCTTGTATGAAACAATCTCTAAAAACATTCCGAGCGGAAAACCTCCATATTCAACAACGATTAATGGAGTTTTCATTTCATTTCTACGCGGGAAATTACCCTAATCTGCAGAGCTCAGCAGATTGAGTTATATCACAACGTAATTAAAATGAGCATATTGGTTGATGACATTCATGGTCTCCAGGTATTCTTCGTTCATTCTTGTTAATTATGAAATCGTCGACCTCAAGGTGAAATAACGAATATGAAAAAAAATATTTAATTCATGTACATGGTTAAAGTCAGTAGTGATGAGTTTCATGACACGAATGTGAAAAACAAACCTCTATAAGTCATTTCTGAAACAAAAAAACCGTCGATGTGTGACAATGAAAACTACAAACCTTGTTTTTCCAAAATGGAGAATCTGCACATTCGTGGTTTTGCTTTAAGACCAACGGAATGAAACTTCAACTTGATTGAATTTACTTATATACGTCATTAATTGATCAAACCATTCTTAGTGGAAACTACCAGAAAAAATGAAACAGAATGAAATTGTATCACATATTAATCATCCTTCTGTACCTTCTACTATGTTACGACAGTTTCAACTTCTTTGTACACAAACCCGCCTGAAAGCTCCTTCACAAAATCATATGATAATCTGGTAAATTGTACAGGTGATTTTTCGCATTCACCGAATATTTGATACACCTTTAGCACTATTTTGAATATCAGCGAGGAATTTCGTCTTCTAGTTCGATAAAAATATCACCTATGCATATTTTTCTCTACTATCTATTGTATATCTTGTTGCTTTCAAGGGAAGATTTTGGGTTCCAAGGCATTCAATTCGCGAACGTTTCATGATCGAAAATTTCTATTATTCTGTTATTACCTTACTAGTGGGAAAAATCACTTTCGCATGTACACTATTTTTTCTACGACCACCTATTTTATTACACAAAATGTGAATATCAGATCGTGTTTATGTAATATACGCTACGATATGAATTCACCTTTACAGCAATCTGACAGCTGACAGTCCCTAGGGGGGTACTTGCAATTGACTATTGATGAATATAGATTTCCATATTTTGGACTTTTCTTCAAAGTATGCAAGAAGCACTTTTTCACTGGCCTCCTTGCCACTGACATATTTCTGATCACACCATTTCAAGAAACGATCGCTTTGACTTACTAGGCAATAATTCAAAAGCAGCTTTATTGGCAGCTTCTTCAATTTCCGGCGGAAGGAATTCATTTTCTGGATCACTTTTCATCGAGGAACGAAGAAAGGTGAAAGAGTAATTCGTGATTTATTGACGTTAGTTGTCAACAAAGACAAATCAACAAATTCTGTTTTTGATTACTTTGGAAACTTGTTTCATGAATAGATCAAAATCTAGTTTCTCGATGATAGGAATCACAATCAGTGATTATCTCTCATGGGAAAATCATGTGAGATCGATCGGTAAAAGTGCTTCCCAGGAACTTGGATTTCTTTTTCGTGCGAAGAAATACTTCACTTCTCGTCAGCTTCTAATGATCTACAAGGCTCATGGAATACAGTTCTCATGTGTGGTTTTCCGCACCAAAACATTCATTTAGGCTTCTCGATTCTTTTCAGAGGAAAGCAATTCGTCTTGTTGGTGATTCTTCGCTCACAGACCCACTCACTTCATTGGAACATTGTAGGAGGGGCGAAGACTTGTCTCTCTTCTGTAGATACTTTCACGGTCGATGCTCTTCTGAATTGTTATCATTTGTTCCACCCTTGGCAATATCTACACGAATGACTCGACGAGTACAGAATTCCCACCCCTTTGTTGTAAATTTGAAAACATGTCGTACCTCTCTTGCTAAGAGATCTTTCTTCGATAGAACAGCTGAGCTTTGGAACTCCTTGCCAAAAGAGGTTTTTCCTGGAGATTACAAACTTCAGTAATTCAAAGTGAATGTTAATCCGTATCTCCTGTCCCTTGATTCACGCATTGAAAAAAAAATGAAATTGGATTCAAAACTGATAATCTCGAGGCTATTATTTTACCAATTAATTAATGTAAAATAGGTATGCGTTAATTTGGACTTCTGATGGTGTTTGTAGAAAAAATAGTGTATGATATTTTGTTTGAAGGGATGGAACCTCCAAACTCCCCTTCTCACAAAATAAAATATCACTTTTAGCACTTATATCATAAATAACTATTCTGCATGAGTGAGAATTAAGGTCACTTTCCATGGGAATAGATAATTTTTTATAACCTCCCTATCATGAAATAATCAGTAGCGATTAAAAATGTGCAAGTTAAACTATTGCCAAAATTAATTCCATTCATTCTGGTTATTGTGAAATGAGACGAATTTGGCAGTCAGACAAAAACCCAGATTTCTGAAGATTCATGTTTTCAAGTTGGGAAAATGTTGAAATACGGAAATATTTTGAAACCCTTATAATAACAAACACATTATCAATATTCTGTACCCGAGCTTTTTCCTGTGAATTTTGTATAAACATGAGAAAGAGAAATTTACAAATTTCTATCAGAAATTAAAATAGGTGGACTTCAAGAGGATAATAGATCCAATAATGAATGGTAATGGGTCGGACTTCAGTGTCTATATTATTAACTCTATTGAAACCTGTTGATGAGAACGAATGGATAAAAATACAAATCAAGTGATAAAATCAAATCCCAAACGAAATGTTGAAATGGATTTTTTGGTTAATAATGATATTGAGGATTGATTTATCAAAAAAAAATAATGTTGTGACACAAAGAAAATGAAATATCAGTCAGAAAATTCTAAATGTAGAAATGAATTATAGAATATTGTGACAAGATAATTGGAATATCGAATGTGGAATATTATAAGTAAAAGAATATAAATAGAGAAATAAAGTATGACTGAATGTTCAAACCAAATTTCAGCTTGAGTTTCGATTGCTTTTATCCGCAATTGTCTCCAGGTGATTATTACACCATTTCAACTTTTCGTTTGGATTTAATTACCTTATTTGATCTTGACACATTCAACCCGAAAAATATTCTTGGATATAGATGTACGTGTAGATTTTCGAAATTCGCGTATAAATGTGTTCAGAAGCAAATAAATAACATTTCGTCAGAAATTAGTTTTACTCCAGTCTATGACGGTGAAAAAAGTGTAAACTGTGTATTTATCCCATACAGCACCGATTCGTATGAAAATTTGGATATAGGTTCTACTTACCCTCCATTCCAAAATCTACCCCGTGCCGAGGGTTGCTTTCTCCCTGGGGATGGATGCCACCCCTTCTTGGGGGTGAAAAAAATTTTATTGAAAATAAGTGCGGAAATCAATAGATTGACTAATTCTAAGCACTTTTTGTTCAATGAAGTTTTTTCTGAAAAGCAATACTTTTCGACTTATCCGCGAGTGAAATTGTCGGTTTTCAGGCAAAAAAACACGTTTTCAGATCCATTTTCGCGAATAACTGGAAAAATATGCATATAATCGAAAAACCTGCAGAGAGCAAAATTATAGCTTTTGAAAAAACAAAGGCGATTGTTCATTTGTGATGTATGCAAACCCACTACAAACTGAATACTTGCTTGTTGAAAGTTGATTGGTATTTTCAAACGACAAAATGGAAAGTTTCGACGTACAATAACCAAAATCCAATGCTTTTTTCGAAAAAAACTTATCGGACCTTTTCTGAAGTCCTTCAAAATTCCTTCATTTTTGTTATTTATAGAAGTTTCTAGCATCAAAACTGACTGAGGTATGAAGGAAATAATGTTGAATCCTAGTTTTCCGTTGAAAAAAAATTGTGAATAACTCATCCTCTTTCCCCCCCCCCTTTTGAAAAAACTCGTTGTTACTCCATAATTCACTCCATTCATGTTTTTATGATGAGTTCTGAGTTTTTCATCAAGTGAGAGTACGTAGTTTCGGAAAAAATTGAGATTGAAGAGAAAAAATCATATACGTGATTCAGAGAAAAATCACCATTTCTTCGAAATAACTCGAAAAGTATTGATCACATGCAAAATTTCCTAAAGTACAAAATTGAAGGCTATTCTCCTCTGAAAATTTCGGTGTTTCATTTTTTTCTGCAGGATGAAAATAGAGTAAGATATGGCCAGTTAAATACTGTGAGGGTTCGCGCAAAGTACCTTTTTTGAGCCCTTTCAGCATGAACCTTTTCAAAAATATAATCTGAAACGGAAAATCATGCAAATGAGCTTGTAGCTCTTGAAAAAAGCTACAAAATACTTCTTTGTTGGATTTGATTGCTCGAAGACTAAGCGAGTTATGGGGAAAAAACAAAAACAATTTTTGTAGAAATTAGAGTATGTACATTAGTATAATGAAGAATACACATAGTAATTATATTTAAGGCCTAGTGGAACTATATGTATATTATATTTTTATATAGACAGATAGTTCAACTAGGCAACGATTTTTTCCAAAGGGGGGGGAGAAGAGAGGATGAGTTATTCACAATTTTTTTTCATGGAAAAAATAGGATTCAACATTATTTCCTTCATACCTCGGTCAGTTTTGATGCTAGAAACTTTCATAAATAACAAAAATAAACGATTTTTGAAGGACTTCAAAAAAGGTCCAACCAATTTTTCCCGAAAAATGCATTGGTTTTTGATTATTGTACGTAGAAACTTTCCATTTTGGCGTTTGAAAATACCAATCGACTTTCAACAAGCAATTATTCAGTTTGTAGTGGGTTTGCATACATCACAATTAAACAATCGCCTTTGTTTTCCCATAAGCTATAATTTTGCTCTCTACAGGTTTTTCGATTAGATGCATTATTTTCCAGTTATTCGCGAGAAAGGATTGGAAAACGTGTTTTTTTTTACTGAAAACCGACAATTTCACTCGTGTATGAGTCGAAAACTATTGCTTTTCATAAAAAACTTCATTGAACAAAAAGTGCTTAGAATCAGTCAATCTATTGATTTCCTTACTTATTTTCAATAAAAAATTTTTCACCCCCAAAAAGGGGTGGCATCCACCCCCAGGGGGAAAGCAACCCTCGGCACAGGGTAGATTTTGAAAAAGAGTGTATGTAGATCCTGAATCCAAATTTTCATGCTAATCAGTGCTGTATGGGATAAATACACGGGAAAATGGTCATAGACTGGACTATTTGTATATTTTTGGTTATTGTCATTTGTTTCAAATGAAAGTTTTCGGAAAGATATAGCGTAACAATATATTCAGCATCAGAGTAACTCCCGAAAAAACGAGGAGTGGAATTTTCGAGGGGCACGGAAAAGTGGATACGGCAACATTGTACGGTATATTAGATAACATATTCTTATATTCGTAGCAACCGAAGACATTCGACACGCCTGCTGTTTCGCCGCCGACCTGGTAAATTTAATAAATTTTATTTATACACCACAGCTTAGTCCTATTCTCCACTTTCCCCAATCTCTTCAGAATGTTATGGCAGGTTTTATTGTCGAACACTGTCGTTTCAGAAGTGAGTTCGGGAAAGATTTGTATGTATAGCCCTAAAAGGCACTCCTTCAGATTAATTTGTTAGATTTTCATGTGACTATTCCAAATTCATCCATAGTAATTTTTTCCAGTGCCGACACACAGTGAACATTCCAGTTCGTATGATCTACTTCAGTTTTCAGCTGAATACTTTCCTTGATCACTGAGTCTATAAATTCAGGAACATATTTATTTTTGAGGGAAAAGGAGGTTTTCAGAAAGTGATATATTTGACAGTCACAAGCCGATTTCTGAATAGAAAATGTTCAAAAAAATTGAGACAAACTAGAGAGTTGCCCATTTTAGAGGCACCCTATAAATTTTTTTGCCCGTGATATTGGACCGAAAAGATGCACCACTTAATGCGCAAGCCTGCTGTCATATATATATATATATATATATATATATATATATATATATATATATATATATATATATATAGCCTGCTGCTATATATGCTGTCTGGAACTTCCGGATGAGGCGCGTCTGGAGTCTAGAGCAATTGATACATTTGCATTGAAGCCGACGTGTTGGCTGCATTATGTGGATGATGTCTTTGCTATCTGGCCTCATGGAACAGAATGCCTTCACACTTTCCTCAATCACTTCAACAATATCCACCTCGATATAAAATTCACCATGGAAATGGAGACGAACAACGCTATTCCTTTCTTGGATGTCCACATCACAAAATCCAACGATAATTCCTCTCATACTGTCTACCGAAAACCCACACACACCAATAGATATCTTAATGCCAACTCCCACCATCATCCAGCCCAGGTGAGCTCTGTACTGAATTCTCTTATCAATTGATCCATCAAACTCACAGATGATCATAACAGACCCAGTGAGCTGAAAAAGCTAACATCTGCCCCTCTTCAAAATGATAAATCCCACTACCAGATCCAGAGAACCATTCAACGCCAACACACCCGTTTCTCGCATCTCAAACCACCGGACGACCCGGCTGAACGCCCGAAAGCTTCCCTTCCTTTCATTCGGGGTGTCACTGATAAAGTGAGCCGAATTCTGACAAAATACGACATCAAGACAGATTTCACAGCAAACAATCGAATATCCTCTGCCCTGCGCTCACCTAGAGATACAATACCCAACGAATCACAAGGAATATATAAAATTCCTTGCCACGACTGCCCGAAAACATATATAGGACACACGAACCGACGAGTATCAAACAGGTCCTACGAGCACGAACTAGCAGTATGTAATTCGAACATGACCTCGACTCTCTTCAAACACCACCACGAAACCGGACACAAAATTTACTTCAACAACACGAAGACCATTGCCACAGCAAAAACACTCCACTCCAGAATCATTCGCAAAGCAATAGAAATGGAAAAACGCCCTCAACGCCTCAACAAACGAGACGACTCACAAAGGCTTCCCAATTCCTGGAAACCATTATTATCCCTTCGAAAAAATCTATTAATTATTCCTTTTCAATCCAGACCTTATATGGTCCGACAGTTTCAACAACGTCGGATTCTCATACAGCTATAAATACCATCCCTCTATCCACAAAACCACAATCTTCACCCTGTCAAGATGGGTGCTGCTATCTATATATATACGCAACGCAAAATTTCACATCTCACATTTCCTGAGCTGTTCTATCGATCTGAAATATTTTCAACATTGCGGCATTGCCACTTCCATCAAAAGTCCTAGCAACTTTTTTTTCAATGGAACACCCCGTATATTAATACATTTTTGGAATCGCTCTAGTATTTTAATACTTTTTTGTTAATGATGTCCTATACCTATCTGTATCTGTTTTCGAGATCAAAAATAAATTGTGCTAAATATGGTCCAAAACATAGCCTTAATTGAACATAAGTACATCAGTACTCTCAATTCATGGAAAGTTAATATTTTGATGATAGTTTGAACAAACTCGAAATATTCAAATATCGCCAAGAAATCGACTCCATATCATACAGGGCGTGCTAAAATTACTATTATTTCCATTGTGCAGCAAAGTTGTCAAAAGTTCATTTTTTCAAATGAAACCCCCTGTATATTACTCGATAAATCGAAAGATGGTGAAAAATGCTTCAAGATGATATATCATATCATCATATTCATACCTGAATCGTTAAGTTTTCTTAATGAAGTCACTTCTTCTAGAAACATTATTTTTTTTAGAATTTGGATTCAGGTAGCAGTGGAATTATCAAGCTTATAACAGTTCGGTTACATTTATAAGTAATTTACAACTGGTTATCGACGGTGTTTCGAATCATCTTCCAAAATGAATGCAAATATCGATAATTCAAACGAAGTTCTTATGAAATTATTTATTACACATGAACAAAGTGATCAAATCATTGTCAGAACTTGTGAAAAATTCAACCAAATGTATCCTGAATCGACACCAATGAACGAGAGGAAGTTTGTGAGGTTACAAAATAATTTCCCCAATAATATCTCGAAAACAGCTAAAGATAGGTATAGGACATTATTAACAAAAAGATATCAAAATACTAGAGCGATTACAAAAATGTAATAATATAGGGGGTGTTCCTTTTAAAAAAATAAAGTGGCTAGGACTTTTTGATGGAAGTGGCAACACCGCAATGCTGAAAATATTTCAGATGGATAGAACAGGTAAGGCAATGTGAGAGGTGAAATTTTCAAAGAAAACATGGCTTGCTTTTTCCAGAAACGTCTAACCTACCATCGACCGTGAGTCACGCTGTATATATAATAATTTGGCTGAGTATTACCTGTTCGAAATTTCGGATGCCGAAATATAGGAACATGGTATAGCAATTTTATTTTCCTCGGACAAAGTTTAAGAAAATATGCTACTAATGACTCATGTACTGTTTGGATCCGATGACGACGTATTCCAATTATCTCCTCATTTCATCACATCTCCATCTGTATTCTCGTTTCTATATTTTTTCAGAGAATATGCTCATCTTGATCTGATGTATCTATTCACATGACTCAGTTTCCACCTCGCTAGTACAGGAAACTATACTTCCTGTAGCAATTTCGTCCCGTTACCTTAACAAATTGTTACTGACCTTATATATATATATATATATATATATATATATATATATATATATATATATATATATATATATATATATATATATATATACAGTGAAATGGATAGCGGGGTCTCTCAGTCATACTAAATGCCTTTTGTGTTCTTGATCAAACGTATACGTCTGCATGTCGTTCATTTCCTGAATTAAAAATAATATCTTCTGAATTACAATTGACAAGATCTGAATTACAATTGATATCTTCTGAATTACATTTGATCAATCTGAATTACAATTGATATTTTCTGAATCACAGTTGATTATTCTGAATAACAATTGATATCTTCCGAATAAAATTTGACAAATATGAATTGCAATTGGAAAAGGTGTAGATGGGATAGGAAAATTTTTAATTGAAGAAAAATCTGAAAAATTTCAGCATTTCAAAACTAACGGTTTCAAAACCGAAATATACAAATAAAATATATCGAAAAAAAATTATGGTAGGTATAACAATCGTGAGAATAACAGCCAGCAAATACAGAAATATTGTAATGTTTGAAAAATACTGGGCCATACAAATTCAAATTTTTATAAAAATTTGAATCAGACTGATCAAAAGAATGATAATTACAATTCAAATAGAAATAATCCAAGTACATCGGGTACTCAACAACGAAATAATATAACAACACAATGGACAGTCAGTCATTCAAATGATTTCAAATGAGAATAGAGCGCATAATAATCCCGTGAATCATTTAAACTTCATGGCGGAATCGAGTCTATCGGGAGCTATGTTACGGAAAATTCACGCATACCCGAGAATCCATTCCAGAATTAACCGGAAATCGAACAGGATTTCGCACAGGATAGAATCGCATATTTCCAGCAAAATGAAAAAGAAGAGATGTTCAATTATATCACCAATTAAAATCTACATTGTATGGAAAATAGACAATCAAATACATTTTTAGTAGAAACAGGCCAAACCCCATCATCCCCAGTAGCAGTCTACATTAATGAGAACTCTGAAAAGGATTTAATTCTCACTGTATAATTATTGATTATCGTTATTTCTCGTATATAATTGTCAATTTTTTTTTCCAAAATTCTTCGTTCCGGTAACCAGTTGACTCAAGCTATAGCTCGGGTGGAGTTTTTTTGACACATCGAAGGGTTTTAGTAGTTTGAGTCCTATTTTTCAAATTGAATCTGTGTCTATAGAGACGTATTTGTACATGATCCCTGATATTATTTATTATAATGTGCATGTGTATACTGTACATTCATCGAAACGTCCAGCCAATAGAATGCAAGTGTTCACATTCCTGATCAACTTAGTTTATCTATTGATTCATTTCGAAAAAATGAAATTAAAGGCAACAGACAGTTTCCACGGTGTTGATCAGTTGCCAGCCCATGTTGAATGTAGATATTATTGAAAGTACAAATCAATATTTCACACTAGCTGTGATCGAATACTACAGATGGTCTGTTCTTTTCGACAGCACAATTATGATGTCGTATATAAATGTTCTTAAATAAACATTCTTTTTCATTATCAACTTTAGGAAGTCTAATCGTTCATTTGAGAACGGTGTTCAACAGCCAGCCCGCAGGATCTTGATTTATAAAAATTTTCAAACGATCTGCTGGTCACGAGGTTCTCGTATTATCATGTTGCCAAGAAGAAAGAGTTTATCAAGGATGCAAAAACCCAGACTAGTGACTGCTTTGCTGGTTTGAACATCTCAATTGTAAAATTATTATCAATTATTATGAACAATAATGCTCCACATCTTGTTATTGGCCAAATACCAGATGCATCCTACATAAGACAAAAAAGCAGGTCATATAGCCGCTAAGGCGATGTAATTTCGAATTGCTTGAAAATAGTGATATGAATTAAGTAAGTTAACTTGTGAATTCCACTAAGGACCAAGGATGTGAAAATCGATACGATTATAGTGTATTCACGACGACTCTGAGAATGAAGAAGCGTCCAAATTGGCCTTCGAAATGATTCTCCTGCGTTGTTGTTTACTCTGATTCACGCGATTCATTGAAATGACCTTTAAACTTGGATAAGTTTGCTCATGTAGTCTCAAAGAACCATTATCCAAATTGTTGGTTGGGAGCCTAATTGGAAATTCGTGATGTTTTATGCAATTAGGAGATGATACATGTAGTTATAAAGGCAAGCCAGTCCAATTAAAGTAAATTAAAAGGCAACTTTGACTCGAGAGTTTCGAATTCCAAAAGTTTCAACATTAAAAACCTCAACATCAGTTCATATATGCGGGGTCGAAAGATCTTCAAGTTTGCTGCAAATTGGGGCTGGGGAAACGAAACAAAATCATGAAATGACGCTAATTCATTCAATTGAAAGTCCATGAGAGTTGAAAGAGGAAATTCTATATAAGTTAGTAGAGAAAGAGGGCTGCAATTCCATGTTTATAATTCTCAAACTTCTATTGACCAGTTTTCTCCTCTACCAGGGGCCTGTGTCAAGAACGTACAAGTCTTGTAGCTACAAGAGAAACACAAAGAAAGACGATGATAAATAATTGTTTTTCACTCGTTTTTCACCTGTAACTGCATTGTCTTCCTCTTGTGGCTACAAGACTTGTAATTCCATGAAACAGGCCCCAGAAATTATCAATAACTGTTTGACAATGTGGGCTGTGATTAACCTTGCCAAATTGAGATTCATACAGCCTACAAAAATTGTCGCTTCACCAATAGAAACAGGTATTATAATATTTTGAACAATGAAACTGCGTTTTCACAGATTAATGAGATTTGATAATTTTCTTTACTTTGCAATTGAAGAACCTCGAGTTTATGTAAAGAAATTACTCACAAGATACTCCTAGGGAAAAGGATTCGTCAGTTATCAAATCAGTAGTAACCCAACTCATAAGGATTGACAGGAAATGAATATATTATATTTTGATACAGTGATAATATATCATGCACCTAGATTGAGAAGTGAGCAATTATAAAGCAAGCACGAAGCTCCGAAGGATATAAGGTGCGAGCCATATTCAAGACATATTTAACATTCACATTTACATTCATATCTCTTTGCTGAACACTCTTACCAGTGCGTCCAGAAAGATGAGTCATATAACTTACTTTTTGTGCCCTGGACAACTCATAACGTTTTTTAGTGCTTAGGTGGATACATTTCATAAATGAATAGTTTGTTGGAAAAATACAAAAAATAAATTATAAATGGAGATGTGATGAAATGAAGAGATAATTGAGGAAGAATCAAGGGTTGTTATTGAAAACGTAGTCACCGGATCCAGACAGTACATGATTCATCAGTAGCGTATTTTGCGGTATGCTATCGAAGCATAAATGATGATTATTCGAGCAGTTTTTGTAAATAGGAAATGGAAGCGGTTTCTGTAGTTCTGTATATATATATATATATATATATATATATATATATATATATATATATATATATATATATATATATATATATATATATATATATATATGTATATACAGTGAAATGGATAGCGGGGTCTCTCAGTCAGTCCAAATGCAAAGTCTCTGTTTTACTTCGCCAAGCTTTCGCTTCTATTGTGAAGCTTCTTCAGGGCCTATAATTTATTGTTTTTTTCCTTCTTCATCAACATTATTAACTATACATTTGTCAAAAAAAAAACAATTTAACAAACATTTATACATATTTTTCATCAATTTATGTTTAATTCAATATTGTTACACCATTTCTACTGTAAGTATAGTTAATAATGTTGATGAAAAAAAAAAAAAATTATAGACCCTGAAGAAGCTTCACAATAGAAGCGAAAGCTTGGCGAAGTAAAACAGAGACTTTTCATTTGGACTGACTGAGAGACCCCGCTATCCATTTCACTATACATTTCTCCAGTCACTATGATAATCCGCTTCTGTATATATATATACATATATATATAAATATATCTCCAGAAACTTTATATATATATATATATATATATATATATATATATATATATATATATATAAAGTTTCTGGAGAACTACAGAAACCGCTTCCATTTCCTATTTACAAAAACTGCTCGAATAATCATCATTTATGCTTCGATAGCATACCGCAAAATACGCTACTGATGAATCATGTACTGTCTGGATCCGGTGACTACGTTTTCAATAACAACCCTTGATTCTTCCTCAATTATCTCTTCATTTCATCACATCTCCATTTATAATTTATTTTTTGTATTTTTCCAACAAACTATTCATTTATGAAATGTATCCACCTAAGCACTAAAAAACGTTATGAGTTGTCCAGGGCACAATGAGTAAGTTATATGACTCATCTTTCTGGACGCACTGGTAAGAGTGTTCAGCAAAGAGATATGAATGTAAATGTGAATGTTAAATATGTCTTGAATATGGCTCGCACCTTATATCCTTCGGAGCTTCGTGCTTGCTTTATAATTGCTCACTTCCCAATCTAGGTGCATGATATATTATCACTGTATCAAAATATAATATATTCATTTCCTGTCAATCCTTATGAGTTGGGTTACTACTGATTTGGAATAACTGACAAATCCTTTTCCCTAGGAGTATCTTGTGAGTAATTTCTTTACATAAACTCGAGGTTCTTCAATTGCAAAGTAAAGAAAATTATCAAATCTCATTAATCTGTGAAAACGCAGTTTCATTGTTCAAAATATTATAATACCTGTTTCTATTGGTGAAGCGACAATTTTTGTAGGCTGTATGATTCTCAATTTGGCAAGGTTAATTAATCACAGCCCACAGTTGTCAAACAGTTATTGATAATTTCTGGGGCCTGTTTCATGGAATTACAAGTCTTGTAGCTACAAGAGGAAGACGATGCAGTTACAGGTGAAAAACGAGTGAAAAACAATTATTTATCATCGTATTTCTTTGTGTTTCTCTTGTAGCTACAAGACTTGTACATTCTTGAAACAGGCCCCTGGTAGAGGAGGAAACTGGTCAATAGAAGTTTGAGAATTATAAACATGGAATTGCAGCCCTCTTTCTCTACTAACTTATATAGAATTTCCTCTTTCAACTCTCATGGACTTTCAATTGAATGAATTAGCGTCATTTCATGATTTTGTTTCGTTTCCCCAGCCCCAATTTGCAGCAAACTTGAAGATCTTTCGACCCCGCATATATGAACTGATGTTGAGGTAATTAATGTTGAATCTTTTGGAATTCGAAACTCTCGAGTCAAAGTTGCCTTTTAATTTACTTTAATTGGACTGGCTTGCCTTTATAACTACATGTATCATCTCCTAATTGCATAAAACATCACGAATTTCTAATTAGGCTCCCAACCAACAATTTGGATAATGGTTCTTTGAGACTACATGAGCAAACTTATCCAAGTTTAAAGGTCATTTCAATGAATCGCGTGAATCAGAGTAAACAACAACGCAGGAGAATCATTTCGAAGGCCAACTTGGACGCTTCTTCATTCTCAGAGTCGTCGTGAATACACTATAATCGTATCGATTTTCACATCCTTGGTCCTTAGTGGAATTCACAAGTTAACTTACTTAATTCATATCACTATTTTCAAGCAATTCGAAATTACATCGCCATAGCGGCTATATGACCTGCTTTTTTGTCTTATGTAGGATGTATCTGGTATTTGGCCAATAACAAGATGTGGAGCATTATTTTTCATAATAATTGATAATAATTTTACAATTGAGATGTTCAAACCAGCAAAGCAGTCACTAGTCTGGGTTTTTGCATCCTTGATAAACTCTTTCTTCTTGGCAACATGATAATACGAGAACCTCATGACCAGCAGATCGTTTGAAAATTTTTATAAATCAAGATCCTGCGGGCTGGCTGTTGAACACCGTTCTCAAATGAACGATTAGACTTCCTAAAGTTGATAATGAAAAAGAATTTTTATTTAAGAACATTTATATACGACATCATAATTGTGCTGTCGAAAAGAACAGACCATCTGTAGTATTCGATCACAGCTAGTGTGAAATATTGATTTGTACTTTCAATAATATCTACATTCAACATGGGCTGGCAACTGATCAAGACCGTGGAAACTGTCTGTTGCCTTTAATTCCATTTTTTGAAATGAATCAATAGATAAACTAAGTTGATCAGGAATGTGAACACTTGCATTCTATTGGCTGGACGTTTCGATGAATGTACAGTATACACATGCACATTATAATAAATAATATCAGGGATCATGTACAAATACGTCTCTATAGACACAGATTCAATTTGAAAAATAGGACTCAAACTACTAAAACCCTTCGATGTGTCAAAAAAACTCCACCCGAGCTATAGCTTGAGTCAACTGGTTACCGGAACGAAGAATTTTGGAAAAAAAAAATTGACAATTATATATGAGAAATAACGATAATCAATAATTATACAGTGAGAATTAAATCCTTTTCAGAGTTCTCATTAATGTAGACTGCTACTGGGGATGATGGGGTTTGGCCTGTTTCTACTAAAAATGTATTTGATTGTCTATCTTCCATACAATGTAGATTTTAATTGGTGATATAATTGATCATCTCTTCTTTTTCATTCTGCTGGAAATATGCGATTCTATCCTGTGCGAAATCCTGTTCGATTTCCGGTTAATTCTGGAATGGATTCTCGGGTATGCGTGAATTTCCCGTAACATAGCTCCCGATAGACTCGATTCCGCCATGAAGTTTAAATGATTCACGGGATTATTATGCGCTCTATTCTCATTTGGAATCATTTGAATGACTGACTGTCCATTGTGTTGTTATATTATTTCGTTGTTGAGTACCCGATGTACTTGGATTATTTCTTTTTGAATTGTAATTCTCATTCTTTTGATCAGTCTGATTCAAATTTTTATGTAAATTTGAATTTGTATGGCCCAGTATTTTTCAAACATTACAATATTTCTGTATTTGCTGGCTGTTATTCTCACGATTGTTATACCTACCATAATTTTTTTTTCGATATATTTTATTTGTATATTTCGGTTTTGAAACCGTTAGTTTGGAAATGCTGAAATTTTTCAGATTTTTCTTCAATTAAAAATTTTCCTATCTCATCTACACCTTTTCCAATTGCAATTCATATTTGTCAAATTTTATTCGGAAGATATCAATTGTTATTCAGAATAATCAACTGTAATTCAGAAAATATCAATTGTAATTCAGATTGATCAAATGTAATTCAGAAGATATCAATTGTAATTCAGATCTTGTCAATTGTAATTCAGAAGATATTATTTTTAATTCAGGAAATAAACGATATGCAGACGTATATGTTTGATCAAGAACACAAAAGGCATTTAGTACTGGCACGACAATTCTAAGAACACTGCGAAAACACCAACAGGGAAAAAAAATTGATATTCACTATTTTCCCACACAGTCCTTCCGCATATTTCAGAGAAAAAGTGATTCTTAGACTATATAACGTATGGTTTGAATGTCACACATGACCATATTACTTATGCATGAAAAAGCTGCAAAATATAGAAATGTTTACATTATATGCAGTTTTATCATTCTTGTTAATAATGATATCTCCATTCAGTTATCAACCCTACTTAGGTATATTATAGCTTCAATAAGTTTGAATATGTAATATTTGGGTATTTTTTTGCTACTATTCAATTCAATAATATAAATTGATGATATTCACTTATCCAACACAAAGAATATACAGAAAATTCACAATTATAATGGACATATATGTAGAGAAAATAACTGATACACTGCGGCTGCCCCAATCAAGAACACAGTAATTGTATTTCAGTGAACATGTGGGAAAATGGGCGCCGAACTCATTTCGTTTCTGTTTTGGAAAATCGATTTTTTTATATGTTCTCCCCAGGAGCCATGCGTAAATTTCCCTTCATCATACTTAGAATCGATGTCCTTTTCCACCCTATTCGAGGCTTGTATGCGAAAATGGGACACCAAAATCTGTCGCTATCTAACGGTCTGATTGTCTCCATTGAATATATAATCTGAATTACATTTCATATTATCTGATTTACAATTAACGAATCCTGAATTACAATTGACAAGATCTGAATTACAGTTGACTATTCTGAATTACACTTGATATTTTCTGAATTACAATCGACTATTCTGAATTACAATCGATATCTTCTGAATTATAGTTGACTATTCTGAGTTACAACTGATATCTTCTGAATTACATTTGACTAATCTGGATTACAATTGATATTTTCTGGATTACAATTGGAAAGGGTGTAGATACAGTTTTTGGTCTTTGTGAGCGTATCACGGGACCAAAAGGCTGGTTTATCCCTGCTAAAACTGTTTTCGGTGCAATCTTCTCATGTGATCTATTTAATGCTGCTTTTTCTTGAATGTTGAGATTTTGATCAAGAGCTACATTCTTTCTTAATTTCGTCTTCTATTCTTTGAACAAAAGATCTTGGAGTTTCATTGTTTTTTTGATGAAGTTAAATCCTTCCGTATCTCCACGATTTCCGTAATGACCTATTAATAATTCTCGTATATTTTCATTTGTTTCCAATTGTCTGCTGGAAATGAACGTTCTAGCCCTACCAGTCAGTTTACTTTTCATTATGAGAATCAGTGCATTGACTTGATATTCATCTACGTTCACTGAAACAAAGTTACATGCTTCGATGGAGTCAATTAGAGTTGCTTCATCTCCATCATATTGTTAAATCATGTCTCTTAACTGTTTTCTTGAGAAACCTTCGTTTGCCATTTTTCTTTGGGGTTTGGGAATAAGGAAATTATGCCTCAATCCACCTTTTTGGTTAGAAACAATAACTTATATAACAATGACGAGGAGAAAGAACTTCATGTAGGCTCACTTCTTCCGCTGATTGTTCTTCCTTTTCTCTGTTGTGTGAAGTCGTCAAGTACCAGGAACGGTGCCGCTGGGACTAGTACGCCTCTGCTTCTCTTTTTTTCTTCTGCGTCCCGAGAAACTAGGAAAGAGGCCGCTGGAACTCGATCATGTTTTTTTTTCTCGATCAACCAGGAGATGGCACTGGGACTCGAACGTTGGAGCTTCTGTTCACGTGAATTTTGTTGAACCCCTGCGCTGTGTTCCTCAATCCGTTCAACACTATTTTGTTTCATCAGTTGCTTGGTATTTTTCGAATCCGTTCACGACTGCGCCACTTGTATAGGTTGGGAATCATAGAAAATGTTTTGAGAAAGATTCTTGAATCGAGTTCCAATTGTTAGGAAACTCTTTTAACTTGTTGGTTTGACTTTCGTCTTCCCAGCACTCTGTTATCTGGGTCGCCAACAACAGTGTGCCAAGAAAGCATTTCCTGTTTATCATGTAACAATGTTCCAACGGTATATTACATTAAGAAACATTTTTTTTATGAGTACAAAGGGCTGCGAGGATATAACATATATGTTATGGACTCGAATACATCTTATAACATAATTTTCACCTTGCAGCTTCAGCTGAAACGAGGTTAGAGTCATTTCCCAATAATACGTCAGAGATCAATTATTTATCTCTACCATGTTGTTGGATCGAATCTACAATCTGTCGACCATGAATCGTGCACACAACCATCTGCAGTGGTTCGTATATCAATTATTAATGAATTCGGAATTGAACTTCGTTAAACGATCCAAGAAAGGGATGAGAGGAAGAACAATATTGTGTTCCATACAACACCATAATATAGACTGACCTGAGAAATAAAAGATTTTGGTTGGGTAGTCAGGCAACTCTAATAAAAACTAAAAGTACGGATCCGATGGAATTCCAGCAATTGTTCTGAAAGCATGTGCCCCCGAATTGACACCAGTACTTTGCGAATTATTCAACCTTTCATATAACCTGGGGATTTTTCCCAAGTCCTAGAGGAAACCAAGAGTTCAGCCAGTTCCTAAAAAAGGGAAGAAAACTTTACCTTGTTATTACAGACCAATTGCATTGCATTCTATCATTTCCAAAGTCATGGAAAAAACAATAAATATGAAGCAGATCAAATATCTAGAGGAATCATAATTAATGATCGACAATACGGTACCTACTTATATAAAAAAAAACAGTTTTTTAATGATCGCATCAAACTATAGAACTGTAGCATATTCACCTGTGAAATATGTGAATTGGTTCGTGCCGCATAAGACGAACTCTGAAATTTATTGTGAGTGTGTGAGTTAACTTACACTTCAATTATTTCAACTTTACCAATGCGGCATCATTTGATGATCAAAGAAATCTTATTCTTTCTATATTTTCTATTATTTCTATATATTTCTTTTTCTATCAACCGCTATGAGCTGAAAAAAATTCGTTGGTATTTTTTTTCTGAGCAAAGAACTGATTGACCGATTGATCACAATACAGTGAAAAAGGAGAGAGCCATAAAACCAACAGTGTTTAATGTCAACCAAACTTGCCAAAGCTTGCTTTTGACTAGCGCAGTACCATGTATGGCGTCATTGTTTTCTGTCATCTGAGTTTGTTATAGACAGTTTTACCTATTATTTGCATTCGAAGAAATGACAAAATAGTTGTTTTCATAGCTGAACGTTTCTTGACATCATACTTTCTAAGTGGTTACAATACAGTCTGTTTTGTTGACAAATATTCTTTGAGAATTCTAACCTCACAATTGACATTCGTGACCATAATTTTGCATTACCAGGATTTCCGCATAACAATAATCACGAGTGTGCAAGCCGCAATTAGGGAACAAATATTACTCAAAACATCAACAATATTTTTTAGATTATGCCTGGTCTACATTCACACTGACCCATTAACAAGAACAACTATTTTTCTTGAACTTGACCCAGTATTTCGAAAAAGAAAGAGCGCTTGGAGGATCTTTTTCACCACTTTCAGCATTAAATCCAGAAAAGCAATATCATATCTTTTCCCTATTGTATTTCCGAGAATTGCAGCTGCACTTGAAATATCTCAAAAAACGGTGTACACCATGAAAAGAAATTAAAGAAATTCACCCCATGCCAGCAATTCCAGGTAGAAGAAGACGTCGCGTCGTCTAAAAAAACAGCTAATATAACTGAAGGACAGAAAATGACAGTGCGAAAGAAAGAATAAGAATTGATATTTGAATCTATACAAGTGTAGAAGGGCAGATTTTCAATCTACCCCGAAAAGTTGCTGCGTCTATTGAAAAACAGTTCTTTCTGGATAGAACAAGTCCAATTAGTCAGCAACTTCTCGTTTATCTCAAATTGTGCCTATCAAAAAATAATAAGAACTAATATATATATATGAAAATACTTATCGTTAACGTTTCTGAAACTAACTCCGCTTCCGTTTTCAAAACTGATACGCAAATTCCTGTATAAATGCTAATATATCTTGTAGGCAATCTTGGTAATTGACATTTGTCAAATATTTTCAATTTGACATAACTTGTTTTACCGTCGCTTCTCTGACAATCTCGTATTCATGTTCTATACTCCATATTCATATTGTATTGTTCATATCCTAGTTCAATTCATCTAGTTTTGCATAAATTCATGTTTACTGGTTTTGTTTAAGTCAAATATACTTTTCCCTTTTGGGTCAAGTTGAAAAACACTGTAAAGTGACACTTGGACTTTTCATGAATAAAGACATTCACTATTATTATTATTGAATTACTTGACTTCCTAGCGTGACATAATTTGATTTTTTATGAGCTCATAAAATCATAGTTCCATTCAGAATTCCGGGCAGTGGTAATTAATAACAGAGTTCTGGAAATTATTCAGGTATTCTCAAAGCATGAAGATTAATCGTGCTGTTTACCATTATATAAAAAATTATCATGCGAAAAGGGTGTTTGAATCGGGATAAGCGCACAGAAGAATGTCACGAGATATTCAAACAAGTGGAAAATTTATATTCACCCTATTCCTTCTTGTACGGTAGTCGGATGATTTTACCGAAGTCCACCGAGCGATGAAAGTATTGGAATTTTGAATAGTATAACAAGTAGGGTGGAAGTGTGACAGACACCATTCCAAATAGTAAACTAGTTTTCTGTTGGGAAAGTTTCATTTTAACTCTGATCGGTGGAACAGATATCCAATATGAATGAGCTTCTTGATGTAAAATAACCAGAATTCAGAAAGAACATCTGGTTGGCAGTTGCTTTCAGGTTTGTTAGCCGTAGGTGAGATGCCTAGAAACCCCGGTGTTTATTCATACCTCTGACATTATACCATGGCCATACAGTATAGACACCCGCCACAGAACACCAACTTGGGCAGTTTCAAATCTCTAGGTGTTATCAATCAACTTAATTTCATCTCACTGTTTTTTCATTAACAAGTAACGTTTATTTGTTCATTCTCATAGGTACTTGAGAAATTTCACGTTCATTTTAAAAGTTATTGTATATAAAATATTCATTTTGACATGCAAAATGACATACTGAGAACTATTCAGTTTCCCGTAAATGCAGATTTACCGACGCAACTTGACATTACACACCATGAGCACAGAATGAAGGTCACAGAAATTTGAACCTTGAGAACAAAGGATTGACATTGAAGTGACTGTATGGGTATGGTATACTGGGGCTGTGGAAGTTTGGGATAAAAGTGGCGAAATCTGGATTGCTTGATTTTTGGTGGATGATGAGCTTTCGGAAGTTTCCTTACAATACGTACAGATGTCGCTCACTCGCTCTAGTCAGTCTTGTCCGAAGTTAAATTTGCACTAAGTGAAAATATATCTCAACATGAAGGATAACGGGTGTCCAATCAAATACCGTTAGAAAACCAGTAAAAACGTTTTAATGTTTAAAAGCAACGAAATCAATATATAAATACGATAAAAATATTCATTAAAGACAAAATTTTGAAATGACATGACAGTTTATTTATCACTCGACCTCAAATTTGAAAAATGGAACATACCGCCACAAATCCTAAACAAAATGTAATCAATGGAATCACCAGGGTTTGTAGGCATCTCAGCCATAGGCTTAAGGGTCGTCTTTTTTCAAATGCAGATTCACACGAAAGGAAAGCCCTGTAATGTTCAAAGAACACCGCATGAATCAAGGGACAGGAGATACGAATTAACATTCACTTTGAAAAAGTTTGTGAGCCTCAAGAAAAACTTTGCTCGCTGAGGAGTTCCAAAGTTCAGGTGTTACATTGGAAAAGGATCCCTGAGCTAGAGAGGATCGACAAGTCACCAATCTCACAAGAAAGGGGTAGGAATTCTGTACTCGCGGGTCATCCGTGTAGATGTTGCCAAGGGTGGAACGAATGATAACAATTCAGAAGAGTACCGACCGTGAAAATATCTAAGAGAGACAAGGCTCCGAACCTTATACGATCACAAACAAAATGAATTGCCTTTCTCTGAATAGAATCGAGAAGCTTCAATGAATGTTTTAGTTCCAAGCTCCATACATGGGAAGCAGCAATAGGCGAATTAGGATGAGCTTCGATGCATTCACCGGAAGTGGTCTCTCTCGGGGTCTTCTTCTATGTCTTCCGAATTGTGGCAAGGCCCAATGAATCATTGCTGTACCTGAATTCATCTCAATGTCAGACAAATGTCATTCAAATGTTGATATTCACATTTACTTGACAAGGCACGACAAAGTTTCCTCTGAAGGAAAAATAGGTGCTGAGTTCTATCTTTCAGTTTGACTGAAATGTTGAAAGAAAGATAATGAAGCTTCATAGTAGAGTTCACGATAGAAGTTCATGTAGGAAATGAAAGTTTAGACATTGAAATAATTTTCAAAGCATGAATGATCCACTACATTTACATAAAATTCCACTTTTGTTTCTGAGAATTGATTGCCATCTATTGGTATTATGTATAAGTAATCAAGAAAATGTGTGAATCAGGCTACGACGTTCGTAAAAAAACAAAAAAAAGACATGACTTGGTCCCGAAATCACGAGTGCTATCTACCCGTAGTATTAATTCATCCCCCCAAATGATCTTTTCATAGGGTTGACTTTCTATATCTTTATGAACAACAGTACCACGCAGTGCGTAAATAATCCTGCAGAAAAAATTTTGCTTACTTATAAATCCAATGAAATTTATATATTTGAGGTCATGTGAATGAAAATAACAAATAGAGCAACATAACACTGATAACAGATCCCATGTGCTGTTTACACTTCATTGCTACAGATACGCATGAATGTCAAGCGCGAGCAGCCCTTCAAAAAAAGCAAAAAAAAATCTTCCGAATATCCCTCAAACATTGATAAATCCTCAAAAATTTAATAACAGTTTTCTCAAGCTTTTTGCTTATTGAAAACAGACCTCTGCCTACGGCGTCGGTCTGTTTCCAAGCAACAAGCTTTTGAAATCTGTTATTAATTTTTTTCGCACAATCATCAATATCCTCGGGTTATTACTACTGATAATGACTTCCAAGTATTTCCTCTTTCAGAGGCAGACTGTGAAGGCTTTTCCAAAAATCTATCACTGCCAACTGGTATATTTTATTGTCCTTAAGTGATAATGCAACACATATTATCATATCGTTTCATTTCCGACACCAATAAGTTACGATGCATGAAGGAAGAATCTTGATAATGCGCTTCCTACGCCTGTGGTTTCAACGTGACGGCTCTCAATCTTCGCTCTCCGGTCGTATTACATTTTTATCTGGCGGACACGACCAGTGCGAGACGTGCTAGGCAAAGTAATGGCCTGTCGGGGAAATTCTGGGATGCGGATGATGCGTGCCCTATACGTCGGTCGGGGGTAGGTTCCAACATTTCGATTAAGCATTTCTAGAATATGCAGAGTTCACGCCACGGAAATGTGGGGCAATTTATCTGGATTCGAGAATTTTTCTAGGAAAACAGCATCCGTAGTTCACCTGAGTGATTCCAGCAATATGAAGTATGAAATTGACCAGCTCCAGAAGTGTCTGGTGCGAATATAAGTATGTGGTCTAACCAGGTGTGACTGAGCAAATTTGAACAGTAATTAATGCATCTTCAGCCCGAAGTTTTGTAAATTGAACGATGTATTTGAACATCGAGTTATTGCCGTGGTTGTGACAACGGTTTATTGTATCTGAAATTTCGAATTGTTTTTGGGTATCACATTAGATAACGTTGCCGCCCTTCTTTATCTTTTCAGATGGCAACTATGTAATCTATTCAATTCGGAAACATCATGAAGTGTTGCAAAGAGTATGTTGTGGGAGAATTATAGGCTTACACTATTTGAAAAATAACGTCATTGCCTCTATTTGAAACTTCGAGTCTGTTGTTTGAATGGCAACGACGAAATCTATCAAAATCTTGAAACGGATTTGCGATGGGTATGGTGTTACAGAATAATCCGATAACAGAAACATGCCGACCACTGTTCGAGATACTCAATTACATGATTCTGAAGATAAGAGACTAAAAATAACGTCCAATTATTATGCCACATAGCTTTAAAGCTGTCATAATGTAATCTCGTAGCAAACATATTAACAAACAGTTTTAGGAATTAAAAGGAATGTATTTCAAAGTTGACTTTTAGGTATTTTTTATAATGAACTGCAGGTGTACGAAGAAAAAAATAATCGCCAGGATGAATAAGTTATCTGGCAAATAGAGACAAAAAGTGGGATGATGCTCTCGACTATTTTTTGGTAGTGACAAGAAGCCAGTTGATTTTATTCCTGAATCGATAAAAAAGCCCTTATTCAACTCGTGAAAAAGTTTTGAGAACCTAAAATTAAGACATTGTTCCACCTTTCTGTTTATATCATCAGCATATATCGAGCAGTTTCAGTTGAGGATTGATATTTGTATATCAGTGAATGGAGAACTATTGCAAATTATATAGGTTTTTCGATGAGCGACAATGATTTCTACTTTTAGGTAATATATGTTGGTAATAAAAACAGGAAGGCAGAATAATGCGTTCATTTAAAGTTGTCAAGCCATTTTAACGAGTTTAACAATATATTTTTTGAATTACTTTTTTGTGTCATAAACTCATGGAACGGGACTTAAGATTATACTTTGACACATGTTTTTCATTGCATGGATACCCTTAACTAAATCGAGTTCATTGAGTAACGTAGTAAAATATAATCCCAGATAAAGGGTTCGTGTGGATTATGGCAATTATTTCCGATAATCCTTGTGTTTATGTTGATCCAAAATTTTCATGAGTTGTTTTCAGTTTTCCAACCCCCTTCTCCCGACCGTATTCATCCCAGTATGCGGGTCGTATATATATGAAAGGGGGGGGGGAGCTGAAGAATGAGAATATCAATTCATATTCATAAAATTAAATGAGTGCCAACGGGTAAAAAATTATATAAGTTCATCAATAAATATATTACCAGCCAAGTATAGTATTCATGTATGTAAACATAACATATAGGTTCCTACAGTTGAATGAAATTGATCCTCTCATTTGACTATGAATTTCTGAAAATGCAAGTTGAGCCTTATTTCTCGTGTTACCTATAGATGGAGGTATATCAATATGGCATGTAGAAAGAAACGACTATCTTTTTCAGTGGCCGTAGTTAACTCATTTTGACCCCAATTGGACTTATATCTTTTGCTACCCCACCCTAGATATGATCAATAGAAAAAATGGGCATTATAACTTTTATGCACAATCTTTTAAGGATGTTCTTGTTCCTGTAAGCTACCTCTGGGTTGGAAAGGGACCGAATGTTCTCTGAGAAGGAGGCAAAGTAGCAGTGGAACGCGAAGTAGGAAATATCTTTTCCGACCTCTTAGGCGCCCTCTATTCAAAACGTGATTGAACTCATCGGAGTTAAGGGAGTTTTCAGATTTCTGCTAACGTGTACACACCAACGTACTTTTTTTACAGACCAAGCTAACCCGCCTGATACGATATTACATCCACCACCATCTTGTTGGTGCCGTGGTCGTATTGTAAACAGATCGGGATAACAGCCGGACGATTTATCCTATACTTCTACCCTAAGTAAGTTGTCACAATGCTAATAAATGAAAGCGTACATACACGACACTTTTATTTTAACATTTTGTATATGAACGCTTCCATTGATTAGCATTGTGCGAACTTTCTTGAAGTAAAACTGATATGCAGTAAAAGTGTGATCCAAATCAGGCATGAATGATGAAAATGAATGCAAAACTGGTATTTTACTCGATACCGATTTCAAAAAATACCCCTTCATCAAGAAGTTGATGGAATATGCCAATTATTCATGAAATTCCTTGTGTTTATTTTGATCAAAAATGTTCACGAGTTGTTTCAGTTTTCCCATCTCCTTCTCCCGACCGTATTCATCCCAGTATTCCCAGCGTTTACTCGATACCAATTTCAAAAATAATATCCCTTCATTAATAAGTTCATGATGATATCTTCTTGGCAGGTAAAAAAAAGTATTATGGAAACCTTTGACTTTTCACAATCCTCCCTTTCAATAGAATGAACATATTGTCACGATGAAAATAATGGTATATTGTTTACAAGGTAGGAAAAGCCTTCCATTCCTGGACGACTGTGAAGATTGCTGAGTCGGGGCGCAAAGCCGAGACATAGCAATACAGAGTCCAGAGATGTGACTTCCTACGAGATAAACATACCATTTTTCCGCAAATGGAGCTTTTAAATTGTTGATGAATTACTTGGGTCACAATGGAAACTGTTTTCAATCATTTATGTAAAACACTAACAACTGTAGGGAAATATTATTCCCTTAAGTATGTAAGTTTAGGTTATTAATAGTATGAATTTGTCAAGAACAAAATTTGTACAGTGTGTTATGGTGAAACGATGAAAAAAACAATTGAAATCAATGTGCATTAATAAAATCAAACAGGTTGTAACGATGGAGTTATGGATTAACAGAAGTTGTAAGTAGTGAAACGAAAGGTTTACTAGTTCATATGAAAATTTATCCTGTCGTTATAAATAATTTGACTGACAATCGCAAAAACAATATAGTAGTTTTCACAATAAATGGTATTGACTGAAGGATTATAATAAAACCAATTAGACCCTTAAGTTGTAAAATCCGAGATGCACATCATAAATGTAAAAGGACCGGATTCAGGTAATTTTGTTTCTCAGAGAGGGATTGTAGAGGATTACAGCTTACACTTCTTGTTCATTTTAGTCTTTGTATTCCATTGGAAGTGTTCACTTGTGTTACGGCGTCCAATGATTTTATAACATTTATTTGTTATTACAGACATTAATAGCAAAGATTTTATACCCCAACGTACATAATAGGCAGTATGTGGCGTCCGTGGATAAAAAGTAATAGTGCTTCTTTCAGTGGTTCGTTGAAGAAGAATCACTTATCTTGTGACGCGAAAATCATTATGAAAAATTTGTATAGTTCCTTACTTCAGCAAGGATATAACGCGGGTGCTGCAGTAAAAGTAACCAGTAATTTGACGAAGGTGCCTCTTACTTCAGTTAGACGAATTGTTGAAAATTCCATGGAATCAAGAAAAAAGTGTAAAGATTCCGGTGTCACAAAAAGTCTAGGCGATTAGTCGAAAAATCTACACTATGTACGATGAGCAGCGTGTCCCTACAATTGAAAGTCTGAAACAGCGGCTCATCAATGACGAAACTCACATCAACTGTGGCCTCACTACCCTTTTGCGAGCTCTGTCTGCAATGGGCTTTCAATATCGCAAAATTGACAGGAGACAAGTAATAATGGAATCCACACGTTTGATAAGCTGGCGTTCTGAATATATAACGTCAATAAGAAAATACCGGTCTGAAAATCGGCCAATACTCTACCTCGACGAGACGTGGTTTGACACGCATGACACCCCTTTCAAAAGATGGTCTGATTCCTCTGATAAGTGTAAAACGGAAGGCCCATCAAATAAAGGGAAGAGAATCACAATATTACACGCAGAATCAGAAAATGGTTGGATCCCAAACGCTATGTGGCTTTCTGCCAAAAATATTAAGGACTCTTGTGTTGATTATCACGAAGATACGACAGCTTTTTGAAGATTTGTTTAAAAATTGTCTGTTACCCAACATTCCGCCAAACAGCGTTATAGTAATGGACAACGCAAGCTATCATAGTCGACAATTGCAAAAAATTCCTGGCTCAAAGAATACGAAATTGGAGATTCAAAACTTCATGGCTGCAAATGACATATATTTTGAGGAAAATTATACAAAAAAAGAACTTTTACAAGTGCTGCAGTAATTTTCTTAAAAAAAAAACGTATGTTTGTGATACAATTGCAGAAGAATTGGGACATACAGTGTTACGACTACCTCCCTACTACTGCGTGTTCAATCCCATAGAGCTTATGTGGCACCAACTTAAATCGAGCGTGCGCGGAAAAAAAACTTCTCCGACTTTAAGTGGTAGCGTGGTAGGATTAATTAGGAACTGTATGAATGACATTCCTACCGAGAGTTGGAAAAGTTCTGTTAGTCATGTTATAAATGTTGAACGTCGTACCTTTCTGTGAAATCAATTGCTCCAATTATAATTTATTTAGATGAGGATAGCGATAGCGACACTGAACTAAATATAGAATAGAATTGTAACATTTAAATAAATTACTTGTATATCTCCTGCATTATGAAAAATTCAAATTTCTTAAGTTCGACCCTGTGGCACATTTGCATCTTTTACCAGATGATTTTCTACACAATGGGATTAAATCGGGTAGTTTATTGCAGTTAATAAGCCAATACCATTTACTGTGAAAAATACTATACAACTCAGAACCGTTTTTATGGATGTGGAAATACTTGTGGTGGTTCTGAACCTGAGTGCGTCCCTGAACTGGGAATAGTGACAGTTGGAAGGACGGATGGTGACAGACAGTCAGTCGGTCAAGAAAAAGGACGCCAAACCTTGATCGAGTATTGAGAAGATATTAATAATAGTCAAGATATCTGTATCAATCAGTCGAGATAGTAATTAGATGTGTTCCGCAAGAGTATGAGTTTCATTGGGTAATAGTAATACAACCCTCAACGCACCCACCCCTGCAGAAGGTGAGAGAGAGTTCGCACCTTTTCATACTAGAAGTGATTTTTTCGATAGCGAATCAATCAAACCCACTATCGATGAAACATTTAAGTGCGACCAATTAGCAGAACCGCGCAGAACATGGAGCAATCTTGCTACGTTTCATGAACGAAGGAGATGAGACGAGATAAGTGGACGACGGTCTACGCTGGATCTTGATTACATAGGCGTCCGAAGAACTTTCACCCCTTTTCAGGTTGATCGTTAATAAATACATCACTAATCCACGGATCACTAGGAAATGATGATGGGAATATTAGCATGAGTTTTCCCGTTTATGGGTTTTTTAATGTAGGTTGATCGACTACATATGAAAAATATTAGAAATGACTGCCATAACTATCTAAGACCTTGATAGGCCGAAGCAGGGCTAGCACTAGCCCACTCACCTTTTATGCGTACAAGTATCACCAACTTGGTTACATGTAAGATGTCTAGAAGGATGGTGTACCGAGTTATACCTGGGGATGTTTGGGGTAAACTTGGCGACACATGCCTACTATGATAATAAGCATCATGACCCCTTGATATCAAATCAGTTCAGATGGCGTTTGCAACGAAAAGAGTTACAAATTTCCTAGGAAATGTATAAACGGCCGACCTGACGGCTGGCTATACTTTTACTTTTGGACGCTGACTGATCAACAACCTATATTATTTGTTCAGAATACTGGCCAAATTCCCTATAATTGTGTTCATTTCATTCGATTTTGTTTTTTATGAGTATGACATTAGATTTTGCTCATTTTGTTGACTGCTCGAATCGAAGAATATAGTTTGTCGATCGATCGGTTGACTATGCACTTCCAATTAGCGTCAACTAGCGATGAATTTGAGAAACACACCTCGATACGTAAAAATGACACTAATGACAGATAAGTGTCGCCATAAAATCCTAAACAATATCGCATCAGTCCCAGCACCATCCTTCTAGACATCTTAGTTACATGGGACGGAATGAGTTTCTAAACGAACGAATAGGAATGCATATGTATGTTACGCCCCCATTCTTGACTTTACTGCCTTCTTCTTCTCCGCTGCTGAGTATTGTTTTCAATTTGGATTTGAGAGCCATGGCGTAAAAAAATGAACACCCAGCCCAATAACATTCTGGGATTAATAATTGAATTTCATTAATTAGAGATTGATAATTACACGATGCCCTCAACGTGAGCCACAAAAATGTCATGATCAAAAGATTCACTGTTCCACTGTAATCATGAGAGACCAATTCAAATATACTTTTTTTAGGTTCTAATGAAAAATGGTAAAGACAATAATTGTGCAAGGCTCCTTCAAGATAACTGTAACGTATTTTCATAGGAATAGCAGCTTATTCAGCATACTCAAAAGTTATAAGAGGTGTTGATATCATCTTTACCAAACTCACTGAGGAAAAAATTAAATTATTTTGTCGAGATCCTGTAACTTCCTCAATAAGAGGTCATGATACAAAAACAAGAGATTCTCTGGAAAATTTTGTAATTTTACTTCATTGAAACCAATTATTTGCACAAGTGAAGCTACAGATAAATTAGTATGAGCTCAGTTCTCAGTAAAATAACCATAAGAGAAAGCTTCTGCTGAAATGATCGGGTTGGGTTTAACTGCATTTTCTCGAACACGGGGATTAAACTCAAAAAACTTCGATAATTGTTGACTGTATTTTTTCTAGATTGCTGGGTTTCAAAATAATTTAACGCTGAACCAATTTCATCAAACTAATATATTCATATACCATTAACAGCGACTGAATCATAGAACACAGGTAAGAATAATTGGGCTCTGGCAATTGCTTCGTCGTGGATCTGACAGCAAAGTAAACAAACCCAGATATCAATTGACTTTATATGAAAATATGACAATTACATCAACTGAGCGCGCTCAGGGACGGCTCAAATATAATTCGAATTGGAAATGAATAATTGATAAACTACATAATAAACTTGTTGGAAGCTGTGATTCCAACAAGAAAGCTTCTGCTGAAATTCAAACAAATATTTTTAAGATCGGCTGTTGTGATAAGGGCTTTCATTGAAAGGAGAGCATATATCGTTAATGTGTTTTTTTGCTTATTTTTACTGATATTAGAGAACTTGCTATAAACTTGAAAGCAGTCAATACATAATATTTAATGTTTGAATGAGAATAACGAATAACAAGTATAATAACAGTTTTTCATTTTTTTCATCGAAATATTTGTGCAAATGGGTATATGAGCTTTTTTGACAATGAAGCTGAGTTCACTCGAAATCACTCTCAACACCTGTCAGACTGTTTGTGTACAGGTGAATCTTTTTTCACTTAGTTCGTTTATCTGAACGAAAGAATCAAAACACTTGCAGCGGAACCCGCATCATGTGCAGCTGTTTTCAATTGTTAAAAAATTATTGATGTCGAGAATTCAGAAACTCGACAGGTTCCGGAATATACTCATTTGAAGAGTGAACTAGAGTTGGTTTTTCGAATAATTGAAACTAGAAAATACAGTGATTCCAAAATCCGAATGCTAGGCAGCGTATTCCAAACGACGTTTTACCTCTGATTCGACATGCACTCTGATAATCACCTAGAGCTCACAAATGAATCCAGTCAAGCCCGAATCGAGTGCACACTCTCTACTAATTTGTTAACTTTATTGCGATTTTTTAATCGAAAAGAGTGTTGGAGCAGCACCAAAATCAATAATATGATTCTACCTGATTCGCGTTTGAAACTGCCATATATAGGCAACCTGATTTGATAGTTTTCTGGAGTTCTATATTCATTTTGTGATTATGGTGATTTATTCAGTATTGCGAGAAAGAACGAGGTGTTGTAGAACTATTGAGGTGAATACGAAAAACACGAAATTAGTATAACTACTTTTCTCCGGGCTTGAAGCCCGTCGTTCTTTGGAATTTCTTCCTGACGTTTCGCTAGCGCGAGTGGCCAGTTTCTTCAGAGGCTTACTCATCGGAAATGACTAAGCCTCTGACGAAGCTGGCCACTCGCGCTAGCGAAACGTTAGGAATAAACACGAAATTGATTTTCATGATTACCGAACTGAAACCCTCGTACTGAACGTGTCTTCACTGATAACTATGGCATTTTCAACTAGGAAGTTCTGGTTCAACGATTATCAGAAGTAAACAAATATGAACAGCATTGAAAGACCTATCCTAAGAGAGAACACAAGATTCCAGTTCAGTTCGGAAAAAGGTTGATAGCCCCTCCTTGGCTACATTATTGATTCCTCAATGAAAATATCAAACTGGGGGAGGATTTTCTACCTCCTTAGGCACTATAGCACAGCATCAATAGTTTTTTTTTTCGACATTAATGTTGTGTCGCATTTCAACATGTCTATTGCATATTGCTCTACAGTAGGTATTCTCTTGATTCGCAAATACACCCTCGTGACTACTGAGGAAATATGCCTCTGGTTATGGATTTATGAATTATCTGCGACTTTTCGGAGTTCTCGCTCTCGTTGTTTTTTGTGGGGATTGATAGATACCTGTACATTTATAACTTCGAAGACATCTAAATAGTGATTTTTGATAGAACTTCTGTGGCGAATGAAGTTGCAAATACTCCGTTCAAATCTTTCAGTTGGCTCGTAGGACCATAACAAATAAGTAACAAGTCGGCTCTTACCCGCACAATCCAAAACTCTGCCCAAGCTCATTCACATTGAGTTCAAATGTCATTGCTCCAGAATCATACAATCGATAATCACACGAATTCATTCCTAGTAAGTCCATTTACAATGATTTATCAAGAACGTTAAAAAGTAAAACTCGAAAGGAACGCTAAGCGGATACAATAATTCAAACACAATTCCTGTTCGTTGGCGTATTTTTCAATAGGGGATTCATAATCTCAGTAAATCCTGATTAAGTATTCCAATTTTCTTCAGCGCGATTTTTCACGATACTTCGCGAATTTATTATCACTAATTTGAAAGTTTATTGAATCTCCGCCTTTTCTTTGGGAATTTTTTTCGGTCGTCAAAATGAATGTCTTCGTATAAAGATAAAACCCTTCTCTGCGGAGTTTTCCATCGAAATATTGTTATCCAAGAGTCATTTGATTTAAATGAAAAATATCACGTGTATAACAGTGTATTTATGAGTTCGTACGTCGATTTCGACTGATTCGAATTCACTATCTCCAGATAGTAATGATTTCATGAAAATCAGAAATCGGTATTTTCATAAAATTGATTGAAACTACAGATTACCTACTATAGTAACCTGACATGCGCAAAAATTTGCTGATCAGTGAAAATCTCTTATGGGAAAACCATGTCAGACCTATCGCTAGGAGTGCTTCCACAAGTTTTTATTACTCATGACCGCTTATCTCAAAAACAGAAAACAGAAGGTGTGTATGCATGGAGAGAGCTCTGAAAGTCGCCTTCTGAAATCCGGAGTACCACAAGGTTCCATCCTTGGACCTCTCTTATTTTCCATATACTTCTCGTCTCATAGATTCACTTCACAGCTGTAGAGTGCACTTATATGCAGATGATACTTAGTTGTATCACAGCTTTTCTATTCAAGAGAGGCAAACTGCATGTGAACTGATCAATGGAGATCTTGAAGCCTTCATTAAAACCGCTACTGATCATTGTCTCATTATCAATCCAGGGAAATCAAAGGTTATGCCGTTTGGGTCTCGAAGAAATCGGCAAATAGTACTTTCGGAAATGAAACACTCACAATAGTCGAAGAGGCAAGAAATCTGGGTGTCTTGGTTGATGATGGGTTGCGTTTTGAAAGTCATATAAATAGACTCTTACAACTTGCCTACTTATCACTCAAAATCATTTACGGCAACGGACATTTTCTCCCTTTTCATATTAAAAAAACTGTATGTGATTCCTTGATACTCTCTATATTCAATTAAGCAGATGTTCTCTATGGACCTAATCTCACCACGGAATACCGAAAAAAAATTCCAAAAGTCCAGAACTGCTGTCTAAGATTATTATTCGGTGAAAGAAGAAGACAAAGAATAACTCAAAAGGTCCAAGAAATTGAATGGCTGAATATGAATAATAGAAGGGTGTTTCATTCCGTGGTGCTTTTTCATAAAATAATAGTTACTAAAAAGCCCTCTTACTTGCACAAAAAAGTCATATTCAGAACAGATATCCATAACCTAAACATAAGACACAAAGGACTGTTGACAATACCTACTTTCAAAACAGAATTGTTCCGCCGATCATTCAGTTATCAAATTTCTCATCTTTACAATCAGGTTCCACCAGAAATGAAAAAACTTTCAAGTTTTCAGGCATTCAAGGCTTCCTATAAAAATATATCAATGTTATCTCAAACAATTTGATTTTTCCCCCAAACTAAGATGGCTTATTATATGTCGATCAAAAAAAGAAGAAAAATTATTATTATAATTATATTATGTAAAATATATATGTTCAAAACACCGACGAAAATTAAAAATTTCTTTCGTTATAGAACTATATGCAGGTCTATTAGGGTTAAGTGGAAGAACAAGTCTTATGATGTTTCATCACAAAAACTGAACTTCGCCCTTTGTTTTCAATTGTTGTTCTTATCAATGAATATTTTGTATGATATCACTGAAAACAATAAAGACGATTATTATTATTATCTACGAGGCACAGATACGGCGTGTCTTGGAATATGGTTCTCATGTATGGGACTCAGCATCAAAAAATTCATTGAAGCTTCCTGATTGTATTCAGAGAAAGGCAATCCGTCTTGTTGGTGATTCTTCGCTCAAGGACTCGCTCACTTCTTGTCAGTTTCTCATGATATACAAGGCACAGATACGGCGTGTCGTAGAATAAAGTTCTCATGTATGGGGCTCAGCACCAAAAAATTCTTCGAAGCTTCCTGATTGTATTCAGAGAAAGGCAATCCGTCTTGTTGGTGATTCTTCGCTCAAGGACTCGCTCACTTCTTGTCAGTTTCTCATGATCTTCAAGGCACAGATACGGCGTGTCTTGGAATAGAGTTCTCATGTATGGGGCTCAGCACCAAAAAATTCATTGAAGCTTCTTGATTGTATTCGGAGAAAGGAAATCCGTCGTGTTGGTGATTCTCCACTCAAGGACTCGCTCATTAAGTTGAAGCATCGCAGAAGGGTCGGAGACTTTTCTCTCTTCTATAGATATTTTCACGGTCGGTGCTCTTCTGAATTGTTATCAATCGTTCCACCCTTCGCAATACCTACACGGATGACTCGACGAGTACAGGGTTCCCACCTCTTCGTTGTGAACTTGAAGACCTGTCAAACCTCTCTTGCTCGAGTATCTTTTTGCGATAGAATAGCTGAACTTTCGAACTCCTTGCCGAGGGGGGTTTTTTCTGTAGTTTACAATTTTGAATGAATGTTGTTTCGTATCTTCGACTCCTTGATTCACGCGGTGTTATTTGAACTTCACAATAGAAAAAAAAATTAGCAATTACTGTAAACAAGAATATTACTAGAAATGAAGCTATAACGGCAAATACAAAAAATGCAGAGAAAGGTGCGTGACATAAGATTCAATGATAATTATTTCTCAAAACCAAATTCAAATGTGAGCATACTATATTTCTTGAAACCAGAGGAAATTGCATCATGAAACTTATAGGTATTATGCTGAATACCTCATTCTAAAATTAAAGTTCTATGTGGGGAACAAGTCAGAGAATTGAAGGATTTTGTGTTGATGTGAATGTATGTCCTGAATTTTAATTAATGATGCAGGTAAGTTGGGATTTGAATGTTACGAATGTTTCTGACACCAAGGTTTCTTATCACTCTTCCATACAATTATTTACGTCTATGATATAGAGTCTCGTTCTGAGGTACTTTCGTCTAGTATGACAGTATTGCCGTTGACTTTAGTCATGCAAAATGGAGTTCTACCTAATGTGTGTTATGCAAAACGCAGAGATTTCTGTAGATCTGATACTGATATTGATTATCAATTTTCTTATCCCGAAGATGCTAACCTTCTTATCAGTTCAACAATATCAGTTTGGTGTTAGGGTAATTGATCTCTAGGAAAAGTTTCAACTCTTACACCAAAGGTTCCAAACTCATCGTTTAATAACTGTTCTGTCTGACCAGTTACACGTTTTTATTTCTTACCGTGATCTCGCTCAGTGCCAGTTCTTAATATAAGAAATCACTATGTATGTCTAATAGTTGTTGCCTTGTGAACACGAGGTCTTCTTGGTGAAACATAAAACGTGCAGCTGGCACTGGTTGGCTCTGCAAGTGATGATTCTTTTAGGTTTTAATCATCCTTGCACATAACTGAACCGTACCGATGGAGGCTAATAAGCTAAAAACTGCGTCTGCGGTTGTTACTTGTTCACGACAGCTATGTCTACTAATTTTTTTATTGTATAATTCTTCCACTCGATATATCTTTTCATTTTTCAATAATCATGAGTCTCAACGAAACCGTGGTTCTTTTTCATGAGCTTCATGACCAATGGGAGAAATATGTAGGATTGTTAGGTGTTTCCGAAATTCTGAGCCGTGGTCGTGGGTTTGCCATCCTGTCGTTTCGCCTGCATACTCGGCAGACATTTCCGAAGGCAGTGCGGCAATGTAGTTTAACTACTAATTCTATTTAACGACTCGGTGACTTATCAAAACCCTCCCCTTTATCTTTGGAAGGGTCCGTGTGTTTCGAACCGCTGGCATCCATGTTATATGGATGTTGAGACTCTCTTCTTTGCGGTTGGAAAGTTTTCCATGCTCATGCATTTTGATAGCCTCCCTATAGAGCCGAGGGTAAATAGGTCGTGGTTCAATAGAGAAATTGCGTTCTGTCAAAGTCAATACCATAAACCTTCAACAGAGCGTGTTTCAGCCACTATCGATTTTTGTGTTTGACCATATCAATACATCCTTTCGTGTTCCGTCAACGAATATATTTTTTTGTGGTTTCAATGAAGACATATTTACAACCGCTCGGTATTCGTTACACTCCGGAGTGGATAATGGATATCGTGTTTTTTTTGCAAAACTGATCTGATTTACCGCATCGCCTCAAGCTCAAAAACTTGCAGGCCACGGCTCAGAAACTGGAAAACACCAGAGAAACCATGTAATCTTCGAAAATGTGTAGAGTTAGGAATGAATTCATTTCAGTGGTTCTGCCGATATCCAATTATTCAAATTATTTTGAAGGTGTTTAGACTTTGAAGATTATGCTGTTTCCACCTTTCACTGATACGTTCGTGGGCGTGGGGTTCTATCACAAATGGTAATTCATGCCCGCAGCATGTGAAATCAGGCCAATAACCCACCCACCGAAACATCATTAGAATTCACCTCGATCCCCAAGGGGAATATCCGAACCTAGCCCCGAATGGCGTAGCGTAGCAGTAAGCAATGACGTCTTTCGTGATGGCATTTGTTTTACGGCGCAATAAAAAAACGGGGTGGCTATGTGCGACCTCTTAATCTTTTTCTCGTGTCCCGGTCGAAACGTGTAAAAAGTTTCGCAGGCGGTCAGATGGTGGCTTGCCTCGGCCATTTATCAAAGTGATGAGTATGCATGCGCTTTCAATTGCACATACGGGGTTGATGGTTGGTGAATAGAAACGTTGAACGGCAATCGAAGTATTGGGTGATGTGAATGGTAATCAAGTTTATATTTATAGCATTCAGTCCAAGCTACTACTTCAGAATTCTCTGTTGGAGCTATAAGTAGAAATAACCTATTGCTGAAAAGGAAGTGAATTGGATTCAGCTTTTACTCATCAATCAAAACATTCTTTGAGTATTATCAGTAGTAATACCACAAGTGATAGAATTTTCGCGATAAGTCTGTCGATTCATTTTTGAACGAAACTGTTTTCTCGAATCAATTCAGTTGAGATCATAAATGAAAGACAGACTTATGAGATAAATTCAATCACGAGTGGAATTTTATTAGACTATTTCACAAACAGAGTGAAATATAAAAAATCTGAAATTCGGCAGGATTAGAGGAAATTGGCAAAAAAGTTGACCTGAGAAATCAATAAATTTTAATGAACAGAAAACATTGACATCGAAAGAAATACTACACTACCAACAATAACCATAACATACTGAAATATTTTTCAATTATAATTATTATAAATGGTACAGTTATTATATACAATGTTTTGAGCTTGATTATTTGAACACGCGCTTGTACTTGCAATATTTGTTACATCTTGATTGCTATAATTTCTGACATTTGCTATAAGTTTTTCGTGATGTTGTTTACTAAGTTGGATGTAGGGTTTCAGCGAATTAGAGCTCGAATGTCCAGTAATCTTTATGGTTTCCTGTTCTCCTACTCCTATACGTAAAAGTTCACTGACTGCAGTTGCTCGATTTGAATGGTTGGTAATTTTTTGCTTTTTCACATCAAGCCCTATATTCTGAGCTGATGTTTTGGTCCATTTACTGATCGTATTGATCCCTAGAGGCATATTTTTGTACCAAGGAGTGCAATGATCACCAGGCTTCCAATGTCCATTCACGGTGAGAAACAACCTATTAGATCTTACATTATTACCTCATTTTGAAATCATCTTTTTATAAAGTCTCACGGGGCACATTGTTGCATTTTGCACATTTTCAATCAACCATTTGCTGTTCGCACATCGCTGACCACCTCCTTGGCAAGTTTTTGAAAAAACTGTGGTATATTCGATTCTGCCGGTAGGCGCCCCCTTATTATCTAATTCTTCTTTAAAATAATCTAACAAACAATATGCAGCTTCACCTCCTCTCCAAGCAAGTTCTACTGCTGCGATATGTAAAAATTTCTTTTGGAGTCCTGTGGGTGTATCTTCATCCCATTGTGTACATATTGCTTGATGTTCTTCATGGGTCAACGGTGCCGAACTGATCTTTCGTTTCTGTACGTCACCTTGAAGCAACTTGCGTTTTGTATCTCGCGCATTTCTGGCCGATTGAAAAATAATATCTTTGAATGGGTCGAAACTTCGTCCATATTCATAATAGAATTTTTCTTGCAATAATCTAGCACTCGTATTCCAAATCGTCTTCACAACACATTCCTTGTAATTAGAACCATCGATTTTCCTCATGTTGAAGCCCCAGTCCTTCAAAATAATAGCTAGTCTCTCGACAGGCGTTGCTTCATCTAATAGGTATTTTCGTTCATCGCAAAATCTGGTAAATTGCTTCCAAATGTACTCCTTCAATTTCCTCGTATTGTTCGGTACATTTTTATCGATTTTTTCGTTGATTGATTCGATTGAATTCATCCCAAATCTACTCATTTTTGAATGCGTGCACAGCGTAATCACTTATATTTGACGTTTAACTGTCACATGCACTGTAAACAAATCTGAAAACACCGAACTTGATAGGCCAATCAAGAGTCAAGTTTGGTATTATCGGTAAGCCGAACTTGACTAGAGCTTCTGATTGGTTCATTTCGTAGGTGAGTGAAATAGTCACACATATTCATTCATTACCATACGAGACTTGAGTCGAAAGTTGTAACGTAACACCGGATGAGGTACTTGCTGTATAACCTCAATGGACAAAATTGAAATGATCATTTCAAGCTGAAGCTATTCTTCTTGAAATATATAGTTTTGACTTCGAACAAAAATCTCGTTCACACCATACATACATATACATAGAGCTCGTGAGTTCCTTGAAAATCAGACACACATTTTCCGAATAAAAAACTATTGACTGATGATATGCACTTACAAAAAATCACAGATGAACATATGCGTATAACGGTTACTAAACTTCCGACTATAATCGTATTGATCAGTATTTTCCTCCACCAAAATATATGTGTGTACGATCCACATAAGGCTAATTTGGATCGCTGAAAATCTGATTCCTCAATTTCTCAATCAAACATTCTCATTACAATAATTAGTAGCTGTTTGACTGTTCTTGATTGAAAGAGTATTGATGGAAATGATGACAATGATAATAATAATGGTAATACTGATGATAATCTGTGTAAACAAACTGATCATATGATGTGGATGAAATTATGATATAATGATAATGCATGTGTCCAAAGTATCGTAATCGGTGAGTTAGTTAGTTAAGCAAGTCGGAAAATTTGTCAGGTATACCACTGTGAACACTACCTTTTTTGTGGCGGCATTGCAAAACATGCCAAATAACAGCTAACAACAACATAATATAAGCAATAATTTTTTTGCTTCCTCATTCGTACCTGCTGCCCATCTTGGCTTGAATTGGAATGTAAAATGAATATCAATGTTCCTTTGAACCTTCATCATATGCATAAATTTTTTTTGAATATTCCATTTGTTCGGCAGCACTCCGAAAGCAGCTGCAGCTCAGAAAGGGGTGAATTAATCTTCTGAATTAAAATCATTGAATACTCATTCCATTCTCTTTCAACCGTGTTATTATTGCTGAGTTTCTTATAATAGGGTTCTTATGCCCTTGAAAAATAGAAGAATGAAAATATCTAAATATCTTTCAATCATGGGAGCGATTGTATTAGAAACAATTTCAAATATAGCGAACAAGAATATTATATCTGGACACCAGTGTATAATACAAGGAAGTTATAACATGGGTTCATTTGGGGCCACGAATGTATTGAGTGAGTCAATTTGACTATTGCAATAATCTCTAGGATCAAATATATCTCATCGAACACTATTCTTCACAACAAAAAATGAGGTGGTGAATGGAAAAACCTATTTCAAAACCCATTTTGAAGTCTGTCAAGAAAACTGAATGATGTTTTGTTTTTTACGTCAGCTAAATGATTAGTGAATCGATTTGAGTAACAATTCACAAGCTAGCTTGTGACTTCACTTGATTTTTTTTATGAATTTCCATTCATGAGTTCAATTTTTTTTTTCGCATAAACTTTGACTTGTGAAACCGATTCACGAAACTAGTGAATTTGTCCAACTCTGAAAGTTTCAATCAATCAAGAGTTTATGAGTTGTATGAATAAAATATATCTTAGTAATATCTCCTCCCTCACATCAATCCAAATATTTTCCTCAGAAAGAATATTCAGTTGTGATTTTAGAAAAAACGACACTGACACAAATGTAATGTTGCTCGGAAAACGTTTCTACAGCTCTACGTTCATTATTAACGCATGAAAATGTCAGCTATGAAAATAGGAGCCGACATTGTGAACACTGAAATATTCAACCACCGAAATCGATTCAGCATAGTTTCTGACAGGAACAGAAATATTCAAAAGCTAAGATAATCAGGAGAGCACGTGTTCACTGCTGCTTAAACTGGAGAGAAACATTGGGGAGTTCATTTCAACAATTTGTTACTTTTCATGATGAACGCGACATAGAAGAGTTCTCGATGGAAATTAGTTCGGAATCGCTATTTGCTGAGAGAAAAAGCACAATCATTCATTTTTCCACTCTGTGATTCATAAAAAAAAAAATTGAAATCGGTGCAATACAAACCGGGTTATCCTTAGGAAACTCCTCTTCCTGCGACGACGATAACAATTTTTCAACCTTGAGGCGAACCTCAGAGTTCTTGATAGCAAAAGAGATACTAGAGCGATTCTTCTCGAAAGCTCATGTTTCTGAATATGAATAATTAATGATCGACAATACGGATTTCGCCATCAAATATCACCAGTGACTCATTGGCTGATGTTCCTCATACTTGGCAGCATTCAATCGAGAAATTTAGAGAAATGATAGTTGTTGCATTCGATATTTCGAAAGCGTTTGATCGAGTTTGGCATCGGGGTCTCCTTTCTAACTTGCCGTCTTATGGTTTGCCTCCTTTGTCGTGTGCTTTGTTGGAAAGTTTCTTGTCTGATAGGTGTCTGTATCTGGTTGTTGATGGAGTATCATCTGATATTCTCCCAATAAATGCAGGTGTTCCACAGGGTTAAGTTCTGGCGCCCACTTTGATTCTGCTTCATATCAATGATTTGCTCGAGAAAACAACTTGTTCAATACATAGTTTTGCAGACGACAGTACTCTTCATACCAGTTTCTCTTCCGGAGTCCCCACACCAGCTCGAGAAACAAAAATTCAAAGAAACATTCATGTCAATGAAATTAACGACGACTTGGTGAAAATAATAGAATGGGGTAACATGAACTTGGTGGAATTTATTGCTACGAAAACCTAGGCATGTCTCTTCTCAAGAAAAGCCGATCTATCATCATCTAGTATTCAGATGTCAGGAGTAACTATTCTTACAAAGTCAAGTATCTCGATGCTAGGAATTACGATCAATGATAATCTCTCGTGGAAAACCATGTGAGATCGATCGCTAAAGGTGCTTCCCAGAAACTTGGATTTCTATTTCATGCGAAAAAATACTTAACTCCTCGTCAGCTTCTAATGATCTACAAGGCTCAGATACGACCTGTCATGGAATAGAGTTCTCATGTATGGAATTCGGCACCAAAATATTCATTGCGGCTTCTCGATTCTATTCAGAGAAAGGCAATTCGTCTTGTTGGTGATTCTTCGCTCACAGACTCGCTCACTTCTTTGGAACACTTCAGAACGGTCGGAGACTTGTCTCTCTTCTATAGATATTTCCACGGTCGGTGCTCTTCTGAAATGTTATCAATCGTTCCACCTTTGGCAATATCTACACGGATGACTCGACAAGTGCAGAATTCTCACCCCTTTGTTGTGAATTTGGAGACATGCCGAACCTCTCTTGCTCAAGAATCCTTTTTGATGGAACAGCCGAGCTTTGGAGTTCCTTGCTGAAAGTGGTTTTTCCTGACGCTTACAAACTTCAAAAATTCAAAGTGAAAGTTAATTCGTATCTCCTGTTCCTTGATTCATTCGGTATTCTTTGAACATTATAGGGCTTTCCTTTCGTGTGAATCTCCATATAAAAAAAATTCAGTGTCTAATAATATTATGTTCAATTCACGTAGAATATTCCTCACGCTCGACTCAAAATACATGTGTTACAGAAACTATCAAGCCAATTTCGTATTCTGTATTGAATAATTATTCACCTATGAAACAAGTATTCGCAATGAATCGATATTTCCCTTGATTTTTCGTACTTGTGAGCGTCTCTCAACGAAACACTGATTTTATCGAAAAGTTTTATGAAAAATATTTTTGCGATTTCAGTTTCTGATTTACATCTGTAATGTTCAAGGATATAATGAATAAACTAGAGCTAGGACTGAAGTGAGTTTTATTCGTCTCTTGCATTTGGTGTTCGAGTACAAAAACGCTCCCAGAAAAAAAAACAACGATGACCATTTTTTTCTTTGCATTGTGGAGCTGAATATTACTTATTAGCAAAACCAATCAATTCATCACAACATCCGTACCAAAATACAGTTCTGTCACCTATGTGCTGCAAGAAGATAATTTGTTTAATTTTCGAATTCCTTGATGCTTTAATGTTATTATCATTATTATATTTATGGTAATTTGGAGTTTGATCCTTTGATGCAGAATGTCATCTTGTGGTCACAAGGTTAGAGGTGAGAGTAATTCATAGAGGGCGAGAATTGGTTAAGGAAAAACTCATTTGTAGTCCATCTGTAACGTCTACTATTTGAATTTCGAACATCTTCAGTATTCGAGATGAAGAAGACTAGTAGGTTTCATACTGGCTAGAATCTGAATGGATGACTAGTCTTCGACAGACCATCGCTGATTATCTTCGCCCTAGCTGAAAATCACACATTGAAAGATATCTTCAATTGTTATGTTATAAGTTAACGGAGAAAACTCACTGATCTGACTGCATTTGAAATGATCGATTCAAAATAAAATACGTCCCAACTCCCAAGTTTGTTGGTGACTTTCATTCATGACATCTATCTTCAAAGAAATCATTGGAGTAGAGTCAATCAGCAACCATTGGGGACGTGCAAGGAAAATTTTATCGCACCAGTGCAAAAAGTGTAATTGTAGTGACTGAAGACATTCATCAGAGTGTCAATCTATTCCTGGATATATTGGTTATAGTGGATCAATACTCGCGATTGAAAAGCTCACTATAACTGTGCATTGTCATAGTGGATTTCTAACTTCAGCTTCGTCATCGATAAATTTCAAATTATTGATCAATTCTCAATTCACATATTTAGTACCACCATACAATCTTCCGTTTACATTGTGATATCTTCAAAATGACACCAATGTTATTTTACATGACTGCAGACTGAAATTGAGATTTCGGTTCCGGAATATATTCTGGAATTGATTAATGGAGTGCAGATGAATTGCCTATTTTGCCAAACCGCTTTCCACGGTTGCATGGGATTCGGATGATTGAGGGTTTTGGGCTGTTCATCTGGCATTGACGTAATTAGCTATTCCACTGTGAAATTCATCGTTTCTAAGCAGTATGGCCCAAGAGTTCCTTGACATCCATGAAATTACTTCAATACTGCAATATCTCAATTTAATCGAGGAAAAATATATGCAGAGTTGATGATCGGTCAAGTGTATTATATTGCGATGATGTTTAAAGAGAGATATCCAGAAATATCATGTTTTTTCTACTTCCACTATGTTAAACCGTTGATTACGTATTTGACAGCTGTTAGGTAATGGCTCATTCAGAATACACATGTTATCTGAATTGATTGAGGCCGTTTCCGGATTGTTTTCGGAAAATGATGGGATATGTATGTATATACATTTTTAATTGTAGTTGGTGATTTCAACTGTGATGCGTATAATGAATCACCTGATTTCGAAAAGTTGAATAATGTGTTCTCATGTTTCAATCTCCATCACGTTGTGAACTGGCCAACTCGTGTGCAGGGAGATAGCTGTACTACAATCGATAATATTTTCATTAATTTTTCCAATGATGGTATCCTGGATAATAATATATCAGATCACAGGGGTATTTTCTATGAGATTTTTGACGATGTCTCTGATGATCGAGATGAATCATATTGGAGTGTGAGATCAGATCAGAGATCAGAGATCATATGACTGTGACTCCATTTCGATTTTCGAGAATGCCCTGGCAGGGTAGGGATGGAATGATCTTTACATTACTGTTTGTGTCGATGATGCCTTCACTACTTTCAGTGAAATATTTAAATATTCTGAGTTTCATTTTCCATTGAAAAGAGTTTATTGTAAACCGAACAATAAAAAATGGATCGATAAGGAAGTTGTGATTTCAAGTTCAAAGCTAAAAGATCTTTTCAGATTGAAGAATAATTTTCCTGAACTAACAGATCATTAAAAAAAAGCAAAACAAAAACATAATATGCTATTGATCGATAAGAAGAAATTATATTACCAAAACTATAATAATAATTCTGACGATCCCGGAAAGAGTGCTTGGAAAGTAATTACTGAATTAAACAATAAATCTGAAAGTAAACACAAGAATATATCTATTGCTTATAGTGGAGAGGAAGTGATTAATCCTGAGGTAATTGCCGATCTCTTCAGTGATTTTTCATTTGAATGCACCAAAGGAGATAAAAAATAAAATTTCTATTCCTGATAATGAATTTCACAATACACAAAACATTCTCTCACATACAATCTTCCTGGAGCCTTTTTCTCAGGGGAACTGCTCCTTTTGTTGAACAAGAAATTAAAAAACAAAATTTCAGCAGGTTATGATGAAATACCTACATTCATTTTGAAAAAATCGTTGAACTCCATAATTCAACCATTGACATTTTTATTGAATCTTTCTTTCGAGACTGGTAAATTTCCAGACAAACTGAAAATGGGAAAAATTATTTCTGTTTATGAAAAGAACGGCCACGAGCAAATGGAAAATTATAGACCCATTACTATTACAAGCGCTTTTTCCAAGATATTTGAATATGGATTCTTAGATAGACTGAACAACTTCCTAAATAAGTACCATGTTCTCTTCACATCACAGCATGGTTTTCGGAATGGTAAGTCGACCATCACAGCAATTCACGATTTTTATGATAGTCTCATACATCTTCTTGACCAAGGTGAATCACCCATAGGAATTTTCTGTGCCCTGAGTCGAGCTTTCGACTGCGTAGATCATAATACATTTATATGTAAATTAAACAGTTATGGAATCCGGGGAGTTGGTCTGAAATGGATTGAATCCTTTATCAAGGGTCGTTCACAATTCGTGGGTCCCAGATACCTCGAAAATAATTACCTTCGAGATGTAAGATCATCCAGCACCGAATCTTACAGGGGAGTTCCCCAAGGTTCTGTCCTTGGTCCGGTGCTCTTAATTTTGTACATCGACGAATTGAGTACTCTATTTCCAAATATAAAATTGACAATGTGCGCAGATGATACATCACTGCTTATATCGCATGAAAATCAACCAGCATTGAAAGAAGCATATGAAACGACTTTGAATCAGTTGGTAGCTTGGTTTAGTAGCATTTTCCTTTTTTCAATGCTGAGAAAACAAATGTAATCCAATTTCGGACACCTCAACGGATGCCAAAAAAAAATGAATGGCAAATAATACTTTCTTGACTTTTAATGATAGCTGTAAATTTTTGGGTATTCACATAGATTCCTATTTAAATTGGAAGGATCATTGCAAGTCTCTCATCGCTAAATTATCTTCGATTCACTATATGTTTAAGAACCTCAAATTGATTTTAACTCGACCATAATTGATAAATCTGTATTACGCTCAAGCGGAGAGCCGACTCAGGTATGGTGTGTATCTATGGGGAAACTCGACGTCATCGCCTAACATATTCATCACACACAAAAAAAAAATATCAGGTGCATTTTTGGCATCAAAAAAGAGGATTCATGTAGGGACGCCTTCAGATTTCTTAACCTTCTGACCATCACTGGTATATATATTTTCGAAATTTGTGTTTTTGTTTTAAAAAATAGAGATAAGTTCCAGAGCAATGAAGATTTTCATGTGTATGAAACACGTCGAAAGAAAGATCTACGTACACTCATTTCCAAAATTATGGCATCTTTTAAAGTTCCCTGCAGGGTTGGTGCGAAGATTTTCAATAATCTCCCGGTTTCGCTAAGTCGAGGCCTGAGAGCACATTCAAAATGAAACTTAAGCAATTATTGGTGGAGAAATGTCCATACTAGTTTGTATATTTCCTTCTTTTTTTGTCTGTTATTGTTTCATGTGTTCTAATAGTTTAGAAAGTTTTTGTAAATATTCATATATACTCAGACATATTTTGACGAATCTTATACAGTGAACTCTGTCTTGAAGATAATGAAGTGATTTGATTTTGATTTGATATGTAACATTTAACCTGATAAATTTGATCACATGACTACAATTGATTGTCCAAGAGTGAAATTCAGCAAATTTTTGCTTCAAATAATTGAATTGAAAATTATACTTTCACCAAAGTTTTTGTTCAACTGTTTGTGGTACTGAATCTAGTTATATTCATGAATTAACAAGAAATTGTTTTACGTACTTGCTGTGATGACTTGCGGTCTTGTCGATTCTTGAAAATGGATGATACCGAAAAAATGTTCGCTTCAACACCAGAAATTATCGCGGAAGCATGGTGGGAGTGGGAAAAGTACAGTACGCAACTCGAGAATAAGCCAAATACTGCACTCGCGAATTATGTTTTTATTAGTGGTTCTCGGTAGTGTAGAGGTTAGCATATTCGCCTTTCAAGCGGAAGCCCGGAGTTCGATTCCCAACCGGGCCACCGTGCTGGGTAATCGCACGTTAAAAGGTAAGGCCTCGTTGATCCATTGCTCGCACAAGTTTCGACTTCTGAGGGTTAACGTTCGTCAGCTGGTTAACGGAAACGAACAATTTCCGAACAAACAATTATATAAATTTTGTATTCTACAACTGATTATGTTTGTCATTGAAGCTGAAAATGTTATGGAACTGCTCCAAGTGTCACGATAATTTTTATAATAAATGAAATTGGGACAGCAAAAACTGTTTGCAAAAATATGTAAATGACATCTTCGCCTTTCCAGTTATAATGATCATAATAATTATAATAATCAATGAATAATCAACTCATTCGAATCCAGGGATGAATGCTAGGATGTTACCGTTTTTGATATTCAATCAACTTTTTTTATTCGTCCTCTCTGAATTTATCTAAAAAAGAAATTTGAACTTTTATGCAAGAGTTTTGAGAAACATCAATTATGATATCGATTGATTTTTCATTTCACATCTGAAAAGCTCATTAGGACCCATTTGAATAAATCCAAAATACACAATACGACTAAGGCAAGCCAGAGAAACCAGAAGTTCGTTAGACATCTGAACTAAATCTTCAATACCGATTAGGCTTGAAATAACTTCCCTTTTCTTCAGGTCTCTCTTCATATTTCCTGGTCGATTAGTGTAATTGATTAGCATTTTGAGTGGAGCAGAAAGAATTTACCATGATCACAATAGAATGTTTCTCGATCAGGCAGTTTGTATATGACAATAACAATAATTCTTCAAAATTAGTCATTTTTTTCCAACTTCGGAACTCACATCGAGTACAAGTCTTATAGTAGGTAATTATGGACTAAGTACAAACATTTTTCGCTCTATCATAAAAAATGGATATCGTGAAGGTATTATTGCATAGTTTGGTAGATGTCATGTCATTGTTGTCAATTTCCCTCTTCTGTGACACCATGTTACATTTCGTCACCTTTATTCAATTACTGCTTACTTTCCATATTAAACTTGTGATCAAACCTAACTATTTTGATTCCATTCTGTCATTTCTTATAATAAGTTTCTATATCCCGTATTAGGTGCAGTTGTGGCAGACCTATGGATAATATAATTTCCCAAATAGAAGCTATTGACCTTCCTGGTGTGTTGACTAGCTTTAATTCGTTGTTTGTATTTCTAATAATGAGCTCACATTGGCAAAGTTATAACGAATAAATACTAATATTGAAACAGCTGCTGGCCTTGCCCTGTGCATAAACCAGGGAGAGCAAAATGAAATTTATTTTGAAGAGAACGAACGGTCAGTAATATTCTAGTTGTATAGGATAGAATTAATCGTATGGGATTGTCGCAATTGTGAGAAATTAAAAAAAAAACGATATTTCAAGAAATTTGTGATCACGATGTTATTAGAAAAGATTTGGCATCACTCTAGATGGTACTCTAGAAGATTACCAATGAAGTTATGCCGTGAGAAAAATGACTTTTTGTAACGTATCAAGATTGCGGAGACCACTTACCGAAACGTATTGTGAGTACACTCAACTTTAAATTTGGTGTCAAAATTTTTTAAAGCTGATTCACATTCCTTCATTTGATTTTTTCAATTCGCAATTTCACTTTCAACATCTCAATTTGTTTGACACAATATTAGTTTTTTGATCGATCAAACCTTTAATTTTTATTCTTTTTGTTCGGATTTGATAGCTTCATTTCATTTTAAATTCCCATGGGTTATTATCTGCAACAAGTTTATTTTTTCAATTAATTCTTCAATTTCAATCAATGATTCTATGATTGAATTATGGAAAGATAGACAGAACAAACAGTTTCTCGAACCTCGTTTTTTCCAAAAAAAGTAATAACATTTCAGAATGTCATTATACTGCAGGCTGAATATACTGATGTTTTATCTTTTGATCAATAAAAACGTTGATTGTCATTTTTCATTATCTAACATTCTGAAAATGTTTCATTTGATGTATTCTATAAACGAATGAATAAATAACAACTACTGTTTTGCATTGATGATATACATTCCTGAAAATAACTGCGAGTGATCGAATCAATATATATTGTTCGTTTCATGAATATTTCATGCATTCAGAAACGAATGGAATGATTTTTCATCGAAATAATTTTCATTTCCAATATGGTACGTGACCTCTTCCAACGAGTATTGAATTCATCGGAACTGACATGAAGGGAAACTTAGCGAAGACATGGCAGACACGTTATTAACACTGACTGACTGTTAACATCAATAAAGAAAGGAGCGGGAATGGAGGAGCGTGATCGGTTTTTCATCGTGGAATCCTGCTTGCGATTCAAGACGGCGCGTTTGCATCTTTGGCGAGATATGAGTCTTCTTTCTAGCCAACGGGATGAAAACGGTGTTTCGAAACAAAAACTGCTGAGGTACGAATATATTAGAAACATCTGACGATAGAGTTTTATGAAATGTTTCAACATCGTTTCGGGTACCCTCATGTGTGAATAAGGAATATTAATGATACATTCATCAAGTAAGGCAGAGATCGGTAATATACATGAATTCCACGAGGAATTATTCGGGAATTAAATTACAACTCGCAGGAAAATCTATAAGGCAAATATTCAAATCACAGAGAAAAAAATACTTGGTTACCAGAGATGACCTCGTCACAATTCTGATCTGTCTATCTATAGACACGATATCCAAATTGTTTCATGTAAGCATTAATAAATGGACTTATATCTGAAATATTCACCAGTTTATTCAGTCAACTTTGAATTATCATAATTGATGTTTTTTATGTAGAATTGAAGGACTTCCATCTACTCTTCACACAAATAATTAACTAAAATTGTACAGTCCAAATGGCCTTCCTAGTTGGTTAAGGCGTATGCCATTTTAGACGATCCACACTTTAGTTGTCGGTTCGAGTATCACAAATACCAATTTTTTCGTACTTTTTTGACATCACTAATTCAATACAGTTTTTTTTCCTTTTCAGTTTTTGGAGTATATCAAAAAAATAATCTATATTTGGAATTGATTATCAGTATGATACTTAGAGAGTTTCGGAATATTCACCTGGTCGAAGAAAAATGAACTGTATAACTTGGATGGATATTGAATAGATATTGAATGGATATTGCCCTCTACTATTATACGATTTTTTTCGATCTGAAAAATTGCTCATGTCTTTGATGAAGAACTACAACAAAACACTATTTTCTTATCTCATAAACGAAGAAAGTAGCGAATCACTATACAAATGCATTAATGAATTGTATTATGAATGAATGAAAAAAAACTGGTTTCGCAGGGCAACTAGTGTCAATACGAATGAATGAACAATAATGATACGAATGCATACACATATGACATCTAATAAAGGTTGTTATGATAACAGTTCGTGTGTTAACTTCATCAATGCAAAAATCCCAACGCAAAAATGAGTTCTATACGTTATTTCATCGTCCTCAACCATTAGTTGCAGTGAGTAAATGAGTGTGAGAAGGATATGATATCTTGAGAAGTAATCTTTTAATATGGTGCCGAAGCTATTGGTCAAAAAAAATTTTTTGTTCAACAAGGCATTGGATATAATTTTTTTCCAATGATATAGTATAGATGACCATTGAGACTTTGATTACATTTCTCACGCTTACTAATGAAACGTCGCTTCTTGAACTATTTCTGCGGGCAATTCTGAGAACATTTTTTCACTTGAGGATCCTGCATTGAATTCTTGAATATGAAAATATCAGTGCACATTTACCTGTAACAAGTGTATCATCAGGTCCCTAGAAATTGATAGACATCTCAAATGAAATGGAAAATGGAAAGGTTTATTCAACACCCACTTCTATTCGTTCTTCTATGCAATTGAATCTGAGGACTGACGCCAACAGCTATAAACGCAATAATTTAATCCGAGTAACCCTTGAGCAAGCTGATGAAACCAATGTACACATAAGAACGTAACGACGTTATTACCGAGAATTGTAAAATGAGATATTCATCCTCTTGGATGGCGAGAAATGTTCAGAGATGCAATAAATGGAGTAGTTATTCGAATAATGAAGTTGTGCATTGGCGTAGACTCAAAGAACACGATTTCTCTCCTTCTGGCACGTAATGAAAAAAATCGATCTGCAGCTTCATACCCAGCAAACACATTCACATACCTGGTATGTAACAAATATCAAACTATAGTTCCTGCGGTATCGCATTCTAGAGGCTTTTTACATCACTCGTACGTACCAGCTAAGCATGGACCTATGTGCTTCGCAAGTTCACCTTCTTAGTATGTGCCTTGTACATGACATTGGGTATCTACACTCTATAAAACATTTACTATGTACTTTGAACATAAGATAAATTATATACCTGGTATATGACATTCACCATGTACTTAATAAATAACTCTCCTCAGGTACTATGTATGTAACACCCATCATGTACTTTGTACATAGCAGTCATCATATACTTTCTATGCATCATTTACTGTGTGTGTAAAAGTCATCATGTATTTTGTTGTTTGTTGTTGTTGTACCTAACATTTATCACGTAATTGGTAAGGTGATTGAAAAGTTTTTTGTGTAATTTTCAGTGGACAGTGTACGAATCTGCTGCGCATGTTCCTCTATACAATATTCTTCAGGCGGGTTACAGAACAACTATAACACTATGTAGTACTATAACCCGCCTGAAGAAGCTATTGTATAGAGAAACGTGTAGAAGTTTCGTGAATTGTATAGTGAAAATCACATAAAGTGTTATGACATTCTAGATAATGGTGGTGAAACATTCAATACCCACTCTTCTGTCTCAATAGTAATCGTTTGGCATGCCTGACCCATCTGACAATATCAAATCCATTTCTTCACTTGTTGAATGAGTTCTGTAAATGATTTCTGAAAAAGAAAAGAACATGCTAGAAAATTATACCTTTCAATAACCGAGTAATCTTAGTACTGCTTTCAAGGTTGTTGATGTCGAACATTATTCATATTCATCCCAATTTTGTATTTCACTTTGCAGAGTTGGACAAATTCACTACTTTCGTGAATTGAATTCACAGTCACAATTCACGCAAAAAAAATGAATTGAATTCATGAATTGGGGATTCATCAGAAAAAAAATGAATTGAAGCCACAAGCTAGCTTGTGAATTGTTACTCTAATCAATTCACAATTCATTTTGCTTAAAACTTTTCATTGTATTTTTTTTCTTAGTGGTGAAATCTATAGAAAATCAGTGATATTACACTCGCATTCATAGAAAATATTGCACAATGATTTTTTGGAATAAACGAAAAGTTTAGTCCTATTACAGGTCAGGATTGTTTTTTGTTTGAATTGCATGGTAAATAGAAGGTACCCAACAACTTGGAAAAAATCTGATTTCAGATGAGAAAAAATTATGAATTCATACTTCTTAATGGTGAGATGTATGCAACCACTGAACCAGTACTTACTACAAATAGAACTAATCGAATGAATGGATAAGTGATGATCATGAGATAATTGAAGAAACATCATGCCTATTGAGTATATTTATCAATATTTCTGATCGATTACACTCTAAATAAAAAAACTACTTTTTTTTATTGAAACAGGAAATAAAATATTTATTCAGAAGTAGTTAACATAAAATACAAAAAACAAATATAATTATAATAAAGTCACAAAATTCTGGAAACTGTCAAATTGGCAAAACCTAAATAAGTTTTTTCTACACGGGAGTTGATCTATTGTTACATAATATATTCAAGTGGCGGTTGAGGGTGGCAACATGCAGCCCAAATCAAAATTAACATTAATATTAATTTGAAAACCGATACATTTGATTGTTTATAATATCGATAATGATCAATGACATGACTAGTTTCTCAGTTTAACGGTACCTGATTTCAATTTTTTTGCTCCTCTTCAAGAAAGAGGCAATTTGATAATAATTGAAATTAAGAATTTTTCCCTTTTCTACCAAAAATGCTATCGTTATTGGTCTCTTGAGATATAATCATTTATGCGTCTAGTACAGTTTCCCCACCCCTTTATTGTGAACTTGGAAACCGAATCAGATCTCTAATTCTGTTCGGAGAATCGTTTTGTATAAATATCAGACAAGCTTGTCTTAAAACCTGCTGAAATTGAAAATGACAACGGATTCGCATCTCTTTTCTCTGAATATTTCAGGTGTTTTTTTTCGTGTGAGCTTGAAAATGAAAAAAATGAATATGTTTGACATAGTGACACCTGAATTTTCAGTAAAATCTGAACAATTTTTTAATTTGTACTCGCTCCAATAAGCCACTATTTATTTCACTTAGGCACTGAAATTTCCTTGTAGAAATAAAAAACTTGTCAACAGAGCTCAATATTACGCGCGTCAAATGCATTCAGTTCGGTAGTTCGATCAGTGTTCGAGTAATGTGAGCTGTGTTGAAAACTTTAACTTCCATCCTCGATACTATAACTATATCTACCATAGATATACTTTGAAAAAAAACCTTTATTTTCACAAAGTTGTTCGAATATGGTGACATATTAATATAAGTATAACTACACAATACAATCCTTATCTCAAGCACGTGCTGATGGAGAGAATTATACACAAATTTACGATCTCAACTGGAACTCGAGGGTATCACGACGACGCCGGCGCCGGCTTGATTAGGTACGGGCGCATTGGGCGCGTTGGAGTATACAAGAACAAGAAGCACATGCGCTTCAAGAAATGGCTTGTGAATTGTGAATCTGAATTGTGGCTTCAATTCATTTCCGTGAATTGAATTCACGAAAATGAATTAACAAGTCACAATTCACTGGAAAAAAAATATCAACTCACAATTCACAACTCACTTTTTTTTTAATGAATTGAAGTCATTGAATTGAATTCACAGAAAATGAATTCAATTCATTTGAAATGAATTCAATTCACAATTCTGTCCAACTCTGCACTTTAGCGAAATAATGTATAAGAGAGACGTCGAATTAATTATAAAGATGACTCGGAAGTAATGTAGGTTTATCCAATGGTTAAAATTGCTATGTTATAGTTATGGAAATATAGTTTAATTAATTTCTGAGTTAGCAAACATTATTCGATGTTTGTGATCAAAAATCTGAAAAAAAAAACATTGCACGAGCATATTCCAATATAATGATAGTGTTCACCAATAAAAATGACAAAAAACTTCACCAAATGTTGACCAATAATGTTTTGCAGTTTTGATCACCAATTTAACTATCAGACGTTGTTTCCGAAGGATCTCGCACACTTTTCCAATCCAGACGAGTCTTTCTTTGGCTTTTCGTCTCGAAATGTTCAAGATAGCTCTGAGCTCTGAGACGCACATCTGCTGGAAAACTTCGTTTCACCCTCCACCCTAGAAACCCCAGACAAACGTCTTCGCTTGATATAATTTCATGAAAGACTTTTCTTTGTGACTTCTGGATATTTTTTCCATACCTCAAATTGTTGAGATCCGATTTGAAATTTCAGTGCTTTGGCGTGATTTTGACGTTATCCGAATAGTTGAACACAATGGAAATTCAATCACGAAAACAGACTAGTTGAGGAATCGTTTCTCGGACAAGAACTTGAAATTATCGTGAACTTTATTCGTGTTCCCGATCGATAGGAAATAATGAATAGAGTGGTGGAACTTCCTTAAATAGTGTACAGGGTTCTAGAATCGGTCAAACGAATCTCGATGGAGAAAAATAGGTATTGTTGAAGTTTTTTATATCCGGTAGGGAGAATATGTTCTGTTTATTGTTTTACCGATGATGTAGACTTCTCGAGATGAATAATGTTAAATAGTTTATTTCTTCTACAACAAAAATATCTCAGTTTTCTGTACGATTCTCACTCAAGCAGGATAAATAAATTATTATCCTATAATAGAATATTTAAATCCTTGTAGGTCTGACGTACTCTGTAACAAAAGTCCGATATTTAACCAGCAATGCATTGGCCCTAGTAATGTTTACATACCTTACTCCTAAAAATGCTTGATTTTGAAACAAGTGACCCTCTGGGGAGATTAGGAAATGGAAGCCATTTCTGAGAACATTCTCTTCGAAACATTCCCCTCAATGGATAAAATTTTAGTGGAACTGTAATCCATCGCATGTCCTTGCTTGGAAGTATGTTCATCCAGAGCACATCTTTCAGGATGGAGTCTGCTGCCACTTTTATATGAAGAAATGCGATCCTACAACAGTCTTCCTGTCTGTCCGATATACTAAGAGACACAGTTATTGCAAGGAACACAGTAAACCACATTTGACTGGGAAAATTTTGTAACTTCATCTTCAACATTGGAAAAAAGGGAATCAATTGTAAGGACAGTTTTATTGGCTATTTTAATATTATAGATGTGACTGAGAATTCTGCCAAGGCCAGGTGTGATCTCAGTAATATATGGTAAGCTATTGAATGAAAAGTTACTAGGGGGTTGATTAAAATTTTGACTAATAGAAGTGAGTTCTAAATTTGAGTTATTATTATGATTTTGTGGGTGAGTGACGTTACTTAAGTGAAATATTTGATATATAATTTTTCACAAAATTAAATTCACTTTTCAAAATCTATTACCATATTACATTTTCCCACCTTTTCTTTTGCAGCACCTGTTATTGAATCGAGGTCTCAGCGGCTTAGGCCAAATTGTTTCTCAATAGGAATTTTTCAGTGACATTTTCGACACATGACTTTTGGCGCCTTTATAACCATCAAATTTCATGCTCTTTTATTATCTCCACACGGTGATCGTCATTACACCTTTGCATTAAAAGGAAGAAAATAGTTTTTAACGTGTATAAGTGTTGTACTGATACGTATCAGTTGTAAGGATTTGACTATGTGTCAACTGACTTTTTTAAACATTTCATTCAGCGACCAACCTCACCAACAATGTAAGGCAAATTTTGTTTCATACTTTCACTCATCAGCATTATTTTGTAGCTCCCTGATGATGACAATAACCGTTTGTCGAAATATTGGAAATATATTGTTATAAGAGTACACTTTCGCTTTTGCTGCTGTCCCAAATATAATTCCCAAGTTTTGTTTTTAACGTGTCAGCAAAGACTTCCTCTCTTCTATATATGTATATATATGCGAAATTGGTATTCTGGGAGTTTATCCGTTGATTTGTCGGTATTGACTTTCGACGTTTCGCCAACATCTCAGTTGGCATTTTCAAGAATATTACTGCTCCTACTTGGTGCTAGCAACAGTTGTTTGAAAAACTTCTGCCAGTTTTTAAATGATTTCTCGGCCGTAAATTGTAGCCGATATGATCTGCTCCCTCAGCCGTCGGATTGATTATGGTTGTCGGACTTTTGGCTAATGACTGTTCAGGTAGTAACAGTCGATCTGGTTTGTGCTCCCTGATGATGACAATAACCGTTTGTCGAAATATTGAAAATATATTGTTAAAAGAGTACACTTTCGCTTTTGCTGCTGTCCCAAATATAATTCCCAAGTTTTGTTTTTAACGTGTCAGCAAAGACTTCCTCTTTTCTATATATATATATATATATATATATATATTTTCAAGAATGTTACTGCTCCTACTTGGTGCTAGCAACTGTTGTTTGAAAAACTTCTGCCAGTTTTTAAATGAATGAAGTTGGGAAGCTGAATACACTTTTTGGTGAATGAATCGAAGGTTTTTGTATAAAGTGTATATTGAAAATTTGATTCTATTGCAAGGCGCTTTCGACTTTCGTCATCATCAGTGCTAGCTCGTCAGGGTACAGGAAGCATCTTTGACATAAGAGCTGTATACATAGTAAAATTTGATTTATATAAAATTAATCTAGTTAAATCAGCGAAAAGCGTGCTGGGAAGTTCAGGCCATGTGACTGTGTCAATTGACACAGTCACATGGCCAAAAAAAACAATCACACACACACATAAAGAACAAACAGGAAAATGAATTACTACTCACAGTGTCGGCGAGAATGATTGCTTTTGTGATTTAATTTGAGCAACACAATTTTTTTTGACAGGAGATCGAGACGAAAAAAATGTTTACAACGAAACTTTTTTGTTTGGAATATCAATTGTTCAGTCAAAGTCATTTTTGTTTTGTTTTGAAGGAAAATTCGTTTTTTGGGTTAGGAATAAATAGACAGAAAGATGAAGTTTGACAATATATGATACAACGGCTGTTATATATCTGAAGTGCCAATTTATAATGATTTGAGAAGCCAATTTCAATGAATTCAAGTTATTGAACTATGGAATAATAGTTGAGGATTTTTTTCTCTAATCATTATAAATTGGCACTTCAGAATTGCATGTAGTCGTTAACTTTAACCTTTGAGCTAAGCAGTACATTTAATAACGAGCATCTTGTTACACGTTACAGGGTGAAAACAATCTTTGAATTATGGTCTGTATTTTCAAATTTCTCAAAATTTCTCAGAAACGATTAGTTTTAGGTATAGGAAATATAATAGTAACTCACCTTTATTTTGTCTATAGTATCGAAAAATATGAAAAAAAATAGGGTGTTCCATAAGAAAAAAAAACTTTGGTATGTAATTTTTTTGGGGGTCACCCTATATAAATCAAAATAATTTTGGAATATGCTCCCCATGAAAGGCCACAAAATAGATTTCAAAAACACCAAAACCGTTGCCACAGCCAAAACCCTCCAAACCAGAATTACCCGTGAAGCCATTGAAATCGAAAAACGTCCCAACTGTCTCAATAAACGCGACGATTCTCAAAGACTCCCCAATACCTGGAAACCAATCTTGGTCCGACATACTTCTATTTACTTCGACTTGGGAACTAATCCGTTCGAACCTCCCATCGACCGTCCGATACCTGATCCTGCCATAATTACTAATGAACCCTTAAATCCCACCAACCTTCAATCCTCGATCTCCAGTGATGATAGCCAGCTAGTAAGACAACTCAGACCTAGACGCAAGGTCACTCAGTCTTGAAAATGGCTCCGAAATGGGAGCCGAAACGTAGACAAGTAAATCTTTCCAGACGCGGATCAACCGGAAGTTCCAGCCAGCATATATATATATATATATATATATATATATATATATATATATATATATATATATATATATATATATATATATATATATATATATATATAATATATACCACCTCTCGACATTGAAGAAGGAAAATCGACAGCCTTTCGTTCAAACTGAACACAATTTTTCAATTTTTCTCGTCAATAGCGCTCCACACAGATACTATATCCTCGTCGACAGCCCCGTCCAGTCTCTTCTTATTGTCTTATTCATTTCGACAGTTTTGACATACTTTCAATATTGTTCATCTTGCCCATTACAGTAATATTGGAAATTACGCTGTTGAGATAAATATGGCTAATGATAATCAACCTAGAGAAATTATCACTTGTAATACCACTAGTGCTTGAATTATTCTCGGAACTTTTTCCGAGCTCAGGAAAATTTTGAAAAGAGAGGGATAATTCTCTCAATATATTCAATAGCAAAAAATATTTCCAAGGATAATTCGAGTACGCGTGATATTTGGTAAGAAAATTTCACACCATACTGAACTTCAACGAATTATTTGAAATTCATGTATTAGCCTTCTGAAGTACATCCAGATAGGCTTCGGATTACATTACAGATGTAACAATTGAATCGAAAATGACTAGTTCTGTCATGTTTAATTCAGTTCATTGTGTGAACTTTAACAAAATGAATCGATTCGGTCAAGAAACTACCAAAATCATTCATTGATAGTGAAGTGTTAGTCTCAGTGGCTCGTAAATGAAGATGTGCGTGAATATTGCATTTTCATTAGTCAGCCAAATTGCTCTTGTGCCGAATTCGAACGGTACATTTTGTTTACTTCTGCTCAAAGTGGGTAAGTGATATGTTATGTCAAACAAAATATTCTATGCTTATGTGAAAAAAATTCGACTATAATTCGCTGTAGGTTACTCATGCGAGAGAAAAATTCCTATAAAATACCAGAGTTGACAATAGTAACCATGGTAACGCGAAGCAAAATACGTATTTCATTGTTCGAAAACGGTTTGTGTGAAATTTTCACTCGTAATACCAGAGGTGCAAGAATTATTTCCAGAAATATTTTGAAAATGTCTTATCTTCTTGAAATATTCGTGAACAAGAAAAAAATCCCAAGGGTAATTCAAGAAATTTTCAAACTATATTGAACTTCAACGAATTATTTGAAATTCATGTTTTAGCATGTCAAAGTTCTTCAAGATAGGCTTTGGAATACATCACAGATTGAACCAGTGAATCGAAATTGTCTTGTTCTGTCACATTACATTTAGGTTATTATGTGAGCCTTAACAAAATTATTTGATTCGGTCAAGAAACTACCGTGTCAGTAGCTCGTGAATGAAGATATGGATTATTATTGTATTCCATTAGTATCCTGAATTGTTCGAGTGCCCTATTCGAACGTTCCAATTTTAGTCCAAGATCCGAGAGCAATCAGACATAATTTATTTTCACAAGGATGAAACCTGAAGTTTTCAGTAGCGTCTCATGTGCCTTGAATACCTACGCGCTTTGTGGAACTTGCCGAGTGACACCTGGGCAGGTACCAGGTGAGAAAGGTAACTAAAAATAGGAATTATTTAACTCAAATTCACATGGCTGATTTTTATATATGTCATGTAGAATATTATTTTAAAGTAATATCATAAGTGTCAGACACTTTTAATGGACCAGAGCTTTTTTCAGACGCTTTCAAGCTACCCAAAAAATGAATGATCTTTACTTATTTTTTCATGTCTGATTTTTTGATATGTTATTGAAGTATTTATTCAAAAGTCATATTCAATCAGTCAGACAAATTAGAGTGACCAAACATCCCCTAAGACAAAAATTATTCAGCCAGAAGTATGAGAGCGAGAGCACTATGCATGCGCTTCAGAGTGAGTGAGACGTCTATAATAACTCGGTTCCCCTTCTTAAACTCACCATCTGTTGCAATCTACTGTGTATGTGCCGTTTGTGTGTAATATAACTTATAGTATACAGTATAGTCAGTAATGTTTTTAAGGGCACAATTATGCCAAAAAGGGCACTTTTTCACTGTGTGGGCACTATGGCACGCACTTTGAGAAATTGATCGAAAACGGGCACAATTTCATTATTACCTATGACATTTTATGATTCCGTATTTTCGTGGTTCCGTGGTCATTTTCACTTGTCAAAATTCTCAATTTTTATTTCATTTTCCTCAACAATCCCGTTTCCTGTTAGTATGAAATTTAAAAATTATGATTCCTATGCAATATATTCATGATTTCTCAACGTTCAGATTGGCAAACATTGAAAAATTGAGCTTCATGCAGGATTTGAAATGCAATTGATGGAATTCCGCAGGTTTCTGGGGCCAAAAATGTAATTTCATTGCCTCCTTTGGGGCTTTGGACAAACCGTCTACTTTTTGCGAGGACAAACGGTAACTCGAATGTGAATCAAGTGGCAAATTTTCATATTTATAATATATCATTGAATATATTTATATTTTGTTTGCAATTCAATTTGAAATTTTGCGCCAAGAGAAATAATCTAGAAAGTGAAAACTCTGAGAACTAACTCAAATCCACTTCGCCATCTTCCTTATAAAGTTGTAAACAATTTTAGAATGTGTGCGCATGCGCAAATCTAGTGCCCACACAGTGAAAAAGTTTCCCTTTTGGCACAATTGTGCCCTAAACAACACTGACTATACTGTATACTATAAGTTATATTACACACAAACGCACTAACAGTAGATTGCAACAGATGGTGAGTTTAAGGAGGGCAACCGGGTTATTATGATGGACGTCTCACTCACTCTGAAGCGCATGCATATTGCTCTCGCCCTCATACTTCTGGCTGAATAATTTTTGTCTTAGGGGATGTTTGGTCACTCTAATTTGTCTGAATGATTGAATATAACTTTTAAATAAATACTTCAATAACATATTAAAAAATTAGACATGTAAAAATAAGTAAAGTTCATTTATTTTTTGGGTAGCTTAAAAGCGTCTGACGAAAGCTCTGGTCCATCAAAAGTGTCTGACACTTATGATATTACTTCAAAATAATTTTCCACATGACATATATAAAAATCCAGCCATGTGAATTTGAGTTAAATAATTCTTATTTTCAGTTACCTTTCTCACCTGGTACCTGCCCAGGTGTCACTCGGCAAGTTCCACAAAGCGCGTAGGTATTCAAGGCACACGAGACGCTACTGAAAACTTCAGGTTTCATCCGTGTGAAAATAAGTTATGTCTGATTGCTCTGGGATCTTACTCTATTTGTTTACCTCTTCTCAAAGTGAACAAGTGACCTGTTATGTCAAACAAAATATGTTCTGCTTATGTCAACAATTTCTCAAAGGTAATACCACGAGTGCTTCAAATTTAATCGATAAATTTTCCTTTTCCACAAAAACTTTTTTATTTGGCGAAAGTATGAAAGCAAACCGATTGATAAAGTCACGAGTCCGTAGGACGAGTGATTTTATCTAATTCGGTTTGTTTGAATGCTTTTGCCTCAAAATAAAAAAGTTTGAGTGTTTCGAAATGAAAATTTATCTTAATGAATTTGAAGAACGAGTTGTATTTGGAGAGATTATTTTTTGAACAAATCGAAGGAAGAACAATTTAATTGATCAGTTTTTCATTTACTTAAGAAGGAAATGTGAAAATTTAATTATTGGAAAATGTACAATTATTGAAAACGCAATTATTGTGGATGGGTCGGGCAGTAGAAACACTTGATGAATCTCCCAAGTCATTAGTGGATATCACATTGCTTGATATTGAGCATGCGGCAGTCGACGTGCTAGCAATGCATGCTGATGTGCTTGTTCTCAATTTGTTCATAATATTTTCATGATGCTCTGCATTAGGTGCTAACCATTTGATGTCTGCACACTTTTAATTACCACCCTGGCAAGTTTTACTAAAAATCAGATTATATTCCGATCGTCCAGTTTCTTCACCCGCTTTATTAGTTTATATTCTGAAATAGTGAAGGAGGCAATTAACACATTCACCTCCGAGCCAGGCTAATACATAAGAAATTATGTGAAATAACTTCATTTGGAGTCCAAATGGCGTTTTTTCATCACAAGAATCGAATATCCTCGTATATCCTTCTTCTTCTAGTACGGCAGCACTCTGCTTTCTTTTATACACACATCTTTGCAACTCTTTTCTTTTTGCATTCCTTACATCTCTCCTTTTTTTGAGTTCAATATCCTGAAACGGATTGAAACTGATTTTGTATTCAGAATAATATTTTTCTTGTATCTGTTTGGCAGTTACATTCCAAATAGTTTTTAGCGAATATTCTTTATAGTCTTCGCCATAAGATTTCTTCATATTCGCTCACCAGTCTTCTAAAATTTCTGCAATTTTTTCAATTCTCCTATCCCTTTCAAGTTAGTAGTTTTCGGAATTGCAAAACTGTTCAAACTGATTCCATATGGATTTTTCTGTCTTCACAATCTTTAATGAAGTGAAATTCTCTACTAATTTTTCAGGATCTTCTTGACCAAAAATCGTTTCGCACTCATTTTCAAAGAAACTTTCGAAGAGATGAAAATTTTACAAATTTGAAATGTCAAACAACAATGCATGCCTTCTATGATCCAGAAGAGATATGATGCTTACGCGGTGCATATGATAATGCTCGCTGACGATACCAAGAGATGACGTCACACCTCTCATTGTACAAGGTTGATAATTGAAAATTTCTTATGAAATGAAAATCGCGCCGGAAGGAACATAATATCATTCGTTATGTCGTTGTGTCAAGATCTTCATACAACGGTTTCTTCTCATACCACAAAAAATGAATTGTATTCAATAAAAATTAATTGTACGCCATCTTCATTTGAGTTCAGAAAACCTTAAATATTTGAATCGGTCGTTCGCTATATCTGTCATAAAGTTGGGTTTGTGAGCTATTTACGTGTTTGAGTGTTCATTGTAATGTGTTTTTCATGTTGTTATTATTATGCTGAAAAAAGAGGAAAGTGAATGACTATTAATAATAAGGTAACTCTTCACTCATAATAATTTATATAAATATGAGCCAGTTCAATAGAATTGACGCGGTAAACCTTATAGTTTTGACAGTTCAAAGGTTAACAACGTTTTATCAAGAACTAGGCAGTTTTATCAGTATAATACCGAATGATTGGCTAAATTGACCATATAATAACCCGCTACTATTGGTTGAAATGCCAAATACGTCACATTTTGACATGTGAAAAAAATAATCACTATAATTCGCTGTAGGTTACCCACTCGAAAATACCTGGGTTGCCATGGTAATGCGATACAAAATAAGCATTTCATTGGTCGAAAACTGTTGGCGTGAAATTTTTAGTGTGATGTTGATCTGATTGTTTATTTCACCCATGTGATCGAAATTGCGTTCATTTGAGTATGTTACTATTTCGACGGGAAACTTAAATTTCACGTCTCTCTTCTGTGCTATTAATGAATAACGAGAATGGGATATTTGAATATAAAAATGTGTTTACTGATGAGATTATATTGTCTGTAAAGCTAGTTAATTGATCATAATATTATGTTTAAATTCACTCCGGTAATACTGATGAGTTTCGTTTTCGAAGCAGAGCGAATCAATTTCATTGTTGGTATTTCATTGTTTGTTGTTCATTGTTGGTAGAGTATAGTTTTTGTATAACGTTTGTTATTCAAATTCTGAACTGTCACAACAGTAGACTCCATTAAAAAGCAACGGATTCGGCATGATGAATAATCCATGTTGTGGAATACCCAGTGACGAACAAATGATGAGTTTTCTAGTATTTTGAATCAGAGGGTGCCTTTTTTTTGAATGGTTGGATCATAATTCCTCCTCCATCAGTGGCACCCGATATAATCTCATTGGGCTTACTTATTAAGGATATGTCAGGAGAAATATAATAAAAATCTTCGAAATTTTCATCGAACCTATATCGAAGTCAATTTAATAATTGAACTATTAACAATGCAACCAACTTCGAAGGTTCTCGACATCCTAATACTGGCCCTCCTATGAATGCCATCTTGTATGACGAAGGTCAAAACCTTCACTTATCATCATCTGTCAATGAACGCAGGCTTGTGTTTATAAATTGAACGAATGAAAAAAGAGTGTCATTAAATTCAGGTTACACGAAATAAATTGTGTCCGAATATTTTCTCATCCTCTATTAGCAAAATCAAATTTATTGCATTTTGGATATTATATTTCATGAATGGTATTATAGACTCAAAGCCTAATGGGTACAACTGAAAGATAGTAAGTTTCAGTGAAGAATGATAAAATTACAATTTTTTTCGAAGTTTCGCCTTCGCAATATAGAAACTGATTCGATGAACTTTATAATAAGAAAAAATGAAATAGAATTCATTTTCTTCTTCAGTTTTACACGAAATAAAAATCCTGTAATAATCCTTAGCCAAGGGGGTGAAAACACCAATTACCATTCACTAAATTTGTGAAGATTGTAAGCACCGAGAAAAACCCTCCTAAGCAAATAATTCCAAAATTATTGTTTCATCAGCAACAAGAAAAATCCCCCTTTCCTGAATGGGGTCCAATGGTTTCAACTGATGATGAATATGTGTTCTCCAGCAAACTCTGCTGTTTCCTGAGAGTAGAGCAACGCCGCTGAGCCATTCTCATCCAAATTTCACGTATACTTTCCGGAAAGATAAATCACGCGGAAAGAGTTTCTCCGTATCAGCTTTTGTGCTCACTACTTTCTAATCCTTCCCAGAATAATTCTGGGTAATTATTATTCTCGGTCACGTCTCCTTGTGTGTGCGAGAACTTCCGAAATCTCCAACAGTCGGCTCCCCGTGAGTCGGTGTTTTATCTATGAATCATTCACGATAAGTGCCGCGAAAATGGCCGCGTACATGGCGCAGAGAAGTAAAAGAGGACGAAATTGAAAATTGTATTATCCCGCCTTTTAGCTGACCAGAGATATTCGAAAATTTCATATTCCGGAACTATAACTTCAAAGAGATTCTGAACGATCGTAAAGTTGCTAGACATAGAGATATGAAAGGACGGTACGTTTCACGTCTTAGCGTTCTTGTGCTAGTTGGTTGCTGTCTTTATTGCATGACGTATTGGAGCTGTTCTGGAAAATATGAAAATGTCAGTCTTTTGTAGCAGTTGTAGTTACCCAGAATGTGTGTTATGGATATTATATGACGCCAAAAATAGATCATTTCGTGGAACTAGTTTATAATACCTGGTGAAATATTTATTTTCCATATTTTCTCTTGTTTATTTTGTCCTACGTTGCTGAGGGGCGGTCAACGTTTTTAATTGCCGTGGCATGAGTGATTTCACAAATGACGTTATTTCTCTTTCACAATTTTATCGTTTGAATGAGTTATATGGCTACATAGATCAGGGATATATATTTTGTTTTTTCCTTCCCCGAAACTGTTTGCAGGAGAAATTACAAAACTTATATGAAGGGAATGAAAAGAAAAATATCAAAAATTGCTAATAGTCATCAATTGATGACAGACAATGATTTTTCGAAAATGTTTGGTGAATTCAGTGTAAGTGTTCCATTATTTATCTATTTGCCCTCTGAGGAGCTAAGGAGATCTCTGAACGAAATAAGATATTGCCTGGGCTTGGATGAAATTCCATCCTGGTGAGTGAGATATTCCACTAACTACTTTTCATTTTCCCTTCCACCCGATTCTAGATTTGTGTGGGTACTCCTATGTGATTCAGCCTCCTTCACGCCATATAGGAAGGCCCAATAGTATTTGTCTTAGAAAGACTTCAGAATCAATGTTGTTATATGTTTTCTTGGCAGAAGTAGCACGAAAGTACTCTCATACTGTTTACTTACAGCCGTATATGAAAGTATTTTTATAATAATTCAAATGAAACGTTATAATGAAAAAGGTGTGCTGAGCACGTACTCTTCAGAAGACGCCTCAATTCATTTTCCTTTTTTCGATATTCTGCAACGTAAGTATGTTCTGAACATTTTCCTTTTTGAATGTTCTAGCAGTAATATTCTTTGGTTATGAACAGTTATCCTTGAAAGGATATACCTAGGCGCAAATTGATGGATATTATTTCACAACATGATGATACTTTTGAAAATTTATTGGAAATTGGAAAATGAAATTTTTACTCCATGGTATTGAAAAATAATCGAACCCCCAACTTCTTTGGATTAAATTCTTCGGATTTGTTATTGAAATTTCATTGAAGCTTCTCGAGAGGATTTTTGAAATTGTCAATTTTGCTTGAACTTATTGCTTTTTTTTTTTCCATATCGAAATTCAATTCTCATAAAAACAACAGCTGAAATATATATGCCGCGTGGATGTAAACTAGCTGAGTGAAAGCTGGAATGTATAGGACCTTTTAATCGAATTTCGAGAAAACCTACAATGGCATGATCTCTCACATTGAAATCCCCCATAAATATTTATTTTGATATAGAATGAGCATTCCAATCATGGTCAAGGAATAAACAACATAATTATATGTTATATGTGTAGTATTTTTATATGAAACGAAAACGAATATATTCTGAACGAGAAATTTGTATTCGATACTGTTTTTTGTAGTCATGAGATATTCTGAATGGGTGGTCAAAAACTTGGTTCACAACGCTTTTTAATTCAATTTCATTTATTTGGAATAAATGTCAGTTTAAGTCTCTGGGAGAGACAGTATTCGTCATAACGATATATAATAAGAATAATTCAATTTCAAATTCAGTTTTATTTCCAAAAGATAGTGAATCAATAATTAACATGTCTTCTATCACTTTCATTGAGGAAGCCACTGAAATCTTGCGACTGGTTAGTGAATTGACGTTTGAAATTTATTTTTCTGAAGTTTATGTGATGAGTTCCGATGAATTCAGTTCTCTTCATTTCTACGTAATGAAATTAAAATTGAAGTTGGATATCGAAATTGAAGCGCAAGTTATGTGATGACATCATAAGCGTCAAGTAATATCATAAATTAACCGACAGTCGAATTGTGTTAATTTCTCTGGAACATGCATCAACACTACTCACATTCAATGATGGAATTCCAAAATGATCAAAAACTCTAATGTACTGATTCATGATCAAAAGGTATACATAAATTCATTCGAAAGAATGTCCGGATTGAGGATTGTGAAAAAATTAAAATTATTACACTGTTTTTGTGTTTCCTCAGAATTCTGCCAGTAGTACGTTGGCCACGCTCCACATTTTTCGTTTTCTTATTAGTACTAGTATCTGTATCCGGATGGTCTGGTAGATATTTTTTCTCCTTTTCGGAAGGCTTCGTGTTTTTTGTGATGTTATTGATAGGGTACGCAGCCGTTGTGGCTATGTTTTCTATTTTTTCTCTTGATTTCAGCACTTGCTGTCTGGTTCTATGGAATTCGTTGAGCACTTTTGATGAACACGTCTATCGAAGACTTCGAAGCTGATAGTGGTTCTCTCTTCGAAACATTTCGAAGGCTCTTCGAGTATACACGTCTCGTATTGTTATCTTTGTTATAACCATAAATAAATATATTAACTCTTAAAAGGCAAGATATATAAAAGCAGATCCATGAACTTTTGCATGTGGTCTTATGATGAATCAAGTATTTTTGTGTAGAATAGACAATTTTGAAAATAAATTTTGGCGTTTTCCTCACCAAATCTAAATTAAGATCACGACCGGTATATTGGTAAATGATGAAATATCTCTGTAGACAAGTATGCGTATATCATCCACGTACTATATATTGAAACACAAAGAATCAAATAAAGTGTCTGAAACTACTCCCACACTCGTATCGTGAACTCGAAGCCCACATATATACATATTTGATATTATATGTGCTATAATTTATTTCCATTGACCCGTGATTACATTTTCTCAAACAAACCAAAAAGAGTTATCGAATAAATCAAAGATTCCAACTGAATCATGCAATTATATGACGAGCCGTCCCTGGATTCCTCAGTTTCTCCAAATATAACTACTATTCCATTCGCAGCTCGAAAAAATGAACTCGGAAGAGAAAGCGGACATGCACTTAGATCCTTTGGTCTCTAAGGAGTGCCACGGTGCCACATTTATCATCTTGCACTATTGTAGGCCACTTATAAATCTTGTGTATACGTCAAGACTGGAAATATGGCACGATAGTGGATCTGCAGAGTATATTCATGGCTCACGATCATCATTCATGGTTAATTTGACCGAAATAGGACGTGCATCACTCAATTAAATGGAAGTGAATTCTCACAGGTGTCGCAAGATGGGAATTTAGCAAAAGGAAAAATTGAAACTGACACTGAGTAGCAATACTACTATGATCGAAATGAATATTGGATGAATGGGTACATTTTTTCGGATAATCTTAGTGGTACCTAGCAGATTCAGCTATTAGTTTTAGCTGTAAAAAGACAGAAAACAATTCAACATGCTGAGATGTTGAGATTTATATATATCTTGAGGTTCAGAGTTTCAGTTCACTCTGTATGAATTAACTTTCCTAATATTTCGTAAAAAAAACATCTGCCTTGTTCGAGTGCATACCTTCCTTGCCAAAATAATACCTGATGAATCATTATTATACATGAAAGTGTCACCACAATATGCGTTGGTTACTCAATATCAAACGGATAATTATTCATAACTTGGTCAAGAATTCTTCATGTAAATATATAATAAGCAACATCTACATTCTCAATATCACAGTTTATTACAATCATTTAAAATCAATTGATCATATCAGAAATGTATGCATGAATTCTTCTTATTCTTCAGTTTTCTGTATGTGACCTCTGTGATGGATAAATTGTTCAATGCATCTCAACGAGAGAGCACCAACAATGAAATTATAATTGAGGATTAAACGACTTACCTGAAGGAAGTTCAATCCAAATTATACGAGGTTGGTCACATCCGAATAGATCACCTTGTAGTAGTACCTCTATGACTGAAATGCGCAAGTTGAAAGAAAGAATGATTCACGATGCCCCTATCTCACGAGTCTTCACCCGAATATCCGTCAATATACCTTGCGATGATATCGCCTTTTTGGGTCGGGATGACAGAAAAAATAATATATTGGAATTTTTTTTTTTTCTTTGAGATGGGTGGGTGTCTCTCTATTCGGATGTGACCAACCTCGTATAATTTGGATTGAACTTCCTTCAGGTAAGTCGTTTAATCCTCAATTATACTTCGGTTGGTCCCATCCGAATAGATCACCTTGTAGATGTTCAAAGAATTATTAAAAGGCGATCAAAATTTCATTCAGACTGATCTCATACTAATGAAGTAGTCTAAATGAACTGCTTATGTCATTTGATTCACCACTATAAACTAAGAATTTGATACAGACAGTATTTGAATGCTAATACAATATAATGTTGCAAAACTCAAATAACCAGAAAACTTACACTCGTTTAATGAAATTGCGGAGGTAATCCGCAAATTTACCATTTGTAATTACTGGTCTATGTAGAATTTACCAAAAGTATTTTATTTTTCGGACAAATAATTTTGTAGACCGTGGTCTCGGTAGTGTAGTGGTTAGCATATCTGCCTATCAAGCGGAAGGCCGGGGCTCGAATCCTCGCCGGTCCACCGTGCCGGGTAATCGCACACCAAAAGGCAAGGCCTCGTTGATCCATTGCTCGCACAAGTTTCGACTTCTGAGGGTTGACGCTCGTCAGCTGGTTAACGGAAACGAACAATTTTAGAACAATTTTTTAAGAACAATTTTAGCCTTCATTTGATCGTATGGTGTCCGTGCTCATATCGATTTGGTTGGCCGCAGAAATGGCAGCATGTCTTGTGCTGAGGTGTAGCTGGGTGATGAGGATCTTTATAAGTAAAAATGAGAAAAAAAACGTAATTGAATGTGTGCGGTTTTTTAATTGATAATCGTGGATGTCATACACAATTCACGTTTCACCGTGGAAAATGGTGAAAAAAAATATACATGTTTGTATTTGTTGCTCTCTTGGTCGTCTGTGGATAATTTGGTTCTCGGCAGTGAAGAGACAAGCACGTCTGCCCCTCAAGCGGAAGACTCGGGTTCAACTTTCCATCGAGCTTCTGTGCTGGGACTCACACGCCAATAGGCAAGATGCCTCGTCAAAACATTTTCTGCGGAAGATTCGACTTCTGAAGGGCGACACTCGTCAACCGGTAAACGATTTTTTTTTTTGTGCTGATCATACAATAAAAATGCTACTCATTCTGATTTTGAATCATATTTTCACGCTTTAGCAAGCTTTAGAGCAACCATAACAATAAGTTTGTGATATATTTTTCAAAATGAGGTTTTCCGATTTTTCTAATTTGGTCAACATTTGGTAGGGGTCCCAGATTTTCTCATATCGGGAAAAAAGTGGATCGTATTTTGAAAATACCCCTCTAAAACATTTCCATTGTATCATAGTTACATGCATGAGATATCAGATTTCAAGCTGATCTATGTAATTTTCTAGTACAATAATTTTTACCTAGCTGCACCCATAAGCGATCTACCTTATCCACATCTCCTTCACAAATATCCACTAATGAGACGAAAATAAATTTTATGGTTTCATCGTATTTGCAATCAGTGATGCCATCAGAATCGCTGAAGGTTCACCCCTCAGTTTTTCTCCTGGAAAATGGATGCCAGACAAAATCGGTTCACCCAGGGAAAGATGTCACCACAGTGGATGTAGGTGCTTAAACGAAACTGAAAAAATTATATATTGTGGTTCAAAATACAATATAATGGAATTCAAAATTGATATCAATTTGTGGAAACCAAGTTTGGGACCGCGATAACAGAAACACAAAACATGTTACTTTGTCCCCTTCGATCATTTTCAATATTCTAGGAAAATGTGGAAGTGGTGATGATTGGGAAAACACAAATGTTTGTGTAAGACCAAGTTAATGTAATGCATCAAGTGCATAACTTATGGGGTTTGGCTGTAAAGATAAAAATGTTTTACCCTATGTGTTAGAGTAGTTAGTAAACAGATCAACTTCAGGTTATCGAAATTTTTTGGCCCGCTCTTGGAAGGCGTATTCTCGATATTGCATTCCGAAGGTGACACATCATGGACTTTGATCTGCTATAAACTCATATTTCGAATTTATTTATGAGACGAACATCACTAGTTGATAATTTTATATATACATATATATATATATATATATATACATATATACACATATATACACACATACACACATATACACATACATATATATTCTCCACCAGAAAACTCAAGTTCCTGAATATCATTATGCTTAATTCTTCACACCACTTCCAAATATCACCAGCCAGTCCGTTGAGGTTTGGGTGCTTCATTCCAGACATCCGGTTGATCTGCGCGTTGACGGTGTTGTTGTCTCTATGCGACAAAATGTGACAGTTTGAGGAGAACTGTCTGAAGGTTTTGAACATTAATGTGAAGTTTGGCCTGCTTCACTGAAACCTTTGGCTTTCTCGTTGTTGCATGTAATATTCTGGAAAATTCAGGCCTTGTTTTACCTTCTAGTTGCCTAACATGAAAAAGTCACTGTAACTCGGTGGAAATTTACATTGTCAAAATCTCCTCGATCCGTCTGCAAGGTTATACATCGGTGCCCCTCAAATAATTTTGTAGACGGCCACCTATATTCAACTACAAGGCAAACCGAAATCAAGTGTCAAATGAATTTATTTTCCATTAATATTGAATCGTAATGATTACCAAGATACCTCAAATTTGTTGGATGTTTCCTGAACACTCCATCTTGGTAATACTAATTGAAAAAGATGTCGTCTAAATAGCTACAGATACAGAAAATTCTTGAACTCAAAAAATGTATAACCGTTTCTGAGATTTTTGTGAATATATAAGGTGCAAAGATAAGCCAAAACACAAAAAATTTAAAGTCAAAAATTTTGTGTCAAGATTGGAAGCGCAAATACTTCGTATGTTTATCGGCATCTGTCGAATCCACTGACGTTAAAAAACAATTTTCAGACATCAGATTTTTCACAGCTCCAAGTGGACTGTGGGCTGTGATGAATTCATGCAAATGTTTCAGATTCAAAAGAAATCTATAGCTATCAGTAAGACTCAAACCTGAGAAAATAGCTGAACCAAAAATTGTTCTTGACATTGACTGCTGGTCCAATGTAGTCAAATTCCAATAATATAGCTAAACACTCACAACATAGGTTTAGCCGGTTGGGTGGAATTGTCGGGGTTCAGGTGCCAGTTTTCCATAAGGTAGAGTATAAAAATGGATTTTATATCTCTGAATCCATTCCAAAATGTTGGAGTTGTTTGTTATAGATTGCCACGTGCTGTCAAATATTTAATGCGACCAGCGTATAAGTTCAAATATGTTATTTCGTCCATTTGTTGTTGTACGTCGTGAACCGCTCTCACCATCCTCTGTTTTGTCTGCTTGAGGTGTCCCCCCTCTGTTGATTTTTCTAAGACTGCCATTGACTTCGATGAGCAGTGCTCTCGAGGTGTTTTGAAGGGAAAGGTTATACCTTCAGGTCTAGTGCAAGCAGAAATCTCCTGTGGTTCAAAATCGAGGGAGGAACGTTGCATAATGCTTCATCAGCACCGGCTTTGTCAGACAAAGTAGTCTTGAATGCTTCAGCATATCGATCACTCATCAGGCATATCTGTACTGAGGGCTGAGAAACCTTTGCCCAACGAAATTTGAGGGTCCAGTAGAAAATCTCAATTCAGATGCCGAGAAAAAGGTCTGAACTACCGGATTCAGCTGGGGTGGATACGAGGTAGTGTAATGGCCTGGAACCTGCGCCAACAAAAAAGAAATTGTTTTCGTGCGCGAGACACTCGGTGAGCACAACTCAGGAAGTATGCGGGACAAAAAAACGGCGTATGATGATTGAAGGTCAGCCGTAGAATGATCTACAAAGTAGATTGCCCCTGCCGATGATCAATGATCATAAATCATTGTCAGTCTCAGCTGTTTCCAATTATACGTCCACTCACGTCTTTGGTTCAGTTCTAAAACGTGACAAAATATGAAAAACAAACTTACTTACGACGAGTAAGAACAGAGTTTGTCCTCGAGTGTTTTTAGGTTCCTCGTTGTCGTTCTCTTGTGCTTGTGTCAGGTAGGTACACCACTGCAGTGCGAAATCATCCTGTATATCACTACCGTAAAACTTTGCTTCAGTCGGATCATCTCCCAGTATAGTTGTAACAGCGTTATCACTACGGAAAGATTCACTGTTGGTGGTAGAAAATTCCGATGTCAAATCTGAAGACGGACCTGCGCCAACCAAAGAGAAATTGTCTTTGGGCGCGAGACACTCGGCTGGCATAACTCAAAAAGTATGCAGGGCAGAAAACGGCATAGGATGATGAATAAAGTTCAGCCATATGTTGATCTACAAGGTAGATTGCCCCTGCCGATGATCAATGATCAGAAATCATTGTCAGTCTCATCTATTTCCAATTATATGTCCACTCATTCCGTTGGTTTTTCTAAAACATGACAAAAAACATTAAAAACAATCTTACTTACTAAACGAGTAGGAACGGAGTTTTTCCTCGAGTTTCCGTAGTGTTCGCCAAGTTTCTACGTTGTTTTCACTGAGCATCGTTTGTTTTGTTTCCCATAGTACATATGGAAAATTTTCTTCAATTCACTTATTTAAACTAATTTACACTTTCGAACTTATCACATTCAGCGCAAGAAGTATATTGACGGATATTCGGGTGAGGACTCGTGAGATAGGGGCATCGTGAATCATTCTTTCTTTCAACTTGCGCATTTCAGTCATAGAGGTACTACTACAAGGTGATCTATTCGGATGGGACCAACCGAAGTATAATTCAATAATTAACACAAACATACACAAATCACGACCAAGATGTCAACACAGCTTTTGTGATTCAACTGTTTATTTTGTCAAGTTTGGAGTTGAATGTGTTAATTTATACTTTCTTACATATTAACATTATATCATTTTATTACTCATTAATCTGTTCGTTGCATAATGATGTTTTTCTAACCCGTACTATAATAATATGCCCATAATCCATTTCATAATGAGAGCCATTATGGACCGAATTGAAAATTTGTATCATAATGAGCTCAATATGATCTGTATCATAATGAGTTCGTTATGATGCAGATGCCTCATTACGATACAAATTTTTGATCCAATGGAAATTCCAATTCAGTGGCGAAAAGCTAAATTCGGTTCAGAATGAAATCAGCATTTCTCATACAGTATTGAACTCTAGAAAAAATGCAATGAGTGTTAATATTCATTTCACTTCTAGATCGGTGGGACCAACAATAAAAATATAAATTTGATATTCATCATTTATTGGGTGTTGAAAAAATAGCGAACGCAAATATCAAGTAATTAATTTATTCATTTATTTATACCCAAATATATATCTTTTGTCCAATAATATGAGTAAAAAATGTTGATAATATCTTATACCACTAAGCATGGCTGATACGACACAATATGAAAGATATAAAGATCTTCACAAATTACAATAATATAGTTTTCATACTAATTCTGAAGATTTATTATTGGTTTTAAAACTATTTTTTGAAATACAGTTTGTGATACGATCTAGTCAAAATCTACGAGAGCATTGAAATTATTTGCCAGTCGACACATGGTTACGAGAGATCTATACGTAGTATAAATGAATGGGATGTTGGTGGTAATTGAGGTCCGGGTTCTTCTTATTTATGATTTTTAACTGAAAAGTTAAAACCGCACGCTTTCGTCTGTCTTCCAAAGACAATGTCTTAAATTCGTTTCTGAGATGAGTAGTTCGTACTGTTTTATGATCAGAATGAATGAGATATTCTTTCTAATATCTCAAGAAATTGTTTTGTATTTTTTCTAGAATAAATAATGTTGTCTGGTAATTCTTGAATTATATTCTATCCCAAAATATAATCAGTCGAAATACAATCCCTAAATGATTGTATGGATTTGAATATTTTTAGGTCATCCGGCATTCTGAATAATTCAGTACTGTTCTGAATAATGCTATTTTAATGTTATGTTATTTCATTATTAGCTAAATTGTATTCCATTTCTTGCGATTAAAACTCTATTCTCTAATGCAGAAAACAAAAAATGCCCTGTAAATTCTCAAATATTTGACAGTTTCCGAAATGCTAATGATATCAGATATAGATATCAATTTTTTTTTTTCTTGGGAGGAGAAATCGAATAATACGACTAACTCTGTTTTTTTCCAATCAGGAGCATTTGGTCTTTATTTTTCCAGGTTGTAATAGCTCGAAATACTTGAAAGACTGTATGGGAAGAAAGATGATTTTTCGATTGAAATTTCATTAGTAAATTAGCTGAATGGAATAGTTTTCAATGGAAGTGACAATTATCAAAGAAATATGATAAAATACTAGGAGAACTTTATGAGTGATCTATTTTCCCTTAAATGTCTTTGTTCATTTCCACAAGCTATTCAGTTTTTCTCGGCGAAAAACTGAAATCATCTGTTGTTTACCTATGACTTGATTCTTCAATCCAGTGATCCTTGGTTAAGTTTCCATCGATGGAATTCCCCTTTTTGGTTCTTTTCGACAGCCAAAAGAAGGATTCCGATATAGGATATAGAATTCAATCTATGAAATCAGCCCCCCCTTTACCTTCGATATTCTTATGACCTGACACCCAGATCAGCTAAGACTCACAACTATGTGGCTTCAGAGCCTTTGATGCTGCCTGGCTATCTGACAAATACAGAATAGATGCCCACGCTGCATGTGCCAAAGGCATTACTGAGCACAGCATGCATGCTCGCAAAATTGTCGAGGTAGTATATTTAGAATTTGGAAAGACTCCTCGACTAACTGTTACTCGAAACAGAAATTAGGTACGTGTTGTCACTGGAGTTGTAACTTGTAGCTAATAAATGAGTTATTTCTAAAATTTCCGATGTGGCTTATAATCGTTCTTGAGGAACAGGGCGAAACCTCATTGTAACTAGCCTTCCTCTGGCAATGCGGGGCTCTGCCAGAGGTGACCAACCCCTTCCCCTGCTACTCGTGGGAACACACATGGACAAAGAAAAAAGAAACATAAATAATCCTGAGGATGGACAGAAATGCTCACCTCAATCTAAGGCGGTGACTGGGGATGGACAGAAATGCCCACCCCAACACACTGCTCGGAACGAGGCTGGACATCGAAGATCACCTCAGGGCGAAATTCAAAGGCCAAGGCGAAAACGCATCTGCGGCGCCGAGGCCAAAAGGAGGAAAAGGGCAAAGGAGGCAGAGAAGGCTGCAACCACAAATGCACCTTCCCCCACCTCCACCCCACCTCCAAAGACAGGGGCACCTCCTGCGGAGGGAGCCAAAGGTTCCGCCTTGTATAAAGGCAAAAAACCGGCGGCTACCTCTTCAGGAAAGCGCCCCCACCTGAGTACCTCCACGGAGGGGACACCAAGAAGGTCGAAGAAGCCGCGCAGCGACGGAAATGTCGCTGCACCTTCCAAAACCTTTGCGGAAGCCGCCTTGAGACACCTCAAGGTGGCCATCATAGACGAGACTAACCCGTACGGTAAAATTACCGCAGAACGGGAGAGCCTCGTCAAAACTCAGCTACTGGAGGAGTTGGACAAGTTTATCTTCTCCGCCTCCAGCAGCAACACCAAAGCGCCCACGTTTAAATCGTGGACATACTCCGGTGAAATCATCAGAGTGGTCTGCGATGACGACGCGACGCTACAGTGGCTGAAAAAAGCCACAAAAGACCTCAAGCCGTGGGAGGAAGCATCGCTGGCGGTCGTCGGTGTGGATGAGCTCCCAAAGCTTACCAAAGCCTCGCTCTGGATCCCGGAGGACGTCCACAAGACGACTTCCGGTGAGAAGGAGAGGGTGCTGGGTAGGCTGAAGGCGCAGAATCCAGACCTGAGGATAGCGAGGTGGTGCACTTTCCACCATGAGGTGAAAGTGAACCCTCAAGGACACCTCTTCGTCTTCGGAATCGGAGACGAGGATATGGCTGTCCTGAAGAAAAAGTCAATGAGGATAAGCTACGCGTTTACCTCATTGGCAATAAGGGTAACTAAAAAGGAAGGTACCTCTGAAGACCCGAGGTCCTTGGAAGTCGAGCCACCAAGAGTGGATATTGGCACCGAGGTCACCAAGGGTCCCGAAAAGGACGTCGAAACATCTGCAAAGATGACAGACGACGACCTGACGGAAGAGGCACCTGACAAAAAAGAGGCCGTCGCTCCCCTACCGGGGGAGCAAATGGACCTAGAATAGTCTTAACCCGAACGACCTCTTCAAGGACGTCGGAAAAAAGATAAAATTAATACAATGCAACCTCCAACACAGCAGGGCGGCTACGGCAACACTATGTCGCCGCCTTGATGTGTTGGAGGATGCAATAGCTTTGATCCAGGAACCCTGGATAATTAAGACCAGAATTACTGGTTTCGGTAACTTGACTGGCCAAATTTTTAGCTCACCAAGCAATCAACAACCCAGGACAGCCGTTTACGCTCCCAGGAAATACAGAGCCTCTCTGATGGCACAATTCTGCACCTCAGACCTAACTGCGGTTAAAGTGGAATGTCCAGACGGAAAGGGCAAATATACGGCGTTGATACTCGCATCGGTGTACCTCCCCTCAGATGCAGCCACTCTACCACCCACAAGAGAGATGGAAGTGCTAGTGGACCACTGCCTAAACCAGAGAATGGAGTTGATTTTGGGCTGCGACTCAAACTCTCACCACCTGGGCTGGGGCAGCAAGGATATCAACGCCCGAGGTAAGTCTCTTTACGAATACATAATTAAGAAAGACCTAGCAATCTTGAATAGAGGCACGGAGCCGACATTCATTAACGCCCGTAGCCAAACATTAATAGATCTTACGCTGGCGACAGCCATGATATCAAATAAAATTCAAGACTGGCAAGTGTCTGATCATATTTCTATGTCAGACCATCGCTGGTTGACTTTTACGGTAAACCAGGATCTCAGGACCACTGTGAAATCCCGCGACCCGAAGAGGACGGATGTAGCTCTATACAATCGACTCTTAAAAGGAGCTCTGCGGGAGACAGAGGCCCTGACTCCTGGCAATAGTGAAGAATTGGAAAGGTACACGTTATCTATCCAAAACAAAATAGACATTGCCTATAAGGAATCCTGTCCGATGAGGATGGTACAGACAGAAGGCACAACCAATAAATGGTGGTGCCCTGAACTGGAACACCTCAGAAAGACAGCGAGAACGTCCTTTAACAAAGCAAAACAATCAAAACTCGAAGAGGACTGGGGAATATATAAAGCCAACCTCAGAGAGTTCAAAAAAGTCTGCAGACAAAAGCAAAGAGAAGCCTGGAGAGCCTATTGTGAGGCAATCGAAGATTTCCCGCAAGTCTCGAGGCTACAGAAGGCACTCTCAAGCGACCACCATAAGAGTATCGGCATCCTGACGAGGGAAAATGGCGACAAGGCCGCCAACCTCCGAGAAAGCGCCGAGATTCTTATGGAAACTCACTTCCCAGGTTCTGTCTTCCCAGGAACGACGAACCGGACGGAAGTACCAATAACACCCTCACAATACGACTGGCAATTTGCTAGCACTATAATTGATGAGGACAAGATAAGGTGGGCCATATCGGGCTTTTCCCCCTTCAAAGCACCAGGACCTGACGGTATAAGACCAGCCCTACTACAATGGGGACTGGATATTCTCATGCCGCACCTGGTCGGAATATTCAGAGCCTCATTAGCTCTGAGGTATGTTCCCATTAAGTGGAGAGAAGTACGAGTGGTGTTTATACCCAAACCAGGAAGGATGGACTACACCTTACCAAAAGCATTCCGACCAATTAGTCTCACATCGTTCTTTTTGAAAACAATGGAGAGGCTGTGCGAGCGGTTTATAAGAGATGAAGTCTTAGTTCACAATCCACTTCATCCATATCAGCATGCATATACTCCGGGAAGGTCCACTGATTCGGCCCTTCACCAAGTGGTTGGCAGAATCGAGAGATCATTGGATAATAAAGAATCCACCCTGGGTATATTCATAGATATCGAAGGAGCGTTCGATAAAACGACCTTCCCAACAATCACCCAGCAACTTAACTCCAGGAATATACCCCTGGTAGTAGGAGAGTGGATACTCAAGATGCTCTCTAGTAGAGCAATAAGTATAAATGTAGAAGACATTACTGTGAGAGGACTGGTCATGAGGGGATGTCCGCAGGGAGGGGTCTTATCACCCCTTCTTTGGAACATAGTCCTGGATACCCTGATAAATCGCCTCAACAGTAATGGTTTCTACACAATTGCATATGCAGATGACATAGTTATTCTGCAGACCGGCAAATTTGTGAACACACTGTGCGATAGAGCGCAGGATGGTCTCAAATTAATAGAAACATGGTGTAAAGAACACTCACTGTCGATCAATCCCAAGAAGACGGAGATGGTCCTTTTCACTAGGAAAAGAAGCTTATCGGGCTTGAAACCCCCCGAAATCTTCAAAAGCAAACTAAACTTCTCTGAAGAGGTGAAATACCTCGGTATTACCCTCGACAGGAAGTTAACATGGAACTCGCACATTCAGAGCAGAGCAAAAAGAGCATATGTGGCCTATGAGCAGTGTCGGAGGACAGTGGGACGCACATGGGGCCTCTCGCCCCGTGTAGTCACCTGGATCTACACTGCAATAATAAGACCTATGCTAACGTACGGAGCCATTGCATGGGGACCAAAAACTCTACAAGCAACGGCCATCCAAAAACTATACCAAATACAGCGAATGGCTTGTCTGAACATCACAGGAGCCATGAGAACAACACCAACCGCAGCGATGGAATTAGTTACTGGTCTGACACCTCTGGACCTGCACGTCAAGGAGGTTGCGCTAATGGCCATGCTACGATTGCGCACGGCTGGTGTAAACCCCGAGGTAGGAATGGGTCAACTGAGGCGGGGCCTGTGGAGGGAGGCACTCACTGCGGTGCCTCTGCTACAGGCAGCCAGTGACGCAATTGAACCCAGGTTTGTGTTTAATAAACCCTACAAAATACAAATAAAACAGAACACTGAGGCGGATGCTGCAAATGCAATACGCATATACACAGACGGCTCAAAAACCAAAGAAGGATCAGGATGTGGAGTTTACTCTAGATCACTTAGCCTAAGGATTAAGTGGGGAATGGGAAAAAATACCAGCGTGGTTCAAACAGAACTGGCTGGTATCTCAATCGCCACAAAAGAGCTAACCAGAAAAGGAATTTCTGGCAAAGACATAATAATCTACACTGACAGTAGACAAGCCCTACTAACCTTGAATAGACAACGTATTATCTCAGGGTTAGCACTAGAGTGCCATCAAGATTTAGCTAACGCCTCGGTAGATAATAATATCGTACTAAGGTGGGTGAAAGGGCACGACAGGAGCAAAGGTAACCGCATTGCTGACTCTTTGGCCAGGATGGCGGCTGGAATGAACATTTTGGGACCAGGTGACACCCATGGCTTGACGACTTCGACAATTGCGGAACTAGCCAAACGTTACACCCATACTCAAACCCTCAAAAGATGGGATGAAACCAAAGGATGCAGTTTTGCCAGGATCACCCTGGGCGACCCTGAGAAGCTGGATCCAAATAAATATTTGGCGATGACCAGGAAGAACCTACGTTTAACAGTGGGATTTCTGACTGGACACTGTCAACTAAGGAAACACCTCCATATTATGGGGCTAGTGGACACACCTCTATGCAGGATGTGTGAACAGGAAGATGAAACTGTCAGGCATGTCTTATGCGAATGTCTGGAGCTATCGTCGATAAGAGAGTGTGTGTTCGGTGAGTCTTGGCCTACACCTGCCGATATTAAGGAGATGTCCCCTGGTGACCTGTCCTCCTTCCTGGATAAGGCAGGATGGACAATGTCCTAGGAGGGCGACTCCTTGGGAGGATGTACAATGGGCCATATTGTGGCCTAAGTGCTGTGGGTCTATACTCACCCTCCCTACTCTACAGATACAGATCGTTCTTTGGGCCCTTCTTTATAGATTTCCGAATTATGGAGTGATATTTCCCTACTGCATTTGTGCTAGAATATTTGTCCACTCCCAATTATTTCCGAATCATCATCAACATTCAATACGCCTCGAAGTGATGTTCGATTAGTTTTCATCACTGTGAGCCCGAACGTGATTAACAGTTGATTGCAACGGGATGAGCTTTCATCGGAAATGGGATGCAACTGGGTACTGATACGAGATGATGTAGATGAAGGGATATATCGAATTACGGTTGGGTATCATTTTCGTCTAGATGTGGAATTCTGCAATTCCAAAAATTAACTGAAATATGAAACATTCGATCGTTAGAGACTGGATCAGTCATTACTGCTAGCTGCTAGTTCATCTGAATAGTTTTCCGGCAACAAAAAACATCGATTCCTTGCACATGTTTGTGACGAACACTCATATTTCCAGCAATTTTTCATGATGAACTTTCTATTGGAAGTTTATTTTCTCTTGATGAGTTCAAAAATAATTCTTTCGAAACAATCTTTCCATACACCGTACTGATTATTAATTTTTAATGTAAACAAATTAATGAAATATTGATTCTCATAATTGAATCCATTGAAAGGGTTGAACTAAATTATTGCAAATTTATTGATATCTTGCCCAAAAGAGAATTATTACTGATAACCAATCGCAAATTGTTTCGAATATTCAATGGCATAGCCAATTGAACTCAGAATGTATTTGAATAAAAAAAAATACCAAAAGTGAACGGTTTTCGCTGGGATTATTTTGAAGTTGAAATATGTTTCAGCACGTTATGGATATATTTTTCATTCTTTCAGTTCAGCTATTAACCACTTGATGTACATTTCACTATACTTGATAATGAATGGGATTCGATAACTGAATACTTAAAAATGGTTTGTTGTTGTGAAATTGTTGTTATTTCAATTGTAATGCAACTGAAGTAATGAATAAATTCATGAAAAATCGAGTATAGGGTACATGGAAGATTTACATTTGATACAATTCAAAAACTGTTGATCGTCATCAGGGGCGTGGTTGCATTTTGAAGTACACTGTTGCCAGATTGTCATAGAATTATATAGTGGTAGATATTAATTAAAGTGACGTGTTGATTATGAAAAAGAGAAAATCAAAACTTCCCTATGACCACATTTTATTAAACAATATGTGAATATGACGTAAATATCAGATCCTGTATATGTTATATACGCTTCAATATGAACTCACCTCGACAGCAACCTGACAGCTGACAGTCCCTAGAGGGCTACTTGCAATTGACTATTGATGAATATAGATTTTAATGGCGTCAGCCAGAATCGTTGCTTAAATGTAATGCTTTTTGTAATGAAAACTTATAATTTATAATATAACTGTTGAATGGCATTATTGTTGTGTGAAATATGAATATACAATTAGTAAATTGAATTGCCTGACTAATCTCAGTTTATTGTGTCAGTATATGTTTGAATATTGTTTCCATGAAAAGTGCACATCAATCTGCAATAACTTTTTTAGTGAAATGCAGAAATGGCGATATTTGAATATTATATTATATTAGAAATGTGACAGTAAGTACTTATAATACAACACTTCTTTTCTATATTTTTCATCAATGATTATTTACATATCAGTTCAGTTTTTATATTATTCATTAGGAGCAATCAATAATTGCATCTGTGAATCTTACAGGATTCTTGATAAAATCATGGATTTGACGGCTTATTGACAGCCGTGCGGAAAGTACCGCAGACTGAGAATAAAGGTTATTTTCCATGGGAGTAGAGAGTACGATATGTGTCATTTCCCTATGTGGTCGTAGGAAATGTATTTTCTTCTTTTATCTAGATATTAGAAATAACCGTTATCAAGATCGAATCAGTAAAACAGGAAATCTGAATTTTACCAAGATTGATTCAGTAAAACAGGCATTCAAAATTCACACATTTCAAATGAAAAACAAAATAGCATGTGTAATCAGAAGAGACATCGCTTCGTATGACTCGCATGGATAGCGGATTCCTCTAAGGGTCGTTCGTCAATATTCGTGCTCGCCCCAAAAACTTCAACTTTTTTTTCTATAACACGATGTACCATCAAGTCATTCAAACATTTTTTTTTGTTCATAATCTGCCAGGAATGATATTTAATGTTTGGAAAAAGAATCCAAAGAAGGAATTTTCAACAATCACCAACGGAAAAACTGAATTCAACTTATCTTGGATTCAACATAATAATTTATTGACATCAATATTGAACTCAATATCCATTGGTAATTCAATAGTAATTTCCTTCAATATCTATTCTCTCTCGTTTTCCGAAAGTTGAGGCGCTTTGATCATTTTTATGTCCCATATTCAGTATTGTACAAGTGTTCTGGCAATAATCTGTTAACCAGATCAATTCAATCTATAATAATAATAATAATACGACTTTATTCACATATTAGTTTACATAAACATAAATCAAACTACCATTAAAAACAAATATATGTGAATTGGCGAAGTGTCACTGTAGAAAAAGTGTTTTTCGACTCAACCATACAATTTAAACAAAAAAGAAAATACATGCAGTAAAGCGTCTAGTTTCACCTAACAGAGTTTCCTGGTACATGGATATATATTCATTTGATCAGGTGAACCTGAATAAACCCAAGAAGTTTGGACCTAAGTTTCTTTTTGAAATTCATTATTGAATAGTTCATATATTCAGGGGAAAGTTGATTGAGAAGCTCACTTGCATTTACAAGTGAAGCTGCGCTTGAAAATACCTGTTTCGTGTTTGGGGATGACAAGTTGGCGACGATTTCTTGTTGGCAAATTGTTAATGTTTTCGAACATTTTCAGTTTATCGAAGAGATATCGTGGACTTTGAAGTAGGATAACTTTGTGAACGGCTGTCAACAAATATAATTTTCTGAGTTCTGACAAACGAAGTTTACGCATATCCTTGAAGGCATGACTAATATGATCAAATTTGCGAATTCTCAAAGAAAATCTCATGCATGAGTTTTGTATGCGTTGTAATCGTAGGTTATCACTGATACGGAGAATGGGTACATAAACATAATCACAGTAAGACAATCTAGAAATAATGGTCGATTCACATATGCTCAGTTTCAATTTACTGCTCAAGATTTTTCGGTTGGGATAAAGATTCCTCAGAATGCCGAAAAATGTTTTTGTTAGTTGACTAACATGCCCACTGTATCTCATATCCTGATCAATCCACAACCCCAAGTTTTTGCACACCTCAACGATTGGAAACAGCTCACCCATAAACTTGACATTAGATTATCTCTTCGCCATTTCACGTTTTATTTTTGGTCCGAAAAGTGTAACTTTTGATTTAGATGCATTTAACTTGAGGTTATGAGCCGAGGATATGTTAAATAGGCCTGCAAGGTCACTATTGATTTTATCGAAAGTCTGTAACGTTACTTCGTCTTGAAAATTATATATAACTGCGTGTCATCTGCGTATTGGTGTAAGGAACAGTTCTGAATGAATTGACTGCTATGTTAAGTGAGAAGAGAACTGGACCTAGAATGGATCCCTGTGGTACTCCATATCGTCTCGATAGTTTATCAGAAGTATTGCCCTTGGAAGATACATATTGCTTCCTATCATCCAGATAGCTCTGTACCAGTGAAACAGCCATAGCGTTAAAACCATAAAAACTTAATTTTTTACAGAGTATCTCCGGGTACAGGGTGTCAAATGCTTAGCTACAGTCAAGCAGCAGGAGACAAGACACATTTCCCGAGTCAGTGGCCAGCAAAATATCATCAGAGATATTGGCCAAGGCCGTTGCTGTACTATGCCGCCCTCTGAAACCTGACTGCGATTGCGGAATGATCTCGCGAGAAAAACCATTTTCAGTAATCTGTTGATTCATGGCTTTGTCTTGAATCTTCGAAAGGGCAGGCAGAATACTGATGGGTCAGAGGTCTGAAACGTTGGTGACCTTCGGTAATGGTAGAACCATGGCACATTTCAAGTTAGTAGGGAAGACGCCAGAAGTGAGAGCACGATTTATGATAAATGTCCATTAGATCAATATTCACTACATCGATCATTATTCTGGAAATGCCGTCACAACCGACGGCATCACTTTTCAAGGAATCAATATATTTCGAGATGTCAGTAGAACTGAGAATTGGAAGCCATGATCAGAAATTGTGTTGTTATATTTTTCAAGTAAATCCATTTGTTTCCTACTTCTGTCAACATTAGGTGTAATAATAAAGTGAGCATTCATTGCGTCCACATCAGACATTTGTTCTGGAATATCATGGCAGCTTTTATAGGAAATAATGCCCAAGGTTCTTAGCCGATTTCAAGTTAATTTACAATTCTTGTCACGAACAGCAAATTCAACATAGTCTTTTTTCCCGTGCCATAGTCTTGGTTACATAGTTTCTGAGATCTTTATAATAATTCCAATACATTACGTTCTTGCTTTTTATAAATCTGTTGTAAGCTGAGTTTCTTATTATTATCATAGTTCGTATATGTCATCCACGGACCAGGTTTTTTTGTTACCCGTTTTTCTTGGATTGGGCAACATATATCAAATACTATTTAAATATGTTCGTATGAGAAACAAACCATATCATCAACACTATCGAGACTGTAAATGATATCCCAGTTTACTTGGTTCAAGATTTGTGAAAAATGTTCCTTGTCGAAAGTTTTCCAATCGCGGTATTTCACGTAGTTTAGAATTTTCATTTCAGGAGTCTTCCGAATTCCACACGAGACTGCACAATGTTCAAAATTATCATGTAAATTGGTTACCGTGCTTTCATCTATACTTTCATCATCATTGAGTGCAATAATAACATCAATCAAGGTTTGTGTGGTATTAGTTATTTTAGAAGGTTCTTTCACTATTTGCTTCAATGAATATGATTCTGAAAATTGTGAAAAACTTTCAGCTCTTAGGGAGTCTGAGAGTAAATCAGGTATCATTTGTGTGACAGAGTTTTTTAAACCTTCGAAAAAGTCCAAAATGTTTCCTCTAGGAGGTATATATATAACTCCAAAAATATACCACTTACCTTCAACTTTCAATCTGATGATAATCTACCATTTGGAAACATCATTATCGTTTTTATAGTAAATGATGATTTAATGTTTGTTGAGGAGGCAGAAATGTTCTGGATTTCATTTATTGTATTTCATTTTCCCTGGAAAGTTTCAAATTCTTATAATATCTCTCTTTAGGGTAGAGTGGTACATTTTCCCAGATACCTAACTGAAATATTGAAAAGATGCAAAATCTAGTGAATATTTTGTCTGTTAGGAATCGTATTCTCATGAAAATACTATACGTTACTGACAAAATAGTCACTCAATTTTGCATCTTTTCAATATGTAGTTATGTATCGGGGCAAATATACCAATTTTTCCTGAAAACAGACATTATAAGAACTTCTTTTCCAGGAAAGAGAAAACCAATAAAATTGATTCCAGAATATCATTATCACACCTTTGTACTCGATTCAATCATCAACATCACACGCTCTAAAAGACGTTCGTCTGTTCGCAGGAATCCCGTATGATCGCATTACTCTCCGAGCAACGATTCTCCGAGTGTGACAAACTGTTTCGCAACCCATTTATACCGAATTTAACGGGCGGATATTATGAATTGTTCCTGGGAAACTACATTATAATATTACAATGAAATGCGGCAGTCGTTATAATTTATCTAACTTGCATTATATTGTGCACCAACGGAATGAACAATGCGGATACATCGTCACTACCGTGTTAGGGCTCGGGACGGGACGAATCCCTTTGCGCGAAACTACGAAATTAGGTTCTCGAAATTGAACATACGAAGTGAAAATACCCTATTACGTCAGGTACACGCTGTTTCTCCTTTCGGCTCCCGAATAAATGGTACAATTTTCAAGCAATACTTGTAATCATGAATGCTAGTCGTGAAACTTCACACACCTAGTGCGGAAAGGAGCATTTCCGCATATGTGAAAATATATTGAAATGTTCATGGAAACAAAAGACACAAGATAAATTCTTATTGATTTTTTTGAATCAAACTTTGAAGTTCTACTGAATAATATCGGAATGTAAAGGGGCTGTGATTAAACTCTATGTAAAAATATTCCTAAACAAAATATAAGAACATTATGTTCACATATGAACAATAAGATTGGAACCTTTGGTTCAAAATGATGATTTTTCTAGAGATCAATTAATCTTAAAGCAAACTATTGTACTCGACGAACGTTTCGTAAACAAGGTTAGCATCTTCAAGAGAAAAATTGTGTCAATCTTCATTGTCATTTTTTATACATAAGAAAATTATATAATAGTATGTGTGAAAATACAGATTTAGATGCTATTTACAGTACAACACGTTGATTTGCTTGTCATAATGCAGTAACGTGCCGGAAGACAACGTCAGATAATAACAGACGAAATAACGTCAACACAATGAAACTATTTTTGATTTTTGTCAGTGTTTTTTAATTTGATTTCTCGATTCCAATTTCGAATATTTTCATGAAATAATTTTGAATAATCAAATTTTTTTCAATTTTTATTTTCCATTTTGCTGTTTCAACGTTTCAATATTCTTTATTTTTGGTGCTTTCATTATTTTCATTATCGGTATTTTCGTTTTGATTTCTTTCAGATTTTATTCTTTCATCACTTTATCATTATTTACATTCAGCTCTTTTTCATTGAGTTGAAATTTTTTCATAAAAATTTCATTACATTTCTCATTTTTTCTCATACAATTAATTAGAGCTTTATCTTCCTTCCATTTATATCAATTGGGCGTTCTTGACGGGTAAAAGAATGTATTTGATATTGCCAATGAAATTTCGCATGCCTGTAATTCAGCAAAAGATAGTATCGGTATATTCAAATAAACAATGACGCTCCAACCAAAAAAAAATGGTGGAACAAGGTGGCCAAGGTGAGTTTATTTGGTAACGTGATACGAGAACGAAATATGCATATTTTTTCAAATAATTTGTGATTTCATCAGGCGTTGAGAAATATCATCATTGTTTACCAGGTAGGAAAATCCTAAAATTCCTACCGATATTTCCTAGCGATTTGAGAAAAACAGGCTTTTTCCGTGCGTGTGTGACATGTTCCCGTGTGAGGCGCAGCAGAACACGAAAAGTAATACAAGCACGGAAAAAGCATCTATGGACGTGAAATGAATTAATTTTTCATTATATTTACCTAAATACCACAGATTTTTGAGAAAAATCTATTTTTACACCAGAAATATTCAAATATTGTCACAAAACAAGCGCTATTAACCCCGTTGCTATAGAAATATACAAACAATTTACGATTTCTAGGGAACTGTCATTAACATGATATTTTATTTTCAAATGTGCTCGCCGCTAAATAGGCATGTAAATAATGTGTCTTCAGATAGATATAATGTGAAGTAATTTACCATAGTAGCTCAAAAATAACTTCTTCATGCACAGAAATTCCTATGAGAGTTTACTTTTCCGCACACTCGAAACTTTTTCTAGAGAAGGAAAATATTTTCGTATATTTACTCATCGAACGATTAATTTGAATTGAGATTCCTGAGTAGGCTTCTCTATAGAAAGACAGCAGGTTGATACTATTATGTATGACTGCGAAACAACTATGTTTTCGAACGATATTCCAATATTTGATTCGAGGAAAAGTGAAAATGTGTTATCTATGAAAATCAGTTCAGTTATCAATGAATTTAGTACTATGCATCAACGTAACAGACTGATATTGAGTAAGTCAGTCTCGTATGGAGTCACTCGTTAGGGCGGATTCCAGTTGCGATCTATGCACATCTATTGGAATGCAAATTCATCCAAAGGAGTTGATTTTCTGGAAACTATTTCAGGTTACCATTTTATTTGGGGTGGTCGCATACAAAAAGGGTGCAATGATTCATATGGTGCTCTTTGTCTAAAACTTTCCTAGGTATTTTGCAATGGGAAAACTTTTCACACACATACGAACTGATTTTCTCCACTGCAAGTCCTATACGATGGAGAAACTTGGAATCGGACTGTTGTTGATAATTCAACTAACAGGTTACTTTTTGAATGCGCTGTATTTTTCCATTCTCTTGACTACATAATCATCAATATAGTTATGTCTTTCGAAAGAATCTGGAGTTCGGAATTGCAAAATATCCATATTCTCAAAACTACCCGTGCAGTAGAGCAAACTCCGACCATTATAATCTGTTCTTTCACAGGCCGGAATAATTTTTGAAGTGGCATGCCTTGCATCCAAAATAGGTCGAACAATTTAGAGCTCATGGTAATTTCCTCATGGTTCAGAAATTCCAGTTCATTAATAATTATACGCGCCTGATGGAAAAAGTAGGTTATGCCCGTAATTAAATTTGTCAGAGGCGGTGGAGTTGATAAATTAATTCCGAACTTTTCATCTGGTAATCGATTATGTGACCTTTTCGATTTTAAACTCCAATTCCGGCCAAACAGCTTTCGCATGACTCGAATTTCGAGATCCAGAAATCATCGACGGAAATAATTGTGTTTCGTGCACCTCCTGAAAGTTCGACTCGATATATACTTAGGGCTTTGATGTTCAATAACACGATTGTATTGTATGACACGAATATTCTATATAACTGTTGTTAGCTTTGAAGATGAATGATAAATTGACGGAGATTTATTGATGGAGATATATTGATGTTTGTGAAAAAGTATTTTCAGAGCGGGCGCTGCGAAACATTCCGTTTGAAAAAACCGATGACCTCATTCTGATTGAAGATTTGAGTTAAGGAGGTTCGTTAGTCGAAACTTGGTGGGGGGCGAAAAAGAAGGACAGAGTAACAGAGCTCGAGCTGGCGAGAGAATATCTGGCAACGCTGTCCTACGTCCGGTCTGAGAGCTGATTGCGGCTTTTTTTGTAGAGTCAGTGTTATAATCCAAAAACGATTATTCGCGTATCGCGTAGTAAATGAATATGTTTGAAAATACTAAAAATAGTTTTCGCTGGAAAGGCAAAATTGTTGAAGAAAAAGTGCACTAGGCCATGCATAAATGGTAAAAGTAGATGTAAAGAAAAGACATGTTCCCATGTCAAATGTAAGAGGTAACAGGATTGTCTCGATAAAATACATGGCCCAGCAAATGCAATGCCTACATTGCAAAAAATTTTTATTATTACAAAATATCGAAGGAGAAACCCATCATGGTCTAGCATCTATTTTCTTGATTTTCTAGTTTTTGATTATACTCGATTTGTTTTAGCGATCAAAGATTTATGTCTCATTGAAGAATGTTATAGAAGGTTTCTGTGATACTTTGAAACCTTTCTGAAATAAATTTCCAAAGAGAAAAACTGGATACAAGCTTACTAGACTTGCATCTGAATTACTTTCTCTTTCATGTGAGGGTGCACATGATGCAATGTTTGATGTGAATCTACTAGATAAGCTAACTAATAAATTTACAGAAAAAGGAGATTTATTAAAAACTAAGACATCCATTTCGGTAATATTAAATAATTTTGAAAATGAAGCTAAAGCTAAAAAAATATTTAAATCTTTTCAACCAATGAGAAACATTTTAAGCAAAACAAGACAAAGATTATCTGATAATGGTATAGATTACGAAAAAAATGTGAATACATTCGAAATCGAAGGCTTAGATGAAACCAGAATTCTTTTGCGTGGAGATGTTAATAAAAATGCTTCTATAATAAAAACAAAGAAAATATAAGATTTTATAATAAATCATTGGATTGCGTTACGAAGTATAAATCAATAAAAAGTTTGATCCTATCACTTGTTTTAATTACATTCCCTTCTTTCTGAAAAATATTCATCATTCATTAATGTTGATTGATGTCTACAATTTCTATTTACAAAGCTGCGTCTCAAGTCAGAAGAGAACTCACAGAAAGGTTATGTTATTTGCAGAAGAAAAATAAACATTGCGTCAAAAAAAAAAAGATTGATGAAAAAATGGTTGTGGACCTTGAAAACACAAAATAAACTGAAAGAATCCCGAAAGAACTACAATTAAATATGGTTATGGCAAATTAGCAAATATTCAACAGAAAACAACTACTTCCCGAGCTGATACCCCTACGGCTATTGAAATACAACTGATGAGTGTACATCTGGTTATGAGAATGGCACTGCGTGCCCATTTTCTCTAACTGGTTTAATTATTATTTTTTTATCATTATTATTATTTTTGGTAAAACACAGACGATTATCATCGTCTGTTAGAATCTACCCTGTAATGATGGTGGTCAAAGACCCCAAAACCAGTATACAGGTAATTTCTCTGTCTCAAATGTCTAGGTCAAAGCATTTGCAAAGTAAGATCTGTAGAAACTTTGCACAGATATTCTGGATATTCCTCAGTTGTAATTGAATATCCGACGGGGTATTATCTCTGGAAGTAGTGGGTCTCCATTGAATATTTGCCATAATCCTATAGTATAGGTGATTGCGCATTTGGAATAATCCAAACTCTTTGTGCGCATCTTGTACTCGAACGTAATTTTTGATGATAACAAAAATCAGCAGTGACGCAATGAAACAGGTGCAGGGTGCAGTTGCAATAGGTCCAGCGCCTGACCGATAATGAAAGAAACAATGTTCTAATAGAGGCGGCACGTTTTGTAATTCAATAAATACTGAAAAACATTTCGGATGTCCCGATTCATCATTATTATTCCCACCATCATATGAAGTATAATAATATATTTTACATATTGGTGTTTCTCCTTTTTCCTCTTCCCTTTTGCTTTGGGTTAACCTACCTCACCCCTAGCGCCGGCCCTGGTTATTCGCTCCGCCGAGCAGCTGTAGGGTTTGTACGTAGCGCTGTTGCCAACACTTTCGAATCACGTACACTTTTCTCATAATTTCATTAATTATTCTTTAAAATGATCGATAAGGTACATTTCCTACACTCCACTCATGCCAAATTTATTTTGTTCCCTGCATTTTTCAATCTGCAGTCACGAAATATATGAGAAATTGGACTTCTCCCATAAGACTTCAAGTTAAAATACCGGACTCCAACAACCATTCACTCAAAAAATCATTCGCTAAGAAATGTAAAAAAAATCGTACACTTATCTATATTCATTGGGTACCTTGTATACCAAGTTTCATTCAGTTCTGTGCATATGTCTGTAAGTATCGAACCTCCTCAAGGAAGACCTAATAAATAATATTGTGGAGGTTGCCGGACAGGATTATGGTCCAATTTTGTTTTCGGCCCTTTAATAAAAGTTTTCGATTTCACTGATGTACCTGTAAAAGAAAAGAGTTGTATAGAATGCAAAAACCATTGACCGTTATTTCTCGACTGGAATGATTTTGTACGATCCTCACATACCTGGAACTGAAGGTTGTCAGGCAAGTCAGTTGTTAGTTTTAATTTGAACTCCCTCCCCAGCGTCACATACTTACTCTCGAATTTTAGAGCGAGCCGCGCTTCTCTCAAACGTTTTCGACACTTCAGATATAGCTAAATGTCATTGATCAGTACAATAAGTACATTTACCAATATTGATAATAGCAGTGCTCCCAATTTTGTGATATATTTGGTTTTAAAAGTTGAAAAATGTAGCTACAATTAATACATTTGAAAAAAACAACGAAAAATCATGTTTATCTAATGATTTACCAGATGAAATGGTAAATAACCAAAGAAATAACGTTTCAAATTGCAGCAAGTCGACACAAAGACAAAATTTCAGACATGTTTGAGGAGTTGTTCGATCCGAATGCTGATGAACAACATTTCTCGTGACAAAAAAGTTGCATGGACAGCTATATCAGGAATGGAAAAAATTTGTCGTCGTTAGAAAATATCACTGCATAGAGCGCTGAAAGAAAGTGCTTCGTTATGAGCTTAAGGCGTAGCTACTGCTACGAAAAACAAATTTAAAAAACTCATCTTTCAACTGAAATTTCAGCAGCTACGCTGATTTTCAATGCTTCACGTCGGAAACACGATGGAGTTTTCACAAAAATATTTCTATCTCACACTCTGAAGTTGAATCCTCAATTTTGAAAAAAACAAATCTAATATTGTTTATGGAATTCCCTGTCTATATTGTAATCAGACGTATATGGGTCAAACAGCTAGGAATCTCAATAGTCGCAAAATTTCACACAGAAGCGATTGGATTATGGGAATACTGAAATCTTGGACACAGATGAATCTTTCGAGAAGAATATTGCTAGAAATGGTTTATATTTATAAGGAACAACATTCTATGAATAAACGAACCGACTAGAATAACCTCAGTCAGATATATACTTATTTGTTACTTTTCAACGAGAAAAATATAACACCCGTTAATCAAAATTTTCCGCTTTGATTGAGTCAACTCGTCATTGTCATTTCATTAATGTATTCTCTTTCTGTTTTGATCCACTTTCATTTCAATCTCACGTTGATAAGTAGATAGGAAAACTCCAAGAAATGCTTCGAGCCCCAAGGTGATAGAAGTGCTAGACTTGAAGTTCGATCACTAAAAAGCATATTGTAGGATGTTCAGCCATATTTTTCATGCTGTTCGTAGAGGAATTGAACAAGCAATTGAGAATGAGGCAGATACCGATATTTTGGTAGGTACTCGGCATCCACTTTTGGCATGAGCTAAATCTTGGTTGTCGGGGGATTTGGTTTGAATGATCGGTCAAGAAAAGACTTGTTCAAGCTGTCATTCAGTAGCTGAATTGTTTGCCGAAAAAAAAATTCTAATATTTTACCCGCGTTATATGCTTGAACGGGTTGGAACACGACAAGCCGATTAGCGACTAAGAAGCAATGTATAAGCGCTGCATCCGAAGAATTCGTAGATGCACTTTTTATTTTTGCAAATAACTCTGAAACTCCGATCCATTTAAATGACATTGAAAAAGTATGCACTTCTCAAGCTAATATCTTGTAATGTATCTAAAATTATATGCACTTCTGATGCTTTGTATCTACATTTCTTGAAGGCTGCAGCTCAAACAGATCTGTGGAAAAATATCTGAAAACCAATACATGAGCTTCGGAACTTTCTTCCATTCGGTTATGAAAGAGAAGATGGAAAGTTGTACCCGGTGCAAATGGCAAAACCACCCAAATCCTTGGATCAAGCCTTGCAAATATTATGCTGAATGCAGGACGATGTATTGCACTTGCAAAAAGCGGAATCAATTGTATTTTCATTTGCAAATGCATCGGAAATAATTGTCGAAACCTGTGTGAATGACAGCAAAGTTTTGTTATTTTTCATTGCATATCAATACGTAAACCACTTTTTTCATTATTGAATTTGTACTGTATTATGATCATGTCGTTTTTTTCAATACCTCACCCAAACAACATGTTAATAGTCAAAAATTATTTTTGTTTTTCACTGCTACAGCGATGGAATCGAAAACTCTTATTATAAGGCCGAAAAAAAACTGGACCATAATTCCGTCCGGCAACCCCCACAATGTCACTTATTGAGTCTTTCTTAACTCAACACATCAATCAGAATGAGGTCATCGGTTTTTGCAAACGGAATGTTTCGCACCGCATGCACTATTTTATAATGGCTGTATTGTAGAATGAATTTGTAATACTTCATTGACTATTTTCTAGTTATTGAAACAGAATATGTGATGAAAAACCAAGAACAAGTTTTGATCAATATTTTGGTACTTTTACTCTTCCTCCCATTTGATACTTTTTTTCGAAACTTTTCTTGGAGATCAATTGCCCTTACACCAATAATAATCTTCTCCTGGAGATGCTAACCTTGTTAGCGAAAGGCGCGTCGATTGCGAAAAATATCAGTTTGGTGTTAGGGTAAATGATCTCTAAAAAAAGTTTCAACTTCCACACCAAAGGTTCCAATCTCAACGTTTATTCCCATTTTGATGAATGTACAAAGTTAATTGAAAACACTAGTTGATCTGGGACGATGTTAACTCCGAAATTGCCAAGCAGGGAGAAAGATTGGGTTCACAATTCGAACAGAAATTATTTATCAACTCTGATACCAGCTCAAAAGATACAACAATTCAGCTAATTTTACAAATTGCAGTTATCCGAACTGTAATGCACTTTCTGATCCTAACCATTGGTCAAATCCCAACGAGGGTGGATTCTCCTAGAGATATTCGGCTTGAACTCCACCTTGTTTGTCCCGGGACTAATAATCACCCACACCGGTGAAAAAGTTTCATTCGATGCCGATATCAACCCTCACTCAGTTCGTGATACAAATCCTCTTCCACTTCTACACTCAATAAATCTGATAAGGGTTGTTTCGGTGTTTCCAGAAAGTATTTAATTGTGAAAGTTTCCCATTAGTTCTTTGCCTCTGATACTCATTGAAATTTTTGTTTCGAGTCGAAAATTCCAGAGCTTGAACTCATAAAATGAGCTTTTTAATTTGAAGTTTCAATAGAATTTATCGATAGAAATTCCTTTTCTAGTAGTTTTATTCAAAATAGTTCTGGATTTCTGGAATTCAAATTAATTCTTCCTGATTGTTTTGTCATTGGTTTCCTTGAAATTAGTGGCTGATATTTTTACTTCGTGAGTGTTGTTCTTCCCTGTGAATATAATGTGAAAATGACTGGAGTTATGACACTCTAAAGAGATCCTCCATCTCAGGATTCAAGGATTCATTCATCGACAAACATGTGTGTGTGTGTGTGTGATTGGTTTTTTTGGCTTTGGAGTAAACCAATTAGCCAGACAATTTTATAATACAGAAAACCCCAATTTAAATGAAACTGTAACTCAGATATTCATATATTTTCAAGTTATTGTTCTGTTTTTTTTTTTTTTTTTTTTTTTTTATTGTTGTTGAGTATATGATTTTTTTTCTAACAAACATAAAGAATTTGAAGTGTTTCTTATATTCTAGTTTCTTAGGTTGACCACCTACTATAATTTGAAAAAATTGAGAATCATTTTTGGAATCCATATCAGTGCCCGAGAGGGGCAAACCTTTATTTTAACCCCGAAATGATGCTGCGTCAAAAATTATATATAAGTTCTAATCGAGTAAAAAAAGCATTTTGATTATGTAGTTTAATGAATTATTCTTGTCTTTTATCTTCTCCGAATCAAATAAAATACAACTTTTATGAAAGAAGTAAAACAAACAAAAAATTTCAATAAATAATTTACTCAGTTTGGAAATAACTCTTATTGCACGTATAACGTATGATGTTAGTCAATCCAGAATCCAGTCAAGATGGAACGGAAGAACTGAGGACAAAGTGCTACGGACCTCTGGCAATTCACGGTACGTGAAGCGTCCTAATAGGGTTGGTTACTGCCTTAGAAAATGAAAACACATATGGCCGCGGGAGATAGAAACGGAAGTGTGGTTTTCAGTTTACCACCAACTCTTCGGTAAGTGCCTCGAGGAGTTATCAGAGTTTCTCGTACGCAATACGGTTCGATTTGTACACTATATCTGAAAATGATACTGGCAGATGATGCCGAAATACTTCAACACAAGTATTTCCACGATGGGTGTTCTCACTTTCTGAAACTCGTTTTTCAAGATTTGCATACGAAGAAAACATCTGTGGTGAGTTTTCATTTTTTTCGAGATTATGAACCTCACGAAACAGCTTTTTTTCTTGAAGATCTTCCAGAGGAACTGATCTTTCGATTCAGTAAAAAAGTAGGAGGATAAAGGCCTTGTTATGAGGAGAATAATCCGCGAAACCATGCATGGAACAATTTCACATGAAGTGAATTGGTAATGGAAACTGAAAATCGAGCTACTTGATGTTGAAATCTCTGCTGCGAGCTGAAAACCTTTTTTTTAGTCGGGTGCGACTCACAATCCGAGCATTTCGGACCAGAAAACTAGCCAATACTCTGGGTCTTTCCTCCCATCTCTGACATGTCTTACTGTCAATCAGATCTTCGACAACAGTTGTCAATATTAGTATGACAAGTATCAAAATTTTGCCCCTATCGATGGCCTCTTTGTCAACCTTATTATGATATTTCACAAGTCGCCCTTCTATTTTCGAAATTTGAAAATATCAAAGAAATCATTTACCGGCAATATTAGACTATTTGTTTAATCTATCACATTATCGTTTACTCAACTGATATTTCGGTACACCGTTCATCACTCGATTGTATAAAGTATGAACTTCATTCATGAAGAACTCCAAAAACAAGAATTTATGGGAATTTTGTTGTAATGAATACACAATTTGTTTGCTTTGAAATATCTCTAGAAGCTACACAATTATTACAACCATTTGCCAAAATTTCTGTTCTCCTCGAATATTCAGGTAAATCGAATATTAACTGTTCGAAATAAATTATGTCAGATAGAGACACTTGACACCATATCTCCTCCATATCCTCACTAGACTTCCATTTTTAAACCACTGGACCAATAACAAATTCCCCTACACCTCTTCATTTTGTATCCAGCTCAGCTCAAGTAGAGCATAACTTTTGAATATTAAAGAGTTATGAGTTTTCGAGAAAACCTCAAATGGCCATAATGATGTTTTCGTTGACTTCCAACAATTTGGCTGAAGCGGCTGTTTTCAAAAAAGTTTGCCAGATTTTCTTAATTTATTCATTAGGCCATCGGCAAAACTTCTGAGTGTTGCGGTTCAAAGATAAGATGAGATTTTTTTCCTGAATTCCTGGAGTATCCAAAATTTTGTCTTGAAACCCTAATGTGGATATTACTATTTTCCAGAGATAAATAAAACTTTCGATAAGGGTAATCCGTCCTCTCCAGACCCCAAGTTTTACGGCACTCGTCCAAAGACGAATTCTCTGATTATTTTGAACTCTATTTCCTCAATTTCACCAATGAAACTCTTAATCCGACTACAGACCCCTATCAATAAAGAAAAGAGTACCATTCGTCGTTATTCTAATGGGCAGTATAATAAAGAATTGATCCTTACTGAATTCAATTTGGTTGGTATATATAGCATAATTGGCATCTAATCTGTACTCAATAAACCTCCCATTCAAGTAGTATGCATGCACCGTCAATATTGAATTGGACCTTTTATTCTAAATAATATAATCCCTATTCGTTATGCAAGAGCATTCGCTTCGAAATCCCTAGGCACTTAATTGAAAAACCACGGAATCCTCATTGGATGTTCGACATTTTCGACGGTGTGAAAATTTAAATGGGAAATGAGGTGGTTGTAGGAAAATAAGCATCATTAATTATTCAACAGTCTCGAAGGATTCTACCTTGTTTGAGTAATTAGCTTCTGTTTATACTAATACTTTTATATCGTTTTCGGAGACTTACAAGTTTCAAAATGAGTAAAATGTAAAATGAATACAGAAAGACAAAAAAAAATGAGTTGTGAGTTGTCCGAAACGAATGGAAATATTAAAATAAAAACATCGTGAGATATCTTGGGAAATGAACCCAGAATATATGAAAAAACGAATGGGAATATCGAGACGTTCCCGAATAATTTACTGAAAGTTCACTAAGGACTATACTTCCACAAGTGAACAACACTGATTACCCCACCCTTTGTACGTCTCTAGCTACCCTTCGGTTTTCGGTATGGTTTATAGCTCATTCTGAAATATTGGGTGTACAAAGAAAGCTCAATCACGCTGCCAGTTCGACCTTCTGGAAGAGATCAATCACCCTAACATAAAACTGTTATCACTATCACTCGACGCGCGTTCTGCTGAACAAGTGAGCATATAAAGGAAAATGAATCGACATGAAAAATAAGATCTTTACTGCTAATCTAAGGAATTGTTGAATCATCCGCAAATTTTTTCTTGAAGGATGAGGACTATCTATCACACCTAACTCGTCTCCTGATTATCCCAATTAAGTTTTTTAGATTGGACTATACAGCGTTACAATCTCAACTATTATTGAAAAAATCTGTTAAAAGTGTAAGGAGACTGCCAGAGGTAGAGTTACGAATGTGTTTCGAGCGTAAAAATGTATCTCCCTGGAAAGTGTAATAATTGTTCCGAAAAATGCATTAGCTATAAGTGCCAACTCCATTAAACATCTGATCATCCAACGATACATTCAGATAGTTTTGTCGTGTGTACTGTTTAGTAGTAGTGGTACCTATCACAATTTCATATGGCAAACGCCATTGACTTCAATCGAAGTCCCTCGGCAATCGTGGCTTGTAACTAACTTATGCCTTACGACAGGAGAAGTATGTTTATTGTGATCCTGTCATCTATCAATCTTCTCGGCCGAGAGCCGGACACACAACCACATCGCTAACCCATTCAACTGTATAATATTTTATAGTATAGTTTGAAAATTCGGCTGATGCCGAAAAATGAAGAAAAATACTATCAATTTGTGTATCCCGAGCAAGAAATTCCCATTTATTTTTAAGTCTCACACTATAACATTTCTCCAGAGCTTTTGTTTACCTATATTCCCCTGTTGCAATTCATGGTGTTTTATTTCTCGCTGAAAAATATCTAGTTACAGAAGAGAATGTCGATGTGGGGAAAATTCCTTAACTTCACTTCTGATGATTCAGATATCTCGTTTTCTTCAATATTTTTTGAACTTATTTTATTCCATTTGCGTCCCGGTTTTACTTGCAAACCGTTCCTTTCAAAAATTGGTATGCGTTTCAGTTCAAAACGGGTTGTGTTCTCGAAGTGCCTTTCTTGCCAGTCGTTGAAGGGTTTTCAACCGAAGTCATCCATGAATTTCTGGTATTCTTAACAGCATCGATCTTTGACGGATCTGGTCCAATTTTATCTTCTGAGACAACATGGACCATGAAGATTTTCTTCTGATACATTGGTGTGTTATGATTCAATTTTTATTGCTTCTTTCAAATTTGGATTGATCAAGTGTGGTTCCACTCCTGAAATTCTTATTTGGGTCTCGCAATAGGTTGATGTCAATTAATTATGTCAGAATCACAGGTAGTCGTTCTTTTACAATACTAACTTGTACTCATTTGCAGAAGAACGAGACAATCAATGTTAACGAGAGAACGGTCAATGACTATACTATCGTAATCTACTCGAACTATCTCAGTCACTGTCTATTTTGAGTGAATTCTAAACCTGTGGGAGATATCCCTATGTAGTAATTCAATGAGTATTTGAATATTGTGAGGATTCCTCCCATGCTCAAGTTTTTAGTTTCATTTTCAAGACGTACCATACGACTGAGAATTTTTTGGGATCTAAACATATCTGTCGAAAAATAGACAGTGGTAGATATACTTTTGAGGAAATTATACATATATACGGATAGTTTGAGAAAACCCCTGTTGTCAGATGCGGTCAAATGTTTTTGACAAGTTTCGAATTTCAATATATTTTTTGCTGCCACGTATGTGTAGGTAGAGTAAGCAAGCAATCTTCAGCATGAGAAAGATCAAAAATTATCAACATCATCCAAATATTTGACGAGCTAGATGATGATGATGGATCAGTCTACGGGTTTTCAAGATAGCATGAATTCAGTTTGCAGTAACACCCCCTAATGATGAGAGTAATTGAAACGCTCACGGAGAAATGGTGTCAATTGGGGGATATATTACTTGTGTACTTCCAGTAAAATTTCATCTAATCCACCTATCTTTGCTCGGCGGAAGGTTATTATTTCTGAGATATGTTTGATAGTAGAAGTCATGCTTTATGATGCTGATTACAAAATGTTCCTGAAGTGGTTTTCTCAAAAAACATGTGGAAAAATGAATTTGCTTCATTTTTGGTGGTCATTTTGTGCTGTCCATATTTTTGAATGACAGAAAATATTAACAGAAATGAAGTTCCCACATAGAGGTGATTTTGAACCATCACAATGGGCTCTGATATTTCAGCTCCGTTGATATTATATTGATGATAATGAATTATCGCATTTCTTGTGACAGTATTCTCACTACTAAAAATCATCTCCTGTTTCTAACCGTGAGACAGGACTCGGGATGCTTCAGCAAATATCCGCATCATTTCACTTCCCATGAATAATTCCCATGTACATACAAATGTACTTATCTGAGGTTGAATGAAACCATCAATCAATCCTACACTCGTATATAAAAAAAGAGTTCGTGGTTAGTATATTTCGGAATATAAATAACTGACCTTCAGAATACAGTCGTCTAGAGCTTATTTCATATCGATTCTATTCTAGACATCCACAGACGCAGACGTCACGAACATTGGAGTTGAAAATATTCAATTTGTTCAGGCCAATAGGTATGATAAAGATGTTTTTATTACATCGGGGGAGTTTATTTTTGATACGACGGATTTTTCGATGAAGAATGAACGTTAAAGAGCCCATCGGTTATTAACCCCCGCTGGTCATATCGCAGAAAATCTTGTGAAGAATATGGTGGTAAAAGTTTTAAAACAAATGGAATCAAACAAATAGATCAGTTACACAGTTTCGTTCAACCTCATTGAAGAACAATCATGCAATATATCAATTGAGAAAATAGATGCAAACGGAAATTTTTGTGTATTCTTTGGGTATCGGTAGCAGAATTGGAAGGTCAGTGCAGATCAGATAATGCATTTATAGACGATTGATCATCCGACTTATTCTTTTATTGTTTAAGTTTCATGATCGACACGTGAATAATATCTTCAGAAAGAACTGTACCTTCAACTGTCAATGAACCGTACACGATATTTTGGACCGCATATACGTTTGATTGATTTTCAAATGCAATAGGAAATACATTGAGTGATGGTATTATAATATGTATATCTTCATCTTTAATATGATGAGGGTATAAAAGAGGTGAGACTTGAAATGAATGATTCAATTTTACTTTTAATCTCCTGTGGCGTACCCCAGGGAACGGTGCCGGACCCTATCTCATTTCTAATAAACATAAATCATATTTGTTCAATGATGGAATTCGAAGGTGATATTACTTTTTGCGGATGATAAACCATCAACTTTTGTAGGGGCCACATGGGAAGAAGCTCATAGAAAGGCGGAGAAAAGTATGAAAAAAAACGCTTCACTGTCTAAGTACTACTTTATTGAGTGACTTCCTTGCACTTGGCTCTTCATGGAAGAAACTGATAAAATGGAATACTTAGAAGTCTTTGTCGATCAGTGCCTTCGTTGTAATTATCATATTGGCCGTACGGTAAAAGGATTACACAAACTCATCTACGAAATTTATCAGCTCATATATATTGTGAATGTTGAAATTATACTTGCTGTATATGAAGTTCTGACCGAGTCTATTCTACGGTATACTTTAATAATATGTAGAGGGATATTTAGGTGTTCTTCACGCAATTTAGAAATGATCCAATATTCACTCATAAAAATTATGGTCACAAAGAATATACGCTAAAATACTCAAGCATTATTTGAAGAAAGTAAAATATATGGTTTAAGAAAACTATAGACTTTCCGTTGTATATCGTGGACAGCCAGTGTTACGAATAGATTTGTTCAGAATAAATATAATACTCGCTTAGACACTTCTCAGATTTCAGAAGTACCACGATGTCGACTCACTCATGTATTACATTTATTGCACAAAATATATACAATTCATTACCACCGACCCTAAAAGAAATTATACTGAATAAAAATTTGAAAACATTTATCAATCACAACTATCACATATTCGAAATAATACTGAGTAGTTGACTATTTCACTATAGTGCGATGTCGCAAACTGTTGTTTGGATATCTCTCCTCATATCTGTGCTCCCATTTCTGCTTTCGTGATTTTTGTTATACCACCTTACTCGATATTTTATACGAATGCTCACGCTTCAGTCTCTTCGATTCCCCAGAACTGCTCAGGAAGTTTATCTCATTTTCCAATTAATTGGATTTGTGGCTATGATACAGGCTTGGCTTAGATAGATATAATTCTGTTAGAAGGGTATATATTGTTATAATCTGAATTGTATGAATTTGATTTCATTTTATAGTTCATTATTATACACTGATTGTAGAACCAGATCGAAGCAATGTTTTTGTTCCTCCTCCAGAGTCCACATTAACGTCCGGTTATCCCTTCCCTCGTCACACTCCACAAGCCCTTGATCCCAAATCCAATTCCTCCATCCAGCAACGGCTCAGATAACTAAATCAGCTTAAGCAGACGAAGCCTCCCCTGCCATTCACAAAAGTTTCAGCCGCTATCAGCCCCTATTCACTACTCTTTAGCTACACGTTAAATACAGAAAATCCGTCTTGCTTTCCTTAGAATCAATCTATTACGTCAGTGGAGGAGTATAATGGAGATACCGACTTGGTTGCAACAATAGAAAGATAATATTATCTTCTTTTCGGCTATAGAAGAGTGTGAAAAGAAAGTTACTCATCGAGATGTAATCAATCGAGAGATTCCGAGTGAATTATAGGGTTATAACGGGAGAAGTGAGAAATTTATTGCGGCTTTTTGTCGGCGATATTCCGGACCATAAATTGAAGATTTTCATTTGTTACTCTCGAATCGGAATCCGGGCGTATGCGCTATAAAATTCGATTCGAATATATGGCAGATCATTTACGGAACCTAGAACATAGAGAAAATAATACTTCGAAAATTATGTTCAAGCGGCATGAAATTTGTATTTTAATCTCCTGAAGATCTTCTATGCAACAGAGAACAGGATATTCTAGGTAGGATTTTATATACAATCTCTTGAGGCGCGTTTTCAAAAAAAGTAAGACAAGTAACAAAATTAAATAAAGCAAGAAGTGAAATAACAATGTGCCTGTTTCTAAAAAAATATGATGGAAACGATGAAATATTTTTCGAAGAATCATATTGAGGTAATTTTTAGGTTGGCAGAATATTTGTTGTATATTAGTACCTGACAGACTCGATACCCTATAACTTAGAAATGTTTGCAATTTATATATATTTTTTGAACTAACCGGAAGATGAACAACAAATATTAATTCTATGAAGTCTTATGAGTGTTGGATTTAAAATTATTATTCCGGGAATATATATAACTTAATACAGTACAGAAGTGCGAAAGGTGAAATAGATATGAAGTGTTGTTGTGGTTTACAAACCAAAATGCAGCGATTCATTGAAGTATTCCTACAAAATCGAGAAAAATGTGCTCGGTGTCTCAGTGCTCATGATATAATACTAGTACTATTTCATTACATAAATTCCCCATTAACGAAAAAAAGCTTCGTCTCAGGAGGAAATATATATTGAAAATTAGTAAACCAATAGCTAAAAATATGATTGTAAGTAGCCTCCACTTTCTAGAGTGTCTGAAAATAAAGTTTAGTGGACGTTTCAGTTCCCACTTTGGAGACATTTTCAAGACTTATATAGAATAATATTTATTGATATATAGTTAAAGCAAAGTGTGATTTCATTCATGTAAATAAATCATAGTTTTCTAGTCTGTTTTTTATCCTTTCACACTATCTTCCAATTAGTCAGTAGAATAACTGCCAATTGTATTTCCTTGGTTAGACACATTTTTCAAAGAGCATGATTCATTCATGATTGGTAAGATTGAAACCTTTGGTGTGAGATCAGTTACCCTAACACCAAACTAATATCACTTGATATTATCAATTTTCTTCCGAAAATGATAACCTTGTTAACGAATTGAATAGTTAGTCGGGTGATATCAGTTCAACGTTAGGGTTGTTGATCTCTATAAATCAATGATTCGTTCCACTGATTCATTGGCATCCATTGCTTCAATTCTTCGAAAAACAAGTTTGGTGTGTTGGAAGTGTAGTACCCAACCTATTTCTTCAGCTTTTTCTTTTGAAGAAACCTTATGTTCTGTAAGTTTTCTTCAAAATACTCAGTAATGAATTATACAATGTATAAGTACAGAAAAAGGTTTTATAGCAGAACAAAAATCGGGTTTTTCTCATGATTTATTTGAATAGTAAAAATAAAGCATTTGTTGGAACACTAATCGGTGACACAATCTGATATATTGATCCTTTATTTAGCATAAAAAGCTAATTACATGCAAAAATTTCATGAGAATCAACTTATACTTCTATATAATATTTAGGAAATTACATTATTACCTACTTATTAACATAAGGGTTGCAATATGTTTGCAGAGCCCAGATAAACCCGCTTCGCAGGAACATTGGCATTTCCATCCCTCATCAGCCAGCAATATATTGATTTCATGTGGATGCTTTACTAAAGCTAATGTTCGCAAACATAAGCTCCTTTTTTTATGGTTACTTTCTTCCACTCCACATGCAATGATATGCCCTGCTTTGAACACAACTTCACCCTCTTTCAAAGGTCTAGTTCTGCTTCTCACGTAATCCAAAGTTCAAAATACTATGTAGCTCCAATTCTTTAATAGACATTTTGATCTGGAATGTAGGTAGGTAAAGTAGTTCAAATTGTTCAAATTATAACACTCACGAGTAAAGTGAGGCTGTGATACTAGCCAAACATGTAACTACCTTAGCACACAAAGCAACTGAAGACGTTTAAACAGTAATTGTCATTGAAAAAGTACTCAAGAATGCAAAACATGAACTAATCGTACCATTACTTCAAATGGCCAAAATTTGTTGTTCACCCTAAAGTGAAGCCATCTTGGATTTAGCAACGCCATCTAGAGGTTGACAATTTTCGCCTATTCTCGAATGTCAAATTGAGAAGAAGAAAGGAGTAGCTTATATTTTCTCAATCAAAGTGTGCCCTTGAAATGGTCAACTTCCGGCAGCAATTCACATTCCCTCTTTGCCTGTTCATGGAAAGGGCTTTGTACCGTGTCGGCTCCCTTTTCTTGACTAATTCCGTGATGCTCAAGAAATTAAAGTGCTGCATACATAGAATTTGAAAGTTTGGTCACAAAATAATTAAACTACTATCAGAAGCGAATCCAATGACATATTCGGTAGAAGCCACGCCTTCCCAATGGGAGCGTACTAAAATATTCTATTGCTTTTGCTTCAGTGAGTCAGATGAAGTTAGCTGATTAATTTGACGCATATCACTTGAATTTTCTCAGTGTAGTTTCCTATTGTTGATGTATATTGGCAGATTTCTCAGTGTCCATGAAAGCGCCAAGGTTTGATCAAGTTCAATTTTTTTGGGACAACTGTGTTAGGTTACCGATTCCCTTCTGATTAGTCTCTTCATAATTTTGTGGTTTGATTATGATGAAAAGTCAAAGTGCCTTATCGACGAAAAGATTCACGAAATTAGGTGAAAAATAACAAGTTGAAAGTTGAGCAAATTTTAGCTTACTGCTTATTACTAATTTCAGCTTATTTATTTCATAAACGCTCTTCCTTGAATATGTATATTCAACACTCTTATTTTTCTTTCATTTTATTTCTTATTTCATCTCACTTTTCATACTCTCATAGTGGGTTGACGTACGTGCGGCAGAAAGCAGCTACTCCTGGCATATTAGGCATATAGCATGATGGGAAGTGAGATTGTCCCGGACCTATTCAAGAGTTGTCACAAAATCATCCCTAGTTTCATTTCAGTTCTGCATTTCTCTCGACCTCTGCAGGTGTGTTTTTTGAGGTCTCTGACAGGGTTTTGACGTTGGATTCATCAATTTCAGAAATATTTTTATACCCAGGATTGGAATATTTCATAAAGTGTCTCATATCAGTAATTTACAGTTGTTCCGGATATCAGTAAGAAACTCATTTGCAGGTGGTCGAAACGTTGAATTATAGGGCTGAACGAATACTGGAGCAGCGAGTAAAGCAGTGATGAGAGCGGAGAGCAAGGCGCCGAAAACAAACGTGTAGGTCAATTTGAGAGAACTTGTTTGTTTTCGGCGCATTGCTCTGCGCTTTGCTCGCCGGTCCAGAATGCGCTCAGCCTAATAATGACCAATGCATCCACACTTATGCGATGAATATGGCTGTCCAGTTAACTCATACCTCACTTTTCTATGGAGTATCAAGAAACCCTCGATTTGTTTAATTTTAGTCGATATAGCATACCGAAGTAGTTTTGCTTCGCTAGCTAGTCGACCTCTTGGTTTACTTTGAACTTCTTCAATAATATAAATCTATCATTCAGCTCTTTGTTATCTCTGGGTCATGGAAAAAACATTCAATATTAAAATCACCAAGTACTTGACGAGCTCAGAAATTCTGCTATTCGAAGATTATACAGGGTGTAGCTGAATGAGTGTAAAACATTTGAGGAGGTGATTCCTCATTGCAAAAATGATAGAATCTTTCATATAAAGAAACTTCATTGGAGCATCCCTTGTTGAGATACAGTCCCTGAAAGGGGGTACATAAAATTTGTATAAAAATTTTTTCACAAGCACTGAAAAAGTTACAATATTGAAATAAACCTGACGTTTTGTACTACCAAAAAGACACTTTGCCAGTGATTTATTTGGTTTACCCCATGGTTGTAAGGGGTGGAAAACGCAACTCCTAAAATTTATTTCCGATGTAACTTTTTTCTTATTAATTGTTTGACATTTAAAAACTAATTCCCGATAACCTGTTTCATTTTAAACAGAAGATGTGTTCTGGGTTTTTTGCCCAAAATAAACCAATTCGCAGCAAACAATTATTTTACGAGCTACTACAGAGATACATCGTCATAAATGCGAAAATAAGAAACGCTGTCAGTTTGTGAATTTTCGAAATTGAATTAATACTAATTGTGTCTTGTTGTTCTGTTCTTAATTTGTTACTTTAAATTTTATGTACCCCCTTTAAGGGGCTGTATCTTAACAGGGGATGCTCCAATGAAGTTTCTTAATATGAAAGATCATATTTTTTTTTTTCGATGAGGAATCACCTCCTTGGATGTTTTACACTTATTCAGTTACACCCTGTATAGACGATATTCGCCCTCCCCATTTGAAATAGCTTATTGAAAGCACCCGCATTCGATGACTGTTATGTTAAATACGCTAGCATTCGATGACTGTTATGTTAAATACGCTAGCATCTTCTGAAGATGCTAACGCTTTTCGAGTCCAAGAGTTTTCAATTTATAATAAGGATGATTCACTAGTGAACCGAATGTTTCAAGCTTATACCTACTATCAGACGGTAATAAGCGAGGACAGTGAAAGTGCTTTCAGGAACAGAAGCAAACGAAAGAAGTTGGTTCTAGGTTTCATAGGTCGATTTGAGATCTTGATCATTATCTTCATTGCTTTATTGCCTAAACATGTCGTGGAAGCTCGATATCAGTCCCAGCAAAATTCTTATTAATGAGATATTATATTATTTTGATGGTTGAAATCATTATTTATAATCGCTGTATAGCATTTTCTTGAAAAGTCTTCCAATGCTTTGACTTTTGAACAGGACTAGATATCGGAGTTAAATATAGTTCACGTGCTAAGGGTTCCGTACATTTGATAACTCATACTTACAAGACGTCACTCGCCTCCAAGAGAGCATTTTAATTTTTTTTTCCGATAGAAGAGAAATCATTGTGAACTCTTTTCTCAATTCTGTGCCCAACACTATCCATTCCTGATAACCAAATGAGTCGTTCATGACCATTGGCAGTTTTATTTTGTGTTTAACTGTTCTCGCGAAACGATAATAGTTATTTGTTTTACTAGGCAGCAGAGTAGTAGATTGACTGCCGCGGCTGAAAGTGCATAGTCGAGCATAGCGAGGCTAGGAATTCAGTTGAACATGTAATTTTTTCTCCGATTGTTTATAATGATGAATGTAGGATATTGTACTCGCCAATCATTACAATTCTCACAATATGGTTAAGGCTTTCGCGGCCGAGGTTATTACTAAAACTACTTCTCTTCGGGCTTGAAGGTCGTCGTTCTTTGGAATTTGGGAATTTGAGATGAGAAAGCGGAAGAAATCAGGATTGTGACAGCAAACATTTTAAGCAAGGCACGGCCATCAAAATGCAATATCACAAAAAGAGAGATTGCAGCCTTGAGAAGCTTGAATTCTGATGAGGGTATCACGATCCTTCCAGCGGACAAAGGAAACGCCACGGTCCTTCTAAAAACGGAGGAATATTATAGCAAGATTGAAGAACTTCTAGAACCCACGAACTACCGCAAACTTAGAAGGGACCCCGACACAATCAAGGTTGAGGAATGTGAACAAACTCATCAAGTCGTCCTCACTGTCGGAAACCATACAGATAACCGTTATTAGAACTGAAGCCGTTCCACCCAGGCTCTACGGTCTTCCAAAGGTGCATAAACCCAACATGCCACTGAGACCTATAGTCAGTGCCCCAGGCTCACCTACCTATCACTTGGCAAAACATCTGGCCTCACTCCTCCAACCTCATGTCGGAAGAACAAATTCCTACGTCAAGGATTGAACAGACTTCGTTGGTAAAATTAAAGGCTTGACCTTGGAACCGACAGATCTCATGGTCAGCTTCGATGTTGTGTCCTTGTTTACCAACGTCCCACTGGAAGACTCTCTGAGGGAGATAGACTGCCTGTTCCCAAGTGATATCGTCGGACTTGTTAGAGCATGCCTCACGGAAAGTTACTTTCAATGGAGGGGAAACTTCTATGAGCAATTGGACGGAGTGGCGATGGGAAGTCCACTGAGCCCAGTGATAGCCAACTCTTTCATGGAACGTTTTGAAGAGAGGGCAATCGACGCCTTTGATTTGAAGCCGACCTTGTGGCTACGTTACGTGGATGACACCTTCGTCGTCTGGAAACATGGAAGAGACGCTCTGAACCTTTTTCTGGACCACCTAAACGCTCAACACCCCAGCATCAAATTCACCATGGAAACAGAACAGAACCAGCAGATAGCATTCTTAGACGTTCTGATTGAACGATGTGGCGCTAGACTAACCCACAAAGTATACCGAAAACCCACGCACACGGATAGGTACCTGCACGCACTATCGAACCACCATCCCAGTCAAAAGAGAGGAGTCATATCTATCCTAACTGAACGTGCTCGAAAAATTTGTGAACCAGAACATCTAGAGCAGGAATTGGAACATCTTCAAGTGACCTTGAGGTCGAATGGGTACAGTGTATCTGAGATAAACAGGGCCATGAAACCGAAGAGTCCTACGGTTCATAACAGGGAGGACTCTCAGGTAGTTGCGAATGCATATCTGCCATATATCCCGAGGGTCACTGACAGAATTGGAAAACTCTTGGGGAAATATAACATAAAAACGGTTTTCAAGCCGACCAGGAAGATCCAACAAAGCCTCAGGTCGGCAAAAGACAAAAGAGACCCACTGTCAGCGGCAGGGGTTTATCGCATACCGTGCACCTGTGGGAAGGTTTACATCGGTACCACGAAAAGATTCATGGGTACAAGGCTCAAAGAGCATCAAAGGAACTGCAGGCTGGGGCAAACCGACAAATCGGCGGTGGCGGAACACGCACTGAGTGAGGGCGACCACAGGATCCTGTTCGAAAATGCAACACTGATTGCCCCCAACCAGGGTTACCATAGCCGACTGGTACGGGAGGCAATAGAGATCCAAAAACATGCGGACAATTTTAACAGAAAGGAAGAAGCGTTGAATCTAAACAGAATTTGGAATCCGATTCTGAGGAAATCAGGAATAACTAATGAAATCACAGCAGGTAGTGCGGCAACTAATAATGATGATTATTCCCCGAACCCGACAGAAGTAATTAACACTCCAGACTACCTACATCAATATAAATACGCCTTGAGAAATCGAAACGTTTAGTCATCGGAGATGAATGAGCCTCTGAAGAAGCTGGCCACTCGCGCTAGCGAAACTTCAGGAAGAAATTCCAAAGAACGACGGCCTTCAAGCCCGAAGAGAAGAAGTTATAGTAATTCTAACAATCTTTTCATTTTTACTGTAGTAATAAACTTAAACATGAAAATGTATAAGTTTATAGTAATTATAGTTTAACATCATGAACAGAAGTACTTACTCCTCACATATCAGTCAGCAAAGTATTACTTTTGCTGCCTAGACAGGAGTAGTAATAGTTTGCTGATTCATAAGTGTCTGCAAAATTGATATTAGCAGTCAATCGAAGAAAATTATCATTATTCTTATAGAAAGACACTCCAAAACTCATTCCAATCCATTTCAATAACATTTAGAAAATCAGCACGACATGAGTTTTTACAGTGCTTTCGCAAAAATGCCCCTCTTCACAACTTTATCCATGTCGTATAGATAATTGGAGAATGATTTTTTTAGCATATATTGTTTTCCATTGGCGAAGACATCTTTTTTATCAGCATTTTGTCTAGGCTGGATATGTTATACGGTCCCATAGTTAAGAGAATGTGTTCTACGATCGTATTATATAATTTATTTGAGAAGAGAAATATTAGAACGATGAATATAAGTTAACATTGAACTGATCAGCGACACCTTTGATAATAGAAGCGAGTTTTCCGAAGGCATTTATTTTCGCCAAGTATTACCACTGTTACAAGAACCCAGTCACGTCACTATGCTCCTTGGTTATTGAAACTAGTTTTTGTCGCCACTTATTCTCATGAGGAGTTGATACCTTCTATCGTTAAAGGAATAAAGAGATCTACGTGCTCTCTAGATCAGACAACAGCTGTTTAATCATCTAATATATCCCGAGTAATTCCAGCAGAACTCCATAACATTCAAGTCTCCCTAAATGCTAACGCCGCGCTACATTCGCCAAAGTTTCCCGAGAATGTTTACGTGTCATTGAATTTAATGATTCGTTTTTGTTTCGATGTCTACTAGCAAGTGATTCGAGTTGGAATAGGCGATGTTTTGAAATTTTACTGGTTGCGAGCGAATGTCTTTTATAGTCGGAGTTGAAGGAGTCACGGAAATTTCGTTTCAAACTCCGGAGAATTCCAGATGTTCAGTTTGAAGATCAACTGGCGTAATAGAATCACAAGTGTGTAATTCCACGCGGATTCCAAATATTCTGCTGATTGAGGAATGTAGAGTGGCATTCAAATGAAGATGAGTTTGCTAACAGAGCAGTTCATAGAGATGTTATACTAGTATTTATTCAGGAGATAACAATTCACATCCTTCGAATTTCCAATCTTTATGTGTATAATCAACTCTATGAGAACCCGTTCCAACAACTTATAAGGTTTAAAAACTAGATGAATCAGTGAATTACGAATAATTGAATCGAATTATACTTCAAAACAAATATATGAATAACTTTAGATGAACTTTGGAAATGAAGGAGCAGATGTTATTAAAAAAATAAACAGTAATTAATCATCAAATGATTGGGCCAGGAGATCAAATCAAATCCAAACAGGAAATTGGAACTGAATCTGGTCAGAGAATAAAATTGAATGAATGATAATATTGCGACAATAATATTGAATATAAAATACCTAGTGAAATCAAACAAAATCTAAATAATGAAATATGAAACAATTCGATCAAATATTGAAAATAAGTTTCAATGTGAGTGTACTCACGACGTTTCGATTGCTGGAATCCACAATCTCTGGTGATGCCTATTGACGATTAAGACAATTGCGGGTACCAGCGATCGAAACTTGCACTTGATTTCAACATTTGTTGATATTACTTCATATATTAATTTTTTTTGTATTTCTGCTATTTCATAGTCGATATCTCAATTTTTTGTCACAATATTATTATCTTTGGTCAATCAAACCTTCAATTTTATTTTTTGACCAAAAAATCAATTTCAACCTTTTTGTTTGGATTTGATTTGTATTTTCATGAGTTTTTCGCCTTTTTTGCACAGAAGCAGGTTTTGATATACTTGATAATATAGACAATACCACTCAGCAAGGAACATTGTCAACCACATTCAAGCAAAAATATTTTCAAGTTAAACTACTACTTCAAATAGAATCTGCTGCACTGAAAACAGAAAATCATAAGGACACATTATATTATATGAGACTTTTCAAAGATTCAAACCCCTTGAAAAATCAACAATTGATTCACAAAGTGGGATGTATGTTAAAATAATTTTTTAACGAATTGTTGAATGTTCCAAAAGTTAGGATATCTCAGGGATATTTTTACTAATATTTTCTATTTTTCAGCTTTCGACTTGAATTACCTCTATGACTGCTTGAATTCACAATAAATGATCTTTTAAACGAGGTATCACTTGATCTCCTTCTAATTTAGAATTTTTAAGGGCAGCGGGCACCTCTCACCCTCGCTCAGAGGTTCATACTGTGGGGATGAACAAAAAAGATGAAGATATAATGGAATATAAAATATTTGTGGAATGTTTCGTAAGAATCAGTTGAGTAAAAGAAGTTCTATTGCAAGATCAGAAACAAACAATGTAACAATTAACAACTATACTGGCCGAGCGATATTAAATAAAATCGTTTATTAACAATACATTCCTTATTTGAAATATCACAAAATCAATTTTGAATTTGAAATAAACCTGTTACCTATTGTTTGATTGAAATATGAATAAAAACTATTTTTGTTTATCACTGGATTTCGAATATTAATAAAGAGCACCAAAATAATGTGTCGCACGCGGACATTCCTCAGCCTTGCACGGGCACAGTTCGTGTAATTCTGCTCAACTCGTGTGAATGAATGAGAAGTTGGACAATATCATTCAGAGACAGAAATATTTTTCAACTCATTTTGCCTAATTTAATTGATTACTCTCACCAGTAAGCACAGAGCCTTTTGTGAGAAAAAGACTGATTATTACTGTAGCCTTCTGGGTCGACTGATACTCCACAAAAACCATTATTTTCAATAAAATCTATTTGACCACCAATAAGTTTCAACAAACCACTAACATCAATCGATCACTAACCGTTTCAGGTTTCATAAAAATGACAATAATCGTTATAATTCGCACAGGTTATTCATATCGTTATTTGACCCCAATAAATACAAGGGCTAAATAAAGTACCGATACGAGCGTTTTCGTTATTTGTCCGAAAGAAAGTCACTTTTCAATACAGACAAGTTTCTTTTGTCGAGCAGTGAAAGTTAGTTATGGAATGTATAGTAAAAACTTTACCAAAAATAAAACCCGAAATGAAAATTACTCGATAAATATCAGTGGTTTGTTGAATCTTGGTGGTCAAATCCTCCAAAGTATATAGGGTAAGATGTAGGACAAGAAAACAGAAATTGGTTTTCAAGCAAAACTTATATTTTGTGCTGACTTATTAATAATAAACAGGCCCCCTATATTCACAATCACAATACCAGACAGAAAAATATGTTAATGTTGCCCAATATCAGATACGAGTCCAATCGAAAAGGACCTCAATACACACGAATAAGAATTTTCAATCATATACCCAGGACGATACAGGATATTGCTAATTTGAAATTATTCAAGAAAAAAATACGCGAACTTCTCAGTTCACATTCCTTTTACTGATTAGATGAATTTTTTCAATGCCGTTTCTGATACAATTCCAACAATGATAATATTGATTTATAGTTTGATTATAATTGAATTTTGTCGTATTTTGTCTAAGCTTTCCCCACACCCTATCAGGGTTTTTTCCATTTGTTAAAATTGTTATATCATGAATATATAGTTTAGTGTTTGTGATTTCAATGTATATGCTCGCTAATTCACATTTAATTATTAAGTTTTTTTTTTATTATGGATATTGGGAAATAAATTATCTATCTATTATCTATCTATCAAAGTAATTTCACAAATTGTTCATTTTTTGAATATTTGATTTAAAGCCAGTCTTCAAGCATCCCCATGAATTTTTGTGAAATTCCTATTTTCCTTGTACAAGGAATTGGGGCCATGCGGATATGCTCTTGGTTAGTACCTAGTCTACGGGCAGATGGCGCAGCAACGGCTATTTTGCTAGTTGTTTGTATCAGCCTAGGTCTAGGGAAGATACTCTGCTCGAGTATGATTTTCAATTATGGGAAGTCATCGACTTAATGTTGATGATGGCACTGCCTTGCACTGATGAGGGGCCAAATAGCCCGAAACCGGTCTGCAAGTGTGTCCCGTCCCAGTAATTGAAAATCAATTCTGGTAGTTGTATCGCCACGAGCATATGTGGAATTTCTTCTGTGAAGAATTCCGCACTGACACCTGTTGGATGTAATTCAATGCCCTTCGTGGTATTAGCCAGGGGAGTAGTTGTTTTCTAATAGGTGTTAGTCCGTCAACCTACAGTGTAGGTGAGTTGAGGCTGGCCTGAACAAATTGTTCATTTTTTGAATATCTATCAAAGATTAATTTCTGAATGCCTTTGGACGGTTTGATTTTCGATCGAGCATTTTGAAATTTTCCTGAAAAAAGCATATTTGGATAAAAATATGGTGGACAGTGCACAGGTTCTGGTTTTATCAGTGGTTAGACTTCTGAAATAATATTATATCACTGGATCCTTTTTGTTCGATTACATTATTAAAGAGATGAATACAATATGAATGAGTTCCGTTTCTGTTTTTGAATAAAATAGTAACAAGTGAAGTAATACACTGAATTACGAAAACATTCTGAAGTTATCCGAAAGAGCCGTCGAAGTTTCTGCTAATTATTAAGACGAGTCTCATTTTTATTTTCGATATTCATATTCAACAAAAATCATCAGAAGTTTTCAGAACTCCATAATTATCGAGGAATCATATTGTTTCACTATTAATAAAATTGTTGGATCGATACCATTATTGATGGTATCAACATCAACTCGGCTTTCAGACAAATTGATGCCTGATAAATACACTACAAAGTGGCAGTAAACACATTTCACGCAGAATGAGAAAGATAATTAATTCTCGATAATTTGATTGGAAACTAGCTAAGCGATATCCTGGCGTAATTGCATTTTTAATAGCTGCCAGATTGGGAATCCGTCCTCAACTATTCGGAAGAAGTCTTTTTTCCTGTGCCTTCATTTTCAATCGAATATCATTAGTACTCAAAACTGTACTTTCATGATGGAACTTTTCTGGTGTTGCAATTTCTATTTCCCATTCTCCAAGACATGGAGAATGGAAAATAGAAATTGATTCGAGAAAAGTTTTCCGTGTTCTAAAGGATTTGAAGTATCTTTATTTTGATGATTTATGGAGAATTTTTCAATTAATGGAAAACATTTTGATTCTCGAATTTATACAACTAATTCAATGCTCAAAACAGTGGAAATGTATTTGAATGATGTCGTCAAGCATTGTATTTGAGAGTATAAATATTCCACTGATCGTTATTTTTCTGAAATAAAGGCGTATATTCATTAGTGACCTTTTTTGCAGTATTAAAATCATAAACGTTTTGCGACGTAGTTCAAAACTTTCAAAATGCAATTCCTCTTCGAAATGGAAGAATTATATCGTGCTTTCCTCCGAGAAATGGATTTTTTTTCAAGAACTAACGAATTACATAGATTCTGATATATATTGTTGGAAAGTATAGAGGTCCATTTTATATGCCTCGATCATACTGTCAAGTCCATCGCTGTCTGAGTATATCTGTTGGGGAATACCCTAGCTGAATCGATATTACGTCGCCAGAGTAGCAATTGTTCACTCTGAACGATTTCCTGAAAGTTATGAAAATAATATCTTTTCGAAAAAAAAATGAATTTTTCAACATTTAAATCACCTACATTATTTTCTTCTATTGATTTATACCTTTTTTTGTTCCAGGTGAGTGACTATGAGCTAGGAAGTTGGTGAGTGTTTAATTGTGGAAGACAAACAAGGATAAGACCCCATTAAGGGCCAATTTTGATATTGAGTTAATATAGATCAAAAATAAAACAGGACCGAGGATAGAACCTTGTGGGACGCCACAATCTATATCTTTTAGTGAGCTTTGATCGTTTCCCAAATGAACATATTGTTTTCTTTCAGATAAATAATTTTGAAGCCATTTATGTAAACTTCCTCTAATACCAATAGGTACTATGAATTTTTTTAGTAATATATCGTGATCAACTGTGCAAATGCTTTACACAAATCTAAAGATAAGATGGTACATTTGTAGGCATTGTCAAGTCTGATTCGAATATTCGAAACGACGTCAATCACTGCTGCCACGGTGTCTCTAGATCTGCGGAAACCATATTGTCCATTATATAAAAAGTTATTTTTTTCGAGAAAATTAAAAAGTTGAAAATCTATCAATTCTTCTAGAACATTTGAAATTATGGAAACTATAGAGATAGGGCTATAGTTGCTTGAATCTGTTTTTTTGCCATTTTTATAGATGGGAATTACTTCTGCAATTTTCAATTTTTTTGGTACAATACCTGTTTCAAAAGATCGAGATATTATGAACAATAGGTGAAATTTGGAATTTGACAGCTCTTATAATTTTCACACTGATCCTATCGAAACCAGAAGCCTTTTTAGAATATAATTCCAATACTAACAAAATGATCATTTATAGCCTCACATATTTCAATTGGACAAGCAATTTTTGTATTTTTCACTTCAATAGCTTTCATTTTGATTTCGTTCGAGTAACTTTTATTATGCAGCAAAGATTTGATTCCATTCCAAACCGCTATGGGATTAGCATCAGTGAATTGTCCTTTATAAAATTTGAATTTTTTTTCCTGATAGTTTTCTTCACAATTTCATTAAAATGCGAACATTGGGTCGAAAAATATTCAGATTGAGGATTCTCTTATTTTTGTAGAAGTAGTTGTCTCTTGTCAACAATGCAAGGTGGTTATCAAACCAAGGTTTAGATTTTTTCTACATTTGACTTTTTAATAAATGAACTGGATTCGAATGTTTCAAGTAATTCATCATAAGCCTCATCTGTATTTTGGTAAAGGTGATTTCTATTATTCAGTTCAAGTAATTCCTCTTTGAGTTTTTCACAATTGAATGTGTTAGATTCTGTCAAAGTATTTTGAGTTGTTTTGTTCAGTTATACATGTTATGTACATTTTGTGATCACTCAAGGAAGTGTTTGTTAATGAAATTTCAATATCTTCTTCTGTATTCGTAATAAAGTGATCAATCAAAGTAGAACTACCTTTATATTCACGGGTAGGAATGGTTTCACTAACTAGCATTAGATGATTGGATTTATAAATGTCCATCAACTGTTTTTTTCCTTACTTTCAGATAGAATATTGATATTCATGTCGCCAAAAAAGAAAATTTCACTGTTGCATACATTAAGGCTCTCAAGTGTTTTATCTATGAAATCCAGAAATTTTTGGGCAATCGTTTTTGGTGGGCGATATAAACTACATTGACGAAAAAGAATTGAAATTGTAGTATTTTTCTTCTTCTTTCCTCAACCAAGTTTGAGATCACGATCTATTCTCAGGTCCTGAGTTATTATCTCCAAGTCATCCATTTTATTTTTCACTGATCTGGAGTTAAGGTATAGAATCCTGAAGTGTTTCTCTTCATTGCAGTGATAGTCTAGAATTGACGATAATTTACAGAGTCTGATGTTTTCTGTCTTGATCGACATAACTGATGGTTATAGAATTTCCATTGGTTCAATTCAATATATATGCCAAATTTGAATTGTTCCTTTCTAGATAATCATCATCGGGATAGAAACATAATTCTTGTTCATACTATTAACGATAGAGTGAATATAGTTATCATGAAACAAAATTTTCGATTTGTTCAACATATCAAAATGCTTGAAACGTCCACAATTAGCAAAATCATCTGTTGTATGGTTTATTTTATATTTTTTCTGATATTTTTGATTTTCTTACAAACAATTTCCACATCTTTTATCATTCTCATGCTTTTTACAGTGTTCCATTGTATGTTCTCCAGCACAAAAAGATCACATCAATTTGTTTTTGCGATTTTTAGCTGTATGGTTGAATCCATTACATTTGAAACAACAGGTTAGGTTATTATTGTCATAGAACATACTACACTGCCATCCAAGAAATAGCTTATTGCCTGGGTTAATAATTTTCTGAAGTAGATTTCCATTGACCCTTGCATATACTGTGAAAATGTTTTTGTAGGCAATGTGTTTAATTTGTTCTATTTAAAAATGGTCGCCCTCACCGGTGATTTCATTTTGTTCATAAACCATTGTTGAAGTTCAATGTTGGACAACTATTCCTCTGATTTGATTCCAGTTTTAATTTTGGGTTGCTTCAATATATGTTCTTCAATCACAAATTGTTTTTTCAATTTACTTGAAATTTTTTCTTTCGATTCGTTCAAATCACTCTTTGAATCACACTGAATTTGTATTGCTTCTCCTGGAAAATTATTCACTTTGTTGATTTTTATCTTCCATTTTACCGGATCGATTTCTTTTCCGAGACTTCTTTTCGACACTTCAAGGCTCTGATTGTTTATTATTGGCTTGATTACAACACTTGATCTAGGATAACTCGGCATTTCAACTTTGTGAATGGCTTTATCATTATTATTATTGTTGTACTGTGCCACTCGACAATATGTAGGTCTTTGTTTCTCACATTGCTTCTCCACTTCACAATTTTTTTATGAATTTTTTCCAAACTTTACATAGTAGTTTCTTTTTTGACAATATTTGAAACAATCGAATCATGGTTTTCCTGGAGCATTTTATTTTCATTTAAAAGATTTTCAATGAACTCTTTCTTCCTCTCTATAATTTTTTCAAGAGAATATTCTCTTTCTTCAGATCTTGATCATAGTCATGTTTATCTTTATCATATACTATCTTTATGAAATGAGAATCGTTTTGGGAAAGTAGGGCATCATCATTACCATTAGGAGATATAGCATCATCAGTTCCTTTTCTTTTTATTTTTATCATTTTGGAATTTTCATCAATCCTGTATATAGGTATTCAATGAAGTAAGTATTTTCATTCGACCTTTCTCAAACTTGTCAAACTGCCAGAATTTGGAAATGTTGCGAACAGCAAACACCCACCAGTCCAAAGGTACCAATACTATGTAGCACTACCAAAGAACTTCAAGTAACTGAAGAACAACAAATGTACTTTTACTGCGCTTCTCTTCCAAGTGAAATAAGGTATCGTTTCGAGTACTTCATTACGACAGTTGAAACATTAATCATAGCAGCACTCTCGACGTTACCGCGCCCAATTTGCAATTCGAGAGTAATCAATTGACAACTGTTATTTAAGTTGTATGAGTCTTTTCGGTATTTCAAATTGGATATTGTATTGAGGCAACTACAAAAAGACGAAAATAAATGCAGAAGAATTATTGAATCTAATCACATAATTTTAAGTAAAATCGTAGAGATTAGTTTTTAGAAATGTTACAAATTAATGTAGAGAGTAACAGCTTATAAAACTGATCTCAATAATCTCAGTAGAATTCACAACTATATATTGAAATTGACCAGTGACAAGTTGAAAAATTTTAGTAATGCTGATACACCTAGTATAGAAACTTGATATTTTCTGATCAAATTGAATCTGATAAATACTTCAAATTGTATCTATACATTGTCGGTCCATTATTTTTACTTTATATTATAATCCTTTTTTGGTGCAAATGTCTACCATTTTGCTCAAGTTATGTGAGTAGATTCAATAATTTTTCTGCATTCATTGTTTTGACTATTTGTAGTTGTCCCGAGGAAGGAAATAAAGATTCTCCTAAATCATTGATAAAATGACAAAGAGTTTTTTCTAAAACTATCATAAGTTTCGATCGGAATGTTTTTTTCCACTGAATGAAATAGAATCCCGATAGAAAAAAAATAGGTTATGGGCTCGAACATACAATAACCGAAGTAAATCACTTACGGAAAGGTATTAACACCAGCGACCACCAATAAGAATCACTTTCCTTGTCAAAAGTGAAAAAATTGTTTTCTATTCAACCGTAGACTATATCACTAAATTAAATATTGCATTGTGTACTCTTATATATTTTTCAGTTATATCATTTTACTGCCCAGTGTGTTTCTGATATGACTAACTTTTTGAATTTGATCTCTTTCTTCATAGTGAGTGTTACCTTCAGCGTAGTTTATTTCCAGTTTCTTATTGCCTTTTATTTTGATCTTCCAACTCATTTTGTGTTGTATTGATATAATTCTCGTCCTGTTAGGTACCCCTGAATATCATACGCCTCTGGTGAGGTTCGACGTTATCTTTCACGCTACCTTCATTTTCTTATTTTCTGTATTTCCAGTCGCTGACACTTCCATTCGAGGACGACTGGTGACAAGTGATCATTCATCATGGCAATCCGCAGTTTTATGTGTAATTTTCTTCTTATTTTCACCTACATCACTCCGCTCGTTTATACAAATGATATAGGATTCTCTTGGGAACGTTTATGCTTGTAATATTGACTGAGTGTTGTGCCAGTAAAAATAATGGCCAATTTTTTTTCTGAATGATTATACGTTCCTCGCCTTTTATTGATGATCGGATTGGGAAATTCTGGGAAATGACTTCGTGGTTTGCTGTGACTTTTATAGGGTCACTATATTATCCGATAGTAACAAATATGATTACAGACCATATATACTTTTTCAGCAAAAACTGATGTATCCATTGTTCTTTTTTGGCATATGCTCACAAGCTTTATACGTACCGTACGTGTAACAAAAATGTGGTATAATACTCATTGTACTCATTGTATTGTGTCGGTGCACAAATGCTGTACCTCAGTACCTCATGACAACGAATGCATTGAATATTTTCTTCATTTTAATTCTTAAGTCAGGTCATTTCTTTGTAGCGAAGACATATTTTGGTGCAAATTGATATCATTACCACTACAGCGACTACATTATTATCGAGCCGAATTCTATAATTAGATCAGGGTTTCTTAACCTTTTTGCCGAGCTTTTTGCAGTCACGGACCACTTTCACAATATACATAATTCCACGGACCCCTATCAAAGAATAAGTATATCTTAAGTAAAAAAACAAGCCAATTTATATTGAAGAATCACTTTTATTAGTTGGTAGTAATAATGGTACTATTCGTTTTTCTAAAGCTAATGAGAAGGCTGTTGCTGTTTGGCCTCGATAAGAACGTTACATTGTGGAGGTTGTCTTCGACAAAGCAAGACGCATGTCATCGGCGAAGTTCAAGCGATTTCGACTTTTTGTTTTTATCGCACTAAAACCGAGAACCCGGCCCCACAAAGATACGTAGTAGCAAATGCTATTAGAACAGACATATCTCGCTTGACAAGAAGAGGGTAAGCTTCACTCAAAGAACAAAAAAACTCGTCAAGACCTTTTGCATGAAATTTAGCCTTCAAAACTGCTTCAGATCTCATGTCAATTAGGTCATCTTTGATCAGATCTTCATCGCTGATGCTGTCAATTTAAATTAAAAATGAACTTCGAACCCATGTTTCTTTGACGAGTTGTTCGGAACTGAAATAACCTTCAAAATACGTCTTTCCAGATGTTTAGACATTTCGTTTTGAATTTTTGATAGAAATGTTGTGAACAGCAAACACCCACCAGTCCAAAGGTACCAATACTATGTAACACTACCAAAGAACTTCAAGTAACTGAAGAACAACAAATGTACTTTTACTGCGCTTCTCTTCCAAGTGAAATAAGGTATCGTTTCGAGTACTTCATTACGACAGTTGAAATATTAACATTAATCATAGCAGCACTCTCGACGTTACCGCGCCCAATTTGAAATTCGAGAGTAATCAATTAACAATTGTTATTTAAGTTGTATGAGTCTTTTCGGTATTTCAAATTGGATACTGTTTTGAGACAACTACAAAAAGACGAAAATGAATGCAGGAAAATTATCGAATCTAATCACATAATTTCAAGTAAAATCGTAGAGATTAGTTTTTAGAAATGTTACAAATTAATGTAGTAAGTAACAGCTTTTAAAACTGATCTCAATAGTAATAATGGCACTATTCGTTTTTCTGAAGCTAATGAGAAGGCTGTTGCTGTTTGGCCTCGATAAGAACGTTACATTGTGAGGTTGTCTTCGACAAAGCAATACGCATGTCATCGGCGACGTTCAAGCGATTTCGACTTTTTGTTTTTATCGCACTAAAACCGAGAACCCGGCCTCACAAAGATACGTAGTAGCAAATGGTATTAGAACAGACATAGCTCGCTTGACAAGAAGAGGGTAAGCTTCACTCAAAGAACACAAAAATTCGCCAAGACCTTTTGCATGAAATTTAGCCTTCAAAACTGCTTCAGATCTCATATCAATTAGGTCATCTTTGATCAGATCTCCATCGCTGATGCTGTCAATTTCAATTAAAAATGAACTTCGAACCCATGTTTCTTTGACGAGTTGTTCGGAACTGAAATAACCTTCAAAATACGTCTGTAATGTTTCCAGATGTTTGGACATTTCGTTTTGAATTTTTGATGGAAATGTTGTGAACAGCAAACACCAGCATGTTATTTTCGTCATGTTCCCGTCACCTTGTGTCACTCTTCTAACATCGGAAAATTTGCGAAGTTATCGGATTCTGTCCTACTTTTCCAAAGAGGCAGTTTACATAAAAAACCTTTCAACCGTTCAGATGCATCCGCGATAGTCAATGCAGGATTCTGAAGAGGCAGGTTAATTTCGTTCAAATGAGAAAAAAAAACTGCTAAGTACGCTAGCCCTTGTGAAAAATCTTCGCTCTTGAGAGATTCATAAAGTGTATTTGTTTTATCTCTCAAAAAAGTAACACTTCTGCTCGCAACTCAAACAAGCGCTTTAAGACTTATTCCCTTGACAGCCAACGAACTTCTGTGTAGTAAAGCAGCACTTCATGTTCTGATCCCATTTCTTGACAAAGTCTTTTGAACAGGCGGTGGCTTAAGGCTCTTACTTCCTTCAAAGTTCGTGAAGCTAAGGCGTGTCGATGTAAAAAACAATGAGTGATTATGACATGAGGAATCTCTTTTTTGATCAAAGCTGCAAAACCAGATGTGTTACCAAGCATTGCCGGAGCTCCGTCAGTACATATGCTACCAGTTTAGTTCTCCAATCGATATGATGTTCGTTGGAAAATCTTTTAACTATCTCAAAGACATCGGAAGCCTTAGTAGTCGCTAAGAGTGAGTCGCAACAAAAAACCTCTTCTTCGATACTTCATGTGTCATGATGGACGTAACGAACAAACACCAATAGTTGGCTGCATTATGAAACATCGGTGCTTTCATCCAATTGAACACTAAAGGGAAATGGTGAAGCATTCAGCTCTTCAATAACTTGCTTCAAAACATTTGACGACATTTCAATAATTCTGGAATGAATTACATCGTTTGAAAAAGGAACAGCTTCTACCTTCTTTCTTTGATCATTACCACATACAAGTTCCACAATATCCAGTGTATAAGGCTCCACCAATGTTTCCGCGATGTGTGTGGCTTCTTTCGCTGAGCAATACGGTAAGCAACCTTGTACGATGCCTCAAGACAAGGTTTTTGTGTCGGGATGAATCCAAGTTCAGGTAAAGTACCGGCTTTTTCAAACCGAGCTTTTTTTGTACGAAATTTCTCAATCTGCCCAGTTTAATCTTTGTTCAATTAACTCATGCTTTCTGACTGTTTTTTAGCTGACCTACTGCGGACCCCTGGTACACATGCTACGGACCCCCTAGGGGTCCATGGACCCCACTTTGAGAAACCCTGAATTAGATTATATTTTACTCTTTTAATAACCTTGCTATTCATCTATTGACCTGTATCAGGCCTAGCATTGAGAAGAGACAGAAAACTGATGTTGAGAATCTTTACGTTATGTTTTATTTGAAATTCCTGCCAGTTGAAGGAAATGGCGAATTTGTATTAATTGTATTGTATTAATATTGATGATTGCTATTATAATCTGAAACACCGATACAGTAAGTTGGTCTGGGTCGAAACAGCATATTTCAAAGAGTTCATATCGATATCGATATTCTGATTATGAGTTTTTCTCCATTCAATACACTCGTATCAAAAGGTTCATTGGTTCAGAAAAAATATATCGGATTCACTAACAATGAATTGTTGGAAGTAGCCGTTGTTACTATGTGGTAGGAGATCATCATTAAAATTGTTTATATAATAATTATTTATTCAATTATTGATACCACTTATATTTGTAACTCACGTAATAACAGTTTCATCTTACACAAATGTTATCAAACGAATTCTATAAATGAATGATTATAATAATTCAATTTTGAATATGATAATAAAAATAAAGAACGAAACTGCAGTAACGTTAATTTCAAATATAAGTAGTACAAAAACATGGAAGGTTCATTTCTCAATTTGCGAGATTCAGTTACTTCTATTTTGTCACCTTCATTAGACTGACTGCACAACGAATTCAGTGTTCCCGGTTGGCTAGCTGTCTGAGTGGTCAACGCGGCCCACGCACAAAAATACAACTTAACCGACCAAAAAAGGGAATTTTCTACGGAAGTTGTGGCATTTATTCGGGCTTTTTTTTGTACAATTTCATCACCTGAACATGCACGTTGTTATTCGTCGTACCTCATTCCACTTACGATGTGCGTTCATTTCTTCAAAACCCGAATCGTATCGGGGAATTTTACTTCAGTATTATAACTTTTTTTTCAATAATAATGGATATGATTGGCATCTGAAGAATTGAGGAGGGGGGTGAGTAGTCGGAGGCGAGAAAGCGCACAAGGACTCATACGATTTTCTCTCCATGAACAAAACTTTGGAGATTGAGGGTAACTTACTCCCCTCATAAATGTCCTCTGAAAACGAATGCAAATGTGTGATATCAGTTTTTATTGTTAATGCAGAAAGGCAGAATATGATTTGCTTCTAGTTTGATGGGTCATAAACTTCCGAATGAAAGAAGAACGATGCGTTTTTCTCAGCATAATATTTTACTGTTCATGAAAATATGTGATTACGAACCAAACTTCTTGAGGGGTGAGAGACTCTCAATATTTGCGAAACGGAGAAGAGACCAAAAATTAGTGAATTCGTAACAAAAAACAAACGTGGAATGGATAGATTATGTTTTTTTATCATCATCAAAATGTGGCTTAGTCTTACTGAACTTCTACGTCGCCCTATCGAGATACCATCTGGCATGGTGGTAGTAAACACCCACACCTTCATTTTCAAAGGTGCTGCTTGGATGGGTCTTGCAGATACCCACTGTATCTACCATAGGTCTATCAGCAGAATTTCTGTTTGGATTGGCCAAAACCGTAAAATTGATCATCATTGTGCTGAAATGAGTTTGAACAGGCAATGGTCCGGATTCGCCTGAATATGTTCCATGTCTTTGAGGAATTCCACCAGAACCTTCTTGAGGCTTATTACTCAATTATGTAGTCCTGATTAATTAGATTATGAAAGTCATACTCACAGTTTTTCAAATAAATAACTTTCAAATTGGTCGATACTTGATGAAAATCCCTAACTAGAGATTATTGCGTGATTTTCACCCGACAAATCATAGAACCGTTACAAGTGTTTCGTTATACAATAACTTCTTCGTACTACATAGTATCATAATACACCTGAAGAAGTGATCGTATAGTAAAATACTTGTAGCGATTTTGCAAACTGTCTGGTGGAATTCTCACAATGAATTTTCCATCCATTACTTTTCCAAATGATGAAACTCGGTAAAATAATTACAGAAATCACATGAAAATCACATCATCAAGGATTATCATATGATCTGGGATAAAGATGAGAACGTGAATCACAGCACACAATGTTCTGCAACTTAGAATATCAAGTGCTCCCCACATCCCTATTCAGATTTTCCTCAGCTACCATCAACACTTGGACCATCACAAAAATTGCAAGCGTCTTGCTTCTTTTTCGAGTTTACCGCTTCTCGCGAAACATTTTCGTGAATAGTGAGTGAGCTATTCGCTGTTTCAGCTGATTATTTCCAGAGACAAAACGTTTTCCATACGATTACCTAGTGCATTGCTTTATAGAGATAAAGATTTAGTGACAACCCAGGCAGCAGAGTCACGTCTTTTTAACGTTGAAAATACGACAGTTTAAGACACTAATCTCGTCGAAATCACCAAGAAGGTGACGTAAAAAAAACGTAATAATTACGGCAATATGTCACAGCGATTTGACGTCATTGTGAACACGTTCATAATATAAATCATAATAACTTTAATAAGACGTCATCATCGAGACGTTTACAAGACGTCATCATGAACACGCTATAGATACCTAATTCTTCTGCAAAATTTCCACCATATAGAAGGTTCTCAAATTAAAATGTTGGAAAAATGATCTACAAAAATAAGATATTTGAAATTGAGATGTATTAAATATAAGAAATACCATGAGGAAAACTGAAACAAAATGTGTTGGAAAATACCTTTAATACCTTAATTCTAAAATGAACATTTTTCAATTTTACCAAAACTGGATTAACTTACATCATAAGTATAAAAAAGAGCTACTGAAGCCCAGTTTCTTTCATGGGGCATTGGGAAGCATTTTGAAATTTTTTATATCGTCATTTGTAACTATATTTTCAATTCGAATAAAAGAATCATCTGTAAAACAGTAGCAATCACATATAATGAATATGAATGATTACTATGAACCGGGCAGTTACCAAGAGGACAATAACGAAGAACACTGTCAGTTAAATGCTTCAAGACATCTATTTTATTCCGAAATGAAGCATCAGTTCTTTTTGGTGCAATGTCACACTTTTCTCAATCCAGATTTCAATTCCAGCACCAAAATGGGTAATAAGAAAAATAACTATAAGAAAACTGGACAGTATTAACATGCGGCATCCATGTCCAAGCGGTTCACCACAAACAACGCCAACAACGGTTTACTTCGTCTGTCTTACTTCATCTTCATACTTCAATCAGTTCAATCCTGAGTTCAGACAGAGAACGACGAAAGCGGGAGAGCGTCAATCATAGGGACCAATATCTTTGCTTCGGGATTGGCCGAAGCTATCTCTTACGTTTTAACGAGTATATGGCGGGACATTTGAAAATGGATCCATTGTTTTATGAAGAGAGTTTATTTGTAGGTCTTTCAGCAAAATTTGAGTAATGGTTGGAATATGAGTTCACTCTATCACTTATAATTTATCAAACTATAAATGTTTGAATAAGCACTAGAACATCAGAATGGACTCTCGAGTTATTGTTTAATATTATAATTATGACTTGTAAATAGAAGGTGTTATTTTTCCTTGGAGGTATCAACTTCTTAAACACGTGAAGTAGACCTTTTTCAGATACGTCTAAAACAGGTCGAAGAAACAACGTTTAAATGACGTCGAACATAGATGATTGAATGACATATGGTCCATTTCGACCAGATGTCACCACTTATCGACGTCATTAACACCTTGATCGACGTCACTCTGCTGCCTGGGAAGTGCCAAGTCCTGGAAGTGAATAAAAAACTATTATTCTATTGATACTATCATTGTAACATATTTCCTTCTCAATCTCTACTGAGTTGACGTTAAAACAAAATTCTGCTTTTACTGATCATTTCGTTTGATCAAAGATGCTCCTGAAATTACTTCTAAGAATTCCATCCTTGATAGAGTTTTCCGTTATGAGACCCTTCGACTTTCAATTTTCTGGACTTATTTTGATGCGCCCAATCTTTCAGTACTTGCAGCTAACAAGATTTACCTAATCAAATTTCTCATAACCATTAAGCGCCGTAATGGCACCCTTGTCGGCAAGGAATATGACAAAATATTACCCAGAATACACACCAAAGATCCCTATCAAGAATGCTGTTGCATTCCCCCCAATTTCCCCCTCGTACTTTGCCACTTATCAGTTCCTATCTAAGCTGGAGAGGTTAATTGAAGCGGGGGAAATGCTGGAACAAGTGAAACAAGAATTGTTCCTGCCAACTGCGATACGTCGCATACGACGTTTCTTTGTTACTTGGAGTGTATACGGAGTTAACGGAGTGAGCAAGAAGTGATAAATGGTTTGTTTTATCATTCACGAAACACCGTTTTAATACATTATCCATTTTGTTTTATTGCTGCCAAGGAATAGGCCTCTTTTAGGTATTTATCGTGTCGGGGATGTTTCACAGCGCAACTCTTCAGACATTCTTCAACGACATTAATCAAGGGAATATAATACCTCATAGCTGGAAAACGGTTTCTGGTTGATGTCTCTTATTGTGGAGAGAAATTTTTGGAACACATTCTGCTAAATGACAATAAACATTTCTAGCCTCTCAAATCACTGTTTGTTCTCCGAACTATGAAATTGTTCATCTTCTCAAGTTTGCATTGGATTCACCTTGAGAATTCTCAGTTTCCAATGGATGTCCTTCACATTTTGTTGAATTCGTAAGTGCTTAATTTTCTAATGACGATGGTAATGCGGGAAGGCAGTATTACTCATTAAATTTTCTGATCAATGGCCAATTGATTTTCTGTGGGGACAATTGAAATAAAGTTTTAACTCTTTCTTGATAATTCACACAGAAGAGTTGGAGGTAAATGTCATGTGGTGACTTCACGAGTGTTGACGAATGTGCGAAGACATTTTTCCTATAACTCATAAGTACAACTGTGGGAAATGGTTGACATTTCCATTTCTCTTTATGATAACACATTACAATCATTATAATAACTGCCCTTCAACTGCACAATCTGAGGTTTCTGGTACGTGTATTTGACTATCTCTAAAACGGATTTTTTTAATGATATTCCAATAGAGAAGGAGGTTTTTACATAAGGTTTCCAATCTGCATAATTCCAGGTGCTTGGGAATTACGTGAGAGATCTGGTCTTGCGATGCTTCATAACAAGAAGAACTTCGTTCTTCGTTTTTGATACAAAGAGATGAACTGAATGTTGTTTAATCTTCCTCGAGAACGCTAAAATCGATTGTTATTATTAATATATTTCGTATCTTTTTTCTCTTAGCAATCGCAACTTTCCTCAAACATTACAGTGTGTATTCCTTCGTTGGAATAAAAACTTCAATGAATATACTTTACGATATTTAGAGCAATTGATACAATTTCGAATACTAGCAAAAGTAGACAATTCAACACGAATACATGTTTCTGAAAAACTATGAGCTCAGAAGTTATGAGTATTTCAAATATGAAAACGATATTTTCTACGCAGATCATTCAGAGTGAGATGTCTATATACTGGTGTTTCTAATGTTGCGATATTGTTTCACACAAACCTGTGGACAAGGCGTGGTAGTTCATCAGTCGCCATGAGGGAGCGCTGGTTATCAAAAATTTCTATTAATTTTCGTGATCACTCGATCCATGGAACACGCTGTTGCCAATTCTGATGTTTTTGTAAAAGGATAGAGAATTTATCGGGACTGGTTATGTGAGGTTATTGAAAACACCAAAACGCGCCAAATTTGTGTTCAACTTTATGCGTTATTTATTCCCTGTAGTTTGAAAATAATTTCTCAGTTGGAATAAATTTGCATTGTGTTTCTACTGATCTGGACCAGAATTCGCAACGACATGGCCACTTGGCAACACAGGACTGTCATCTCCACTGCAAGAGTGCCGGTACCTGGCGGATTTTTTGCAGTACTACTACGCCTACATAATCAAATTTTTCATCAAGTTGGCCATATCGGTCGTCTGATTTGCTGACAACCTCTTATATGGAGTAAACACACCAGTATATAGCCACCTCAATTCAGAGATTTCTCCAAAAAAAAATCGGACGAACAGGTTTTTAGAAAGTGTAACTGAAAAAAACCCTTTTTAAGGTTCATGTTGAGTCTTGATATACGTTTCACCCAAGTGAACTAGGAAATAGAGCCGAAAATGTGAGTCAGATTTGCAACAAATAACGTCTTCAATCTGGAAGTATTGATTGTACGAGGAAAAAGAGTACAAAAAAAATATTAAGACTTATTTATCGAGAAAAAAAAGCGTGATTTTATGAAAAAAGTATACAATGTGTAATAATTTTCATTAGGAAAGTGGATAACTATCTAGCAGATGGTAGAGCAAAATGTAAATCGTGTAAAATTATTGATGGATCCATGAAATAATATCGTATAGGAAGTCTGAAATTCGATAGTATTATATGACGTTTGGATATATAATATGAGATTTCACCTAATCGAGCAAAGAATTCTGAATGTTCAGGCTCAAACAAGATATCAATTGGATTTCATGCTTCCAATAATTTACCAAAGGATATTTCTGATATAACTAGCACTCACTAATTCCGAATCCGTTCAGTGGTGGAATTGGGTGCTCTAAAATTCTAGTTTACTTCCAAAATTCAATGTTCCACTATTAATTTGCTTTCAGGTTTGCCATCCATTCTCCATCATTGCTCTCCATCTTTCCTTTGAAAACACTGAAATTGAGATGAAATGATGGGTGATGAAATCTTTATGGTGTATTGCCAAATATTAATTTTTTCAATATATTTTCTCGAAGCATATAATGTGGATTGAACTCAACGTTTCGTAGTTGAGAAGATGAAGAATTATTTATACAAATCCCATTTGAAATATTCCATATCTTGATATACTTCAGATGTTGAAATATTTTGTCACAATGGCAGAATGTTTCGTATGCACCGGGTGTACCAGGAATATAAAGTGAAAGTTATTAAGTTTGATCTCTGCCCATTCAATTCTCCAGTATAATTCTGGTGGAAATTTTATGTTGAAGACCTTTCCCCAAATTGTCTCCCATGGGCTGTTTTCACAGTTAATATCACTTGTCATGATGTTGACACGAAGTCTTTGGAATTTTATCAATTTAATTCATATGAATCATGTTACTGTCCTGTCAAACATGTTATTTCAGGCAACAGCCCTCCGCTTTTGGCTTCGGGCCGTTGAAAGAATTATTCCTCCATTTATTATCAATGTATTGGAGATAGTACAACTGGAATTAAATAGGTCTTTTATTCTATAGGCCCGATTTAAATATGAAAACATGTTACGGTTGCTATCCTCGATTTTTAAAATGAATTTTTTTTCCGATATTTTTGTTCAGTATCTCAAAAATATTTTTAGTACGAATCCAAAGTCGACATTCCATTCGATTTGAAACGAATCCACATGACTGAGGATTGAGCCCCTGAAATACTGTTCTGGTTTCAAGAATATGGAATCAAAAATAGAAACTATAAAAAGAAATAAATGGTAATGAATAATGAAATCAAAGGGATTGAAATATGTTTTGGTTCATCGGATGTTGATTTCTCACGAACAAGATAGAACTGTTTTTTGTCTCTTCTTTCCCGAATCATGCAAAAATACAAAACTTCTATGAAAGAAGTAGGTAACATAAATAAATGAAAACACTTTTTCTACTCATAGACCTATCGATAGAGAGTGTTTGTGAACATTTTTGATCTAATTTCTCTTATTCTTCTGTGTGGAGAAGAGACAAAAAATATAATCATGTTTCTAAGAATGAACAAGATCTACCTAATAAAATCATCATGATAATTGGATAACATGAAGCAATGATGCTTTTGTGGCGTAGGAAGTATATTTGGTATAATCATGATGTGCTAAAAACGGAAAAATGATTATGAATTTGTTGAATTAATTGCACTTTCTGTAATATATTTTATATCTAGAATGAATCAAAAAATGGTATTTTCAAAAACGTATATTTTCAAGTGGAAACATATTTCATATCTCGAAATGACTATCAGGGTAAAATTCCATTCATATCAAAGAAATATGAAAATCATTTTGCTTCTGTTTCTGTAATTTGGGCTGAGAAATTCTTTCAATAAGTCCAACGGTAATCAACCATCATATGGCAGTTTTGTCTTTCCCAATATACTTATTTTATGAACTTTTTTTAATCTGTTGAAATCATTTTCCATGTTCTTCACTTTGTTCCTTACTGTAGTTGCCTACACAATTTCTTGGAAATATCCATGAATGGTTATGTCAATGATGAAAATTGGATATTAACTCCCAGTTTCTTGATATTTGCTAGCACATTGACGGCTGTTGTGTGAAAATGTGGAGCTTTGTGTTCGTTACAATAAACACAAATAGTTTCTCCATGCTTTCATTTGGACCTTCGTCATATGATGTCAATTTCAATGTAATAAATATACTGAGAATCACACATAATCTTATTGAACCTGGAAGTACTCTTTAAGCTACGGCTGTTGAAACAAATGTGTCATCGTGTAATTATTCTTTCAAAATATTAGCCTATAATATAATGAGATACCTATATCATCATCAACAAGTTGAAATGAAAAAATTCATTGATTTTTGTATATATAAATGACCCCAAATATCTTACTGATATTAGGTGCAGAAGAAAAGTGATACTATTAGCAATTAAAAAGGAAGTAATATCAGTTCGGTCCTTGGGGTGAATATTGCCATCGTATGTTAAAAATCCCATATGAAGCGGGACATTTTCGTTCAATTACAGCGATAAATTCCCGGCGGGACATTTTCGGGCTGGTAAATGCTCGGTAGGTATCGAAAAATACCCGCTGGGACCGTGTATCTATAGTAACGATTGTTAAAATGTACATTTGTCATCTTGACAGGCATAAATACTGAATTTTAAACGTCGTTGTTTCAACTCCGGAAAATTCTACCGAATTACACTCGTGCATTAAAATAAACCTGATAATTTTCCATTCAAGCATGTTGTCAGTAAAAAAACTGCATTCGGTTATTTTCATATTTTGCTAAAAGAGCCCTCCTCCTTCGGAATCGGGCTCTCTCGACAAAATATGAAAATAAACTCATGCAGTTTTCAAACAACATGTGTAATTACTCCCGATAATTGATCTCTACAAGAAGTTTGAAGTATCACACCTAATTTCAAGCCATCGTTCAATAGCTCTACTAAAACATTTATGAATGGACAACCAAAATAGTCAATATCTCCAAAACTTCTAGTGAGTAGTTGAATATGTGAACAACTCATTTAATGAAATAAACAATAATTCAAATTCAACAAATAAATGTTACTGTTACTTTCCAAGGTTTTTTCAGTGTCTAGCCCCTCTTAAAACATACGATTCAATATCATACTTGACCCGGTTAGATTTCACATGGAATTTTGGGTGTTGAGGCAATTCCGAGTTTCGCCTCTTGCGCAAAGAAAAGGTCTTCAGCGATAAACTAACGATTTTTCTGCTTTCTAGTGTTCTGAAATAGTGCTATTCGTGAATGGAACTTGCTCATAATTTTAAGCAGTATATCAGCAACAATTATAACTAGGAACTGAATAAAAATGTATCAGAAATACTGATAAGACATTCATTGGAACAATTTAATAAGATTAATAAGCTACAAAAAAAATAGGTGCACGAAATTGAATAAGACTAGCAAGGTCTTCTCGGTGGAAAACGAATCATATGAAAAACTACACAAGCAGCATATGATTCAAAACACAATAGTACAATTTGTCCTCACCTATTATTGTGCATCAACATTGCCCTGAAGCTAAATACATATTATCAGGCCTATCCAAATAACCTCTAGGTACTTGAAAGAGTCAGTAGATCCCCCAATATGTGATTAATGTGTCTCCATTCAATAGACCATACAAACGACACTTATGCACACGAATCACTTAGTTTTCTTATTATCCTCGATTTTCCAAAGAATAAATTCCACCCTCATTAGAGACGAGACCCTAGGATTAGGCAAGGGACTGATGTCCTTCGCGCTCGACGCGTGGTTCTTCGCAAACCTCTTTCGTTCGCTTTCACCCCCTCAACTTTTTTCTTTCCCGAGAAAATGCCTCACATCAACGGTCGTTTTTCTTTTCGCTGACTTTTTTGTCAGTCTTCATGAAAATTTGTTCAGACTACGCGCCAGCCAACATCCAGATATCATGTTTCGTTTGGACTGAGAAATACTGCTGATTAATATCTAATCTATCTAATCTAATTTTAATCAGGGCTGATTCGATTGATGGAATCGTAAGGGGTTTTGACTGTCGGTGAGAGATAAATAATATTAACAGACAGTCAATGTTTCATTTTTGTTGATCGAACTGTACGAGGTTCGACTGATTGGAATATTGTTAGTTCTCGAAATAACTAGCTTGAGAGTCGAAACGTCAAAATCATCTAGCCCACGAACTAATTCCAGAAAAAACTATCCTTCATATTTTCCTCTATCAGTGGAAAAAATTCATTTCCCCATTGCGAAGAAATTTCCCGAAAGATATTTCAAATGACGACCTTGGCACACTGCATTTCCCCCGCATCGAATTTTAAATACAGCAAAGTCGCTTTTGCGTGAAAAAATAACAAGGCCATAACTCTGGCTTCCCACTTGGTACATAATTCCGTATTCTGTTTGAGAATTCCGCTACAGTTGGCAAATAATGGTGGGTTTATCTGCCTGCTCTATGGTTCAAGGCCTGATGAACATGAAAGAAGGCATAATTCAGGTTTTCTGGGATTAGTGTAGGATGAAAAGAATATATGAGATATAGGGAATAGCGCGGATGGGATTCGACTCTAATGGAAAAGTATATATCAGGTGTTGAGCTTGAGTCTCTCAATGAGAGTTTTCGTTGTCGTAAATTCGAATGAATATCAGTCAGATATTAATCAAAATACCGGATGTCTTGGGAATAGTGAAGTCATCGATGGAATTTGGCGTTGCTCTTGATTGTCATTTCAATTTTTTTAATTGTAAGGAGCAGCTCTACTTCATATTTCTCATATGAATGGCTGATACTGTAATACTGCTCGATTATCTCCTCAGTTTCATGAAAAGTTCGATCCACTACACTGAATGTATACTGTTATTACATTATGATCAAAAATGAAAAACGAACATTACTCTGAAACCCCCTGCCTTGCTTCAAATATCTGATTTGCTTTCAATTTTGTCGTGTCCACTGATTTCTTTTTGTCTTCGCCATCTTTCGGATACCAATACATTACGATTCTATGTGATAGCGTACGGAACTGCATTTGTCGATGTTTCCTCGATACCGAACCGCAGGTTGAATCTGTATTCATCATGAACTCTCATAGAGTTAATCGTATTTTGATTTTCGATACTGAATAATTTAAACAAGGGAACTTCGAACCAATACCACTCAATTCTTCATGAAATCTTTTCTGGTAATTCATAGGATCGTATTCATATTCATGCGTTATAATTTCATTTTCTTCATCATTCAAAATTATCGAAAAGCGAAGACCAAAGAGAATATTCGAGTATAGTATTCTATGAAACTAAATTTTTGGAAAGCACGTCGTTTATTCCTCAAAGTAAGCCTCAAGAAAATGACATTTCTATTTTTTTAGGAAAACATTAGTCTTCTTTCCAGACTCCCTATATTTTCAATTCCTTGATTCCACTTCGATCTTGCTATTCAGAATCCTCGCAGAGAGCTGAGTAATTACCTCCATTATGAGAGGTATTCTTTATACACCAGTAATATAGTAATAAACTTATATACCCATAATCTATTTCATAAAATCTGTATCGTAATGAAAAATCTGTATCATAATGAGCTCATTATTATACAGATTTTTATCGATTGTGAATCCAATTCAGTGGCGGAAAATTCAGTTCAGAATAAAATCAGCATTTCTAATTCAATATTGAACTCTGTTGAGACTAGCAATCATGAAATAAATGTTAATGTTCCTTCCTTTATAATATTAATAATTCTCTATCATTCATCGGGTGTAGAAAATATAACTGATGCAACTGTCAAGTTGGTTTTTATTACACTCGCATAAACCAGACCTTCGGCTCGTTTCGTATCCCGGATAGTCGTGTAAAACAACCATCATCACATGATTGTTGCATAACATACTATAAACTGACAATGCCCTCCTAAAAAGACCGTTGTCAACTGGGCATTTACAGGTATTCCTTTGGTGTAATTGCTTCCAGATATGGCATGTATTTCGTTATAGTTCACAGTAGCACTGTTGCTCTGAGAGACTTCAACTTAGTCATGGTAAGATCCTTGTGTCAGCTACAATGCTATGCATGATTTTCAAGGGCTAGATGATATTGTGCTGTTGTCGTGGACATGTACAGTCAATCTTGATCACTTATTTATTTTGCTACCATGATTATCTATGTGAGCTCATTGAGTATACTGGAATTTCCTCAGGTTCCATGTCATATAGAGGTTCAGATATCAGAGGTGATCTTCAAACAGCTCCCACATTTGGGTCCACACCGCCTCGTCAAACAAAAAATGGATGTCCAAAAAATATCTCAGAGAAAAAAGCATGGTTCAATGATATCTAATAGTCAATGAATGATCAAGGCGCTATTTCAGGTGAATGTTTTCGTATCTGAATATCTGTCATGATTTTGCAGGACGATATTTCTCCGAAATGCACGTTCTTTTTCCTCCTCAAACATGAAAGATGCAAATCTTCATTATAGTGAATCATCTCAGTGGGGACCATAAAGTGAACTTTATGCCCACACGGATATGAAATTAGAAACTGAGCTATGAAACACAATTACATACTAGAATGGCATTGAAGTACGTCTATGTTGTCAAAATATAAGAGAGTCAGAAAATAATAGAGTCTTCAGTTACATTCATATATATTACTTTAACATCAGTCATACGAGCACGCCGCTGAAGATGGCTGCCGCAGATGTAGCCGAAAGCTCCGGAATTCAAAATTCCAGTACACGGTCCTCAAGCCCGAAAAACTTGTGTAATATCAACACCGGCCGTGAAAGCATCATATATTACTTTCGTTCAGAATGGAATCAAATCACTTCGTTAAAATCTCCAATGAACAATTATTTTTTCTTTTCAGAATCTAATGTATGTGAAATGTAATTGTTTTCTCGAATGGAAAGCTGTAACATCACGATAACAATGGACAGCTTGATCCCACAAAGGCAGAAATAACAAAAGTGACCTTTCAGATCCGCGAGGTAATATTTCTCCCGGGCATTATCAACATTATGTTCCTTTTCCTTTGTTATAATCGCGACTGTGAAATATAAAACTCGACAAAGACTGATGGCACTATATGTGGAAGCCAGGACACAATGTGAGAATCTGAAAAACAAAAGCAGGTGGAGATTTTTCCTGGCTTATTTTAGGTATTATTCACTATTATTGTGGGATTTTCTCTCGTGTGTGGGATTAATACTCTTTTAGGATTCTGGATGAGAGTGTGAGTTCAACCAAGTTTGATTTCGGGCATTGTTCAGGATAAAGTGAACCGTTTTGAAATATCTCAGATGAAAATATCTATTTGAACTTCTAGTTTGCATTCAATGGGTTACTTTTCTGAAACTCATAATAATAATAATTGAAGCAATTATGACGTCTCATTCAGGATAACAATAAACAATGGCGTGTATCCGGATTTTGGGTCAGACCATAGAACTCTGTGAGTTCTATCTGTTGTGTGGGTCCAACAAACTTAATAAACCAAAATAAATTGTTCGTGACAATTATTAGTAACTCCACATTTTGTTAGATTTGGGAGAGAATTATTGGAATAAGATCGTTAATTACCATCAAAGCGTTGATTAATGGATTAATACATACAAAGCGAATCAGTTTCGTATCAAATCAATAGAAAAATTAGCCAAATGACGGCTGACATAAAACCTCCATCTTATCTAAGGCCATCTGCTTCCTGCTTTCCAGAATACATGCAATCCAATGAACGTAGCTTGTCAGTTGACACAATATTTCCCTTAATGGTATGTGAAAACACATATATCCATGGTTGCTGAATCGAACAAATACACTTTGGTGACGTCACAGGAAGACGGACCTCGAAAATCTTCGGGATTTCCGTACCCATAGTCGTTTGGTGATAAGTTAACAAGTTTCGAGAAAATAGAAGTAATATATTTGTTCAATCGTTGCTGTTCTTGGAACTTTTAGCCTTATTTCATCGTCCCCCATTATATTCTCATGTCAATTGAGTCTGACACGATATGATTTTGGACAGCCCTATGCACACCCTATAGTCTCACAAATTGCGGTCACGTGGTTAATTTCGCGTGACGTTGTAAACCTCAGTTTGTCACACGTAATCAATATGTATAGCTAATTTAATACAAACCGCAAAATTAGCATGGATTGTTCCAGCAAACCCTTATCCATGAGATTGTGTCGGACATAATCGTGTTCCGATATAATTTTCTTGTGGTTGATTCCTGATTGCATTTAATTTCATCTTCGTCACGTCAATCATGATAATGGGTTCAATCTGCTCAATGATTCTGGTCATTGTTTATGCAATGAAGAAAAGGCTTGACTTATTTGAGAAGTGTTATGGTTTTGACTTTCAATATGGTCACAGAAACAAATATGTGTCATTGGAGCATGAAACATTGTGTTTAGGAACTTCAGTATTTTGTGGAGGGGATGGAGTGTGAGAAACAATTCTTTGTTTTTTTTCTTCGAATAATATCTCACTGAGGAGCTAAAAAAATAATGTTTCTGAGTGGAAGGAAATTTTCCATTGTACTTCTTCCATGAAAATTTGGTTTTCCTTCTCAAAGAATAGTTCCTCAAAACATTGTGCATTCCACATGTTTAGATGCTTCACTAACGAGTTTTTTTCATAGGAATGTGTAAACTTTCAAATATATGGTACCAATTTTTTTGCGAAACATGTACTTTGGAAAAATTCTCATATGGAAGATTTTACAATATTTCGATAATGAAAATAGAGTTGAACTGGAAGATCCATATCAAGTAGGACAAATCATGTTTTGGGAAGCTATTTTATAGCAAACACGTATAGTATGAAATGGAAGAAAATGAATATTTTTTTTATAGAACTATAATACTTTCGACACTGAGCTCAAATATATTACTAGGGGGCAGTTTTCAAGTTTTTCAATACAAGAATAAATGAATAAATCTGTCAAGACAGATGGGTGAAATGAGAGGGTGCGAGTGAGTGATGTTTGACAGTGATGAAGATGAAAACTTCTGGTTATTTTTATATGATAGATATCTTGCATTGAAAAAAAAAAGGTTCCAAGTCAATTGAAGAGATATTGGCAAGACAAACAGTAGGTCAGTTCAACTCTTATGACGGATCTCCGACTCTGAAATGGATAACTTTCTCTTCATAATATCAATCGTCGAATAAAACTTGCTTTGTCTTGTCGAGAAATGATCTCTTGTGTGCAAACACCAGTTCCACTGATGGAGGAGAAAAGTTAGTAGATGTGTTGTCGATTGAAGATCAAGAAGTTAGTGGAATCCTAAATATTCTCGAAAAAAAAATATGGTGGACATAATACTGTCGGTTACAGGGTAAATTGAATCCTCTTCAAAATTCTCAATCAATGTAAATGAAGTAAGCATATCGCAGCGTACTAATCGTGTCCTTGGGTTGTTTGCAGGTTTTTGAACAAGACAGTTGAATTTTTTCAACAAACCTCAAGTTCTCGATGACGGATTCTTGCATTCCTACTTCATACAGGATTTGAAATATCGTAGTAATTGAGAATTTCAAATGTTTATTCATCACTGATATATGCGCAATGATCATCTATTTTCATATATCACATTTGTGACGAGATATAATGTTGAACTCCGATGACAGAATCCATTAATGTCTGATTGGTTCAATGATTATATTGTTTTGAATATCGGGATTTCCTATGAATATTCAAGCCAACATTAACATTACAAAACATGCCACATGCAGTTTCTGCAAGTTAGTTGTTTTGTCGCACATCGACGTCACTTTGCAGACTACCGCTGGAATGGTGATATTCATGTCATATTCGGCAATAATGAGTACTATAGAGCGATTCCGACTGAAATGTTTTACCTTGTGGTCATCAGTCTGAACTGCTGAATGTATATTTGGCACTTGGTGACATACAAGGTCACCATAATTGTTGTGTTTCAAGATCTGTTTTAAAACTTATTGTGGAGATTAATTACTCGAACACCAAATAATAGGGAAGCCCAAGCGGGGATTTCAGGATTTACTCAAGCGCGGCATATTAATATACAGGGCCCTATATATATGGCCGCTCTTCAAGGATAAAAGATCAGATTAGTGAAAAAAAATTATCATCTGAATTTCTCGAGCGCGTCAGATTAAGGTAGGGTGAGTTAGTTATATCCTGAAACATGTATATTCCACTAATCTGACAATTCGAGAGTGACCTGGAGAAGAAGGAGGGCTTCAAAGTTGTAAAAAAAACGTCATCTCGATATTCTCGAGCGTGGCAAATTTTATTTTTATTTTGAAGGGTATAATCCAAGAATTGCAAAAAATGTATAATCTGACCATTTTCACAAGCCGAAATAATGAAAATTCCTGTATTACCCTCTCCACGTTTCTATTTCTCTCTCTTTTTCTCTATCTATTGCTCTTTCACTCCGTCCCACTCTGGTTTCTGTTGCCATGACAGTTGATCACACAGTTGGTGGCATGATATTGTTTACAACGAATATCCAACGATTTAAAATTTTATAAATTCAATTACTTATAATTATTCTCCTATGAATACAAGTATTCTACTAAAAAAAGCATAAACTATTTCATTTGCATGCTCTTTCCTGATTATGAGACTGCAACGTCTAGGGCGTAAAGATGAACCATATATATCTTTATCTGACGAGCTGGTGTATTTCAAAATGACGATTTTTTTTCACATTCTAATAACGGCCGCCAGTCTGCGTCACATCCAAACCGTCAGATTATTATATAACAGCTTCTTTTCAGGTTCACTTAATAATCCAATCAAATTAACTGTTCAAGAGCCCAAAATGACGATTTTCGCCTACCCGAAAAGTAGCTGTGGATTCCGGCAGACACATGTGTCCTTATTATCCCCTAAAGTTTGCGCCAGATTATGTCCGTGCGTTTAGCAACAATTAGCGGTTGAATGCCGGAAATCATTATTTTTATTTGTTTTTTGCTTATATAATGAAAACTATTGATCGGGTCGGAAAAAAGGTGAATTGAAAGTTGTGGATAATTGAAAAATCTATCGATCAGCGTTAGCCCGATTTCGATATTCCGATTTGTTGCTTAACTATTGCACTCGGAATTTGAAAAAAGGCGTTTTTTCCATTACTCTATTAAAAAATGTTGAAATGCATTTGGGGGTTGTAACTGTGAATTTGAGAAGCTTTCAACTAGTAGAAACCACAGTTTCAATTTGGTTAAAAACCAATTGATAGGTGAGCAACAATCTAATTTGTTACTAAAAAAAGTGTCCCACTAGATTGTTATTTCTTGCCCTACGGATAATCCCAGAGCAATGAACGAAACAGTTTTGGATAGTCAAAGAGTTGAACTACAATTTATTGTTTTTGGAAAATCGATTTTTCCAATGTGATACCTTTAAAAATGGCGTCAAAAAAACAACGTTTTTCAAAGTAAAAAACAATTAGGAAAAATTGGTCGTATCAGAATGAGAGAAAATGCATGGGAAAGCTGCTATTTTTCTACGAATTTTGACAACCTGACTTTTGTTCCACGATAATTAGGAGCCAAGATAACACTTTTTATCATTTAGTTTCCCCTCCATTTGTTTGTTTATATGAAGCAACGAGACCTCGACGACTGCACAGAGCAAGAGTCATATTATCCATAGGAACCAGCAGAATTTGTTTCCCACAATTATTTATCATAATTATTGATAGGATAAGTGGAGGTTCTTCCGGGACCGTTCGACGTGCCGTGTAGAGGGGGAAGCCAGAGAGAGCGATCTACCGCTAGCGGCCGTCGAGTGCACCGCGTGAAAAAAACTGATCAAAACCCAAAATGACCACGCTGTCTGTATCTCGGGAAATACTGGACAAGTTTTGTTTGTTTTTGTTTTCAATGGTGCATCGAGATATGATCGAATATCACTATGGCTTACCCGGTTTGTTTTCGGAAATCCCTCAAATCGCAAATAATTCAATTTTTACGCTGCAAATGTAGTGAATTATTCGTTCATTTCGAATTCAACTCTGATAATACGATGTCAAATGTTACCTTAGTTAGACGGAGAAAGCAAGTTTTCTCTGACATTCGAAAATGAATAAAGCACAGCTCATCTCCTTTCCAATTGATATTTTTACAAATGTGTATATATGAATGTTATTCAATATTGAGATTTTTGGCCCATTTATGTGCAACATTATTCTTTGATATTGACAGCTTGTAACTGAAAATGTCCATTAACATTCATCTATTCACATGTTTATTTTGTCTCCGTTAGGTTAGTCAGGTCCTATCAGGCATTTCAGATACTTAGCAAATGACAAAATGAACCAATATGGCGGCATCTGCCCCCAGAAATTTTCGTTTGTTTCTTTCAGCAGAGTGTGATTTCCATGTTAAAACTACTGTACAGAGTGTCCCCGATTGAACAGTTTGTATCGTTCCGGCTGGTTATACTGAGTGCGCGAAATAAACATTCCATTTGAACTTTTATTTTGGTAGTGATTTGAACATGTATTATTGTTAAGCTGACTTCTGTGATAGTTCACGTGAGAATATTCTATTTTTTCGATTTCTTAAAAAGGTAAGGTTATTCATTATACATAATTTCAATTACATCTATAGGTCAAAAATGTTTCGGTAGTAGTATAATTTAGATACTATTCTTTAACGAATGTTCAAACTTTATTTCATTTTATTTTGGATTCACTTACAAACACATTTTACAGTACTAACATGTAAGGATACTTGAAAACTACCTTGTGCTAACCAGAAAAAGACAATACTACTATAAAAGGAAGTCATAACAATATTCCCAGAGGAATAGTGTTAAGAGCGTTCTAGGTATTCAACACATCAAAATGAAAAAGAGAATACATGTACAGCTTATCCAATCATCTTGGCACAAACTCAGATACTGTTCCAGTTGCACAATTCTAGTGTAGACCATGACGAAGAAAGAAACACCTTCTATATTATATATATATATATATATATATATTATAGGAATAAATTTTAACACGTATAATAGATGTTTATTTATCTTGGTATACTTCACAAAGATTGCTGGGCATATACGTTATTATATAGGTATATTTATGTGCCATGATGAATTGGATAAGCTGTACAAGACAATTATACAATTGAAATATACAAGCTCTAATATCATTTTGACTGGTCATTAAGAGATCCAGGTCATTTCTGAGAATTAGGAGATTGCATTGTTGCATCATGTTATTGAAGTAGTTGCCGAGATACAGACAGCGAGTTCATTTTGGGCTCTGATTAGTTTATTTCACTCTTATATCGAATCGATGGCTTTATGCGCTGGATCGCTCTCTCTGGCTTTCCCCTCCACACGGCACGTCGAACGGTCCCGGAAGAACCTCCAATGCTCCTATCAATAAATATGATAAATGATTGTGGAAAACAAATTCTGCTGGTTCCTATGGATAATATGACTCTTGCTCTGTGCAGTCGTCGAAGTCTCGTTGCTTCATATAAACAAACAAATGGAGGGGAAACTGAATGATAAAAAGTGTTATCTTGGCTCCTAATTATCGTGAAACAAAAGTAAGGTTGTCAAAATTCGTAGAAAAATAGCAGCTTTCCCATGCATTTTCTCTCATTCTGATACGACCATTTTTTCCTAATTGTTTTTTACTTTGAAAAACGTTGTTTTTTTGACGCCATTTTTTAAGGTATCACATTGAAAAAATCGATGTTCCAAAAACGATAATTTGTAGTTCAACTCTTTGACTATCCAAAACTGTTTCGTTCATTGCTCTACGATTATCCGTAGGGCAAAAAAAACAATCTAGTGGGACACTTTTTTTAGTAACAAATTAGATTGTTGCTAACCTATCAATTGGTTTTCAACCAAATTGAAACTGTGGTTTCTACTAGTTGAAAGCTTCCCAAATTCACAGTTGCAACCCCCAAATGCATTTCAACATTTTATAATAGAGTAAAGGAAAAAATGCCTTTTTTCAACTTCCGAGCTCAATAGTTGAGCAACAAATCGGAATATCGAAATCGGGCTAACGCTAATCAATAGATTTTTCAATTATCTTCAACTTTCAATTCAACTCTTCTTCGATCCGACCAATAGTTTTCATTATATAAGCAAAAAACAAAAAAAAATAATGATTTTCGGCATTCAACCGCTAATTGTTGCTAAACGCACGAACAGAATGTGGCGCAAATTTTAGAGGATACTAAGGACACCTGTTTCTGCCGGAATCCACAGCTACTTTTCGGGTCGCCGAAAATCGTCATTTTGGGTTCTTGAACAGTTTATTTCACTCTTATATCGAATCGATGGCTTTATGCGCTGGATCGCTCTCTCCGGCTTCCCCCTCCACACGGCACGTCGAACGGTCCCGGAAGAACCTCCACTGCTCCTATGAATAAATATGATAAATGATTGTGGAAAACAAATTCTGCTGGTTCCTATGGATAATATGATTCTTGCTCTGTGCAGTCGTCAAGGTCTCGTTGCTTCATGCAAACAAACGAATGCAGGGGAAACGAAATGATAAAAAGTGTTATCTTGGCTCCTAATTATCGGGGAACAAAAGTAAGGTTGTCAAAATTCGTAGAAAAATAGCAGCTTTCCCATGCATTTTCTCTCATTCTGATACGACCATTTTTTCCTAATTGTTTTTTACTTTGAAAAACGTTGTTTTTTTGACGCCATTTTTAAAGGTATCACATTGCAAAAATCGATGTTCCAAAAACGATAATTTGTAGTTCAACTCTTTGACTATCCAAAACTGTTTCGTTCATTGCTCTACGATTATCCGTAGGGCAAGAAATAACAATCTAGTGGGACACTTTTTTTAGTAACAAATTAGATTGTTGCTAACCTATCAATTGGTTTTCAACCAAATTGAAACTGTGGTTCCTACTAGTTGAAAGCTTCCCAAATTCACAGTTGCAGCCCCCAAATGCATTTCAACATTTTTCAATAGAGTAATGGAAAAAACGCCTTTTTTCAAATTCCGAGCTCAATAGTTGAGCAACAAATCGGAATATCGAAATCGGGCTAACGCTAATCAATAGATTTTTCAATTATCTTCAACTTTAAATTCAACTTTTTTTCGATCCGATCAATAGTTTTCATTTTATAAGCAAAAAACAAAAAAAAAATAATGATTTCCGGCATTCAACCGCTAATTGTTGCTAAACGCACGGACAGAATCTGGCGCAAACTTTAGGGGATAATAAGGACACATGTGTCTGCCGGAATCCACAGCTACTTTTCGGGTAGGCAGAAATTTGACGAAAAAAGTTTATTTGATTGGACTATAACATCCCCTCAGAAAATCTGACGTGCTCGAGTTTTTTTTTTTCATTTTCAACCCTTACGTACGACCACCCCCATCATGGAAACAATCAGATTAACATACGTACATTTTTAAAAATATGTAGGACATATGTGATATCAATATCTGACGCGCTCGAGTATGTCCATGCAACAGTTTTTTTACATTTTTGAAAGTCTATAGCCGCTCCCCCATCGATGAAAAGGTATACATTTGCTAACAAGGTCAGCATCGTCAGGAAAAGAAAGTTGATACTGAATCTGAAGACTTGGGTTAGCTATTCATACGGTGCGCATCGGAAGTCTGTTCTCCTCTACTGATTTCTGAGCCATCTGGTATGTGATAACGAAATTTGGAAGGCTCAAATAGGAGACGAAAACCTTTTTTTTTTCTGGATGAATGGCAGCTTGAATTTCCATAATGGTGGCTGAACGCCATCTCGAATATCTTTTTCGAATATAAAACCATGAATATTATTCCATGAAAGGTAAGGCGTTATTACTATGAATTCAACAGTACCAGGTTCGATGGCGTTTCTTCGAATGAATACGGAGATATACCCGACTATTTTCCTGATATGCTCCATGAATGAAAAACAAAATATCTGCTGGAAGCACTGATAAAACTTATAAGCAGATCTGGAGAATAATCGGTCTTATCTCTGTATTCGTTCGATTGAACCCTATGAAACCTGGTATTGTTGAATTCGTAGTGATGATGCCTAACCGATCATGGCCGTCTATTCAAGGAAGTAATTCGAACTAGCGCTAAGCCGCCATTTTGAAACTTCAAACTGTCATTTTCACGTGAAAAATAGGTTTGCATCACCTATTCAAGCCCTCCGAAATTGATCACGATATAGCAGGTGGTTCAAAAATCAATAGGAGGGGAATGGAATTTAGACGCGCTATGTATATTTTAGTTAGCGCAAGAACTACACGAGAAAGTTTTCCTTGGTCTGAACGTGTTCGTCAGTTGTTAATATGTTTGCCATGGTCAATAATAGTTATTTATGTATCAAGGGAATTAGGAGGGCCTTAATTACCGATGGCAAAGTTTGCGTCCCGAGGGCGTCTGGCCCAAGGGACAGCAATTGCCTGAGGTTATTAAGGCTCATTAATTCCCGTGGTACATAGATAATTTTATTTCTGACCGATTTCAATAAAATTTTGTTCATTTTTGAAACGGAAAAATGTACCAATTCATTACCTTCCCGGTATATTTGAATCAGGTACCGTTGATTATAGTAGAGTTTTCTTGTTGATAGGTTGTTGCTATGTTACTTGTTTATAAACAGAACTTTGTTATCAAGCTCTGTTTGCGGTAGAAACGTGTTTTCTACCCCAAATATAATGGAGGATATTTTGAAAAAAGCTGAACAAGCAAGAGAATCATTAATTCTATCGAAAAGTGAAGCCGTATACCAAAAAGAATACAAGATATATCTGGACTGGCTGACACGGAAAAATGTTACTACTCACTATATATATATATATATATATATATATATATATATATATATATATATATATATATATATATATATATATATATATATATATATAATTTTATTTTTACTTGTGAAAGGTAGAGGGAATTATAAAATCTATAATGTCCCAAGGGAGTTATGACCCTCTTTATTGATGGCGTAACTATGACGATATAAGCTTATAATATCCCGGTCAGAAACAAAAAAATATATAGAATATTAGTCATTGATAATCTCCTCTCAGCACTGATAAGTGGATGTAGAAAATATGCTATTTTCACATGGTCGGGTAATGAAGAACAAACAGAATAGTATAAAACTTGATATTCATAGGAAAGCCACGTACAAGTTCAGGTGAGTGAGACTTTTTCCACAAATATCTGTCTAGATATTTCCTTTGAATGCTATTTGTTTTAATTTTCATATGCTCAGTGTACGAATTGAGCAACAAAAAGTGATTTCTATCAGACCCAGCGTCCGTCATGTCATATAGGCAGGGAGTAGTTGTTTCAGGTGGACTCTTCCTCCCTTCTTGCGAATGAATCAAACGTTTTTGCATTATATAAACGCATGTATCAACAGTGAGTGTTTTTAATTTGTTTTTTTTTTTTTTTTAAAGCAGTTGCAATTTCAATGTTTTTATTCGGAGAAGAAGAAAGAAAGAAAGAAAATGATTCCTAAAACATTTTTATCCCCTTAAATCATTGTACACAACATAAAATAGCAGCACTGCATTTTTGTTTCGTAGGCTCATAACATTCCATTCAAAGAAAAGAGAATGATCATCGTAGTTTATATAATTAGATTTTGATTTAAGAAAAAAAGGATAAAGGATCAGATTAGTCAATAAAAATTGATCATCTGAAATTTTCGAGCGCGTCAGATCAAGGTAGGGTGAGTTAGTTACATCCTGAAACGTGTATATTCCACTAATCTGACATTTCGAGAGTGACCTAAAGAAGGAGGAGGGCTACAAAGCGTCATCTCGACATTCCCAAGCGCGGCTAATTTCATTTTTATTTTGAAGGGAATAATTCAAGAATTGGAAATAATATATAAGCTGACGATTTCCACAAGCCGAAATTATAAAAATTCATCGATAAAGTTTAATGCGTGCAGCTACGTGATGCCTATATTCCCCTCCCCACGTTTCTATTTCTCTCTCACTCTTTCTCTATCTATTGCTCTCCCACTCCGTCCCCACTCTGTTTTCTGTCACCATGATGTCATGACAATTGATCACATAGACTCGTTGGTGGCATGATATTGTTTACAACGTATATCCAACGTTTTAAAATTCTAAAATGTATTTGCCCAAATTATTTTCTTATAAACACAAGAATTCTACTGAAAAAAACATACACTTTTTAATTTGCATGTTTTTTCCTGAGATTTTCGATTACTTAAGTTCAATGATTCAAAAAATAAAAAAAATCAAATTGGCAGAATAGGTAAGTCCCTACAGATAATCGTCAGATTATGAGACTACGACGTCTAGGGCGTAAATATGAACCATATATATCTTAATCCGACGCGCTTGTGTATTTCAAGATGACGATTTTATTTCACATTCTAATAGCGGACGCGAGTCTGCGTCACATCCAAACCGTCAGATTATTATATAAGAGCTTTGTTTTAGGTTTACTTGATATCCCCTCAGAAAATCTCGAGAAAAAAATGTTTTTTTTCATTTTCAGCCCTTACGTACGACCACCCCCACCATGGAAACAATCAAATTAACATACGTACATTTTTAAAAATATGTAGGACATAGATGATATAAATATCTGACGCGCTCGAGTATGTCCATGCAACAGTTTTTTCACATTCTTGAAAGTCTATAGCCGCTGAAATGAATAGAATGACGTGGGAGTATATAACATGAGAGCAAATCATCCTGAGAATTGAATTTATAAATTCTATCTGAAGCTCGAATATATGGCATAACAAAACCCCTTACATGATTATCAAACTTCCTCCGAATACACATCGCAATGAAATGCATCATAACGAAAAACAAGCTCGAAAGCACTCCACTCTAAACTCCACCCTAAATGGAAATGCCTCAGCTGGTAATTTGATCATCCGGGACGTAATATATTTTCATTAAGAGATGTGTATGGTCTATAACGAATATTAAATTCCTGAATACACATGGTTATGAGCATTGTGCTCGGATATTTTTGCTGGGTACGAAAATTTCACTTCGTCTATCTAGAACGTTTAATTATAAAAGAGTTTGAATTCTACGGTTTTGGTCAGAGGGCTTTGAAAAATTAAACTACAGTGTCTGGAAGATTATAATGATTCAGGCTGATTATTCTCTTCGAAGAGACTGAGTGGTGTGCACTGACGTGGATTTATGCTTTTCCTTCAGTTCGGTTGAAACAGACTTACGTCCCATAGAGCTACTGAAGGAAGATGAGCGAGAGTGAATGACTCGATATATGCAAGGAGTTTGCAAACTGAATCCTACCACTCGGGGTTTTCAATATGAAATTTTGGGAGTTCGTTATCCAAACACTACAAAAACACCAACAATCTGTTTGTGTTCTGCCGACTACGTTTACAAAATTAGGAATTTGTTTTCAGTTGATCCTCAAACTCATCTAGGCTCATTTCCAAGTTACTGACAAATTTCAAATTTATTGCATAGTTTGGTATAGTTCAACTTTTTGAATGATGTTTCCGATTTGAAATGTCAATATAGATATGATCTATGGATCCTGATAAATTTTTTTTGATTGATATAGAAAAAATTCAATCATTATTCTGATATTGGTTTTTGCTTTGTCCTATTGCGAGAATTAGTTGTAGTGATATTGAAAGAAGTTGCTGAGAATTTATGGAATACGCGTTCATATTTCCATGATATAACTGAGCTCACCTATGTCCGGAATTCTGATTGTCTCATGGACTCAAATCATCATTTTACCATATTTCATAATCAATATTTATCGGTGTAGGCGAAGATGTTGAGAGGTCATTGCCGAAGGTCTTAAGTTCGATCCCTCAACGAGGTACAGATTTTTCGTTGATACTGTCTGTGTCGTCTTGAAGAATGACTCATCGTTTCATGATTGACAATGCTGAGTGTAACCATGCTGCTCTTGAGGAATGACGAAGAAGTTGGTAAAAAGTCCTGAATCTTAACTTGCCAAGAATTCCGCCCAGACTTTTAAGAACTATGCGTAAGTCGACGATGAAATAGAAAGTAATAATTATATATCATCATTGACCTATTCAGAAATCTATTCACAATAATTCCACAGAACCCAAGAATTATCAGAATTCAAGAACACTGAACGAATATGTAGAGTTTAATGCTAATACAGTCTCCAGCGAGATTTTCACCTGAAAAGGTTCACTAAACCATGACACATGTGTACAAAAACTTTTTCAAATAGGAATACATTATGGATCCCAAGTTGTTATCGAGAGGGAATATGATTTTTAATTGTGGAAAGTCATCTATTTTATGTTGATGTTGGCACTACCATGTACTGACGAGAGGACAAATAGTCCGAAACCGGTTTCAAGTATGCCCGTCCCAATAATTGAATTGTAGCAAAAAATGTCAGTTAATAGAGTCAATGGATAGTAAACCACCTATAAATTCATATTATAATAAGCCTGTTGAATATAAAAGCTGCGGCAATGAATGAGTCAGTAACAACAAAGACATTATTTATTTTCTGCAAACCATTTCTTGGAATGTTTAAAGGCTGTACATTCAAATACAGAATCTCGAGGTGAAATATGTGACAATATAGAGCGGGCGCTGCGAAACATTCCGTTTGAAAAAACCGATGACCTCATTCTGATTGATGATTTGAGTTGTGGAAGACTTGATAAATAATATTATGGAGGTTGCCGGACAGAATTATGGTCCAATTTTTTTTTTTCGGCCCTTTAATAGGAGTTTTCGATTCCATCGCAGTAGTTGTGAAAAACTATGTTTTACAGAAAAAACATTGACCGCTATTTCTCGACTGGAATGTTTTTGCAATATCCTTCCAAACCTGGAACTGAAAGTTGCCAAAACAGCCCGTTGTCAGTTTTATTATAATTCTCCTTCCCAGCGTCACATACCTTCTCTCGAGTTTTGGAGCGGGCCGCGCTTTTCTCAACAGTTTTTGTGACTTCAGTTATAGCTGAACTTCATCCAGTATTATAACAGATACATTTTCCATAATTATAAAATAGCAGTGCTTCGAATTTTGTGATAAATTTTTTAAAAGTGAATAAATATCGTTATAATTAAAAAATAAAAAAAAGGCGAACGAAAAATTATGGTGAACTGGTGAATGAACCAATAGGAACTATTCAAATGCAGCAAGTCGACGCAAAGACGAAATTTCAGACAAATTTGAGAAGCTGTTTGATCCGAATGCTGATGAAGAACACTTCTCGTGGTATAAAAGTTGCATGGCCAGCTATATCGGCGAAGAAAAAAATTCTTGTCGTCACTGCATAAAAGTGCTGGAAGAAAGAGCTTCATCATCAACACTGGGCGTAGCTGGCCCATCAACTGACCCGCAAATCAAAAAGAAACAACAGTGATTCGTCGAGTGACTCATGCTGTTCCATTTGTGGTAATACGACAAAAACCAAAACAAAAAAAAATTTCAACTGAAATATCAGCAGCTTTGCTGTTTTTCAATACTTCGCGTCGATAATACAATGAAATTTTCACAAAAATTTGTTCTACGAAACACCAGAAGATTTGTTTGCAGAAACTTCCAATATCATACATCGTGTTACAGAAATTTCGTTTCATAACCAAAATCTTCTAGTAACGAAAGAGTTCGACCAACAACAAACATCACAAAAACAGTTACTGGCTGCTTTTGACAAATTAATGGCGGATATAAAAGACGGTGTTCCGACGACCGCTTTTGAATTGACATACTTGGCTCAACGCATGACTGTACTCGCTGAAGTAGAGGATGTAGTTCTAATCGTGATCTCAAAGTAATGCTGATCGATGAATTTGGTGACAAGGTTTCATTCTCATATCTTACTGAGAGGAAGCAATCTTCTTTGGTTTTCATAGCAGGAAGTTCATTAAGGAAATAGCTGAATGTGTACGTCGGCTAGATGTAGCAGAATCGTCATGTGTGCTAAAGAATTACGGAAAGAACTATCCACTACTGAACTCAAACCAAAGGGCAAGTTGTGTGATGAAACTGTTATAGAAGATGCCGCGAAGAAATGCACATTCACGCCGAAATGGAAGACTTTCATACAAGCCTCATTCAGCAATCGGAATCTCAAATTGTCAGGCAATACACTCCATGAAGCATTGGCGGTGTTTAGTGATAGTGTAATGAACAAAAAGACACCGCAACATACAGCTCTAGCCGATTCATTCACCACCTACCTAACTAAATCGAAACATATTCTACACTGTTGAACAATCTTAAACACTGTGACAATGACTTTCAAAGGAACATTAAGTGGTGAAGATTCTATGCACGTTACAATCATGATAGTTGATCAACAATAGAATGATGGAAAGAATACCCCACGGGCATGGCCTAGCTCTCCAGGTTGACTAGTCATTCGATATCTCGAGCTAAGCAGCAGGGAAAGACCGCGTCGAAAGCTCATAAAACTGCAGCAAAGTATTATATCATAGCTCGCATATCAATGAACACAAGATATTTTGGGGATATGCTGTCCTTCGGAGGAGACGTCAAGCCGGCGGTCCTGAGTCCATGGTTGTTGGACTCGTAAAGGATCCCTAACTCTGATTGGAATACCAGAGTGTTCGCAAAATTTCCGGTTGGGGGATATGTGGTGACCGGCGTCGATGATTGGCCTTGGTAGGAGAAACAGGCCTACGTTGAATAAATCATTTAAAAAAAAGAACACCTCACACACTGTTAAACCGAAACTAACTGAAACGGACTGGTGAAATATTTATATCAAGTCGTTCAACCAAAATCCCAGCTGGCTGCAAAAGGTTTTTTTTCTTGTTTGAAGAATAAACTGCAGCTCGTTTAATACCTCTTCAAGTATTCTCCAACTTTTCAAAAATCAATGCTGAAACAGAACTTTTTATTACCGGTGGATATGAAGACTCCAAAAAATCTTCAAGCTCCAAGGAGATAAGTCTTCTGTATTGCTAGATTCGAAGTCCAATCACCTAGAAGCAGATTGAAGGATTTTCAGCCATATTTTTGTTGCTGTTCGTGGAGGAATTGAACAAGTTTTTATAAATTGTGCAGATTCCCACGTTTTCGTACTCAATATCCACTTTTGTCATAAGCTATCGAATAGTAGTTGTTGAGGGACTTGGTTTGAAGGATCGGACAAAAATACTCTTCCAAGCTGGGATTCAATTCAAATGTGTCTGAAATTATAGGAACTTTTGATGTTTTGTAATTACATTGCTTAAAGGCTGCAATACATGGGCCTCCGAACTTACTCCTATTCGGTTATGAAAAACGAGATGGAAAGTTGTACCCGGTGCAAATAGCAAAACCACATATGCCACATTCTTTGATTAGGCTTTGCAAATATAATGCTGAATGCCTGATAATGTTTGGCACTTGTAGAATGAGCGATATCAATTGTATATCCCTTTGCAAATGCATCGGAAATTATTGTCAAAACTTACCTGAATGAATTTTTCACTACTTATTAATAGGTAAACCACTTTTTTCATTAAATTTGTATTGAATCAGATCATGCCATTTTTCCATACCTCACCTAAACCAGGTGTCAATAGTCAATAACATTTTTTTTTCGCAGCTACAGCGATGGAATCGGAACCTATTATAGGGCCGAAAAACAAAAAATTGGACCATAATTCCGTCCGGCAACCTCCGAAATATTATTCATCAAGTCTTCCTCAACTCAAATCATCAATCAGAATGAGGTCATCGGTTTTTTCAAACGGAATGTTTCGCAGCGCTTGCACTAATAAGCATAATTCACTTTTACGTTTTCAATTTGCAAAGTATTCTCAATATAGTGCACTATCACATCTTGTCCCAAATATACAAACTCAATTGCATGAGTCAGAAATTACATAAACCCATAAATCTAATGGTGAAAATGAATTTACTGTTGCCAATTATGCTGTGTCATCTGCTGGATAAACTTCAACCGTGTAAGACATGGGATCCTCTCATTCGTCACATTCTCTTGGGCCAAAGCGTTCATTGGAGCACCAATTAAAAAATAGCCAGATATGAAAGTTTCGAGATCCTTGGATAATAAAGGATAAAATTGGCCGGAATTCATAATTGCCTCATTTGAGTGAGCAGAGTATAAAATTCTTCGGAAGTTAAGTTGGAACCAGAAGTTATAGGTTTGATGTAGTATTTACAACTTTCACAGAAGATTCCCACAACTCACCAAAATGTGGTGATCGTGCAGCTATAAATACCCAAGATATTTTGTTTTTTGTCAAATAATTTTGATTCTGATCATCTTCATTGAAGTTTTATAGTTTTTTCAATTGATTATCAGCACCGACAAAATGTGTAGCATTCTCTGTCATGATTTGAGTGCATAGACCTCGTTGAGATATAAATCTTGATTCAAAAACCCATTCGTAGTGAGTTCACTTACTAATTCCAAGTGAACCTCCTTGCTGGCAACACATAAATATACAAATATAGCACTTTATCAACTTCCTTTTCCGTACTTCACCATCTCTCAAAGAAGGAGGACCTGCGTTATCGATGCCACAGTAAGAAAAACGTGGCTTGGCGTCATTTTAAGTTCTGGTAAATCTTTCATTTTTGGAAGAATAGATGATGGTCTCATCTTGAAATATAATAGACATTTCCGCAAATTTTTTCTCAGAATCTGCCTTCCTTTCAGAGGCCAATATCTAGATCGAATACTGGCCAATGTTGCCTACATGCCAGCATAGAACAGTTTTTTATGTTCATGATTGATGATCATTATTATCAACTCGTGTTGTGATGGACGAAAAATGAGAAATTTGTGCTCATATTTCGAATCAGAATTTCTCAGGCGACCTCCCACTCTTATGATATCGTTATCCAAAAATGGATTCAGGGTATTGAAACTACTGATTTTTAAGAGGACAGAATTCAGCAGAAAATTCACTTAATTAAACTAATTGAATAAATCGAGGTTCACTGTGATGTAATTCAATAATTGTGAGTTTACCTGGTAGTTTTGGATTATTTCTTTCTTAGGCTGAATCTTAGACATAACATGAAGTAATTTTGTGGCAGATGAATTCTTTTCAAAAATGTCCAATTCAATGTTAGATGTCGATATACAAGAAATAACTTTTAATTCTGGAATGACCCCAACATTTTGATGTAAAAGTAGGTATGATTAAAACAGATTTTCTTAACCATGAGGGTCCGTGCCACCATTTTTCTGAATCAACTATATGGGTAGGCTGAATACCCCTGAAGATATTTTCTTGAAAATTTATATGATGATATTTTGCCCTATATCAGACAATTGTTTTATTTCACAAACCCTATTACTCAACAAAGTTTTCGAATCACTAGGCTGTTCAGAAATCCAAGCAATCACAATACCTGAATATGTGTAATAGAATATCTCATCAACATAAAACTTAAGTGAATAAACTGTCCTATTCAAGTATTGGTATCGTGATAGGCTTCACCGTGCCAGTCGTGATTTTGCTGTCACTAAATTCACAGAAAATTCACTGAGTACAAATTATTCCATATAGTGGAATATTCGCGTTAGGCGAACCCTAGTACACATCGTTCATTTCATTTTGTTACGTCTAGTTACTTATCAGAATTGATGTCATAATAAAATATTCCTATTGAGAAGATTAGTTTTCCTGGTTCGAAATTAGTCAAATTCAAAAGTACTTTGCTGTCGGAAACTTTTTGTTTTTTATTTTTTTCACTCAGCGGTGGAGATGTCTTCTGCGCAGAGTTCTTGATTACCTATAGCGAAATTAGAAGGAATGGCGAACTACAATAATTGGAAGTGCGCATTGCAATTAACAAAGACCTCTACGACTTCGTTTCGACAGTAGTGGAAGAACCTGATCTCAAAGAGAATGCGAAGGCAAAAACCCCTTTTGTAGGAGAAACGTTTTGAAAAAAGTAATTTATCGGAAGAAAAATAAATTATTCATTTCAGATGGAGGGCACAGATCATATGAGAACCTCGTTTAATTTTTGGAAGAAAATCGCCGATTTGGTGAAAGACTTTGGCAGCACATACATCCGAGCGCAAACTAGGAGAAATTTCTATGAAGTTGAAATTGAATATTCAAGAATGAAGAACTGTGATGATTGTTATATGGTTTTGTTTTATCACGTTTAGTAAACGGAGAGTAATGTGAATTACCAGATTTTGATTGGATCATGTGCATTCCTTTTATGAAAACCACATCCAGCGAGTAGTTACATCTTCACTTTCCTCTTTCTCAGCTCCTCTTTATCATGTACTCGATTTTTCGAAAAAGACATTGTCAAATTATCGTCTCCAGTAGGACGGTTAGGCCAAATATATCAGTTCAACAAAGAAAGATTGACATTCTGGGGCATAATATGTATAGAGAACAAACCCATTCTGTTAATATTAATCGTTCTTTACCGAATTGTTCATTTGTATTCTAATTCGTTGACCCTCTGTATTCAAACAAAAGCAAAAATTTGAAATCAATGTCCCCATATGAAAACACTTTTGGCCAACGTTATAATGTGAGATAGTAACTGTTAAATTCCGTAGGAATTTGAGTTATACAATTCAAACCCTTATAAAGTGAATAATGACCTTAGTTCGTCTAGTGGTTTATTGGCATACTGCAAGTTTGCTTCTGAACCCTGTTTTTAGCTAAAACAATCTCAACACGTTCGGATCGCTAGGTGAATAGAAACGTCAATCATCAACCGCGAAAAGGGGTGTTCGTCAAGACTTCGCTTCGGCAGAAAGAGCGAAACGTATAACCGAGGGAGCTACAAATGAAATTATGGTTTGAAAATCGCATTTTTGGGGAACGGTTATGGCAACTACTCAGGAGTTTACCAAATTCCTTTTAGTCGAGGATCCGAACATGGATACAGGCACTTCAGAATACTCGGATTCTAAATCAAATGAAGGAGCGATTTCTCTGGACAAATCAGCGACAATAAAATATGTTTGTTGAACATGTATTTAACCATTGGCTACAGATACACTGAAAACAGTGTCTGAGACTGTATGCATTGGCAGACTGTCTCTATTTCAGGACACACACCTTTACCACAATCTCTTCTTGCACCTCGCCAAAAATCAGTATGCATGTCTCCACCAAAATTTGAACCTCTCCCCTTCACCAAAATTGAAACCTCTCACCTCCACCAAAATGTGCCACTAGCACTACTACCAAAATTCAACCTCTCTAAGGGCCTGAGGCTGGATTCAGACAGATCCGAAACCCGATCGTACGACAATCCTACAGCTTTCTGATTGGTCTAAATTAAAATTCAGTCCAATATAGACCAATCAGAAAGCTGTCGGATCGTCGTACCATCGGATTTCGGATCTGTCTTATTCTTGGGACATGCGGATTCATTTACATTCGAATAGAATGACGTTGACCGGTACTGAGTAGATGTGTTGAACTGCAACACAAAATAAAAACGTATACGGATGATTCTCAAGAATAAAGCCCTTTTGGTGTTCAATACGTATTCATTGTTTGTGGGGAAACAAATTTATCAGCAGGATGTATGACGTCGTTGTTCGAATGCATTCTGGAATATAACATATCATGTGATTACTAAGGACTTTTTCTATGAATTATAGGAATTTTCAATTTCCAGTTCAACTGAAAATAGAAATGATTGAAGATCTCACTGAGGTTGTACAAATAATGTATCAAATTTGACTGATCACTGGGGGAATTCCTCACCCAAAATTTCCAATGTTAACTTCGATTGAATATTATAAGAGTCTCGAATTCATTAATTTCATACCATTTTAACGAGCCCTCGGATCAAATATATAATTCAATCAAAATTAAAATATCAAATGATCATAATAATCTATTGGCATTCATTTCCTTGCGAATATATCATTTGTTAAATTGGAAAACTCGTTTCCATCATCGCGACATATAGCTCTACCATCCAATCACACTACATTATTTTATATTATTCAGTGCATTATTACCGAAGTCACATAGGTATGCCCATAGATTACAGAAACAAGTATAGTCAGGAAACATAGCAGCTCATTTTTGTAGAGGTTGTTGACCCAACCATACAACAGAATTGGATGTAATGAAATAAGCTGTACAAATTTATAATGCAGACCTCTGTATTATAGACCAGTTAAAGGCAGATCTTCCATATTTGGAGGAATTGATACAAACCAAACACAAATAAAAATCTATTCCGCCACACATTTACCATACGAAAAACATTTTTTTTTTTCAGAATATATGGAGTCACGTACCCTGATATGACTTCCATCCAAAATTCATCTTTTTTCAGTTCTTGGCACCATGACTTCCGAAGAAAAATATACTATGTGCACAAAATGTGGGTTGAAAATGTGATGCCACAGAAAGTTGGAATATTCAACTATATTCAATTGAATATATCAGAACGTTATTTCAATCATTTTGCCATCCCATTAATTATCAGTTGCTTTTGGAAAATGAATCGATGAAGGAGTAGCAAAAGACATTCTTCAGATTATCGCACCTAAGTATAAACCAGCTCCTCACCTATCTCTCCGCCAACTCAAACTCCGAACTTCCAGCTTACTAGTATTGGAGATAACAGGCACGAATAGCACGAGGTGTTGTTGCACGTGGAGAATGGTTTATTTGCCGTTTATTTCTTGAATATTGTCGTTTTAGTTTGCTGTGGCTTCAAGAGAGGCTTTGTGAAAGGAGTTTCTGAAGTTTACTCACATAATCGAAGTTTCGATATCCCGAAGTTTTTATCACTGTAGCATTCGAGGTTCCGTATTTAATATATTTTATTCGTGAGCTCGATACTCTGCTGATTATTTTCATAATGCCCTTGAATTATAAAAATCTAGTCATGTTTTTTCCCGTAAGTAATGGATGAGAAAATATTAACTCAAACCCGGCAATAATGATGATACCTCCTAAAATTGCACCGAGAAAGTTATTTTGTATCTATATATTTCCACTGATGAGCTCACAAGATAGTTCGTGCAAACGCTGCCTTTCTTCATGTTATTGGCACGGATGGCCCGACGAGTACAGAATTCTCACCCCTTCGTTGGGACCTATCAAACCTCTTTTTCAATAAATAAAAAAAAACAATAAAAAACATTATGCATGCAATAGATACTGCAATTTGACTCAATTATCATTTATATATTGACCTATTGGTAAAAAAAATAATTGATTGAAAAATATTAAAATCATAAACAAATGGGACTCACCGAACATCAGTTTATCCATGTTGAAAAATGTAAAAGACATACAAACAGGAGACAAAATAGGTACGGAAATAAACAAAATAAGGCACCAACAACATGTAACTCTTACAACCATCGACACATTAATAATGAATACCCGTTGACAAGAAGTCAAGAAAGATTTTCGATAACACTCTGAGAGTGCTTGTCATTATTTCTGCAAACGCAGTTGTTAGTTGACGTGGCAAACTGTCACCACTGACGGAATGTTACACCCTAGGTGGTTCCACTTATATATATATATATATATATATATATATATATATATATATATATATATATATATATATATATATATATATATATATATATATATATATATTCAGGGCTTCGGTCTGAAGAAAAAGATTACTCTTTTTAGCTACCCGAGCTTTCGCTAATTTTTATTAGCTTTTTCGAGGGCTACAATATAAAATGGACATCAAAAAGTATAAATATAAAAATAGAAGGTACATACTTGTGCTATTTGAGGTTTTTTTTTTGTGAATGAAATGTAAAGATAAAACATGAGATGTGTAAATTTTGACAATGAAAGGTGAAGTTATTGATTTGGAAATTCATAGTGTTCTTTTCACTGATGAAAGTTATATACAAGATGTATTTATTTGTTTAATAGAAACGAATAAATTTTACTGAGGTTTTCAATATCTGATTTTTTGTTCATGTTGTTTTTTCTCGTTTTAATTTCAGTCATTTCCAAAAAGAGACGTTTGTTCAAGTTTTTTTCAATATGAAGAATTTTTGTGTTATTATAATCAATTGTATGATCATTTTCAATAGAATGTTTGGTTAATGCACATGAATTTTGTCTCATATTTCTACAATCACTTTTGTGTAGAGCTATTCGTGTTTTCAAATTATTTTTTGTTTGACCAATATATTTTTTGTCACAATCATTGCAAGGAATTTCGTACACTACGTGAGATTTTTCAAAAAGTGGATCTTCATCTTTCAATTTTGAATGTAATTTGTTCAAAGGTTTTATTTTTCTTTGTGAAATTTTGATATTGTTTTCTTGTTTAAATACATTTATGATTTTGCTTGATAATTCTGGAATATAAGGAATAGAACAGCAAAATCATAAATGTATTTAAACAAGAAAACAATATCAAAATTTCACAAAGAAAAATAAAACCTTTGAACAAATTACATTCAAAATTGAAAGATGAAGATCCACTTTTTGAAAAATCTCACGTAGTGTACGAAATTCCTTGCAATGATTGTGACAAAAAATATATTGGTCAAACAAAAAATAATTTGAAAACACGAATAGCTCTACACAAAAGTGATTGTAGAAATATGAGACAAAATTCATGTGCATTAACCAAACATTCTATTGAAAATGATCATACAATTGATTATAATAACACAAAAATTCTTCATATTGAAAAAAACTTGAACAAACGTCTCTTTTTGGAAATGACTGAAATTAAAACGAGAAAAAACAACATGAACAAAAAATCAGATATTGAAAACCTCAGTAAAATTTATTCGTTTCTATTAAACAAATAAATACATCTTGTATATAACTTTCATCAGTGAAAAGAACACTATGAATTTCCAAATCAATAACTTCACCTTTCATTGTCAAAATTTACACATCTCATGTTTTATCTTTACATTTCATTCACAAAAAAAAAACCTCAAATAGCACAAGTATGTACCTTCTATTTTTATATTTATACTTTTTGATGTCCATTTTATATTGTAGCCCTCGAAAAAGCTAATAAAAATTAGCGAAAGCTCGGGTAGCTAAAAAGAGTAATCTTTTTCTTCAGACCGAAGCCCTGATATAGAAAAAACAACTTTGTGTACAAATAGACGGTCGAGAATACTTATCATCTATATATATATATATATATATATAAATGATGTGGGGAGGTTAGACGACTGTCTGAGTTAAAGAAAAATCCCTTTAATATTCGGGTGTGCAGTCAACAAGGAATTGAAACAAAGTGAACTCTTTATTCTGTTCAAGCTTTCGAGTCTTTGAGTCTTTATTGGCTCTTCGTCAGGAACTCTACAATGAATTGGGAAAAATTGTAAGAATAGAAAATTTTAACATGTGCTCACTTACGAATCTGAGGTTAATAATCCTTTTTTAATACAAACATGAAGGACAACATATCACAATACATCGACGTAATGGTAAAAATATAATATAGAACTTTTATTGAAAAATATGTGAAATCAAACAAGTAAAAGAATGAAAATATGGGAGTTGTTTCTCCTAACGGACATTGGGAACCATATATATATATGTATATATATATATATATATATATATATATATATATATATATATATATATATATATATATTATTTTGAAATAGCTACACTGTGTATAGGAAAGATAGGGACCTACAAGTAATGAATAAAAAATGGGGTGGAGGTGTATTGATAGCGGTGAATAATAGGTTTAGCTCATCTCTAATTCAAGTAGAAACTTTATTGGAAACAGTTTTCGTGAAACTCAATATTTCTGGTACCCCAATAATAATGAACGTAATATATATTCCACCTCAATCTAAATCTTTGGTTTACCAGAACTATTGTAATTTATTCGAAAACCTGGATCCACATATTGATTCAAATACACGTATAATACTTCTAGGTGACTATAATATTGCAGATGTTAATGGAACCACTTTCAAATTCGATGATAAGAATGATGATCCTCGCCGGGCCACCGTGCTGGGTAATCGCACGTTAAAAGGTAAGGCCTCGTTGATCCATTGCTCGCACAAGTTTCGACTTCTGAGGGTTGACGTTCGTCAGCTGGTTAACGAAAACGAACAATTTTAGAACAATTTAGAACAAAAAAATGTAGTAGCTAGCATGGCCTTATTATTAGAAACTCTCAATCTTAAATCCTACAATCACATACTTAATGAAAATAACAAAACATTGGACTTGGTCCTCAGTAATTTCAGGATAAAGGTGGAAGAGAATACATTTCCATTAGTTAAAACTGATAAAAAGTATCATCCAGCACTCTCGATTGAATTTGATATTAGAAAAAATAATGTTTACTGCAGTGAATCAAAAAATCTTCAAGACAAGTATAACTTCAAAAATGCTGATTTCAGATTACTCTACGAAATGTTGAGAGACCACGACTGGTCGCCTCTAAACCAATACGAAAATGTCAATGATTGTGTAGATTATTTTTATAAAATTTTCTATGATATTCTCAATGTTTCAGTACCAAAAATTACAAGACATTCAAATACACCCGGTAGAAAGTACCCGCCCTGGTTCACGGACGATATTAAATCAAGTTTAAGGTTGAAAGACTATTTCAGGAAAAAGAAAAATGACTCGGAATTCCACTTGAGTAACCTCAAACGACTTAGGGCAGAATTAAAACTGAAAATCAGAAAGACATACGAGGTATATATTCAAAATATACAGGGTAATATCAAACAGGATCCCACCTTATTCTGGAATTTTGTCAAAGATAAACGACAGAAAAGCACTTCTGAAACTTGTTTCATTATCAACGATAGGGAAATTAGTGATAAAAAAATTATCCCAGGAGAATTTGCAGATTACTTCGGCTCAACATATGAAAATGACTCTACATATGATATAACTGATATGAATAAAAGAACAAATAGCTTTCCACAGAATTTTTCTCAAAACTTTCACTTTGATAGAATAACTGTCGATGATATAGGAAAAGCGCTACGAAAATTGAAACCCAAAAGATCGTCAGGTCCGGACAATATTCCCTGTTACATATTCAAGGCTTGCAGAGATTCCTTGATTCACCCGCTACTCTTAATATATAATAAATCACTGAAAACAGGAATATTTCCTGATGAATTCAAGAGAACTAGAATAACACCAATATTGAAAAAAGGAGACAAAAAATGCATTACTAATTATCGTCCTATTGCAATACTCGACTGTCCAGCAAAAATTTTCGAATTCATTATCCAGGAGAAGTTGCACGCCAGTCTCAAAAGTGTCATATCGCCGAGTCAACATGGTTTTTGTAAAAAGAAGTCGGTTGAAACAAATTTACTCACATTTACTAATAAAATCTCAGAATATTTGGTTTCAAATTCACAAGTAGATTGTGTTTACACTGATCTTACAAAAGCATTTGATAAGGTCAATCATGATATATTATTAGCCAAACTGAACTTTTATGGAATGAGCAATCATCTGATCTTATTTTTCACTTCCTATCTTCGGTTGAGACCTCAGTGTGTTACATATGGGGGCGAGACTTCTCATGTATACTTAGTTGGATCGGGTGTACCTCAAGGATCGAATTTGGGACCACTCCTTTTCTTGATTTTCATCAATGATCTTCCTTTAGAGGTATCATCCGACTGTCTTCTTTATGCCGATGATTTTAAAATATATAACAAAATTTCAGATATAAATGATTATCTAGAACTCCAAAATGACATTGATCGAATATCTACCTGGTCGATGAAGAATAAACTGCTATTCAATCTTTCAAAATGTAAAGTAATATCCTTCAACAAGAACATTAAGAAAACTGAACTTTATTCATATACGATGCAGGGCTTAACATTAGAAAGGGTGTGGGAAGCCCATGATCTTGGTATTCTTTTTCAAAACGATTTTAAATTCAATCATCATATTTTCAACATTGCCAAAGAAGCCAGCAAACTATTAGGTTTTCTAAAACGTACCACCTCCGATTTCACCGATCCAAGTGTAATTCAACATTTATTTTTTTCACTAATTCGCAGTAAAATGGAATACGCCTCTGTTGTGTGGGATCCAACACAACGAAACTTGAAGCAGAGTATTGAGTCAATACAAAATAAATTTATTAAATATCTTTACTACAAAAAACATGGTGTGAGTCCTGGGTTTATTTCCTACAGTCCACTCAGAAAAGAATTTGGTATTGAAAAACTTGAATGCAGAAGATTTGTAAATAACATTATGATCCTCTCAAAATTGCTGAACAGTATGCTAGATAGCCCGTATCTGCTTGAGCAAGTAAAACTGTACGCACCACCTCCAGGACTCCGTCCTCGTCATGCATGCTTTCGGGTAAATAATGGTGGCCCCCTCAACAGAATATGTAACGAATACAATATGCACTGTGAAGAACTTGTTTATGGAATATTCGACCTTAAACCTATAAAATTTAAATATGACTTGAAAAAACTGGTAAAATCCTGGTAATCCTTATGGATAATCATGTCACGTCACTATATCCGTCAATCTCCAGTAATTTTTAATCTGTTTTGGTGCGAAGAAATCCCTCAGTTCCTATTTATATTTATATTAGAATATATTAAAATGTCAATTAAAAAATGAAAAACTGAAATGTATGAAAAACTTAAGAGAAACATATAATTAGGCCTCGGCCTGTTTGTTTCTAAATAAATAAATAAATAAATAATATATATATATATATATATATATATATTTATATATATATATATTTATATATATATATATATATATATATATATATATATTATGAGTACTTAGCTTTGTTGACGTTCCGAAAATCAAATCTGTTGCCGTTTTCAAAACTTATCACAAATAAAAAAATCTGTTCCGTTAAACTTTTTGGAAAATTTGTCAAATTTGTGAGGTCTGACATAGTATCCAGAAATTCAAGAGGGGTAGCCATATGAATTCGTTGAGATCCCAATATACGTTTTTTCATATTGTGGCAGACTAGTAACCCAAAATAATAACTACGAAATCGTGCTTTCTCCACTGAATGATGACTTTCATACAGTGTGAATCTGCATACCTATATGAAAAGAAACTGTTTCAACTCTGATACTAGTTCAATTGCGGACACCTTACTGATCAGTTTCTATTAATTTGAAACCGGCAATGAAGTACCGAATACGAAACTCTTTCAGGAGATGAAAGTTGTCGATGGGTGACTGTTTTTCCTTGAGAACATCTATTTGGAACATGTAGGAAATAACAGAAAATACGTGTCTATATTTTGCAAAATCCTTAAACATCAAAATTCAAGACCGTCTCATATGAAAAAAATCCAGAAACTGCTTGTCGTCTACAGATATTTTCAGTTTATTATTTCTGTTATTCATCTTAGAGAGTGAGCGGTTGTTACGAAACAATGTGAATATTCCGCAAACAATGCACTTTTGAAAAAATCAACATTTATTTCGAGGAGATTATGCCCCGATTTCGACACCGTGACGTTATCGATTAATTTTTGAATGGAAAGATAGGTCTTATGATACGTCATCTGAAAGTTCACTCAATAAAAAATCCTGATCACACCCAATTCACTATGAAAACTCGAGTGAGATCGAAAAAATTTACAGCGAATAGCCAATGCCTTTTTATCACTCTGAATAATGTTTCTGAGAACGAACCAAAATAATCACAGCTTCAACCAATCTTGCAATCGTCCCGCGACAGCTTAAGACTTCTGACATTTTTGTCTCTTCTTGTCGACGGGGTACTCAATTAGGTGGGCAGCCGAGTGTGATTCGTCTTCTTGAGTTAACGCTGATGAAGTTTCGAGTTAATACTCTCGAAAAGTAACCGAGGTGAAACGTTGTTGAACTGAATTTAATTTTATCCAATTTGAAGTTGAAGAAGTATTCGATATAATTCCGAGTTTGTTGTAGCAAGATTCCTTTCAATCTCAGATTCACTCCCGAGTTCTTTAATTGAATCATGTCGAACTTTCCTTACCGGTTACGACAAATAAATAACAATCTGTTTATGAATACATTGAAACTGAGCTCTGGCCTTACTGAAATGCTGGTGTTTACACTCCTTTAAATACCTAGAACACAAAAAATTTCAAACTGAGGAGTGCAATTTGAAATGGAATATGGCTCACTACAATATGTTGTCCTAGAATTCCAAATACTGGAGATAGTTGAGTGTATTAGAGGTATGATAGTGACAGAGGGCCGAATCAATTTTTTACCTCATTTGTTCCCAAATACAAATCTTTACGAGAATTCCGAATTTGTTTCTGTGATTCGATGTTTAGTATAAAAAATAGACACATTTCTCACAAGCGAAATTCCAACTGATATTCACATTTCCAATTCCAAAAAAGGAAAAATATATGATGTCTGATCACAAATTTATATCTTATATGTAAACTCTCAACCTGTAGTGGAAATGACATTTTCAGCACATTTTGTATGTATGATCTTCAATTTTTCGAACAATAAACAATATTCAAAAACTGGGTTGACACGAAAAAATGGTTCAATGGACAACGCCGCATTCCTTGAAAAATTTAAGGGTCATAGAACGCATTCATTGTCAGCAACTACCACATTTTCCCCTCGGTATGTCATGTCATTCTCCAGATCCTTCCGATGGTCCACCGATCTTGGGTAACCCTATATATAGTTCAATTGAACGTCAGGATATTTGTTTTTCATCTTCGGGTCATCAAATATTGATGTAGGGGGACTTTCACGACAATTCTAAATGAATATATCTTCATTTTTTATATTTTCGACAAACTTATGAACTGTACGTTCATTCTCCTTTCAATGAAATTTTTGCGGATTTTTCTAATGCAGTTTTCCATCAATTGAATCGGCGAATAGATTTCGAATTTGTCAGCCATACATAATGAACGCTTTCAAAATTTTTATGGTTAGTTAAGTTAATTCCGTTCTGCCCGGCCTGCACTTATCGGGTTGCACAAATTGAAATAATTATAACGTATCCCATATAATTTCCAGGGTAATGGCCCGATATTAAAGTTAATTGATATGGGAATCACTTCGGAATAATAACAAGCTAGAGGTCTAAATTGCATTATTCATTGATCGGGGCTCGCAATTTTAGGAGGCGTATTCGTTACACGTTTACGAGTGATGAAAACCCATAATGAGATGAGGCCTGACAGAGAAAGAAGCCACATGAAAACAGTCTTCTCAAATTGGTTGGAGGATCAAAAATGATAAAAACTCACTGAAGCCCTGAAGAACAAAAGTTATTTCATCTCCGATATGAGTAATATTAAAAATGACAAATTCATTGTCCTCGGAGATAAGAAAAGACAAAATTACCGTAATGGTTGAAACATGCATTAAAAAAAGTTACAATAAAAACGATCTGAGATCGTTTCTTGATTGATGTTGATATTCTGCATTTTTTTTGTTTCAGAGAATTCAACATGTTGAAGTATGCAATGGAAAAGTATGCATTCAATATCACTCAACATTACCCATAGAACGGTCTTGGGTCTTATTCTTTTTCATTTACATTCGGAGTATTGCTGATATCAAACATTTCATAGGTTATCTCATCTCTCATACTAATGATACATCTAGGCTCAACCAGCATACATATCTGATTGAAGCCTTAGTTCTTACGTATCAAACAAAAAATTTGGAATTTTGAGAGTCACCAGCAAGTATAGAACTGTGGCAAGATCGAATGGAGATGCCCCAACAAAAAGTTTAATTCAAATGTCCAGAGATACTTTAGGATCAGCATTCGAGATGGAATGAACATTCACTATATATTAAAGGCCCATACAGACGATTTTCAAATTATTTCGTTTCAGATCTATTTCGTCGAAAACATTTAATGATGGTATACATATCCATAGCAAATCCATAGACAAAATACAAGTCACCCAAAATACAGTTGTGAAACCATCGAATATCAGTTTATATACTTCTAAGTGTTTCAAATCAGTATACTACTTGTCATTATCATCTTTCATCCTGAACAAAATAATGAACACTAGATTTGTAACACATGTGACATACCATATTCATTGAAATTCACTCGTACAAGAACATTCACCTAATAATTTTGGTATTGATAAAATATACTAATGAGTTGTGGGTATTAGGAATTGAAAATTCACAATTGGTGGTAAGTTGTTCCAATGTCTCTTACTTGTAACGGTGCTTCATGAATTCATTGAATTGATCCCTTTGAATTTCCAGGAATCAGAATTGGTCCTATGGTATGACTTCCTGATATTTCATAAGACACAGTTTTTTCTCGAGGGTTCTGTGTATGAACCCCGCGGAATGAATGTGGGGAACTGTCATACCAATGACGGCAATCATGACTAATCACAGCTCCTTTCAAATAAAATGCACACCCAGCAGTAAAATGTCGAAAAAGTTTTTCCTTGAGGCCTGTTTTATGAAAGTATATGTTCTTGTATCAAGTATTCGATATTGTATTTCTCCTGAAGGGACAAGATATGAAACTATTATAGCCAATAATGAGTTGTAAAAAAATATGTCGATTATGGCTAATCAACCGATCAAACCGACACGACGTTTATACATAGTCGAACAGTTTGAAAGTCTATTATGGCCAGTCGATTGCTCTGATCGTATTCAAGAGATATAATGAGACCTTTCAGCGTTTCTGTAGACACTAATGAATTGAATATGAAAAAATTCCTGTATTCATCTGATGTCCGTTGAAGGATCCCCATTCCTCAGAACAAAACTCACTTTTTGAAGTTTCAGTTTTTGAGTATCAGCCTGTATAATTTGAGTTTCCAATCAGTTGACTCCCAACGTTTCACTTCAAAAATATCAAATATTTTTCGCGATATCCTGAAATCTTATGATACTTGCTGCAATTTCCTGAGATTCCCAAAGGACTGTGTTGTTCGGGTGACAAAATCATATTGTTGCACTTAAATAAGTGTGCCTCACTCAGGGATGAAAAATGAAGTGAACTGCCTCTACAAAAATTATGAATGATGGTATTAATTCGAGATATTTTCAAGAAGAAAACTGATACGATCTTTATTTACTGAGAGCTTGTGATATATACTAACTGGTATCCTCTGGACTCTGAACGAAGACAAATGAATAGCTTCACAATATCCGTACGCTGTGAAAACACGAAGCTAATGAACTGAACAGAATTATACTCATACAAATCAAAACTGAATGATAATAAAAAATAACTGAGTTTTTCTACTAAGGCTCACTTCTGTAAGGGTTACCGACTTTTTCATTTCCCAAGTGAACCTGAAGATTCGAAAAGATCAACAAAGAACGAATACATGAATTCATTCACATGTTAACATCAAAATTCGAATATAAATGCAATGGAAACTGGTTGGAATTATAAAACACCATTAATCTTCATCACAACGATTCTGAAGTAACATGGATTCGTTCTTGTAGACGGTGTAACAGAAGATGCTGTTTGCAAGGATCAATGCGGATAAACCTGAAAGCTCCTTATATTTATTACAAATTCGAGCGGGAATGGATTAAATGGATCTGAGTTGTGAATAAATTAGACACGATGAGATTTATATCCCCAATTTTTATCAGTGATGAATTGTAAACGTGAATACCCAGAGAGGCAGTACGCGGGTTTCGAACAAAAGAAAAATATAAAAATAATTCGGTCTCCTCTCGTGAAACGAATGGTAATGGCCTAGTTACCAAACCGCACCGAAATAGCCCTTTTAAAATCACTTCCTAACCTCATAAGGAATGATAAAAACGAATATGGAACATAAACCCCGGAAAGTAATATATGGCAACATTATCTCTGACACGGTAATATATAATACAAAGCCGTTCGAGAATCGTGCGGACAGAAATTAATGAATTCCGGGATCTTCGGAGTCACACCAGCGAAATGTGTTCTATCGAGTGGGCTTCGCGACTTAGTTATAAAGCACGGAATAATATATCAGGATGAAGAGGGAAGTCATCCGATAATTCGAGTCGGGAAGAGCGGCTCTTTTCCGTGTTTTCTGTGGAGTGACTCGAAACGTGGAACTGACAGGCTTGTTTCGGAAGATATCCAGAAGCTTTTTAAAAATCGATCGAAATATCAGACAGTGCCATTGGATAGGGAGTTGTGATGGTTCATAGCTCGATTCGCTATCGAAGAATTGTGGGTTCATTCCCAGAATACTTCACCACACAAAAACTCGTCTCAGCATAGATCATCATCGATTAATTTTCTGATAGGTAGGGGCATTGAAATTTTCTCGAGTGGTGTCATTTCTTGCTCATTACTGGTGATGAAATATATTTTTTCTGCGGCCATAACACAAAACTGCTCTATCTCAACTGTTCTTGATAGAACAATGAGGTGTATTGTCTTTAATTTCATTTCTTCACATGATGAGACAATGACCTCATCGTGTTATAGTTGTAGTTATTATGACGCATTAAACCAGGTGTTTTATGGAATGCCTAATTTCAACCAATGACAGCTTTGTTCGCTGTGTTGATTGTACTCAAATGGAAAATTTGAAAGATATAATTTGAAATTCATGTTATTCAAAAATCATTGCAAACAGCATCATTCCTCTCTTATTTGTTATAGTCTTGGAGAAAGTATAGTATATAACTTGCATAGAGTACTTATTTCCCACCCTTATTATTTTAGAAACGTCATACTCGTAATTATTGGAAGAGGCCCAAGAGTACACTGCCAGCTTCCACTTAGATTTGGTAGTAGGTATGTCTCTTCCTACCATTTATTTTCCTTGTCCTACTTTAAAATCACAACGTATTTGATGACTATTCAAGGAACTGTGACATATTACACAAGACACGCGGTATTATAGAGATCACCTAGACATAGATTGGAAATCACACACAAAAGTTAACCGAACTCTTCTTTACAACAGTAAAAGTACCCGATATCATCAAACATTGAATCCGAAGGCATTCAAAAATGAGTTAAAGTATTTTTTCAATAGCCGATACTTCTGCTCAGGTCAAGATTAGCTCCAGGCAAACTTTGTTATATGAAATTATTGTGTTGTATTGAATCAAAATCGTGGAACTTCCTCATTTTTGCAAAGTCCGATACAATATATACAATAATGAGCCAATATTTCCGTATCATTGAACCAACATTAGTCAAATATATGAGTGCCATTTAGGGTTCCGCAATAAGATTGTTTTTGTCATATTTCCAACAGAGGCATTCACCCGTAGTGGATTTCATTCTTTGATCATTTCATCTTCCTGATCAGGAATGATAGTGAACTCCAAAACTAAAAGTAAAATCACATTGCTCAAATGAAAACTGTCACTTTTTTCATTGTATTTTTGCTTGGGTCTATAGAATTGAAATAATTCAACTAGCGGAAGTGTAATTCTGCAGTTGGAAAATATATTTCTTAAAGTATTGCACTTTATTGTGCAATTTACAACTTTTAGTTTGCATTACCTCTGCACGTGTTTCACTCTACAACAGCTTCCTCAGACGTGTTATAGGACTACAATGGATCCAACCTTGTGCTTCCATATATTCATAGCTTGATGACTATCAAATAACTCTCTTGGAAAGAAGTAATTACACAAATTTCTGAGCTCAACTGCTGAACTGATGCTGAATAATCATATCCCATCATAACAAAACAGGTAGGGGAAGGGCGAATATCTCGAATCTACTCGGGTCATCTAGCAAATGTCCTGACTTTTTGTCAATGTTGGTCTATGGATTTGTTATTGATTGGATTGATTCATAGTCATGTGAGAAAATGATTTGCAAATTTGAAATTGGTATTTCCATTCAAAAAACTATATCTATGCGCCTTCAATCTCTTGGTGAATATGTTCCCGTTGGACCAATATAAAGTTCACCGTCAACCTGTATGCCCCTGATTTATCCAACACTGAAATTTCATTTCAATTGTTTTCAATGAATTCACCCACTAGGGTTAAGTGAACGTTCACTGAATCCGCCTCTAGATAATATAGACGTAACTTCTGATGACTGTTTTTTTATGATTTTATACTACTATTGTACACTGATATATGATGATTTGAAACTTTTTGTGGAGGGAATGGAATTTGCGAATTTGTTTATTTGCATTCTTCTCTGATTCAGAATATAGAAATTATAACATATATGAAACACGCACCTAACAACAGAGAGTGTTTGTATTTTTTTTTACTTGTCTCATAGAAGTTGTAATTCATTTATTTTTTGTAAGGGGAAAGAAACAAAAAATAACTACTCGAACTAATATAATGTGAGCCTTGTAATTCAATGCCGACTGTGAAGCATGAACATTGGAGAGATACTTCAGAGGATGGACAAGTAACATGAAGATCAGATATGATCTGAAGAATTTATGACTTGCAACTGCACCATACTGTATAACATTTCGGTATAGATTTTTCTACATTTAAAATCCTCAGTTTTCGCATTGAGTACAAGAAATATATTCAACGAACCTCATGTGAACTTGGAAAACTTCAAATCATATTATACCTAAAGTTGATATTCTAGGAGAGCTCATGTGAATGTGGGAAGTTCGAAGATTGAAATGGAATGAACAAATTATTCATTCTGCCTTAGACAGGATAATATTGTATTGGAGATTGACATTGACAGAATCGAGTATTTCATTCAGAATTGAAACCGTTTGTTCTAGACGTAAATTTCGACAACCAAGCCTTTTTCAATAAGCTATGAGCTATACATTTTATATCTATGCATCCAGGCTTGTAGACGTTACACTTCAATTGTAATTGATTCAATAATATTTCTTGATTATTATATAATTTCGACCACCTTTTTCTTTTCGTGAAAATGGCATCATCGGAATAATGAATAAAATTTGTATTCGGTTATTTCTACAACTTACGTAGAAAGAGTTGATACTTTCACTTCTCCACAGCAGGAAAGCATGACAATGATGTTTGAAATCGATAGAAGAAAAATATCGAATTAATGGTAATAACAAACCATCATACTCCTTTAACAGATGGAAAAAATCTTCCACGAAACATTTGCCACCTTGAGAAATTTTTCCATCGAATCGTGTTTTCAATTTCTTACATCTGAATCAAAAATAAAATATATCACTCCAGTAATCCCGCAGGGTTTGGTACTTGGACCTGTCCTATTATTATCAATGACACCACCTTTCTCAAAACCAGTCTCAAGACAATTTCATTTGCCAATGACACTACTATATTATGCCAAGGTGAGAACATAGTTGAATCACAAGTCTTGAACATGGACTGCAATATTCTGGAAAAGAAGCCAACAACAGAATGGGTGGGGGTACGCAGGTGAGAGTTTTTGCATATTCTAGAAAAGGGTGGAATTTACCCTTGTAGGCAACTATTAATTCAGCATCGAATATTGATAGTCTGTTCTCCATTTATAGTGGAAACTGTGAGTTCAATCCACAAAAATGTTTTTGTTTTTGTCAAATATGTTCCACAATTCAAACAGTAATGTAATCAGCCTCTCTTTTTCACATCACCCTTCATAAAGGATTCTCTAATATATTTTGGAATCAAGATATATAGCGAGCACCTTCATTATCTCAACAATGTATCTTCAATATAGGTTACGAATTATCCAAAAAACCTAATAGAGGAGTTCCATTTTAATTATTTTTGAATGTTCGAGTGATTTCTCTTGTTTGAATTTTCTGTATACATGCGTATTTGTGTAAAATTCATTCGAAAGGATATTCCTCAAATGGATGAATTTGTTTTGGAAACTTAAAGTGTGACATAATGAACAGTCTTCAATTAAGTATAGGAAACCGTTTGTCGGTGAGATTATCTTTTCAGACAATAAACGCATATCCCAAGTAGCACATCATATTGGCTGAACCCCGAGTTCAGATTGGTCCAATATAGATTCATCGTAAGTGAAAAATTGATGTTGAACTAATATTGATCAATATTGAGAAAAAGATATCTCATTATGAATATTGGCTCAATATTGACAATAAATTTCAACTGCATTTTGTAAGGTTCAATATTGATAATATATGGGTTTGATAACATATTACCAATATCTGAATTACCATATCAGGTAATAATGAATAATATCAGTTTAACAACATAGATATTTCAATATTGTCTGCATATTTTGTATATACTCAATTTTCAACATCGAAATCTAATGTATATTCGACATTGTTTGGGAGCGTAGATTAAAATATTGTATTTTCACGTTAGGTGGCATATCGGCATGATACTGCAATATAGATATGCGAATTCTGATATTGCTTGAATATTGTTTTAACAGTAGAATGAAAATATTCGAAGAGTCATTTTAGAATCACAGCCTGAAAAGGGGTATCGGGATTTTGAAGGTGATCACTTAATGTATTCAAACATATATCAATATCGGTAACGCAATATTCATCACGAATTATTCCTAACAAAATTTGGAAAAATTGAAATATCGACATGTGGTGAATTTCAATACCAGAAAATTACGTCCAGAACATTTGGCACAGCAAGTTTGATATTTCAAATCACCATCACATAAGACAGTGATCCTTCTGTGTTTTTTCGAATATATTTCGTTGTTACTTAAGTTTCTAACATTTTAATGTTGTCTCGAAGATAACTAACTTGAAGTCACCACATCTATACCACCCAACTCCTTCTCATAAACAAGTCACTTCGTGCCGTAGAGTGTATAGTGGTCGACCACAATATTTCTCTTCTGAAGGTCATGAGTTCAAGCCCCGCAGCAGCCAGAGTTTTTTCCAGGTTAGTATTCGGTTAGTTGATACAGATGAGTGAAATTTTCCAGTTGACTATTCAATAAAAAAGATATGTATAATCCCGAATATTATAAAAAAAAAATTAGTGACATCAATCGAATATTCCCTTTTAGTCGATATATCATTAACAATATTGTACCAATATAGTTGAAACGATATATTCTTACATTGGTTTCGAATGTTGATCCAATATCGCCGAATGTTCAAATTTTTTTTGTGGCCAATATGATATCTACAATATAAGGTTAATATTTTCGTAATATTGAACCAATATTGGTCTAATATGTTTGTGCTACTTGGGATCCATCTCTCCATATTTCATAGATTTGACCTCGTATTCTAATTATTATTCAATATGTCGGTTGTATTTCTATTTCATTTTGTTTTGAATACATATGTAGGGCTAGATGGAAGAGCAAATCGATGTCGCTCTGTAACACAATTGCTTTGTCACTTGATGAGCTCACAAAGAACACCTCATTTCTGAAAACTACATCCGAATCAATCGAACATTTCACAATCTCTCCAACACAATTGCACTAGAACAGGAAAGAGGAATAGCGAAACAAAAGAACCCGGCTTAACGGTTTCCCAAATTAAGCATCATTTGATATATTGCGACTAATTCAGCATAAGCTCAGTGTTACGGAGCGCCAATGTCGAGGCGCGGGCTCAAAGTCAGACTTTAATTAAACCGGTTAAACGCAGAGTCTTTATCGAAAAGCCACTTGGTTTATGAGATGCCGCTACTGCTCTGACATCGACTTATTAAAAGTTAACATACAATTTCGCCAGACATAAATCAAAACTTTACCTCCTTTGGCTTTGAGCTTTCGGAAACAACTAATTTATTTCGCTTTATGGGTTTTTGCGCTCCGCCGCCGACGCGTCGATTCGAGTCTCGATTGAAATTAGTTGCTCGGTTTCAGAAGAAATGTGTAGGTGGTCGATGAATTTACTGAGAAACTATTTCTCTATGTGATATGAAGATTTGGAGGAAGGTGAACCACCAGGATGAGGGGGCATCTTTTTTCTATGTATTCTCTTTGTTTTGCATTTGTTTCTTGATCTGGTATAGTCACCTGAAAATAAATAACAGCACTGAAATATTTCCATATGCAACTTACATCGTAAGATAGCAAAGTAAGACTTGCATTAACACAAGAAACCAAGAAAATTTTGAGATGAATTCAAAGAAAAGAACCCAAAAGGGAAATTGACAGTAAATTATCAGTTTGACATAATTACTAGAGGATGATTACTTATTTTTATCATCATATAGGGTTATGAGAAGAAACAGGAAATGAGTTTATATATACGATTAATTTAATAAACGATGAGATTTTCCGATATCTTTACTTTTCTACCAAATATTTTTATGTTTCACCATGAACACTTTTTAGATGTCTTTGATAATGGAATAAAGTATTCTGAATTTCATATCGGAATGGGGTTTTACCAAGTAATCCAACGAAAGTACGGAAATAACATCGTTAAACTTTTCAAACAATGTCCAATCTTTACAACAAGCACGCAAAAACAGAGAACAAGAAGATTTTCCTGATGAAATGCAGAAAGAACCAAGTTTTCCCTAGACATATTACAGAAGGATTGATGAATATAAATAACATCATTAACCATCAAGAAGGAAGAATAGGAAATAGCATAAATAACTTCAACTTCAAGTTAAGAAAGAAAATAATCGATCTAGAAATTAAAATTACTTTTAGTGACCTGAATAGTATAGAAAAAGAATTGGAATCAATATTCTCTATACTTGAAGAGACTATACCTGCCAATATATTGAAAGAATTTGAACGGAGACAAATTATTATATATAATAGGATATTTCATGACATAAAGCAAAAACAGCAAAGAAAATTCAACCAAATTTATTCAGATGAATTAGATAAAATAAAAACTAACGAAAAATGGCTCAGAAACTTAACCGAAATCAATATTCCTATCACAGTCATGAAAATACTTGCTTTAGGTCCTAAATTCAGTGTCCCACCTACTTTGGAAAATATTAATATACCTTTCATACTGGCAGATATAGAATCAGCTATGCAAGACTACAGTGACGAAAAGAAAAACTTTTACCGTGCTCGATGTACTAACATTCTCACAAATTTTGTACATAAAAGTATAAATAACAATCATTATTTGAATAAATGTTATAATAAAACCAAAATATTTTTAAAACAAAATCCAAATATAATTATCACGAAGAGCGATAAAGGAAATGTCACAGTAGTAATGTATAAAAAAGAGTATATAGAAAAAAGCCAAGAACTTTTGAATGACAAAAAATATTACAAAGAATTGAAAAGAAATCCTACTAGTACTTTACAACAAAAAGCCAACAAGTTGATCTCGAAACTAAAAAATAGTAAGAAAATTGATGAAAAAACTGCCAATTCTCTGACTATTTATAATTCAGTGGCACCACGATTTTACACCTTACCTAAAATACATAAATCCACTCTATCCATGAGACCTATTTTATCATCCATTGATTGCCCTAATAGCAAAATCTCAAAATTATTAACAGATATACTTACCAAAGCCTATGATATCGGTAATTCATATTACATAGAAGATTCGTTCAAATTCGCAGAATTCATCAATGATTTTCAATTACCAAAAAACTATGTTTTGATTAGTTCAGACGTCGTTTCGTTGTTTACGAATATACCATTGAAATTAGTAAAAGAAACTATATTAAAAAAGTGGGAAATCATACAGACATATTCTGGATTCGATAAAAAATATTTTCTAGAACTTTTAAACTTTGTTTTTGACTCGACCTACTTGATTTTTAACAATAATTTCTACATGCAAACATTTGGAACACCAATGGGATCAAAAATCAGTCCCATTATATCTAGTTATGTTATGGATGAACTCATAACTACAAGTCTAACAAAAATTAATTTTGAAATACCATTTTTCAAACGCTATGTTGATAATATAATATTGAGTATACCAGAATCAGAAATAGAAAACCTTCTCAACATATTCAACCAATTTGATTCCAATTTACAATTCACTGTAGAGAGGGAAATCAATAACACCATACCTTTCTTAAATATGCTTCTGATAAGAACTAATCATAATAAAATTTTAACAAAATGGTATCGAAAACCTATTAGCAGTGATAGATATATCAACTATTACTCATATCACCCAACGAAAATGAAAATCAACTTGATCCAAGCTTTGAAAAATAGAGTAATAAAATTAACACATCCTTCATTGAGACTTGAGAGTCTTAATAAACTGAAAATTATTTCAATTGAAAACTCCTACCCAGTAAAATTGATAAACAAAATTCTTTTCAGTAGTGAAAATCTTAATCACCAAACTTCAAACGAAAGACAAGTAAATTTAATTGATGATTCCCAACATCAAATTCAACCACCAATTTTCAAATCACTTCCACACATTCATGAATTAACACCTAAATTAATAATTGTATTCAAAACTGGAAAAATCAAATTTGCCAAGAAAAATATTTTAACAGTTTCTAAAATTTTCACTAAAATAAAAACACCTTTTGACATAAAAGAAAAATCAAATATAATTCATGAAATACCATGTACTCAATGTGAAAAAACGTATATTGGTCAAACATCAAGAAATCTGACAAGTCGTATTATCTCCCATAAGAGTGACTGTAGAAGAGGTGTGAAATCATGTGCCCTAGCGGATCATGTTATAAGTGAAGATCACGTTATGGACTTCAATAATCCAAAAGTTTTGACCATTGAGAAAAATTATCAAAAGAGAATATTTTTAGAAATGGTAGAAATTAGTAAACATGACCTAACAATGAATAAAAAAACCGACATCGAAGGTCTTAGTAAAATTTACACGTACCTTTTAAAAATACAAAATTCACAGTCTCATGACTAAAATGATCGTTGACACTTTTTGTGGATATCGACTGCCCTGGCATCAAATTCGATTTGATGTTAGGGTGGTTGATGTCTACAAGAAGTTTCAACTTAACAGTAAAGATATCGAAAAATCTCATCGTTTATTAAATTAATCGTATATATAAACTCATTTCCTGTTTCTTCTCATAACCCTATATGATGATAAAAATAAGTAATCACCCTCTAGTAATTATGTCAAATTGATAATTTACTGTCAATTTCCCTTTTGGGTTCTTTTCTTTGAATTCATCTCAAAATTTTCTTGGTTTCTTGTGTTAATGCAAGTCTTACTTTGCTATCTTACGATGTAAGTTAAATATGGAAATATTTTTCTACCAAATATTTTTATGTTTCACCATGAACACTTTTTAGATGTCTTTGATAATGGAATAAAGTATTCTGAAAGCTCAGACCTACCAAAGAGAACACTTTTAATTGTGGCCATCTGATCCTGACTGCATCCCCAAGAAGTATATCATTTCTTACCAAGTTCAGTCAAGATACTCCTGAATTTCATATCGGAATGGGGTTTTACCAAGTAATCCAACGAAAGTACGGAAATAACATCGTTAAACTTTTCAAACAATGTCCAATCTTTACAACAAGCACGCAAAAACAGAGAACAAGAAGATTTTCCTGATGAAATGCAGAAAGAACCAAGTTTTCCCTAGACATATTACAGAAGGATTGATGAATATAAATAACATCATTAACCATCAAGAAGGAAGAATAGGAAATAGCATAAATAACTTCAACTTCAAGTTAAGAAAGAAAATAATCGATCTAGAAATTAAAATTACTTTTAGTGACCTGAATAGTATAGAAAAAGAATTGGAATCAATATTCTCTATACTTGAAGAGACTATACCTGCCAATATATTGAAAGAATTTGATCGGAGACAAATTATTATATATAATAGGATATTTCATGACATAAAGCAAAAACAGCAAAGAAAATTCAACCAAATTTATTCAGATGAATTAGATAAAATAAAAACTAACGAAAAATGGCTCAGAAACTTAACCGAAATCAATATTCCTATCACAGTCATGAAAATACTTGCTTTAGGTCCTAAATTCAGTGTCCCACCTACTTTGGAAAATATTAATATACCTTTCATACTGGCAGATATAGAATCAGCTATGCAAGACTACAGTGACGAAAAGAAAAACTTTTACCGTGCTCGATGTACTAACATTCTCACAAATTTTGTACATAAAAGTATAAATAACAATCATTATTTGAATAAATGTTATAATAAAACCAAAATATTTTTAAAACAAAATCCAAATATAATTATCACGAAGAGCGATAAAGGAAATGTCACAGTAGTAATGTATAAAAAAGAGTATATAGAAAAAAGCCAAGAACTTTTGAATGACAAAAAATATTACAAAGAATTGAAAAGAAATCCTACTAGTACTTTACAACAAAAAGCCAACAAGTTGATCTCGAAACTAAAAAATAGTAAGAAAATTGATGAAAAAACTGCCAATTCTCTGACTATTTATAATTCAGTGGCACCACGATTTTACACCTTACCTAAAATACATAAATCCACTCTATCCATGAGACCTATTTTATCATCCATTGATTGCCCTAATAGCAAAATCTCAAAATTATTAACAGATATACTTACCAAAGCCTATGATATCGGTAATTCATATTACATAGAAGATTCGTTCAAATTCGCAGAATTCATCAATGATTTTCAATTACCAAAAAACTATGTTTTGATTAGTTCAGACGTCGTTTCGTTGTTTACGAATATACCATTGAAATTAGTAAAAGAAACTATATTAAAAAAGTGGGAAATCATACAGACATATTCTGGATTCGATAAAAAATATTTTCTAGAACTTTTAAACTTTGTTTTTGACTCGACCTACTTGATTTTTAACAATAATTTCTACATGCAAACATTTGGAACACCAATGGGATCAAAAATCAGTCCCATTATATCTAGTTATGTTATGGATGAACTCATAACTACAAGTCTAACAAAAATTAATTTTGAAATACCATTTTTCAAACGCTATGTTGATAATATAATATTGAGTATACCAGAATCAGAAATAGAAAACCTTCTCAACATATTCAACCAATTTGATTCCAATTTACAATTCACTGTAGAGAGGGAAATCAATAACACCATACCTTTCTTAAATATGCTTCTGATAAGAACTAATCATAATAAAATTTTAACAAAATGGTATCGAAAACCTATTAGCAGTGATAGATATATCAACTATTACTCATATCACCCAACGAAAATGAAAATCAACTTGATCCAAGCTTTGAAAAATAGAGTAATAAAATTAACACATCCTTCATTGAGACTTGAGAGTCTTAATAAACTGAAAATTATTTCAATTGAAAACTCCTACCCAGTAAAATTGATAAACAAAATTCTTTTCAGTAGTGAAAATCTTAATCACCAAACTTCAAACGAAAGACAAGTAAATTTAATTGATGATTCCCAACATCAAATTCAACCACCAATTTTCAAATCACTTCCACACATTCATGAATTAACACCTAAATTAATAATTGTATTCAAAACTGGAAAAATCAAATTTGCCAAGAAAAATATTTTAACAGTTTCTAAAATTTTCACTAAAATAAAAACACCTTTTGACATAAAAGAAAAATCAAATATAATTCATGAAATACCATGTACTCAATGTGAAAAAACGTATATTGGTCAAACATCAAGAAATCTGACAAGTCGTATTATCTCCCATAAGAGTGACTGTAGAAGAGGTGTGAAATCATGTGCCCTAGCGGATCATGTTATAAGTGAAGATCACGTTATGGACTTCAATAATCCAAAAGTTTTGACCATTGAGAAAAATTATCAAAAGAGAATATTTTTAGAAATGGTAGAAATTAGTAAACATGACCTAACAATGAATAAAAAAACCGACATCGAAGGTCTTAGTAAAATTTACACGTACCTTTTAAAAATACAAAATTCACAGTCTCATGACTAAAATGATCGTTGACACTTTTTGTGGATATCGACTGCCCTGGCATCAAATTCGATTTGATGTTAGGGTGGTTGATGTCTACAAGAAGTTTCAACTTAACAGTAAAGATATCGAAAAATCTCATCGTTTATTAAATTAATCGTATATATAAACTCATTTCCTGTTTCTTCTCATAACCCTATATGATGATAAAAATAAGTAATCACCCTCTAGTAATTATGTCAAATTGATAATTTACTGTCAATTTCCCTTTTGGGTTCTTTTCTTTGAATTCATCTCAAAATTTTCTTGGTTTCTTGTGTTAATGCAAGTCTTACTTTGCTATCTTACGATGTAAGTTAAATATGGAAATATTTTTCTACCAAATATTTTTATGTTTCACCATGAACACTTTTTAGATGTCTTTGATAATGGAATAAAGTATTCTGAAAGCTCAGACCTACCAAAGAGAACACTTTTAATTGTGGCCATCTGATCCTGACTGCATCCCCAAGAAGTATATCATTTATTATATATATATATATATATATCTATATATATATATATATATATATATATATATATATATATATATATATATATATATTTTTGTCGAATTCTATGCGGCTCTGTGAACTTCGAAATTCATTATATACCTATATCCATCATTGATCTCTTATGGATATCTGGAGGATGACTGGATGAGATACCTGTATGGATATCCAGAATGAAACTCCACGATAGGATATCTTATGGACATACATTTTATGTCCACGGATATCCCGCTTTGAATAGGACTTGAAGTGGATATCCATAGGATATCATGTGTTCACTGGGATTGAGTGCAAAATGTTGTTCGTTGCTATGAATTGAAAATTACTCCTCCATGCGAAGGATGACACAAATAAATATAAAACATTGAAACTTCTCATCTGTTATGTTCAAATAAAACTCTTTTTTCTTGTGAACCGTTCTGATTGGTTTAGATCGACAGACAGCTGACAGGGCCCATGTCAGAGTCCATGGTGACAACATTGTTTCTAAAATAAATGAAATAACCAGGACGGGTCACTCGTCTATGGTCGAGATATGATACTCTCGAAGAAAAAGATTTTTCATTAATGGAGGGCATCGAGTTCATGATGGGACCTAGCTCGTATTGAAAGAAGGCTAATCTACTCAGCTCGAACCTTCTCTTTTTTTAGGTGGTGGTATTTTTTTGAAGACCCGATTGATATTGGTTGCACGTTTATACTGCATTCATCAAAAGGAATATACAAAGAATTCTGTGATCAATAAAGACCTTTCAAGAAACAATAATATTGTTTCAAAGAATCTCAAGACTGTGTGCCTTCCATATGAATAATGAGAGCATATAGTTATTTCAACTGATTCTCCATTCTCCATGAGAATTCAATCATTGTTATACATTCCAAGAAAAAATACTAATTTCAGAATCTCAAATTTTGAAATAGTAATTTTTTCAGAGTGGTGTGTGAGATATGTTGGCATGATTTTTTCACTCATCAAAAAAAGTTTAAGCAAGCAAAATGGGTTGTTAACTTCCTAATTACTAGAGGTAAATTTGTGGAATTCAGGAGTTGATTGATGATTCTTCTGGAAAATATGGTGATTGGTGGTATTTATTTTGTCATGAATGAACGCATAAAGAACGTTCATTGAATGAATGCATACAGCTTTCAATAACTTCAGGTGAGTTTGTGATACCTGGGTTACCAATGGATTCCCATGAAAAAGACCGTATTGTATTGTATCTTACTATTTTAATGAGTTACTTATCAGATTTATATAGCATCTGGCAACTGCTCATTCGTATCATCCCTGCGATAGCGGTTCTCAGGTAACAGTTGAAAAAGTAACGTCATAGTTTAATGTAAACAAAAAATATTGTCATACTTGACACTTGTACTTTTCAAAAAAAATATATATAATTATATCGATTCAATCAAACCTGTCTACAGTATATCCAACAAGCATTATACGAACAGTAAGTCGAGTGAAAAACCTCACGAGACTGAACACGTATCATTGTACAACAATTCGAGAGACAATGGGTGGATATAATGAGAATTGTGAATTTTTTCTCATGTCCTAGCTTCTGTCTTTAGTTCTAACGATGTTGACTGAATATTAACAGGCTTCCTGATCGTACCGATTATTGGTTATATGCTTGAGGAAGCTTTTTTCTTGAACTATTATCGCTGTTCATTCAATGAACGGGTATTCAATAGAGTTCTCATTACATTAGCTGATCGATTTCACAGTACGTGGATTACCAAAAAGTCGAGTGAAAAACCTCACGAGACTGAACATGGTCACTTCGAGACGGATGTAACTCAAAATCAGCCGAACATTCCCAACAAAGGAAATAACTGCCAAGTGAGTCTCCTATCCTTTATCCATTCCTCTGATTCCTCATTCTCAACTTGTTTATTGCTGTAGAATCTTATTGTTAAAATGGCCGAAGACAAAATAAAATCATTACATTACAAACGCGGTGGAATCAAAGCTCAAATCACAAGATTTACAAATTTTATGCAAAATATAACAGATTCTTCAAAATTGAATGAATTACAGTCACGGCTACAGAAAATAGACCTTCTATGGAAAGAATACGATACTATTCAAACAGAATTAGAATTATTAGATCAAATAACTACTACTGAATCACATCAAAATGAAAGGGAAGATTTTGAAAATTCATATTTTATGGCAGTTTCTCATGCACAAGGTTTAATAAAACAATTTACAGAAACTCCAAGTGTTTCAAATCAGATTGCAGCTCCTCAAGTTGGTGCTTTATCAAATCAAATGCAAAATATTACTGCAAATATCACAAATTTACCAAAATTGAATTTACCTGAATTCTATGGATCTTATGAAAAATGGTTACAATTTTCAGATACATATAAGGCCATGATTCATAATTGTAAAACATTAAGTAATATCCAAAAATTTTGGTATCTCAAATCTTGCGTTAAAGGTGAAGCTGCGAACGTTTTAGTAGCTTTGGAAGTATCGGAAGCAAATTATGATAAAGCGTGGAACCTCCTTTGTGAGCGGTATGAAAATAAAAGGGTCATAATTCAAACACATTTGAAGGCAATTTTTGATATACAGAGTGTTCAAAAGGAATCACATATTCTACTTAGGAATATGATTGATACTGTTAACCAACATTTAAGAAATCTTGAATCACTTAAATTACCTGTCGATCAGTGGAATACTATTATTATTTACCTAGTTTCATCAAAACTGGACACCACCACAAAACGTGAGTGGGAGGAACATGCATTGAAACTTCACTCAGATTTACCCTCTTTCGAAGAATTCTATAAATTCCTAAATCAAAGATGCCAACTTCTAGAAAATTTAGATTCAAACAGAAAATCTCAACAATTTCCAATTACATACAAATATGGATCAAAAAGAACTGATAATTCAAGTTCAACACATGTGTCTACTTCAAACCCAACATGTATTTTTTGCCAACAAAATCATTTCATATTTTCTTGTGGCAACTTTTTGAAATTGAATACACAAGAACGACTTACTGAAATCAAAAAGATTAAGGCATGTACAAACTGTTTACGCAAGGGACATTTTTCCAAGGATTGTAAAAGTTCCCACTCATGTAAAAAATGTTCTCATCGTCACAACACTCTTTTGCATGTGGACAAAGAACAAACTTCAAACTCTACTAACCAAACAGCGTTGCCAAGCAATGAAAACAACATTCAATCTGTTACAAATATTGCACAATCAACTCTTTCCATCTCTTCAGAATTCAGAGACGATTCATATATTATGCTTTCAACAGCGAGTGTTTTCATTTTAGATAAAAATGGCAATCCTCATAAGTGTCGAGCAATTCTCGATAACTGTTCTCAGTCGAATTTTATAACTGAAAAATTATTCAAACACCTACAACTTCCTTCAGAAAAACTTGCACATTCAATAGAAGGTTTTGGATCTAAAGTCACAACTATATTTAATAAGACTTGTACTACAATAAAATCCACAATAAACGCCTACACTCAAAATAACATACCATTTTTGGTAACTAACAAAATTACAAAGAATTTACCTGCTTTTTCATTTGACAAAACCAAACTAAACATCCCACAAAATATTATTATGGCTGATGAAAAATTCAGTGAAACCGGTCCAATTGACATGCTTATCGGGGCTTCCATCTTTTGGGATCTGATTTGCATTGGACGGATCAATTTAGTCAATAATCACACAATTTTACAGAAAACAAAGCTTGGCTGGATATTGTCTGGTCCTTTACCAACATCTCATATAAATATTTCAAATTCAGTGTGTAATATCTCAATAAATGACATTCATATGCAGGATTTATTAGAACGCTTCTGGAAAATAGAAGAATGTCAACCTGTAATGAAATATTCTCCAGAAGAAGTAGAATGCGAGGAACATTTTGTTAAAACTACAGTCCGCGATAAAACAGGTAGATTTACTGTCAGTCTACCACTCAAAGATAATTTTAATCAACTTGGTGAGTCTTTTGATACCGCACTCAAAAGATTTTATGCAGTTGAGAAAAAGCTAAGCAATAATTCAGATTTGAAACAACAATATGTTTCATTTATGACTGAGTACGAGATGCTTGGACACATGACAAGGATTGACATTGCAAATGATCTTTCTCAGAATCATACATACTATTTGCCACATCATGGCGTCTTGAAAACGTCCAGTACCACAACTAAACTCCGTGTCGTGTTTGACGGCTCTGCAAAAACTTCTACTGGCCTTTCGCTAAACGATGTCCTTAAAGTAGGCCCTACTATTCAAGACGATTTATTTACAATAGTTACTAGATTCCGTACTTACCAATATGTGGTTACGGCCGATATAGAAAAAATGTACAGGATGGTCAACATAAAAGGTTCTCAACGCGACCTGCAGCGTATTTTATGGCGCTCTGATCCATCTGAAGAATTAGGTCATTATCAGCTGAACACTGCTACCTACGGTACCGCCAGTGCCTCATTTTTATGTATACGATCCCTTTTTCAGGTTGCCTTCGAAAATCAATCCAAATTTCCAGAAGCTAGCAAAATCATTTTGTCAAGTTTCTATGTGGATGATTTATTAACAGGATTCAACTCCATTGAAAAGGGAAAGAAAATAATATCAGAACTTATTCATATCTTAGGTTCAGCTGGTTTTAATCTTCGCAAATTCGTTTCAAATAATGATAAAATTCTAGGCGAAATTCTCCATATTAAATCTCACTCGCAACAAACTTTCATTTCAGATGATAGAATAACAAAAACATTAGGTCTAACCTGGAATTCAGTAAATGATACATTTCAATATATTGTTAAACATAATCAACTCCACCATATAACAAAACGCATAGTTTTATCTACAACAGCTCAAATATTTGACCCGTTAGGCCTGGTTGGTCCTTGCACAATAAAGGCAAAAATTATAATTCAGAAACTTTGGGAATTAGGACTACATTGGGACGAAAGCCTTCCAGTCGCATTACATGTTTCCTGGCTCGAATTTCATTCCCAAATACATCATATAAATTCACTCAATATTCCTAGACATGTCATTTGTTCTAATCCGGTTTCCCTACAATTGCATTGCTTTGGAGATGCCTCTGAAAAGGCATACGGTGGATGCTGTTATCTCCGTTCAGTAGATCAGTCTGGAAAAATTCACGTTCATTTAGTTTGTGCAAAGTCAAGAGTAGCACCCTTGAAAACGGTAACTTTACCTAAGCTCGAACTTTGTGCAGCTTTACTTATTACTCAATTAGCTCAAAGGGTATTGAAAGCTATTCCAAATAATATCAATCATACGTATTATTGGACTGATTCAACCATTGTATTAGCATGGATAAATAGTGAACCACACCTGTTAAAAACGTTTGTGGCCAATAGGGTTGCCGAAATACAACAATCTACCAATAAAAATAATTGGAGTCATATTACAAGTGAATCAAATCCCGCAGACATCATTTCTCGCGGTCTCAATCCGAAAGAATTGAAAGATTGCAAAATTTGGTGGACAGGCCCTGTCTGGCTGTCTCAAGATGAAATTTCATGGCCGAAAAATAGAACTTCATTCGTTTCAGAAATTCCAGAAATGAAGAATCTAAATCATACTCTAATTTCAAGCACAGATAACCAAAGTCTTGATATCATTGATCGTTTTTCATCTTTTACAAAATTGCAGAGAACTATTACTTATTGCCTGCGGTTTATAAATAATTCAAGAAGTTCGCATTTTGAAGCTCGCCTTTCAGGGTCTTTATCAAAATCCGAACTTGATAACGCTCTAATAATAATTTGTAAGATAGTACAGAAAATGTATTTTCCAACAGAATTAAAATCATTACAAAACTCAAAGTCTCTTCCTGAGAAAAGTAGAATTCTTTCATTAAATCCATTCTTGGATGAATGTAGTCTCATTCGAGTAGGTGGAAGACTCAAACACTCAAACTTGCCCTATAATCGTAAACACCCAATTTTGTTACCACCCAAAGGAAGTTTCACCAAACTTGTTATTCGCTATGAGCACGTTTGCTACTTATGTATTTTTATATGTTTTGTTACAAAAGCAGCACATCTTGAGTTATCTGATGATCTTTCAACTGAATGTTTTTTGAAATGCCTTACAAGATTTATTTCAAGACGTGGTATCTGCACAGATATTTACACCGATAACGGTACCAACTTCGTAGGTGCTGAAGGTGAATTGAATACTATTTTATTGAATATCAAGGAAAATGCAAAATTTCATGAATTTCTAACTTTGAATAAAATAAACTGGCATTTTTCTCCGCCATATGCTCCAAATTTCGGAGGTCTTTGGGAAGCTTGTGTAAAATCCGCGAAATTTCATTTAAAAAGGATTATTGGTAATTCTCACTTGACTTTCGAGGGTCTGTACACAGTAATAACACAAGTTGAGGCAGTCCTCAATTCCCGACCTTTACTACCCCTATCAAACGATCCAAACGATCTTTTTCCCCTCACTCCCGCACATTTCCTCATCGGCGAGCCTTTGACAGCCTTACCACAAAATGATGTACGAGATACGCCACCAAATCGACTATCGCATTTCAAAAATATCCAGCGTCAACTACAGCACTTTTGGCAGAGGTGGTCGCATGAATATATCAGCAGCCTGCAAGAGAGAGCGAAGTGGAGACAACCCCAGCCGAACCTTGAAGTCGGCTCCCTAGTCCTACTAAAGGATGACAACGCTGCGCCGCTCTGTTGGAAGCTCGGGCGGATTATTGAACTTTTTCCTGGTGAAGACGGAACAGTACGCGTAGTGAATGTAAAAACTACCAGTGGTGTCTTCAAAAGACCTATATCTAAAGTTTGCGCTTTACCAACAAATACTCAGTGACTTCATATATTTTATTTTCCCATGCGTTTTCTTGGATTTCTGTTATTTTATTATATTTCAATGTTTTCTTTGAAAGCCGATCCTTTCAAGGGGGGCGGCATGTATTGTATCTTACTATTTTAATGAGTTACTTATCAGATTTATATAGCATCTGGCAACTGCTCATTCGTATCATCCCTGCGATAGCGGTTCTCAGGTAACAGTTGAAAAAGTAACGTCATAGTTTAATGTAAACAAAAAATATTGTCATACTTGACACTTGTACTTTTCAAAAAAAATATATATAATTATATCGATTCAATCAAACCTGTCTACAGTATATCCAACAAGCATTATACGAACAGTAAGTCGAGTGAAAAACCTCACGAGACTGAACACGTATCATTGTACAACAATTCGAGAGACAATGGGTGGATATAATGAGAATTGTGAATTTTTTCTCATGTCCTAGCTTCTGTCTTTAGTTCTAACGATGTTGACTGAATATTAACAGGCTTCCTGATCGTACCGATTATTGGTTATATGCTTGAGGAAGCTTTTTTCTTGAACTATTATCGCTGTTCATTCAATGAACGGGTATTCAATAGAGTTCTCATTACATTAGCTGATCGATTTCACAGTACGTGGATTACCAAAAATACTATTTTGAAACCCAAAACACTACGAAGGCAATACTATTTTGAATAATAACATACGCAGTGAAAAAACTCACGGCGCAAATTTCAGAGAAAGCTAAAAAGTACTACCAAATCATCAATTCAATAAAGTACCAAACGGTTATTCAATTTATTTTCTTTTGTCTTTTGCATGGCGACTGCACCAATTGTTATATGTCACCTTCGCCATAAATAACATTATTATCAGCAACAAAAACTATCTTCATAATTCTTCAACCGGCAACCTTGCCAGCACAAGTCTTCCATAATTACCCGAATCGAAACTTCTAAATAAAACACTGTATATTTTTTTCAAGATCAAATAATATAAGATGAAGTTGATTTTTCAGTGATATGGTCATTTTTATTGAAATAGCGCCGAAGAAGTACCTTTTCCCGACCTCAATATTTTGGCACTTTGAGGTCTTCTACAATACTATCGACAATCAATTCTCTCGAAAGTAGTATGTTTCTTGAACTTAGATGTTTGCATATTTTTCTATTGAAAAAACGCTATTACTTCGAAGTAGTAAATATCACAACTTCAAAACTCTATTTAATCTACTGGAACAGAGAAATTCAGCGCCTAGTATATTCAGCAATTTTTTTTTGAGAAAAATGTATATGTGTAAACTTCAAGCTCAAAGTTTTGAACGTGATACTCTCTATTAAAACTTTCGAGACGAATGATGAAAACAAATTTTTATAAGAAAATAACGACAAACACGACTTTTCAAGTTTTCTTCTACTCAGCGGCATTTATCACTTGAGTTCTATCTAGTATTTGGTATATTCGTTCCTCTTTCAAAACCGGCGATCCACATAGACAGGGAACTAAGTGTTCTAAATACTTGATCGTTGTCTATGAATCAACGAACTGTGCATGATATTCATCTAGTGCCATTAAGTGTTTCAATTATGTTTGCAGATACTTTCTTTCTGAGATTTTTATATCCGTATCGATTTAACGAGAATGATTGTTGTAAAAATGGATTTATCATCGACCAAATCCAAATTACTTTCCTAATACACTTTCCTTCATTAGGAGTGTTTTGAAGCTTCCACCAGATTGAATATGCTTACTATATCACTCTATTTCTGTTCTAATATAAAATTCAGGATTCCTTATAATTTATTTAGAACATCCAGAATTCACACTCAGGTGAAGCAGAACTGTCTACGGAGAGTAATACTTTCATTCTATATTCAGGTTCTGACTTTCAGACGAGCTCCAGATCTAGCAAAATTCATGTTCGTGAAAAAGAAAAACGGGAGGAAACAATATTCGAGAGTTGAATGAACACAACTCGAATTTTAATTTTTTATTCGAGGAAAACTGGGTCTTTTTTTTCAACGTAGATAAAATCAGAAAAACCTTGTAGTTTCGATTATTTCTCGGAAATATTCAATTGAAATTATACATGAAAGTATTCAGAATTCTTGGTGCATCCAACGCCTCCTTTTATTCTATTATTCAAATAGTCTTGCGATGCAGCAGGGGTATTAGACACCCGCTTCGTGTCATCGTAAATTACTTTTACCAGCATTATCCTTGCACGCAATTACAAATTTCGTTTAATATATTTGAGAAGCGTCGCCAAAATATGTTGGTGTTCCAATGCTTCATGGATTGAGGAGTGATACGAAATATATTGAGAGCAAGAGGTTGCTTGTTGGATTATACCGAATATATATTACGAACATATTGAAACTCCTCTATGAACTCTATGGAAAATGCACCAAATGACTTATATAAAAATGGAGGCAAATGAATACGGGTTGATTCCCATTCACTCTCGAAATTTTTCGAAATTTGATTGTAGTTCACAATGTTCTTTATTGTATCGAATCAATTGATGAAAAAACATAGGGAAATTATAAGGGAGATATAGGTAGGTAGTGGAGAATGGAAGTTCTATGTTCTTCCTCTTGATGTTAGCTCAATACATGATATCGATAATTGAAAATGTTTTCCCTTCCAAACTTTCGACATTATATTATAGCGTTATCAATAAAATGGTGAAATATTTAAAACTACTCTCCCCACTTTTTCTTTGACATATTAATCACTTCAGTTGGTGACATTTTTCCTACAGTTTTCATAATAAAAAGTTGTGTGGGATCTAGAATTCAAATGGCCAATGAAAAATCAATTCTAGATGATAAGTCCTCACATATAACTCTGCCATTGATCATGATGTGAAGAAATATGACAGACATATTCCAAGTGCATTCAGAAACATCGAGTTGAAATGTTTTGGAAATCTCTGCTTTGTCGTACCAATAAGTTCATCCATAAGATGAACAAGTCAATTCCTGGCCAAAAACCATACCAAGATCTTGACTTGTTTACTTCTCTCTACAGCTTTATTTTGTATATTATAGTTGAACTCGTCAATTTTTGTTTCCTATAATGGAGCACTTCGAGATGTTCAAATTGAGGTTGATTTACAGAACACCATGCTTGGATTTTATTATTATCCCTCTGTTAGCTCAAACAGTCAGAGACATCTTCGATTATTCTGTAGATTCCAAGATCATCAGCATTGAACTATTTTGATGAACTATCGATTTTTGAGAAGTCATCAATGAACAACAATAATAATAGTGGTCCAAGGTTTGAACTTTGACGTACACCAGAAGTAATAAAATAATGACTGGACCGGTAATCCTCAACTTCGACGTATTGATACCCATCAAAAAAATATGACTGAAAAAGGTGCATTGAGTTGGTAGAAGAGCATAACGATTTAGTTCACATACATATCAACAGACAGTTCCTTTCACTTATATCAATGTTACTAAATATAAGAAAAGTGACCATCAAAAACCATAAACTGAAACGATCATTTTACTGCACTATAATCTTCATCATTGCAATCTCTAGAAGATATTTGGGATCAGAAATAATTAACTTAAAACTATTTGAAAACTACGTATCAAATAGACAGGTATGTATGTATATATATATATATATATATATATATATATATATATATGTTAGCATGAAGATTCTCACGGACGAAGTATGATGAGTTGTTTTTTCGGGTTTCATTCCGTGTTTTGTGGTTTTGATCCCCTGAAGGATAATTGTCACAACGTTTCGGCAAAGTCTCATTTGCCATCTTCTAGGTGATGATTGAGTTTCGTCCTCCGAACTCGACTAATTATTTCGAGTTCTACTTCTCAATATATAGGGGTGTTCATTGATGGTATCTTTGACCTGGGCCCCTCCCACTTTCTTCGTTGGTCCGACTGCATTTTTCATTATGTCTGTATGGTAATTACTTGATAAGGTCCGACCTTGTTCCTCTGGTGTGATCGGCTTGTTTTTGTCTTGTGATAGGATGGATTTCCACGTTCTTGGTAATCTTTGGGCATCATCTCTCTTATTCATACTACTCGGTCGTTTCTCAATTTCGATAGCCTCTCTGATTGTTCGAGAGTAGAAGTTTTCATCGCTCGCTAATGTTTTTGTGTTTTCGAAATTGATGTTATGCCCTGTCTCCAATACGTGTTGGGAGATGGAGGATGTGGTGACTTTCCCTTTCACTGATAGCTCATGTTCATCCTTGCGTACGTTGATCCGTCTGTTGGTCTGGCCGATGTAGGACTTGTTGCAGTCTCGACATGGTACTTCGTAAACTCCCTGGGACTCCAGTGGTATTTGGTCCTTCGGATTACGGAGTATCGATCTAATTGTACGTTCTGGTACGAACGAAGTAGCTATGTCGTGTTTGCGGAGAATTCTGCTGATTTTATCTGTGGTTCCTTTTATGTATGGTAGTCTGGTTGTTATGACCGGTGTTTCTGGGGTTTTCTGCTGTTTCGGTTTGTTCTTGGAAGCCGTTTTTATGATTTTCTCCGAGTAGTTATTTATTCGTAGAGTTTCCTCGATCGTGTTCCGCTCTTGTTTTTGATGTTCGTTGTCTGCCAACCTGATTAAACGTGTAATTAGTGTTTTTGCCACAGCGTGAATCTGTTTTGGATGGTGATGTGAATTTGCGTTCAGGTATCTGTTGGTATGTGTTGCTTTGCGATATACCGTGTGGCCTAGTGTACCGTCGGGCTTCTTTATTATTAAAACATCGAGAAACGCGAGCTTGTTATCTTCTTCGATTTCTTTGGTGAATTTGATCCGTGGGTGGAATTAATTCAAGTGATTGAAAAACCTTTCGAGTTCTTGATGTCCGTGTGACCAAGCTCGCGAACTCCATTCAAGTGAAGAATCACATTTCATGGTCATTCAATTTATTTCTTCTTAGCAAAGCAACGAATCTGAATACATTTTTCCTTCTGATGAGATTTCAGAATTACATTCTATCCGAACGTAACATCATTCACTATAAAATTCATCAAAGTTTCTGAACAATCAAAACTTTGTTGAAGCATACATGAATATTTTTCAATCCTCAGGTTTCATCAATATGCAGAGAATCCGTTCTATTAAGAAAAGGCAATAAATATTTGGGTCGAGCTATTCAGTTACTTTGTAGCTTCACATCAACTTTCATCATTTGTGGTTTTCGAGCATCAGATATATTCAGATAGCCAACTTTAGTGCCTCTTACTCAGTTGCATATTTAAAACTTTCATCTTGATGCGGCTATGAAACTGAACTCAGGGTCACAAAATTTTCAGTTTGTTGCCCCAACGCCACTTGATTAGGGGATATATATGTGTTTTTTAACAATCTTGATGATTGAAGAAAATCAATAACAAAATGTGTACTTTTTAAAACCCAATCCTATTGAGTAACCAGCAACACATAAAACCACTCGTCTTACATGCTCGCGTTTTTAATTTGTTGGTTTCTCTCAAGATATTGATAAATAAAAAATGTTAGTTATATCAAGATAAACAATGGATAAAACTACCAACGGATGTTCCCAGGTCGATCTCCTATTCCAAGTACTGGTTCAGCGCAACCAGACTTATTAATATACCTTGCGAACATGATTTCTTTATTCAATTCTTGTCTTTTGTCACAGTTAGTAGCAATAAAGCTTTTCGAGAAGTCTACAGGCAGATCGTTTGAAATAATTGGCATAGTCGTTGTTGGATTGTCTGAGAACATTTCTTAGAGTATATCGTTCTTGAGCTTCAACTCTTCAGTAGACAGAAACCGAAAAAAAAATGTGAACGAGGCAGAGGACAAAATACTCTGAAGGAAACGCAGAATCGAGCCACGGAATTTGAAAGGAGACGAGGGATAGGTGAACCGTCCTATCTTTCCGTTCATTCCATTTGTATGTTGCGGCAAAGGTGGAATTTATTGAATCAATCAAAAGTTAGTGCATATGAATATTTCCAGGGCTAATTGATTGCATATAGTATTCGGAAATATATTTTCAGAATAGAAAAATCGAGTTTTCAATACAAAACAAAAATCAATAATTTAAATGAAAAACAATAACTATAGTGAATATTGATTATCGACAGATTTCTTTCGAATTTAAACTGTCAAAATTAACGATTTAATTGTAAATTTGAGTTACCTTTATACAAATTGTGATAACAATATGCAAAACCAACCAGATAGAGTGGCAAACCGACAAGTACCCAATCCACCAATCAATTAGCAATTACTGAGACCAGGGTTTCCCAATCTATGGGCCCTAAATACCGAAATAAATTGGACATATCGAAAGCACTGGAATTGAAAGTAGGTAACTCGAGATGAAGTTGATATATCAAAACTTCAATGGCAAGACAGGAAATAATTCCATCCTTCCCATTGAAATCACTTTTTGATGTTGTTATTCGATTGAGTATTGGAAATTGTATTCGAACTTTGCTTTTTATTTGAAAAATCTCTTTATTCATGTTGATAACGGTTGAATGTCCCAGAGGTGGGTCTCGAGTTTGGTAATTTGTTTGAGATGGGTCGTAGTCCAGACAACTTTGGGAATTACTGACTCAGACCATATGTTTATACCATACCAATTTTTGATGGGAATGATGACAGTACTTTTGAAGTTTTCATTCATTTGCTTTCAACATATATTGATTTCCAAAATCCTCATGATCCAACAAATGATTTATCAATTAGAGCTATGATTGGAAATTTACCAGGAAAATCTTTAGTATTAATTGGAAGTAGACCAGAAATCAGATATTGGGATAATTTGAAAAAACTTTTAAGATTGAGTTTTGGAGATCAAACTTATTTGGATAGTCTTGTGCAATAATTGAAGGTAATAAGACCTTACAGAAAAGAATAATTTCATCATTTGGACAAAGAATCCAGAGAAGTAGGAGTAGTATACTTATATACAGTTTTATTAAGTACACCCTATACTGTGGTATATTGGATTGAATGTTTATGAATGCCGATATCATTCTGACATTTCAAGATGACATAGAAACTGTGATGACCTTCGCAAAACTGCACACAGTACATCTTGACATATTGACAAGCCAAAATTTGCAAGAAATCCTCATAGAATTGCAAAACTGTTACAGCCTCAATCAAATATCAAAGTTAAATATATATTTATGGTATTCATGATTCAAACAAGATGTTATTTTTCGAAAACGAAAATAATCTTTGCTATAGAATTTTCTATTATTTACCCAAAAACCTTTCAATACTTCCATATTTTTCCAATACCAACCAGAACAAATACCATGATTACCGCCATAAACATCACCTGGCTCTCGAAGAAGACACATACCAATGTATGTAACAACCCTGTATACAAGTCTCATATGTACACGTTTACAGTCAAGAACAATTGAAATTCCAACCAGAGGAAGACTGTGTCTCAGCCCTTATCCAGGACAAAGAAGCAATATGTCCCCAAGTACCGATAACACCACCATTACAAATATTCAACAAAATCAATGGCGAATATTTGATATTCATCACTCAAGAAGCACCGAAATGGAAGAAAAGATGTCCAGAGGAACAATTTTTAATAGTTGAGGGCAGCACCCTTTTACGAATTCCATCAAACTGTCTCTCGAATACAAAAACTACAAATTCGACAATCACAGAGGAAAAACATTCGCCTCGGAAGGCCGTTAATGCTGCCAAAAATCAACAACTAAATATTAATGAAGAACCAGACATTTGAAAGAAAACCATTTTTCGATAGAATATATTCCTCAACTTCAAAAACACATCGATGCTACAAAACAGTTTTTAATTGATAACCCAATCAATAAATTGGACACTGTGTAATCATAGTAATCTGCATCGGTTTACTTGGAATACTGTACTTCTGCTTCCGAAAAATCAAAAGCACAAAGAACAGGCCAGTTCCTAGAATCCCAACGAAACGTGAAAGTAAAGAACCAGAAAGTTCGCTGAATGGTAATGTTTCGGACTTTCATTTTGTATATTATCATCTCTATTGAAACCTGTTGCTAGGAACGAAAGGATAAAAATACAAATCAAATAAGGTAATCAAATCCGGGGGTTGTATGGAAGAGCGATTCAGTTGAATACCGCCTCCTTATTTTCATTTTGTAAGACTTCATGTATATTCACTAAAACCAATAAAGACACATTATTATTATTATTATTATAAATCCCAACAAATAATTGAAATGGATTTTCTGGTAAAAAAAACTAAAGGTTTGAGTGATCAAAGAAAATGATGTGAGAAAAACAATGAGATATTGAATATGAAATATTAGTCAAAAAACATGTAATTGAAGGAAAAAATGGAAAAATATTGCGAACAGAAAATTTAGATATCGATTGTGTACTATTAGTCAAAAAATGTAAATAAAGAAATAAATGAAATAGTATGAATAAATGTTGAAACCAAGTTTCAAGTTCGGGTGATGACTGCGAAGACGATGGTGGGTGGATACCAACAATCGAGTACACTCGAGTTGAAACTTGGTTTCAACATTTATTCATACGATTAAATTTATTTCTTTGTTTACATTTTTCGACTAATATTTCATATTCGATATCTCAATTTTTTTGTCACAACATTATTTTCTTTGAACCATCGAACCTTTTATTTTCGACCAAAAAATCCATTGCATCCTTCTGTTTGGATTTGATTACCTTATTGATTTGTATCTTTATCCTTTCGTTCTTAGCAACAGGTTTCAAGAGGGTTAATAATATAGACAATGGAAAGCCAAACCATTGCCATTCAGCAAACAACATTCTCAACCACATAAAATTAATATCACTCGCACTTGAAGCGCATTTGTTCACCAGCATCTTCAGAATAAGCAATCTAAGTAGTTGAGGAATCACCTACAACAAAATGGTCAAGGCTTTCGCAGCCGAGGTTTTCAGTATGACTACTTTTTTTCGGGTTTGAAGGCCTTCGTTCTTCGGAATTTCTTCCTAACGTTTCGCTAGCGCGAGTGGCCAGCTTCTTCAGAGGCTTACTCATTTCCGATGACTCACCTCCTCTTCACTCACCTGCAACACTCTATCTGAGAAAACATTTGAGGGCTACCCATCGGAGCTAAGAGGCAATTCGTATCGAAGTGTCATGATCTTGGATATTATTTAGTTCGCTCAATGAAATCGATCCTCTGTCATAGTTTATAAAATTACCACATTCAGCTGTTGTACTAGCATAAATGTTCTTTTCGTTAAACTTTCTTTGAAGTTTTCACTTTCACACTAAAAATTCCAATCTCACCGATTACTGAACGTTTCTTGCATCGTCGATTCTGTGAATTTGAAAAAGTAATTCATTCATTCAATCTTCATTTTGTTTTGTCCATTCCCAGTTTGAAATAAGAGAACGCCCCTGGTGTTGGATCGCACGTGTTAGAACTGCTTATCCCAGCAAAATAAAGACCTTTTTTGTCAGTTCCTCCTGTATATTTTAACGATATCCAGAGTTATTTTACAAAATTTATGTGATGGCTGCGTAGGCCAATGAATAGTAAGTAATGCCGGCAGAGGGTGCTTCATCCCCAATGGCTTTCCCGAAACGACCATAAAGATTATATGGTTTTATTGCGCGTTGTTCTTGGGGCAGTACCGAATAAAATTCCGGACAAACACACAATTCCAAATATGAGCGAAGGTGATCTGAAGGTTAGCCAAACCTTAGTATCGGTTCTCGAATTCCAGAGGAGAGAGGAGTGGATAGATTTTAATTATTCAGTTGTTTTGAAAAAGATAATGATCCTAGGTGGAACTTTAATAAACCCCCGTATAGCCTCTCTTACGATGATATTTGAGAAAATAAGGAAATGTAATTCGAGTCCTTTACGTATCGTTCGAACGTCTTTTTTTCGTGGTGGATCAATATTTGTTCCGTAGTTTTTTGGGTTTGTAACCTATCACAATCAGAAAAAATATGGCTGCCCCTCTTGAAGGACAAAAGGTTATGTCAAATTTGGAATAATTTGACAAATGTCAATCACAAAAACTATCTTTACCAGGTATTTGAACTTGAAAAAGAATTCGCCTAGAAGTTTTGAGAACGGAAACAGATTTAGTTTCCGAAACGTTAACAGATGAGTATTTTCATATATATCGGTTCTTATTATTTTTTTGGTAGGCAAAATTTGAGATATACGAGAAGTTTGTGACTAATTGGACTTGTTCTATCCAGAAAGAACTGTTTTTCAATAGACGCAGCAACTTTTCGGGGTAGACTGAAAATCTGCCCCTCTACACTTGTATAGATTCAAATAATAATTCTTATTTTTTCAGATTGTGGTAGGTTACAAACCCAAAAAACTACGGAACAAATCCTTTACCTTTTTTTTTCATCTCATACGTGTTATAGGTATCTGTGAATTCGAATTGTTGAATTTTAACGAATGAAATTCTCAGTGTGAAAGTAATGAATTTCTTAATGTACTCAAAACGTTAGAGTTGAATGCTCAACAGATTTTTCATTCCATATAACTTCCTTATTACTCCTATCTTATAAGGAAACCTACTAGACTATAATAGTATATTATGCAACTATCAAGCATTAACCGGGATACGAAACGAGCCGAAGGGGAGTTTTCTATGGTTTATACGAGTGTATTCTACTCCCAATAAATTTGGAGAACTTTAAATTTTATATTTGTATTGTAAGTCCCACTGATCTGGTAGTGCAAGGAATATTGATATTTATTTCGTTCATTGCTAAGTAGTCTCAATATAGTTCAATATTGTACTGTAACTGCTGATTTCATTCTGAAATTCACCATTCCATTTGAAAAAGTCAGAGATTTTTCGGAGAAGTGGCGCTATAACTGATTCAACTGAAATGATTTTATTAGGTACAGTTCATGGTGAAAATACGAATATATGGAAGATTCTTAGCAGGGAATAATAATTATGTAACTTTTACTGAGTGTCACGTTTCAGATAGTAGAGCTTGTCTACCCGATTAGAAACAACTCCCTTATGCAAACGGCCCGAGCCAATTTCAGATTGAATGAAAACTCACGCAATGGAAAATATTAATTTTCGAAGATATCCATAAATAAAACATTTTCCGACCCTCCGCTCGGTCTGTTTTTCTGCCGCAAGATTTCCATGAATGATTAAATCACAGTATGTCTAGGAAAGCACTTTTCCATCTCATCATATTGAGAAAATGTATTTTCTCCATGTCAGAGAGGGGGACTGTCGGATCGAAATGAAGATTATGCAATTCCTTTCGAGTAGTTCTGAAGTAGTTATAATGAAAGTGATTAAAGTTCCCATAGAAAGCGAAGAATTATTCAAGCAGGAGAAAAAAGTAATGGTATACTGGTATCTCCCATAAATTCATTACATGAAAAATTATTCGTTTAGTAATTAAATTCCGTTTGGAGACTCAAAATACTTTGATGAGATGTGTTTCACACAAGATGACGCTCTCAGCTTCATGGCCCAGGTCCGAATCCTGGAAGTACCAGAATTTTTACACAGCCAAAGTGATATGAATTCCACTTCATCAACTGTATGTCCCAGGTATTCCTTGCTCGCACTAGGATTTTAATTACTTATGTTTTTCGAAATTGTTATTTAGTTGAAATACTTTTGACGTATTTGATCTGTCTTGAGTTGATTACCTTTCTAATGACTGAACAGTGAACATAATACTTGAAAATCTTTGTTCATTTTCCTTTTTGGAATGGACAAGCAGCAGGGCAATCATTATTATGTATTTCTATTCACAATCAATCGAGAATGTTCTGATTTCTCACTTACTTCCAGAATTAACAGTATTCATTGAGATGATGGAGAGGTCACAAAAGAACTACCAAAGTAAACTCAAGCTATAATCCTGACCACCAGCACAGAAAGTTATAACTTTATCAAGCAAATGACATCTTTTAAGATTTTTAGGGAAACAAGCTGAAATAGCAGAAGGTTCTGCGTTTATAGGGCTAATGCATCAATCAATCAATATATTGAAGGGGTTATGACAATAAGCCATTGCAAAGCAAACACCCAATACCCTGTCAATTAACGCAGGATTTCAAATGCTTTTCACATACGTCTTTGTTCAGCGTATTGCAGACTCTACCTATGTGCAACTACCAGCTCAACGATTCGTCAAAAAATGTCCCCAGATAATTTATTTTATATGACATGATGGTGTCTCACAGAGAATCATGAATTTCAATCAATTATTCATTGTATGGCAAAATTACATGGACACTGACTGAACAGATCAATTGTAATGTTAATATTACTTGATAGACTATCGTAGATTTTGCCTTTGTTATAGTGTTGTCATCAGCCGATATTATTGAATAACAATTTTCCACAAAATCTGATGAATTATTGGTAAAATTAACGCACTGTGAATGACCAAGAACAGAGCCCTGAGGCAGACCCAATCTAACAGTATGTTCTTCAGACTTCCCCTTCCTTGCTTTACTATTAGGTTACGATCTTTCAAGTGAGATCAAGTAATGAAAATGCTTTCTCTCCTATCACTTACAGATACAGACAGATCAACTGGTTTCGCCCAATGCCAGAATTCATTCTTCCACATAACAATGCTCACAAATTTCCACATACAAATGGACTATTTTGCCATTATTTGGAAAATTGTATTCAACCCAAGTTTGAACTGTGCTCTATGGAATTACTTGTTTATTTGTATGGAATGTATTTGATATGACTGTATGTGTGCAAATATTATTTGTGACTTCCATCATATCAACATCGCCTTGATGGAAAAAATAATAACTTTTGGTATCTGCGCTTGATCATAACCCATTTCACCATGAATTAAATTCAATACAAGTACGAAAAACGAGAATTCAACCCAAAACTTTTAAATAATTGCATCATTGTATGTATTGCATTAAACCAAGTAAGGTTGATTTGGTTGACAACTTATCATGTTGGAATACAGTAGGATTTTTGTTTGTCGTTTCTGCATCTCATCAATGGTCAATACACGTAGCCCCATCTCAGAATACTATTATCAATGGATAAAAAGAACTTGATCTGCAATTGGTGAACGAATTAGCATTGCATCTTATTCACTAATCATGCACGAGCCTATATGTACAGCAGAACGTTCGAGTAATTTTGACCGAATGTACGGGTTCCTGGAAAATGACGTTCGCTACGACGCGATCCCTCATCTGCGTTTACGATCTCGTCAGGACCGGAACTAGGAGAGCGCTAGGGGATTCGTAGCAATACTTTCACGAAACAACTCTGCTGGTTATGTATGAATTCTCACCTAATTTACTTCAACTTCGGCGTCGACTGTCTTGGAACAATTGGAAGCAAATTTTTCCACATTGATACCTCACTCACTTCAGCCGGTTATTCCAGCTGCTTGCGGAAACCTATTCATTCAACCCGAAAGCAATATTGTAAGGAACTAGGTACTCCAGTTTGAATTACATTTGAAATTTGTCAAGGTTCAACGTGAAATTGCGTAAGTTACCTTGAAGTTACTGACGGTCGCTTGACGCCTCAAAAAAATCCTCCATATTCATTCAGTGTCTGAAGCATGCACTGAAATGCAACATTATCAGCAATTGATTTATTGTGGTTCATTAATCATGATGCTTGCTTCTTTTATCATCAGGAATTTAGAGATAACGCCTGCTTGCTTGATTATTCGTATTTGCAAAATGTTCATTAGGTTATGGTTATGGCATTCTTGTACATGAAAAAATTTCGAGAAAACTGAAGAAAAACATGACATTCCGAAACGCAGACTCAACTAAACTAGGCGAAGTACGACTCTCACTTCCTAATTGTCAACAGTAGTCCCATCAAGGACATTTCAAAATTGAAAAACAATTGAATTTGCGCCGGTGTTGACCCTTTTGTATATCATTAAAAATTCTTCAGGGCCACTTCCGTTCAAACCGATAACTTTTCTTGGTAAATAATATGACTTATTCACTGATTACATAATTGAGATTTTTTACTTTCATTTTCATTGACATCCGCCAAGAATAATCACACCAAAAAAAGAATGGGGCATATTCAACGACGTACTAGGTGGTAGACTTCTCACATACCTATATATCCAACATGTCTGAATTCCGAGTATGAATATCATAACAAAGAACCGCTAGTAGGTGGAAATCTATTGAAATATTCATATCCACTTTTCCAATTCGCGAGAAAGTTGATTTAGTTCTGAAATTTCCCAGTCTTATATTCGACAGGTATCTCATATCTATTGCCCTCCAGAATGTTTCCAGAAAGTCTATCCACTACAGGACATTTCAAACATTTTCATTTTCCAACAAACAATTTTTCAATAAACTTTCTCCAGGAACTGATTAGCATATGCTTTTGATCCAATAGCCCTTTTGGAAACGTAGAACCTTCTGAAAATATTTCAATAAATGAATATATGATGATACGAAATCATTTTGAAGAAAGTTCAAGTGATTGTCATTTTTTTCTTCAGTTTTCTTGAAATTTTTTCATGTACAAAAATTCCATAGGAGTGCGATATCTGAGAATAACAACACCTTTTGAACATTTCTTAAATTCGAATAATTAAGGAATCACGCATCATCTCAAAATTCCTGATGAGCATCAGGAATAACATCAAAATTTTGAAAGTATCATTAAATTGAATTCTTAAGAGTATGACAACTCAATGCGAAAGTTCTCACAGGTGATTTCAATCGAACGAAAAACATGAATCCATTGTTAGTGTATTCACATGCGTGTTGTTTGCGCGTGAATCACACTCGATGAAAATTTTGGGTATTGGATATAAACATTTCCATCAACATTAAATATTTGTATTGCGACAATCAATTCTTGAATCAAGGAAAATAGAAGAAACACACGAGCAAGCTCTCACGATTTTTCGATTCCTTGAATCACAAATAAATATTCCTTCCAAGAAATCTATTCATCAGAAGAAGATGAAGATCAGATGACCTCTTACCTATACAGCCCCTTTTGTTGAAGTATATGATAGCGGTGATGAAATAGATTGCAATGCGCGATGTAGACAAAACGAGCATTTTTGAGGGATTGCCTTTTTCCGCAACGGTTCGGGCATGAAACTTAGAATTAATACGGCATAATAACCGTAATATTTTGACTGTACTGACTTTGCATGACATTTCTCTATCTGTATTATTCCTATGTTATTTCATTTAATGAAAATTTCAAATGAAAAGTATTGGACTCAAGCCAACACGAGATATGTTTGGAAGATGATGCAGTTATTTGGGTTTGCTCAGAGTGTTCGGTTGTTAAAAGAAGGAAGCATCATGATAAATGAACAGTTTCCTCACAATGAATCAATTCCTGATAATGTTGCATTTCAGTGCATGCTTCAGACACCGAATGAATATGGAATATTTTCTCTGAGACGTCAAGCAATCGTCAGAAACTTAAAGGTAACTAACGCAATTTCCCATTGAATCATGCCAAATTTCAAATTGAATTGAAAATGGAGTAGTTCCTTACAATATTGCTTTCGAATTGACTGAATGGGTTTCCGCAAGCAGCTGAAATAACCGACAGAAGTGAGTAAGGTATCAATATGGAAAAATATGCTCCCAATAGACCGCGGGCATGTGACGTCACATGCATCTGCCTGCTGGACAAACAAATCGTATTTCCATAAACAACAATGGTGATTTGATGAGATTATAATTGCAATTCTGAGATACAAAATGCATGAATATACCGTTGCCACTTTTAACTTATCAATACTTAAATCTGCTCTTCAAGTTGCTTGAATCCAAAATTCACGTCTCTTAACAGCAAGAGGATAAATATTCTTTCTATTGTCGAAAATAGAAGGGAATCGATTGATTGAAACATCACAATTGCTCAAAATCGAATTATTATCGAAAAAAAATATTTTTGAATATGACACAAATGCACAATGAACATTTGTAGATCCGTTTGTTTGTCCAGCAGGCTGGATTTACAACTATCATTTACTGTCGTCTGTCAGATATGCCCGCGGTCTATTGTTCCAGTATTGTACAGTCGCCGTCGAAGTTAAAGTGAATTAGGTCAGAATTATCATTCCAACTTTATCAGTTGTCAACCAAATCAACCTTACTTGGTTTAATGCAATGGATACAATTATATAATATATTTAGAACATTTGGAGGTGGATCCACCGTTTCAGCACAAACATAATTATTGAAAAATGAGAGTTTTTTCGAAGTTTTAGGTGAAATTCTTGTTTTTCGTACTTGTATTGAATTAAATTCATTGTAAAGTGGGTAATGGTCAAACGCTGGCACCAAAAGTAATTACTTTTTCTATCTAGACAATGTGGAAATGATATTCTTCTGAGCAAAAAATAGCATATTATTCGAAATAAAATTGTTGTTTCACATAGTTGCGAAATACCTCCTTTTTCAATATATAACAAGAAATACTATTTCACTATCTTTCTCTGTTGAATCATATGTTTAATTGAGTAAAATGAACAATAATAATAAAATGCATTTTGCCAATTAAACAACTCCAATTCATATTGATATGGAAGTCACAAATGATATTTACATACAGACAGTAATATCAAATACATATCATACAAATGAAGAGGTAATTTCATAGAACACAGTTCAAACTTGGATTGAATCCATTATTCCAAATAATGGCAAAATAGACCATTTGTATATGGAAATTTATGAGCATTGTTATGTAGAAAAATGAATTCTGGTATTGAACGAAACCCTTTGATCTGTCTCTATCTGTAAGTGATAGGAGAGAAAGCATTTTTATTACTTGATCTCGCTTGAAACATCGTAACCTGATAGTAAAGCAAGGAAGGGCGTGTCTGAAGAACATACTGTTGGATTGGGTCTGCCTGTTCTGGGCCATTTGCAGTGTTTTAATTTTTCCAATGATTTTTCAGAGTGTGTGGAAGATTGTCATTTGATAATATTTGCTGATGACAACACTATAACGGAGGCAGAATCTACGATAATCTGTCAAGTGATATTGATATTATAATTGTTCAGTTCAGATGCTGATACAATCATTGCAGACTGATTCTGAATGCATCGAAGTCAGTATCAATAAAATTTTACCATACAATGAATGATCAATTGAGATGCATAATTCTCTGTAAGAATATCAACATGTCATATGAAGTATAATATCTGGGAACAATTTTGATGAATCTTTGAACTGAGACTTGCACATCGGTAGAGTCTGCAATACGCTGAATGAGAACTCGTATTCAAAGAGGCTGAAATCCTGCGTTAATTGACAGGATATTGGGAGTTTGCTTTGCAATGGCTCATTATATTGTCATGGGGAGGTGGCATTGCGATAAAGTATTAAAAGTACAGAAAGAATTTCACCATTCATTTCGAAAAGGAATCTGAGAAAAGCTGTGGGATTATATCGAAAAGTAGAAATATTAACGACTCCGTGAATTATTGACTCGAGTGTGTGAACTTTGCTTCGTAAGAAAAAAATATTAGAGTATGCAATTAACTCACTATCCTATGATTATTGTACTCGACACGGTGATTAATTGAGGATTCCAGCCCATACCTCAACAAAATTCAAAAACTCTAACCACTGCAGTGCAAATTTACAATAGAACTCGGATACGTATTGCATTTTCTATGAGAAATGTAATGATTTTTTCATAAAGAAATGTTCTTATAGTACACGAGAATATCCGGATGATTTCCGCTTGATTTCGTGTATATACTAACTAGTTTTGAACAGGTCCATTTTCCAGACTCACTATATGTATTCGATGTACCAAGATGGCTTAATGAATCATCATTAATATCAACACCGCTCTCGGGTATTACTTATACACCTGAATTTCATGATGTTACTCTGATTTCTCCCACCAACCTGTCGCTGCGGGAAGTGACATCAATCTGTCAGTTGCTGCACTTTCGAAAATTGTATTCGTCATTGAAACATAAAAAACTCCCACTGAATATGTCCAAGGAAAGATGCATAAAAATCCTGGTGCGTTAACTGATATGCTTTTGTTTAGTCAATTCTTCTCGATCTGAGAAATCGAAGTGAATTTTGACACCGATGAACTCATTGGCTAAACTCTTTCTGAATATTTTGTTCACCGATAAAGTCACTAGTACACAAAATATTCGTAAACAAAAAACTCGACATTCCCCCAATTATGAAAACCTGCAGTGTATTGAAACCAGTTGTTCATAAATAATTCATCATTCATCTCATCGTTCGATCAGCAACATCACAAATTCGAAACGTTTGATACATATGAGCGGATCTCTTCTGAGACTATTTTCATGGATGTTTTATGGTCAAAGGTCTCCAGAGTATTGTCATGCTCGTCAGCCTCCCTCATCTTTTTCAGCGTTTCACAACCTTCGCTGTGAAATTGTGTTCTGTTGGAATCATCCTTTTCGAATTTTATGTGCAACGAGGAAACAAAATGACTAGCTGATTCTGGTGAATCACGCATTCTGGACCGAATACAATGAAACATTGTGACTAGAGAGATATGGTGACAATGTCAATGTTAAAATTGTTCTACTTCTGCTTCCAATGACGGTCATTTTCAATGCAGATGAACATTTGTGGCAGTCTCCATTTCAACCGAAATGTTTGTTATAGGTAGTTGAGGTAAATGCCCATTTGTGTTTGGTAATGGCATTGTCCCGTCACTTGATAAATGAATGGTAGCATTCGTCATACGGGTATTATTGTGTTTCTAGTCCTCAGATAGTAAAACTATTCAATTTGTGAAGATTTTCGGGGTTTCAGTGAGGTTGAATAATAATATTTAAATGGAGAGTGATTAGCCGAAGACATTATTAATGTGGCAAAACAGAGAAGTTGATGAACGGTATGCTTGAAATTGAATCTGGATCTTTTGTTAACATGTTGATTGTTTATAAGAGGTATAGAATGAAGATTATTTGACAATGTAGGTCCTTACGCATTGAATATTTCTGTGCTGAACTATACAACTGTTGATATCCCTCTTGATACAAAGATTGATTTTGTTTCGTACTTGGTTTCAAGTTACAGATAAAGTGCAGATGAAGGCTCATAAAAAATTTGTGTTCGGAATATCTGGAATATGTTGATGTGCTATTGTTTTTATGAAAACCCGAACTGTAAATGAGCTGAAAATGATAGTTGATGTCTTGTGTATTTTACAGAAAACTGAATCAAAAAGTGTGGTACACTACACACCAGAAATAATAAGCATACTGGGCGGCCAAGCAATATAAATAATAGCATGTCCATAGAATAATCATAGAATTAACATAGTTGAGTCACCTAATTCATTTATATTTTATATACAACATACAACATTAAATACAGATCAAAATCCGACTTTATCCCTTTCCTGACGAGATCCACAATAAACTACAATTCACGTAAGAGGCATTTTTTTCAGTTGAATCACTAATAATAATATACCATTGATTGAACCACTCAAATACAAAGGAAATAACGAAACGATACAGTTTTGTCACTATGCTGTGTGCAAACAGCCGCCATATTGGTTTTGATTTGACAGGTCTCTAGATTGCCTAATTAGGTAATTTTAAGCATTTTCAGGTTCAGTTGTACTGATTCCAGTGAACGGTGGTCGTGTGGAGCGAGTTCAGTTGTTAGGCAACACACGATTCGATAAGCTAATTCTTATCAGCTGAGCTCAGTTCACTTGATCTGGGAATGATCCTGGTTTGTACAACCGGATCTTTCTTTGGTGTTCCTGTGAGTTTCAGTTCTTCTATTGTATTTAGTGATTTCCCTATCCCGAAATCAGCAAATAAACGTTGTATTTTTCGTGTTCAAAAATCGTATTTGTTCTTTTGAGGAAGGGAAAGATGGCTTGGTGCAGAATTCAGTTACTATGTTGGAAGTGACATAGTTGAGGGCCTCTTGGCAGAGAAAATAAGGTACACAATATTGTATAACAGAATAAAATTGAGTAATTCATCAGGAAAAGTGTGTCATCTATCTTCAAACCATCTGCCATCTGTCTCCGCACATGAAATTTGAAATTTGATGGAAAAATGAAGATTATTAACTGCAGAGCAAAGATTGTACAATAATTGCCAATATGTACTATCGAACAGTGCAAACATATTTCAGCATCATTGTTATATTTGTCAATGTATCATGAGTACAAAAAGATCCTAGAGAATACATTAAAATGAAACAGTTTTTATTGTTCAAATTCAGTTTTGCTGTGTAGGAGAAAAGTGTTATTTTACCTAATTCTAAACCATTAATTTGATCGAAAAAATAAAATCAATCTGAACAAGAACAGTGAAATAAGCAGTTGATCAAAATCGAGTGAATGAACAAAATGAAACATGAACATTTTGAAAAATTATACGGAGTAAAAGGACACAAGTACAGAAAATAAGACTATTAGATAAAAAAAATATAAATAAGCAGAAAAATCAAAAACAATGAAAATTTTACATAAAATATGGAGGAATATCAGAACACAGTTTCAAACTGAGTGTTCCTGCAACGTTCCGATTGCCAATATCTGCATTCGTCTTCCAGTGATGACTGACAACAAACTGTTCTAAGTGGGTTCGCTTGTATTGGCCCGGTCGCTTACGTTGGCCCAAATCTACATGATGGGCAAAGAGGAACATTTGGCGCGATAGTTTTTCGAGTGGAAAATTTTTGAATTGGTCCAAAGTTTTCGGTGGGCCGGAGTTTGTTCGTTTGTTGTTTCGCACATTACGAATTTCTACACTGAATTTATCATTATCAAAAATCAAGACATCTTCCTCGACACCTACTTTCAGTCAACTTTCGAAATACTTTTTTCGGCAACGTCCGGGAAGTACCCACTTCCCGGACTAGGCCGGGAAAATGCTACCTTCTCAAAGAAAAAGCGTCCGGGAAGTGGGTCGGTTGCCGAAAAAATAGTGTACGCAACACGACCGAAAATAGTTTTTTTGGACTCGCATACTTCCAGGACTCGCTACGCTCGTCCTAGAATTCTGTCCACTCGTCCAAAAAAACAGTATTTTCCGGACTTGTTACGTAAATTACTATTCTTTAATGTTTCGACTGAAACTTCCATCTACTGCAGAATCTATTTACTACGGCAGAAAAAGTAGAATATAATCGTCAATACCCACGTTCGCCTCAAAAATCATTACTTTTTCTCTGAATGAAACATCATGTATATTATCTTATTTAATCGGTTTCAATTCAAATCTCGCAACGACTTATTATACATAAAAGTGTGTCACCTAATAATAAGGAAGAATTTCTTGGAAAATCTGCCGAAGAAGTTTGTTGCTGTGTTTTTCAATCAAATTTATTCATTGGATTGTGCCAAATCAGAGATAAAAACTTCGAACTATTCCTCCACAAAAAACAAACCAATTTGGTGCTTTCTGATAAAAAATAGTTGACCGATCTACCAGCGTTGCCACGTCCAGGAAATTTCTGCAGACATCAACAAAATGCCAGTGTGTTCAACATGTAAAAGGAGTCATGAAGAAGATCTAGTAATTGTTTGTGAAGGCTGCAAGAGAAATATATGTTGCGATTGTTCCAAACTGTCTGGTACGGAGTTGAGATGCATGACTTTGAAAAAGAAAAAATTGATATTTTTATGCGATGAATGTGAGCAGGGTTTCAGAATTCTGCCGGTGCTTTTAAAAAAGATTGAGGAACTGGAAGCAAGGATTGGTGAGCTGAAAGAAATGAAGGAAAGACAAATTGAAACGCAAACTAATAGTGAACAGATAAACTCAAGTATTCAGTTTGAACAGGTTATAGCAGAAATCGAAGAAAGAAAATATTGTGCAAAAAATGTTATATTCAAGAATATCAATGAATCGTCTAACCCGAACAGAGCCGAAAGGAATGCAGAAGAAATACAAACAATTCTTGGTCTAATTAATAATGTCAGCATAACTGATACTCGTATTAAAGTGCAAAGAATAGGTAAATTTGGAAGTGGACTTAATAGATTACTGAAGGTTTCTTTTGCTAATCCTGAAGATGCTAAGGAAGTTTTGAGATCGAAAGATAAACTGAAGCCAGTGATTATATTCGGCGATCAAACAAGAAAGCAGAGAGCATATTATAAGCAAGTGAAAGAAGAGTTGAATAGACTTGTTGCAAATGGAGATAATTCAAAAACAATCAGGTACTTACACTCTATTCCAACAATAGTACCCAAAACTTCCAATGCAAATTCAAATAGTGTAAATATCTCAAAAAACAACTAGCTGAGCCTAATATTCAACCACTACAGTATAATGAGGATATAATTTATTTGAATATCCAGAGTCTTATCGCACACAAAACAGATATTATAACTAGCATTGCAGTATTGAATCCATCATTCATCATCCTGAGTGAATCAAGAACAACTTCAGATATAGAAAATTTCGAAATCAGTATAAATAACTATAACGTAGTTCGGTGTGATAGCAAAAGTCGACGAACTGGTGGAGTATTAATATATGTTCGAATAGGAATAGATTATAGAGTTATCAAACCTGAAATTTTGGATGGAAACTATTGGATTCAGTTCATAAGTGTGAAGATAAAATCTCAAAAATGGCACATAGGTGGAATCTACCATTCCCCAAGCTCAAACCATGGAATATTTATAGACACATTAGAGAACATACTGGAGACTTACTTTATAGGGAAAAAATGTCTGATAGTTGGTGACTTCAATATGGACTATGAGGATGATGGTTATTTCTATACCAAAAAGGTCGAACATTTATTCAATATGTATGGAGTAGATCAAATTGTTAATACAAACACACGGTGTACGCAACATAGCTCAACTCTTATAGATTATGTTGTAACAAATATTAAATCTAATCGAGCAATTGTTCACGATTATCCAAAAGTAACTGACCACTCTATCATATCTGTAAATTTCTGTAATGCAAGTAACACGTCAGGAGAAAAATTCAAGCAAATTAGAAAAATAAATGTAGATACCTATTATAACATAAACATAAAGTTATTATCCTGTAGCTGGAATTTGAATTCTGTTAATTAATTAATGTGATATCAGAGGATATAACAAAAAACTGTCAATATATCGTAGATGAGCTAGCACCAGAACGTACTGTTAAAATCAAATCAAATCAGGTTCCATACTATAATAGTGAATTAAAGGTCAAAGCAAAGGAAAGAGATACAGCTTATAAGGTTTTCAAACAAAGTACAAACATAAATAAACATATAAACTGGGAAAATTATAAGAGAGTGAGAAATGACTATGTGAATATGTTAAAAGTAAAGAAAGAGCATTATTATGAACATAAAATTGATGAAAATAAGCATAATGCGAAAGAAATGTGGAAATGTTTGAAATCACTAATAAATCCAATTGACAGTTATAATTTTGAGAAGATAGTATTCAATGTTGGTGATCAAATGAAAGTTTGTAGCACAGTAATTGATATCGCAAATGTACGACGGCGTATTAGTGCCACTGCAGAAATAAAAAAATCTCGCAATTGCGACTTTTAATCTGTCAATTGACAGATTTAATCTGGCAATTGCGACTTTTAATCTGTCAATTGCGACTTTTAATCTGTCAATTGCGACTTTAAATCTATCAATTGACAGATTTAATCTGGCAATTGGGACTTTCAATATCAGTTGTGATGTACATCCAAAACAAGATAATATAAGTTTTCGGGTTCCTACTAAGTGAAAGTTATGGATCAACTTGTTTATAAATACTTCTCTATGGGATTGAGCTATGACGAAATCATATTGTTTTTGGGATTACGCTATAATTTGAGTATAAGTAAGAGAACACTGCATCGGCGTTTAAGGACAATGCATTTGTATAGACGGAAAAACTATGCAAATCACGAAACTTTGTTGACATTTCTGAGAGGTGAAATTAATAGTTCTGGGCAGTTACACGGATACAAATGGATGCATTTGAGGTGCTTGCAAGCTGGTTTGATTGTACCGCAAGAAAGTATACGATTGGCTCTGAATATTTTGGATCCTCAAGGAGTTCAGCTGAGGAAAAGAAGTAGATTACGTCGAAGGCAGTATTTTAATAAGGGTCCAAACTATTTGTGGCATTTGGATTCATATGATAAGTTGAAACCCTACGGAATAGCGATAAACGGTTGTATTGATGGATTTTCCAGACATATAATGTGGCTGAAAGCTTCCTACACTAACAGTGATCCGAAAATAATTGCTGGATATTTCATGGAGGTGGTGCGCCACTTAGAAGGATGTCCGAAAATGTTGAGAACAGATATGGGCACAGAGAATCGTTACGTTGAACAAATACAAAATTACTTCAATGAGCGCAATATTTTCCACGAGATTATATTCATTTATGGTAGAAGTACTGCAAATCAACGAATTGAATCATGGTGGTCCATACTGAGGAAACACTCAGCACAATTTTGGATGAATTTTTTCCAAATCATCAGAGATATTGGTTTATTCGATGGAAGTTTCTTGGATAAATCTTTAATTCAGTTCGTCTTTCTGGATTTTGTTCAGGTAAGAGTACATTTTTATTTTCATAACATCAATTAACATCAAAAACCAGTTCAACACTATGTATGTTGGCGTTGAGTTCGGGTTGAACCGCGTCTAGAGTTTTCTGTTCGACGTTTCGGCTCCGATTTAGGAGCTATTTTCAAGAAGTCGATGTGGCTTCAGGCTGATGTCTCAATCTGTCTAAGGTCCCGCAACCTGTCTTCTCAGATTGAACTGGTAGATTGAGACCCCAGACAGAATTGCGACGGGACGTGGGGAGTAAGCCGATTAAGGCCTCAGCGTGAAGCCACATCAACTTCTTGAAAATGGCTTCAAAATCGGAACCGAAACGTCGAATACAAATCTCTAGATGCGCCAACATGTGTATATATATGTATATATATATATATATATATATATATATAATTATACAGAAAAAAATATTGTCAATTGTCACTTGTCCATCAACTTCACCACGCTTCACGTGACTAATCTAAAACTAATTTCTCATAATTCAACCATGCTGTCTGGTACAATTAAGCTTTTAAAGATATTACTCAACATTTAAATGTTTTTACATTGTATGTTATCTGCATATGATGACCGATAAGCTTCGACTGTTATGAATAAACTAGCTTCTTTCGAACTCACGATAGTAAGTAGTCTCATCCGGTCTATAAAATTGTTTGTTAATTTGTATCACAATTTTTTAGCGAGTCCTGAAGAAGGAAAAAAACATTTCCGAAAGCTTGACGCAATACCAAAGAGTTTTTTTCACTCCCTGGCATCCTGAAGATTGACTGCAACCTCTCCAACAGAAATCACCCAGTGGTTTCGAAGTTCTTTTTTCAACTGTTCAGTCACGACCAATCCAAGGTTCAAGGGCGTAGCCAGGATTTCCCCCAGCCCATGCCGAGAGAGAGAGAGATATATATATATATATATATATATATATATATATATATATATATATATGAAGTGAATCTTTTGGGGTTGCAGTCGGTTGGGTTGGGCTATTTACAAGTAAAACTCTTTGTTATTCGTCAAGCTTAGATAGTTGGCTCAAATACATAATATTCAACGATCTTCTTTAGTTTATTTAATTATCATGTTCTTCTGATGAAGTAAACTCTAATATTTGAATTTCAATATACTTTTTTTTTCAAATGATGTTTATTTTTCAGAGAGATCTTGATATTATAAACCTGGAATGGAATACGCATTATATCAGTGGAAGCAGAAACTCTGTATCACCTAAAGGTAGACCAGTTACAATGTTCGAACTACCGGAACTTTATGAAACCAGAGACTACAGGGTACCAATACTGGATGGTGATATTGTTAATTGTGAAGAAGAATGTGAGACACCATTACTCCCTTGCGATGAGGATGTATTTCACCTATGCAAAATTATCTTGGAAGAAAGAGATATCACTATCCCAGTGGATCCTCATGACGCCGTTGAGGTGTATCTCCTTCTGAGAAGAGAAATTAAGCGATTACTTTAATTTACATAATATATGAATAATTCTGCTTATACAAAGTGTGTCAGAAGTAGGCGTAAAAAAAATTAATTAACAGAAGAGCAAGTTTGTTTAAAGGTTCACCTTGCCGATGATTTCATGCCCCATTTTTTTATTTTGCTGGCTCCACATTGGGTGATAGCTACCTCATATTTCAAAACAATCCTTTCATATGTTTGTAAGATTAAAGAAGGAAATACTTTTTTTTGTAGTTTTTCACCCTGAATCTCTCGAGTAGAGAAGAAAGAACCAAAATATATTTCAATTAAAAAATTGTAATGCTAAGAATAATTTCGAATTGAATAATATTCTTATTACTCACATTGTATAATTACTTATATAAGAATGACTTCAATACAGAGTGACTGTTCTTCGTAGAAATAAACCTGTTTAAATATTTTTATAGTTTTTGTTGTGAAATCCTGGCTAACTAGATAAATGAGGAGCTTGCGTTCAAAAATGGATTTATCCGTTTATTTGCCGATATGCTTTTTTCGCGCTATTCGAAGTTTCACAAGATCTATCAGCCGGCACTATCATGAAGTTCAAAATAGGCTATTTATACTCAAAATCGCATATAAATTCGGCCTTTTGCATCAAAACTGGTATATCATCCTTTTGTAATCAAAGGTGTTTTTATCCAATAATTCGTTATATTATTCAGAAATACGCAACATAGCAACACGTATCTGTAACGATACATTTTCTATATTGACTTTTTATAATGAAAATATGTTTTGTTTCCAGTTTTATAGTAAAAATATGTTTTCTATCGTTTTATTTTTTCGTATAGATAGATAGATATATTTTCAAAGCTTTGCGATCAAAACTATCTTTATTCAGATAAATTTTATCTTTTTTTTTCAATAACTATTTACATTATGAGAAAAAAATTCGAATTACATCAAACTACTTCCTTAAACACTAATGATTTATTTTTTGCTATCTATAAGAATTAGGGCGAATCAATGCTAAGTTTTCGTCAATTTCTGAACATTTTTACTAAATGGATATAGTCGCTTTCGAACGCAAGCTCCTCAAATTAGCATTACTTGTCATTTGACATTGAGACTGAAGTCTTAAATTCCTAAACAATAGCGATTCTTTTTGAATTCTATCTATTCAGAAAAGAAGAATTTGTTTCTGATTTTTATAAAGCTGACTCTTTTGCTATCGATAACTATTTTGCATCTGTTGACTGGGATAATTGCCTTTGTAGCACATCTGTTGATTTAGCATTAGAACAATTTTATGATGTCGTATACACAGCAATGGCTCTATTCATTCCCACCAAGCTTTCATTTAGCATTTAGTGTAAAGTTGTTTTTTATGTTTCAATATATTCTTACGAATTTTATAACTATTCTAGTCTTAAGTTTCAAGTAATTTATACATGTATATTTTATAACATTGTAACCCAGACTTCTCCCGTTTATACTAAATGAAGAAATAAAAACAGAAACATTTCAGTACTGTTTGAAAGACATTATTTTTTTGTGGTGGATGGATTCTTTCTTCGAGCTTTTTTAGGTTTTTAACCTACCACAATCTGAAAAAATAGAAATTAATATTGAATCTATACAAGTGTAGAAGGGCAGATTTTCAATCTACCCCGAGAAGTTGTTGCGATAATTCAAAGAAATGGTTCCTTCTGAAAGGAACACGTTCAATTAGTCAACAACTTTTCGTATATCTCAAATTTGCCTATCAAAAAAATACAAGAACTAATATATATCGAAATACTTATCTTTGACGACGTTGACGTTTTGGAAACTAAATCTGCTTCCGTTTTCATTATTAATTTCTATTTTTTCAGATTGTGGTAGGTTAAAAACCTAAAAAAGCTTGAAGAAAGAAACATTTCATAATTCAAAAACCCCCAAAAAATCAAATTAAAAATGAGGAGTTTTTTGCACGTACTTCAATATTCAAAATAACATAAAACTCTGTTAGATATATTACAAAACACAACACATACATTTTCGTAAAAGACATAAGTTCAGAAATGTATGAAACACTAAAAGAAAGAAAACATTACTCTATGAATAAATGAAACATAACTTCTCAAATGCAAAAATATATAAATTGTTGTAAATAGTTGACGCCGTTACTCTCAGATGATATCCATGACCCAAACATTGGAATTTAAAACCGAGGTAAACTCATGTCTGAAGTCTGGGTATGATTCGTAGGATGTAGGCAGAACTAACATTGAACTACATGTATGAGCTGTAGGTGTCCGGATATTTCTATTTTCTTCTGGTGAGAAGGAAACTTTTATTGGCAATTCTCCAATGAGTATATTCGAACCAGTTACGAATCGAAGAAAGTTGCAGAGAGTCCTCATATCCCCCTCTCTTATGAATTTTTTCAAGTAACTTGCAACTGTTTGATTATCACTTTCTAAGGGTTCATCAAATACTAAATTTTTCAGTATATTACGTGGAAGGTTTTCATTGTCATTGTATATTCTATTCATGTCATCATTTGTCATCATTTGACACAAAATATTTGACCAACAGTCTATGATAAACATGGGTTTTTGAATCAACTCCTTGTGGGCCAGATCAGAAATTAACCTCTCAAAATTTTCTTTGGTAGGTTTCCACTTACATTCTAAACTATCGAGATATTCCAACAGTTCTTCTGTGTCTATGTCTTCAAAATTCTCCAATGCGTTTTTAATCATTCGTGAATCCATTTCAGGAATATACCTGAGTAAATCTTTCACCAAATCTGAATACGTTTTTCCGAATATACACTTCTCCATGAATGTTCTGGAAAACTGCACAGGATAGTACTTTTCCTCTGACCACCCTTTAATCAGAATTTTTGCTACCGATGACCATTTATTTTCATCGAAATCGTGCCTTATTACCGGAACTTTGGCATTAGCCCCTGCTGTATATCTATTGAAGAAGTCTTGCCAAAATTCAGACAATATGTCACGGAAAACGCCACCAAAGTTTTGAGCTATTTCCTTCTCTCCATTAGGCAAATATATTTCTAATTCTAATTTACTATTCACCCCGATGTTTAAAAATTGTTCGATCATTTCTTCTAGAACATGACCTCGATGTAAAATTATAATTGAATTATTGATCGAATTTTGATTGACGGGTTCTTCAAAAATCTGCTCGAAATTTGGGTCCGATTGAAAAGTAACCTTTTCCAAGTCGAAATCTGAGTCAGCGGTAGTACCAATTGAATAGACTACTTCTTCATTATCGCCTTGGCTTCCGTTTTCTTCATTTTCCTCGTCAGAGCTAACCAGAAAAGATGGTAAATTTATTTTACTTCTTTTTATAGCTGTTGAGATTATACTTTCTTCAACGCTCTGAGTAGTTTCTTGACTGAGATAGCAATCATCAATAATTACAGGCTGTGATGTAGCGCTTTCAATGATATTCTCACCATTGATGTGGTGCTCTTCTTGTGCATTGGAAGAAACAGTTGTGCTCGGTTTATTTTTATATCGTGTGGTGATATAAAACCTCAACCGGGTTATTCCAGTAGTTTCAAACACTTTCCTGACAGTAATATCTTCAGTTATGTCTTGACACTTGAAGTCACTCAAATCGAAATCGAACTCAGATGCATGCCCTTTGGTAGATACACCATCTACAAAAAACAATGATTTGGCAACGCTGATGATGTCTTTTTTTGTTGAATGCTGTTTGACGGAAACTTTTCTAGTTCCTCCACCTTGTTTTGCACGAACTTGAACGTATCTTCCCTTCTCAAAGTGAAGCCATCCAATTTCAATCATTCTGTTTGTTTTTGTGCTCCTCTCAGATTTTGAGATCTCATCTTTTTCAGTTTCGAAGCCTCCTTTCCTTTTCAACTTATCTCTTAGTTTCTCCAATAGACTATCTTTTCTCTTATATGGATGTGTCCTATTGCAAAAATCAATAACTGCTAATCGATCTCCCACCTTAGGAATAAACCTCTGGAGCGTGTCTTGGTCGATCAATTTTATGGTATCGATTCCAATCTGAAAAATTCAAAAATAAATCACATTAGAAACATAAAATAACAAAAGTTTGCTACCAATCAACTGACAGCACAAGATTTAGATTTGAAGGTGAAATAATGACGGCCTTTATGAACGCGAGTCGTTTCATAGGCAATGTAAATTAATCAGGTGTTATTTTATGAGTTCAAGATTTGAGAAGTATTTCTTCAGGAAGATGCAATACGTTGTTATCGTTTATTGATTTTTTCTATGTGGCAAAGCAAAACAGTAGTTGATAATTCCACCTACATTATATATGCAGGGTATTCCATATTCGATGGTCTATTAGACGAATATTAGAGAATAAAAAAAGATGAGTTTCAAATTTTGGTTAGTAGATGGCTGTGATCTATCGTTTGAAAATATTTTCATCTCTGCATTGTTGCAACATTTTCCTGTTACAGACATCAACTTGTGAATTTCAAATGGAACACCCTATATATTATATCATTTTTGAAGTCTCCATCGAAATCCAAATCACTTTTGAGAACCATGTTCTATACCTATCTCCCACCGTTTTCAAAATATTCATTATTTTGTATTTTCTCTTGGTTAAAAAGGTGGTAATTTTTATCAATTGGAGATCCAATTTAGTGGCGGAAGGCTATATTGAAAATCGGTTAGAATAAAATTAATGTAAATATTACTTCCACTTCCAGATCAGTGGGCCCTGGAATAAACTTTTTTAACTGCACAATAAATAATATTGATATTATTAATAAATCGAATTATTTACAATCATTATGTTCAATATGATAGTTTCCCTATATCCATGATAAAACCCGACAAATTTGTTAGAATTTTTAAGATATACGATTAATTACTATTATTTTGTTAAAAATACAAATATAAATATTCAATCTGAATGGAAGTGGCCGTTACTTGATGAAAATTCATAGTATACAAATAATATACAGTTGCCTGTAAGATTTTCACATATTAGGTTTTACTAAATACACGTGTTTCGCTATACAATAGCTTAACTTCAAACTGACTTCAAAGTTCCTGCTTGAGGAAGCTATTGTATAGCGAAACACATGTGTAGTAATATGTGGAAATCTCACAGGCAACTGTATATTATTTGATAAATATAATAATTATAGTTCTTCATTATTTGTCGGGTGTAGACAAAAAGGCGTATGCAACTCTCATGTAATGGTTATTGATACATGATCGTTACACACTATAATATATACACAATTGTGATGTTGTGATGAAATATTTCAACTATTATTATCATTTTCTGTCGTCTTGATCTACGCAGCTGGGTTTTCGCGTCAGTCAAGGTCGCACTGGATTCTTCAACAAATGACAAATAAATGAGTAGACGTAATGACGGCTTCTGCAATTGATCGACTACTGATCGACTAATTTCTCAACTATTTTTCAATTGTAATAAATTTTCAAAGAAAAATTATCTCAAATTGATCTGGCTGTTTTCAATTTTTTGTCTGACAGTATCTACAGTGCGCGCGTAAAGGTTGGAACAAATTCTTCAGAAGCTTGATATGGCCATTGGGGGAAAAAAACTAAGACACGTCAATTTTCTTTTTCAGTTGCGCATTTTTTGGTCTACTCATATTTGTGATGATGTTATCGCTGTTTGAGTTATGACGTCATTATCATTTTTTTAAAATGGCAATACCCTATTTCGATAATACCTTCAAAGAGCATGTTTCTATGTACGGATGTCATTTTTTTCATTTCCAGAAACTAATTCAGGGTTACGAAAATACGCATGTTTCTAATTTTCGTTCCGAGGGTGGCACTGACTGTAAATACTTTTTCAAATGACTTTTTATCGTTTAAAATTTTTTGTTCAACCGTTTTAAAAACATCTCTCAGTGAAATCTTTTATAAATTACATTATTATGAATGAAATCTCTTTTATTTCTCGAACATACGGTTATGTAACATAAGAAAAAATTAACATCCATGCACATAAAAATGCGTTCTTCTTGAAGGTATTATCAAAATAGGATATTACCATTTGAAAAAAATGATAATGACGTCATAACTAGAACAATGATGACGTCATCAATAATAAGAGTAGACCAAAAAATACGCAACTGAAAAAAAAATCGACGTGTCTGAGCTTTTTTCCCCAATGGCCATAGGTATCAAGCTTTTAACGAATTTGTTTTACGCGCGCACTGTATTAATCTCCCAAAACGCCAGAGTGCCTCAAAAACATTTTTTTCATTCATTTGAAAAATCATTTTTCAATAGTCTGTTCAACTAATCAGTCTGGCTTTTTTTATTTCTTAATTCCTCAAATTTTTCACTTGAAGATATAAAAATCACAAATTGCTTCGAAAAATATTTTTCAATTGAAAAATTCATTGGTAGGTAGGTAGGAAAAAGTTATTCTTTCTCTCTTCTCGAAGAACGTTCAAACCCAGTTATGGTACAGTTGCGGCCAAACAAAAATGGGACAGTTGTTGCCTAGTGTGAAAGTGACTTTTTTTGTCTCATATTCATGATGATTACTAATTTGGAATTGTTTGACAGATCATGTCAAATATTCAATTTTGCTATATGACATTCATAAGACAAACTCAAGCAGCTAGAATTAAACAAAAATCTGCTATAAGAGTTGTCCCATTTTTTATTGGCCGCAACTGTACTAACTAGGTACCTCATTTGCCTTTATAAATCCGCATCTGATTGAGAATTGAATACCTGCCCTATTTCATCGATATTTCAGTATTGGACTCATAATAATCATACGCATGTGTGACTATTATTTATTTGTGACAAATTGTGTTCGCTACTGTTTGAAAGATATTTTTGTGGCAGAACAACATTTTCTTATAGAGGGGATAGGTATTTTTATTAAAGCAAAGACTGAGCGGGGTAGATTCAAAAGTCTGCCCCTTAGGTATAGAGATTCGATAGGTATTAACTCTTTATTTTTCCAGATTGTGACAAGGTTAGAAACCCAAGAAGTCAACAAAGAATATATATGTTCCGTTGTTTGCTTGATAAGTATAGATCCTAGCTTACTTTCTGCTCTTCCATTACTTCAATAATTCCGTCTGAAGTATCTCTTGATTTCAAAAATAGTTTCAGCGTTTCCTCCATCGTTTCAGCCAGAATATCACCCAGTTCAAAACTACTGTTCACCTAACACAGTTCAGCGAAGTACGATCTACGAATGTGATTTAAAAATCATAGCGAAAGAATTTATCTACGAACGAATCTGAATGAACCACGTGACGCGACCCTTGATGGGTCACGTGATCATGAAAGCAGGTACTAAAGGAACAAGGAACTTAGGCACGAGTCCCAAAGTCCCAATGTATCGCGCTACCGGTTACACTCAAAACTCACAAGCATTTAGGTAGGTTACGGTAGGTATAGGTACCTATATAATTTATAAGCTCGACTATTATTCTTGTTTGATGTTGGAATGCAGAGAATATGTGAATTATCCTATTTAATTTCTGGAATAGGAGAAACGATGATATTTTCTGTTTTCATTCTATGTGACAATTCCAACACTGCTCAGATAGGTAGGAAGGTAAGATATGAGGGGTGTTTTTCTAAGTTGAAACTAATACTCATCAATGAAGGATACCGAACAGTAAGACATGCAAAATTAAAGATGATTCAAGCTGACATTGAAAGTTAATATGTGACGAAGATACCTCCCGAGAAATCATCCAGAGAGTAGGTATAGGCAATGGAAATATCATATCATATTAAAATGAAAAATATAACTCAACTCACATTTTCTATTTTCATACTTTCAATGGTCTCGCCCGAGATTTTTCGTGAAATCAGAAAAAGCTCCAGCTCGTTTTCCATTATGTAGAGTCCTTTAAAACGTACCTATTCACTTTCCCAACGAATCACTCTATTATGAACATTAATGGATAATGGATCGCCGATCCTCAAATGAGAACTGACAGATTAAAAGTCGCAATTGCCAGATTAAATCTGTCAATTGACAGATTTAAAGTCGCAATTGACAGATTTAAAGTCGCAATTGCCAGATTAAATCTGTCAATTGACAGATTAAAAGTCGCAATTGCCAGATTAAATCTGTCAATTGACAGATTTAAAGTCGCAATTGCCAGATTAAATCTGTCAATTGACAGATTAAAAGTCGCAATTGACAGATTAAAAGTCGCAATTGCCAGATTAAATCTGTCAATTGACAGATTAAAAGTCGCAATTGCGAGATTTTTTTATTTCTGCAGTGGCACTAATACGCCGTCGTACAAATGGTTTCAATGAATATTTCGTTAATAGTATAGGTGAAATTGTGAACAATATAAATTCTGATTCAGACTGGAGTTCAAACAGATTAAATGTAGTGAAATGTAAATTAAATTCATTTGAACAGACATAATTGTGGCAGTTGAAAAATATAATATTTTCATTGGATAAGATTAATAGATCTGACATAATAAACAGTCTATTTCTAAAAGAGACATTCGACACCTTGGGGCATGTTATACTGAACTTTATGAATACGTCTCTTCGAACTGGACAATTTCTCCGACACTTCAGAACGAGCACAGTAATACCAATACCAAAATTATAATAATTCTCTAGAAGCATGTGATTTTCGTCCTATCAATACACTTCCAACTCTTGAGAAAGTTTTGGAGTTAGCAGTGTATGAGGAACTCAATAAATACTTTGATGACAACGGGTTATTCTTGGGTTGTCAGTCAGGGTTCAGAAAAAAACATTCGTGTGAGTCTGCCTTACAGTTCACAATAACAAATTGGAAAGAAAAAATTGATAAAGATAATTACATTGTTTGTACATTCTTGGATTTGAAGAGGGCATTCGAAACAATAGATAGAAATATATTAATCCGAAAGCTTAAATATTATGGTATTGGTGAAATCGTTTTGAGGTGGATGGAGAGTTACCTCAGATTGAGGAGTCAAATAACAAGAATCAATGGGCGCTACTCTCAAGAATTAGTAAATGATCTTGGGGTTCCACTAGGAAGTGTATTAGGACCTTTACTTTTTTTAATTCATATAA